>CM057006.1:16684954-18039954 GCA_029891345.1 Dryococelus australis | reverse complement strand
ACAGTTTCACTTGACCGACGCATGTATAAAGTGATGAGGTCCACAACAATGTTAATTTTACATAAGGCGGAAGAATACACAACGTGCATTCAAGTACATCTTAAGCAGGACTTTCAAAAGTGCTCATTTGACCGTAAACAGCTTATAACAACCCGTAATTACAAAATATTCGTTATATGAGTTGATTATCTTGTAAACAATCTAACTACGGACACGCAGTGTCGAAATGATCAAACCCTGAGTGACCTAGCCAATCAGAGAGATAAACGGCTTCTCTTCAAGGCAGCTGGCAATGTGTGCACGCCATATTGAAACTTACGTGTTCTGACTTCTTTTCACAGAGAAGTACTAAGTTTACGTATTGGTACAAACATTCGATTTTTACATTATTGTTTTAAATCTCTTTGAGACGATCCACTCTCAAGTCGTTGACCTGAGGAGCTGCCCAAATCTCTTCAATCACCCACTCACTCTTTGTGAGGTACGTTTTACTACTTGACTGGTCGAATCAGAAATAAGACAATGTGATACTGAATGCCTGTGACACATTTTGAAAGCTCTGCTTAAAATATACTTGTATGCACATCGTGTAGTCTTCAGCCTTATGTAAAATTAACATTGTCATGGGCCTCATCACTTTATTCATGCGTCGGCCAGGTGAAACTCTGGAATTATTAGAAAAGTAAATGTTACAGTTATGCTTATTTTTATACTCCTATGCATGAAAAAAAAAACAGAAAGCAAAAGAAATAATTTAAGCTATCACAAATGGTTACACATTACTTCTTATTCGACATTAAGAATTGGAGCTACTTTCCATCCATCATTGCCAACTTCACTGGGCACATGTCACTTGGTGCACCCTTCAAATATATGCAGCCAGAGGCAGTGACTTTTTTTCTAAGGTTGATTTCAAAAGTGCTCATTTTACCGTGAGCAGACTTAAAAAAGCACAGGAACGAAATGGCACAGCGATGCCTTTGGCTTGGATGAGCACTGTTCGCTGAATGATTCGCGAGACTTTCGGAATGGGCCTTGTTCCTGATTGGCTACTGCATGCTGCAAAGAAGTCCCCTGTTGGCCAGGCTGCAGTCTGGCGAGTAGGTTACCAGGCGCTAATTGGCAAACGGCCTTCCGACATGCCGTTAGCGAGTGACGTGATTTTTTTCTGGCGTGTGCACCTGAATCTCGCGGTATAAGCAGTAGTTTCAGCTCTGTATTTCCAACTACTCTGTGCCTGTGGTTTGCGGGCGGACGCCTTAGAAGAGGAACAATTAAAATCTTAGAGCAACGAAAGTAGATGTGCGAAATGCAGTTATATGGAATCATCCTGCGCGAAATCAGGTGTTCGTACTTTTTGTAAGACTGTGAAGGAATTAAGTGACAACCATGTTGTCACTGAGTGACATCGAGCACCAATGGCTGCAAGAACGCGTCTGGAAAATAAGCTGATAACATGCATACGACTTGTAATAAAGTGATTACTAAGACCCAAATGCGTTGTGAAAGTTGTTCGTTGGTACACCAGTTTACTGTGAATATGCTTCCTAAACTGCAATAGCGTATGGAAATAATACTACATGTCAGGCTTAAAATATGGGGATATTTATCATTACTACTTTACAAAGTTGGGAACTTCCGTACTCATTTGACTATTTCCTGATCAGCTATAGGAACGTTACCATGCATGCATGGGGAGATAACTTTACCATATACTATTTGCCACTGCAAGTATACACTGTTATGGTAAATTTACAAATAATTTCTTGGAGTGTATTTCTCTAATGCATATTCAGGTGTTATGCCTGTCTTTGTCGAGTGTCTGTTTTGATTTCTGCCATGGGAGTTGAAGTATGAATAGGCTTTGTACTGTGTATGACTGGTTTTAGCCCCAGGGCCGCTAAACAAGCTCACTCTAATAATCCTTTGAATTCATTTCTCGCAAGATTGACTCCGACCAACGAAATTACAGTAACATCGGGAATTAATGCGGCTAGCTCGATGGCCGCGAGCTGTCGCGAGTAACGAACCGGCTGTCTGTCTACGTGACCCGCCATTTACGGCAATAACAGTCTCTGTCGACGGAACCGTTAGATGTGAAACTGCTAATCACTGCGTTCGCAATTGCTTCGCTTTGCGGCAAGTGCAGTGAGAGATTTCTCGTGCCCCGAGGTCCTTCACGTAGACTAAAGACGAGGTTGTCCGAAATCGCTGGCTGCGCGCAACCAATCTCCGTGTACCGACCTTGAACTGTTTTCAGCCAATACGACTAACGGCGTGTATTGGATGTGAGGTTAGAATATTGTGCTCTGAGAGGATTTCATACTTCCTCTAACCTATTTGTAATCCATTTTGATAAAATTCAATTTTTTTAACGTATTTGTTAATATAACAGTATTTGTCATTCAAATCTTAAGATATTGAAAAACACGTCCATCACTGTTGACCACGTGACTTTGACAGTTGTGTAGTATTGGGGTAGGTCAATGTTGGGTACATGCGCAGAAGATAAATAAGCGGTCCACCTCATCTTCAGTGTATAATCCTACACGTTGCTAGATCAAGTAGTATTGTCGCAGTTGATATGTACAAATATGTTTAAAGTATACCAGACACTTTTATTTTCAAAATGGAGGCCATCTATTTATTTTAGCATAGTATGCTATATCTTCGAAAACATTTAATAAATTCCAACAACTTTGTAGGCTGGGAGTGTACAGTATATAACAAACAACAAATGTATCTACATGGAGACTCTTTGTCTTCCATTTCGTAAGATAGTGCCACACGAATAAATGAAGTTTTTATTTTATATCTCAGGAAACAATTGGCCGTTTTCTACCAAATATGGCAAACAAGTGGTACTGCGGTATATTGTGCCAACTTATATACTGTAGGTATGTCAGATACTTATTTTTAAAATGGCGTCCATATATAGCTTTTTTAGTTTCCTAAGTTATATCGTTGATGCCATGTAATTAATTCCAGTGAAACTTTGTATCATGGCTGTATAGGTATATGACCACAATCAAATGTGTACATACAAAAACTATTTTGTTCGCCATTTTGTAAAATGGTATCACTTGGTAAATTAAAATTATGTGATCTCCGACAAACAAACGATTTCTACATAATTTGGCAAACATTTAACACCATGGTCGGCTATGTAAACTGATAAATTTTGAGACGGTCAGATACATATATTTTCAAAATGGCGGCCATATAAACATTTTTAGCTCTGAATTTTCTATTTACAAAACTGCAAAACAAATCTTAACTTAACATTGTATATTGACAGTATCAGCTATATCAAAGAAAATTATATATGCAAAGCCTAATTTCTTCGCAATTTTGTAAGATAGCCCCACATGAAATAATATAGTTTTTATGCCGTATCTCGGGAAACAATCACACGATTTCTTTCAAATTTGGCGATGAAGCTGTACTGTGGTAGGCTATATTAATTTGTATGTTATAAGTATATAAGTATTTTACTATCTGAATGGCGAATACACAAACCTTTTAGGCTAGTGTGTTATATCTACGAAACTATTTAACAAATTAAGATTTAGCTTTGTTTATTGTATCTATGAAAACAGTCGTATGTGTTATTTATGAATATCGTTACATGAACAATGGACGTTTTATATCATATATCGAGGACCATTGAACCGATATGCGTACAGAAATCATCCTTTGCCAGATTTTTTTTCCAAAGAAGTGTCAGGTGTGTAAACTGAACATTTTATCATATTTGCGAAATAATTCGACTAATTTCCACAAAATTTTGCACATCTACTGAAGGCCAAGTAAAGTTATATGATTTAAACTTGGTTAGACAATGATTTTAAAAATGGCGGTTATATGAATATTTTCGTATGTTTGCCATATCTGTTTAACAATTTGCAATTTCAGTCGGACTTTTATGCTGACATTATCTATCACAAACATCGTGTGCAGAGCATCTTTTCAAGCAATTTTGTAAGACAGTCATATTTAATAAAATAATGTTTTTTACGCCGTATCTCAGAGAGCAATCAACCCATTCCCATAAAATTTTTTTACGCAAGTAGCGTTATGGTAGACCATGCAAACATGTTTCAGTGGTACAGACACGTATTTTCAAAGTGATGGCCGAGTAAATATTTCATATTTAGTGAACCTTATCATTCAAAAACCTTACACTGATTACATCCGAAGCTGATGCTTCTAATCCTACCTCCGTGATGCAGTTATTGTCATGTTAGCTTAGGGTTACTAGTTTTTCTGAATTCGAATACCGGGTAACTCACTCGCGTATTTCCATTTTCTTTGTACTGTTTCACATGTTTCTGGTTTCATCTCTAATTATATTGGTGTCAATGAGACGCCAACTCCTACCTACCATCTTAGCTTTCAAGAAGTTCACTAGAATTTATTTGCACCCACGTAGAGGAAAGTAGGCTCATTAGTTATCAGTAGAGAGATGCAGAATTCGCGTTATTATTCGGCATCAGGCTAAACTTCACAGTGCTGTGTGTACTGGAGCCGGCGTCGTTTCTCCATTGGTTGTTGCACAGATGTGAA
This sequence comes from Dryococelus australis, assembly GCA_029891345.1. Taxonomy (NCBI): domain Eukaryota; kingdom Metazoa; phylum Arthropoda; class Insecta; order Phasmatodea; family Phasmatidae; genus Dryococelus; species Dryococelus australis. Next base: position 18,035,388 of record CM057006.1, on the reverse strand, counting down.
GCCACGCCCTTTCTGACTGAGCTGCGCGTGATTGGGGCGCACAACTGTGAAGTGTTTATCTATTGGCACAAGGTCACCCAGGGCGTGTCACATGACGTATGGTCCGATGACAAACGTATTGCACAGCAAAGGTACACGTGTTTCGAGTTTAACGATTCCAAAAATAATAAAGCGAATTTTGCAGGTCTGTAGTTATCAGTAAGTTCTTATTATGTATTTCATGTCTTTTTCACGAAATGATTATAGTGTTCAGTTGCATTAAATGTGAAGTGAGTGTATTCATACTTATGTACTTGTTTTAACAGTCCTAATTTTGCCAATTAATTTGCCAATCAAGCTAAAAACGAAAAAAAAGTCATGAAATTTAATGCTACACATGTTCAATAAGAATATATATAATTAACCTATTTTCCCCTTCTTTCTCATCGTTTATGTGGTAGCTCGATTGTTATGATAACGCTTTTGAACCTATGCCGTGGGTTCAAAATGTTCAATCCGCATATATTTGTACTTATTTATTTTAAATTACATTAAATTGCTTGATATAAACATTGAATGTCGGAAATACGTTTAATTCTCGTAATTATTTTTCTAAATTCAATTAAAAAAATATTTCATTCCCCGCGTGCAGTCGGCCGTCATTTATTCAATCAGTAAAATGGTTTCACTGAAAAAACCAATGGTTTCCCACTGATTCTAAGTGGAGCCATTTTCAGTGATTCCAGTAGTTGAATTTGACTGCAAACCAGTGGTTCTCCACAAATTCGAATTCAGAGTGTTTACGACCTGTCGAGTATAGCCGAGTCTCAAGGAAAGTGTAAGGTATTTTCATGTCCAGGATATTAGCTATAAACGAGAAACATCTTGGTCTCATTACACTTTCTGTCAACATTAAATCCATCTTACTTATTTATCGGTAGAAACTTGGGAAATTTCGCAGATTGATCTGAGGATAATATTTCTTGTATTCGTGTGCGTTCGACGATAGCAGCGTAGCGATACGAGTGTTACCGAGTCAGTATAATCTAATAATGGTGTAAAACCACGCTCTAAGACATTATTCGTAACTTTACCATACCAGTGGCTTAGTGAGAAAGCAGGAATCGTAATGTTTTCCCCGGTACATTCAGTGTAGCGTTCGTACATTTGCTCAGGAAACAGCCATAGCGAAATTTCCGACTTTGTATAGTAGCGAGGCCAAACATTCCTATATCTGCAACTTCATGTGTGGTATTATTATACGCTGTTCACGGTAAAGTGAGCAATTTTTAAGGCCCTCACGACAGGATTTAACCGCTAATAAATATATCTTATTGTAGCATCAGGCATTAAATTTTATTAGGGGGGGGGGGGTGAAATGTATGCACTGTGTTTATTCGTCACTTTACATGTTTATATTAAAAAGTAGCAGGAAGATGGGAAAATTAAGAAGGGCCTTAAAAAGTGCTTACTTTACCGTGAACAGCTTATACCATAAAGTGTATACGTTAAAAACTTCCATTACAGTTTAGGAAGTTGACCAGAATTTTTTTTTACAGTGCAAGGACGAAATCCTCGTGCTACCCTGTATGGAATAATGCTGGAGATTCACTCGTACAGCAGCCAGTGAATACACTCTAAATTTGAATCAGTGAGAATTGAGCCAATCCAGTGACGACAGTGAGAATTGTGTAGCTGATAATCGGTGCCAGATAACTAATAAACATAGTGGTTGGAATTCACTTGTTTATTTGTGATTTCCCACTGAATGACGAGAATGTAGCTGCTATAAATCACTTGTACCCAGTAAATTTGCTTGATTCGGTGGTCAGCAGTAGCGTATCAAGTGACTTTCAGTGAATGTGATTTCACTGACTGATATCACACAATTAAAATTATCTCTATGCACAGTAAGTACACGGAAACGCAATCCGTATGGACGAAAAACGGAGTTAAGTGCGTAAATACAAAGTACGGAAAATCTCCCTATTTCATATAATTTCCTGTTTCGGGGACGAACAATGGCGAGTCTACACGAAGCTTTCTTCGCCACTGTAACCAGGAAATTATCTTTTCTGTGGCAGTTAATGTTATCCATGTCACTAAGACATGTTCCTTCAAGCATTAAAAAGTAGCAACAAGCGTATGTAACACTTAGCAACACTTAAAATACACTAACTTTAATAGGATTTCAAAAGTTATACCAGATTCAGTATGTGGTCATTGTAGGCGAGTGACTAAACCCTGCCCTCATAGCTCAGGGGTAGGGTGGCCTACTTGTCGTCGAAGAGTCGCTGGTTCGCGCCCCGGTGCCTCCGACGTGGCAGATGCTCAGCTCGATTGTCGCACTGGGAATTCGTCAACAAGACGGTCTCACTAGAGCTTCGTCAACGTCAAAAATGTCACAACAACGTCAAATGAAGGTTTAAAAAAAATTAGGCTCGTGAACTCGCAACTTTTTGACCCGGGTTCACATCTTGCTTAAGTATTAAAAATTTTAACTTTTTTAAATATCTTTTTTATACACAGTAGAACATCCACATAATGAAAATTTAAATGACGTAGCCCCCAAAAATTATTTAAACTAAAAGTTCAGGAAACTAACTAGGGAATTAACGGAGAGGTTCCGTCAATTTTACGGCAAATTCTTTTTTGAAAATTAACGTGTCCGTAATTTTACGGAGTGTTTACGGACACATCTGGATAAATTTTTGCCAGCACTTATCCGTAAAATGAAGGAATTTTATTTTTAACTTTGCACTGATTCGTATTTAGAGTGTAAATACGGATGCTGGTGTACAGAAATGACAGCGCAGTTCAGACAACGAGTCCCTAGAAATGTGACACTTTCCTCTTCACACTCATATTTCCCACGGCTTTGGCAAGCAGAATTTGCTCAAAACTACCATTTCAACAATATTTTTTGTGTTCGTTTTAGGCATTCTTTGGAAATTAGTTGCCACTGATAATTTTGTAACATAAAAAAAATTATAGCAAATTTTGTAATACCTTAGTGCGGAATGTGTAAAAAAAAAAAAAGTTGAATTTTTAACAAGCAAGTGTTCTGGCCTTCAAGTTACTTAATTATATACCCCGTTCACAGTTATCTCCAACTATTATGAAGCCTTGCTCAAGTCCTACTGCTAGGATATTGTTCCTCCCCCTCATGCAAACAAAGCTTAACCGAGTCCAGAAAATTACACCGAAGGGACAGCGCACCGCATTAATGCGCTCTCAGTATAATAATGTTTTGTATAAGCACTATTTCTTACTAGACATTACAAACACACACATTTTACCCTGTTATTAACTATATTAGTTAGAAATGAAATATTATAGTTTATAAATAAAATATAGTTAAAACTTCAATTTAAAGGAAAAATGAGATACTTTAACGTTAACAGAAGTATCAAACGCTTGTAATAAATAACATATTTAGGAAATAAATAAACACGTCATAGATGGGGCGAATTTTCAAATGTTCGATTCAAAAAGTGTGAAGAAACCACAAATAGACTATAAACATTTAGCTACATAGAAATTTTTTTGCCTCAAGCAATGTGTTGTGAATATACAATATTTCAGCTGTAGAATTACAAGAAAATATCCAGCAACTTGTCTCCAATTGGAGATTTTTACTGTGTAGAGTGCAGTTAGGAAACAGTGCAAATCTCGCAGGCCTCTGCTTAATCAATTATGACCCAGTGAGAGCAACTCCTTACATAATGCATAGAAAGGTTATTTTTGGCCATCACTGTACACTTCGAGGCTCATTACCTATAGTTTATTAATAATTTTTTTAATCAAACATTCGAAAAACCACCCCATGTATGACGTGTTAAGTTATTTCCTAAATATGTTATTTATCGCAAATGTTTTATACTTCTGTTAACATTAAAGTATCTCATTTTATATTAAATCGAAGTTTTACGTGTATTTTGCTCATAAATTATTAATATTCAATTTATAATATATATTAATACAAACAGTGAGAAATCGTATGTGTTGGTATGGTTTAGTAAGAAATAGTTCTAATGCAAAATATAATTACAACTGAATGCCCACGAATTCGGTGCGCTGTCCTTTGGTGTAATTTTCTAGACTTGGTTAAGCTTAGATTACATGAGGTGGAGGAATATCTCAGACGTAGAACTTTAACAGGGCTTTATAAAACAGTGAGGTAACGGTGATTGGATTATAGTGATATTTCCTGAGGGTAATTGACCCTTAAACCTAGCCACTGTTCTAGTTTGTGAATGATTTATATTACGATAACTGAATAAATAGCATGCAGATAAGCGGCTGTGTTAACAAAACAATTGAATTGTCTGCTTAAGTAGAGAATTCGCCAATTTGTTTTAAACACGTGAAAACATGAAATAAGGATCCTGACTGCCTCCATTGTTCGTCTTCTTTTCTGGCCGAGAAACGCCGGAGCTATGAGGGTTACAATCGCTGTAAGAGATTATTCGTAAATTTACCACCACAATACATATATACAATGAGAAAGCGCGAATGGTAAATTATTTTAGCACATATTTGTAGTAGCGTTCCTACATTTGCTCAGGGATGATTATAATGCGTTTGGAAGTTCGCAAGCTTGTATGGTAGAAACACTCGGCATACCCATATTTGCAGCCAGATGTGTGGTATAGGCTGTTCACGGTAAAATGAGCACTGCTGAAAGCCCTGCTTAATATCTACTTGTACACACGTTGTATATTCTTCCGCTTTACGTAAAATTAACATTGCCACGGGCCTCATCACTTTATTCATGCGTCGGTCAAATGAAACTCTGAAATTGTTAAGAAAGTAAATACTTTACAAATCAGCTCATTTCTACACTTCGATGCATTAAAAAACCAGAGAGCGAAAGAAATATTTTTAAGTTATTACAAATGGTTCCCTGACACTTTTTATTCGACTTTAAGATATGGAACTACTTTCCATCTATCGCTACCAACTGTACTGGGCGAATGTCACTCAGTGCGCACATTAAAATATATGCATTCGAGGGCAGCGATTTTTTTTCTAAGGTTCATTTCTAAAGTGCTCACTTTATCGTGAACAGCCTTTACATTTCCTTATCCTGTATAGGTTGAAAACTTCCATAACAGTTTAGGAAGTTCACAAGGAAATTCTTTACTGTATTGGCACGCGCTACAAGAGCTCCATCGCCTCTACGCACAGGGCTCTGAACTGGTGTGCAGTGTTCTCGTAGTGCTGCGTGTGCCTACGTCACGTGCAGCAGGGACCCTGTCATTTTATTGTTGAAAATTCTGTAGCAAATTTCAATACATACTCCTATCGTAGTTTGGCTCGTGGCCGGTGAGTATGTTTTAAGATGCGGCAGTCTGAAAAAAAAAAAGCCGTTTTTAACTATACTGGAGAGTTCCGAAATAATATTTGCAGCATGCTCGGTAACTTTGAAGTACCATTACGTCCTCGTCTCGGGTATGATGTCTTTTACGTAAGTATACACTCTAAGAAATTATTCTCTAATATACTATATGAGTAGGGATAGGAAAAGTTCGCGAATTCATTTCGGGACAAGACAGACGTCAAATACACATACAGTGAAGTCACCTTCGCAATTGGATCACAGATTATTAGACCCACCCTGCACGCCTCTGAGCCAATAGCAGACTGGCAAGAAAGAACCTTGCGAATTCCCATTACTGCCATATGTGGGGCAACAGCCAATGAAAACACAGCTGGGGTTCCAGTATGCAGAGGACTGAGGAGTCTAGCCTACAGGTAATTGAACTCGCGAAATGTACCTATCCCTATATATGAGTGTATAGGTAAAGTGAGAAAGCCTGGATGGCCAAGTTGTTTCCAGTACATTCATGCTAGCGTTCCTACATTTGCTCAGGAAACAGTCAAATGTGTAGGAAGCTTCCCAGCTGTGTATAGTAGCGACGATAAACATTGAATATTTGTAGCCGGATGAGTGGTATTATTTCCATACGATATATGTGTTAAAAAACTTCGAATTCACTTTAAAAAGTTTACCAGACTATTTTTTTTCAGTGACACGTACTGGGAGAACGTTTGATAGTTTCGACAAAAAAAAAAAACTAGTTTTGATACATCCTGCAACGTAGTTCAATAGCCAGGTAGACGGAACACTCAAGCTGGGGCCTAAATGTGTCAACGAACGCAAATGTCTTTGGACCGTAGATGAGCTACAGACCGGGGGGAAATAACTCAAATCCATCAACAACACTCTGCGTTGAAGTCTCCGCCGGTGGAGAACCGGCTCGCCCCTAGGGGCGACGGGACGCCTGAAGACCCCAGGGTTTTTACCTTTACAGCCAGCTACCTTACTTCTCCTTAACGACCATAACGTGGCTGAAATTGCAGGTTGCGCGCGAGGGGGATTTGTTCACGCGCACCTTACGTCGTCTTGGTGGCTTCGCTTCATGGATGGAAGGTTGAGAGGGAAGGGGCAGGGATCCCTGGGGGACGATGGCTCAAGAAATAGACGCCTCGTTGACCCGGGGTAGTTCTTCGGCGGGGCAATTCTAGAAACAGAACCATACCGCGGTGTCTTATTACAACGAGACCGCCGATAGTCTTGGCGAGGTCGTGAGGGGCATGGCTGGATCCCTTTTCGCGGTGCGGCGTGCTGTTATTTGGGCCATCTCGCGGTTACCGGATCGATGCAACCCCACCCTACCCAGCCCCACCATCGGCCACCCTCCAGCGGGGCTTAATGACGTCCCGCGCTCTCCAATCACGGCGAATGTAAGTATAGTCGTGATCGTGGGTCTGAGCCTGCCGTGAGATATGGAATCACGATGGTGATGACGGTGGTGGTTGTGCGGTGTAAAAGGGGAGGGGGAGGGGGGATGATCGTCTGATGTACATCCGGCATGGCCCGACCTGCGGAAACTGCCTTGGCTCCTTTCAAACACACACACACGCACGCACACGCTCCGGCGTAGATAAAACAGTCGGAGATAAGTTGAGAGACTTGGGCGGCTCTTAAGGCCCCCGCCTAACTGGCGTTGCAGAGTGTTAAAGTCTGTTCACGGTAAAGTGAGCACTTTTGAAATCAACCTTAGAAAAAAGTCACTTCGTCTGCCTGCATATACAGAATGTCAATGAGTAAGTGTTACAAATTAATAGGGGTGGTACACGAGATGAAATGTAACATATTTTATTGAGGTACCCATAACCGGAAATGCCTCCTTATACCGAAACACGGTGATACCATTAGGCAGGGTTAGTCGGCAACCCGGTGGCAAACGAGCAGTGTAACATCATGCACCAGGCATTACATGTGTATGTTGAAAGTTGTTTTGCACTACCCCATTTTACGCACAGTAGGAGGTCCCATTGGCTGGTCACCTCGCTACCTCGAACTAACGCCTTTGTATTGTATTATGTAGGACTTTTTAACGTCGCCCAGTTTTATGATTGAAAGCTTAGCAGGGGATGATGACTTACAGACTATTTTATAACCTACCCATCCCTTACCAGGGATTCGAACCCAGAGCCTCCCGCTCCCCAGATCGGTGGCGCACCAACAGAATACGTCACGGGAGGTCCGCTAACGCCTTTGGATTCCTACCTTTGGGGCCATGTAAAAACACTGGTGTACGAAACTCCCGTGAATACTAGAGAAGAGGCAAACTTGAGGCCAGGTTTCGTGCAGTATTAGAAACCATCATGAACACGCCGGCCATCTTCAATGATGTGCTCCGCAACATACTGCGGCGCTGCAGAACACGCATAGAATGCGTAGGAGACAATTTTGAGCAACTGCTGCTGTACTAACTCTGTGTGTAATAAACCTGTTTATAATACTGATTCTCATCCGTGTTTCTTAATACCGAACGCCACCCTTGCACGCTGTAATCGTCATTTTGGGTATAAGGAGACATTTACGGACATGGGAGCCTTAATAAAATATGTTCCATTTTATCTCGTGCACCACCCGTTTTAATTTGTAACACTTATTCATTGACAACCTGTATATTAACGGACGCACTGAGTGACATGCGATGCGTCCAGTAAAGTCAGTTACTACGGGGGGAAAGTAGTTCCATTTTTTAACGTCGGATTAAAAGTCTCAGGTAAACATCTGCGATAACAAAAATTATTTATTTTGCGTTCTGGTTTATTAAATGTATCTAAGTGTAGGAAATACCATGTTTCTAAAATACATACATTTATGATAACTTCATAGTTTCACTTGACCGACGCATGAATAAAGTGACGAGGCCCATGGCAGTATTTATTTTACATAAGGCGGAATATTACAAAACGTGCATACAAGTAGATACTAAATAGGGCTTTCAAAAGTGTTCAGTTTACTGCTGACAACCTATAGACATTCCTTTCTTTTTTTTTTTTTTTTTTGTGAAAATATTAAACGCCCATCCAATGTGTTGATACACGAAAAGAGCACACAGTTCACAAGAGACCTTTTGAGTGTTTTCATGACGTAACGTATATTATAAACACCATCTCAGAGCTTTTCAACATAGCTAAAAAAGGGCTTGTTCAAAGCGCTGTATCTTAAAATATACGCGCCAGATACATACAGAAATACTCAAAGGCTCTGCATTGAAACTTTTGAGAGTATTTTTACCAATAAAATGATAGCGTAACCCCGTAAAGTTCCATAGGTAAAGGCTGTTCATGATAAAGTAAGCACTTTTGAAATCACCCTTAGAAAAAGTCACTGCTACTACCTGCATATATTTTAACATGCACCGATTAAAGTTCGTAACGATGGAGGGAAAGTAATTCCTTACCTTAAATTCGAATAAAAAGTGTTAGTTAACCATTTGTGATAACGTAAATTTTTTATTTAGCTTTTTTCTAATGCATCAAAGTATAAAATGAGCAGATTAGTTAAATATTTCGTTTTCTAATAATTTCACATTTTCACTTGATCAACGCATCAGTAAAGTGATGAGACCCACAGCAATGTTAATTTTACATAAGGCGGAATAATACACGACGTGTATACAAGTAGATCTTAAGCAGGGCTTTCAAAAGTGCTCAGTTTACCGTGAACAGCCTATACACACCGTACGACGCGAACACTGCACGCCAGTTCACAAGCCTTCTGAAGTTTTTGTATAAACGATATGACATGACATACGACGCAAGGCTATAATGTCATAAGCCAAATACATACATGATTAATATACTGGAACATGTTGGATTTAAGTATCCCCAAGCAACAATACAAATCCCACGTGAAAAATTAATTTTCAACAGTTTTATTTTTAGAAATACTACTATGATAGACAGTGTATATGCATGAATGATTTTTGGTATTGGTTACCAAATTATGTTTTTCTATGAAATAAAAAAAACTTTAGACGTTAAAATTTAATTAACGACTTTAAAAACTAATGGCAATATTTTGAAATTCTGGGTACTCAATACACGGGAATAAATATTTTTATAGAATAAATTTGATGATCTGAAACAATTTTTATTCTGCTCATAAAATATTTATTTGAAATAAAACCATAACAAATACATTTTATCACAAATAAATAGACGTATTTGGGAACGTCAATTCAGGATGAAGCATCTGTTAGGGAGATAAGTGAGTGAGTGAATATATACTGTATGAACGGCTCTTAACATCGAGGTCTTGAGAGCCGATGAGGGTGAGGGCAGGGGAGTATGGACCAGCGCCAGAATGATAAAACGGGAGATCCCCGAGAAAACCCGCCGACCAGCGGCATTGTCCGGCACGATGACCACTTGAGAAAATCCAGAGTGAACCGGCCGGGGATTGAAACCGGTTCGCCTTCGGTGAGAAGCGAGCAGTCTAACCGCTCAGCGACCGCGGCCCCAGGGAGGAAGATGCGCCTCTGATATTTGAACAGTGCACGGAAACTTAAGTGCTATGGAGAGTTCTCGCGGAGCCCGAATGCCTGAAACATAAAATCAAGAACAGATTTTGAACTAATTTGAGATATTTTTATGGTGCTATATTGAGTGACAAGACAGCAGAATGCTGATAACTATCGTATACAGCAATAGTCGATGCAGTCTGTAGTTTTCAGTTTCAAAATAGCTACCTTTTTGCGAAAAAATAAGGGATATAAAACCACAAGGCCACGCAATTAATTATCATAAAATTGAAAGGATAATCTGATATACAATTTTGTGATATTAAAATGTACATATTTTAAATAAATAACGTTTTTAAAGAATTTTTACTATTAAAATGTTCATTTCTCCAAGAATAAATTCGTTTTCAAAGAAAAATTATATTAAGAGATTTAAGAATGCCAAGTTCGGTTAAAATTGGTGTTCATTTTGTTAAACTTTTATCGTAGAGCTCTACATACCTATATTGTGTAGCTTTTAAAACAAATATTTCTGCATATATATGTTTATTTATTCATATTTATATATGAAGTCAACGTCTAAGGCTAAAATAAAATATTTCAATTGACTATTACTCCGAATGAGAGGGCTTTAAAAAGTGCTTTAAAAAATTGCTGACTGTGTTTAGAATATCAACATATATATACATACATATATATGTTGTTATATACCATGCGATATATATACATGTTGTTATATGCCATGCGATATATATATGTTATATATATATGTTATATATATATACATATGTTGTTATTCTAAACACAGTCAGCAATTTTTATTCAAGCACTTTTTAAAATCCTCTCATTCGGAATAATAGTCAAAAGAAATATTTTATTTTAGCCTTAGACGTTGACTTCAGAGTGTGGGGGAATATACACACTGTGTTTATTACCTACATGGTTCAACTTCTGTTCTTGATATTCATCTCGGAAATTGAGGCTCAGCGAGACATTTTCTCAGCCTTTAAATAAGAGAATAGATTACTTTCTTTTTTTTTTGTACTAAATACCATTAAACGTGTAGCTGATACTTGTAACTACTCATTCCTCGTAAAAACTATTTTATATTGCAAAGATTTTACGTCATGGCATGTCAAAATCACATCATCACAACATTAGTGAGCGTACAAATAAAATAAACGAAACAATTTACACAAAATGTAATAAGTCTGACTGGAACGTAAAGTCTTAATTCATTTTAAGGAATGGTTTTCAAAAGTTAGAAAAATATAAAAAAATAGAATACTTCAAATGAAAAACTCAAAAATTAAGTTATTTGAAGAAATTGTTTTAAAATTGCGAAAACATTTCATAGCATGATTTCAAAGACTTAAGAAGTAACTCGTAATGTCTTATTTTAATGTGAATTAACTCAATTCGGTACATTAATATTTATTGTTTGAACATCCCTAAAACCTTAAATTAATGATTATTATTTGCATAATGGCATGTCAAATGCAATTATGGAAAAATATGCGGTATACAATGCTTTATATGCGATGAACTAGTATAAGTTTTTCACGGTAAAAGGAGCACTTTTGAAAGCCCTGCTTTACATTTACTTGTAAGCACATTATGTATCCTTCCGCCATATGTAAAACCAACATTGACGTAAACTTCAACCCTTAATTCATGCGTCAGTAAAAGGAAACTGTAAAATATTTATAAAATAAAATATTTTACAAATGTTCTCATCTATATATTTATATGCAATAACAAAATCAAAAAGAAAAATAAATCAATGTAGTATTGGCAAATGACTATCAAAGGTTTTTAATTAAACATTGAGACATGGAACTATTTTCCTCCGCCGTTACCAACTTTACTAGCCACACACCCCACTACATGTGTCCGTTAAAAATACTCGCAGGTAGGGACAGTAACACCTTTCAAGGGTTGATTTAAAAAGGGCACACTTTACCGTAAACAGCCTTTACTTGTAAGTAATGCATACAAGCTGAACAGTATTTCGTAAAAATGCAAAATACGTAATGGATTTGTTTGTGACTAGCGCTATTATACACGGACTACGAAACCACCGATTGGCGCAAGGCTAACTTAGTCATAAAAAAGTAGTAGTGAGTTGTTAATAGAGCATACTAAGAGTGTGTCGTTAAAAATTGATGGTCACTGACAGGCCAAAGTTAGGTATCGTGGAAAAGTGGTGGTTTTTTTTAAAAAAACAAATATCAAGAATTGTTTTAGCATTTATTCTATACGCCATGTTTCTCTAACTCATTTTGGGAATCTTAAATGATAATACACTTAGATTAGGATAAATAAGTTACTTTAAGTTTGTTTATGTCAGTTTGGTTAGGTAACCTTAAACAGTGGAGGTAGGCATTGGCAACTTTAGTCGCCATTTAACACTTGAAACTATCGACTAACCAAATAAATGCCACACGCATTAAGCTTCAATATATCATTACTATTTTTTTAAATTTGAAAATCAATAAATAATTAAAAAACAAACCCACCTTCTTTTCTACAACATTGTTACACTAACGTAACCATATTATTAGCATAATTTTTACATTTAAATTCAGCCACCTTTACTGCACACAATAGTGCTACTTATGGTCGCTACTCACACCAGACAGTCTTCTAGATGGCTAGTCCTCAAGATCTGTAAACACCCAGCTCCACGCCAGCCAGCCTGTGATTAGCTGTGACTCACGCGTCCCCGCTCCACAGGACTGATGTCTGACCCGCGCCTGATTGGCAGGCAGCCCGCTCTCGACGCTTACTAGCGCACCTTCGAGAATGTTCGAGGGCTGTCTCGCCGTTCGAGAAACTTCTCGAGGCTGAATTAGATTATCTGAGTTGTGGCGAATACCACGGATGCCCCAAACTTTTTGCCGTTTCCAATTTTTTCATCATACTAATCAAAGATAATGAGTGTACTACGATCGTATAAATTTGACAGTGAAAGAAGTTTTTAGGCGCGGAAACGCAGTATGTTAGACGGTGATTTTCAATAAAATATTTCGTGCCAAGGTAGCCTCAAAACCTCAATGATTTCGTACCAGCTTTATGACTGGACGATACATTCGCATCTTATCTCAGGAGCATCTCGTAAGTTCAGAGTAAGGGAAACATAAGTTTCAATCGACCAGTGAAACAAGGAAACGTTACCTCGTGTAGGCCCACTGCAGCCAGTAAGGTAAGAATTGTTGAAGATATGTGCGTAGTACGTTGAAACCTAACATTCTGTCTGTCATTATCTTGATGAATCACAATCTCCATCTAGCTGTTGGTAGGGACTGCGATTTGTCGAAAAAAAAAAAATCGGAACACTCAGTAGACTTAACCTAACCTAATGTAATCTAACCTAATATAACCTAACCTAACATAATCTAACCTAACAACACTATGTATGCATACACCCTAGCTGATGTTATAACTCCATTGGTTCTTGGTACCGTTTTCGCATTTGATCGAGCCACTAAGGATTTTGTAACTCTGGAACTGAGCCTTTGTTATACGTGAGCCAAAAGTTAACACGGGCCAGAACATGATTCAGCCAATCAAGAAAGTTGGACGACCGTACAATGCTTTCAATTGTATCTTGTCTTGAAATCTTTTCACGAAATATCACTGCCCCTAACTATTGGTTTTGAAACCTGCAGGAGTGTCGGATGAGCACGTGAAACTAACGTACCTCAACTTGTATGGCCTCTACACCGAAACTGAAACACGAAATTATAAGGTTTCTAACTACAGGGTCACTGAATTACGGTAATTTTTCCTAGCCCACCTGTTTTTCGCGAAAATATTCCACGACTAGTTGTACTCCAAAAAACGTTAGTTCAGAACCAATATCGTGGTTAGATGACTTTAACTTTCACCCGTCTTAGGTGCCTGCCAGCCAATCATGGACGTTCAACGTCGGGTAACTTGATTCTGATTAGCCCAGTGAGTAGAAAATCTCTTCTTCCACAGACACGCAGCCAACAGCCAAAAGGAAATTCGCGAATCTGTACGTAAGAAGTCGAAATCTGGTCTGTGTATAAATATTTTCGCGGAAAACAGGTGGCCTTTTGTATAACGAGTTAGAGGATTGTTGGATCTTGTTGCCTGTCTGCAGCTGAGCGACAACACAATCGAGTCTAACCTCGCCCGAAACTCGTGGAACTCGACGGCGAAGATCAGTAGGTCAGGGGCCGCGGTGGCTGAGCGGTTAGACTGCTCGCTTCCCACCAAAGTGAACCGGATTCAATCCCCGGCCGGGTCACTCCCGGATTTTTGCATGTGGGAGTCGTGCTGGATGATGCCGTTGGTCGGCGGGTTTTCTCGGGGATCTCCCGTTTCCCCCGCCCTTGCATTCCGGCGCTGCTCCATTCTCTCCTCATTCCAGTCTCATCGGCTCTTTAAGACCTCATTGTTAAGAGCTGCCCAAATCTTACAACTCGACTTTTTTAAGGTTAGGAACAAAACGAGATTTCTTGCGGGAGAGTTTGGAACAGTGAAAATTTCCTTCCCTAAGTGCGCAAAAATCCAAAAGGTAACTTTTAAACTAAAATTTCAAGGCACGTTAATTATAAAAGAGAAGGATTTCATTTAGTTACGAAGTTATTTTATATTTGATTTATTATTATGGTAACTATCCTGTTTTTAACGTAGAAAATAGCATAGAGTAAAGATGAGGTAGACAAATTTCGCTGGCTGCGCACAACCAATCTCCACATCCCATCATTGAGCTGCTTTTCTGCCAACACGTCTGGCAATAACGGCATGGTTAGGATTTTACAATAGAAATTGATTTGTAAACAAAGGTTTCGAGATATATGTATACTGCCTTTAACCAATTTGTAATGCAGTTTGATTAAATTCAAACTGGTAAAAGTATTTAATTCATATAATAGTGCTTCATTTAGTCCAAATATTAAGAAATAAATAAACTCTTTCATCACTGTTGACCAGGTGACTTTGACAGTTGTGGTCCTTTGGGGTAGGTCAATATCGGGTACATGCGCAGAAGACGAATAAGCGGTACATCTCATCGTTAATCTATGGGTGATTCCTTTCATGTAGGCGTTGTCATTCACTGAATGGGGTCGCGGTAGCCTAAGCGGCTAGAATGCTAGCTTCTCGAAGGTGAACCTGCATCGATTTCCCTGCCGCTGGGGGGGGGGGGGGGGGAGGAAGTAACACCTGCAGTTTTTGCATGTGGATATCTTGCCCGGAAGAAGCCACTGGTCAGAGGGTTTCCTGTTCCCCGCCCTTGCTCCTTGCATTCCGACGTTGCTGATGCACCAGAAAAGTGTAGATATTAATGTAGAACGCTTCGTAATTTGTGGGACACAATTCGCCGGTGGGCTAGAGACGCTAAACATGATTTAAGAAGTTCGTATAAACATGTTGTCCATTCGACCATGTTTCCGTGAGAAAGTCACATACTCGGACATCTATCGACCTGTTTACGAGGTATGCTGTGAGTTATTCCTGTTCGTTCTCCGACAAGAGCATTTGATAGTGGGTTGTACTGTGCATTTGTTATTATGGGCTAGAATGCAGTGCAGCAGAAGCAAGACTTTTTTGTATGGATATTTGCGCCAACAGACATCTTCCACACAAAAGGAACATTTCATCGAATACGTGAACGCCTACGAGATTCGGCTCATTAAAAAAAAATTAGTACCAGACTACATACAAGCAGTTAAGGAGGATTCTTTGGAATAACCTATCCAACGATATATGTTGTCGCACAAGTAAGGACGAGTGCATTTTTTTAATGATTTTACTTCGGCAATTGTGGTTCACTGACAATCTTTACTCTCGACCAGCATCATGCACAATTTTCAGACAATTTCTTTTTTAGAATCAGTAACCATTTTTGTATTTTTTTTATTTGCCATTTATCAGTGTTTCATTGTCTTACGCTTTTTGTCAAAACAAAATAAACAAAACGACTGCTTCAATCTCTCTCTCTGATTGGCTAAAATTTCAACCTTGTAGGAAACCTCTCATGGAACGTTGCACACAACCAGTTACGAAAAAAAGTCCATTAAAACAGTTAGCAGTCTGCCAAGTTTTCCATAGAACCATCCATATACTGTTAAAAAAAAAAAAAAAATTCCTTCATTTCACGGAAAAGTGCTGGTAAAAATTTATCCAGAAGTGCCCGTAAACTCTTCGTAAAATTACGGACACCTTAATTTTCAGAAACGGACTTTCCGTAAATTTCACGGAACATCTCCGTTAATTTCCAAGTTAGTTTTTGTACTTTCCGTTTAAAAGAGATAATGAAAATGTCTTTAATGTTGTTTATGTGGGTGTTCTACCGTGTATAATAAAATTATATTTAAAAAAGTTAGAATACTTTGTAGCTAAGCGAGGTTTGAACCCGAGTCAAAAGTTGCCAGTTTACGACTCTAAATCATTCACCTACAACTCTCTCTTGTCATTGGTGGTATAACTTTTATATTTGTATTCGAAAGACAAAAGCAAAAATTAGTTTATGTTAAAATCTAGTGTATTTTTAGTGTTGTCAAATGTTACAGACGCCTGATGCTATTTTTTTGTAATTTTTGAAAGAATAGGTCATTGTCGTGTGGATAATCTTAACTGCTGCAGAAACGATAATTTCCTTGTTACAGTGGCGAAGAAAGCTTCGTGTAGAATCGGCATTGTTCGTCCCCGTAACTCAAAGCCAATGGGAATACGGAAACTTCCCGTATTTTGTATGTACGGACTTAACTCAGTTTTTCGTCATTATGGATTGCCTTTCCGTATATACACTGTACATTTCCGTAAAACATTCCGTAAATATACGGAAATTCTTAACAGTGTACTAGCGGTAATGTAGGCTTGTATAGAATCCTCCAAAGAATTTTCCACCGTGGAATACACGCATAAGGGATTGTCGGATCACAAGTAAAGCAAATGATTTATGGCGAGAAAGTTTTACTGCTCGATACACTCTAAACATGAATCAGTGAGAATTTCACTGTTTAAATCAGTTAACAGCGTCTGACTGATTCAACAGAGAATTCAGTCATTCTAACTGATGAATTAGTGGTAAAAAGGGCAATTTCCTTCAGTTATTGAATCAGTGACATTTTCCACTGATTCATCAACCATTTCATTCGCTGTTTTTAGTGATTTTTTTTCCACTGAATAATAAGTATAAAATCAAATAAAATGCATGAACTAATAAAACCAATTTTTAAGAAATCCTTTTTTAAACGTGAGTTTCGTCTTTTATAATATGAACATGAGCGCTTTTATTCTGTTTTTGAGTCTTTCATTTCGTTTTCACGTAATCATCATAGACCTCGGGTTGAAGTATTAAACTGCAAAGAAAGGGCATAGGCCTACAATTTGAAGCTACATATTTTCAATAGAAAATATTAAACGTTTATACCCGCCTCCTTCTTCCAACTTTATAGACGACGTAGGCTTGGTAGTTCAGCTGATAAGGTAAAGGTATAAAAGTGGGGTGATTATGGTTCAAATCCTGGTAACCCGCGAACTGTTCTTCACTTCTTGAATTACGTTAAATCGCGCTATATATATATATATATATATATATATATATATATATATATATATATATATATATATATATATATATATATATATATATATATATATATATATATATAGTGACTACCAGGAATATGTTTATTCCTCGTAGTGATTTGGCTAAATTCAATAAAATCAATATTTCATTCACCGGAAGCAGTTGGCTGTCACTTATTCAACCGGCGAAATAGTTTTTCTAAAACAACCAGTGGTTTCCCACATATTCTACAGTAAGTGGAGCTATTTTTAGTGAATTAAGTAGTTGAATTTCACTGCGGTTCAGTGATTTTACACAGATTCGAATTTAGAGTGTACGTTTCAATGCAATGTGCGCATGCTTAAAGGTTTACTTTCGTAAATGGCCACCGAATTTGCGCAGAAACAAGTTACCCGTCAGATCGGGCCAATGCGTATTATTCTACGATAGTAATTTACGTCTGTGATTTTTGTGCAGACAGATGAGGAAAGACAGGGAAATCCCACCCATCATAAACGTAGCAAAATTTCGAAAACATGTGTTGACATCACGTCACCTGAGGTTTATGCTTTCGATCCCTAGTAAGCTGGCAAGTTTAAGACCCTTCACGACACTAATTTCTTTTTTTTATTTTATTTTAAGCACATTACATACTATTTCTCTATGATACAAAACAAGTGTACTACTGTTCAAAACCGAATAAAACGATATAGAGGAATTTAAAATATATAGGCCTATCTACGTTTGTACAAATACCAAAGCGAACAAAATTAATACGTTATTGGAAATAGCCAAAAATAATTGTCCATGTTTTACATTGTCGTGACTGATTCCTTGTAAATTACTTAAGAGGTTTGTCCGTATTTCAGTTTTAACTTTGAAGCTATGTATATATACACACACGCACACACACGCACACACACACACACACACACACACACACACACACACAGTTAAGCCATTTGTGTAGATGCAAACGTTTCAGATTTCAAAGAAATTTCAACATTTCAACATTTGATTTTTTTTCCATCACGGGAATCATTGTTGATGTGCTATATGGCAGCGGCTCAAAACCTTTTTGTTTCACAAAACCCTTAATAAGCTTCTGTATCTCCGTGGAACCCTGATTCTTATTTCTGATCCCAAGCAAGAATTTTAAACTCACAACTTTTATCATTCTTACACCTATGCAGAATTTCTTAGTGGTTGGTTTGCATAATAAAGTAGTTTAGAAATTCGACATTTTTCCGTCACCAAAAACTTTTAATTTGGTAAAATCAAAAATACTAAACTTATGCAAAAATTAACATAGGCCTATTAAAATCACCAGCACTTTTATGTTGGTCCACATTTAGCACAATTTTTACAATGGAACGCAAAACGATATCTGTTGAGTGTAATATTGATATTTTTTTTTTGAAAGTTTACTTTATGCTTACAACATCCATTTTTATACATCATTATTTACATATTTTATTCTTATTAAGTTTTTTTGTTGGGCGTTTTTGCGGGAACCCTTATGTCGCAGAAAAGCTTCAGTGTAAAGAATAAATGTTGTAAGCGAAATAATTAAACAAAAATAGAATCGAGCCAGAGTTAGCTGTTATCGACAACAACGTAGCATGATTGTAATTACAAGACGGAATCCACTCATAGCATACAGTTAAAGCTAGAGTTTTAACGAAGATATTTATACCGATTGTACGTGCACAAATCAGTCTTGCCGTTTCGTAACGTTCAGTTCACGTGTTTGATGCTATTATTTTTATTTCTTGAAAGAGAACTACTTCAGAGACTTTTGACATCACTCACCTACGAGATGTGTTTAGAGATTATAGGCTGTTCACGATGAATTGAGCACTTTTTAAAGCCCTCCCAACATGCATTAACCACTAATAAATGTGTTTTATTGCAGTCTCAGACATTAACTTTCGGGGGTGGAGAAAGTATACACCGTATTTATTAGTCACTTGACAATACTGGTATTAAAAAGTGGCTTAAACATAAAAACTGGCATAAAAGAACAATTTGGAAGGGCCTTAAAAAGTGCTCACTTTGTCCTGAACGGTGTATCTTACTATATTTCGTCTAGTTTATTTCATAACAAATAACTGAACTTAATTTTTCTATGATCTGTGTTTTTGAAAGACTCACAAATAAGCACTTCCATGTAAAGGCGTTTTCAAAATGTAATTCCGCACAAAAAATGTTAGCTGGAAAAACAATAATTAGAGACCTGAAAAATTCTCGAGTTCAATGACCTGCAAGCTAGACTCTACAGTCTTGTGTAAAAATATGCCGATGTTAACTGTGTATTGGTTGTCTGCTGTCACAGCGGAAGGCGACGATTGGGCCACCGTTCTCCAGGATGTGTAAACACCGCGTGCACAAATGGGCTAAGATATAAACACGCGTTTTTTAAATTCTACCTCGTCCCAAAATGAATCCGCGCATTCTTCAGGTCTCTAGCAATAGTATGATGCACATTAGTGATACGAGCTGATCATTGAGCTTCCTTCTGTGGTTTGTTCCTTGACATCAAGGGACCAATGCCGGTACATTGAACTTTTCGCTATTTCGCGGTGTCTCTATAGACAGTAACTTGAAATGAAAGATGCCGTTCTACACTCTAGAAACCAAACAGTTAAAATTGGTCCAGATCAGCTTATTTTACTGCAGATCTGTTGAAACTGAGCCACTTGAATCGGTAAAATTGTACTCGTCAATTCGGTTTCTGGTGTTCGCTGACTAGACATTAATTTCTACTGGCTCTTAGTGAATTGCACTTGCGTGGCAGTAAACCCTCAGTGCAATCCACTGGTTCGCCGGAAGATAACAGCTAATTAAAGGCTGGTCACGGTACAATGAGTACTTTTGAAAGCCCTGCTTAAGATCTACTTGTATGCACGTTGTGTATTCTTCCGCCTTATGTAAAATTAACCTTGCCATGAGCCCGATCACTTTGTTCATGCTTCGGTCAGGTGGAAATGTGGAACTATTAGGAAAGTAAACATGCTAAATTCTGGCGACGTTAAGATACGGAACTACTTTCCCATCCATCATTACCAATTTTACTGGGCGCATGTCGCTCAGTGCGTTCGTTAAAATATATGCAGGCCGGAGGAATGACTTTTTTCTAAGGTTGATTTCGAAAGTGTTCACTTTATCGTGAAAAGCCTTTGAACTAATGATACGCTGGGGGAGAGGGTGACTGAGCGGTTAGACTGCTCTCCTCCCATCAAAGCGATCCGGGTTCAATCCCCGGTCGGGTCGGGTCACTGCCGAATTTTCGCGACTGGTAATCGTGCCGGACGATGCCGCTGGGGGGGGGCGGGTTTTCTCGGGGATCTCCCGTTTCCTCCAACCTTTACATTCCGTCGCAGCTCCAATCTCATCTCGTCCCACCCTCATCGGCTCTCAAGACCTCGCTGTTAAAGAGCCGCTCAGATCTCTTCGCCCACTCACTCGTTGTTAACAGCCGCCCTCATCTCTCAGCTCGACCCGACTGAAGGAGTCGAGATCGCCGGTGTAGACTTTACGCGTGGGGATTTCGCTTCTGTACGTCCGCCTTCTCTCTGGCTCGCGCGCAGGTGTCGGCGCACGCAGTTTCGCCTGAAGTTTCCCGATGCGGGTGGATTAGAAAGCGCACTTGCGCCGCGTTAATAAAACATGGCGTGTTCGACGAGAATCCTGGCGCCTCTTCTCCACGACGGAACTGTCGCCCTTAACCAGATATCTCCCCCCCTCCCCTACCCTCCCCCGGACCCTCCCACCGTCACAACGATCCATTACTAGCCTTTCGTCGCGGAAACCCTCAATTGGACACGCAACGAGTTGCCGGGGTTGATCCTGATCCTAGATCGTCATTTGTGGTCGCGGTGCAAGGACGACCGGACTTTCCAGGTCGCCGCCTAGACTAAGGCGAGGTTTATTCTACTACAGGTTGGGAATCTTGGTGCTTTTAGGTTGGCAACTAACATTCCTTGCCACTAGGTAAGCGCTAGTGTCGCATGTGTACAGGATTTTCTTAAAAATATTCTGTATGTTAAAAAACAAAATAATTCCAATAATTATAAATAAAATTTAAAAAATAACTACTTAATTAAGTGAAATATTTATCTTTCATTTTTCACGTAGCTTAAAATTTCAATTAAAAGTGATTTCCTTGGAACACTAGCGCTTACCTAGCGGCAGATATATTCCCTATGCCTAACTCTCCCATAAGCGCTAGTGTTCCAAAGAAGTCACTCTACAGGCTATTCACGGCAAGGTGAACACTTTTGAAAGCTCTCTAATTTAGAAAAAAGATCAATAAATCTATTTTATTTTAGCCTTAGGCGTTAACTTCAGAGTGTAGTGGAATCTACGCACTGTGTTTATTACTTACATGCCAATATTCATTTAAAAAGGGGGTTTTAAAGGACGAAAATGGCTGAAATATAAAAAGTAACTAGAGCCTCAAACGTGCTCATTTTATCGTGAACAGCCTTAAGTTAAAATTTTGAGCTACATGAATAATAGCAAAGAAAGATTTTAGTAAGTTACGAAGTAATTTTACTACATTATTTACATGATTATTATATTATCATGTTATTTATAAGATTATTAAAATATTTTTTTAAACGTAGAAAATAGAGAAAATCCAGTACACGTGCGACACTAGCGCTTAAGCAGGGATCACATGAGCAAGATGAGCACCAATCTTGCGCGAGATGCCGACCTTGCACGAGAATTTCTTGCACAAGTTCTTGTGCAAGGCACATCTTGCACGAAATGAGGAGATAGAGCAGGTCCTATTTTTCTTCTCGTGCAAGGCGATGCAAGTTGCGATCCTATTGGTCCTCGTATGCTGGTCATGTGACCCGTTGTAAACTTAACCATGGAGTAAAAGAAAATCATAATCTGGAGTGTGCGAAGAGGAGTACAGGGAAATGAAACATTGCTGGAAAATAACTTTAAAGCGTGGATTGAAGTTTGGACACTTCACAGAGAATATAATAATAACAGTTATATATTGGAGGGATAGCTTTGAAACAAATACCTTGTTGAGCTAAGCAACTTCTATATTTTGTATTATGATATCTTGGCTGTTTGGTACTCACCAGCGCTATCGACTAATTTTGATGCGAGGCAGTAGTCATCTTATTTATCTGTGTGTGAACTCGTTTCGCATGCAATTTTGTTGGCATTCTCGTACGAAATTTTGCGCGAAATGCATCTTGCATCGTGTGATCCCGGCTTTACCTAGTGGCGAAAAATTCTAGTTGCCAAACTAAAAGCATTGATCTTCCCAACTTGTAGTAGAACAAACCTGACTCGTAGGCCAAACAACGTGAGCTGCAGCCTGCCGACATTTTACTACAGTCTATTCATGGTTACGTCCGACTTCCGACTCTGAGTCCCTGTTAAAGTTATATTTCCAGGATATTGATCCGCCTCGTGCAGACAAAAGCTTCGCCGAATCTAGAATATTACATGATAGGGGCAACGCACCGTATTCATGCGCTCTTAGTGTAATAATATTTTTTATAGGAACTATTTCTCACTAGGCATTACCAACACACCTATTTTCTCGCCTTTTATATTCACGTTAGTTATAAATGAAACATTACAAATTATGGACAAAATATAAGTTGAACTTCAATTTAACCAAAAATTAACTACTTCTGCGTTAGCAGAAGTATAAAATGATTCTGCTACATTGCATAGGTATTTAGGCCATACGTGGGGTGATTTTTCAGAGTGGTAATCGTGCCGGACAATATCGCTGGTCGGCGGGTTTTCTCGGGGATCTCCCTTTCCTCCGCTCTTGCATTCTGGCGCGGCTCCACCATTCTCAAGACATCCTCGTTGAGAGCCGCCCAAAAATTTCAAAAACATCGACTACAACATTCGAAATTAACTTCACGGTATAGGCTATTCACGGTAACGTGAGCACTTTTGAGGCCCTAGTTACTTGATCCTTTCAGCCATATTTAGTCGTTTATCCACCTTGTAAAATAAATATTGGCAAATAAGTAATAAACGCAGTGTCAATATTCCACAGCGCTCGGAAGTTAACGCCTAAATCTAAAATAAAATAAATTTATTTATTTATTATTCCAAATGAGAGGGCTTTCAAAAGTGCTCACTTTACCGTGAATAGCCTATAGGAAAAAAATCTCCGGGGTGGCTCCTTTGCCGTAAGCTATGGCAGGTTCCTTCCACGTTCCTGCTTCTTTGAGCAACTTGCTCCATTTCTAATGACCTCGCTGTCGACGAGGCAAAGCCCTGCCTAACTTAACTCGGACACATGAAATGAAGACACCCGAGTGATAAATGTATGCAATTTTTAAACACACCTTTTTTTCTTTGTAAAAATATTCCACAAGTTCCACAATGTCACGAGTTTTAGGTGTCCATCCGCGAATCGCAGACGTTCAGTTTCGGAGTAACTCAACTATGATTGGTCCAATAATGTAGTAAATGTCTTCTCATAAATAGCTATACGCGGCCAGTAACCAGACCAAGTTTCAAGTGTGTGTGTGTGTGTGTGTGTGTGTGTATATATATATAATACTGAAGCGTAGCCTGCACATAAATCCTTTGGTGAAAAACAGGTAGCTCTATACGGCTACTAAAAACTGTTTTGTTGTAGCCGCAAAATATTTTGTGAATATTGACTTCACAGAAATATTTTGTGATGAACACAAATTTTTTTGCTGTCTCCACTTAATTTTTGTGCTGACTACAAAATATTTTTGATGACTCCACTGTAGTTAAGTGTTGGCTACAAAGTATGTTTTGCTGACTCCACTATACGTTGGTGATGGCTACAAAATATGTTTCGCTGACTCCACTATACTTCAATGTTGGCTACAAAATATGTTTTGCTGACTCCACTATACTTTTGTGCTGAATACTATATATATATATATATATATAGTGACTCTACTACACTTTTCTTACTAACAAAAAAATATATTGTTTCAGTACAAAATATTTTGATTGGGTCAATATTTAAGAAATATTTTGTGGCTAGTAGGGTCTATTAAACTGTTTTTTTTTTTGTAACTACTGTTTCCAAGCTCTGCACAGTGTGTCGAGCGAGAAGGAGGAACAAAGAAGAAAAACATATTTTTCTTCTTGAAAATTAATTTTTTTCCTATTTAATGCGATGAGTATTTTACTAATTCATTCAGAGTCAATGAAGACTCAAGCTACCATTATTTTCTCACTTTGAAATTATTAGACTGCTACAAATTCTGCAATGCTAAACGTGCCTTTTTCCAGATTACCAAACTTCTATTCACTCTAAATGAAATAGTAATTAAAACCAAGTCTTAGATTTATAATGTTTAGTTGTAAAAATTTCCGTGCACTAGATATATGTACCTAGATGATGGTTGAAGAACCAAGTATGTGTTCGTTCAACAAAATGATTTATTAAATGTTGGTTCAAGGGAGGAAGAGCGGATTAGTTGAGTGAACAAAATATTGATCAGCGTAAACGAATAATCTTCAAATTAATTTGTTCGGTATCCGAAACAATTCCTTTTTTTTTTTTTTCGGAGTGTTGTGATAAGGCGACTGCGGCGACTGGAGTCATAGCAGGTCGGACAGGCTTGAGTTGCGATGCCACAACTGTGACGCCGTCTAGCAGATAGCGCTGCTAGCAAGCAGTGACCGCGTAGGCGGAGAAAGGGAAGGGGGGGGGGCGTATAGCGGGCGCCAGGGAAGTGTAATTGAATTGACTGAGGCACAATAAACTCTGCGAACCCCTCTCCCCCGGTCAGGCCACTCGCCAGAATAAAACAAAACACTGCCTTCGCGCCAAACCTCTACTTCCCAACCCCCCCAAGCCCGCACAACCCCCTGGGCCCATCCACTACGCCGTCTTTTTTATAGCCCTTCATTTGTTGGCCCTCTTGCGAGCGGGCCCGCGCTGAAACATTGATGCGCTCGCAGCGCTCCGCAGCGGCGGTTCTCGGGGATAAAAGAAATGGCTGTTCAGCCAACCACACGCCAGATAAATAGAAGGGAACAACAATAGAATATAGCTGCAACAATGCCGTAACTCTTTTTCTTCTCCTCTTGCTCCGCCAGGCTTGACTATAGGGCAACAACTTGAGAGGCGTGGTCCTCAGAAATCTCGTCGCAGTGGTGGCTGATGCTCGGTTGCAACGAGTAGCGAGGCTTGGCCACAGAGTAATTAACAATACAGAGATGAAATTGCCACTTATTTATTTATTTACCTACATACACCTGCAATGAAAAAAAAAACACAATAAAAAAAAATACTAATATTTTCAATCTACAAATATTATAAACATGTCTAACATACACGGCGAAATATTAAACTAATGTGCTTAAAATTCGACTATGCATAGTTATTAACAAATTGTCAAAAGCTTTCACAATTTAGTTCCTCGAACGTCAGCCGCACATGCTAGTCATGGAAAACGTCGCCAATCAGCGCCTGGTAACTAACTTGCCGACCGGCAGCTCAGCCAATGAGAGAACGGGTACGCTCACATCAAAGGAACTGCCCGCCACGTCATTTCATCTCTGTGTACTTAATTGCTGGAGACAGGAAAATTTCGCGTGTTCAATGACTTGTGTAGGCTAGACTGCACAGTTTTGTGTTCAGTAACGCAGGTAAAAATCCTCATCTGGTTGCCTGCTGTCGCAGTGGAAGGAGATGTTTCGGCCTGCATTTTGCCGCTTGTTTCTTACTGGTCCAGGGTTCGTTCTTCAGTCGGTGTCAAATAACGTGTGGATCGGTTGTGATAGTAACCTGAACAAAAGAGTTTTTGGATTCTAGCTTGTCCCTAAATGAATACGCGAATTCTTCAGGTCTCTATTAATTACTCTATGGTGTGGGCGGAAATTGGCGTACGTGTGCATTAGTTGCCGTGAATCAGAAGCTGTTACCAAACGCTGTAAAAACTTGAATAAATGTTATAAAAGAAAAATGACGGCAGTTGCTGTGTAACATTTTTTTTTTGTGTTCCAATCCAGCTCAAGTATAAACTATTTTAACTTTTTAAAGTCCTTTTTCTTTGCACAGTAAAATACCCGCTAAACTAAAATTACACTTTTTTTTAAATCGTAATCCCTATTTACAATCCGAAAATTCAGGAAACAGATTGGAACATTCGCGGGCAGGTCTCTAGTGAGTCCATTATTGAAGAAAACGTAGTGTCCGTATTTTTATAAAGATTTATGTATAGAGACCTGAAAAAATTCGCGAGTTCAATGACCTGCAGGCTAGACTCAACAGTCTTATGGACAAATATGCTGATATCAGCTGTACATTGGTTGTCTTCTGTCACAGTGGAAGGCGACAATTGGACACCGTTCTCCAGGAGGTGTCAAACACCGTGTGGGCCAATGGCTAAAGTCATATACACGCACGTGTTTTGAATTCTAGTTTGTCCCAAAATGAAAACACGAATTTTTCGGGTCTATATTTATGTATAATATTTTACCAGCCCTTTCCCGTATTCTCACGGAAATTTTTTCAAACAGTGTAAAATATTGTGTTACAAAGATGCCATATTTAACGTGTACTGTTACAATAACATTTGGGCTACAATTCAGCAAATAATTTGTCGTAAAACGCATGGCTTAACTTCTTGTCGACGGCAGGGATGTTAGCGAAGGGAACCACTGTGTTTTTTTGCAAAATCAAGATCGTGGATGCAATAAGACGTGGCCTTTATGAAGGGATCGTCACCCTGACATTCGTATGGGGTTATTTCCTAAAACAACGGAAAACAGAAATCAAGAATGCCTGACCGAGAATCAAAGCCATATCCTGCCATTTTAATGTGAGTGTGGCACATTTATATCAGCTTACACCGGTCGAATCATTGCGCCTGTATTGCCGTATCTATGCAACCCGCACACAATACTATCCATATAACATGACATCATATCGTAGCAGAACACCACTTGCGCGTTGATTCGCTAACGTCAGCGCAGTAATCGGTGTATGGATGTCGTTATGACATCAGTGCGATGAGAAGTAGTCGCTTTTACAAAGAATGCACATCAGTTTATTGTATTGAAACAGATTGTTTGCGACGTATACCGAGTACGTTGAAACGGTGCGATCCTTAATAACACACGTCTGCCTCGCTTCGAGCCATTGTGTTTCTTCATGTGACATATAAATACAGTCACCGGCTTTCTGGATTGACGAAAATAAACCAATGCGCTTGTGCTGTTTTGAACCGTGTCTGTATTTCCGCGCCGCTGATTGGTGCAGGCTGACAACGTAGTCGAATGTTCAGCTGACAGTTGCCAAATGTTTTTTTTTTTGTAACACTAGAAATAACGCCAGTAAATATCACAAAACCTTAGCGTGGAATGTGAAAGACTAACAACGAATTTCAACAAGCAAGTAATGTAGACTTAAATTTCATTATGAACATAGAGTTTCATAATAAATTTCGTATGTGTTCTTAAATAATGCGTTGAAAATATACGCACAACATTTCAGCAATTTGGCAATTGGTTAGCAAAGAATTGTTTGAAACAATTGCAGACTTTTTTTTGTGCATGATAGACTTCATAGTCATCTACATAAAGGCTGTTAGTGATGAAGTGAACTTTTTTGAAATCAACCTTTGAGAAATGTCACTCCTCCTACCTGCACATATTTTTACGGGCGCTCTGAGTGTCACGCGTCCTGTGAAGTTGGCAACGACAAATCGACAGCAGTTCCACGTCTTAACACTGAAATAAAAGTGCTAGGTTAAACATTTGTGAAAACTGAAATGATTTCTCTTGCAATCTGTTTATATATATATATATATATATATATATATATATATATATCCATTTAAGAGTAAGAATTGGAAAAATTAGTAAATTACTGTATTTACTTTTCTAATAATTTCCCAGATTCATTCGACCGACGCAGGAACACAGGGATCAGGCACCTGGGCAGTGTTAATATTGCACATAGCGGAAGAATGCATATCGCGCGTGCAAGCAGATCTCAAGCCGGGCCTTCGTCATTTACTCGTGGGCTGCTACTGCAGTCAGAACTCCTTTTCTTGTCTTTCTCGGCTGAGCGGAATTGAGCAACCCACGTGAATGTTGAGGACTGCTGTTAGATCAGTGTCCTGCAGGACGTGTTGCATGGGCGGAGATACAGCGATAAACGCCAAACTATCACAAACTTTATTCGACATATTCCAATTGCGCTAGTAACTACGCCAGAAATCACAAAAAAAAAAAAATCGCTGTCACTCGAGCGGTCTTAAGGCGCTTGCATAAATAACTTCGGCAGCCATGTATTTGATCACCTTTACCAAGATAAAATGTTTGCATGGTCACACACATGAAGTTTAGTGTATTCAAATGGAAATCTCTACCTACAAAAAACAAAAAAAACAAAGTGCAGTATGTCTCGTAGTTATTTATAATAATTTGCAATACTATTCAGTTCAAATTGTTTTTTATGTAATTATCCGTGATTTATTAATTGTGCCAGTAAAGTGAATACCATTGTTTCACTTGGCACTTAGATCATTTCACGAGAACACAGAAAATCCCACTAATTTTCGTAGTCTTATTTCGGGGTCAGACATCAGGTTGCTGATCAGAGAGTTATTTACACTAACTGCGCGCATGTCCTGAACAAAGGATATTAGCCAGTGAATCTCCCTTGTTGAGCTGACGTCACGGCAAGTGTAGTGTGGCTACCTTGTGTCTTGCACTTGACAGGCCACAATACCAGGTCATTTCTATAGTTAAAGTTGTTTTTTTTTTCCCCACGAAAAACTTATTGACAAAATTTTTTCATAGCACTGAGGCTTCTTCTAACTTCTAAGATTAGCTGATAGGTTATTTATACAACGCAACTCGTTGCAGGCGAATCACGGGAGTTCACTGTGGAGCGTTAAAACTCTCATTCGTTCACTCAACTGGGGAAACGTCACATACAAACGACAGACGACAACGACAATAAACATGTAGATACGAACATGAATGCATTATCATTATCGCAGGAAAAGTTGAATGTTTGCTAGGATTCAACGTACTGTACATATTATCGACAGTTTTATTTTCCTATTGGCTGGCATGCATGTGCGAAGCTATTATCCCATTGAACTGGGCCAATGAGGATTCTGATACTCTAAAGCAGAACATTTGAGATAGGACTGCAAAGAGCTTAGCAGAGCATCGTGAAAGGATAAACATGCTGTAGTGTTACCGAATATGTGTTGCCTCGAAACAATCTCACGATTTTCCATCATCCGTAATTATCATCTCAATCTTGGCGAAAGGGGTTCCAGCAGAGGGGTGGAGGGGGGCAAGACAAATTGGGGCCGCCGCTCTCAACACTAGTTCCCTCCAAAAAAAATTCTATATAGATCTATCTTTTTCTAGTTTTCATTGTTCTCCAATCCAATTTTGGAAATTTCTTGTAGAATTTCCCTGTTTACTGTAGTTATATCAAGATCTTTAGAAAATATTACATCCAAAGCGTTGGTTGTAATTATTTTTCCATAATAATATAACTTGTCGAGAGCAAAATTAAAATTAAAACCACTGCATGGCGTAGCAAGTGAAATGAGAGATCGCTAGATAACTTGGTGTAACTTCGGTTACCAAAGGATATATTGGCCTACTCAATCAATGATAAAGTGCACAAACCAATTTCTCATTTTTTCATGATGACTGAAAACATTTTCAAAGAAATGCGTGCTGACACATACACTTAATCTAGTGGAAATTTTAGTGTGTTTGAAGTATGTTTTAATGTTTAGAGCCTTGGTTTTCCCTCACCCGCTAACTCCCCGATCAGGGGGTGAGTGACAGACCCCCCCCCCCCCCACCCCCTCGCGAATGCCAGGATTGCTGCGCCCCTGGGTACAAACATAACATGCTGACATTCAACAAGCATTCAGGCATTACCGCAGGAAAGGAATCTCTTACTGGCGCCTGGTTTTGAATGGTGCTGTCGGCGAGAAAATCACCAACCTACCATCGCTTGAGCACAGAGTAAGTAAGTACACAGAGTCGAAAACCCTCATACACCGCCGAATGACCTGTGTGTCGTAAGACAGGGAACCTAGACTCCTATAACTCACAGGGTGTTTGTAAAGACAAAATGCACCCCGACACGTACTCATATCACAGGGTAAGGCGGCGGGGCGCCGTGTAGATGTAGTTTCTTGGGCACCAGACCCGTGTTAAGGCTGTTTTAATTTGTTGCCTATTTTAAGTAAATTTATTTGTAGTAAGTTTACGGGACGATCGGTTTGCCCCACCATGAGGTTATCTCTGGTGTCCGATCGTAGGGTTGGACTCGTGCCGGTAGTGGTTGACTCCATGTGCTGGAGGAGGTCTGGAGAGATTCCCACTCTCGATGACAGACCGGGCGGTGAGCGGCAACCTGCTCCAGTTGTGCCTTGGAGAGGCACTAGGGGTATGGATAGAACCCCGGCCAGACCACACGCTTGGTTTCTGAGGGCGAGGATCTCAGAACCTCTGCGGTAGAAGGGGCAGGGATGTGCAGCCGTGCCAGGCTTGGGCTTAGGGTCTGGCCACCGGTCGCATCAATCCTGGCCTCCTTGCGTTGAGAGGACGTGGTTCCTCTCCCCCGCCTATTGGGTGGCCGAAGCGCGGTAAGGCCGCAAGGCTAAGAGCAATGCGTTAAAATACAAACTACAAGACCGAGAGGTCCATTGTAACCGTAGTTGTATTCGGCGGGGGAGTGAATCTCCCCTCCAACCTCCCAGCTGGAGTGAATGCCAGTGTCGTGATGTTACACAGAGTCAAAAATGTATGGTGGTTGCTTTTATATAGTCGTATACATTTTCTGATTGGCTGCGGGAAGCTCTGGGAACGGGCCTCGTGTCTGACAGGCTACCGCGTGTTGCGGAAGGTTCCCTATTGGCTGGGCTGCTGGTTGGTGAGGACGTTACCAGACTCTGATTGGCGAACGTCTTTCTAACATGTCGCTGATACGTGGAATACGTTTTTTCGTTACAATAATTGTTAAATAGCAAGCATGTCTTTAAAATAGAAAGTGGAATGAAATGCAAGTCCAAAAATAAGAGAATTGTGGCTGTTAAGTTTGGAGTTGTTATTGGTAATCGGCAGTGTCGACATGTAAGTTAGGTTCTGCTGCAATACTTCTTTGTAAACAATGTTCTTCGCCATTTTAGAGGGTGGCGCCAGACTGAGGCGTGAGCTTACACGCGAGCACACCACGTGAAACTGATCGCGGAAGAAACAATCCTGCTTCACGTCAACTCCTGCGAAATTGAGAGTTTGTCCCTGCGACTTACCCATCGTCATCGCGAAGCACACTTCGAGGGGAAACTGCAGTATTTTGAATTCAAAAGGGAGGTCATTAATAACAATCAGTGGAATACGCCGCACAAACACTGTTTCCCCCTGAGCCGATCCAGTGAAAACCGTCGTCTCAACTACATTGTGATGTTGAGATTTGACTTGCAGCCTAGTGCCATTACAGAGTTCCGATGGCCTCAAATTTCTGAGCTGCACAGCATGTGCGCCCACACGCAATATAAGCCTATGGTATGGAATAGGGATAGGAAAATTTCGCGAGTTCAGTGATCTGTAGGATAGACTCCACAGTACTGTGTATACTCGAGCCTCAGACGTGTGTTCATTGGCTGTTGCCCCATAGAGTAGCCAGTGTTGCCCCACACCTTGCAGTATGGGATTGGCTACGTGTTTCCTTGCAAGTCTGCTATTGGCTCAGAGGCTTCTAGGGCGTGTCTAATAAACTGTGATCCAGTTGTAAAGGTAAATTCACTGTATACGTGTTTGGCAAATATTTTGTCCCGAAATGAAGTCGCGAAATTTTCCTATCCCTAGTATAGGAGAACCGGAGGATTTAGAGTGTTCAAAAATTCAACTGAGTAATGAATTGCTTCGTCTGTATTTCCCACCGTGTCTATTGAATTGTATAGAATTTCTTCCCATTCGAATGACTTCAACAAAATATCATTGATGACAGCTGCTTGATCCCCCTTTAGGGTCAGAATGGCTATTTCACACAACCATTTCATAGGCCTGTCCTGTTTCTGTGCAAATTCTGCGGATAAATGTTTGCTACTAGCTATTGAATTGTAGTATAGCGCACAACTTGTACGGGATAGTTATTATGCCGCCTGTTGCTGGATTATCACCGTTTCCTAGTTTGAGCAGGAGGTCTGAAAATTGACAGGTAGACGCTTCACTTCTCAGATGTACTCTCATATTCCTGGCAAGTTTTAGCACATTAACCGAGGGCGACAAAGGAGGCCTCTTGAGGAACGGCATGTTTTCATCTGCACACGTTCCTTTCGGCACCACTGGTAGAGTTTGGCGAAAATCTCCAGTACGTAACACTGTCACACCACCCATTTAGATTTTGTTACTCTTTACGTCTTGCAGAGTTCTATTTAACTATTTATTACAGTGAATACCTTTACTAAGTTTTGCTGTTGGTTTATTTCTTGGAAACTTTTAACCATCTGTTTAATGATTAATTTTTATACAACTTTCACGAAGTTTAGTGTTAAAAGGACCATGTAATATGTTTCTCCATGCAAAATTTGAACTCCAATTTCACCCCTCTAGGAGTTAAATTTTGAAAAATCCCACCTCAGTAGCTGCATACATTACATAGTGAATGTTTCCTCCAAATTTCATTTTTTGTAGGACCAACGGTTGAGGCTGGGCGTTGATATGCCAGTGAGCCAGTCAGTTTTTGTTTTTATATACATACATAAAATATAAATATATAACTTTAAGGGTCATCTTATTTTCGTACTCGAAATTTTTTATTACGTGTTATTGAATTATAATTAGCTAGAGATAATCAATAGAATTGAACTGGACTCATATGTTTCATTACAGCACAAGCCATACGACAAAATATCTACAAAATTATGAGACTGATTCGGACTAGAAAAATATGCGTGGATGCGCCAAGAAAATATAACTTCCCTACGTTGAATGCATTTGAAGTGTAGTACACTGTACATTATTATTACTGTATATAGTTAGTTCACAAGATTTTGGTCAAATATTTTTTGAGACCAAACCGCGTTCTGGTTTCAGGTTTGTTGTCAATATTACTGTTCCAGTATCGCTCAGTTCATTACGTTACACATTTATTAAATTATTGTTCGAGGTCGTCCGAAAGTATATTCAGGTAAAAACGATATGCTTATGTCGTGTATTTATATGTACACAGAGGCGGGATTCGATTGGCATATTTCGTGAGGCTATTCGACATGCAAAATCTAGTAGGTAAGTCTAATATACGGGACTTTTTATACCTAAACTGAATATTGAGGGAGATATGAGCCTTCGAAAATCAAGGTTTTAAACTGCATTATTGCAGAAATATTGGTCACGAAGTGAAATTAAATAAAAATTCTGCGAATATTGTCTTATGTTGTAGGGATATTCAACGTAAGAACATACTCTCATCAATACCTTTCCTCGTAATGGACAATATTCTCCTTGTTGCAACTGGCCAGGACTCGCTGTCTTCGTGGACAACGCACACATAACTCCTGGTGGAGGTGATACTGTGCTTAGTAAGTAGGGAATACCAACACTTACTGCAGGGCTAAAATCCGAAGACATTGTTTTTAAAAATTTCTTGAAGAACCAAGAAAAGAGAATCAGAATGGGACCACATGTTTATAAGAAACGATGTTGATGAATCATACATGCCGAACCTATACAAGGGACTACAGCTATCCATGACGATCCTTGTAAGTTCTGCCTGAGCAGAGGGAAGTTTCTCTGCCATTCGGATTGTCAAGACATGGCTGCGGTCAACGACAGGACAGGAAAGGTTTTCCTCCTAGTCTCTCATCCACATTGAGGCAGTCCTCCTGAAGGAGATTGGTGTGGAACCAGTTGTGCACGAGTTCGCAAAAAAAGGCTCGTAAACTGGACTTTCAAAAACCAGAAGACTATAAAAGAACTGTTGAAGATGTATGCGCAGGAGTGATGAAAATGAAGAGATTGTTTTTTTTTTTTTGCTGGCAAGAATGAGAACTTATTATATAATTGTATTTTTTTGTAGTCAATAGCCAACTTCTTTCTTACATTGTAATTCTGAGGTAACTAGGTTATATAACCTAATTTTTTTAAATTGTTCTTGTAGAATATCTTTGTTAAATTCTTCACTCAAAAAATGATAACTTAAAAATTTATATACGTTTCTACCAGCAGTATATTCAATGTTTAGGTACAAAAACTGCTTAAATAGCACCATTTTGCACCTTGAAATCAAAATTTTCCTGGGGGAGAACCCCAGGACTCCCCGATTTATTTGGGAGATCGATCTTCCTCCCCGTCCCCTCTCCCCTTCAAACACGGTGAGGTCAAAGGGAGAGATGGGGCTCTAGCCCCCTCTAGAATGCAATGCTAGTTACGCCACTGCATACTGACCGTGGCCAAAACAATAA
The DNA here is from genome assembly GCA_029891345.1 of Dryococelus australis. Lineage (NCBI taxonomy): Eukaryota > Metazoa > Arthropoda > Insecta > Phasmatodea > Phasmatidae > Dryococelus > Dryococelus australis. The sequence goes on along the minus strand of CM057006.1, from coordinate 18,000,589 downwards.
ACAGCTTGAGTGCTGTAAGCTTATTAACACTTTGAGGTCAGAAGACATTCACAAGCCAACCTAGACAAGTTAGAATTTAGTTACTTATATCCACGACCGCAGGAACACCGGATCTATTGGTCTCGTGTGTTTCCACTCACTATCGTTCTAGAGGCCAACATGATAACAATGGACACGCCTAGTCAGCCTTAACACTTATTACTGCTTTCGAAATATAGCTGGGTAAACTGAACTCTAAGACTGGCGACTGCGCTAGGCCTGGCTGACATAGGGCCACCAACTATCCCCAGCTCGAAGTCTAGAGAACAACACTTATTAACTCTCACTTCTCCTTAATAATCTCCAACTGTGCTCTTCTTCATAACTACGAATATCACTGGGTTTAATTACGGGTGACCTAATAGTACTATAAATATGAACAAAACGAATTCTAAACAAGTTTATTAATTACTATTTATTTTCAGAAATATATTGAATATACAAGCAAGAATTCATTACTGATACTTCTTTGTTCTGCAATATTTGAATTAACCTTTAATTATATTATTTCTCCAACCGCATAGCTTCCCTATCGACTCAACCTTGCACCCTACTGAGTGTACACCTACCACTGACTCAGTTCGGAATCGACCTAAGCTTCTCCGTGTCCTGATGTCGGGCAGTGGAGATGTGATGCTGCGAGTACGTATCCTGACGTGGGAAGAATGCGGCCTGGACTGGGACCTCTGAATGCGTCTTCGTGATCGGCTTCACACAGCCGACAAATGCCCAACTGATATTGCGATGTTGAGAGAGAGAGAGAGAGAGAGAGAGGGAGAGAGGGGCGGCTGTATTTAAGCATCCTCCATCCTCTGGCGTAGGTGGTGCTGTTGTCATGCCGATCCTCCACAACTCCCCTCTCCCGGAGTGTGGCTCGCACACGGCCGATATGGCGAGTATGCACAATGCATTACTTGTTCTTTCTGCATCCAACTTGTGGTCCCAACATCAACTACGCTCATTATTGGCAGTGACTAAGGCGCTGAGTCCATTTCGTCCCAACGAAATGTCTTTATTTGTGTAACATGTTTTACAATCACACCTGTCCCTTTGTAGAGATGTATCAAAAGTATTTTTGTAGTCAGAAAAGTTATTTTTACTGAGCCGCAGAGTTCTTGCAATATCCTGGTAAACACAGGTATAGGCCATTCACGGTAAAGTGAACACTTTTTAAGGCCCTACGAAATTTTTATTTTCAGCCAATTTCTATCTTTCCGGCACTTTTTGATACAAACATTGCCTTGTGACTAATAAACACAGTGTGTACATTTCACCACTATCAAAAGTAAACGCCTGATATTGCAATAAAAAACATTTTTTAGAGGTTAATGTCTGTTGAGAGTGCCTTAAAAATTGCTCACTTTACTGTGAACAGCCTATAGTACGACGATAGCAATAAAATGCAAGTTTTCTTTTCAATTACAAAGAATTTGCAAAATATTTATGCTCGAGCTACACTAGAGCGCAGTCTTTAACGTGTTAGTTTATGGTACATGGGGTTTCCTGTAATAGTTATAAATATCCTCTATCATCGTCTGTGCAGTGGACACAGTATACCATAGATGCACGTAGCATCGCCTACGGACCAGGTGCTGTATACTTGCAGCCGAAACTTCGTGTCCGTGTTACACGTAAAGGCGGGTCATAGGCAGTTGAAACAAGAGGGATAATTCTGTTAATTAGGTTGTACTGCTCGATAAACCAGAACCGAACGTTCATAAATCCTGACTGTAAAAGAGTTGTCTGCAATAAGAGGGCGGCCGCCACTGTTATTTTCATTACGTTTTGTTCACGGTGTAAGAGGCGTTAATGAGATTTGCCTCTTGGGGTTGAAGAACCCGATGACACGAAAGAATATTCGGAAAATTGTAACTTAATTTCACTTCGTTTCCAATATTTTGCAAACATGTATTTTAAAATCCAAATTATCGAATGTTCTTATCTCCCTTCGTATTTAATGTAGGTACAAATTGTCCGGTATATTTCCCACTTTATTTGCATAAGGAATCGCAACGCGAAGTTTGTCTGTCGAATTCCACCCCATACTGTATATATATAAGTAGTACATTCCACTAACTTATTTAATTTAGCCGAAATGCGTGGTTGCCTGACCTCAGTGCTCTAGTCAGTCAACGAATTTATTGACTATAGTAGTATACGTACGAAACACACACACACAGGTACTGGTTATATATATATATATATATATATATATATATATATATATATATATATATACACACACACATAACGTATAATTGACTAGAAATGAAATCTTCTGTATTGCTCACAAGTTTTAAAGGCTCTTGAAACAAATACAAAGCCGCGATTTTCTTTTTTGGGGTTTTCGATGCTCATCACATACCGTTCACTCACTCTGTCCGCCATCGTGGACAGGTCACAAATGAACGAAACTTAGTATGGATTCACAACCTCAAATTAGCGTACGTACATTCGCATGCAAACTTACCGTACGTACGTACGCAGAGAAGAGAGACAGAGTAGCCCAACTTTAAACTTATACGTACATACGTATGGATGAACTAACAATCAATTAAAATGTCTGATTTAATAATAAATTTTTTATTTTAACCAGAACTATTAGGATAAGTACATTAGTATACGAAATTAGGTTTTCTTCGGCCAGTGTTTTATTATTGTGTCACGTTTAGCACAAAACGTGTAAAATCAAAGCAAAAAGTAATAAGATCGCTTCGCAAAGTTACGTTCTCGTTTGAAAGTCTGCCAGCAGAAAACGTACGTACGTATGTTACGTAGAAATTGTGAACCCACCTTTACGACCGGTATTGTACCCAGCAAGTCACCTGTGCCCAGTACTTTGGCAACCTTCCTGGAGGCTAGTCTAATTTGTTTTGAAAGCCCTGCCTATGATCTATAGGCTGTTTCAGGTAAAGTGAGCACTTTTTAAGGCCCTGCCAAAAGGCATTAACCCCTAATAAATATTTTTTATTGCAGTCTCAGGCGTTAACTTTTGAGAGTGATGGAAAGTATACACTGTGTTTATTAGTTATGTTGCAATGTTAACATTAAAAAGTAGCGGGATAGTAGAAATTAATTGAAAGGAAAAATTTAGCACGGCCTTAAAAAGTTCTCACTTTACCTTGAATAGCCTATATTTGTGCGTACTTAGTGTATTTTTTCCACGTTATGTAAAATTCACACCGCCATGGTTTTCATCACTTTATTCTCAAGTTGGTCAATTAAAACTGAGAAATTATTTAAAAAATAAATAATCTACAAATCTGCTAATTTTTATTACGTATATGCATTTAAAAACAGAGAGCTAAAGAAATTATGTAAGTTTTCACAAATGCTTACCTAACACTTCTAACTGAAAGATAAGACATGGAATTTCTTTCCCTCCGTAATTACCAACTTTTTGGTCGAATGTCACTCAGTGCACCCGTTAAAATACATGCGGGTAGGAGCAGTGACTTCTTTCTAGGGTTGATTTAAAAAGTGCTCACTTTATAGCGAACAGCCTTTACCATAGTGCATACAGAACGATTTTCGTCGCTTTAAACAGAATGCCGAACACAAGAACAGTGTACGCAAAAAAAAAAAAAAATTAACGCGAGTGCAGCCCATGACCTCGGAAAGTAACGTATGACCGAGCGAGTTAAGAATAAAATCTTCTTACACAGTAGAACACTTTAGCATTTGACTTCACGTTTCCTTTCCTCTGACGAAACCACCAATACACAATACATTAGTGTAAAGTCAGAGTCCAGACAATTGAACATCGGTTCTGCGAGCTTTGTGAAAACGTGTATCTTGTTATGTAAATAATTATGACATTATCCAGGAATGCATTTTAAATACCTTTTTTTAGAAATAGGCTTAAAATTTATATTAAAAGATTATTTCAAAACAAAAAAATTAATTGTTTATTAAAATATGTCAATTCATATATTTTTTCTTCGTATTATATTTGTTTGCCATTTGTTTAGTTTAAGACGAGCTTTGTTTAATATACCGAGATTAAAATCGCCCTATAGTAAAATAAGGCACTTTCCACATAACCTCTGTTAGATTCTCGGCAAAATGGTTGCTTGACTTTGACTTTAAATCTCAACTTTTCGAAATCGTAAAGTCAAGAGTGCTTGACTTTACTTTTGACAGTCCCATTGCGTCAAGCTCCATAAGAAACAGCATGTCGGAAAAGTCAAATGGTAAAGTCAAATGTTAAAGTTTCCAAATGTGTAATGGCCTTAACTCCTTCGCACGAACGCAAGAGGAAGCCGTGCAAATGTGAGGCCCTAGCTGGCTCTCTAAAAGGTCCCTCCTACCAGAGGCCTAGGGCCAAGGGCGCACATACACCAGAGCTCGTCACAATGGCTGGAATGGCTGGTAAGGGGTAGGGGAGGACTTCAGCCCGGTTTTGTTACGATTCCAGCGCAATTTATACCTTCGCAGCATCCCCTCCCCAACCCCGGGAGCCAGACCATTTGAACGAATCTCCGGTGGGCTCCGGGGTTTCGGGCCGGCCGCCCGCCCGGAATACAAATCGCGGACGGTGGCCTGCCCCGGAGTAATCCGGTTTGTTTTCCGGGTAGGGGGATGCAGTGGGGGAAGGGGGCGATAGCTGACCCCGGAGCCGTTTGAAACAATGGCCGGAAGAACACGAGAGTGGTAGGGGGATTCGGTGGCCTGTGTGCGAGGGGGTTGGAAGAGGAAAAGAGAGAGAGCGGGGGTTGGCAAGCAACCCTCGTGGGTGTTATTTCGGACGAGCATTCGCATGTGCAGCGTGGTGTCTCGGGGGTGGAAACAGGCGCGCCCCCTACAATACAAAAACCGTCTAACCAGGTTAGCCTCTATCACCATTTATAAAACTGTGCTTCCAATTGTACGGCCGTGGTCCGTGGAGAACGAGGAGGTAGTGTGTTTTAGAGCGTATACTCGCTACATAGCGCGTAGAAAACATCAGTCCCACATCTTCCACCAGTAATCACACATTTGCCCGCTAAAGGCTGTTCACGATAAAGTGAACACTTTTTCAACCTTGGAAAAAATTCACTGCTTCTGCCTGCATATATTTAACGAGCGCACCGAGTGACATGCGCCCAGTAAAGTTGGTAACGATGGATGGAAAGTAGTTCCATATCTTAACGTAGAATAAAAATTGTTAGGTAACCCTTTGTGATAGCTTAAATTATATCTTCGATTTTTTTTAATTCATCAAAGTGCGAAAACATGGAGATTTTTAAAATATTTTCTTTTATATTAATTTTAGTTTCACTTGACCGATGTATGAATAAAGTGACGAAGAACGTCACAATTAACGTAAGGCAGAAGAAGACATTACGTGCAGACAAGTAGAGCACAAGAAGACATTACGTGCAGACAAGTAGAGCACAAGAAGACATTACGTGCAGACAAGTAGAGCACAAGAAGACATTACGTGCAGACAAGTAGAGCACAAGAAGACATTACGTGCAGACAAGTAGAGCACAAGAAGACATTACGTGCAGACAAGTAGAGCACAAGAAGACATTACGTGCAGACAAGTAGAGCACAAGAAGACATTACGTGCAGACAAGTAGAGCACAAGAAGACATTACGTGCAGACAAGTAGAGCACAAGAAGACATTACGTGCAGACAAGTAGAGCACAAGAAGACATTACGTGCAGACAAGTAGAGCACAAGAAGACATTACGTGCAGACAAGTAGAGCACAAGAAGACATTACGTGCAGACAAGTAGAGCACAAGAAGACATTACGTGCAGACAAGTAGAGCACAAGAAGACATTACGTGCAGACAAGTAGATCTCAAGAAGGGCTTTCAAAAGTGCTCATTATACCGTGAACAACCTATACCTGCATGTATGCCGTTGTCAACTCATGGCTACTTCCAACTCTTCTGAAGCCCTGCTAAAGTTCCACTTCCAGGATATTCCTCCGCCTCGTGCAAACAAAGCTCAACCGACTCTAGATAATTACACCAAAGGGAAAATTCACCGCAATTGTGAGCACTCAGTGTAATAATATTTTGCATAAGTACAATTTATTACTAGGCATTGCCAACATACGTATTTTCTCCCTGTTTTTATTCACATGATTGTAAATGAAATAATATAATATATAAAGAATATAACTAAAAGTTCATTTTAACCAAAAAATAAGGTAATTTATATTAACACAAGTATGAAACGCTTCTGATACATTGCATATTTAGAAAACAGCCAACACGTCATGCAAGAGGAATTTCTAAACTTTGTTTCAAACGTGTGAAGAAACAGCAAATAGGCTAGGTACATACGATGTGGTATGCGCTGGCACAGAGTAGATAGAAAAACAGAAATTTCGTGCAGTTTTATTTTATGTGGGCGTACCCATTCTCTGATTGGCTACTGCTGCTGGGTTGCCGATTGACGAGTAGGCTACGAGGCGCTGATTGGGCGAACGGCACACAGACATGTTTCTGTCTAGTGGCGGCGCGTGAGGTTGGAATTCGCGTTATAAGAGAATGTTTCGCCTCTGTATTCTAAAGTTCTCTGTGCTACTGGTTCACAATAGAACTTAGCAGGTCGTCAGCTGTTCTTGGGTTTTACTTCAGCGTTAAAAGGCACAATAAAAATTGTCAGAAAAGTGCGGTTTATGCTGTATATGAAAGAAGAATATATAGACCTATATTATACAATATGATAAAATATTTTACTAAAATATCCTTTTCAAATGTAAAAAAATAATCGATTAAAATATTCTGTATTTTTAACCAAATTTAAGAGCATTTCTATTCTGGATGCTTCGGAAAACAGAATTCGCAAGAAAGATCGCCATAATATTTACTGTGATCATGTGTAATAAAGTCATAGCAATAACGTATCTCATGAATTTTATAATTAACTTTATTTGCCTCAAAATTTAGCCTTAAAAGTTTGTGACAAATTTACGCACATAAAGATAATTATAAAAATTATTTCCATCATTATTATTACAATTTTCTTACACGAAATTATAGTGAACTTAGTGACGATATTCCATGACGAAGATTTTCTTGCAAATTCTGTTTTCCGAAGCATCCAGAGTGGAAATGTTCTTAAATTTCGTTAAATACAGACTATTTTAGTAGATTAGTTTTTTACATTTAAAAAGTACATTTTACTAAAGTATTTTATAATGTTGAAAATACATACATTAATCTTTCATATAGAGCATAAATTCCACTTCTCTGACCATTTTTATGCGTTCTGTAATACTTTTTAATGATTTCTTTACATTGTATAGTCGGGTGCAGTGCTCCATAAGCAGTTGCTTTACTTCAACCTTAACAGCGAGGTCTGGAGAGCCGATGAGGGTGATTGAGGTGAGCATGGAGCAGCGCCGGAATGAAGGGGCGGGGCGAAACGGAAGATCCCCGAGAAAACCCGCCGACCAGCGGCATCGTCCGGCACAATTTCCACATGCGAAAATCCGAGAGTGACCTGGCCGAAGATCGCATCCCCTTCGCTTTCGTAGGAGGCGAGCAGGCTAACCGCTCACCCACCCTCGCCCCCTCTCAAGTATAAATTCTGTGATAGTGACCAATCAAATCGTGACAGAACAAAGTTGTTGGCATATACAGTTACGTATAATAAAGTGTTGAAAATATTAAATAGCAATTGTGTGAGCACATTTATAATTATATTTGGATATTTAGTTTACAGGGAGTGCAACTAGAATAGAAACTGTCTCGAAGAATGTGACAAAATGCTGATTGTCAAGTGAGGTTAGGGGGTTAGATACAAATAATTTGCTATCTGAAACTATCGATTTTCTGATTCCTGTAGATTAGTAGGTCTACGTATATATTATCTCTGTAACAATTCCTAGTTTTGGCCCGTCCCGAGCACTAAACCAAGCTACGCCACTGGACCGTCCTGCCTGAATAGGCTGACGTAATTATCAAATTGTGAACCGACCCTAATGCTAAAATATATTGTATCCAGCTTAGGAAGCTCAATAATTTCAATTTTGCGACTAAAAATTTCCACCACCAACGTGCACTGGTGTCGCAAGTGTACCAAATCTTTCCGTTTTATTTGTAAATAATTAATGATAATTGAAATTTTCATAAAATAAATATAACTGTGTAAAATTTCCCAATTTGTATTGTGTTAGAAACCTTTGGAAAAATAGACGTTCTACCCACTAGAGTGGAAATATAACGAATATTAATAAAATGTTGTAAACTGGATTTAGCAAAACGTTGGATTATATAATTACATTATTAAAATATAACAAATTAATATAAAGTAAGGAAGTGAAATGGTTAAATATATAGTTATTTAGGACTTTCTCGTGGCATTTCCTATTGTAAAATAAAAAGAGTACAAATCTTTTTGATGACAGCTGTATTAATTTTGCTCTTAAATTTGTAGGATCTTTCCATTGAAATAAACTTGCTTATATAAACGCTCAATGCCGAATACAATTGTATTCTGTGATTTGCTTTTGTAAGCACTGTTGAAGGGCGTGAATTATACTTAAGAAATAAAGTTAGTACTCGGAATTTTGTCTAGGGAAAGTATATATTACAATTCGAGCCAAATGAAAACTTGTAGAGAAAAAATAAATATCATTTCTTTATATAGGTTAGTAGCGGCTTAAAAGCGACCTTTTTGGAACACCAGCGTACCTTGGAGCAGAAGTTCTTCCTTTACCAAACTCAACTATAAGACATCTCGTTTTGTTCCCAGCCTGAATAGAATAGCATTGTCCATTGCTGGAGACGTGCAAAATTCTCCGTTAGATTTAGTCACACGTTAGATCTAACTCTCGTGCACCTAATCGAGGGCCACTGTAAAAAAAAAAAAAAAAATCCTTCATTTTACGGAAAAGTGCTGGCAAATATTTATCCAGAAGTTTCCGTAAACTCTCCGTAAAATTACGGACACATTGATTTTCAGAAACGGACTTTCCGTAAATTTCACGGAACCTGTCAGTTAATATCCAAGTAAGTTTTCGGTACTTTCCGTTTAAAATAAAAAGAGATAATGAAAATGTCTTTCATTTTCGTTGTGTGGGTGTTCTACCGTGTATAAAAAAAAAATTAAAAAAGTTAAAATACTTTGTACTCGAGCGAGGTTTGAGCAAGAGTCAAGAAAACTGCCAGTCCAGGACTCTTACCATTCACCTACAACCCTCTCTTGAAAATAGTGGTATAACTTTATATCTGTAATGTAAAAACAAAACCAAATATTCAGTTTCTATTAAATTTAGTGTATTTTTAGTGTTGCCAAATGTTACAGACACCTGATGCTATCATAGTCGCGTGGATAACCTTAACTGCCGCAGAAACGATAATTTCCTTGTTACAGTGGCTAAGAAAGCTTCGTGTAGAATCGGCATTGTTCGTCCCCGTAACTCGAAGCCAAAGGGAATACGGAGACTTCCCGTATTTTGTATTTACGGACTTAACTCCGTTTTTCGTCATTACGGATTGCCTTTCCGTATATACACTGCAAATTTCCGTAAAACATTCCTTAAATATACGGAAATTTTTAACAGTGTGGTGATTTCATTAGCTATTGGTAGAGATCCGAATAAGTCGCGAGTTCAACTACCTTTAGGTTAGACTCTAAAGTCTTATGTAAAAATATGCCGATATCAGCTGCACATTGGTTGTCTCCTGTGACAGCGGAAGGCGACGATTGGGCCAGCGTTCTCCAGGGGGTGTCAAACACCGTGTGGACCAATTACTGAGGTTATATAAACGCACGAGTTTTGAACTCTAGCTTGTCCCGAAATGAATCCGTGAATTCTTCAGGTCTCTACAAATAACTAGACCCCCGGAAATTTCCCGGATTCATTTGAGGACAAGTTAAACTTCAACCACGTGTACATGGGAGTATCTGCTTCTATTGGATCACAGTTTGTTAGACACGCCCCGAACCACGTTTAGCCAATAACGAACGTGCTAAAGAAACAAGAGAAAATTCAAGTGCCACCTGATCTGGAGTTAAACTGGAACTACAGCCAACGAACAACATAAGGAATCTCGAATACACAAATGACTGTGGAGTCTAGCTTTTTGCAGAATGAATCAGTGAAAATTCTGGGTCTCTACAAATAACCAAAGGAAATTTTGCAAGCGCGCTTACATAACAAGTTGAAGTCTAGCCTGAGCATAAATCTTTTCGCTAAGAATAGGTCGTCCTAGCCATGGCCCATGCACAAAGCTGTGTATCTGTACAGTGGGATGTTCTGCGGCGAAGCTGGGAGCATCATGGCAATTGGAAAAATGCGTATGTCGCCTTTGGCACGCAGCACTTCGGCCTGAATAATGCAGTCGACCTCGGACGCGCGGATATTTTTGTGAAATCGTGTAGTAGCTGGATCCCGGAGCCGAGCCAAGTGTGGGAAATTATTTACAAATGGTGCCGAGGGCGAAGGGGAGGGTGGGGAGCTAATCCCCGAGTAATTTTCTGGTATTGTTACAAGTAAACCCGGCGGGATCTACCGCCAGACGCCAGGGGTTGGCGAAGGGGTAGTTTTGCGGGAGGAGGAGGGGGTGGGGGTGGGAGAAGGATGAAATACGCGCCTGGCTACAGCCGACCGCATAAAAACTGCAACAAGGCAGGCCCTGCGGTTTGCCTCCATGTCCTCAGTTCTGACTGGACGAGACTCGTGACGTACTCGCCTCGCCCTCAGTGTTAGCAAACGGCATTAATGGGAGAGGTGAAATATCTCGCGACGTACTCGCCTCACCCTCAGTGTTAGCAAACGGCATTAATGGGAGAGGTGAAATATCTCGCGACGTACTCGCCTCGCCCTCAGTGTTAGCAAACGGCATTAATGGGAGAGGTGAAATATCTCGCGACGTACTCGCCTCACCCTCAGTGTTAGCAAACGGCATTAATGGGAGAGGTGAAATATCTCGCGACGTACTCGCCTCACCCTCAGTGTTAGCAAACGGCATTAATGGGAGAGGTGAAATATCTCGCCAATTCATTTCTAGGGAAAGCTATACTTTAAGGCCACGATGTCCCATTTCTATAGCTTCCATTAGAATTAATTTTTTGAACCCAAACGGGAGCCGATATTGTAAAATACCCTAACAATTTTGTTACAAATGGTTTTTATTATAAAGTCTAATTTGTTCAACACAAAACACTGTATAATTTGTACTAATTATAAAATAAACAAAATTTTCATTATTGAATTAACTGTATTGAAGGCTACAGTTTTTTGTGTTGAAAAAATTAGACTACATAATATAAACTATTTGTAACAAAACTATGATAGTATTTTACAGTATCGTCTCCTGTTGGGGTTTAAAAAATTAATTCTCGCAAAGGCAGTAGAAATGGGAGATCGTGGCCTTAAGCGCGTGTTTGTTTCAGTCACATTTATAATCTCATTAAAATGTAGGTATTACTAGGGATAGGGAAATTTCGCGAATCCATTTCAGGACAAGATCGACGTCAAGTACGTGTACATATAAGTCACCTTCGCAATTGGACAACAGTTTATTACTAGGCACGTTCTGGACAATTCTGAGCCAATAGCCTGCTTTAAAGGAAACAAGTAGCGAATCCCATACTGCCAGGTGTGAGGTAACACGGCTACTCCCTGGCATAGAAGCCAATGGGCAAACATCTGAGGCCCGAGAGTACACAGGACTGTGGAGTCTAGCCTACACGTCTTAGAACTCGCGCAATTTTAGTATACCCCTGTACGACATTTCAATTAATGCCAGTCTTGCAGGAAAAAGCATATGTATGTAGCGAACTCCAGTCGCACTCGTTAGTAAAATGGCGGAACTTCACTGGCCAGTCTGTAAATGGGGATGAACTTGCCTGACAAGGGGGTTCGACCTATGGAATTCTTTTAATGCTCGCTGTGGCCAATCGGAGACTGGGCCCGTTGCCATGGTTTCACGCAGGCAACAAGTACATTTTTTGTGTTTTGTTTCGTTAGGTGTTGTAGGCACTGTGCCACTATTTCAGTCCAACCACTATATATATAACCACTGTATATATATATATATATATATATATATATATATACATACATACATACATACATACACTCACATGCCTGTCCAGGTTGGGCGTATAGCCTACATGAGTAACAATTTAATCGCTAAAGAAAAATGTTAGCACTGAAACATGTATTCAGCACTGTGCTGTTATTCTGTATAATGAAATGGCGGACAGCAATACACCACTCACGAAGTGAAAAGTGCAGTTCTGAGAAATAAAGTCTCTCTGTCCTATTTAGGACTGAAAATTTTAAAACGAATAACGTAGTATAAAAGTAAAATATAAACTCTAACGGGTCTACACTAATGAAAAATAAAAATTACAGTTAAAACGGAAGTGTTATACATATATAATTTATGTACACGTAATAAATTTATCATAAAACACATATTTATTAAGCGTATCTCTACATAAGTAAGTACACAAAGATGGTGAAAAGCATTAATAACATGCCTCAACAATAAATCCACAGAAAATGTTATTAAAAGGAAATAATGGTGGAATAATGTTTATTTTGTAGTTTATACACGCAAGGTTTTAGATAAGATAAAGTGTTACGTAGTAAACTAAACAGGGCTGAGTGTGTTAATACCATATATATATATATATATATATATATATATATATATATATATATATATATATATATTATATATATATATATATATATATATATATATATATATATACATATAAACACATACATAGGCAGGTACTTATGTATACGTATGTATGCTAATATAAACTAAGAAATAGTTACCAATTTATAATTTCAACTACCACTGGGAACTTAAAATAAATACTCTAAGAGATTCTGTTTGTTAACCCATTCAGACCCAGCGTACACAGTTGTATATATTACGCACGTGCAGGTAATTTTTGGTCAGTCCTGCACACTGCGGGACTCAATGACCAATGATCGTACCTATGGGTAAATGATTCGCAAACTATCTTACTAGTCTAGGTCATAATTGCTTCATAGCCGAACATATAGCCTACAGCTCATTGGCTGTGACAACGAAACAAGCGTTGTGTCTACATAAGTACAGTACGCATCATAAGATATTTGGTTTGTAACGCCTGAAACCGTAAATTTAAGTGGGTCTGAAAGGGTTAAAGTTATATGCGATATGAGATTTCACTTTTTTTTTTATTTCTTCGAAAATTAAAGTTCTGTGTAAGCATAACACACTTGGACCAGATATTAGTGAACAGTTCAATGGGTAGAGAATTTAGAAAACACGTGTTAGACAACTGCAGTATCGAAACCACGCTTGAAATTACTCCTCTGCCACTCACCCAAAATACTGTCTACGGGAATCGAAGCCAGGACTTTCCTACTGATTCAGGTAGACTACCAAATAGATTACGTAAGTAGTTATTTAATCTTTTAATCTTATAATGGAACTGGAGAAATCAAATGTTCCAAGAACTTGAAACTGTCATCATGAATGAATGAGTGAGTGAAGAGATTTGGGCGGCTCTTTACATCAAGGTCTTGAGAGCCAATGAGGGTGAAACGAGGTGAGTATGGGAGCAGCAGCGGAAGGAAAAGGCGGGGGAAACGGGATATCCCCGAGAAAACCCGCCGACCAGTAGCATCGCCCGGCACGATTCCCACTCGCCAAAATCCGGAGTGAACCGACTGGGGATTGAACCCGGTTCGCCTTGATGGGAGGCGAGCAGTCTAACCAGTCAGAAGCCGTGGTCCGCCATCATGAGGTTTTACACATTCATGTGCAGTGTTTGGATATACGCCATCTCGGTTGGCTGACGCGGTAAACTATCTGATTGATCGTCGATCTAGAAAAAAAATCATGTCTGTGCGTCTGCAGTTTTAATTAGAAATATTCGGTCGTGTGTGCGAAAGGCTTGTTCGGCTTCCGGCTGGGCCAGTTACGTTTCTGCTACTCAATATGACGAACGATGGTAATCCAACCTGTTCAAGTCTAAGCCGTATAAATAACAAAGCAACGCGCGGCGATAAATGTAAGATGTCGTGTCTTGTAAAACATCGCAACATTAAAAACTTCCGCCACAAATTACTTCCTCTTGTAATGATTATTTCTCACGTTCTCATAAGCATTAATGCGAGGGTGAGATGGGCGGGTAGCTCAGTGGCTACGTCGTTGTTTACGTCACGCGCTTTGAACGCAGCATTTTCCGGTAGGAGCAAAGCTGAAACAAGTTACCATTGCCCATTCGCCCTCGTTACACGCGCAACACATTCGAGAGGCGAGAAAAAAAAAAAAAAAAAAATGAAATACTTTAAGACACAGCATAAGCATGCCCTTCCTCGGGAGGTTCATAAAGAATGCACGTGAAATAAAACAGTTTTAATTACCTCGGCCATTTTAATTGGCCCTTAAAGCCAGGCAATTTAATTTTTTTTCGGTGGTGGGGGGAGGGGAGCCAGCGCAGTGAGTTACGGCGTTTCTCACTTGGCGAACTCTAATTACCTTACGTAATTAAGGCCTGCTTCTCGCCTGCCGTAGAGGACGGTTGTGGAAGCGGAATGAAAGGGTTGGGGAGGGGTTGGAACTTTCATCGGCGAGCGGGTAGCACAGTAGCTGATAAACATACCCGATGGAGGCCGATGATTGCCGAACATTAAATGGCAGCTGTTATCTATCCACAGCATGAATCTTAACTACTGATAAAGCACCCTCATATATCACGTGTTTGGTTGTTTCAGAGACTTAAGATTACGTTAACATAAAATTATCTTATTTTTGGTTAAATATTTTTTACTTGCATTTTATTTATAAATGTTAACGTTTAATTCGTAATTAGTATGAAGAAAATAAGTAAGAAAATAGGTGTGCTGGCAACGCCTAGTAAGAAATAGTTCTCGAAAAAATGTTATTGAACTGTATGTGTACACACAAATATGTTGCGTTTTACTCTTTAGTGTGATTTTATAGACTTGGTTAAGCTTTGTTTGCATGAGTCAGGGGAAAAGCCTAGTTCCTGTAACTTAAGCAGTGTTTCAGAAAACTCAGAAGTAACCATGAAAGAATATATACACAATAGCTGGAGATAGACAGTATGTCCGTAGATATATCTGTTGGCAGGCCAGAGGCTTGCCAAGCACACCGCATACTGCAGGATTTTAGTTAGAACAACTTAACAAAATAGTGAAGGAGCTGAGAAATACGAAGGTACCTGGGCAAGATGAGATAACTTCTCAAACAGTGAATAGTGTATACTAGCACTGATGGTGGCTCTTAACAGCGAGCTCTTGAGAGCTTATGAGGGTGACTGAGGTACGGAGTGGTGCCGGAATGAAAGGGCGGGGGAAACAGGAGATCCCC
Organism: Dryococelus australis; assembly: GCA_029891345.1. Classification (NCBI taxonomy): domain Eukaryota; kingdom Metazoa; phylum Arthropoda; class Insecta; order Phasmatodea; family Phasmatidae; genus Dryococelus; species Dryococelus australis. The sequence continues at coordinate 17,985,248 of CM057006.1, read as the reverse complement.
GAGAAAACCCACCGACCACCGGCATCGTCCGGCGCGATTCCTCCATGCGCAAATCCGGGAATGACCCAGCTAGGGATTGAACCCGATCCGCCTTGGTGAGAGGCGAGCAGGCTAACCGTTCAGTCACTGTGGGCCCCGAAAAATGGAATTCTCAAGATGTTATAGAAAGGGGGAAATAATGACACAACAAACCCAATCCGTACAGACCTCTTGTATTACTGCCGGTGTTCGGAAAAATTCTGGAAAAGTTAGTAAATCAAAGATTACTAGGTTTTCTATAAGCAACCGAGGGACTCCGTAAGGAACAATATGGTTTCAGGAACGCTATGGGTCACAGAAAGAGCTGTGCTTGACGTGGTTCGAAAGATGAAATCCTGTCGACAATCTTATGTGTTAAAGTTTCCTTGACATAAGTGGAACCTTGGATAGTGAATGGTGGCTAGGAGTGCTTTGGCAGCTAAGAGAAAAGGAGTGCCCAGCTAGTATATGCGATATTAATGACTTACTTTGAGAACAGAGCAAGTCAGTACAAAGCGACCATCATGTGTGTATGGAAGACTATGTCTAAGGTATGTATGTCCTGAGGAATCGGTCCTAGGGCCTGTTTTATGGAACGCCCTTTTCGACTCATTATTGTATTTGCAGCCGACAAAAGAAAGTGAGATTTTGCCTACGCTGACGATACTGTTGTGATAATTCCAGCATGCAGTCGAGCTGAATTGGAACATAAAACAGAAATAAACATTACAGAACATCGAGATATGGGGGAAGATAGTCAAGTTTGAATTTCCCATTGAGAAAACTAATACGATGGTAATAAACGTAATACTCCTAATAAGAGTGCCAACGATAAGATTTAAGTTAAGACCAGTGAAGATAAAGATCACAGTTACGTATCTTGGTGTGGTATTGGATAGAAATCTACGCTTCAGGATCACATAAGGTACCTCATGGATAAAGCTGTAAGTTTTTTTACGAAGATGAGACCAATGTCCACATTATCATGGGGACTTGAAATTAAAACCATGATAACATTGCATCAGAGTGTCTCCCTGGAAATTATTGCATTATATGGATCTGCAACGCGGTACGAAAAAGCAAGATTAGTTCATATAAGGACACTTCTACTGAAGACACAAGAAACTGCATTACTCTTAATTACAGAAGCATACAGGGTAACATCTACTGAAGCATTGAAAGTGATAGCTGGAATAACTCCCGTCATTATTTCAGTGATGGAACGGTGAAGTTAAATGAAACAGATGGAAGATTCGCATCAACGGCGGCGAGAAATAAATCAGAAGAGAGACGCTGTACTTATGGCGGGAGAGATGGGATGACCCGGAGAAAGGGAGAACAACCTACAGAATATTCCATGACATAAGGGATAGACTCTGCCATCAGTGGACCGCGACTGATTGTCGTCTGTCACAGACGATTTGCAGATAAAGTGTAAGTAGGGCCACCTGTTTTTCGTGAAAAGATTCCACGACTATAGTTGTGTTCCATAACACGTTAGTTTGAAACCACTATCGCAGAGAGCCTGCCGATTTTCGGGAAAAGTATTACACGGAAGCTAGATTTCAATATTCTATTTCCATACCTGCAGTATTTCTACTTTCGTCCAAACCTTCATCGAAGACAGTGTGGGGCCGCGGTGGCTGCGTGGTTAGACTGCCCGCCTCCCGCCAAGGCGAACCAGGCTCAATCCCCGGCCGGGTCGCTCCCGGATTTTTGTAAGTGGGAATCGTGCCGGACGAAGCTGTGCTTTGGATATTGTGTGATGTTTCCTCACTCTTGCTTCAAGTTAACTCCATAAGTTTTCCCTCGGATTGCAATCTGGGGATTGTGGAGGGTTGTATTCCATAGAATCCATTCCTGCATCATTTTGGTCGTGTGCTTTTGATCGTTGTCTTGTTGGAAATAAAAATCTTGCCCTAAACCCAATGTCTCAGCACTGTTTTGGAGATCATTCTTCAAGATGTCTTTATACACAAAACTATTCATAATGACATCTATAAATACAATATTACCAACACCATTAGAGGCCATACAACCTCAAACCAATATCCCTCCACCTTCATGTTTGACTGTGCGTACCATGTTCATTGGGTTCCATTCGGTATTAGCCTTGATCCGCATTGATATAGGCACTTTTTAAGGCCCTGCTAAATTTTTCATTTCATTTCATTTCTACCTTTCTTTAACTTTTTGATGTAAACATTGTAATATGACTAATAAACACAGTGTATACATTTCTTCACTCTGAAATGTTAACGTCTGATACTGCAATACAGAGTATTTATAAGGGGTTAATACTTTTTGGAACGGCCTTAAAAATTGCTCACTTTACCGTGAACAGCCTATAATCGCCCATAACTGCGATAGATGTTGAACTTACGTTCATCTGACCAGAGTACCTTATCCCAGAAGTCAGCATTTTTGAGGAACATGCTGTTTTGCAAACAGCAAATTTTTCTTCCGATTAACCTTAATTACTTATGGTTTCCTTCTAGGAACTCTGGCATTATACGCAGGACCCTCTGAACATTCATAACGTGAAGGTGCTTACCTAGGGCTTCTTGTAGCTGTGCTGTAACCTCTACTGCTGTAACCTCTACTGATGTAACCTCTACTGCTGTAACCTCTACTGCTGTAACCTCTACTGCTGTAACCTATACTGCTGTAACCTCTACTGATGTAACATCTACTGCTGTAACATCTACTGATGTAACCTCTACTGATGTAACCTCTACTGCTGTAACCTCTACTGATGTAACCTCTACTGATGTAAACTCTACTGATGTAACCTCTACTGCTGTAACCTCTACTGCTGTAACCTATACTGCTGTAACCTCTACTGATGTAACATCTACTGCTGTAACATCTACTGATGTAACCTCTACTGATGTAACCTCTACTGCTGTAACCTCTACTGTGTAACCTCTACTGCTGTAACCTCTACTGATGTAACCTCTACTGCTGTAACCTCTACTGCTGTAACCTCTACTGATGTAACCTCTACTGTGTAACTTACTGTGTAACCTCTACTGATGTAACCTCTACTGCTGTAACCTCTACTGATGTAACCTCTACTGCTGTAACCTCTACTGTGTAACCCTATGCTGTACCTGCTGTAACCTCTACTGCTGTAACCTCTACTGATGTAACCTCTACTGCTGTAACCTCTACTGATGTAACTCTACTGCTGTAACTCTACTGTGTAACCTCTACTGATGTAACTCTACTGCTGTAACCTCTACTGATGTAAACTCTACTGCTGTAACCTCTACTGATGTAACCTCTACTGTGTACCTCTAGATGTACCTCTACTGCTGTAACCTCTACTGATGTAACCTTACTGCTGTAACCTCTACTGATGTAACATCTACTGTGTAACATGTGATATAACCTCTACTGCTGTAACCTCTACTGACTGTAACCTCTACTGCTGTAACCTCTACTGCTGTAACCTTCTGTTAACCTTAGCTGCTTAACCTCTACTGATGTAACTCTACTGTGTAACTTACTGCTGTAACCTCTACTGATGTAACATCTACTGCTGTAACTCTACTGATGTAACCTCTACTGATGTAACCTCTACTGCTGTAACCTCTACTGATGTAACCTCTGCTAACTCTATGTGTAACCTCTACTCTTAACTTCTGCTGTAACCTCTACTGCTGTAACATCTACTGCTGTAACCTCTACTGATGTAACCTCTACTGCTGTAACCTCTACTGTAAAGCTGTTAACCTCTACTGACTGTAACTCTACTGCTGTAACCCTACTGATGTAACTTACGAACCTCTACTGCTGTAACCTCTACTGATGTAACCTCTACTGCTGTAACCTCTACTGTGTAACCTCTACTGCTGTAACCTCTACTGATGTAACATCTACTGCTGTAACCTCTACTGATGTAACATCTACCTGAACTCTAGATTAACCTCTACTGCTGTAACTCTACTGTGTACCTTACTGCTGTAACATCTACTGTGTAACCTCTACTGCTGTAACCTCTACTGCTGTAACCTATACTGCTGTAACCTCTACTGATGTAACATCTACTGCTGTAACATCTACTGATGTAACCTCTACTGATGTAACCTCTACTGCTGTAACCTCTACTGATGTAACCTCTACTGCTGTAACCTCTACTGATGTAACCTCTACTGCTGTAACCTCTACTGATGTAACCTTACTGCTGTAACCTCTACTGCTGTAACCTATACTGCTGTAACCTCTACTGATGTAACATCTACTGCTGTAACATCTACTGATGTAACCTCTACTGCTGTAACCTCTACTGCTGTAACCTCTACTGCTGTAACATCTACTGCTGTAACCTCTACTGATGTAACCTATACTGCTGTAACCTCTACTGATGTAACCTCTACTGATGTAACCTCTACTGCTGTAACCTCTACTGCTGTATAACCTCTACTGCTGTAACCTCTACTGATGTAACCTCTACTGCTGTAACCTATACTGCTGTAACCTCTACTGATGTAACATCTATTGCTGTAACATCTACTGATGTAACCTCTACTGCTGTAACCTCTACTGCTGTAACCTCTACTGATGTAACATCTACTGCTGTAACATCTACTGATGTAAACTCTACTGATGTAACCTCTACTGCTGTAACCTCTACTGATGTAACCTCTACTGCTGTAACCTCTACTGATGTAACCTCTACTGCTGTAACCTCTACTGATGTAACCTCTACTGCTGTAACCTCTACAGCTGTAACCTCTACTGCTGTAACCTCTACTGCTGTAACCTATACTGCTGTAACCTCTACTGATGTAACATCTACTGCTGTAACATCTACTGATGTAACCTCTACTGATGTAACCTCTACTGCTGTAACCTCTACTGATGTAACCTCTACTGCTGTAACCTCTACTGATGTAACCTCTACTGCTGTAACCTCTACTGATGTAACCTCTACTGCTGTAACCTCTACTGCTGTAACCTATACTGCTGTAAACTCTACTGATGTAACATCTACTGCTGTAACATCTACTGATGTAACCTCTACTGCTGTAACCTCTACTGCTGTAACCTCTACTGATGTAACCTCTACTGCTGTAACCTCTACTGCTGTAACCTATACTGCTGTAACCTCTACTGATGTAACATCTACTGCTGTAACATCTACTGATGTAACCTCTACTGAAGTAACCTCTACTGCTGTAACCTCTACTGATGTAACCTCTACTGCTGTAACATCTACTGATGTAACCTCTACTGATTTAACCTCTACTGCTGTAACCTCTACTGATGTAACCTCTACTGCTGTAACCTCTACTGATGTAACCTCTACTGCTGTAACCTCTACTGCTGTAACCTCTACTGCTGTAACCTATACTGCTGTAACCTCTACTGATGTAACATCTACTGCTGTAACATCTACTGATGTAACCTCTACTGATGTAACCTCTACTGCTGTAACCTCTACTGATGTAACCCTACTGCTGTAACCTCTACTGATGTAACCTCTACTGATGTAACCTCTACTGATGTAACCTCTACTGCTGTAACATCTACTGCTGTAACCCTCTAACTGATGTAACCTCTACTGCTGTAACCTATACTGCTGTAACCTCTACTGATGTAACACTCTACTGCTGTAACATCTACTGATGTAACCTCTACTGATGTAACGTCTCCTGCTGTAACCTCTACTGATGTAACCTATACTGCTGTAACCTCTACTGATGTAACATCTACTGCTGTAACATCTACTGATGTAACATCTACTGATGTAACCTCTACTGCTGTAACCCACTACTGATGGTAACCTATACTGCTGTAACCTCTACTGATGTAACATCTACTGCTGTAACATCTACTGATGTAACCTCTACTGATGTAACCTCTACTGCTGTAACCTCTACTGCTGTAACCTATACTGCTGTAACCTCTACTGATGTAACATCTACTGCTGTAACATCTACTGATGTAACCTCTACTGATGTAACCTCTACTGCTGTAACCTCTACTGATGTAACCTCTACTGCTGTAACCTCGACTGATGTAACCTCTACTGCTGTAATCCTCTACTGCTGTAACCTCCACTGCTGTAACCTCTACTGATGTAACCTCTACTGCTGTAACCTCTAATGATGTAACCTATACTGCTGTAACATCTACTGATGTAACATCTACTGCTGTAACATCTTATGATGTAACTCTACTGCTGTAACCTCTACTGATGTAACCTCTACTGCTGTAACCTCTACTGCTGTAACCTCTACTGATGTAGAACCTCTACTGTGTAACCTCTACTGTGTAACCTATACTGCTGTAACCTCTACTGCTGTAACCTCTACTACTGTAACCTCACTGCTGTAACCTCTACTGATGTAACCTCTACTGCTGTAACCTCTACTGATGTAACCTATACTGCTGTAACCTCACCTGATATAACATCTACTGCTGTAACATCTACTGATGTAACCCTCTTACTGATTAACCTCTACTGCTGTAACCTCTACTGATGTAACCTCTACTGCTGTAACCTCTATTGATGTAACCTCTACTGCTGTAACCTCTACTGAAGTAACCTCTACTGATGTAACCTCTACTGCTGTAACATCTACTGATGTAACATATACTGCTGTAACTCTACTGATGTAACATCTACTGCTGTAACCTCTACTGATGTAACCTCTACTGCTGTAACTCTACTGATGTAACATCTACTGCTGTAACCTCTACTGATGTAACCTCTACTGCTGTAACCTCTACTGCTGTAACCTCTACTGATGTAACATCTACTGCTGTAACCTCTACTGATGTAACATCTACTGCTGTAACCTCTACTGATGTAACCTCTACTGCTGTAACATCTACTGATGTAACCTCTACTGATGTAACATCTACTGATGTAACCTCTACTGATGTAACCTATACTGATGTAACCACTCTGCTGTAACCTCTACTGATGTAAAATCTACTGCTGTAACCTCTACATGCTGTAACCTCTACTGATGTAACCTCTACTGCTGTAACCTCTACTGATGTAACCTCTACTGATGTAACCTCTACTGCTGTAACCTCTACTGATGTAACCTCTACTGCTGTAACCTCTACTGCTGTAACCTCTACTGATGTAACATCTACTGCTGTAACCTCTACTGATGTAACATACTACTGCTGTAACCTCTACTGATGTAACCTCTACTGCTGTAACCTCTACTGATGTAACCTCTACTGCTGTAACCTCTACTGATGTAACCTCTACTGCTGTAACCTCTACTGATGTAACCTCTACTGATGTAACCTCTACTGATGTAACCACTCTTACTTGCTGTAACCTCTACTGCTGTAACCTCTACTGATGTAACCTCTACTGATGTAACCTCATACTGCTGTAACCTCTACTGATGTAACCTCTACTGATGTAACATCTACTGCTGTAACATCTACTGATGTAACATCTACTGCTGTAACCTCTACTGATGTAACCTCTACATGCTGTAACCTCTACTGCTGTAACATCTACTGCTGTAACATCTACTGATGTAACCTCTACTGCTGTAACCTCTACTGATGTAACCTCTACTGCTGTTAACCTTCTACTGATGTAACCTCTACTGATGTAACCTCTACTGCTGTAACCTCTACTGATGTAACATCTACTGATGTAACCTCTACTGATGTAACCCTCTACTGCTGTAACATCTACTGCTGTAACCTCTACTGATGTAACATCTACTGCTGTAACCTCTACTGCTGTAACATCTACTGCTGTAACCTCTACTGATGTAACCTCTACTGATGTAACCTTCTACTGCTGTAACCTCTACTGCTGTAACCTCTACTGATATAACCTCTACTGATGTAACATCTACTGCTGTAACATCTACTGATGTAACATCTACTGCTGTAACCTCTACTGATGTAACCTCTACTGCTGTAACCTCTACTGATGTAACCTCTACTGATGTAACATCTACTGCTGTAACATCTACTGATGTAACATCTACTGCTGTAACCTCTACTGATGTAACCTCTACTGCTGTAACCTCTACTGCTGTAACATCTACTGATGTAACCTCTACTGATGTAACCTCTACTGATGTAACCTCTACTGATGTAACCTCTACTGCTGTAACCTCTACTGATGTAACATCTACTGATGTAACCTCTACTGATGTAACCTCTACTGCTGTAACCTCTACTGATATAACCTCTACTGATGTAACCTCTACTGCTGTAACCTCTACTGATGTAACCTCTACTGATGTAACCTCTACTGCTGTAACCTCTACTGCTGTAACCTCTACTGCTGTAACCTCTACTGATGTAACATCTACTGCTGTAACCTCTACTGATGTAACCTCTACTGCTGTAACCTCTACTGATGTAACCTCTACTGCTGTAACCATGGGAGTTTTCTTCACCTGGAGCAACATTTTCCTCTGTTCCCTCTTGCTAAGCGTCTGTGGCCTACCAGTCCTGGAGCTGTCGAGCACTCCACGCAACTCCTTACATATGCTGGACAATGTTAACTACTGTGCCCGGCTCCTGTTAACTGTAGCCGCGATCTCGGCATAGGTCCTGCCTTGTCTGAACAAATTACTAACGATGTTTCTCACATCTGCCGTGGTCTCTTTACCTTTGCAGCCCGACTCCGATCGCGCAATGGCAGAGCATGTCTACGTCTCAACGTAGAGGAGAACGACAAATAAGTGACAGACATCCATCAACAACACAATTCCCCAATTCAAGTGTGTGTTCCAGTACGTTTGTTCTGACAATGAACAGTATCGAACAACTCTCTATTCCCGGTCGTATATTAAGCAACGTTTAGAATATGCATCTATATAATTATAGCATAGGATGGCAAGACTTTCCGTACTTCAAACAAACACCCCAATATTTGCTTGACTGACCTCCGTATATATCGAGACATCTTTTGGATTCAGTATAAGAAGAATAAATTGGAGTACTGTAAGCATTTTTTTCCTCTTTCAGGTTTCTTGCAAGTCCGAGATTCCTTATTACTACCACGAGTTTTAGCCAGACCTTTGCTCAAATTAACTGAATGTTTAATTAAGAATTACGAAAATAATCTACATTTAATCTAAAGACTGCCACGTTACAATACTTAGAGATTTGGTTTGTTCGGAGAGACTAGTAAATCGCTCCGTTGGCGACTTTCAAGAAAGTTTTTGTGCGCCTGGTTATTATTACGGTAACTTTTGTGTCCGCCGTGCTGCCTAGCCTGCAGTAAATTAATTCTCCAAGTACTCCTGGGGGGTCTTTCTGTGATGTTGCGGCATCGAGGGACATAGCGGAACTCGCCGTCGTAGCAGGAGGTCCTGCGGTTACCCGTGACGTCACGTTATCGCGTGGGAGTGTGAGGACAGCGTGAGAGAGTCGATTGGTTGAATGTTAAGGGGGGGGGGGACGGTGGTGTGAGAAAGAGAGAGGACGCTCAATCAGGGCAGCTCTCGCCTCAAATTACTTAGCTGTTGAGAGTGGCGGAAGCTCATCAGGCAAACTGCTCGCCGGATCACGGTAACGATTAGCCATTAGCGTGTCGAGGGATGGGGCTGGCTGTGTAGGTCTGTGGGGGGTGGGATTGGGGGGGGGCAGATGTACGTGCGTCATTACAGCGGCATTATCCCACGCCCCCGCGGTGGGATTACCAGGCCCGCCAACCACTCGCCGATATTACCTCCCGAACAACTCGCGGGCCATCTACGGTACCACACGGTTGGAAACATCGCACCACTCCTGCTTTTTTTTCTTAACTACCTTATTCTAAGTGTTACGTGTAAGTCCGAAGGTAGGGTCGGGTTCTAATTGCGTCTAAGGGCTGCGCCCCTTACGCCTAAAGGGGAGAGGATTGCATGCAAAGGAGGCGGGCATCGCGGCCGAGAGAGAATGGGTAGGCATGCCCATCACTTTGGGGTCATGCCTACATCCCTAAGTGTGCATGTATTAAAGCTACGTTAAGAAGACGTGTAGTAAAACCCGCACATACACGGTAAAACCCATACCGACAGAAAAGGAGTTAAACTCGTGGGAGCACTAGTGAAAATGCTAAAGGAGATAGCAGGTGTGGAGTCCATGCTGTTTAATATGGGAGTGAAGAATCTTGTAGAGAGGTGGCGGGGCTTTGGGACAGCATGTTAAAGGCACATGAGCCCTTGAGTTGGAACTGCCATCCATGTTAACTGCGCGGGCAGCCTGACTACCCGCACAGGAACACCGACAGCAGTGACTTCAGGCAGGGTCCTTAAGCTTCCAGCCGAGGGCGCAAGAAACCCGGGCAGCTCAATCATGGCACCTGCTCCATCTTCTCTCTTCGGCCCGACATCTACCATGGTTGAAGACGGAGGGCAGCTCTCCTCCTCCTCTAAAACCATCCCTCTGGTGGTGGGACTTCCAGGGGCTATCCAGAGTGGCGGCGAATCCGCTGGCCCAGATGCAGGTGCGTCCAGGTGAAAAGCGAGGAGAACCGTTCCTGGAGGCCATCCCCTCCATCTTCAAAAGAATCCTTCTGCGAGGGTCCACTGCTGCTCACTTGCAACGCATAGTCCATTCACGACTGGAACAGACATTTGAAAACCAACCTTTGAGAAAAAATATCCTAGCCATTAGCTGCATGCATAGCGAGTAAAAAAAAATAAGTGGCGGGTACGGGTACTGTACCCGCTCCCACCGCATTTTTTACTCGCTATACATGCAGCTAAAGGCTAGGGTGCTTTTTTCAAGGGTTGATTTTCATAAGTCTGTTCCAGTCGTGAATGGACTATAGTGGGTTTCGAACGAGTATTGTTTCAAAGGGGAAAAAAAAACAAAGACTTGCAAAATTTGCGTTGTTTTTCGGGCCGCATGCTGGATTTCGTAATTCCATGTATACTCAAATCGGTGTCGCCACAGTCAGGAAACCTTTTATAGAATATGCCTAATCCGTTCACTGTTACTACACACTTCTGTGAAGCCCTGCTAATTTCATACTTCCAGGATATTCCTCCGCTTCATGCAAACTAAGCTTAACTAAGTCTACAAAATTACACCAAACTGACAACCCCCCGCATTTCTGCGTATTCTGTTTAACAATATTTTGCTTGAAACCTATTTCTTAATAGGCATTATAGGCACACTTATTTTCTCCCTGATTTATTAGAAATAATTATAAAATATACATTATATTTTATACATAAAATATAAGTACAAGCGCAATCTAATTATAAATAAAACCCTTTTATGCTAAGAGAAGTATTAAACGCTTGTGAAATATGGCATATATAGCTAACAATCAAACACGTCACACATAATATGGTGATTTTTCAAAGGTTTGTTTTGAAAAGTTCAAAGATGACGAGGATAGAGTATGACCACAGTAGGGGCTGAGAATAGACTCAAGTAAGAATTTCACGTTACAAAGGACATACATTTTTTTTTGAAACTGTAGATATATCAGCAAACTGTCATACGTCAGAATAATAAAAATTGTTCTTTGATATTATTGGAATATGTTGTTCACTGTTAAATGAGCACTTTTGAAATCCCTGCTTAATATATACTTGTAAGCACGTTGTGTATTCTCCTGCCTTATGTAAAATTAACATTTCCTTGGGCCGCATCACTTTATTCATGTGCCGGTCAAGGGAAATTATGAAATTATTAGAATAGTAGACACCTTATACATCTGTTAATTTTTACACACTGGCGCATTAAACAAACAGAAAACTAAATAAATAATTTAAATTATCACAAATAGTCACCTAACACATTTTATTTGACGTTAAGATATGGAACTATTTTCCATCTATCGCTACCAACTTTTCCGGGCGTATGTCACTCAGTGTACCCGTTGAAGTATATGCAGGCATGGGCAGTGACATTTTTCTAATGTTGATTTCAAAGTGCCCACTTTATCGTGAACATTCTTTATAATCAATCCTTTGAAAAGTTTCCAGGTCACTCCCGTATTTTCGCCTGTGGACAATGTGTTGGACAATGCCTCTTGTTGGTGGGTTTACTCGTGGTTCTCCCGTTTCTCCCGCCCCTTCATTCCGGCTAAACGCAAACAAGCTCCCGTCACTACCTCGGACGTACACCTACACTTAGCACTTAGAATTAGGGTAGGTTAAGAAAAAAAAACAGCGTCGGCAGTCTTGAATGGCCATCAGCGTGGAGTACGCTCGACATGAGCGAATAAGGCGATGAGAGGAAAAGGCGCAGTTTCGAGTACGCGCAATGTGCGACCATAGCGAGAATGGAGATTTGAACGGAGGTGAGTGACGGACATGTGGAATGATGTGAGTACACATCAGCAGACCTCTCGATTATACAGGATGTTTAAATTTTATAGGTGCAATCTGCAGGGTCGTGTAGAGGACAATGAAACAATGACGAAAGTTCCTAATATGTTTGAGTTTTTCGCGAAAATATTTCAAGACCAGTGTCTGTTCGCGAATCGAGGACGTTCAGCATCGAAGTACTTTATTACGATTGGCCCAGTCAGACAAGAACATGTCCTCTCACGTAGACACGCGACCAATAATCAAAGGAAGTTGTGGTTGTGGGCGTAGGATATTGAAGTCTAGCAAGGCCATAAATATTTCCGCGAAATACACATGTCCCTATAAATAAAATATAATTTAAATATAAAATATAACTAAACATTTATTTAACCAAAACAAAATATACTTTTATGTTAATATACGTATAAAACACGTGTGAAACGTAGTATATCTAGCAAACATCCAAGCACATAATTTGTTGGATGATTTTTCAAATGTTTGATTCTAAAAGTGAAAAGAAACCGCGAATAGACTATATCTATTGAGAGGGCTAGCTGTTATTCGAGAAAATATTTGCGAGATGCCTAAACTCCAATGTCCTGTTGCATACGTCCAGTTTTCCTCTGGTCATTGGCCACATGCCTCTGTTGGGAGAAAGTACTTTACCTGACTGGGCCAATCAGATTCGCGTACAGACACGTGCAGTGCGTGACAGTTAAAATCACCCAAAAACGAAAGTGGATCTGAGCTCTAGTGTTTTGGGGTACAAGCAGTCATGAAATCCTTTCGCGAAAAACAGGTAGGCCTAGCTATTGAACATTGTTCATTCCTAGAGACGTGCAAAATTCGCGTTATTCTGTTGCTGCAGACTAAACTCCAAGACGCCTATGTGCTGGTTTAGTTTCTGTCATTGGCCGACAACCTGAGTCCCAGGGACGCTCTCAGCCAATAGCAAAGGCCTATCTGTCGAGCGAGCAATATCTAGGGACAGGTGTTTTTCGCGAAAAGATTTAAATACGAGTTATACTTCACAACACTTTTGTTCATATTGCAGCAATTTCTCTCTCTAGAAATTAAGTGGACTATGCCAAGTTCGTTAGGTGGGATGGAGGTTTCTAATCAAATAAAAGAATTAATTATAACTTCCTTATTTCATTTACAATAACTACAGCATAAATCTCTGAATTCAAAATCTCACAATAAATTGATATCACTTACTGTTCATAACTAATTACTCGAATTTAATACAATTTATAATTACCACAAATAAATCAATTAAATTGAATAATTTAAGATCAGACCCAATAGACAGTGTATTGACCTATTCAGATATTCTGTAAAATATGTGTCCAAATAAATTGATAGTTTAAATATTTACAATAAAATCCGTATTACACTTCCATTCAGTCCCACCTCAGTTCAGTCCATGTCCCGCCAGTCGCAATGTTCTAGAGTCCTCCAAGCACTCTCTCTCTCTCTCTCTCACAGTAGGCTTCACTCGTCGGTTTCACAACCTCTCGCCCATTCAAGCCACCAACACCTCACTCGCCGTCGTCCCGCAATCTCCAGTCGTCGTCCACACCTCACTTCGCTTGCGCACACTCGTCAGACGGCCTACGTCAAAGACTGCCGGCCGCTGGGTTGCGGCAGTATATATATAGTCTCTTAGGCCGTCACCTAGAATCTTCCCCAACTCGCGTGATGCGTCGCGGAGGGCTGAGGCGCCAGCCAGTCTCTCCAGAACATTCTTGCGTCGTCGCCAGACCCGTCGAAACCTCCAGCAGCGGAGAGGGACCGTGACGCAAGCAAGCAGTGCGACAGCCCGACGGCCGCTGTCCATTATTCACGGGTGGTCAGGTGGCAACCCCGTGGCGGGGAAGGGTGAGGTAGGTCCACCGCCACAGCGCCACAGCGCCATAGCGCGTAACAATAATCACTTTCGTATAAGCTGTTCACGTTAAAATAGTACTTTTGAAAGCCCTGCTTAATATTTACTTGTATGCACGTTGTGTATTGTTCCGCCTTATGTAAAATTAACATGGTCACGGGCCTCATCACTTTATTCATGCGTCGGTTAAGTGAAACGGCGAAATTATTAAAAAAGTAAACATTTTACAAATCTGCTAACTTTTACACTTCGGTGCATTAAAAAAAAACAGAAAGAGAAATAAATAATTTTAATTATCACAAATTGTTACCTAACACTTATAATTCGACGTTAATATATGGAACTACTTTCCATCCATCATTACCAACTTTACTGAGCGCATGTCACTCAGTACGCCCGTTAAAATAAATGGACTCGATGGCAGTGACTATTTTTTTAAGGTTGATTTCAAAAGTGCTCACTTTATTGTGAACAGCCTTTAATTGGATGATTTTAAACATCGCGTACGTCCACGAATAACGGAGTTTCAGTATCGGAGTACTTTATTACAATTGGCCCAGTCAAATAGGAACATGTCTTCACACGTAGACACGCGGCCAATTACCAAAGGAAGTCCTGAGACAAAATGTAGCAAGAAGCGCTTAAATTACACAGCTGTCAAGTTTAATAGGAATTTATTTACCGAAAAACAGGGAGGAGCACATGAAAGAAGCGATGTCCAACAAAGATGTTCGACCTCAGAAACGAAAGTCGTCTTCCGTGAGAGAAGAGAAAGGGAACGAAACGCCAACGTCATTTAACTAGCTCCGGGTGCAATGAAAACATCAACATCATTTAACTAGCTCCGTGTGCAATGAAAACAACATCATTTAACTAGCTCCGTGTGCAATGAAAACATCAACATCATTTAACTAACTCTGTGTGCAATGAAAACATCAACATCATTTAACTAGCTCCGTGTGCAATGAAAACATCAACATCATTTAACTAACTCTGTGTGCAATGAAAACATCAACATCATTTAACTAGCTCTGTGTGCAATGAAAACATTTCATGATGCAAGGTTTGCTTTCGTTGGATTCATGTACGCTTGGTTCCTCACGAAGACGTTGAGGCATTGTTAACCTTCGGGTGTACATCATGTGAATAGATCATTATCGTTTGTGATAAAATGTGACGAAATAATTTGGCTTTAATTTTTTTTTCTGATCTAGTTCAATAACCACATAAAGGTTTTATTTTAAGGGGAAAATTTTCTGGTATCACAGTTATGTTTGTAAATCATTAAGATCCAATTGAATATAGACTATGATTCATAAGGTACATATGTCATTTGAATTCATATTGTCTTTGTTTCTGTCTCCATGTTGGGCTAATGGAAATGTGCACCTCGCATGTTGCCATCTCTGAACCCCTTTATGCTCAAAAGTGTGGCCAATGAATGTTCGAGTGGAACATCGACATATTCATTGTGACTAGCTCGAATAATGGCGTCAATAATGATCATTTTCACTGACATAAACTCTGTCACTTATAAAATGGAGTATCGTGCCCACATTTGGAGCACCTACTCTTATTTCGGGCACATTCTTAAGACTACAAATTTTCACATTCAATAAAATAATGGCTTCTCATTCAAAACTTGTACCTCACACTATTGGTTCGAGGGTATGCTTACCAGAAAACAGAATTTTCCCGAACACTTGCCACTTCAAAATGGCTGGGATTGCTTAAGGGTGCCCATATATGGTCGACGTCGACCTACCTTACTTTAAAGTTACCTCGCATGCTGTAAATATTATCTTAGAGCCCTTAAGAGGAATGTGAAGTGAAACATTTTGTGTGGAATCGTTGTTTGCGAGTATTCGCGTATCTCGGTAAACATGTGTTCTTTAAACACGACCTTTTTTGCGAGAAAAGGTAAAAAATTATTATATATGCCTCTATTTTTATTTTATTTTTTTACTTTTAACATATTAAGTACATTAATGGAGGAAAAAAACCGTGAAAATGGTCAAATATCGAGTTTTTGAAGCTTGCCTATGCAGTTTCCTTAAGCGGCAAGAGAAAAGTACAAACATACGGACGTCCCTGGGCTTTCATTGCATGTAATAAAATCCCACTGTTACAGATCTGATTTGCACAGTACAGGACCACGACGGAAACACTGCACGCGTTGCACGTAAGAACTATAAGGCACTAGGCGTGTGTGTTCGTGTCGCCCGTATCACTCCCGTGCTGTGCAAATTAGATAGGTAAAAGTGGGGTTTTGTTACACGCAATGAAAGCCCGCAGGTAACTACGCCCATATGTTTGTGCTTTTCTCTTGCCGCTTAATGAAACTGTATAAGCAAGTCTTAAAAAAATGCGATATTTAACCATTTTGACGGATTTCCCCCCTTAAATATACTTAATAAGATAAAAGTAAAAACATAGAGGCATATATTTATTTATTTATTTATTTTTATTTGGCCAGAAGTTGTATTATCAGAACATTTATTTGCCGAGATACGTGAATACGCTCAAACAACGATTTCACAGAAAATGTGTCACTATGGACTCCTCCTAAGGCAGATTCCCACCCGCCATCTTCTATTTATGGAATTTATACCATTCTCTGTAAATACAGTTTTGTATCATGGTTTTAGGAACTACAGAGCACAGAGCATTGCCTAGCGCATTGTCTTAGGTCAGTGTTTCTCGATTACTGTTGGTGTCATCGCCTTTGTAATCGTTTGCAAGAAATAATCTCGCGTTTCGTCTCGACAGTTACCAACTAAATGTTAATAAAAGTAACCAAGCTGTCGTACTTGGATAAAGTTTCGGCAGCTGTTATTTAGGACATGTTGTGCGGGAAATTTCAAAACACCTCCTGAAATAGAAGCTTTGGCAAAAAGTTGATAAATTAAAAATGGCGGGTGGAAATTCGCCTTAAGACCTCCATCTTTCACG
Source organism: Dryococelus australis (assembly GCA_029891345.1). Lineage (NCBI taxonomy): Eukaryota > Metazoa > Arthropoda > Insecta > Phasmatodea > Phasmatidae > Dryococelus > Dryococelus australis. The sequence continues at coordinate 17,968,130 of CM057006.1, read as the reverse complement.
AACAGAGGCACAGGTATATGCGGTTCACGGTAACGTGTGCACTTTTTAAGGCCCTGCTGAATTTTTCTTTTCATAAGATTTCTATCTTCCTGTCACTTTTTTGATTTAAACATTGTCATCAGACTAATAAATGCAGTGTCCATTTCACCACTAACAAAAGTTAACGTCTGGAGTTGCAATAAATCCTATTTAGTAGGGGTTTTAAGGACTGTTGAAAGGGCCTTAAAAAGTCCTCCCTTTACCGCGAACAGCCTATAACAGTGTGGTTTATTGCAAGGAATATTGATGGTGCAACGGTGATCCACCTGCAACAAGGAACGTGTTGCAGAGGTACCTGTCGATGACGCACGCTGCTCCGTCATGCCATTTTACCGTGAGTCTGAATTCGAGGGGGTTGGTAGTGCTGGGGGTTAAACAAGGGGGTAGAATGTACCCGAGAAGCAGGTAGTGGACGAGCCAGGCGTTTCTCGCCTATTTCGACATAGCTGAGCGACATTTTGCCAGTTGTTCTGTTTTTTACCCCGCGCTCGTTGTAAATAATAAAACAGGCCGCGAGCTCCTGGCCATGGATAATCCCCAACTCCGCACATAGCGATGGTAATTCAGCACAAAAGCATCGGGGAAGGGGTTTCGAGGGGGTGAGGGTCATAGGAGGTGTTAGCGGTAGTTCTGTTGGTGTGAACTGTGAAGGGCGGAAGGGGTGTTTATTTTTACCAGAGTGCCAGCTGCAATTTAAAACCCACCCCTCTGATCCGGCATCATCCCTTGTCCGAGTATATTTTGGTACATTTTTTTTCACCCCCCCCCCCTCTACCACGCTACCCTCCTACCACCACCCCCTTCATTATCGCGGAGAGAAAGAGTTTAGCGTTTCGCTGCATTGGAAAGGGGGTGGCGGGAAAAAAAAATTAGCTTGTCCAGTGTTGGTCGCGGGGGATTAAGGATATCGCGCGTGTCACTGCCTGTTCTTAGGGGCGATGGTCGTTTGCCCCCGTAGCTTAAATAATTGCGCGGTTGTTCTGAAGCTACGTGCCCTCATCGAATACGCTGTTGGAGGAGGAAAGAATATTCTGCGTACACTCGCGGAAAAGGAAGTGTTAAAAAATGTTGTCCAGGAATCTTTAAAAATCACCTGACGCGGGTTAAGCGAATGATAAAAATATTCTGTGAAGTTGTTGTCGCATTAATAGACATACCGAGAAAATTAATAAGTGGAAATAAAGGAGTTGGCTAAGATATTCATAAGTAGCATTATTTTACTTTTTTTGTAATTTTGAAAATGGAATACTGAAAAATAATTTTTTTTTCCGCCGTGACGTATTATATACGATACAAAAAATAATTCTAACCCAGTGCCATTACAACTCGCCTATCTGGCTTTTGAAATGTGTATTTTCATTTAAATAATGATATCAAATACTGTAAAGGTACAAACACAGAGGAACCAACCGTATACAAAGAATTATGCTGCGCTGTTTTTGTTGATCTCAGCGTATTCAACAGCTGACAGCTGAAATGCCTACCACAATACACGTAGCATGTGCGCAGAAATAAAAAGAATAGTACAAACATTGTTTTACAGTATCACGTGAAACAGTATTTCTGACTACGTTTTCATTTTTGTTTCTTAAATTCAATTCGATTTTATTTCGCATTTCGCTAAACTCCCACTGAAATTGACGAGGGCTGATTCAAAAGTCATTGTAACCGTTGTTAATCTCCCGAAAAATGACCCAACACAGCTGAAAGTGTACGACATGCACGTTTTAAAGGCGAGACCACGTGGTGTGTGGGTGCAGGAATTTCCGGCGAGGAACAAAGACAAACAATGCTGCTTGAAATCGCCGTTTAGTTATCATATTCTCGTACAAACAGTATACACTTGTGTGAACCGGTACGAGCACGAGGCTGCTTGAAGAGGGCCTTAACAACTTGTCATGGACGTCGTGGTATGAAACCGACCTTAGACTTCAAACAAGTCCAGGGCGCCAGGGATTGCAACACGACAACACCCCTCCCCCCCCACCAATGAAGCTGGAAGGAGGTCAGTTGGATCAGGTAAAACAAGGGGCCGATATAGGCCGGCGCGAAGCGATGGCCGGGGCCTCGTCCACGACAGCGGCCGAAGACGTCGGAAGGAGCTTTCACGTCTGGACGTTGGGCAGGGAGGAGCTCGCAGCCTTGGGCGTGGACTGCCCTTATTAGCTTGGGTCAAGATGGCGTAGTTGCCAATCGATTAAACACAAAGTTAATGTCACACCGCGTCGATTACAGTCACAGAATTAATTGGAATATAGTATGTGAGGTATTGTGTTACAACACGGAATGAATGAGTGTCTTATACGACTTGCCTGGCAGTTGATGTTAGCATAGACGCTACAGCCCGGAGCTATATGTATGGTGTATTGTGGAGAACAATAGCAACTTTAACCCCGTGAATGTAGTCTCCGTGGGTTCGTTGCCACGCAGCGATGAGGAAGACGGGAAATACCATCGGCTTCACGAGATCCGTCAATGTGCACAACTTCCCGTCGAAGCTCTGACGGTGCTGGTTTTATATTCGTACCAAACGCCGCTCCAACTTAATGTCATTACAATCTGCGAAGATGACATGATTTTTGCATTTTCGCTAGTCAAATTCGTCATTTCACATGTTTCTGGAACAACTTCTTTGTCTATTATAAACTAAATAACTCGTGTGCAGAAGTGCAATAACTAGGGGGACGCGAATTTATTGAAAAGATTTCCGCACATGCTAGATTTCAATAACCTACGCGCGTACCAGCAGTTTTCCTTTGTTTATTAGCCGCGAGTGTTTGTCAGAAGACATTTTCTCACTTGACGGGCCAATGAGAATTAAGTTACTACGATACTGTACGGCTGTGATTAGCGGGCATACGCCTAAGACGCGTAATACCTAGATCATCCAATCACGAAAGGTGTTATGAGCTAAAGTGTTATGAAGTACAACTGGTCGTGAAATCTTCTCGCGAAATTCGGATGTCCCTAGCAATAACTTGCATGGAAAAATATATACTATGAACTTCTTCAGGGAATCCATAAAATACTTCAATTTTTGTCTTCGTGACAGTTCAATTTACGTAAATTTTTTTACATTTTGAATTTGTGGCTACCCTGATATTATAGTTCATTATATTTGTATTAAAAAAAAAAAGCAATGCTTTAAATGTTGTTTTACTGTTGTAAAGAACTTAAGAACATAATTTAAAAAGTTTGGTATGGCTTTATGATTTTCCCTGTTGTAACTACCTACCTTACGAAAATGGTATTATTTCGTAGCTTCTGTTCCTTATACAGGAGTGCAAGTCAATACCTATTACGGCATGATTCTGTAACCATATTTCACGATTCTGTAGCCACATTTCACTTATTTGTAGCGATTTTCATTTTTACCTGAGATTCTGAAAACTACGAAACCTATAATAATAAAAATTATATTTTTCATTTCATAAAAATGAAACAAAAAGTAATTTACATTAATTGAAAAGTGTCTGTTACAGATATAAAATAATTGTTTGGCCTTTTTTTTTTCCATATGGGGTTAAACCCCTTGGTAATTTTTTGAAAATATTTTGAAATTAGCTATATGCTATATGACTCAAAACTACACAATAACTTTGTTTAATTGTTTTTTTAAATATAAGCTTTTCATCTAGTTGTCAAAATGTTTCTATTCGATGTATTTTAGAGGAAAAGTGGTTCAGATAAAAAACAATCAAAAATTATTTCTAATAAATAATTACCTAGAGTACATTATTTTTAAAAAACCTAACTTCGACTACCTACCTCGACGCATTAGTTAGGAACGCCTGATTTTCACAAAAGCGTTTGCACGCAGGCAAGTATTCAATATACCTACTACGTGGACACACATAGTTTTACGTTCAGCATTTCGTGGTATAGTCTATCCACGGTAAATTGAGCACTTTCTAAGGCCCTCAGGGTAATCATAATGACCAGTAAATTATATTATATTGTTACCTCAGACGTTAACTTTTGATATCTTTGTGTATGCACTTGTTTATTTGTCAGATTGCAATGTTCATATTAACAGTTGGCGAAAGGATACAAATACGCTCAGAGGAACTACTAAGCACAGCCTTAAAAAGTGTTCACTTTACCGTGAACAGCCTATATTTTGATCTGGCCAATCATATTTAGATTACTTGTGTACTGAACGCCTGTGATTACCTTCCAGTCGCATCAAATGTGCCTGATATAAACTTTCTTTTTCAAACAGTAGAACTAGACAGAAACTATTTTCGCGAAATTCGGGTATTCCTGCGCGTTGCGTCGACAACTACATTTTTTTTCTTTCGGAAACGTAAGTAGCTTAGCTTAAAAAAAATTTCCATAATTTTCATGTTACGTTTTGCCAGTGAGCCTGCAGTGTCGGGAGACATGGGTGAAACAGCCAAAAGAATGACGTCAGGATTTTAATTCGTATTTGCAACAATGCAAACGTTCTGTCATTATCCACACAAGTGAAAATTATGCTTATAAGTAGAGATCTGCAAACTTCGCGTTATTATTTAAGGACAGACTGAACTCCAACTTACTGTGCGTTTGACCAACTTCGGCCATTGGCCAAAAATATCTTTGGCGCGCCCCAGAGAACTCTTGAGCCAATAATATAAGGACAGCGGTGGAGTGACCAATGATCAAAAAGATACGTGACGTTGATTACACTGCAGCGGCCAATGAAACCACGAACCGTGCTCACTTGTTTATAAGACAGTGGAGTCTATCATGGCACCGAAAGATAACGCGAATTTTGCAGGTCTCTACTTATAAGACACTGGAGGGGGTGTAGAGGATTACCCAAGGTTTTCAAAAACCGTAATACTAGTAAGCCTATACGAAAAGCTTTAACTATAAGATAGTCACGCAAAAAAAAAAAAAATCCTTTAACTCTGCAGCGGAAACTGTCTTTCCTGGACAGCTGATATTTTACTTAGTAGGGACCCGAAGAAATCACGGATTCATTTTGGGACATGCCAGAATTCAAAACGTGTGTTTTCATATAACTTTAGCCATTGGTCCACAAGTGTTTGACAGCTCCTGGAGAACGCTGACCTTATCGTTGCCTTCTACTGCGATAACACACTGTAAAAAAAGGTTTCTTTGCTACAGCTCATAATTTGTTGCAGCAAAGAAAAATTTGTTTAAATATGATTCTCCGCAAAGTAGCCTTTCGCAGACATAATTTTCGTTTCATCTATATAACCTATAATAACCTTGTATTGAAGTTACACTAGTTCAGCAGACGATTTTGTGGTGATGTCAGTTACACTGTAAAGCAAATCTGTACTCTGACAAACAAACGTAATTTGTAAATAAGAGGCAAATAGCAAATATTTCAAAATAATACTCACAAAAAAAAAAAAGCTATGGAGGCTCTGAGATTCTAAGTCACACATCTTGTGCTGTTAACCTGCCGCGCTGCACCACACGATCAGTTTCCCTTTTTTGAATTCCAAATTTCTTTTTATAGGTATATTAATGAGCTAGTAACATCAGTCTTCTAAACTAGTGCAATATGTACATTTTTTTAAACTATCGGGACACAAAAAAATACATGGAAAAGTTATAAAAGTTTGAAAACAGTAAGATGAGCTATGCTTGTTCTGTTATTGACTGTGTACTAAATAAATAGTGTATGAAAATGTGTTTGAGTGTTTTATATACATATTTTTTCTTTTGTCATTTCATTACAATTTAACGAAATTATCTTCTCTAAGATGAATTCTTAATGGTAAAAAATAATTAATTTTATAATTTTTTTAAACTACTTCAATTTTTATCTAAGTGAATAAACAATCATATGTTCTGGGGTCGCTCCCGGATTTCTGAGCAGGACGATGCCCCGTGTTTTCTCGGTGATATCCTTGCATCCCAGACCTCGTTTAGAGCCGCCCTAGCTTTAAAAAAAAAATGCATTCTGCAATCGTTATCCAAGTATGTTCTTCGTATATCACTCAGAGGATTGCTTTATTTTGCGGAACTAATTATTGATAATCTAAGAATTACTACTACAGACGCGATAATAGTATGCCTATTGCCCTGCCAAGTTTCAAACCAATATTATTTCGTAGCCCCTGCGACAATGCAGCAGACTCTGTCATCTGTAAGGGGGAATCGTAGGTGCAATACACCCTTGTGGGTGTAATTTAATTATTTTTTGTTTTCAGAAGAAAAAAAAAGCGAAGAGGCACTTACTTATCAATTACCCTGCAACATCCATCCCGGACGCGAAGCGGCTTTGTAAGGAGAAGTTGTAAACAAAAAAAGGAACTACACCGCCACCATTTACAAAATACTGCATCAGCTGATGGTTGTCGCATGATGCGTGTTATTATGTTGCCGGTATTTGCCATTTTATTTATTTATTTTTCGTGTCCAGCAGATAAAAATGCAAAGTTTAAGATAAATTGCGCATGAGAATTTAAGTCATTTCAGCGAATTAAATTGAACGTGCGGTCCAGAATTCAGCCGTCTGCACAGTCCTGCATACAATTCTTCCATTGTGCATGGATCCTTGAGGTTCTTACAGAACAGAATATGTTGAGGATCTTGACGCTGTCGACACTCACAAAACTCGTCTCCCAGGGCCGTGCACAGCCTTCAAAAGTGGGGGATGAAATATATAAAATTTGCCTTCCCCCCTCCCCCAAATAAAAAATCAAAACATTTTTAAATAATAGATAAACCTTATTTTGAACCCATCTTAACATTCTTCAGTAGTAGATAAACTTTATTTTAAACTTATCTTGACATTCTTCAATAGCAGATATACTTCATTTTCCACCTATCGTCACATTCTTCAATGGTAGATAAACGTTATTTTAAACCTATCTTCAGGGACACCCGAATTTCGCGAAAAGATATCACGACCAGTTTGTATTTCATAACTCTTTATCTCAGATCCCCTTTCTTGATTGGACGATCAAGGTGTTACGTGTCTTAGGTGCCTCCTCACGAATCACAGGCGTATAGTATCGGAGTCACGAAATAATCAAAAGAAAACTGCTGGTATGTTCGTAGGGTGTTGAAATCTAGCATGTGCGGAAATCTTCTCGCGAAATTCGGGTGTCCCTACGGCTATCTTTGAACATAAACTGAGGAAACGAAGTAGTGCAGGTGACGTGACTTGAGAGGTGCAAACTGTTCCACAACTGCATCAGGAGATATATATATATATATATATATATATATATATATATATATATATATATATATATATATATATATATGTTGCAAGCAATGTCACTTTCTTCTCAGAGTATCGTCAGTTCCAGATAACAGTTCTTGGACAGTAGTACATAGCAAATAGTTTCTGATGATCTTCAGCTTGCTGGAACTACTTTCTCATGTGGCTATTGATACTGGGATCGCCAGCAACAATTTATGTAGAGGATTTCGTTCCCCCTTCAGCGATTCGCTGGGGAGGGAAGGGGGGAGGGCATAGCACGGCCCTGCCGGTAATGTAACCCCGCTTTTTGAGGTACACACAAGAAGCCTCCACGAAGATCGCGAAAGAAACTGAACTATGCCTTCAACGATCGGCTGTAATCTGGGCAACGTTAGGAGTAATCCTATAGCGGCAGATCCTTCCACCAACAACAAGGTCTCTGCGATGATCGTAGAAGAAAATTGTACTCGGCATTAAAAAAAAATCATAATGTAGAAATTTAATGACAATTACAACATTTATGGTTAAAATTATGTTCATAGACTAATGTACAATTTTTTCTGAGTTATAGAGCAAGAGCTTAAAAAATATTACGGTAGAGGATGTGAACATTATGGAAGGTCGTTGAGCTTTTTCCATCATATTTTGGAAGTTCCTTGCTGGTGATGTCGGAATATTATATATGCAGTTAGTAATTTTTTTGTATTTGCTTTATTTTATTAGTTCGTCGCAGGTGAGTTAAAATGTTGTCTGCTTGAGAGAAATGAGTGTCAGCCGCTTTGTAAAAGGGTTCTTGAAATTTTAATTTGCACAGCTGAATCACTCTGAGAGTATTTATGTATTTGCTTATTAAAAAGAAAAAAGGTTTCCCGCTATTTTAAGCAAAGTAGTTTGTTTAATGTTTCACCGAGTCGGTTATTCATAACTCATACTCACAGCGAGTGCAATGCTAAAAATTTATATAACAATAGAATTGCTTGAAAATTGAAAACCCACCAAATTTTTTTTCATAAAACACATGTTAAACGAAAATAATACAACGTATTACAAAGGCGGTAGCCAGTAACTATTTTCCAGCTACACGGGAATCGCAGGGTGCAATGTAAAAAAAGAAAGTGTTCAATCATATATGTTGGGCCACAGATAACTACGCACGGTATGTTGCTACTGCGAAAAGAACAGCATAAAGCTGATATCTGGATCTTAGTCGCATAGTTACGCACTCGACGGCCCTGGACGGCGAGTTCTACCGGTCGACAGTGATCTCGGAATCACTATGATAGAGAGCGACTCGCTCTACGAAACGAAAATGTATTCGTGACTGAGATCTGAGGTCTGGCGGATTCGTCACAACGCCTTGACGACTACGGCCATGGAAAAGCCTAAAAAAAAAAAAAATGTAGAACTATCGTCAAGTTGTATCAACGGGCTGAAATATTTAGTTGGCGACCACGATCATTTACAATATTCTCTTTGTTTATAGAAATCATGTGTCTCATTTCAATTATTACTCGTTATTGTTTCTGGATGAGCGAGTTACAAAGTTTGTTCGGAAGCAACTGTAGTGAAAGTCAGAAAAAAAAGAAAAAAAAACACCTCTTACTTAACCCTTTGAGGGCGACACAAATTGACACGCACCGAAGACAAGATTGAAGTGAGCTGCCTACATTGTCCACTACAGCAATTTTAGTTCTGTTGGTCCCTGTATTTACACTTGCCGTCGTCCTATTGGTCGTGGCTAACACCTGACAAGCCTTCTGTACTCTTCAATGTGTATTATTGGCTGGCCGCCGGCCAATGGAACCGTGCGTTTACTGTGTAACAATTAACGTGCCTAGGCAGATTCAATCGATTTTCCGATCCATCGTTTCCATTTCAGAAATTACTAAAAAGCGCAATATTATTGTTACAAATTGAAATGTTGGCTAGTTGTAATATTTTGCTTAGATTCCGACAATGTCAAGCGAAATTGTAAAACTACAAAAGTGAGAGTTTTCTTTTCAAGGGCAAATAAATTCCCATGCTAACGTATCCCCGAATATATACGTGCATACTCCTCAGTGGGTTAGCAGTGAACTGGTGCAGTTAAGTGAAAAGTGAGAAATAAACGGCTCAGAAATAAGTAACGAATAGTCTACCAACACGAGAATGATTCTGACTATATAATACCAGATATGATTTGTGTTTCATAATTACTACTCGGCAAGAACAATTGACGTAAGTTAGGTAAGGCGTTAATGTGAGCATAATTGAAATCGATTACTTTAGTGTCTTTGACACATGCGGTATACTAAATCTACTTCTGATCAAGTTTACGGTATAGTGCTACAGCTTATAAAATAATCTAGTGTTCCAATTTCTCTGACTCTAGCTGAATAAAAAATATCAGTGTAGGTAAAGTGTTATTGTCCTCCTAAGCGAGCGATCGCTGGTGCTGTTCATTGACATGGCGTTAAAATTCCTCAGCCTCATAGCTTAATGTATATTTCTCATAGGCTGTCAACGGTAAACGTTAAGATTGTAATAGTATGCACATAGTGAATTCTTCTGCTAAATGTAAAATTAAAATTGCCATTGGCCTAATGACTTTATTCATGCACCGGGCGATGTCGCAGGTTTTCTGGGAGAACTCCCGTCCTTGCATTTCAGTTCTGATATATTCTCACCTCATTTCACCCTCATTCACTCTCACTTCACTCAAATGAACAGTGTAGACTGTACATAATTATATACGTAGGAAAGAATATTTGATTGGGTTAACTTTAATAGTTCACACGGCAATGTATATTCTTTTAGCGTTTTGCAAGATGAAGTGTAACTTGGTTTGCCAGGTACTATAAACATTCTTTTCAGGAGTTTGTCTAATTGACGTTTAATGAATCGCTCTAGGAGCGGCTCACGTCCTTTACATCAACAATTGGTTTTTTTTTTTTTTTTTTTTTTTTTTTTTTAAGTGACCTCTTGAAAACATTCATTGCTATTATAGGGTAATATTTTATTTTTAAGGTTTCCTGAGCCTTATAATATGGCATGCTTATTACATTGAATATTGTATTCAAGTATGTTTAGAATTTTTCTGTGCATTATTTTCTCGCAATATCTATACTACCTACTTTATCTGTCTCTGTTTCCACTGAATAATCAGTGAATTTTAATTCACAGATGGGATTAAGTATTCACTGATTCGTTCACAGATTTATCAGTTTTCTACTACAGTTTCCACTGAAGAATCAGTGACTTTGAATTCACTGATTGAATGAAACATTCACCAATTCGTCAGTTAAAGTCCACTGAAGAATCAGTGAATTTGGATTCACTGATGGAATTAAACATTCACTAATTCATCAGTTAACTTGTTAAATTCCATCGAAGAATCAGTGAATTTTAATTCACTGATTGGCTCAAGTATTAACTGATTCATTCAGCGAAATTTTTCCTCTGAAGCAATCAGTGGTTTTCCACTGACTCCAGTGGAGCCATTTTCACTGATTTAAGTAGTTGAATTTGACTGTGAATCAGTGATTTCCTACTGATTCAAATTTTGAGTGTAGTATCTACCATTTTACATTGTCAGGTCAGCGTAAGCTGGTGGTGGCTGGACATTCCTTTATTGCCGCAGTAACATAAATATTTTGTTCAGTTTTTTTAAAACGTAATGCAGCATTTGGTTGCCGCAGTATTACTCACAGGCTTTGTTAACATTGGAACTTGAACAGTATATTTGCATTGTATAGTAATGTAAGACTTTGTGAATGGTTGGCAATATTAATTTTACTACAACATAAATGTTCAAAGAAATGGCTCAATTGTCATTTTTATGTTGCAATGACATGAGACTTTTTTTTTTTCTGTGCGTGGGGGAACCACGTACGGAAAACATGTTTCCCATGCATCCATGTTAGCTTTCCTAAATTTTTTTGTGGAAAGGGTCAATTCGTAGAGAAGTTCCCAACTGTGAATATTATAGTGACGCTTAACATGTGCATTCGTGCTATACGTGTGTAGATCCTACATTTTGACCTTAAAGTTGTGGTAAAATTTCCATACTTTGTCAAGATTAAGAAAACTTCCATTACAATTCAGGAAATTCAGTATAAGCTGTTCACGATAAAATGAGCACTTTTGAGATCCCTGCTTAGGATCTACTTATATGCGTGTTGTGTATTCTTCCGCCTTATGTGAAATTAACATTGCCATGGGGCTGATCACTTTATTCATGCGTGGGTGAAGTGAAAATTTTGAAATTATTTAAAAAAAAAAAGGCAATATTTTACAAATCTGTCCACTTTTACACATCGATGCATGAAAAAAACATAAAGCTAAATAAATAATTTTTTAAATTGTCACACATTTTTACCCGACACTTTTGATCCGACGTTAAATTTTGGAACTACTTTCCTTCCAATGTTATCAACTTTACTGGGCGCGTGTCCCTCAATGCGCTCGTTAAAATAAATGCAGGTAGGAGCAGTGACTTTATCGTGAACAGCCCTTACTTCAGTTGGGGTTGTTAGGGGGAGAGATGCAACCCGCACACAATACTTCCCCGTCTAACACAACATCTCCTCCACTCTAGAGTAGTCGAGTCCCGCGCCGTGTACGCACGCACTAGGTAAGGCGCCTCGTCTGTCAGCCGAACACTGGGCGCCGTTGTCAGCGTGCACCAATCAGCGGCGCGGAAATACAGAATCGCTGCAACCCCGCACAAGGCCGTTGATTTCTTCCCGTCAGCATAGCAAAGCGGCGACTGTATTTACAGTCACGTGAATAAAAACACAACGGCTCGAAGCGAAGTAGATGTGTGTTTCTAAGGATGCGATCGTCACTTAGCAAACGTATTCAGTAGACATCGCAAACAATCTGTTTCAACGCAATAAACTGATGTGCATTCTCTGCAAAGTGACTGCTTCCCAACGCATCGATGCCATAACGCCATCCGTACACCGCTCGCTGCGCTGACGTCACCGAATCAACGCGCAGTTGGTATTCTGCTCCGATATGATGTTATATTAGATGGATAGTATTGTGTGTGGGTTGCATGGATACCACTTTCACCAACCAAATCTTTCAGTTTGGGGCAAACATACGTGAACAAGAAACCATTTCATTGCCTCTACATAAACAATTAATTTAGTTGCGCCAAAAAAAAAAAACTTTATTTGATTCAAGAGAATCTTTACCTCATTGTAGTCAAGTTGATCAAAATATTACATTGGTATAAAAGAACGAGTCTGCTGTAAAACTAAACATAGGCAAACAAGTTTTTTTTCGACATCCGTTGCCTACAATAACTACGAGAAAAGTAACCAAGAAACAAAGAACACAATATATGGACAAAAACACAAATGCATAAGAAATGTGATAGTATGGTGGAAGAAATAGCAATCGAGTTTGATAACGGGCGACACAAATATATATAATTATAATTATACAAAAACAGCAAAACCACAAGCGTAACACACGACGTAGCAAGTCAGAATAAACAGACATCAATTGGATAAATTGCAATGATCTAGTCTGACAATGGAGGAAACAAAATGTAACAAAAAGCGGCGCAGCATAAGTGTGGCCGGACATCAGCAACATTTACATATAAAATACACAACAGCAAAAAAAAAAAAAAAAAATTTCAACAAATTATTAATTGATCAAAAAATATAATGATATAGTCAGACAACCAGCAACACAAAATACCAAGGACAGGACAAGTTAAAAAAAATAAACCCAGACGGCTAGATGTAAACAAAGAAAAAGTCACGACGTTTTGCAAGCTGCTATCTGCATCTTCTCCCGCCCTCAGGTGATTAGCCAAGCGGCCGTGACAGTTCTATGGACTAGTCATTGCTGCGGACATGCGAATACAAGACTGAAAAAGTCACGACGTTTTGCAAGCTGCTATCTGCATCTTCTCCCGCCCTCAGGTGATTAGCCAAGCGGCCGTGACAGTTCTATGGACTAGTCATTGCTGCGGACATGTGACTACAAGACTGAAATCCTCCCACCTCGTCTTTAGGGTGTGCCTAAGCTGTACATTGACGGAACGGTGATTTAATTAACAGTGATTTTCACTTATGTAATAGCAGCTTACCAACCGTAGCAGATTACTAATTGAATTAAGGTTTGTTCTTCTCTGGTTGAGAAGCAAATTTCTTTTATTTTGGCAACTGGACATTTTCGCCACCAGGCGGGTGCATTGGCGTCGCATGTGTACATAAATTATTGGTTTTTATGTAAGTAAATGGGGTTATTGCCATTATCTTAAAATAAATATATTTGTGTAAAATCTTCATATTGTTTTCTGTTAGAACTTACATAAAAAATAAATTTGTTTCTTAGCACTAGAGCAGAAATATAACGAAATATATGTACATATTGTTACATATAATGTCGTAAATTGGCTTTAGCAAAACGTAGGTTTACATAATTATTTTAATTAAATATTTCAACTTAATTGAAAAATATTGTTGTGGAATAGTTAAAAATATCCTTTTTAGGACTTTACTGGAGAGTTTTATATTAATTAAAAAAAGAAGATTAGAAAACTACGAAGTTCCTTTTTAAGACAGCTATATTTTTCCCCCCGCTTCTATCCGTAACGTTTTCCCATTGAATTAAAATTGCTTATGAACTTTCAAAGCCAAACTTAGTTGTATTTTACTGTATACTCTTGTGAACATCATCGGCGGGCTTGGATGATAGGTACGAAATAAAGATAATATTGAATATTTTGCCTGGAGCACGTAGGATATATAACAATTCAAGCCGAAAACCATTCTTTATAGGCTGTCCACGGTCAACTGAGCACTTTCGAAAGCCTTGCGTAAGATCTAATTGCATGCAAGTTGTGCATTCTTCCACCTTATGTGAAATTAAAGTTGCCAAGGGCCTCATCACTTTATCCATGAGTCAGTCAAGTGAAACTGTGAAATTATTATAAGCTTAAATATTTTAAAAATCTGCTCATTTTTACACTGGTTTTCATAAGAAAAAGGAGGAAGCAAAAGAAATAATTTAAGTTATCAAAAACGTTAACCTAATAATTTTGATTCGACGTTAAGATATGGAATTACTTTCCCTCCATCGTTACCAACTTTACTGGGCGCACGTCACTCAGTGTGTCCGTTAAAAAATACAGGTAAAAGAAGTGATTTTTTTTCTAATGTTGATTTCAAAAGTGCTCAGTTTATCGAGAACAGCCTTTACACATGAAAATAGATTTTTTTTTTTCCTTCTTTCAATTTACCGCCAGATTCTTTGGAACACCGGTGCACGCTGTGGCGGGAAATTTCACTTTTCCAAATTCGCAAGTGATAAATCTCGTTTTGTTTTTACCCTGAGTGTAATTAACTTTAACTGAATATTCAGTCGTTCCTATTTCGCTGTGAACTGAGAGACTGAGATTCTCTTACGAATCATTACGTATCATTCCGATAAGTGTACAAATAAATTACTGTTGAAATGCAATAATCATGCAAAATATAGACATACAGATCGTGTAAAATAAATACGCAAAAATGAAAAATTGGATAGTCACACGAAAATAGAAAGAAAAAGTTTACCTCATATACATATGAAAATAGCTCTCAACAACTGTCATAAAAACGGAATATTTAACATAATTTTTGCTAGTTTATTCACATCTATAGGCCTATATTGCCTATGTATGGAGGTTATCTGTCAGTTGTTGAGAGTTATTGTCGCCATATTTATTATGTTGTGTATCTTTTTTAGAGGTTTTTGTGCAAATGCAGAATTTTTTGCATGTTTGTTTTGCACAATTATTAGTTCAGTCATTTTCCCCCATGTTTTGTGTAGGCCTATGTATCGCATTATTTACTATTGCGTATTTGATTTATTTTCTGTTTCTTTCCTCGTGCTCGCTTTCGCCAGTCGGGAAAGTCCGAAGAATTTCCGGGCCAAATTCAAATATGCGTGTTTTTGAAATCCTTCTTGGTCGCACAAGAATTCCCGAATATTCCCGATTCACTAGAGTCGATGTTTACGATATGCATAAGCAGTTAATCGCGTACAAACTAAAATATTCCCCCACCGAACGGAATAATTTATTCGGCTGCATTAGCATTTTCAAGCGTTTGTTCAAAGCGAAATTAGTGTAAAAAATTTCTGTCTCGATAACAAAAATAAACCCTAAAATTAGGGCCTATGTGTTTCGAAATAACTTTCCCGGCCACTAGACGACTCAACATTTCTGTTCGGCGTTAGTATCTTAAGTCTATTCGCAGTGTCTAAACACTTTTCGAATCAAACCTTTGAAAAAAAAAATCACCCAATTTATTACTTATTTGGTTGTTTCGAGTTGTGTGTCACGACCGTTTTGTCTGTTTTCATAAAAGGCTGAATTTCCTAAATATAACTTTAACTTATAGTATATTTCTTCTATAAATTTAAATGTTTCATTTATATTAAATTTGATTAAAGACAGGAAGAATATAGGTGTGTTGATAATGCTTATAAATAGTTCTCATGCAAAACATTATTAGACAGACTGCACACAGTGCGTAGTCCTTTTTACTTCATTCTCTAGACAATAGGCCTAACTTAAGCTTCGTTTCAGGAATAACCTGAAAGTATAATTTCAGCAGTGCTTCAGAAAAGCTATAAATTACCGTGAATAAACTATATTAACATATTTTATTAATTGAAGACTATACGTAGCTCGCTGTTTTTTGCCTTTCGTAATATCAGAGCAATATTTGAAAGGATCGGCTGTGCCAATAAACCTATTACTTAAAAAAAAAACAGGACTATTCGAAATTTCTGAATTTTTAATCAACTTCACCATTGAATTGCAAGTCTGTCCATTTCTACAATCAGAAAAAACTAAGCATAATGATAATAATTTTTTTTTTTAGAGTGCAGAGGTTTTTTAAATTTTACGTAACATTTTAAAAATAACTTTTAAAGACATTTAACAGAACAGAAATTCTAGCGGAACACAAAATTTGCTGGCAACTGTAATTAACATTATATAATTTACAGTATATATTATTATTATTTTAAAGTTACTAACTAATTGTGACAAGCACTTTCATATTTCAAAATATATTTTGTTAGACCTAAAAATATTTATTTTTAAATTGTGTAATGTGTTTTCTGTAGGCAATAATAACTGGAGCTTAGAGAACTGTGACAATATTGAAACGCCCACATAATATTCGAGTCACAATTAAATTGGAAATATAATGAGAAACTTCAGCGGAATCTGAGTGGCAAACAAACGCTTTGAAAGGAGGAGTGCTGAATAATGCGGAAAGCTGCGCTGTGTTGACTAAGCGGCGGCGTCTAGGAAGAGTTTGGAGATGTGAGAGGCGCGCTATAACCGCGCCACCGCGGCAATGGCTTCCCGGCAAGACACTTCCATCAGGGAACAAAACGAGCGGCAAGACAAGAGGCGAGGCGATGTGGAAGGGGGAGGGGGGGCGAAATAAAGCGCGGAAGAAACGCGAGAGAGAGGCATAATTAATTCTCGCTGTAATCCGACAGGCCGTTGCTGCGATGCACCGCGCCGTCAGAGAGAGAGAGAGAGAGTGATAGAGAGAGAGACGAGGTAACCTCACCCGGGGCTCCCCCAAGTTAAGTGGGTTTCAATTTGTGTTTTGTTGAGGTTTGACCAATGAGGTTAACACGGGGGCGTGGCGAGGCGCGGCGCGGCCGGGCCGGGATTGGCCGGCCGGCGGGGTAGGGCGTGTCGGGGCCGCCCCCCACTCGGGCCCCACGTTGGCCGCCAGTCGGTCGGTTGCCGGCGGCGGGAGAGGCAGTGTGTGTCCGGCTTGTGTCTGCTCGGGCGGTGTGTTGGCTCGCGCCGCGTGGGGAGTGTACACCCGGGGCATGCCCGCGCCATGACGGACATGGAAGATGACGACCAGGAGATCAACGTCGACACGGACAGCCGGTGCAGCGACGACGACAGCTGCTGCCCGAGCGACGCGACGACGACCGGCGTGCCGTCCCCACCGCCCCCGGCCGCCCTCAACTTCAGCATCTCGCGGCTGCTGGGTAGCGACAGCAAGTCCGGCCGCCCCCAGCACGCGCCGCCGCCTCCGTACGACGCCGTCACCACGCTCTGCTCGCTGCAGCGGCCGGCGGCGGCGCTGCTGTACAGCGCGGCGGCGGCGGGCGTGATCCGCGTGCCGGCGCACAGGCCGCCGCCCCCGCTAGGCGTCGCGCCGCCCCCCTTCCCCTGGCTGGCGTCGCTCGACCCGGCGTCTCTGCACCGGAGTGCCGCCGCCGCCGCCTTCGCATCTCACGTCGTCAAGGAGCGCCTTACAGGTCAGCCGCCCCCAGCCCCGCCTCCAACAACTCTCTCTCTCTATCTATCCTCTAACTTACATCAGTGTAGGGCAGTATTTCCACACTTTTCAAACCAAACCTTTGAAAAATTACCCCATTTGTAATGTGCTTGCTTGTTTCCTGCATGTATCATGTAAGGACTGTTCACGGTAAAGTGAGCACTTTCGAAATCAACCTTAGAAAAATGTCACTGTCCCTGCCTGCATATATTTTAACGGGAGCACTGAGCGAATGCGCCCGGTAAAGTTGGTAACTATGGATGGAAAGTAGTTTCATATTTTAACGTCGAATAAAAAGCGTTAGGTAACTATTTGTGATAATTTTAATTACTTCTTACGCTTTCTGTTTTTTTTTTTAACGCCTCAGTGTGTAAAAATTAGCACATTTATAAAATATTTACTTTTATAATAATTACACAGTGTCACTTGACCGAAGCATAAATAAAGTTGCAATGTTAATTTTACATATAAGGTGGAAGAATACACAACTTGTATACACGAAGATCGTAAGCAGGGCTTTCAAAAGTGCTCATTTTACCTTGAACAGCATGTATCACAATCGTGTTATAGGCCTACTTGTGTAAACAGAGAATAATTTATTTTGTTTTAAATAGAACCTTTGCTTATATATAATATCTATAAATCATAATGGTTCATTCGTATCTATTATGGATAAAAACAGGGAGAAAATAGGTGTGCTGGCAAATGCATACAAAGAAATGCGGTGGGCTGTCTCTCTGGTGTAATTTTCTAGTCTCGGGTAAGCTTTGTTTGCATTAGGCGGAGGAATATCCTGGCAGTAGAACTTGAAAAGTGTCCAGAAAATTTGGAAGCAACCACGAATGGACTAACCTATACGCGCCCATCAACAAGGTGCGAATGTTAACAGTTTTTCTCCACATATACGTGAAAACTTTCCTACATTTGTGCAGGGGAATAATCAAATCCCTAATCAAGTTCCCAGCTTCGTATTGTACGTACGCTCAACATGCATCTGCGTAAAGCTAGTGGAATTAATACGATGTGCATTCCAACACACTTACAGAGTGAGGCTGTAGGCTACATGCTGAAAGACTGAACTTGCTTTGGAGAAGATCGGGGTTCAATCTCCAGTCCGCCCATTTTATTCTGGTTTTTTCTTTGTTCACCCCCCCCCCCCCCCCCCCACAATTACTGCTGGAGTGGTGCATTAATGCGGGCCCTTTCCTCTTTTTCCGTCTTCCTGACATTGTGAGCGAAACTGTAAGCCATAACCTATCTGCCTTCTGGCAAACAAACATTCCTTAACAAACAAAGAAAAAATTAAAACCAGAATAGAGAACAATTTTCTACCCCTTTTTTTTTTTAAATATATAATAATGTAGCTACACGCTCTTTGTTCGCGGTAAACGGAGTAATTTTGAAAGCCCTGCTTAAGATCTACTTGTGTGCACATTGCGTATTCTTCTACTTAATTCATGCGTCGGATAAGTGACGCGGCGAGATTATTAGAAAGGTGTAAATATTCTAATTCTTACACTAATTTTGTATTAGAAAACTGAAAGCAAAATAAAATATTTCCAGCACTCACAAATATTTCCCTACGCTAACACTTCTAATTCGACATGTAATACATGGAAACTACTTATCGTCTGTCGATACCATCTGTACTGCGTGCATGTTAGTCAGTGCGATCGTTTAAATACCTATAGGCCTAGCAGGAAAGGAACAGTGACTCTTTTAAAAGTTGATTTCAAAACTTTTCAATTAATCGTGAAAAGCTTATACCTCTATACGGTCAGCCGATAATTATATACAACTCTGGGTAGAGTGGAAAATGAAATAGAGGTTTGACAAAAACTAATTTTTACGCCGAATATTCTATTGTGTTGAAATATATTCGCTCGGAGTTGTTACCCCTAAGCTGTATGGCTTGTCAATAACAGCACCTGGCTGTTGACATTCAGGTATTGTGTTAGTAAGGCGTACTTTACTTATACTATTTGGCTGCTGTTCTATCGCTCTACACACTGCGTTGCATTTCCACATGCCAATGCTTTGTCTGTTAATGCCGCACCGCACACTCCCCCCCCCCCTCGATTACACAATGAACTTTTTGCATCTGCCTTATTAGCATGCACCGCCAACTAAAACTGAATATCGTGTGAAAAACCCAGCTCCAAACACGAGCATTTCGTGAACGCCCTGTCCAGATTGGAAAAACCCAGCTCCAAACACGAGCATTTCGTGAACGCCCTGTCCAGATTGGAAAACTGAATATCGTGTGAAAAACCCAGCTCCAAACACGAGCATTTCGTGAACGCCCTGTCCAGATTGGAAAACTGAATATCGTGTGAAAAACCCAGCTCCAAACACGAGCATTTCGTGAACGCCCTGTCCAGATTGGAAAACTAACTGAAATAAGTGACAAAGCGAACTGCGATGTATATCACCATTAAATGCCATGAAACAAAAAAAAAAACAGCGTTTTTTTGTATAAATTCAAAAATAATAAATATGCAAAGAGAGCAGAAATGTATTTGGGAATTTGTATTAGGCCTATACCACTTTTTCTAAAAAAATAAAATGTTTGGTGGTAATATTTGCAGACTCAGCACATGAAGTATTTAATAAAGGCGAATTTCAATAGTTGTCTTTCAAAATATGGAAATGCTTAACTTGTGCAATACATCACCTAAGCCATTACGTTTAACTGTACTAGTCTATTCTAACGAAAAAAAAAGTGCCTAGAAAAATATCACAGACCTCGTCTGGCAAAATCTTGGTTTTTTCGTAACATTTATTGATATTTCCACGTGGTTTTAAAATTTCGACCGATACATAGTACTTTCCACGCGACCTTTCACTCTTCGTGTGGCAGTCAACCGGAAAAAGATCTCATACAGACGGTAGACAGGAACGGCAATAAACCAGCCGACATTAACAGACCTACAAATTCTGAAACCTAAAACAGCACACTGTTAGCCGGGGGGGGGGGGGGGGGTGTGAAGCCAGAGAAAATACAATTTATGCTTTCAAAGTGTAGGCCTACCTAATTTGGGGGGAAAGAAAGGCTATTTGCTTGCAGCAGTTGGCAAGTAAAGAGAATTGTTGAGTGTAGTTTTACACATAATGTAGCTAGGACTAAATTTAAACATGAGCAGAAATATCTAACACTGGTGTTGTAAATTTGCAAGCTAGTTATTATAGTGACTGTCTTACACCTGAGTGAATGTAGGCCCAAACTTGCATTCAGCGTAAATACTTGTTTATGACAGACTGAAACCGATAAAATTCCAATTTTCAATTCTCAAGATGTTAGTATCGGAACACTTGTAATGCACGTGAAAAAAATTATAGGCCTGTATTTTGGCTTGTCGTGTTGTTGAAGAACAACCCCCGGATAAGTTGTGTCAGCATGTTATGCATTTTATTTGCAGCGCTACAAAGCTATTTCTTGTAAAAAAATTCAGTACATGTATTCTTAATATTACGAATTAACGCTCGTATTTCAACTAACGTTACCGACAAATGGAAATAAAATTATATTTATTGGACTTGTAACGCTCTTAAAAAAAAATTGTAAAAATGTAGTAGAGGAGGAAAAATCTCTCGGATATTAATCAAATTAATGAAATTGTCGGCGCCAACACTCAGCGTTCTGAATATCATGCACGAACACTTCATCTCATAAGCATGGCACATCATAATGTCATGTCTTAGGCAGCATCAAGGTTAGTGACAGGTATAGGCAATTAAGTATAGGCTGTCGACGATAAGTTGAGCACTTTTGAAAGCCCTCTCTTTTGAAATAATAGTCAATAAATATATTTTATTTTAGCCGTAGACGTAGATCTAAACTTCCAAGCGCAGTGGAATATATACACTGTGTTTATTACTTACATAACTATGTTTATTTTGAAAAGGCGGTTAAAGGATAAGAGATGGCTGAAAGAAAATAAGTAACTAGGGCTTCCAGAGTGCTCACTTTACCGTGAACAGCCTATGCCCACTGCACTTCAGAAGGACATTAGTCTTCAGGTGGACTCAGCAGTCGTATAGTTGAATTTCTGTAATTGTAGAATATATTTATTTGTTATCTTTGTGTCTTTGTTATTGAAAACCAACCAATTATCATTACAGTCTGTTCGCTTGGTTATAAAAATAACTGGGTAGGGTAAATAGGTATAGCAAAGTGATCACATGAGCTGAGCGCACCTTTCAAATCTTCACAGTTCATTGGTTATTATTCAGTAGCACGTGATTCGTAAACACATTCACTTGTTTTGCGTCAAATACTTATCACAGAATATAATAGCCTGTAACTTTTAACTTCGCGACTTAAAATGGTAGCTGGTCGTCACAGACATGTAGCCTGTTACAAACACGGCTCTTGTAATGTTACAAAGAAGATAATTTACCGAGGATAGGTATTGGAGAATTTTTTACAAAGTTTTATAAACGTGCAAATGATTTCTAACTGAAATTTACGAAAATATGTTTCGCAGTTTAGTCAAAGAACATTTGCATTGTCACCAATATTGAGAAAAATCTAACTAAAGGCTGTTCACGATAAAGTGAGCACTTTTGAAATCAACCTTAGAAAAATGTCGCTGCCCCTGTCTGCATGTATTTTAACGGGTACAGTATTTTAACGGTAAAGTTGGTAACGATGGATATAAAGTAGTTCCATATGTTAACGTCGAATAAAAAGTGATAGATAACCATTTGCTGTAATTTATACTATTTTTTTTACGCTTTCTGTTTTTTTTTAACGCCTCATTGTGCAAAAATTAGCAGATTTATAAAATGTTTACTTTTCTAATAATTTCACAGCTTCACTTGACCTACGCATGAATACAGCGATGAGGCCCATGGCAATGTTAATTTTACATATAAGGTGGAAGAATTCACAACGTGCATACAAGTAGATCTTAAGCCGGGCTCTCAAAAGAGCTCAGTTTACCGTGAACAGCCTATATATAATGTCATTCTTCATACTCCCGGAAATAAGTTGCATTTTTCGTTTTACAAAATAAATTTTCTAATGATGCAAAGTGTTGTTTCTGCGGTGAATACGCGATAGAGTCGAATATCTTTATACCTCTCTAACGTATTACATAAGCCTATTTTGTCATTGCAATACGAAATAAAAGCCTGGAAATTGTATGAAAATTGCGGAGAATTGCTTTTAAAAGTAAAATAAACAACAGTGTAAAAAAAAAATTTCTTACAGCGTTAGGTTAGAGATCAAAATAACTCTTCATGGCATCATGATGTAAGTAAGAAAATTGTTTTGAGTATTTGATGTATTTCAATTTCAGCTTTGAATAAAATTTGTAGCCAAAATAAATAGATGTTAAGTCCTTCCCGCATCGAATTAAGTGCAGGATTTCAAATAATTTTCAACACATGGGCCCTACCATTCCTGTGACTTCGAGAAATAACTTAAATCAAAAATTGTGTAAGAATAATGTTCTCCAGATAAGCATGAATCAAGATTTGTAGTTAATATTGACATATTTATATTAAAAACCCGATGAATGATATTCTATAAATGATCTGTTATTTTCAACATTTTACTGCTGACATTGTAATGTCTCCACATCAAAAAATCTCATCAAAATTAAAAAAAAAAAAATTTTGAATGGTTTTAATATAGACAGAAACGATATAAAATCTAAATTCAGCAATATTTTCCCCGCAAACTCAGATCTTCATGATGACACATGTTGGCAACATTGATCAGGCTATTTCATGAAACACACCTGTAGGACTGGGGCAGCAGTGCAATTCCCTTGCATTTAGTTTTTTTTTCTGTAAATTTCACTTGGAATTTTGTAGTGTTTCAATCAAAGCATAATAGATGTCAGTTCTTTGGGACGGAGTATTTATATGTGTTTCACAACACGACTTTGCTGATAATAGACAAATGTAGAATCATAATTTTAAAACGAAAATTAGTAGCCTACGTGTTCTTAAATGGACCACATTTATGCATAAAATGTTAAACGTCGGGAGGGTAAAATAATTAAGACGAAGGCCTAAAAGTGTAAATATGTACTGAAATAAATATGAAATAAAAATATCGTATTTTCACCATGAGAAGTGTTCATGAATAAAACATCCGTTGTGAAATAATTGTAATTCACATTTTTGTGTTAGCGGGGATTCGGCAATTTGTAAGTTTCGAAGTTGAGAGAAAGCAATACACAAATGGTAAAAACATATCATCGCGATGCACACAGTTTCACAGAAAAAATCGGTCACGTGACCATTTTAAGAATTGTGCCAGTCGTATCGCAGCTTTAGCTGAACGCTGGATAGGCTTCGGGGGTTCAGCTGGACTGTAGTAAACTAGACTTGGCAGTTCTAATTACAGTCTATTATAATAGGCTACCGTAGCCAATGTCTTCTGTGCATTAGCTGTTGTAACAATGATGTGTATATCTGTTTTACTTGGGCAAAATCATTTATCAGGTGCGTAAAACAAAGGGATTTCGACCCATCGAGACCTAGTGTACACAACTGTGTGCATTGCGCAAGTGTAGGTAATTTTTTGTCTGTGCTGTACACTGTGAACCTCAATGACCAAATGAACTTACCTGCGGGTGAATTATTCGCAAGCCGTCTTACTGGCCTACGCCATGATATGTACATATAATTATTATCCGAGCAAATGGCCTACAACCCATTGGCTGTGACAACGAAGCAAGTGTTGTGTCGACTTAAGTACAGCTCACATCATAACATTTTTAGTTTGCAACTCCAGAAACTGTAAATTGAAATAGGTCCGAAAGGGTCAAAATACGTGCAAATTGTTCGTGGCAAGTCCATTGTTTCCCGTGACACATATTTGCACACAGGCCTCCAACTTTTTTTCGTTTCACTGCCGCTCAGAATTCAGCGACTGTCGAACTACGCGCCATAGGATTGCGTGTAGAAAGGAACTAACAGTTGCAGAAAAAAAAAAATGCATCGGCCATTTATGAAAGCGAACGATTTTCAACTCGAATAATGTTCGCTGAAAACTACTGCCTTTGCTTACAATTTAAATTACACACCCGGTAAGCTTTTTACTCTTTGCGATTGGTAGTGCTGAACATTTCGGTTATCTATTTCTAATGGAATTGAACAGCAAAATAGAAAATAATATTTAAAAAATTGCTTAATTAGTACACACGGCTTGTAGGCCTAATGCCATTCCCAGCGAACAAAAAATATTTTGATAATGGCTTGTCAAAATCTCAATTACCTATAGGCTATTCACGGTAAAGTGGGACCTTTTCGAAGCCCTCTGATTTGGAATAATAGTCAATAAATTCATTTTATTGTAGCCTTAGACGTCAACTTTCGAGTCCGGTGAAATGTATACGCTAAGTTTATTACTTATATGGCAGTATTCATTTTATTGTAGCCTTAGACGTCAACTTTCGAGTCCGGTGAAATGTATACGCTAAGTTTATTACTTATATGGCAGTATTCATTTTATTGTAGCCTTAGACGTCAACTTTCGAGTCCGGTGAAATGTATACGCTAAGTTTATTACTTATATGGCAGTATTCATTTTAAAATGTGGCGAAAGAATAAAACATGGCCAACAGGAAAAAAGTAACTGGGGCCTCAAAAGTGCTCACTTTATCGTGAACAGCCTATATAAACTTTTTTAACTGCACAAACAGTAGACTAAAATCTACTTCCCAGTACTGAGATAATTTATACAGACAAAACGACCGTGAGCTACTGGTACTTCACAATAATTATTATAATCACTCGTAACTTTAATTTCGCATTTTTAATAGTTGAGAATCTTTTCATATTATTTTACTGACATCTATTACTGATTCTTAATTACTGCTAAATACACTTTGCTAACCTAATAAAAATGAATTAAAGAAATGTCTTCCAACTTCCTCAGATTATTTTTTACAAAGACTTTTAAGCAAAAATATATATTTTTTGGCAAAACGGTTTTTATTTCTAAAATTGAATTACATGTAACACATGTTTTATTTAAATTAAAGTCTTTTCCGTTTACCACCCATCGCCCTAAATGACAGTCAAAGGCATCAAATCAAAGTCTTTAATAACAAATGTCAATACTTCAGTGAGCAAACGCTATGAAGGTAGGTCAGTGCAAACTTCTCAGGTCTATTACTGAAGGGAGAAAGAAAATTAGTTTAAAACGTTACAAAAACCTGTCAGATTCAGTTCATTCCTCATGTCAAATTCTACTGATTATTTTAGTGACGCCATTCCATAGACACTGCAGTGGTTTCTGTTGATTTTGTTTTAACTAATTCCATGGTGAATGAAGTGTCACAGGTCATTGAGATGTAAATAATATGCACTGATTATGATCGTATTTTTTAAATACTCGCCAGCTCTTCCTTACAAATTTTTTTTTTTCGTATTCTTTATCTTGTGTGTGTAGAATACCTCTATAGACTGTTCACGATAAAGTGAGCACTTTAGAAATAAACCTTTTAAAAAAATCACTGCTTCTAGTTGCACGGGCGCATTGAGTGACATGCACCCAGTAAAGTTGGTAACGATGGAGGGAAAGTATTTTCATATCTTAACGTTGAATAAAAAGTGTTAGGTAACCCTTTGTGATAACTTAAATTATTTATTTCGCTTTCTGTTTATTTTAATGCGCCGAAGTGTGTAAATTAACGGGTTTGTAAAAAATTTTCTTACCTAATTATTTCACCGTTTCACTTGACCGACGCATGAATAAAGTAATGAGGCCAATGACAATGCCAATTTTACATAAGGCGGAAGAATACACAACTTGCATACAAGTAGATCTTAAGCAGGACTCCCAATAGTGTTCATTTTACCGTGAACAACCTATGTCATTGCAACTCTAGCTTACACCTGGAAACAAACGAACACGGTATGTATTGACTGAAATTACTTACAGTAGTTTTTTTAATTTTATTTACAGCCTCAGTAACGATACGTACAACAAATTGTGATTACTTCGTGTAAGGAGTTAATTTACTTGTCTACAAAATTTATAGTATAACTTGATTATTTTTATTTCGTATTTATTTTTGTGTATAATGAACATTAAAATATTACAAATCCTTACTACTATATAAATGGGAAAGTGTGTTTGTTTGTCCTCCTTTCACATCTAAACGAGCAACGGATCGACGTGATTTTTTGCACAGATATAGTTGGACGGTCGGAGAGTGACATAGGCTACTTTTTATCCCGGAAATTATCTCATTTCCTTCAGAAAAATTCTTATTATAATTTTACTGCAAAAAAAAAAGCGTTGTTAAAAAAAGTTCCGTCATTTCTCCTTTCTTTTTTGTCTATGAACTGTCTTATATTCCTTCCCAAGAGCCGCAGTAGCTCAGTGGCTGGAGTACCCAATAGTGGGGCCGCAGAAACTCAGTGGGTAGATAACCCAGTAGTGGGGCCGCAGTGGCTCATTGGCTAGAGAACCCAATAGTGGAGTCGCAGTAGCTCAGTGACTAGATAACCCAATAGTGGGGCCGCAGAAACTCAGTGGGTAGAGAACCCAATAAGGTACCGCCGAAACTCAGTGGGTAGATAACCCAATAGTGGGGCCGCAGTGGCTCATTGGCTAGAGAACTCAATAGTGGAGTCGCTGTAGCTCAGTGACTAGATAACCCAATAGTGGGGCCGCAGTAGATAGATATATATCAAGTGGGGCCTACTTCGGCTCTTGAGACTTCGCTGTTAAGAGCCGCCCGAATCTCTTCACTCACTCACTCACTCACTCTTTGCAATACTGATTTAACCCTCAAAATATACCCGTAACTCCTTCATTTTCGAAGATAAACTGTTGTTTTGAGTGATTATAACGATTTTTTTTAAACGGAAGGAATGGGCATAAGGGAACTTACCTTATGTTAATCGTAAAATTAATAACATTGTAGAATATTAATAGATATGCTGAATGTTTTACTGTGAATGTCTAATGAAGTTGCATAGTGGAAGTCACGTTTAAATCATATAGCCCATTCACAGTTGCTCCCTACCTTTCTGAAGCCCTGTTTGAGATATACTTTGATGCTATACCTCCGCCTCGTGTAAACAAACCTTAACTAAGTCTAGAACAATACGCTGAAGGGATAACGCACTGCATTTGCGAGTTCTCAGTTTCGCATGAGCACCATTTCTTACTATAGGCATAACCAACACACCTAATTCTCTGTGTTTTTATTCATATTAATAATAAATGAAAATTATAATTTATCGACAGGTAATAAGTTAACGTTTAATTTAACCGAAAATGATGTAGGCCACTTTAATGCTAACAGAAGTATAAAAAAAAAGTATAAAAATCTTGTGCTCTCTGATTCGCAGTGAAAATGGCTCCACTCAGAATCAGTGAAAATTTTCACAACACTAATTCAATCGGTGTAATTTTTCCACTGAAACAATTAGTATTTTTTTTTCTACTGATTTTAAGTGGAGCCATTTTCACTGTGAATCAGTGGTTTTCCGCTGACTCCAATATAGAGTGTGATACGTGTCATTCTTAGGAAACAATTAAAAACGTCATAGACTACATGGGGTGTTTTTTCAATAGGCTTGATTAAAAAAGTGTGAATAAACCGCGACTAGACTAGTTACTGACACGCTGATGTGCTGTGACGAATACTGAACGAGTAACTGCCGACAGTGCTCGAACATAAATAATACCAAACTGCAAATTATAACACAATAATGTAGCTCGTAATGGCGTTTCTGCTAATAGTTATCAAACGGAAACATCCCTCACGCGCTAACTTAATGCGGCCACAACACGCACAGAATATTTACATACTCGTGTCTATCAGTGTTTCGTCACCTCAATGAATACTGTGCTGCTGTGTTATTTTTTTTATGCAGATGTACATGTAAACCGTAAAACTATTTGTGATTTTACAAAAAAAAAAAAAAATTGAAACTAGTGTTGTAAAGTTTATTTTTGCAACACTACAGTTGTATTAGTATGGGCAGCGAAATTTCGCGAAAAGATTTCGAGACATATTTTATTTTCAAAACATTATATGTTTGTTTACCTTTCTAGATTGGCTAAGTTGATAAATCACTCTTATAGTACACGAATCACTTTAGTTCACTGTCATAGTTGTCGAATTCTTATTTGTCTTGTTAAGAGAAACGGCTTTTTATGCAGAGGGCGACCAATGAAATAATAGAATATTCTGTTTGTGTTTAGAGTATTGAAATATACCATGTGCTCAGATTTTTTTCTCGAAAAATCA
Source organism: Dryococelus australis (assembly GCA_029891345.1). NCBI lineage: Eukaryota > Metazoa > Arthropoda > Insecta > Phasmatodea > Phasmatidae > Dryococelus > Dryococelus australis. The sequence continues at coordinate 17,939,376 of CM057006.1, read as the reverse complement.
CTGCTTTCATGTATTACAGTAAATGTTCCCACACTTAATTGCGTAAATATAAATACCTGCTGTTTATTCTAATAAGTAAATATTGTAAACATCGTGCTTCCTAAATATAATTAGTTTAATGTTTTTCACATACACACATAAATAGCGTACATCATACACACATAGGTATTCATACCTGTCTTGTAAACGCAAAATTTTTAGGTACAGGCGATTTTCGCGAAAATATTTATGGCCATGCTAGACTTCAATATCCTACCTCCACAACCACAATTTCCTTTTGTTATTGGCCGCGTGTCTACGTGAGAAAATATGTCCGATACAGAAGTCCATTATTCGCGGGCAGATACTTGAGACACGTGACATTTAAAATCATCCAACCACGAACGTGCATACGAACTAAATAAAGTGTTTTGGAGTTCAGCTGGTCTTGAAATATTTTCGCGAAAAAACATCAGTCTCTAACAATATTTCATTGTAGTGTTACAAATTTTTTTTTTGGCAACTCTCCAAGGACTCGTTCGTTATAAGTACAACATATTTTTCAGTGTGCTTTATAAGTGACGATCATTATCCCCACTGTTAAAATTCTCCATACATTTACGGAAATTTTTACGAAAATGCACAATAAATATACGGAAAAGCAATCCGTAATAACGAAAAACTGAGTTAAGTAAGTAAATACAAAATACGGAAAATCTCCGTATTTCCTATAACTTCAGGTTTCGGGTACGAACAATGCCGAATCTACACGAAACTTTCTTCGCCACTGTAACCAGAAAATTATCGTTTCTGCGGTAGTTAAGGTTATACATGTCACTAAGACATGTTCTTTCAAACATTAAAAAGTAGCAACAGGCGTATGTAACACTTAGCAACACTTAAAATACACTAACATTAATAGAAACTAAAAAAGTTGCTTATGTGAATAATATAGAAAATCTAATTTTATAGCAGATTTGTCATTTGAGCATTGTAGGTAAGTGGTTAGAGTCACTTTTTGACTCGGGTTCAAATCTTGATTAAGTACAAATAATTTTAGCTTTTTTAAATATCATTTTATACACAGTAGAACACCCACATAATGAAAATTAAAAAAATATATATTAATAATTATTTTAGTTAGTAATACAGAAAACTAATTATGGAATCAACGGAGACATTCCGTGAATTTAACGGAAAGTCCGTTTTTGAAAATCAGTGTGTCCGTAATTTTACGGAGAGTTTACGGACACCTCTGGATAAATTTTTACCAGCACTTTTGTGTAAAATTAAGGAACTTTTTTTTAGCTGTGTGGGGGTGTATTTGCCACACGGGTGAAGACGAACCTTATTGCTGCTTGGTTTCTCAATCACCTAATTCCGGTTGCTATATACCTACGGTTCTTTCAGTCACCTGTAGAGCTTTCTCTGGAATAACACACATTTGGAAATATCCGCTAGGAATTCACACGCGCTTCAACAAATTGCAATTTTTTTAAATGCCTGAACATGTGAAGCTTTAAATCTGCGCGAAGAACGGAAGTTTACCCTGCGTATAAAAGTTGAACACATTTACATTTAGCTTGTGAATTTTGGTAATATCACTGTGTTTTTTTTTTTTTTACTATTTAATAGATATACCTCCTATATATATGCTATGTAGGAATGTAAAAAGAATATTTATTATTCCTACTTAATTACTACGCCTGCAGACTACATTAACGTATTGAATGTGCGAAAATTCTAAATTTATTATTTGTATTATTATTTATTTATATTTTATTTATGAACTATTAATTTTATATTTATTTTTTGTTTGTTTAATTTATTTTAATGTATTCATACAATACCTATGTTATTTATATTTATTCAATTTTCATTTAGTTTAGTTTTTGTTTTATTTACATTTATTATTTGTATTATTTTTTATTTATTTTGTGGGTATTATTTTTTATGTTTTATGTATTTTGATACACGTCCGTTAACGACCAACGCTATGCTAAGACGCAATAAATGGTTTTGCCCCACACGAAAGCAGCTACTGTAAATTAGTGTTGAGAGTATTAAGCCGCTGTTTGCTATAGGAAACCAGTTTGGATTTCAATGGTTATTGTATGCTCAGATTAACAATTCGCTTGGCAAGCATTTTTTTCTTCCACTAAACGATCTCTAATATGTTTATTTATTTTATTTTCTCGCTTATCTCGTAGACAAAGTAATGCGGTCCAACATCGCCGGTATGTCGTTTTAGACACTGAAACATTTTACAAAATTTTAATTACCGTTTTGGAAATAGCCTAATAAATGTATGTAGGAATGAGCTTAACCGATATTTTCAAGTATCTGTGGCAACTGTTACGGCGACGCTTGACTATCTGTGACTTATATCTGCGACTTTGTCACAGTAAAAATATAATATATACACACACACACGCCCATAAAAGGCACCAGCGTTGATTCATTTGAAAACGTAGGTTAAATTTGTAATACAGGTTCCTTTCGTGAGATTACGTCATTTACCATAGTATTTTTTCTGTCACTGAATAATCACGTTAGTCTTACAAAATATCGGAATCAGATGCTGTCTTTCATTTGCCAAAATTAACAAATGTGTATGAAAAAAATATTGTATCGTATTTATTAGCATCGAATGTTTTGTTAAATAACTATACAAACACAGTATGTCGGAGTAAACATAGTAACAATTAAACTAAAGGAATTCATGTGAAGAGATTTACTATTTTTTTATTCAGATGCTATTGGTTAATCATTCAATAGATTATTTAAAACCTTTCCGCCGCCATCTCTTATTAAACATTAAGGTATACCTGTGACGCTTCGACATTTCACAGAGAGCTGAAGACAAATGTGACAAAAGTTCATTTCAGAAGCTGTGAACCTGTCATCATGCGATATCTCAGTCACAGATATTCGAGTGACTTTGCCACAGATGTATTTGTGACAATGAATGCCCCGATCTGTGACAGATTAGCAGACTGCGATTTATTGGCCATCTCTAATTGCATGTAGCCGTTGTAAATATTATAGCTATTATCAAACTACTCTGAAATGAAAATTTGTTTTTTAGGTAGGCCTATGTTCCAGTTTCACCGTACATTATCTTCGAAGGACAATCACGAAAATCTTAGGCCTTATCAACACGCCTGCTTTTTCTCTGTTTTTATTCATATTAATTATAAATGAAATGTTTTATACATAAAATATATGCAATTGTTCAAGTTAACCAAAAATAAGGAAATTTTGTGTTACACTGGTATGAAAAGATAGCGATAGGCCTACGTAACGTATTTAGAAAACAACCAAGCCCGTTATATATGTGGCGATTTTTCAAAGGTCTGATTCAAAAATGTGAAGAAATCGCGAATATGCTACAGGTAGAGACGTGCAAAATTCGCGTTATCTTTCGGTGACTTGATAAACTCCACTGCCTTATAAGCAACACTGTAAAATAATTTCTGGTAAACTGTAATGGAAGTTTTTGACCTATACAATGTATGGAAATAGTACCACATATCTTGCTGAAAATACGGGAGTGTGTAGCATCGCTGCTGTACAAAATTGGGAATTTCCCTACGAATTTGACTCTTTCCTGAGTAACTTCGACATCGTTACCATGCATGTATGGGGAAATATTTTACCATTCGCGATTGGCCACTGTGCGTACACACTGACGTGGTGAATTTACAAATAATTTCTCAGAGTGAACAAACTACAGTTCGCAGTTTCATTGGCCGCTGCACTGCAAACAACGTCACGATCTCCTCAGAAGAGGTTGGCCGCTTCGCTGTTGAACTTGTGTTACTGGCTCAAGGGTTATCGAGGTGTGCCAGACGAATTGTTGGCCAATGGCTGAATTCGGTCAAACCCGCAGCAGCTAGGAGTTCAGTCTGCCCGTAACCCTTTGAGGAGTATGCACGTACATACGCGGGGCTACGCTTATGTGGAAATTTCTTTGCTCTTGGAGACAAAACTCACACTTTTATTGTTTTACCGATGCACTAGACTGTATCGGAATCAAACTAAAAAAAAAATTACAATCAGCCAACATTTCATTACGTAAGAATAAAACAGTTATTTTTAATAATTCCTCAAATGAACACGATGGATTGTAAAGCATTTCAACACCGTCGCGACACATTAATTGGCACACAGTCAACGCGCAACTTCATTGGCCGAAGGCCAGCCAATAATAGACGTTGCAGGGCGCAATAAGCATGCCTGGTGTACCCAGGACCAATAGGACGACGGTATGTGAAAACACACATACTAACACAATTGATACTGCTGGAGTGGAAAATATAGGCAGCTCACTTCAATCTTGTCCTCAGTACCAATAAATTTGTGTAGTCTTAAAGGGTTAAATAATAACTCGAACTATAGCTTATCACACCCCTATGTCTCTAACAGGAAGATATTCAGACGGAAAACCACTAAGACAAAAGAAAAGGAACAAATCATCATTGTGTCCATCCACCGACTGCTGATCGAGTCGTTCGGAACACTGACACATTTATCTGCCACTATCTGTACCCTGTTTCTCCTATTCCGTTATGTCCCACCCAATCCCTTTTTACTTCTAATCTCTACTCACTACTTTCATTCCTGTTGGTATTCCTCTTTGCCTCAGGCACATTTTGTACCTCGACACGGTTTCTGAGATTTACGGCCTCAGTAAGGGGTGGCATTTTCACGCTCAAGATTGCAGTTTCGCCCCTGTGTACTACACTTTCAGAAACGCAATTACTGTCTAGTGACGTCATATTGCTGGCCAGTGTGTGCGGCCGGAGTTCGCGTTATAAGAGGCCGCTTCACATCTGTATTCTCAACTACTCTGTGCTACGACGTTAATTATTAGGTAGTCATCAGCTACTGGGGTGCCGAGTTGACTTTTCCGGAATCAAATGTAGGGGCCGCGGTTTGACTGAGCAGTTAGCCTGCTCGCCTTCCCACCAAGGCGATCCGGGTTCAATATCCGGCCGGGTCACTCCGGATTTTCGCATGTGGGAATCGTGCCGGACGATGTCGTTGGTCGGCGAGTTTTCTCGGGAATCTCCCGTTCCCCCCCGCCCTTTCATCCCGGCGCTGCTCCATACCCACACTCCATCACCCTCATCGGCTCTCAAGACCTCGATATTAAGAGGCGTCCAAATCTCTTCACTTCCCTTCCTACGCGTTTGACAATTTCCTGAGACAATTTACTGAGCAAATGTAGGAACGCTAGTATGATTGCACGGGGAATAATTTCACCGCTCACACTTTCTCACTCTACCTATATACTTTTAAAGTAAATTTGCGAATAATTTCTTTGGGTGAAGTAGCGAAACGATAAAAGGTATTTTATTTGTGGTTCCAGAATAATTTTGTTTAAGTAGTTCATTAATTTTTTCCCCCAAATATTAGTCATACTGTCAAGGGTTACACTGGTCGGGTGTACAGTAAATTCTATGTCACAGTGGCGTTCTGTGGTGATAATAGCAGATGTGCGTCATATTTTTTGCTGTTCTTCAATGAGTCTTTGGCTATAAATAACACTGTAGTTGTCGGATTATAATATAACAAAATAAATGAAACTATAGCTGTGACGTTTTACCCTTTGAGGGCGACACAATTTTACAAACACCGAAGACAAGGCTGAAGTTAGTTGCCTAAATCCTGCACTACATAAATGTTAGTTGTGTTGGTCCCTCTATTTCCACGTACCATCGTCCTATTGGTCCTGGCTACCCCTGGCACGCTTACTGTATCTTCTGTGTTTATAATTGGCTGGCCGCCGGCCAATGGAATAGCGCGTTGACTGTGTACCAATTAATGTGCCGAGACAGATGTAATATGTTTAACAACCCATAGTTTTCATTTCAGAAATAATTTAAAAGGACAATCTTATTCCTATGAATTGAACTGTTGGAGAGTTGTAATATTTTATTTAGATCCCGATAATGCTAAGCAAAATAGCAAAACTATAAAAGTGAAGATTTTGTTTTCAGGGGCAAAGAAATTCTCATATGAACGTAGCCCCAAATATAAGAGCCCTCGTGCTTACTTGTCAAAGGGTTAAATGAAATAATAATTACTCTTTCCATCATAGAAAGTAAAATTATTGTTTTGCTATTATTTCTTATTAATAGTATTAAAAGTGGCAATCGGCGAACTGGTTAAGCGTTTCAAGAAGTGGCGCCTGCGCAATGAAATTACGGGAAAGGAAACTAGTTTCACCTTCGCTTCTAAAAGTAATGACATCTGCGGTAATGGCCACGTTTTAAACTTCCACGTGTTCAAGGCTAATAAGCAATAAGAACGCGAGACCTCGAGAAGGCGAGACCTAATCTCATTTCACCTTGCAACTTCAAATGAACTGCCTAGTAGAGATTACGTATGCAATCACGAAATGAATCGACACAATTTTACTGACCTGTTCTTCGCCATTTTGATGCATTTTGACCTAATAAAAGAACAACAAAATATCCCTTTTTTTCCCTTTCGAATCCATTTCTCCTAAGCAACATAAATTAATTTCTAAATTTTTACAAAATTATGGTTTGAAAGATAGAGTTATTTAAAATCCCAAAATGATGCGAAAGAAACACTGAAATATTTCCCAGTGTGGTCGTTTGGAAGTCATTAAATACCCTTATTTCCTTTCGGGAATTTAATACCAGAATGAAATTATTCCCCTCTGTGAACATGCATAAAGTTCGCTAGTGTTTATTTCGTAAATTGTAGGAATTTTGGATGTGGATAATGTTACAGACAAGGAAAATTCGTATTCACAAGGTAATGACTGCTGATCGAACACTTACCACTAGCAGGGACGTGAGTGGGCCTGTATTTTGTTGCGTGTTTTTATTGGCTCTTGCTTCCTGGATGTATCAAATAATTCGTAATCCAGTTGCAATCGTAACACAAACGTGAGTGTTCCAAGTCCAGTGTGTTTTCGGATTAAGTCGTAAAATGTTCAGGTCTAGCAACTGGACTAGGCTGTTCAAGATAAAGTGAGCACTTTAGAAGAGAACCTTATAAAAAAAGTCACTGTCTCTGCATGCACGCATTTTAATGGGCGCACTGAGCGATATTCGCCCGGTAAAGTTGGTAACGATGCATGGAAAGTAGTTCCATATCTTAACGTCGAATAGAAAGCGTTAGGTGACCATTTTTCACAACTTAAATTATTTCTTTCGCTTTCTGTATTTTTTATGCATCGAAGTATAAAATTTATCAGATTTGTAAAATATTTACTGTGCTAATAATTTCGCAGTTTTACTTGACCGACGCATGAATAGAGTGACGAGGCCCATGGCAATATTAATTTTGTATAAGGAGGAATACGTGCATAAAACTAGATCTAAGATCTAGTTTTCAAAAGTGCTCATTTTATCGTGAACAGTATATACTCTGAGAGCGCACGAGCACGGCTCGCAGTCCCTTTGGTGTAATTTTCTATAATTGGTTAAACTTCGTTTGCATGAGGCGGAGGAATATCCTGAAAATATAATTTTTAGCAGGGCTTCAGAAAAGTTGGAAGTAATCGTGATTGGGCTACATGTAGATATTTGTAGTTGTAATGTGCAGCAGGGTGTTGTTTCTAATATTTGTAGGAAATTACGACGATTTTCAGTTCCTGCCAAAGCAGGAAAACAAAAAATACAGAAGGAGTAAACCTACAACTCGTGAGAGGGGAGTTACGTGTGTGTAGACTAGAAGGATGGAGAGGGGGAGGGAGGGTGTTATGTGTTTCTTATATATATATATATATATATATATATATATATATATATATATATATATATATATATATATATATATATATATATATATAATATATATATATATATATATATATATATATATATATATACACACACACACACACACACACTCGAGCTACAATCTCTTCTCCTCTTATTGTACATACACACTGAGGTCTAACTCATAAATTAAGTGTCCATATGCATAAACCACACATGCAAATGTATACCTGCGCTCATGTACATACATATTTTCTCGCGCATAGGTAAATTACAAACACTACATACACCAATTAATATTTTGTTATTTATGCGGGAGGCTCCCTTTTCTAGCGAAGCCAATGTCAGTTGAGCTCTCACTTGAACTTACAGAAGTCGTGAATCCTTTGTTTTAAAACGGTTTCTCTCTTCATCTACGTCGTCTCCTTTGCGCCTAATTTTTGCCCATTCATCGGCACGCTTTTGTTTAGGTGCGCATCTCTGCGTTGGCTTCGCTTCGTTTAGTTTTGTGCATTTATTTGACATGCTTTCGCTTCTGCATTATCTTCGTAGCGTCTTCTTTAGACACTCAATTTCCGCGAAAAGATTTCCTGTCTAGTTGCATTTCAAAATACTTCGGCTGAGACCCAGTTCTGCGATTGAAAGGTTTATGAGCTGCTACAAGTATCGCATGTTTCTGGCGAATCGCAAACATCCAGTAACGGAGTTATTTAATTATGACTGGCCCATTTCAAACACAAAACGTTTCTTACAAAAAAAATTCATCGTGGCCGGTAACCAAATGGAAAATGCAGGTGTGCCCACACTATTTCGAAATATACGCTGGGGATAATTTCTTGTAAACTTCCTGAACTGCGAAGAAAGTTTTTATCCTATACAGCGTGTGGAAATAATACTACATGTCGGGCTGAAAAATGGGGATATTTAGCATTATTACTATACAAAGTTGGGAACTTACCTACGCATTTGACTGTTTCCCGAGCAACTGTAGGGACGTTACCATGCATGCATGGGGAAATAACTTTACCATTCGCGCTTTGTCACTGTACGAATACACTCATATGGTAAAATTACAAATTATTTCTTAGAGTGTAGCCCTACTCTCCGTTGTGATTACTGAATTTATATATTATTTGCTGAATTATCTGTGTTATTTACATATTTGTTCACATCTCTTTTGCGTGTGTATGTGTATGTGTTCTTTATAGAATATACAGTTTCATTTCTATGCTATAACATAGTTCTGCTCTGACGCACGTGCATATGTAGGTATGTTCAGAAAAAATTTTTATTTAATAATAAATCATTCTATCGTGACTGAAAAGTGAAAGGGTATGAAAGAGGAAAAAAAGTAGGATTTAAAAAAAATTAAAAGCCACCATCTGGTGAAAGCTTGAGGCTTAGAACAAAAATTCATAAAAAAATAAAATAAAAAAACACTACGCTTAGTTAACTCATTTTTAAAAGCATTTTTATTGTCTGCGCCAGATTTTCCTCGAACCAAATATTTGTCTGGCAGTTTTTCCCCAGCATGTCATAATTTTCCTAGCCTCAGAAATTTGCAGTCTGCAAACAGAGTAACAGTAATTTCCCGTACAGTATGTAGGAATGGAAGAAGTTCGCTTAACAACATGAGGACAAACTATTCTTCAATCACACATACATTCCAGTTGCTTCTCCACCTAGACCATAAGAGTGAAGAAATTTCGGCTGCTCTTAACATTTAGGCCTTCAGACCCGGTGAGGAGCGTGAAGTGAGGTTAAGTATGGAGCAGCGCCGGAATGAAGGGACGGGGGAAACGGGAGATACACGAGAAAACCCGCTGACGAGCGGCATCGTACAACACGATTCCCACTTGCGAGAATCCGGAGTGAACCGGCCGGGGATTGAACATGGTTCGGCCAGGGGTGGGAGGTGAGCAGTCTAACCGCTCAGCCACCGCGGCCCCTAACTAGATCATACGTTTATTATAAATGCGCTGAAATCTGATTGCAGAAATGTTCAGCACTAGCATCAGAACTTTATGTTAAGTTACAAACTCCAATTGGGATTTTTGTGGGAAGAATCCAAATATTGTTGGTTGTTCTGTTGAAGGTACAATATGTTTTGTACATAGAACGCAGTGATTTGCTGTGAACAGTAGCAAATAGAATCAGAGACATGATTATAACAAACAGTTATGTTGGTATTATGTTAAAAATATTTACATGGTACCTACAGCCCATCGGCCATCAGCAGTGGAAGCGAAATTTCGCGAAAAGATTTCGAGACATAGTATATTTCAAAACATTGTATATTTGTTTACCTTTCTCGATTGGCTACATTAACATGTTACTCTTAGTGCGTAAATTCACTTTGGTTCACTGCCAAAGTTGTTGAATTCTAATTGGCCCGGTTAAAAACAGAAACTGCGTCCCATGCAGAGGGCGACAAATGGTAGAATACAATTTTATGTCTGTGTTTCGAGTATTGAAATATACCATGTGCACAGATTTTTTTCGCGAAAAGTCACTGGTTCTATCTATCAAATGGCTGTCCCTATTTCATTTGTCTAGATGGTTCATACAACCATATTTTTTCTCTCAGTGAATGTAAAATCTCAGAAATGTCAACAGCCTATTGGTTGCTTACTGTCTCAATGGACAACGATGATTGGACTGGCATTTTATTGCAAAGATAACACACAAGTAAAGGCTGTTCACGGTAAAGTGAGCACTTAAGAATGAACCTAAGAAAAACGTCACCGTCCCTGTATGCATGTATTTTAATGGGCGCACTGAGTGACGTTCGCACTGTAAAGTTGGTAACGGAGGGTGGAAAGTAGTTCCATATCTTAACGCCCTATAAAATTTGTCAGGTAACCATTTGTGATAGCTTAAAATTATTATTTCTTTCGCTTTCTGTTTTTTAATGCATCGAAGTGTAAAAATGAGCAGATATGTAAAGTATTTACTTTATAGATAATTTCACAATTTCATTTGACCGGCGCATGAATTAAGTGATGAGGCCCATGCCTATATTAATTTTATATAAGGCGGAGGAGTACACAATGTGTACACAAGTAGGCAGGGCTTTCAAAAGTGCTCATTTTGCCGCGAACAGCCTATACGAAGTTTTACATTGTAACTCGTTTCTAAATAAAGCCGGGCGCCGAACTAATTACTAGAGATGGGGAGTATTTTAACTTTTTATATCCCCCTTCACACACCCCCCCCCCCAACCCCCCGGCCCAAAAAATGCGACCGGGAAACTGCTACATATTTTCACTGTAGGCTGTTCACGGTAAAGTGCGTACTTCTTGAGGCAGTCTCATCAGACATAATAAACATTAAATACCTCTAATTGTCTCCTCAAGCATGGATTTGAGTATGGTGAACTGTAAACACCGTATTTATTACTCACGGGTGGCTGAAGGATATAAATCCTTCCTTGGCTCCGCCTAGCCAAGTGAAAGAGAGAGGCAGAACGACTTGCAAAGCACCAAGCACAGGTGACTGGCAGGCGGGTAGACGAATCTGCAGTCACTCCCTCCCACACCTGCCCTACCACCGTCGTCCAATAGCTTCCTTTCCCAGGGAGATGTGGCACGACATTGGCAGAGCTCCCAAGTCCTAAGTCACACGCGCTACTGCAGTGATTGTGGGTACTGTATGCGATAGGCTGTTCACGGTAAAAATGAGCACTTTTGAAAGCCCTACTTAAATTTCACCTGTATGCACGTTGTGTATTATTCCGCCTTACGTAAGTTCAACATTGCCATGGGGCCTCATCACTTCATTCATGCGTCGGTCAAGTGAAACCGTGAAATTATTAGAAAAGTAAATATTTTATAAATATGCTTATTTTTGCACTTCAATGCATTAGAAAAAGGGAGAAAGCGAAATAAATAATTTAAATGATCAGAAATGGTTATTAAAAACACTTTTAATTCGACGTTAAGATGCGGAACTAATTCCCATCCATCGTTACCAACTTTACTGGTCGCATGTCACTCAGTGCACCCGTTATAATATATGCAGGTAGGGGCAGTGACATTTTTCTTTACAAAATATTTCGTACCGACTGGGCTAGTAGGTGGGAAGTTGGTGACCGTACGCTGATTGGTGAAAGTAGGCGTTGTTACATGTTAATGAGCAATGACGCCATTTTTCTAGCCTGACTGACTGGAGTTCGCTAAACAAGAGGATGTTTACTTACTGTATTATTAAGTATAGTCTATTCGTGGTTTCTTCACACTTTTTTGATTCAAACCTTCGAAAAATCATCCTGTTTATGACATCTTCGGTTGTTTCGAAAATATGTCATCTATAACAATCGTTTTATATGCACGGTAAAAAAAAAATTCTGGTAAATTTCCCGAACTGTAATGGAAGTTTTTCACGTATACATTGTATAGAAATATTACCACGTGTCAGATGGGGATGATTAATGTTACTACTTCGCAAAGTTGGTATCTTTCCTATGGATTTGACCTTTTCCTAAGGAAATGTAGGAACGCTGTCATAGATATATGACGAACAACTTTTTACTAATAGTGCTTTCTTACTATACGTATACACTATTGTGGTAAATTTTCGAATAATGTCTTAAGAGTATATGTGTGAACATAAGGGTGCCTTATTTTTAGTTCAATTAAAATTTTACTTACATTTAGTCTATGAAATATAATATTTCATTACAAAACTAATACGATTAAATACAGGGAGGGAAAAGGTGTGTTGGTGATGTCTAGTAAGAAATAGTTCTTATGGAATATAATACTACACTGAGCTCGCACGAGTTCGGCGCGGTGTCACTTTAGTGCACTTTTCTATACTTACTAAGCTTTTGTTAGCATGAGGCGGAGGGATAGCTTGTAAGTAGAACTTCAGCAGGGCTTCAGAAAAGTCTGAAGTTGCCGTGAAATAGCGTACATCTTGTTATCGGAATGACGACGGACCTTGAGCGCACGACGAAACACAAATCGTTCGCTGATCCGATCAAATACAGCGCTGCCACGGCGGTGATCGGGGGAAGCGACGGTTCCAGACGCGTCGTTGGTTGAGACGGGAATCTTTGTCGATTGCGTCGACGGCCTTGTTGCGGCACGAATATCAATTACGGAACACGCCGAATAGTGCTCGATCAGCCCACTTGTCGAAAGTAGTTTTGCCTTTTAAGATCAACACACAACCCCCCCCCCCCCCCCCACCACGATAAAAAAAACTTTAATGCGAGCCGTCAATCTTAGATCTCATACAAACCGACCTAGCGGACAATTAAATGCAGAAATGTTAATTTTATACTTTTAACAGTGAAATGTTCGGCCGTATATCTCCCGAGAACATAATTGCCCAATCTGCATACACGGCGATGGAACAAACGTGATTAGGCGATGTTTACAAACAAATAAAAATTCTTGAAAGCAAGTGGAGGGGGACGACATATATATATATATTTTTTTTATCGGTACAAGGAAAGACTTTCAGGTCGGTTAATGGCCGGCGCGAGTAATGGGTTGAATATGCTCGTGGCATTCTCTAGCAGGATACATTGCTTTCGTCGAAGGCAGCTGTGTGTTGACTTCACGGAGATCTGGGGCACGGTAAATTTTTTTGTTATTCTACCAACGAAGTTTTGAAAACTATTTCCCAAGCAAAACGTTGGCAACACTGCAAGCATGATTCTCCAATTTTACAAAAAACGTTCGCACTCTGAGGTAAAGGCTTCGTTGAACGAAACAAAGTTTCTTTATAATGTTTGTAATGGGTCAGCGAAATATTTTGTTGCTGTGACCAAATTATTTTGGTGTTCGTATTTGTTTGTCCTAAACTTGTAAGATTTGGTTAGTTCAACTACAGTTTTGTATGGTCCTAAGTACAATAAACCGTTTCGGTAGTTTTAAAAAAGTGAGACCACAAGCGGGTATCGAACCCAGAACTTCTGTACCTGAATGCCACGCCTTAACATCGGTTAGCGTGGCTACTGATGTAATTGGAGTGTTCGTAAATACGTCTTATTTAAAAATAGTAAACGTACGTAAATAATTGTCTCTAAAATAATTAACAAACTCTCGAACTATATTTTCGAAAGAATGCAATAACCCCACAGTCAACCAAATGAATTCTACTCCACTGCCTGCCTGTCTGCTTGAGAAGCAGTTTTTACGTTTGACAGGGCCACTCAGAATTCGGTAACATTGGCATGTCTCCTACGTGATTCGTCTGCAGACAGTTAACACGTTTCAAAAAGTAATTCAGCTGATCAAGATACGTATACAACAATACAGTGTTTTGACAAATAACTTGTCTTGAAATCTTTTCACGGAATTTCACTACCCCTAGTTATTACATCTGAAAAGTCCACGATTAATTGTAAACATTTTTATATGGTACAGAACACTTGATCAGGACAAAATAAACTATGTACTCCGATGGATAATGAAAAGCCATATTATGAGCTTTTTGTACTTTAGTGGGTGTGTTTGTGAAGTGCGAATTAACCTGTTGGTTGTGACTAGGAATACAAAGCCCAAAAGAATCATTTTTCCTGCAGTGGGGAATAATAACTGTTCTGGCCCTACCTGGTCTTGAATATACGTGAATAGGTGCAGACTACAGAGCTACGTCTGGATCAAACTACACTTAGGTAATGATTGCAGATGGGAAAATTTCACGGATTCAGTAAACTATCAACCTAGATTTCACAATTTCCTCTATGCTTGAGTTGAATGTATCTGCTCCTTGGGTACATTCGTTGAAACTACCTTTACTTCAGACTTCTGACTTTATATATATATATCTCACGAGATAGTTTGGTCTCTCTTACTTTGTTCTAATTTCAGATTCTCTTTACTAACACCAATCTCTGCAAAAGCAGGCACAAAATGGAAAATAAACTTCAGGACACGACTTTGGTACATTTGGCAACAACTCGACCACTCTATATGTACATATCAGAGCGCAATTCGTGAGCTCATAGGAACCGCTCTTCAATAAAAGCGTTACAGGACATTAATCACTCAACTGCTGAACTTCTGTCATTGCCTCAAGAGTCATTCACGGGACGTGTCACATACATTATCGACCAATGACAGACGTCAGACGAACGTAGAAAATTCACAGTTCAATCTGTCAGCAAATGATGAAACGCAAAATCTCAGGTCTTCAATAACATTAAGTAGGAACACCCGATTTTCCTAACACTTCAGATCAGATCTGCATTCGTGAGTGTTTGATATAGGTGTCACACGTCTTAGGTGTCTGCCAGCGAATCACAGACGCCCAGTATCGGAGTTAACTAATTTCGATCGACCGAAGTCAGAAACTGTCTTCTCACAGAGACACGCCGTTAATATACAAAAGAAATAAATCGGTATGCCTGTAGGGTATTGAAATCTATCATGCACGGAAATATTTTGGCGAGGTTACAATTTCGCAGGTTATAATACTTTGAATGCAACAGTTCGTGGTACTAACTGATACTGTCTAGCGGAAATATCAGTGGAACCCTATTTTACCCGACCACCCGGTTTTGTCCAACTCCCGCCTAGTTATCTTGCTTCGCCCTGGGTGACTCAGGGAACAATAAGAAAATGAACAATAGTGCGGGTGAATTTCGAGTGAAAATGCCCATATGATGGTCCCAATATACACAAGACTGCGTAGTCTAACTCGTTGCTAAATGAACCTGTGAAACGCCGTCATCGCTGTTACTAAACGGAAACGTAGAGATTCAGCGAAGTAAATGAGATGGTCATTTTATTACCCGTACTACATCACGTCTTCTGAAGTCTGCGAGAGGTTATTACACGTTGAACAATATTCAGTAGTTACCGCTGAGAGTTTATTTTCTACGGATGCGATGGAAGTGGCCGCAGGTTGGATCTGCCGTGGTACTTACATCGGTAGTAAAGCCACATGGGTGGTATTATCTCGGTAATGGAAACGCTGCAGGGGTTGGAGGAGTGTATCTGCGGGACAGGTCTCGCCGTGAAATTTCCGGAGTCACGGTGAGTCCTGCGACCACCCCGCCAGCCACAAGCCAGTGTTGGCGTTTACCAAGTCTGTACTTCTCCGGTCGTTACCAACACGTACATGGTGCGCCGTTTGAGGTGGGGGGGGGGGCTAGGCGGTTAGACTGCTCGTCTCCCATCAAGGCGAACTGAGTTCAATCCCCGGCCGGCTTGGCGGTCCGCTGACAACCGCGACAACGGTATAACACTGTTTGCAATCCTCGGCTGACCACAATACATTAGGTCGACACTAATCCCCGAGAGCATTGCCCTCGTCACTTTCTCGCCAGACAGTGGCCCTTAGTAGAATAACAATTAAAGGAACAAGTGTAGCCCCCGCGCAAATAAAATTACTGATCAAGCGTAGCCAAAAATTACGTACCGAGTCAGAGTCCTCAGCGCCAGCAGGGGAGTTAATACCCAAAACAGTGATTAAAGGCACGCCGACTGTTTTTTGTAGGTGGTGACTGCAAAGCGGTCATGCATCAGCGAAGTTTAGAGTTTCCACAGAAATGATTTTCAAGCGTAGTAATTTCGTGTTCTATGTAATTAGTACAGTGGAATTGTACCACTTTCCCCTTTTCTTTCCGTACGGCACCCCACTGCGTCGACATCTCACCAATGGCTTAATTATGTACGTAGTACGTTATTTTCCAGTCTCGATCGCGAGGGTGGAATCCGCCGGTTTTCCTACCTGAGGGTGGAATCCGCCGGTTACACCGGGTCACGTCCCGGGTTTTCACAAGTGGGGATCGGCCCGATCGTTACAACTGTTCGGCGGGTTTTGTAGGGAATCTCCCGTTTCCCCCACACTTGCATCACCATTTACACCTAATTTCACCTTCATCGGATCTCGAGACCTCGTTGTTAAGGCCAGGCTTCACCATGCATTTCATATAGGGAATTAAATGCTAAATTCGAGCAAATATCTCTCATATATCTTTTGTGGCAGTATTTTAAACTAAAGATTTTTTGTCATGCAATGAACCTATCTAGATTTGTAAACCTTCCAAATTTTAATTTTTAAATCATAAATGCACTTTTACAGTCTTTATAAAATTGTCGTATTTTATAAATAATAAAAGTGAATTTAAAATTAAAAAATTCAAATTATAACGGTTTACAAATCTAGATGCGTTCAATATCCAACAAAAAATCTTCAGTTAAAAATATTACCTAAAAAATTACTGAGAGCTATTTGTTCGAATTTAGCATTTAATTCCCTATACGTAGGGATAGGAAAAGTTCGCGAATTAATTTCAGGACAAGGTAGATTTCAAACACGTGTACACTGATGTAACCTTTACAATTGAATCAGAGTTTATTAGACCACCCCTGGTTGACTCTGAGCAAATAGCAGGCTAGTAAAGAAACAAGAAGCGAATCACAATCTACCAGGTGTGAGGTAACACTGGGGCAGTAGCCAATGAACAAACATCTTAGGCTCGACTGTATAAAGAATGCATGGTGAAGCCTGGTCTTAAGAGCCGCCCAAATCTCTCAACACAACTCAGCCTACATCTGCGTGTTCGGTAGCCGGTTAGCAAAGATGGCGTGGTCGTGTGGAGGAGCAGGACGGTGGTAGAGGAGTGGTTGGAAATTGCATAA
Organism: Dryococelus australis; assembly: GCA_029891345.1. Classification (NCBI taxonomy): domain Eukaryota; kingdom Metazoa; phylum Arthropoda; class Insecta; order Phasmatodea; family Phasmatidae; genus Dryococelus; species Dryococelus australis. Next base: position 17,922,032 of record CM057006.1, on the reverse strand, counting down.
CGACAGTGCAGCGTGGTGATGGCAGCGTTCGGTTCGACCATGCCACTTGGTTGGCTAAGTAAGTGGAACAAGGCCGCGCTTGTCCAACCTGAGCGCTGTCAACAGTCTTGCCGTTCTGGGAATCCAGTCTGAGGCCCGACTCGCACTGCATCTAAACACTTTGAGTGGCGGCGCAGATCTAAGCCTGTATGCCCACGATATAATTTTCCGTACAAGATCGGACGTAAGCCTCTGCGAGACCTGCTACCCGAGCCTGCATGCAAACTACCATGGAGGGTTCTCTGGAATAACTAGGGACACCCGAATATCGGGAAAAGATTTCTGCACGTAAACGGCCAGCAGTCGGCCAAATCTTCCATAGAACCTTCCATACAAGCGGCTACGCAGGCCTGCTTGGAATCGTCCAAGAAATTTTCCATCGTGGCATACCCGGTTTTAGAGCTGAGCGGTTAGCCTACTCGCCTCCCACCAATGCGAACCGGGTTCAATCCCCGGCCGGGTCACCTGATTTTCGCAAGTGGGAATCGTGTCGGACGATACCGTTGGTCGGTGGGTTTTCTCGGGGATCTGCCGATTCCCCCGCCCCTTCATTCCGGTGCTGCTCAATACTCACCTCAACCACCCTCCTCGGCTCTCAAGACCTCGATGTTAAGAGCCGCCAAATCTCTTCCCTTTTTCACTTTCTGTGCGGTTGGAGTTCGCGATTGACGCCACCGTTGCACTTCTGTATCCGCACATTCTGTGGCGTGGCTGTCGTTTATCCTGGACATCTGCATGCGTTCTCTAGACCCTGTGTAATTATAGCGTGCGACCCAACACAATCACTTGTGCCCCTCTCGCTGACCACGAGTGTTATTACCTCGAGCGCACTGCCGCGTCACAAGCACATTTCCGCACAGCTGTGAATTTCCTTTAACTGCCTGCCTTTTAAAGAGTTGAAGTTGCTGCAAAACCGTAACTAACATCCATGTCTGCCAACGACGCGTTCTTAACGCTGTGCGAGGGTTGACAACGTAGATAAGACACACTTCCAGCCCGCCTCTTGCTCATCACTCTCGTACGTGTTTCGATAAAGGCACGCCCTACCCTTCAACACACGCTCACGCACTACACGCCAGTTTAGCCCATAGCTGGAGACCTGAATAATTCGCGGATTCACTTCGGGACACGCTAGAATTTAAAACTTATGCTTTTGTATAACCTCGCCCCCTGGAGAACGCTGGCCCAATCGTCGCCTTCCACCGTGACAGCAGACAACCAATGCGCAGCTGATATCGGCATATTTGTACATACGAATGTAGAATCTAGCCTGAAGGTTACTGAACTCGCGAATTCTTCAGCTATCTACTCATAGCTGGAGACCTGACGAAATTCGCAAGTTCAGTGACCTGCAGGATAGATTCCACAGTCTTATGGACAAATATGCCGGTATCAGCTGCACATTGGTTGTCTGCTGTCACAGTGGAAGGCGACTATTGGACCACCGTTCTCCAGGGAAGTGTCAAACACCGTGTAGACTAATGGCTGAAGTTATTTAAATACACGTCTTTTGAATTCTAGCTTGTTAAAAATTTAATCCGCGAAATCTTCAGGTCTCTACTCATAGCTACTTGTGCCAAATCCACAAGGGGTATAGTTAAGGATATTGAACTTTCGCAAAATGATTTCAAGACGAGTTATAATTCAAAACACTGTAGGGTCGTTTACCTATTTTGATTGGATGAATTACTTTTTGAGAAGTGTTAACTGTATGTACACAAATCACGTAGGAGCCGTGCCGATGTTACCGAATCATATGAGTGGTCCGTGAAAATATGAAAACTGTTTCTCAAGCAGACAGCAACCATTGGTTATAAGACAAAGTGATGTTGGGGGCTTATAGTATTGGTCTACAATACACAAATATTTTTTCGCGAAAAATCACTAGCTCTAGTTATAGGCTATTCACAGTAAAGTGAACGCTTTTGAAAGCTCTGTCATTTGGACTAATAGTCAATAAATATATTTTATTGTAGCCTTGGACGTTAACTTTCGAGTCCGGTGAAATATACACACTGTTTTTATTATTTAAAAGGCAATATTTATTTTGAAAAGGTGGTTTAAGGATAAGAAATGGCTGAAAAGAAAAAGTAACTAGGGCCCCAAAAGTGCTCACTTTACCACGAACAGCCTATATCAAACGAAATATTATGTTGGATGTACTCAGTTACAGTGGGTGTTGTAGGAAACCAGATTGAAAGCTTTGCCCACACATGCTGCCAAACGTATAGACATATATTACTACTTCATACTCAGATGAAATTTTTTTCGATTACATGTCTTTTTTTTTTTTTTTGCTAAATAATACGTCAAAATCAAAATTTTTACTGATTTTAAAATTTATAAATTAAACCAAACAAATTGCAGAAAATTTAACAAGGACAACTGAAAGGTCTTGCCTTTATTAATTTTATGATATGCTTAGCAAAAGTAATTTAAAAAAAAAAATCGGTGGCAGCCGAAAATGTAAAATTTTCAAGGATTTCGTAATTCCCAATATTTCTTTTTTGAAACTTTGAAACACACTTCCTTGTGCGATTTTATAGGGGTTTTGAAGTAGCTCTTGGTTTCTTATGTTAGTATCAGTTATTTCATATTTGCACATGAATTTGTTTTCATTATTCGTACATTTCTATAAAAAAAAGTAAAATTAGCACGTATTTATGCTAAAATATGCACTCGATTTTTTTTGCGAGGAAAGAGTAATCCCTAGGGCTACCGGTTTTTCGCGAAAAGATTTCACGACAACTTCTACTTCAAAACACTAGAGCTTAGATCCACTCTCTTGGTTGGATGATTTAACTGTCACGCATTTCAGGCGTCCGTCAGCGAATCACGGACACGAATTGTCAGAGTTGCCTTGTTCTGATTGGCCCGATCAGGTAAGGAAGTGTACCTCCTGACAAAGACACGTGGCCAATAACCAAAGGGAAAACGGAGGTATGCCATAGGACGTTCGAGTCTAGCCTTCGCGTGAATCTTATCGCGAAAAACATGTGGCCCTAGTAACCCCTGATGTCTAAATATAAATTAAATAGTTTTTTTTTAGGCCTAAGCTCTTAATGTGTAGAAAAAACAACACAGAGGCACAAATCAGGAGACACCAATCTGCCTGCAGGTGTTCCCCTGTCTGTTGACATACCTGAACACGGGGACAGATTGCAATTCCCAAAATGTTTCATCTGTACTGGAGACAGCGTCATTTCTCCTTTGGTTGCAGCATAGATGCGAAGCCACGCCTTTTCTGACGGAGCTGCACGTGATTGGGGCATACAATTGTGAAATGTTCCTTTATTTGTGAACAGCTCGCCCAGGGCGTGTCACGTAACGTGTGGTCCAATGTTAGACGTAGTGCAAAAGTACATGTGTTTGAAGTTAAACATGTCCCCAAATAATAATGGCAATTTTGCATGTCTCTACCGATAAGCAGAACCCCTCCATGTTACTGGCCACCATGCCAGCGTGTACCGTTGGAGTTGGTGGTAACAGCGGCTTTTTATCTTCTGTAGTAGTCATTATTCTGTGGCTGCGAGTCATGGCATTTGCGTGCCTCCGTCGCCCCGATCTTCTGTGCCTCGCGAGCGTGGAATATCTCCAGGTAGGCAGGCGGGCGTCTGAGCCACGAACTGCGACCACAATGTTCGCTGGAGCTGGAATGGAAGACGCCTGGAAAAATAGAGGGGAACGATTCCAAGGCCAGAGCCGGCAAGGTAGAAGGGGAAGGGGGCAATTTACAGCGAAAATTACGCAATAAAAGCACCGCGAGACCACCAGAAAATTGCTCAGGCACAAACTGCGGTATTACTTAGAAACAGTTGAACTTACCTTGCACCGATTTTAAAAATTAAGTCTAGGTTCTTAAAATTATGTAGTTTTTTTAAGCTACATTTCTTGCCTCTTATTTGTACGGTTGCATTTGTTAATACCACACATATTGCCATTGAAAGATAGTAAAAGTATATTTCCATTCTTTAGTTTTTGCATACAGACCTGCAAGCATTATTTTATTATAGCAGCTGTCCAGACTTCGCAGAACTTTGTACTCTGGAGATGTCCTTCGTTCGTTTTTATTTGCCACAGGCAGGACATAGTTTATCTTCTCAGTTGTTTGTACGCGATTCGGCACTGCTGTCGTTTTATTGTTTCTCACTGGCTCACAGTCTTCGAGGGTGTGGAAAATGAAGCGTTGTCCATTCACAACAGCGACACGAATACCCATGTGTGAAGTCTAGTATGAAGCCAAATAATGAAGCGAATTATTCACACACACACACATACATACCTAAACATATATACTCCTCATTAATAACGACAGGAATATTTCGCGAGGTCATTTAAGGACTAGATAGACGTGAAACACATTGACGTTAAAGCCACATTTGCAAATGTACCGCAGATTATTAGACACGCCCTGGACGACTCTGATCCAATAGCAGACTTGGAAGGGAACATGTAGTGAATCCAATACTGCCAGGTGTGAGGTAACATTGGCTACTCTCTGGAGCAGCAACCAATGCACAAACATCTGAGGCTCGAGCATAGGCTTACACAGAACTGTGGAGTCTAGCCTGCAGACCAATGAACTCGCGAAATTTTCTTGTCCTAACAAATAAGTAAAGCCACTTGTTTTTTTTTTTTATGCTCAAAATAGACTTTAACTTCTTACGTGCATGCTCGCGAATTTCCTGTGGTTATTGGCCACCGCGTCTGTGCGAGGAAACATTTCCTACTCGACTGGGCCAATTAGAATAAAGTTTCCCTGATACCGAACGTCCGTAATTGGCTGGGAGACACTTAAGACGAGTGCTAGTTAAAATCATCCAACCACAATACTGGTTCTGAACTAACATGTTTTTGAGTACGACAAGTCGTGGAATATTTTCGCGAAAACCGGGTGGCGCTACAAATAAGGCGTCCATTCACAAGAGCAACACAAATACAGGCGTGCGGAGTCATACCTGTAGCCAAATAAAAACACGAATTTTTATGACTTTTTTAATCGTTTAAGTAGGTTATTTTTTCTGTTTCTTTAACACGAAAATAAAATAACGCAGATTAATTACAATTATCATTCGAGGCTATTTGAAATGCTTTCTCTTGACGTCTGGTACCATAGATGTTATTTCTGGAGACAAGCAAAATTCTCGTCATTGTTTGGTGACAGTTTGTACTTAAAACACATATATGTACGTTTGCATGGCTCTTGTAACTGCACCATATGTTTCTGATCTGTTCTGGGAAACTCTAGCCAATGGATGAACACTTCATATTTGTATGGCCGAATCATGTGCAGTTTATTCACAGGAGAAATCGCTTAAAGCCTTGGCAGCAGCGAATAGACAAGTGACATCGGCTGGAGAACGTATACGTCCCTACTTATTTTATAAAGTTGAACCAGAAGCTACAGGTGAAAAATATGCAACAATTTCGGAAAATCTCGTATACTGAGTGACCTGTAGGCTAGTATTCACACTCCTTGCATCGAGCTTCAGCTATTTGTTCATTGGCTGCTTCCCCAAAAAGGTTTATTATTTTTTACCCTGGGACCAGGTAACACAGGATTCCGTACTTCTCTTCTGCAGGTTTGTTATCAGCGCGGAGTCTTTGTGGTCATGCTTAATACGTAGATATATTCAAAATTCGCGTTATTATTTGTGGACACATTGAAACTCAAACACATGTACCTTTGCTATGCATTTGTAATTGGACAGTAGGTTATTCGACACGCCCCGTGTAGTTGTGCACCAATGAATGAATACTTCACAATTGTATTCTCTAACCACGTGCAGCGCAGTCTGAAGGAGAGAGTCTTCACGTCTAGGCAGTAGCCAATGAAGAAGCCACATAGGCTCCGGTATATACCTAACGTACTGCCATGTTTAGTGCCATGCCAAATAATAACGTGGACTTTGTAGATCCGCATTAATAAGTAGGGACACCCGAATTTCCAGAAAGTATTTCATGACCAGTTATATTTCATAACACTTTAGCTCAGATCCACTTTCGTGATTAGATGATCAGAGTATAACGTGTCGTGGATGTCTGCCCGCGGATCACAGACGTACAGTATCGGAGTTAACGTAATTCTGATTGGCCAGTCAAGCAAGGAAATGTCTTCTCGCAAATACACGCCACCGATAGACAAAAGAAAACTGCTCGTACGCTGGTAGGGTATTGAGATCTATAGCATGTGCGGAAATATTTTCGCGAAATTCGGGTGGGGCACCCGAATACTAATAGTCTGCAAAGCTGGTGTAAGATTTTAAATATTTAAAGTCGTGCTTCTACTCAGTATTGATTTGACGAACTCCTATATTTCCTCTGCTTATATTTCACAATAGCAAAATACAGAAACTTTTATAAATTGTTAGGTTTGTTGCATATATGTTCAAATGCACGTATCTCATGCTTCTTAGTTTTGTTTAATATGACTAGTCTTACCTCATTTCCAAAGTGGCTTAGTTGTTATTATGTCCAGGATACAAAAACATGAAATAATTAATCTGACACGTACTAATGAAAAACATTCCTCCCCCCCCCCCACTTTTTGGGAATATCCCTCTAGTACCTACGATTTGACAGATACGATTGTAAAAAAAATTAAACTTTTTTAGCCAGTGCTATTAATTGCGTGGTCTGGTACGATATATTGTACGATGTTTCAAACTGTCACACAGTTGTTGAGGAAGATAACATTTATAGTTTGCTGGGTACGATTTATAGCTTATTAAGTGTGATTTGTAGCTTATTAAGTGTGATTTATTGCTTATTAACGATTGCTAAAGAGAACGATTTGGTTCAAGTGAAAGTGAAGGAGGCCGATTCATAATGACCTTCTGCGTTCCACTGAGTGATTTCTGAACGTCTGTAATCTAACTCTGATTTGTCGCCTACAAAGCAGTACACTCAGTGTAAATGTACGGAACTAGGATTTACCACAGGTTTCTGGTATGGTCTGTTCCGCGAACGAGTGCAATTTTTTTAGACAGTTAAGAAAAACATGTGGCCCTACATATGAAAGGTTATACTGCGGAAGGGGCCTCGGCGGCTGAGCGATCAGCACGCTCGCCTTCCACCAAGGCGAACCGGATTCAATCTCCGGCCGGGTCACCGGATTTTCGCAAGTGGGGATCGTGCCAGACGATGCCGTTGGTCGGCGGGTTTTCTCGGGGATCTCCCGTTTCCCTCGCCCCTTCATTCCAGCGCCGCTCCATAGTCACTTCAATCCCCCTCGTCTGCTCTCAGTACCTCGCTGTTAAGAGCCGCCCAAATCTCTTCACTCAGTCTTCTATTGCGGATGACGGAAATTCGAATCGTAGCTCGCCCGTGAACTTTTACGCGATAATATGGCGTCCTTACATAATTTTATTGGATGCTGCTCATATAAAAATGTTTTTGTACGCAAGGATTTATGATTTTCGCGAAGCGTTCGATGCAGGTTATATTTCAATATCGTACGCGCACGCTTGTATTTTTCGACCGCGTGTGTTTTTGAGAAAACAGTGTGGTCTTTGACTGGGCGTATCGGAATAAAGTAAACTCTAGAGAGCGTATGTAATTCGCGGGCAAGCACAAAAGACGCATACACTATCAACAACAATTTCCTTCATTTTACGGAAAAGTGCTGGTAAAAATTTATCCAGTAGTGCCCGTAAACTCTTCGTGAAATTACGGACACGTTGATTTTCAGAAACGGACTTTCCTTAAATTTTACGGACCCTCTCCGTTAATTTCCAAGTTAGTTTTCTATACTTTCCGTTTAAAATAAAAAGAGATAATGAAAATATCTTTAATTTTCGTTATGTGGGTGTTCTACAGTGTATAATAAATTATATTAGAAAAGTTAAAATATTTTGTACTTAAGCGAGGTCTGAACCCGAGTCGAAAAATTAACAGTCCACGACTCTAACCATTTTTATAAACTTTACAACTTGCTAACAAAATAATTCCAAAATTTGATACGTGTATATGACTTTGTTCCCTGGTACTTTATCTCTACAATTACAAGTGCAATATGAACAACAAAATATTATCGACCGCGACAGGACTCGAACCTGCAATCTTTGGATCCGAAGTCCGGCGACTTATCCATTTTTTAATTTAATTTAATTTATTTTTTATTTTTTAATAGATTTATTATCACACACGATATACAGAGGCGTTTACCCTTAACCTATTATATACAGTACACATTCAACCCACAATATAAACAATAACAAAATACTCAATAAAATATCTACACAATTCTTACATGGGGGCACAAAACGATATGAACATTTGGTGAACTGGTTTTACTGACAAAGTCGATGAACACATAAAAAATTATTTAACGTGAGGGGCAGCACACGGCGTACACCCCGACACGTGACACTGACTTATAACACTGCCACCTATCAACGATTACTACTGGAACAATAAATTGTACACTTGTAAGGACCGAGGGGTGGGCAGCGCACGGCGTACACCCAACCTCGGTAATATACACGCACTTCCTGTAGGCGTGAACGTCAGAATGAAAATAAAAAATTGCCGTACCACTGACGCAATGTGCCACGCCGCGCCATGTTCCACCTATCTTGACGAAGAAGCTGGACAAAGTCTTGAACTGTCACCGGTGTCGAACGGTCCACCAAAAAACCGATCGCATGAAGTACAAACCAGGCCGCAGCTCTTCGTCGAACTGAGGGGAAGGTGAAGAAATCGCAATGAAGCATGTGCGTGTCGCTGACATCTCCACGTTCATCGCGAATTATTTTTCGTACTAGTACGCGACACCACTTCCAGATGGGAGCTGCATAAACAACACCATTCACCTACAAATTATACTTCGAGAATTGTGGTATAACTTTTGTATTTATAGATAAAAACAAAAGCAAAAATTCAATTTCTATTAAATTTAGTGTATTTTTAGTGTTGCCAAATGTTACAGACGCCTGATGCTATTTTTTTAATTTTTGAAAGAATAGGTCATAGTTGCGTGTATAAACTTAACTGCCGCAGAAACGATCATTTTCTTGTTACGGTGGCGAAGAAAGCTTCGTGTAGAATCGGCATTGTTCGTCCCCGTAACTCGAAGCCAAAGGCAATACGGAGACTTTCCGTATTTTGTATTTTCTTAAATTAACTCCGTTTTTCGTCATTACGGATTGCCTTTCCGTATATACGCTGTACATCTCCGTAAAACATTCCGTAAATAGATGGAAATTTTTAACAGTGTAGCAGTTCGAACCATCGAATCGCAAAGGTGGTTCTGAGCTGACGTGTTTGGAAATACAACTGGGCAGCAACTCTCTTCGTAAAAAACGACAGTCGCTGCTGATTATTAGAAACTTGTTTCCACCGCTCATGTTTGCTTCCCTTAATGTTTTCCCTGGCAGATATTTTTCACAACATTGTTACTTCCTTTGAATTTTGTTACGAGCCCATTAATTTTTTTTACGCGTCGTATTTCTTTGAATGCGAATCACGGGGGGTTCACTGCTGGAAAGACATTTTCACTGGCGCAGTCAAAATTCGAGAAACGGCTTCTCCAGGATCGTGTAGCCTATACGAGTAGGGTTTAGGGGTTTAGAACTACGGATAGGAACATTTCGCGAGTTCATTTCAGGAAAAGATAAAATAAGAAAAAAAAATAACGAGTGCCATACTGCTAGGTGTGAAGTAACACTGACTACTCTATGGGGCAGCAGCCAATGAACAAATAATTTGAAGTTCGAGTATACACAGGACTGTGGGGTCCAGCCTACAGGTCACTGAACTCGCGAATTTTTCCTATCCCTATTTATAACTAGAGACCTGAATAATTCGCGGATTCATTTTGGTACAAGCTGGAATTCAAAACACGTGCGTTTATATAACCTCAGCAATTGGTCCACACGGTGTTTGACACCTCCTGGAGAACGCTGGCCCAATCGTCGCCTTCCACTGCGACAGCAGACAACCAATGTGCAGCTGATATCGACTTGTTTGTACATAAGACTGTATAGTCTAGTCTGCGGGTAATTGAAATCGCAAATTTTTCAGGTCTCTATTTACAAACCATCTCTTACGGCCTTAATTACGTATTCCTAGAGACCTGAAAAATTGGCGAGTTCAACGACCTTTAGGTTAGACACTACATTCTTATGTACAAATATGCCGATATCAAATGCACATTGGTTGTTTGATATCATAGCAGAAGGCGACAATTGGGCCAGCGGTCTCCAGGAGGTGTCAAATATCACATGGACCAATGGGAAATGTTATATGAACACACGTGTTTTGAATTCTAGCTTGTCCCCAAATGAATCCGCGAATTCTTCAGGTCTCTACGTATTCATATTCGCTATTTCAACATTAACAATAGTGCCTGGAAATAAAGACGATTATTTGCTTGAATTTTGAAAGGATAAAATCTTTGTAATTATGTTTCCAACTACAATATATATATATATATATATATATATATATATATATATATATATATATATATATATATATATATATATATATATATATATATTAGTCACTCTGTAATTCAGTTAAGTATCGAATTCTCGAGTGATTTTGAAATTGAAGTGTGTCTCACGTTCGAATTATGTACGTGACTTAATAAAGGACTTGTAATTTAGGCTATATAGCCTACATGATGTTCGTAAATTAAACGCCCAAACAGTGGGAGGTGATTCGTTATGAAAAATAAAATCGAAAATATACAACACCATATAGCTGAACTGAATATTAAAGGTGATATGAACCTGTGAAAATTGGGTTTCGGAAACGCATTTTCGCTGACTGACTTGCACTTTCTACCAGCGGTGGGGGATGGCGGCGATATACCCACAGTATGTCCCACAGGGTTGAATGGGACACGCCCATTCGGCGCGCTATGGAGTGTGTACTAGTGGAGGGTATGTCGTCAATGTGCTGACGTATCACTTCCTCAAGCAGAACAGCGCGCACAGACCGAGGAAGCCAGCATTACGCATGTGTCTCTGCAACATGGGAAGGATGTCACCTTCTTGCTGCGGACTTTGTATGCGTTGTATGTACAAGGCATTCAGCAAAAATTACGTTTTAAAACCCAAATTTTCACAGACTCGTACTTCCTTTAATATTCCATTAGGTGTACGGTGTCCTGCATATTTTCGTCCATAGTTTAGGCATTTAATTTCCTAACATTCTATGGTTCCATGCAGGCCAAATTCTAATATTGCACGTGCAAACTCGCAACTTGTCCCTTACGTCACATATAGGCTGTTCTCTGTAAAATGAGCACTTTTGAAAGCCTTGCTTTAGATCTACTTGTATACACGCTGTGTGTTCTCCCGCCTTATGTAAGATTAACATTTGCATTGGGCGTCATCGCTTTATTCATGCGTTGGTCAAGTGAAACTTTGAAATTATTATATAAATAAATACTTTACAAATCTGCTCATTTTACACTTGGATGCATTAAACAATACAGAAAGCGAAAGAAATAATTTAAGTTTTAACAAGTGGATACTTAACACTTTTTATTCCGTTAAGATATGGAACTATTTCTATCCATCGTTACCAACTTTGTCGGGAGCATGCCACTCAGTGCGCCCTTTAAAATACATGTAAGCACGGACAGTGACATTTTTATAGGGTTGATATGAAAATTGCTCAATTGATCGTGAACAGTCTTCCGTGTCTCATATCATGGGTGTTCTACAAAAATGTGTCTTTAATGGTATACGCAGTGCCTTCACTGTACGGCAGAGTAAAAGCGGTTCACGATAAAGTGAGAACTTTTGAAATGAACCTTAGGAAAAAGTCACTGTTTTTACCTGCATATAGTTTAACTGGCGCACTGAGTGACATTCGCCCAGTAAAGTTGGTAACGTTGGATGGGAAAGTAGTTCCGTATGTTAACGTCGAATAAAAAGAGTCAGGTAACCATTTATACTAAATTAAATTATTTCTTCCGCTTTATGTTTTTTTTTTTAATCCATCGAAGTGTAAAAATGAACAGATTTGTAAAACATTTACTTTTCTAATAATTTCACAGTTTTACTTGACCGACACATGGATAAAGTATTGACGCCCATGACAATGTTAATCTTACATAAGGCGGAAGAACACACGACGTGCATAGAAGTATATCTTATTCAGGGCTTTCAAAATTGCTCATTTTACCTTGAATAGACTGTACATGTAGAAATGAACAAACAATGTTGAAATCTAACAAGCACCCAGGTATTTCCACGAGAAAAAAATCACATCTCAACTGATTGCTTTAAAAACACGTAGGCGAAACATCAGTGTTTTGGGTAGCAAATGAGGATGGGATCTTTGAATTTTGGAAGCGGGTTGGGGGGGGGGGGTGATCAGAACCTTTTCCCTAGGGCTACCGTCGAAGGTCGTCACGCCAAAGCCATTATCGAATTTAAACATTCCACACAAATTATACCCAGGTCATTGTGTGTCACTGCTCGCGGAGGGCTGGAGGGGATCACAGGGGAAGGGGGGTGGGGGGGCCGTGGGAGAGAGACCTTGTCCTGCGGGAACATGGTCGATCGCCGACAGCAAGAGGATGGAGCGAGAGGGAGGGAGAACATTTCGGGTCGTTTTAGACGATTCTCGCCCTCCTGGGCGAGGAGTGATTGCGCCTGGACGACCTGAACGTGTCATCACTTCCTAGCTCGCGGGCAGTCGCTAATTAAGTGAATTGAAAGCTCTTTTATTTCCCTCCCGCGAGGCTCTGTGGTACAAGCCGGCGCCACCACCCGAAAGATTTACTCTCTTTCACGAAATCACACTCTTGTGTCAATTGACAGCAGTAATAAATAGTTACGAGAATAAAGACCAGACAAAAATAAGCTACGTTTGAACTTTTCACCTCCCAGTTAACGAGTTTTGATTTCGGGCACGTCGGCCAGAGACTTTTTTTTTTTTTAAATATGCAAACGTCTTTGAAATGGCGACCACAGCGGGAGGAAATCCAGAAAATCCGACGATAACAAAATCGGGAATACAGTTTGGCATTGCACCTCCGAATATATCGTCTACATTCAAAATTCAATTACACCACTCGATTGCCAAAGGATCAAAAGAATATATTTTGTTGAGTGAGAACTGCGAAGCATCGCGCGCGGTGGGTTGGCCCCTTGAGGGGGGGGGGGGGGGGGCGTAATTTTGAGTTCGTTTCGCTGCGTCTCATAACTTCCGCGTAGTATAACTTTCTACTAGAAGAAGCTACGACGCTCGTTTGAGTTTCAATCGACAGCTCTCGTCAAGGTCAATCGATTACGTGCGTAAAAACATTCGTGTGGTGTGGTTATGATGAAATTGTACGACTTTAATGTAAAAAAAGTCAAGTCGGAATACATAAATAGTATACGGTTGGAAAGAGCATCTCAAAAGCAATCCAGTGATACCCATAAAACCCCATATGATCGAGTGAAGCGGTGCCGGGAACGTAAAATAAACATCAAGGCGTCCGAGCGCGTCAACGTAGACGAATTCACGCAAAACAAACGGCCTTGTCCCCAACGCAGCCATGCCCCATTTTTTTCCCCCGCTGAGGCACAGCGATAAAGGCGACAATAGCACGTGTGACCAGCGCCCTATCGACCGTACGCGTAAGGCGCTTCCGTCTTCAAGCTATCCTGTGCATATTAGACTTGTAAAAGTAGAACTTTACTACACGTGAATGAAAGCACACGAATTTAACTCTGATTACGGTTTTTCATTTTCTCCTACATGCTGAAGAAACTGCGTAATATGATAAATACAAAACAGTACGGGCTTAGATAATTGTCTTTTTTTTTTTATCTTCTGGCAAAAAGTCGTATTTCCAGAATATCTGTTTGCTAGGGTACGCGTAAACGTACAATAAACAAGTATACAGAAAATATGTTCGTACGACTAAATTTGAATTTTTTAAGTATGCGCACGAAGGATTTATTTTGCGTATTCCTAGGTAATTCAGATACACTTTGGTGACTGAATAACATCTGTTTTTGAGTGAGTTAGACATCTGCTAAATAAACCTTATTCTGGTTGGCTTACACAAGAAGTATTCTTCACACAATACTGCAATTGCGCAGGACGATAAGCCTTCTGGAGTCTCCTTTGAACATGCATTTTGCTCTCGAAGATCTGGTGATTAGACTTATAGTTGGGGACTGAGAAAATCGTGATATTTAATTCCGCCACGCTTTATGCTTCAAGAAATTTGAAGTAACTTTTGCAGTTTGAGAAAAATATCTCTCATACGGGACTACGTGAAAACAATAATATCTCCACACCGGCCAAACTTTATATCATGTTTAATAGCTCCAAATGAATAAAATATAAAAATTTTAGTTTATACAGCGCATAATCCGAACTATTTTCTTATATTACTCTTGAGAACACTCAGCGTTGTGTTTCCTTAACACCGAGTGTTTATATGTAAAGGCTGTTCACGATAAAGTGAGCACTTTTGAAATCAACCTTAGAGAAAGTCACTGCCCGTACCTGCATATATTTCAACGGGCGCACTGGGTGATATGCGCCCAGTAAAGTTATGCGCCCAGTAAAGTTGGTAACGATGGACGGAAAATAGTTCCATATTTTAATGTCGGATAAAAAGTGTTAGGTGACCACCTGTGATAGCTTAAATTATTTATCTCCATTTCTGTGTTTTTCTAATGCGTCGAAGTGCAAAAATGATCAGATGTATAGGGCGTTCACTGTAAAGTGAGCACTTCCTGCAGCTGTTTCATGAGACATACTGACCAATAAAATACAATTCAATTTGGCCTCGGACTTTTGGTTTTGGGTATGGTTAATGTATACACTGTGTTTATCATTCACATGGCAGGGTTTACATTAACAATTGGTGGAAGAATATAAATTGGTTGAAAGAAAAAGTAACTAGGGCTTCCAAAGTGCTCACTTTACCGTGAATTGCCTATAGAATATTTACTTTTCTAATAATTTCACAGTTTCACTTGACCGACGCACAAATAAAGTGTTGAGGCCCATTGCAACGTTAATTTTACACGAGGCGAATGAATACACAAGGTGCATACAAGTAGGTCATTTTCCCATACAAATGTCGGTGAAGAGATGCTAAGCGTAGGTTCTTCGTGAAAAATATTCAAGCCACTCTTGAGACTGAACGACATTTCTTACTATACATAGGCTGTTCACGATAAAATGAGCACTTTTGAAAGCCCTGCATAAGACCTACTTGTATGCACCTTGTGTATTCATCCGCCTCATGTAAAATTAACATTGCCGTAGGTCTCGTCACTGTGTCCATGCGTCGGCCAGCTACCAGCAAACTTCATCACCAGATAAATCCGTGTTTCTCATTGCTCGCATAGTCATGCATGCTGTTCCACCAAATTTAAATATGTAAGTAATTATATACTTGACTTGCCGAAGAAGTTTACTAAGCCGAGAGAGTAAATTTTTATAAGCGGTTGAACAAAATTTTTTTTTTCTATTGTGTTCCCGTTTGTGTCTGACATACAGAATAGGCAGGACCACCTCTTTTCTGCGAAAATATTTACGCGGAATCTAGACTGCGGTATCGTATGTGCGCACTTGCAGTCTTCATTTGACTATTGGTCGCTTGTCTTTGTGCGAAGACAGTCTAGTATACGAGTGAGCCAATCAGAATTCGGTTTCCCCGATACTGACCGTCCGTGATACGCGGGCAGACAGATAAGACGCCCAACAATTCAATTGATCCAATCATGAAAGTATGGTTCTGAACTAAAGTGCGCTGGAACACAATTTGTCGCGAAACTTTTCGCGAAAAAAAAAGGAGCGCCTAAGAAAACGTTTACTAGTAATACACGAGCGCGATAATATTTTCAAGCATCTGCACACTTTCTTGAGTGAGTGAAGAGATTTGGGTGGCTCTTAACATCAAAGTCTTGAGAGCCACTGAGGGTGAAGCAAGGTACGGAGCAGCGCTGGAATGAAGGGGCGGGAAAACGGGAGATCCCCGAGCAAACCCGTCAACCAGCGGCATCATCCAGCACGATTACTTTATGATTGAAACCTTTGAAAAAAAAAAAACCCCATATTTGGCTGCAATGTAAAAAATAATTCGCACGTTTTTCCAACATTACTGTATACGTACATTGAGAAAACGCGAATGGTACATTATTTTCCCATGTATTCATCAAAGCGTTCCTACATTTGCTAGGGAAAGAAGAATCAAATACGTAGAGAAGTAGCTGCTGACTTTGTGTCCGAGCGACGCTCAACAATCATGTATTTGCAGACTGGCGTGTGGGTTTCAGAAAATATGGAAGTAACGTGAATGAACTATAGCGTGTAGCCAGACCAAAAATCAAAATGGCAAAGTGTTTCTTAAATTTCCTTTGATTAGGAGGTAGTTGAAACGTATTTAGCAAAAAAAGTTGGAGATCACCATGCCACTGATTTTGGAGTAATTTCTCGCGTTAACACTAGAGACCTGCAAAATTCGCGTTATTGTTTGAGGACACGTTAAACTTTAAAAACTTTAACCTTTGATATATGTTTGTCATTGGACCATACTTTATTTGGCACGCCCTGGGTAACTCTGCGCCAATAAATTGACACTTAATTATTGTAAGTGCCAATCACGCGCAGTTACGGTCACGGGAAGAAAGGCTTATGTGGTTATAAATAACTTCTATTTGTCAATTTATTAGAATTCCTGAATAATTTGTTGCCTTGCAGTTTTTAAATTGCAAGGAAGAATTTGTATAGCTGTAGCGATAGTGCGGAATATTTTCAAAAACAGAGGTTGAATGTGAGTATGTAATTTAAGAAAGTCTTGCTGTACACTTCCGTGTGTGAATACATGCACGTATTATAATTTTGCCAGTTAAAACTTCTATAAAATTTGTGTACTATAGTATAACAGTAATAATATCATGTTCACTGGAAAAAAATATTTGGTTGAATGAAACAAAGTTTTTTTGATGCAACCAAAATAATGTTTTGTATGAACAATAAAATATTTTGTTGTTCTTATTTGCGTGCCCTGAGTTGTAAGATGTGTTTGGTGAAACCAAGCAAATATTTGTTTGGTTCGGCGTACGTACTTTAACCAGTCTCAATTCCTGTAACAAAATGAAAGCCGGATTGAAATTCGAACTCAGTTCGTTTGTGGGTGGGCGCCACGTCCTAGCAACATCGCCTGAAGTGACCAATGATGAAATGGGAATAGTTTTAAAAACATGCAATTTAAATACTGCTCAACGTACGTAAACAAATTGAGACGGGACGTCTCATTTTTGTCAAATTCTCTACCTGCCTGCAACCTACAGCCCACCTAGCAACTAGGCTTTTCGATATTTTGATATATCAATAATTATCGATATCAAAAATACTTATCGATCGATGTGTAACTTTGAAAAATATCGGTATGTCGATTGTTCAGTATTATCGAAGTGTTCAGTATTATCGAAGTTTTCAGTATTATCGAAGTTTTCGATATCATCGAAGTTTTCAATATTATCTATGTTTTCGGTACTATATATAATTTCGCTATTATTTATGAAGTTATTTACTATATTATCGATTATTTCGACAATATCGATTATTTTGATATTATCGATATATCGAAAATACCTAGTAATTGTTTGGAAAAACATGGATATTAAATTTTTATGATATCGAACAGCCCTACTAGCAACACGTCTAAAACGTTTGCGATCCACTACCGTGCTTTTCGGAAATTCTTGCGAAATAGTACGCAACCACGTGAAGAAGAAGTCCTATCTTTCGATGCGAAAACACCAGATGGTTTTCCTGCGCTGCCTTGGGCGAGGCCAGCCGTGATGGCCAGTCAAGTTGGACGGTGAAGACGCCTCGGATGGTCATCACGCCCGGCACAGGACTATACTGCTGGCGCGGCGAAGTCTCCAAGCCCGCCGCTTAGCAGCGCTAGTGTCGCCTTGACGTTTCGAGTCTTGTCATACGGAATCGCTGCATTGCGGCATGTGGCGATATTTACAAGGAAAACACACTATTTTCTTATATTTCAACCCTCTCATTGGCTGAATTAAAAATGTAACGTTTTAAGCCCCTGATTGAGGAAGGGAGCTACGATTTTGGTTCTATAAAATCCAGGGTAAGCTGCAGACTCGTTGAGAAGCATGTTCTGGATTTCATTTTGAGATAAGTATTATCAGACCCTTACGATCACGGAACTGAAAGGGGACATTTGGGTGTCCCTCAGTAGTTTCAAAATAATGTTTGTAGAATTTTTCTCTGGATAGAGTTTGCTCTTTCTATAGATTATAAATGACTGTACGTGTTTTTGAAAATAATCGGTACCAGTCAAAGTATATTTCTATAAAAATTATAGCCAAGATATTATTTATGGGTGACCTTCACTGTTTTTTTTTATAATTGCTATATACATATTTTGTAAGCCACCTAGTTGTTTCTTATATGAAAAATATGTTTACTTAACAAAACAACTCGTGTTCATTTTAAGACATTAAAGAAATACTTATACTATGCTGAAAAGAAAATTGCTGTCATTAAGAGATGTTTTGAATACTCTAACTTTGCTCCTCTGTGTCGCCCTGGTTAGCGCTACAGGGCGTAGCGAAATATTTAACACGTTTTATTTCTCGTTTCCTATTGAACTCGTATTTTTAGGATGTCTATATCGTTATTAAACATCAATAAATTAACAAACACTATTACCATCCTAATAAAATTTTCATAAAAATTAAATACAAACTATCAAGGAGTATTTTCGAACGAATGTAATTAAATGAGTGGCTAATCAGGCTGTAACACACAAGTTTCCAGACTTTTACATACCTTATTTGTATGTGTATTATGCACAGAATATTTTAATAGTTCTTAATATTTTTTCATGTGATAATATTTCCTCTTTCTTTTGTGAGATGGCAATATTTATTCACTTATTCTATGTCAGGGCAGAGTCAGAGTATATTTATGTGTGTTAACAATATTTTACTTTAGGCTGCATATTTATATGTATTAAATTTTTCCAGTAGTACTATGTGTGTGTTTTACGGCTTATGACTCTGTGATATTCAGACGTAATGGAGGTTAAAGTGGCATTTTAAACGAGATTTCAAATGTGAACCTTGTGATTGGTTGTAGGGCGCCGAACATTCCAGAGCTATATTGTGCAAGGAGACAAGGAACACTCCATCTTGAATCGTGCAACAAGACGGCAGGCCGAACACCTGTGTGGGCGATTGCGAGAGGAGATTTAAACCAGTAATGCAAGGAGGCCCGAGTTCGCCCCTGAAACATACGGGCCGTCATCAAGGGGCCTTATTCATGGTCGTCTTTAGTCCGGAGTAAGGAAAGATCATCCTCCGTCCAAAGTATTTCGTATTCAGAGAGCGTTTTTATTGCTAGTCCGAGGATCATCTTGCTTTAGTACAGCCTAACTTTCAGGCCGGACCGAGGGTAGGACTAACGAAGTATTAAGGTCAAAAAGAAACATGGCGAACATAAAATACGACAGTTTCGTCAATATTGAACGCTAGTGAAAACTAGACAAAGTTCCCGAAACATGAAACGTAATGTTTAAGGCCGATTCTGTCAATCTGTATGCAAAAATATTCCGAACTAATGGATTAAATGTTCCGTGAATAATAATTCACGGGAAATATACATAATAAGCTTAAAAATACATCAGTGTTCAGCTACAGCAATGCCTTTCTATTTCTGTGTCAATCAAATGTCTTCTCTGAAAACAGATTCTTTCGAGACGTGATATTAATACACTCAAAGAGAATTTTAATACATAATACAAATCTTACTTTTCGAATATATATATATATATATATATATGTATATTAATTTTATCGTTCTCCATCCTGCAGTATTACCATAGGTACATGATGGAGAGTCAGATATTACAATATATGATAGAGAGTCATAAAAACAAGGCTAAAACGAATAAAGTGACGTTAATGTAGTGACAAATAATGAGATTGCTATTCTCGCTAAGCTGTTGTGGACGAGGGTAAAAACAGATTGTATATGAAACTGTATGAATAATGTGATTTGTTTACACGAGCCGGCAGGAAATAACTCACCACACTATCGAGAGCATCACTTTCGAACGGAAATAATTAAACCCTAATAAAGCGCCGAGAACTTTTACATAACCTTTGGCTTCAAAAAATGGCCTTGTATAATAATGTCTATTTATACTTTATGCTTTTATTTTCAATTCAACACACAAGACAATAGATTATATTCTGTTTCTTGTTACGCACATTAACGCTTATTGTAAACTACTATTAAATTAGAAAAGAAAAACTTTTTTTTTGCAAATAAATTATATTGGGTTTAACGCTAATGTCTACAGACGAAAATCTGCAATGCGCTTGTGCAGTAAACCTGGCAACAGTGTACTTCGATGATCTTTCAGCTAAAGTTAGTCTCACTCTATTCGGGGTTTTATGAATACGATACAGTTAGTCCACCCTTAGTCCGGACGAAGCGCTGACTATGAATAAGTCCCCAAGAGACGCGCACGAGAGAAGTGTAAAGTACGATAAGTCAGCCTGATAGTGCCCCCGTCCGAGTTAGTTTCAGGCAGGTAGATCTTTGAACTCGTTATCAGGCAGTTAACCCGTAAGCCGGGAACTGACGTAGCAAGACTTCACCTTAATTTGCATTACATCGGGGGGGGGGGGGGTGGGAGTGGCCCGTCGCCGCGACAAGATTTTCAAGAACTTCCAGAATCTACGTAAAATAAAGAACCCATATAAGAATATTTGAGTTAGTGAAGTCTCGCCATTTTCCTACGTTTTTTGAACTTCCAAGAACACTGCGATAGCCGCCATGTTTTTTTTTTTACATAACTTTCCGATTTTCCCGTCTTTTGCCAAGTTTTGTTTACTCAACGAAATATTTTGTTGGGGCAACTAAATAGATTTTTCACAATATACAAACAATTGTTTAGTTTACTGAAACCAACCAACCTTTACCTTATAGATCGCTCCTTTATTTAAAAAATTTGCAAGTCATAAAACTATTTAATGAGAAGAAGTAAGAAATGGTTCGAAAGACATTTAACATTATTATTATTCAGACCGGTATAGAAACATGAAAGGAAGAGCTGGGCGAAGGATGTTATTATGCAACGAGTTGTCTGTAATGGACAGCGATGAAACAAGATTGTTTTGCCAACTACATGTGCGTAATAACAGTGTTTGTTATGAACAGCGTACAATCTGGTATTGCCATCGTGCCATCTTCCATTCATTATCATTTCATTTCATTTCGGCCTGGAAGTTTTTAGTTGAGCTGAAGCTAGTTAATTTTTGTTGCCAAGTAAAATACACCACAAAGCTGTAATTTTAACACTTTTATGACGACGGTAGGCGATGAATGCCAGCATTGCAGGGAGCAAGTATTTTCAAATTCGTTAACTTTCCTAAGCAATCTCATTAACTTGATGATTCTCCAGTAGATATAAGTAATATATTCGTATCGTTGAAAACGTGACTTTTTAAAAAAATCTTCGTCCAAAAATAGGTACACTCTCGCATTATTCTTAAGACTGTCAGAATCGACGTAGAGGCACTTTGAGAATTGTGTTCCTTTATTTTACCAAGACATTTATAGACGTAAAAAGTTTTTAAATTTGCAACCATAGTGGGAGGCAATCCAGAAAATCCGATGATAACAAAATCGGGAGATACAGTTTGGCATTGCAGCTCCGAATCTATCGTCTACATTCAAAATTAAATTACACCACTCGATTTCCAAAGGATCAAAGAACATGTTACGTTGAGTGAGAACTGCGGAGCATCGTTCACCTTTGGGGGGGGGGGGGGGGGGTCGCAATTTTGATTTCTTTTCGCCGCGTCTTATAACTTCCGCGTAGTATAACTTTTGACTAGGAGAAGCTACGACGCTATTTTAAGTTTCAATCGACAGCTCTCGTCAATATCAATCGATCGCGTGTATAAAAACATTTGTGTGGCGTGTTTATGGTGAAATTGTATGAATTCATTGTAAAAATTTAAGAAAAATTAACACTATGTCAGCCTATACTCGTCAAAAAGCCAAGTCGAAAGACAGAAATCGTATACGGTTGGAAAGAGTATCTCAAAAGCAATCCAGGGATATACATGAAACCCCATATGATCAACTGAATCGGTGCCGGGAACGTAAAAAATACATCAAGGCGTCAGGGCGCGTCAACGAAGAGGTATTCACGCAAAACAAACGGCCGTGTACCCAACACAGCCACACCCCATTTTTTACCTAGTTTCTTCTATCATATGATCAAAGACCTGAACAATTTCCGTCATGTTCTAGTAACAAGCTACATTTCTTTATTTGATATGGGATTATTTGTTTACTAGCGAACAACGCGTTTTTCACGAAAACATTTGCCCACCGTTTAGACTACCATATCCGACGAGCAAACATTAAACGTCGTGTTGGTTAAACAAGTATCAATGGAGAAAGTGAAACCGTAAAGTGAATATGGGTGAGTGAGTGAGTGAAGAGGTTTGGGCGGCTCTTAACAGCTAGGTCTTGAGAGCCGACGTGGGTGATTGAGGTGAGTACGGAGCAACGCAGAAATGAAATGGCGGGGGAAACGGGAGATCCCCGAGAAGACCCACTGACCAGCTGCATCGTCCAGCACGATTCCCACATGCGAAAATCCGGGATTGCCCGGCCGGCGAATTGAGCCCGGTTCGCCTTGGTGGCAGGCGAGCAGGCTAACCGCTCTGCCACCGCTGCCCCCCCCCCCGTGAATATACGGTAGAGCGAACCCGCTAGCTGCTTACAACCTGTCTCCGTGTCTATTGAACTGCTTTTCTGTCGACACTACTATAATAAATGACGTGAATATGCTTTTAGGTTATAACGCTGTTTAGTAAACCAGTGCTTTGATATGTTTACATAGACTACATATTCTAACGAGTTTTTATTGCAGTTTGATTAAACTCAAATCCGTAGAATTACTTCATTCATATAAAAGTGCTTGTTTTTTTTTTTTTTTAATTAACTCTTTGAGGAGTATACACGTATGTATTCGAGGCTACGTTTATATTGGAATTTCTTTGCCCTTGAAAATAAAACTCACACTTTTATAGTTTGACTATTTCACTGGACATTATGGGAATATAAGTGAAAAATTACAACGAACCCACATTTCAATTTGTAGGACTAAACTTTATTTTTTAAACAATTTCTCAAATAAACACGATGGATTGTAAAACGTTTTACATATATTGTGACACAATAATTGGTACACTGTCGACACGTGACTCCATTCGCCGGCGGCCAGCCAATAATAAACATTGCAGAGTACAGAAGGCGTGTGTGGTGTAGGCAGGGCCAATAGGACAATGGTATGTGGGAATACAGAGACCAAACACAACTGATATCGCTGTAGTGGAGAAAATAGGCAGCTCACTTCCACCTTGTCTTCAGTGCTTGTAAATTGGTGCCGTTTTCAAATGGTTAAGAGATCAGAAATCACGTTCATCACGGTTGACCGTGTAACTTTGACAGTTGTGTTGAAGTGGGGTAGGTCAGTGTTGGGTACATGAGCAGAAGGCGAAGAATCGGTCCACCTCATCTTCAGTCTATAATATTTTTGCTTGCTGCGTGTTAAGATCGTTTTGTGAAAAATGACACTATATATAGCGATAAACACTTCACAGCGGCATTTCAGAAACCTTTGCAATCCATTCGGAGAAAATATGGCTTCTCACTGCTTAAACAATCTATAAAAATGAATGTGGATATTTCGATAAATTCGTACGAGTACAAGTTATACTTAGGGACATGCAAAATTCGCGTTATTATCGGGCATCAGGCTAAACTCCACAGTACTGTTTATACTCGAGCCGCCATCGTTTCTTCATTGGCTGCTGACTAAACGCGATGCCACTCCCCTCCTGACAGAACTACACGTGATTCGGCCACACAATTGGCTAGTGTTCATTTATTGGCGCAGAATTGCCCAGGGCGGTGTCAAGTCAAGTATGGTCCAATGGCAAACCAACTGCAAAGGAACACGTGATTTAAGTTTAAGGTGTCCCGAAATAATAACGTGAATGTTGCCGGTCTCTAGCTATACTTCAGACATACGCTAACCACACGTATGTTTGCAGTTCAGTCGCTTTTTGTAAACACGTCTCGATTTACTCAGTCAGTAATCAACGTGAAAGCGGAAAATGAAGTAATGGCGAGTAACCTTAGCTGCGATAAAAACGCAACTGGGAAAACATCCAACAAACAAGAAATTGAAACTCTACCCATTTTACAGAAGATTTTCGAGTATTTACATATCTCTTTATCTTAAAATTTTTCTCCTCTGGACTAGGGCCACATATTTTGCTCCGAAATACTTATGCGCAGACAATCTTCTTACGTGAAAGCTTGCAAATTAACTTTGGCTATTGGTAGGGACAGGTGTATTTCGCGAAAATAACTATGGCGATGCTAGACTTCAATATCCTACATCCACAACCACAACTTCGTTTGGATATTGGCAGGCTAGACTTCTCAGTCCTTTGCATACTAGAGCCTCAGCTGTGTGTTAATTGGCTGTTGCCCCATACCTGGCAGTTTTTGGGATTCGTAAGGTGCTTCCTTGCAAGTCTACTATTGGCTCAGAGGCGTTCAGAGCGGGTCTAACAAACTGTGGTCCAATTGCGAAGGCGACTCCACTATATATGTGGTAGACGTCTATCTTGTCCCGAAATTAATTCTCGAAATTTTCCTATCCCTAGATATTGGCCACGTGTGTACGTGAGAAGACGTGTCCGTATTTGACTGGGGCCAATCGTAACAAAGTACTCCGATACTGAACGTCCTTGATTCGCGGACAGACACTTGAGGCAAGGGACATTTAAAATCATCTAACTGTGAAAGTGCATATGAACTAAAGTGTTTTGGAGTACAACTGGTCTAGAAATCTTTTCGCGAAAAACACCTGTATCTAGCTATTGGCCACATGTCGGTGTGAGAAGATAATTTCCACTCGACTGGGCTAATCAGATTGAAGTTACGCTGACACTGAACGCCCGTGATTGGCTAGTACACACTTGAGATGTCCGTGCGTTGAAACCACCGAACCAAGACGCTGGTTCTGAAGTAACCGGTTTTCCGGCACCACTTGCCAATGAAGCGTGTTCGTGAAAAACAGGTGGTCCTGTGTATCAACTAAAGCATATCCGTCCAAGTGTTGTCTTCAAAGACAAAGAAAACCATCACACCAACATGGCCAGAGCTAGACTCGGGCACAGCCTCGAAGTGTTAAAATTTCCAACATCAACTTAAAAAAAAAAAAAAGTTTCATCAAGATAAGCGCGAATTAAAGCGTTAACTCGTAGCCACGAACGCAAGCAGGCGAGACACGACAGCCATCAGAACTGGATGTGGACACGCAAAACAAGTGGACACGTAAGCTGGTCGACACGGAAGAAGGCCAGCACGAAAGTAAGATTCTGTGGGTCACATCCAAGCATATGTTCCCCGTTGTAGTCAAGCGACTCAAGCACAGCCACTGGGGCGTCGACGCTGATAGGTAGGGATAGGAACATTTCGCGAGTTCATTTCAGGACAAGATAGACGTCAAACACGTGTACACTGAAGTTGACTTTGCAATTGGATCGCAGTTTATTAGACACGCCCTGTACGACGCTGAGCCGATAGCAGACTTAACGGTTGCCATACTGCCAGGTGTGGAGTAACACTGGCTACTCTATGGGGTAGCAGCCAATGAACAAACATCTGAGGCCCGAGTGTACACAGGACTGTGGAGTCCAGCCTACAGGTCATTGAACTCGCGAATTTTTCTTATCCCTACTGACAAGGCGCGCGTGCACGACGTTTTGTAAACCAGCCTGTTTCCCCACCCCTTCTGCACTAACGTCACAAATAAACTTACAAGTAATGACGTGAATATTTTGCGAATTCGCTCGAGGACGAGCTAGAATTCACACACGGGCACGTTTGAGACACCTATCGAAAAGGATCACATTTTATTAGACACGTCGTGGACGACTCTGCGCCAATAGCATACGTGCTAGCCAGCAACACTGCGAGTAGGAAAATCTTCGCAGAACTCAATCACAGCCAATCAGACTCAAGACCCATTCCCACAGCCTCGCACAGCCAATCAGATAATGGGCACGCACGTTAACATCAAAGGAACCTCCCCGCCATTTCGCCTTTGTATTCTTATCTACTCTGTGACTGTGTATATAGGCTGTTTACGGTAAAATTTGCACTTTTTAAAGTCCTGTTTAAGATTTACCCGAATACACGTTGTGTATTCCTCCGCCTTATGTAAAATTAACATTGGCATGGGCCTCATCACTTTATTCATGCGTCGGTGAAATGAAACTGTGAAATTATAAAGAAAGTAAATACTGTACAAATCTGCTCTTTTTTACATTGCGATGCATTAAGAAAAACAGAAAGCGAAAGGAATAATTTTAAGTTATCACAAAAGTTTGCCTATCACTTTTTATTCGACGTTAAAATATGGAACTACTTTCCATCCATCGTTAGTAACTTTTCTAATGTTCATTTCTAAAGTGCTCCCTTTATCGTGAACAACCTTTAGTTGTAAGTAGCCAAAGGAATCACGAATTGCGCTGAAGTAGACACTGGGCTGTGAAATCTAGCGCTTCACCAAACAATATTTTTTTTCTTTTTATAGAGAAACTCGAAGCAAGTGAGATAGTGAGTAACCAGCACGTCAAAACTACCGCCACGAAAATTCACATCTTGTGTGTCACTTGTTCTGCGTCGAGGCGATAGCCGCGGGGAACGAACTATACCGCAGGAACGGCGTGACCAATGGCCGACGAGCTAACCCTCCCTCCACCCCTCCCAGAGCAACTCCAGAGGGCTTCGAACCCTGCCACGGTCGGGCTGGAAGCCAAAATTTCGCAAAAAAAAAGCGAGGAAACGCCCCAAGAGGTCGAGCGAGGCGAGAGAAGGAAGAAACAATAATGTTCTGCGACGTTTAAGCGGCGAATAAATATTTGCGAGAGGACATGACCGCGACGTCTGGTCTGGTGGGCGGCAGTTAGTTCGGTTTACTGCCGCCGTAATGGATGGAGCGTGGATGGGTTCTCTTTTCGGCGCTCGCTTAATTACACGGAGGAAGAAGCGCATACCAAAAAAAAAAGAAGAAAGGAAAGGGAAATGTGTCCCGCGCAAATTGGCACGACTGCCCTCGCGATCCTGACGCTCTGAAATTCTCTAACTTTTAACTGCATTCCAAGGACACATCGGTTAACACGTAAATCGCATCTTTCGAAGTCGCCTATCTACGAGCTATATCCAACCAAAAACATACCATTTACACGTAGGCCACTCTTAGAAATCGTTTAAACACTCTGGAATTCTCTCACGTACTAAATATATTCGTAAAAATCGACTATCTACCACCAACTTCCCTGCAAACAATTCAAAATTAGAAACAATTATAAAAAAAAATAGCTTTAGCACACTCTTGCACTCAACTCTACACATATATAAAACATTGAAACCCACCATACTGTCAACTTCGGACAGAGCTCCTGATTACCCCCCCCCCCCCTTTTTCTCCCCACACGAAAATAATGAAAGAAAATAAACCAAGAAAAGGAATAATAATTTTTTTTATCCGATTAAAAATTAAAAACCCTTTTTATTAACCATTTTTGATCAACCCTTTCGATCAAATTTAACCCTTCCAATTTTTGATCGAATTAAAATCGGATTAGGGATTAACCCGTTCAATCAAATCTATAATCCATCAATTAATCCGAATTAATCCTATCAAATATAACCCCCCACCCCACCCCAAATACTCTACCAATGAGCTGTAACGCATAAACTAAAGATGAAATAAAGTGAGCACTTTTGAAACTGACCTTTGAAAAAATGCACTGCCCCTACCTGCATATATTTTAACGGGCGCAATGAGTGACAAGTGTCCAGTAAATTTGGTAACGATGGAAGAGAAAGGAGTTCCATATATAAACGCCGAACACAAAAGGGCTACTTGACCATTTCTGATAACTGAAATTATTTCTATCGCGTCCTGTATTTTTTTTTTTTATGTGTCGAAGTGTAAAAATTAGCGGATTTAGACAATATTTACTTTTCCAATAATTTCTCAGTTCCACTTGAACGACGCGTGAATAAAGCGACGAGGCCCATGACAAACTTAATTTTAAACAAGGCGGAAAAACACACAACGTGTATACAAGTAGATCTTAAATAGGGCTTTCAAAAGTGCTCGTTTTCCCGTGAACAGCCTATAACACGATTTTAGTCTTCCGGTATCACCAAAACAACAGTCAATATCCTACTCGCACGACTGCAATTTCCCTTCCCTTCGACAGAAGAAATTGTGGTGTTTACCGGACCAATGAGAATTGGGTTACTACGATACTGCACGTCTGTGATTTGCGGGAAGGCAAGCAAAAGACGCCTAGGTCTAAATCAACCAATTGCGGAAGTGTATCTGAGCTAAACTGTTTTAAAGTAAAACTTTGCAGGATTTTTTTTAATTTTCGCGAAAATCGGGTGGCCCTAATAATTAGAGACCTGAAGAATTCGCGGATTAATTTAGGGACAAGCTAGAATTCAAAACTCGTGCGTATATATATATAACCTCAGCAGTTGGTCCACACGGTGTTTGATACACCCTGGAGAACGCTGGCCCAATCGTCGCCTTCCACTGTGACAGCAGACAACCAATGTGCAGCTGATATCGTACATAAGAACGCAGAGTCTAGCCTGCAGGTCATCGAACTAGCGAATTATTCAGGTCTCTGCTAATAACATGTTGTTTAGTTCGCGTTTATTTTAATTTCATGCAGTCAGAGTGTAAGAAAGTACTCGCATCCCGGGGGGCACATCGCGTGCAGCGAGTGTTGTTGAAGTCGTGCGTAATTATAACATTTACAACGTCGGCACGCCTACGGCACGGGGCTGTTCGCCTCGACTTCCGCGTCTGCCCGCAAGACTGGACATTCTACAGGCTGCTCGCTGTGGAGCGAGAGCACTTCTCAAAGCCCTGCTTCGAGTCGAGACTTCTCCCCGATTCGCATCCTTCCGCCGTGTGTTACATTTTCCACTGTTTTGGTCCTAATGGCGTCATTCGTGCGTCATTCGAGTGAAAAAAAAAAAAAAAATAACATTTTTAGGAACGTAAACGTCGAAAGCCCTCTTCGCAATAGCGCAACGCGGCCCGAAGCGATGTGACGTCACATCGAACCAGCCAATCGTAGTTCATATAGTCTGACTTGCCGCGGAGGTGGCATTGCTGATGACGTTAGAGAAAACGGCCAGACAGGAGTAAGAATTTGGAAGAGAAGAAAAGTAAATATTGTAATGTTTGTAAACAAAGGGAAAGAAACGAGATGCCAGATAGTAAAGTATTTATGTGTGATCGTATATATATTTGTATATATATATATATGTATTTGCTACGCACCTTCCATTTGTGAACATTGTTTTAAAAACTGGGGGGAATAGTGTTTACTTCAAGACGAGCATTGAAGAACTTCTGATTCAAGAGTTAGAGAATAGGCGGTATTTGTACGATGCAAAACTATAAGGCCTGGCTGCAGGTATCTATAGGTTGTTCACGGTAAAATGAGCACCTTTGACAGCCCTGCTTAAGATCTACTTGCATGCACGTAGTGTACTCTTCCGCCTTATGTAAAATTGCCATTGCCACGGGTCTCATCGCTTCACTCATTCGACGGTCAGCTGAATCTGTGGAAATATTAGAAAAGTAAATATGTTACTAATCTGGCCATCTTTACACTTCGGAGCATTAGAAAAACATAAAGCGAAATACATAACTTAAGTTATCACAAATACATAACTTAAGTTATCACAAATGGTTTCCTTGCGCTTTTTATTAAACGTTAAAATATTCATCTACTTTCCATCCATCATTACCAACTTTACTGGACGTATGTTACTCAGTGCACTCGTTAAAATATATGCAGTTAGGGGTAGTAAAATTTTTCTAAAGTTGATTTTAAAAGTGCTCACTTTATAGTGAACAGCCTTTAGAAGTTTCGGCTTCTAAGGTTTGGTCTGCGGTACGCTACAGTTGTTCCTAAAAATGTTATCAAAACAGCGTTTATTTGTGTGTTGTCGATATCACTCGGCACATGGCAGGCTACGACGATTCCCCCCCCCCGGCCAGCTGTATCGCGCTATTGTGAAGAGGGCTTATCTAAAAAGCCCATCGTACGCTATTTTATAGAATGCAAAAGCATCAACCAACTGGATTTGCCATATAAACGTTAACATTACACTCGGAATGCGATATCAATATTAATAACTTTTCCAGTTAATTGGTTGGCAGCTTAGCCAGTAGCCGGCATGCTAGTGTGTATGGCAGAATATATGCATCTTACAAGCAGTAATTTCCGCGGCTCTTTGAGAATTTTGTGGCTAGGTCAAGCTCATTTTGAAAAGGTTGTAGTTGCTTGTTGTAACAGCGAGTGCTGGACGATATTCAGCCATTCGTCTGCAGCATGATCGGAATCGCAGTGAACAGCACTATGGACGCTTATAACCATGAACTGTGGACTTCCAACGGAACGGAACTGTGGACGTCCAAAATTCTTAATGTTAGCAAACTTGCGTATGTTTGCAACACGGTGGAATTCACAATGACCAGAGCTAATGAACGCACTGTAGTCGAACCTACAAAATATAGGCAATCATAGCCGTGAGTGTTGGAACTTTCATAGATTTGTTATGTAGTGAGGGTGAACTGTCATCGAAAAGGGTAACAGGTGACAATAATCGTGAAAAACATTATCTTCTGGATATGTTTTTGGCGTTTCCGAACTCACAGTGAATAGGTATTTGGGCATTCGTTATCATGGATGAGCTCACTTTCGAATTATCAGCGAACAAGGCTGTGAATGTCGTAATCGGGAATGGGTGGACATACATTGGTTTGTTTAAAGCTTGACCGAACACATGGTAAGCATTACCATGGGCTTCCATAATCATGAATGGGATGCTTCCCTACGGGTTTGTTCATAGCGTTGTCGAACTCTCAGTGAACTGGTCTGTGGGCTTCTGTAATTGCGAATACGGCAGAGTTCGCAACGATTTGTTTACAGCTAGGTAAATCCTCGCAGTGCCGCATGGCTTATGTATCTATGAAATTGGTACACTCCACAGGACGATGCTGAAGACTCAGCGAACCAGGCTACGGGTTTCCATAGTCGTGAAATGGGAAGACTTCGCAGAGGTTTGTTTACAGCGAGGGCGAACTCTCAGAGAACATGGCCACGTGCTTCTGTATTCGTTAAATGGGCATACACCAGAGGGGTTTGTTTACCGCGAGGTCGAACGCTCTGAGAACACGGCTGTGTGCTTCTGTAATCGTTAAATGGGCAGACTCCACAGAGGTTTGTTTACAACGAGGTCAAACTCTCAGAGAACATGGCTGTGTGCTTCTGTATTCGTTAAATGAGCAGACTCCACAGAGGTTTGTTTACAACGAGGTCAAACTCTCAGAGAACATGGCTGTGTGCTTCTATATTCGTTAAATGAGCAGACTCCACAGATGTTTGTTTACAACGAGGTCAAACTCTCAGAGAACATGACTGTGTGCTTCTGTATTCGTTAAATGAGCAGACTCCACAGAGGTTTGTTTACAACGAGGTCAAACTCCCAGAGAACATGGCTGTGTGCTTCTGTATTCGTTAAATGGGCAGACTCCACAGAGGTTTGTTTACAACGAGGTCAAGCTCTCAGAGAACATGGCTGTGTGCTTCTATATTCGTTAAATGAGCAGACTCCACAGATGTTTGTTTACAACGAGGTCAAACTCTCAGAGAACATGACTGTGTGCTTCTGTATTCGTTAAATGGGCAGACTCCACAGAGGTTTGTTTACAGCGAGTTCGAACTCTCGGCGAACAGACGTGCATGAACCCACAGCGGTGACGGGGAGGAGTTACAGCGAGGAAACACACAATCCCCAGGAGCCGCACCACTCTTGCTGCGGTGCGAGCCAGAACAGGGTGGCTAACGAGAACTGCGATTGCCGCCGGCTTTATTGCTCTTCCCGGGAGCCAATTACACGCTGGGCGCGGCCCCGCTGTTTTCTCCGTTAAAAACCTTCTGGTTCTTCTCATTTAATTATACGCGCTCGGGAATAACATCGCTTTGCTGTATTTCTGTGATTTAATTATCACTTCCTCGCATTCTAGATGAGACATTAATTCTCCAGAGGGCAATAAGAGAAAAGGCAAGCACACATAAACACGTTTCCTGTTGCTCAGCAGTGGAGAAATGACGAGTTCTGAGAATTAGCAAATCCCTTAAAGGACTTAGCTGTAAATATTTAACACATGTTTCAAAGAAACCCCCCCCTGTGTATGTTACAGAATATAATACTCATATGGTAACTATCAGCCATGTTATTATTATTATTGGAGAGACGTAAATTTCACTAATTCAAGCTGGCATCCGAACTTTCATGAATATATTTGTGTGACAGCTAGACTTCAGAATGATAAGTGGATATCTGTATAGCATTTCTATTCTTGATGGCGACGTATCTTTGTAAGTGCATGTTTGTGCAATTCAGGTATAAATTATTCTCTCACCAATAAGTCTTTGATTCGCTGGCGGACACACAAGATGTAATCCAATTAGAAAAGTGTACATGAACTTGAGTGTTTTGAAATACACTCATACTGAAGAGAATTCATGAAAATTAGGTGTCCCTGCTTATTCATTTTGTGACAGGGTAAACTTCAAAAGCTTATAATCTTGTGTTGCTTTTATAATTATACTTCAGTTGTCTTGATAATCCTTGGATGACACTGATCATGCAATTCACGAGGAAAACTAGTTTGATCGCGTCATGTTCTGCCTGTTCCGGAAATGCCTTCACATTGTGATGGCTTCCCATTAACAACAAACGTGAGGTCTAGCTTGTTCAAAATGAATCCATAATGTTTTCCTGGGTTTCTAGTTGTCAAAAGAAACCTGAAAAGTTCATGTTATTCGTAGCACCATTCTAGACTTCACTGGGTTGGGTGTCATTCGTCAATTGTATTTTGTCACAGGGAGGACCCAGCTTATCTTTTCACTTGGGTGTGCATCATTCAGCAATCCTACCGTTGATAGTTTGTTATTGCCTCAGAGTCTTTGAGGGCGTGTCGAATAAAGTATGGTATAGTTACAAAAGTATTATATGTGTAATCTAGTTTGTCACCATACAAAAAAAGTGAATTTGCATATTTCTATGTACACAGTACATATAAGAGTTCACAAAGGAATTTGTCTTAATTTATAAAAGAAGTCATAAATTGGCATGCATTACTTTTGGGGTGAGTAAATAAGTCACAAATTTTCCTAATTCAAATTTAGTTGGTTGAAGTTTTTACTTAACTATTTATTTTCCACGCAGCTTTTAACAGGCTACAGTCCGGTTCACAAATGATATGATTCTCTCCATCTCGTTTGCTGCACACTTAAGTTCAACTGCAGTAGTCCTCACTAAAAGTTTTCACTCTTGGGTCGAGCCATTGTTTCTGAGAAAAGAAACACAGCACAGCTTATTACTCGGGCAATTTCACTGTTCATTTGCCGTTAACAAGGTGAAAAAAACGGACGAAAGTTTTGGGAGACAGGATGGAATTGCTCCACGCCCTCGTTATGGACGCTGCTAAAGCTTTTTGTACACATTGGGCAGTACACGCCTCCCACTCAACGCTTTGCATTTCTTGCTAATATGCACTCGCCTTAATGAGCATGCTCCATTCCATCTTCAGCCGTTAAATTTTGTGTGTAATAGTTGAGGGCTGGAAAGATTCCCGAATTCATTAGTTGACTGGTTAGGTTTTAAACACTTGAACACTCGGTTCACTTTCGCAATTATACAGCAGGCTGTCTGACACGTCCTTTGAGAACTCTCAAACCATCCCCACAACAGCAGAAAGGACAAAGGTTTTGCGCAGCCCAATCGAAAGTCAACCTGACTCCTTACAGTGGCAGCAGTCAACGAGCAGATAATAGCAGCTCCATTACTAGAGATCCGGAAATTCATTGGCTCTTGCTCCAATTGTATGCCTACCCTCTTATTCTTGAGTGTTACTTATTGGTTCAAATGTACCCAGGCTGTGACTTACAGATGGAAATTCAACAAAAAACGAAAGTCAAACGTGTATATGCTTGAAGTCTAGCTTGTCATCAAATGAATCCGCGAATTTTCCGGGAATCTATCCATTGCACAGGCGACAGTGAGTTTAATCCTAGACGTCGTTAAACATGTGTAATTTTTCCAGTCATTTTTTTTTCTCCCTTGACACTGATAGTGAAAACTAGAGGTCAGGAAATTTGGCGAATTCATTTCAGAACAAGTTATATTTCAAACACACATGCACTTGACTTTCGTTTTCCATTGGACCACAATCCGTAAGCTACGTCATGGACGAATATAAGCCAATAACTAACCTGAAAGAAAACAAGGATTGTATCCCGTGCTACATGGTCCGGGGTAAAAGTGGAGCCTCAGTCAACGAACAACCAACAGAGGCTCAAGTACACAAAAGGATTGTAGAGTCTAGCCATGATAGATCGTGCTCTCTTGTTTGTAAGACAGTGGAGTCCGCTGTCATATGAACAAGAGAGCACGGTTTGTGGTTTCATTGGCCGATGGAGTGTAATCAACGTAACGTATCTTCTTGATCTATCAAAAGAGGTTGGTTATTCCACCGCTGACCTTATATATTTGCTCAAAAGTTCTCCGAGGCGTGCCAATTTTTTTTTTTTTTTTTTTGGCCAATGGCCGAAGGGGGTTAAACGCACAATAAGTTGGTGTTAAGTCTATCTTTAAATAATACCACGAATTTTGCAATTCTCTAGTCATAACATATGAATTTGTTTTACAGCATAATCATTTTGATTTGCTACGATTTACAAAAGAGTCGTTTCACAAAGACAAATGAAATCTCGCGGATTCATTTGGCAATAGGATCCACAATCCTTTGTGATACCCGAACTTCGCTCAGTACTTCACTTGCGGTTGCCTTCAGTCTATTTACGGTCTCGTCACACTTTTTGAATAGAACTTTTGAAAAATCACTACATTGTACGACGTGTTTGGTTGTGTCCTAAATATACCTATCACATGCGTTTTATTTTTCTGTTGACACAAAGTATATTATTTTTGGTTAGTTAAATATTTTACTTATATGTTAATTACAAATTGTAATTTTTTTTATGTGTAATTAGTACGAATAGAAACAAAGAGAAAATGGTCGTGTTTGGTAATGCATGTAAAATATAATTAAACTTTGTGCGTTGTACCTTTGATGTAATTTTGTAGACTTAGTTAGGCATTGTTAGCATGAGGAGGCACAACAGCTTGAAAGTAGAACTACATTCGGTCTTCAGAAAAGTTGAAAGTAACCCTGAATGGGCTGTAGCTAGGGACAGGAGTATTTCGCGAAAATATTTATGGCCATTCTAGACTTCAATATACTACGTCCACAACCTCAACATCCTTTTGTTATTGGCCGAGCGTCTACAAGAGAAGACATGTTCTTATTTGACTGGGGCCAATCGTAATAAAGTACTCCGATACTGAACGTCCATGATTCGCCGACAGACACTTGAGGCACGTGACATTTAAAATCATCCAACCACGAATGTGCATATGAACAAAAGTGTTTTTGAGTACGACTGGTCTAGAAATATTTTCTGTCTATAGCATGGGATTCGGTCCTTGTTTGCGTTGGGGGTGTTGTCTAATAAACTGTGGCATTAACTCAAACATGCACGGGCGACCTCGGTGACTTTGTGGTTAGACTGCTCGCCACCCACCAAGGCGAACCGGGTTCAATCCCCAAACGGTTCACTCCGGATTTTCACAAGTGGGAATCGCGCAGGGAAGATTCAGCTTTGTCTGCGTGTTTTCTCGGGGATCTCCCGTTTCACCCGCCCTTTCATTCCAGCGCTGCTCCATACTCACCTCACTTCGCCCTCATCGGCTTGCGAGACCTCGATTATAAGAGCCACCCAAATATCTTCACTCACTGTCTCCGTCAAATAATGATTACATTCACGCACACACGACAGACAATGACGGGATAGGAAAATTTCGCGAATTCATTGCACGACAAGATAGACATCAAACACGTGTACATTGACGTCAGCTTTGCAATTGGATCAGAGTTTATTTTACACGCCCTGGACGACACTGAGCCAATAGCAGATTTGCAAGGAAACAAGTGGTGAATTACATACTGCCAGGTGTGAGATAATACTGGCTAATCTTTGGAGCAGCAGCCAATGTACAAACATCTGAGGCTCGAGTGTACACAGGACTGTGGAGTCTAGCCTGCAATTCATTGAACTCGCGGAATTTTCCTGTATACTACTGGCGTATCATGAACTATATAATTATTACACACAATACGGTTGAAGTTACCAATCATGCCAACTTTTCCCAAGAGAAATCGCTATCTAGTCGAAACATGATAAATCAGAAGCCTGCTCCGGGACGGACATCATAATATTGCATTCTAGTTTAGCTTGCGTGAGTGAACCTCTGTTCATTTGACAAGACCTTTGTGACCCTGACGCAATTTTGTGCAATTATCTCCCGAATAGACGAAATACTATATGGCCGAGTCGAACAGGAGAACGAATTCTGCCAGGAGCAGTTGTCAGTGAGAATATTACCTCAGCTCGAATAGGTACGGAATAGTACCGCGGTAACAAATTATGAAGAAAGATCATAGGGTCTCTACCCGTTCTATGTATCACAATTTCCAGTCTGACTGCCACTTCCTTGTAGATATAAATAATTTCCTTTGTTATTATCCATCAATTACTATGCACGGCTCGCTTTGTTCATTCCCGTATGTCGAAACCCACAATTTCAAGCCAATTTCTTCAACTTTCTCTCGATTCCCTTCTTTTATAAAGTCTGTAATTTAGCATTATCATTCGGTCAGACACTAGGATTAATAAATTGATGTCCATTCAACCGACACGGCCTCGTCATTTCCTGAATAAATATTGTTACCATTACTAGACTTTCTAAATACCTAGTAAATAAAAAAAATACACTTACCTTTTCCAACATATTGAGGAAGCACGCACACTACTTAAGTTCTTGGCTTTGTTTAGTAGTGACAATAGACATTTATGTAGTCTACTGTTGACATGCGGCGAAATTTGATTACTGTATACACAGGATAAAATCTTCCATTACAGCTCAAGAAATTTACGGATATTTTATATACTGTGGAGACTATATAGGTCTGCAGTTTGTTTTGGTACTCTTTCGATGCTCTGCTGGAAAATATGTATTGTGTATTCCCAATTTCACCACACTTTGTGAATCAATGCATAGAAAAATGACACCATGTGGGTAAATAAGAATTACTTGTTTTTGTTTCCTAATTACGTTACGTATTACTGGAGACCTGAAGAAAAAAAATTCGCGAGTTCAACGACCTTTAGGTTAGACTCTACATTCTTATGTACAAATATGCCGATATCAGCTGCACATTGGTTGTCTGGTATCATAGCGGAAGGCGACAATTGGGCCAGCGGTCTCCAGGAGGTGTCAAACATCACGTGGACCAATGGGAAATGTTATATAAACACACGTGTTTTGAATTCTAGCTTGTCCCAAAATGAATCCACGAATTCTTCAGGTCTCTACGTCGTGTTACATGCGTTTTATACCTGTTAACATTACAGTACCTTTTCGGGGGGGGGGGGGGGGGGTACGGTGTCTGAGCGATTAGCACGCTCGCCTCCGACCAAGGCGAACCGGGCTCAATCCCCGGCCGGGTCACCGAACTATCGCACGTGGGAATCGCGCCGGACGATGCCGTTGTTCGGCGGGTCTTCTAAGGGATATCCCGCCTCCCCCGCCCCATCATTCCGGCGCCGCTCCATATTCACTTCAATCAACTTCATCGGTTCTAAATACTTCGCTGTTAAGAGCCCAAATATCTTCACTTCACTCACTTATTTTTGGTTAAATTGATATTTTAGAAAATACTATCTATAAATTATACTTCATTTTATACTTAATATGAATTAAAACAGTGAGCAAATAAGTGTGCTGTTAACGCCTACTAACAAAGAGTTCTTATGCAAACTGTGCGCACGGCTGTGGTGCGTTGTCCCTTTTGTGTACAGTAATTTTCTATACTCGGATAAGCTTTGTTTGCATGAGGCGGAGGAATATCCTGGAAGTAGAACTTTAGCAGTGCTTCAAAAAAGTTGGCAGTAACAGTGAATGGACTATGGCGCTATTACTGCGTTGAAAAGGGCAGACGCGAAACACATTTTGTCAGAAATGTCCCAGGATTGTGGAAATAAAATTGTCACATAACAATTATTTTTTTAAGATAGTAGATTCTACGCTCTTACAGAATTATTTTTACGAGATCGCCTTCACTTCATGCATTACTTACATTACTCTGGATTATCGGAACGTTTCAAGACAACTGTTCTTTTAATATGGTTTCTGTAGGGAATCGAAGAATCCTGCCAGTGCCAAAATAACGGGAATGAAGGATTACTGTAAAAAAAAAAAACAGCGAGACACATTTTACTGTATGAGCAGGTTAATTGCTCTGACAGAGTGAGTGACTAGTCCCAAGAGTTCATCAGATCTTGTCTGACTTGCCCCATTCTTTTGTTCTTTTCATAATTTCCTACGTTTCATCTGCACTTTAAGCAGGCTTGAAACCAAATTTAATACATGCATGTACGTGATCCATCAAAACCGCACTCGCATACACAAAACCAACCACTTTTGTACTCGCCAAATATGGCCATTCACTAGGGGCGAGTGAAGAGATTCGGGCGGCTCTTAACATCGTGGTCTTGAGAGCCGATGAGGGTGAACGAGGTGAGTATGGAGCGCCGCCGGAATGAAAGGGCGTGGGAAACGGGAGATCCCCGATAAAACCCGCCCGACAAACGGCATCGTCCGGCACGATTTCCACTTGCGAAAATCCGGCTATTGAATCTGGCTCACCTTGCTTTGAGGTGAGCAGGCTAACCACTCAGCCACTCGTGGCCCCCATTCAGTAGGTACGGATTAAAAAAGCTCACGTTGTACGTGATGCTTCATAAAAAACTATGGTACGGCGGCCCTTGTACCTCCGAAAAAAAAAAAAGACGTATCAGTTTTGTATGTTTTCAGACGTTCTCTATGCGTGTTTGTAAGGAGTTGGGCATTTCATTATCTGGTGTATTTTTCTTCCATCGTGTATTCATTAACTTGTCCACGCGTAAATCATCAGGGAGTCCGAAAAACATACGTTAATGGTCCTCTTCCCGTGCAGCTCAAAAGCTAGCTACGTTAGTGAATATTATTTATCGGTTCATCATGCTCTGTCAAGTATTTTACGGAAGAGCCGTAGTTGATGCGCTTGTCATTGTCGCCCTTATGGCTCCAGAACACGTGCTTCAACTACGCCTGTACACGCACATGTGAGATATCAGTCGTGTTACCGACAGCCAACAACATGTACCTCGTGAACAATCAGCTGGCAGAGTCACGTGTCCGCGCACTGTGAAGGCACTGGTTATACTGCCAGCCACCAATACGAACCTAATAAGCAATCAGCTGGCAGAATCACGTGTCCGCGCACTGTGAAGGCACTGGTTATACTGCCAGCCACCAATACGAACCTAATAAGCAATCAGCTGGCAGAGTCACGTGTCCGCGCACTGTGAAGGCACTGGTTATACTGCCAGCTACCAATACGAACCTAATAAGCAATCAGCTGGCAGAATCACGTGTCCGGCCACTGTGAAGGCACTGGTTATACTGCCAGCCACCAATACGAACCTAATAAGCAATCAGCTGGCAGAGTCACGTGTCCGCGCACTGTGAAGGCACTGGTTATACTGCCAGCCACCAATACGAACCTAATAAGCAATCAGCTGGCAGAGTCACGTGTCCGCGCACTGTGAAGGCACTGGTTATACTGCCAGCTACCAATACGAACCTAATAAGCAATCAGCTGGCAGAATCACGTGTCCGCGCACTGTGAAGGCACTGGTTATACTGCCAGCCACCAATACGAGCCTAATAAGCAATCAGCTGGCAGAATCACGTGTCCGCGCTCTGTGAAGGCACTGGTTATACTGCCAGCCACCAATACGAACCTAATAAGCAATCAGCTATCACAACCACGCCCCTTACACTTTCACGTCACAGAAACAATATTTATTTTAATTCGTGTTCGCCATGAAGATAATTCTTTACTTTTAGCAGTCAATAATCGCCACTTTGCCTGTGTGATTTTTAAAGGCTTTGAAAGGCTTTTCGACATTGGTTTAAACTGCAGCCTGAGACGTTGCCATCCAACCACAACTTTTCGTCTCGAGATTCCCAATAACTAGGGACGTGAAAAATTCGCGAGTTCAATTACCTGTAAGGCTAGACTCCACAGTCGTACGTAAAACCATTCAACTATTACTGCTCATTGGTTGCTTGTTGTTTCAGTGCGAAGACGATGATAGGGTCAGCATTTTATTGTGCGTTTATTATTTGCACAGACTTGTCCAGGAGGTGTTAAATAACGGGTGGACGAATATCATAAGGAATACAAACGTAGAAGGTTTTGAATTCTACCTTGACCTATATTGAATCCGCGAATTTTTCAGGTCTCTGCCAATAACGTTACAATAAACGAACTGTAACAGTGCGATACTTAACACTTTGTAGACTACGCTCGAGTGTAGCTCGAGCAAAGCTAAGTTGAAAATGTCTTTGTCGTTTAGAACATAACTCGCATGACTGTTCAGTCTTTGTTCGGATAGTATTTACACGACCTCACAAGAACACAACAGCGCAGTAACAAAGATATTACTGACGATAGAATTTATTTTTTATAGCCACTGAAAGAGACATGATTGATTGTAAATCCTTCTATACGATAGAGGACATTTGATTGGGTCAATATCAGCTCGGCTCTCCATTGGTTGATGCCCAGTCAATAATGAACGATGTAAAGTACAGGGTAGTGTCTGGTGTGGTATGGACCAATAGGACGATGGTGAGTTCTAACACAGACACCAACAGAACCAGTGTTCTTGCAGTAGTGGATATAGGCGACTCACTGCTAATGTGTCTTAAGTGCCAGTAA
Source organism: Dryococelus australis (assembly GCA_029891345.1). Classification (NCBI taxonomy): domain Eukaryota; kingdom Metazoa; phylum Arthropoda; class Insecta; order Phasmatodea; family Phasmatidae; genus Dryococelus; species Dryococelus australis. The sequence continues at coordinate 17,880,883 of CM057006.1, read as the reverse complement.
ATATGTGCAGTCCTCAATGTGTTAACAGCCGTTATGCTGTCCACTCATCACTTTTTGAAAACATCCCCCCCTCCCTCATCCTTTCTCTCTCTCTATCTGTCTCTCAAATCCACCGGCTGGGTCACTCCAAGATTTTTGCATGTGGGTATCGTTCCGGGCAATGCCTCTGGTCGGCGGGTTTTCTCCGGGATCTCCAGTTTCCCCAGCCCTTGCATTCCGGCGCTGCTTCGTAAGTACCTCTCCTCACTCTCATCGTCTCTCAAGACCTCGATGTTAAGAGCCGTCCAAATATCTCCCTCCCCTCCCCACCCCCCATCAACAACCATCTTCAAACGCGCAAAATCGTACCTGTTAGACGGAAGCTGTGAAGGGGGGTATGGTAGCAGCAGCGGTATTATTACCACATAAACGCCTTATTACCTCTCCCTCCTCGTGGTCGAGTACCTCGCCCGGAGGTTCTTGCAGTCGGTGTTAGATGTCGTGCACGTAATAGTAAGCGCAGGAAGGCAGGTAAACGGTTTTTCGCCCACGGCTGTGATCCCCCGAGTGTGTAACAGCCTGTTGTAACAACCTGTAGTTAAGAGCGGCGACCCGTTAGGTAAAGTGTCTCCGCTAGGTTACACATACTAAGGTTTATTCTACTCGGGTTCGGAACAGAACGTGATTTAGGCCGTGGTTGCACGAGTGCTGTTATAGGCTGTTCACGATCAAGTGAGCACTTTTTAAGGCTCCCCCCCCCCAAACAGGCATTAACCACTAATAAATCTATTTTATTGCAGTGTCAGACATTAACTTTTAAAAGTTGTGAAAGTATACACCGTATTTATTAATGTGGCAATGCTCATATATAAAAATGGCTTAAAAATAAAAACTGGCTTAAAAGAAAAATTTGGAAGGGCCTTAAAAAGTGCTTACTTTACCGTGAACGGCCTATAAACACATTTCAGCTAAATAGATTCGGTAGCCATGTCTGAACAAGTTTAAAAACAGAACGTGTTTTCGCGGTTACACACCCCCGAAGCAGAATGAAATCTATGGAAATTCTAACCTCAAAAAACACGGAACTTAAAATGTATGATATTTAATTATAGTAACCTCCAACATTTATCGCTATTGATCTTTTTAATTTTTATGAAATCTACACTTTTACTGTGAAGGCATAATGGGTGGGTATTAGTACATTCAACCTTAAACTTAAGTTAATTCAACAAGTGCAAGAATTCCCGCCAGATTCAGAAATATTTATTACACTGCTTGTTTACTTCGAAGCAGCCAATAGGAGCGGAGCAGAGAAGAGAAGCCGTTCGAAACTACTTATGAAAACAGTTCACTTTGAAGGAGAAACAACTGCGATCGGAACTCGTTCGAAGGTAACGTAACCTCGTCAACAGCTGAAACTTGTTTTAGTGAACTAGTTCTGCCAGCATCCCGGGTAACCGCGGCCTTTTTATGGGAAATTTTGGCACAGGGTGCTAGGTGCGCAGTATTCCAAAAGGTAAATTTTTATTAAATTTAAAGTTACACGAATAACAAAAAAGAAATATTTAACTTATTTAGGAAGTTACTTTATATTTGATTTATGATTATTACAACTATCCTGTTTTTTTTTTTTAACGTAGAAGAAAATTGAGAAAATTTGGTACGTTTCCGACACTAGCGCTTACCTAGTGGCAAAAATATTTGGACGCCAAACTTTTAACATCGATATTCTCAACCTGTAAAGGCTGTTCACGACAAAGTGAGCACATTTGAAATAAACCTTAGAAAAAAGTCACCGCTCCTACCTGCATATATTTTAACGGGTGCGTTGAGTGACATGCGCTTAGTCATGTTGGCAACGATGTATGAGAAGTAGTTCCATATCTTAACGTCGAATAAAATGTGTTAGATAACCATCTGTGGCAATTTAGATTTTTTCCTTTGTCTACGTGTTTTTTTTTTAATGCAACGAAGTGTGTAAATGAGCAGATTTGTAAAGTATATACTTTACGAAAAATTTCACAGTTTAACTTGACCAACGCACGAATAAAGTGATGAGGCCGATGACAGTGTTAATTTTACACAAGGCGGTATAATGCACGACGTGTATACAAGTATATCTTAGTCAGGGCTTTCAAAAATGCTCATTTTACCGTGAATAGCCTATAGTAGAAGTGATCTTATCCATTAAAAGTTTTATTCTGCTCATGTTGGAAATATTAATGCCTTTAGTTCAGCAACTGAACATTTTCGCCGCCAGGGTGCTCGGGTGTCGCATGTGTAACGGAGTGTTTCGTTTTGTATGTAAGTACCTAACTGGGATAATTGCAATGTTCACAAAATAAACAGAACTGTGTAGAAACTTCCTAGTTTTGTACTGTGTGAGAACCTACTCAAAGAATAAAACTTTATTTTTAACACCAAAAACGAAATATGTCTACATGTTTTTTAAAATGTTTTTCTTCCGTAAAATGCACTTACCACAACTTTGACTTGCACAATTATTTTACTTAAATAAAACAACTGAATCGAAAATAAATTGTGAAATTGTTAGAATATAAGTATTTGCGCTCCCTCCCGTTGTTTCCTTAGGAGAGAAATATAAACGCACTAATTACTTTTGATGACAGTCATATTTGTTTCGCACTTAAATTTGTATCGATTTTCTACTGATATAAGCTTACTTACCAACATTCAGTGCCAAAAACAGTTGTGTTTTAACTTTTTGTTCTTACAAACCCCACAGGGCGTGAATAATAGTTGAAGGATTTTAGCTCTAATTATAAGGAACGCGGGAGTACTTCCCAGACAAAACGCAGAACATGTAAACAAAAAAATATTCTGCAACTTATGTGTAGGGACAGCTGTTTTTCGCGAAAATATTTACTGCTATGCTAGACTTTAATATCCTACGTCCACAACCACAACTTCCTTTGGTTATTGGCGGCGTGTCTGTGTGATAAGGTAGGGATAGGAAAATTTCGCAGCGACCTGTAGGATAGACTCCACAATCCTTTATACAGTCGAGCCTAAGATGTTTGTACATTGGCTGCTGCCCCAGTGTTACCTCACACCTGGAAGATAGTGATTCGCTTCTTGTTTCTTTGCTAGCCTGCTATTTGCTCAGAGTCAACCAGGGGTGGTCTAATAAACTCTTATCCAACTGTAAAGGTGACTTCAGTGTACACGTGTTTTAAATCTACTTTGCCCTGAAATAAATTCGCGAAATTTTCCTATCCCTAGTGGAAAGACACATTCTTATTTGACTGGGCCAGTCAGAACAAAGTACTCCGATGCTGAACGTCCATGGTTCACGGACAGACACTTGAGGCACGAGACATTTAAAACCATCCAACTATGAAACTGCATACGAACTTAAGTGTTTTGGAGTACAATTGGTCTTGAGATATTTTAGCGAAAACCACCTGTCTCTACTTATGTGTTAAACAGTATTTATGTGAACGTTAATTGCAAACTGGTTAGTACTTTTAATGTGAACTAACTGTAGTACTGATTGACTGAAGACACCCCGCCATCTTCTTACTGCGCTTCAAATGTAAACAAAACACATTTCGTAGAGCATTTTATTAATAAGTAGAAATACTAATTTGGAGCGATATTGATTAATATTGAGTAACAGAAATTACGATACTTGTGGTTCATAATGATTAAAATAACATTATATATACAGCGTCCGCGTAAAACAACACGTTCACTATTATTTTTAATAATTCGCAGATAATTGTCCCACTTATTTGATAAAATTTAATTGAACACAAATTACAATGATTTGCGCTACAAACACAGCTTACTGCCACTCTTGTGAACACGAGACAACATACAGGATATCGTACAAATATTCAACATATGTCATCGCCTAATTGTAACACCAAAATATCATATTTCTGATACTGAACGCGCATCATTTTCTTGTTGCTAGATATGGGCAATCTAGTTCCATTACTTAGAGTCTTACCAAAAACTTTTTCATGTGTGGACACAGAATTAAAACTTCCGTTGTAATTATGAAATTGCAAAAAAAAAAAAAATATTCAAATGCGTAGTCATGAAAACATAATTACCAGTTCATCCCATTTCCCCTGTTTATTGTAATGTAAATGGCTTTTTAGCGTCCCCCGGTTTTATACTTGAAAGCTTAGCAGGGGACGGCTTACAAACTAATTTATAACCCAACTTAAAATAACAACTATGCCTTGCCCGGGATTCGAGCTCCGAGCCTCCCGCACCCCAGATCTGCGGCGCACCAACCGACTGCTCCACGGAAGGCCGACTTTCCTATGCAAATTAGACTTATTTTTGCAAGTCGATTATTATTGCTGGGGTCCTCCAAACTATATGAGTTGTGATTTTGACACGTCATTGAACAGCGTTCGGCATCGGCCGACGTGCTCCTCGCTGATGGGATGAATACGGATTGGCTGCAGTGCGACAATGTGGCAGACGACTGATAGCTGTCAATAGTTCTTCTCTGTTACGTATTCCAGAAGCGACGGACGAGTCAGCCGCTAGGAAGTTTTCGACAGCGCTGACAAGACACTGATTGGCCAGTAATCTGCTGCTATTTCAAGAGAGGAGAAAAAAAAATTAATGAGCAGAATTGGCGCTCAGTCCCCGCACGATGAGAGATACTGGACTCTCCGATCATGTTCAAAAATTGCACCTAGGACCATTTCTGAAATATCTGCTGAGAGTTTACTTGTACCTCTTAAGTACGTCATCAATAGAGACCCGAGAAATTCGCGAGTTCAATGACGGGCTATACTACACAGCCTTATGTACCCTCATACAGTTATCCCATGTTTATTAGTTGATTGTTGCGGTAGTAAAAGGCGGTGGTTGGGCGCACAATTTCTTGCGTGTTTGTTATTGGCTTATTTATCTCCAGGAGGTGTCAGAAAACACGTCGACCAATTACAAACGTAACGTGAACGTACATGTGTGTGAATTCCAAATTGTCTAGAAACGAATCCGCGAAATTCTCGGGGTCTCTAGTCATTAATATATAATCTGATTTTTTTTTCCCCTACCTAGGGGAGATTTTTCGAGTGGCAGGAGCTCGTGACTTCCTAATCCTAGCTGCTTACAGAAATTTTTGTAGTTGTATTGCATTTACAGTTTTGCTTCCTTGCCTTGGTGAATAGGGTTCACAATTTTACTGTGTTTCAGTCGTGCCAAAACCAAGCCATCGCATTATATGTTTTAGGTGCCGTGGTGGTGCAGTGGTCAGACTATTCGCCTACCACCTAGACGAACCGGGCTCGATTCCCGGCAGTGGTCGGTCCCGGATTTCCGCGCACGGGTTCTCTCGAGAACCTTCCTTTTCCCCGCCCTTGAATTAGTAAGTGATGAATAGACACACTGAAAATCAGAGAAAGTCTACTCAAACAATCTTAACTACATCGTAAGAAAGATAAAGTGCTACGAAAGTATGCTTATCAAACCTTTCTCAAATATATTTTCACTGAATTATTTAAAACTCTGTACTTTTTAAGAGGCCTCTATGGTTATCGTACAGACCCTACTCCAAGCAGTTGTGGCGATTCAAATTTTTTTTTTTTTAAATTAATATGGATAGGGGCAGTGAAATTTCGCGTAAAGATTTCGAGACAAGCTATATTTCAATACACTGTACGGTAGTTTACCTTCCACAATTGACTGCAGTAACATGTTACTCTTAATACGCGAATCATTTTGGGTCACTGGCAAAGTTGTTGAGTTCTAATTGGCCCGGTTTTAAACAGAAACAAAAAGCTTCTCATGCAGAGTGTGAACAACGCAATCAATAACAAAATAAAATTTTCAGTTTGAGCACAGAGTATTGAAATCCACCATGTACTCGGAATGATTCGCGAAAGAACACTTGCTCTAGGTAAGGAAAACTGACTGCACGTAGCCAGACTCCGTTTACGATATTTATTCTACTGTAAAACAGTGTTTTAAACTATAGCCGCAATGCTGTATCATCTCTGAACAGATTCATGTATTAAAATCCTGTAGTCGAAACACTTCCTTCTGGTCTGATGGGACCTTGAGGCGTTTAATAATGTTTATAGGTAGGGATACGAAAATTTCGCGAGTTCAGTGACCTGTAGGATGGACTCCACAATCCTTTATACAGTCGGGCCTAAGATGTTTGTTCATTGGCTGCTGCCCCAGTGTTACCTCACACCTGGTAAATTGTTATTCGCTTCTTGTATCTTTGCTAGCCTGCTATTTGCTCAGAGTCAACCAGGGGGTCTAATAAACTCTGATCCAATTGTAAAGGTGACTTCAGTGTACACGTGTTTGAAATCTGCCTTGTCCTGAAATTAATTCGCGATTTTTTCCAACTCCTTTTTTTTTTTTTTTTTTTTTTTGGCTAGTCACCATAAAATGAGCACTTTTGGAAGCCCTGCTTGAGATGTACTTGTATGCATGTTGTGTATTCTTCCGCCTTATGTAAGAGTAGTATTGTCATGGGCGTCATCACTTTATTAATGCGTCGGTCAAGTGAGACTGTGAAATTATTAGAAAAGTTAATATTTTACCAACCTGAGCATTTTTACACTTCAATGCATTAAAAAAACAGAAATAGAAATAATTAATTTTAAGTCATTACAAATGGTTACCTAATATATATATATTTTTTTCAACATTTAGATACGGAACTACTTTCCATCCATCGTTACGAACTTTACTGGGCGAATGTCACTCAGTGTACCTGCTCAAATATATGCATGCAGTGGCAGTGACTTTCTTCTAAGGTTCATTTCTAAAGTGCTCACTTTATCGTGAACAGCCTTTAGTAGAAAATTCAATTACATATAGGAATACAATTAACAGTTTTGTTGGTATTGTTAGTATTTACGTAAACAATATTTATATGGTTCCTACAGTCATATATTTTCTTTAGTGTATCCACGGTACCTTCACACTTTTTGAATCAAACCTTCGAAGAAAAAAAAACCACACCATGTATGACAGTTTTGGTTGTTTTCTAAATATGCAATTTGTCAATAGCGTTTTATATCTGTTTTAACATAAAAGTGCCTTTTTTGGTTCTATTGAACTTCTCTTTATATTCTATCTGTAAATTATGTAATGACATGGATTATTGATACGAATAGGACATGGAGAAAGTAGATGTGGTGGTAATACCTAGTAAGAAAGATTTTTAAGCTAAATATTATTAAACTTGGAGCGCAAGATTTAAGTGCTACGTCCCTCTGATATAATTTTATAGAATCAGTTTGCAGGAGGCGGAGGAATATTCTGGAAGTAGTTCTTACGAAGGGCTTCAGAAAATTTGGAAGTAACCTCGAATGGAACACAAATAATGAAGCTTAGCCTAGGCGGAACTCTTTTTTCACGATGAATCAGACGTACGTACCTACCTAATACGAAGGGAGGCCAAGGTAAAGGCTGCTCACGATAAAGTGAGCATATTCGGAATCAACCTCCGAAATAAGTCGCTGCTTCTGACTGCATCCTTTTTAACGTTAGAGCTGAGTGAAATTCTTATGGGAAAAATTGGCAACGAATTAAGAAAAATACTTTCATGTCTCAAGGTTACACCAACATTGCCACTGTTTAAATTTGTGGACGCTTAACTTATTTAATTTTGTTATGTACGTATAAGGCTTGAACGTGGCGTATTGGTAACATATTTTGTTATGTACGTATAAGGCTTGAATGTGGCGTATTGGTAACATATTTTGTTATGTACGTATAAGGCTTGAATGTGGCGTATTGGTAACATATTTTGTTATGTACGTATAAGGCTTGAACGTGGCGTATTGGTAACATATTTTGTTATGTACGTATAAGGCTTGAACGTGGCGTATTGGTAACATATTTTGTTATGTACGTATAAGGCTTGAATGTGGCGTATTGGTAACATATTTTGTTATGTACGTATAAGGCTTGAATGTGGCGTATTGGTAACATATTTTGTTATGTGCGTATAAGGCTTGAACGTGGCGTATTGGTAACATATTTTGTTATGTACGTATAAGGCTTGAACGTGGCGTATTGGTAACATATTTTGTTATGTACGTATAAGGCTTGAATGTGGCGTATTGGTAACATATTTATGTTACTGACAACTTTGCAGTTACACTTGAACGGCGCACAATTTAAGTGAGAGGGTCCGTGCCAATGTTAATTTCACATGCAGCGGAAGGATACGAAATCAGGGGTGTAGATCGTAAGCAAGGCTTTCTAAAGTGCTTACTGTATAGTGAACAACCTATATTCTTCAACATGCATGTCTCCCAAGCGTTTCCTTTGTTTGGCTAACATGTTCACGTGGGAATATGTGTGCTTGCCTTTAACACTTTGAGGACTATACTCGAGTGTAGTTCGGGCAAAACGTGCTTGAATATTTAATTCCAAATAAAAAACAAAACGGGTATACTTACATCAGTTCCTATTTCATAAGGATTTTGAATAGTAACTCATACAACATCAACAACGAACTCCGTAAATGAACGACAAATTTTTGTGTACTTACGGAAATGAACACGATGGGATGTACAACCTGTTACATACGAAAAAACATTTGGTTGGAAAACGGTACACTCAGCTCTCCATTGGTTGGTATCTGGCCAATACGAAAGACGGGTGTCGTTTTGACCAGCAGAATGGCGTTAAGTGATAATAGGGACCAATATAACACGGTGTCCCTGCAGCGGTATGGATATAGGTGACTAACGCCTAGCTTGTCTTTAAAGCTGGCAAAAGTGTGCCGACCTCAAAGTGTTAATGCTGGCTATAAAATGTACTCTTGGTCTTCCTTTACTCCTTCTATCTTCCAGCTTCCCTTCAAACAAGGCGGTGGACCAGTCAGAATGACGAAGCAAGTGGCAAACGAAGTTATTTATTCTCTTGTTTAAGGTTTCAACCAATATGCATGTTTCAATTGGACTTTTGAGGATGTTCTCGTTTGTGACTTTATCAGTCCGAGGTATTCTTTGAAGTCGACGCCAGCACCACATTTCAAATACCCCGAGTCTCAGTACTTCCGCTTCTCGCAGGGTCCATGTTTCTGACCCACAACTAGGGATAGGAAAATTTCGCGAGTTCAATGACCTGTAGGCCAAGACTCCTCAGTCCTCTACATGCTGGAGCCTCAGCTGTGTGTTCATTGGCCGTTGCCCCACACCTGGCAGTTATGGGATTCGCAGGGTATTTCCTTGCAAGTCTGCTATTCGCTCAGAGGCGTGCAGGGTGGGTCTAATAAACTGTGATCCAACTGCGAAGGTGACGTCACTGTATAAGTGTTTGACGTCTATCTCGTCCCGAAATGAATTCGCGAAATTTTCCTATTCCTACCCATAGCTTACAACACTCCATACAAAGCTTTTCACCAAATGCTTTCGTACCTCTATGTTGATGATATTAGATGTTACTAGACGTTTCTTTTTTTGAGAATGCTTCCTTCGCCCGTGCAATTCCGGTATTTACTTCTCTTGTACATTTTTCGCCAGCTGTGATGACACTTCCCAGATGTTTGAATTCCTTGACTTGGTCTAGGTTTTCTCCGTCCATCAAGACAGCGGAAATCTGACCACCAGCCCTAGTGCATGGCATTATCTTGGTCTTCTTCGCGTTTATCCTCATACCGCACCTCTCTCCTTTTAGTAATTTGCCCATGGGATTTTTAGTGCCTTTTCCATATCTCCGTACATGGAATTTTTCATCATTTACCAATAGTTTGTGATGGCGTGTATAGAGAATTAGCCGCTTTGCATAGACACTTACTCATGCTGCGCTCGAAGCGACTGGAGTTAATGAGATGCCGGATAATGCGGGCTAGGACTTCCGCTTCCTGCCTTGTAAGTTTGGCTGACGTTACAACTGCAATGGCGAGACGCAGCTGTGTTCAACGCGATAGTGACATTGCTTGTCGTCGCTCTCGCTGACAGTGCCGTTTTAAGTACACTGTTATTATTATTATTTTTTTCAAATTCACGAAGGAACTCTTTGTATTACTACAAACATTATATATATATATTTTTTTTTGTAAAATCTGCAAATCATATATTTGGAATATTGCAAATGATAAGCTTGTATAGCAACTCAAATGATTGAGAAGTGGACATGAAATAATTTTTTTTATTCTAGAAAACAAACGTGATTAATTAATAACATAGTATGGGAAAGGGGGAAGGGGACTGACTATTTCAAAGTTAAATTCCCAAAAACAATTACACTTTGCGAGCACGGTAACAATTCTGTGCAACAGTAATGGCGTCACATGATTTTAAAATCGTAGTCCTTTTTTTTTAATCACTAGAAGCCCGCCATCGCTTCGCTCAGGCGTTACGGAGTGACTACCCGTGACTACCAGTGACTACCCGTGATTACCGGTGACCAGTGACTACCCGTGAGTACCAGTGACTACCCGTGATTACCGGTGACCAGTGACTACCCGTGAGTACCAGTGACTACCCGTGATTACCGGTGACCAGTGACTACCCGTAACTACCCGTGACTACCAGTGACTACCTGCGAATCATGGTTTTGCTAGTGCGTGCTTAGAAAGCAGCCATGCAAGCTCATTTTCTCCGACTTCGTGTACAAATTTTGAAATTTCTCAGGGGATATTTTTATTTTTTATTTAATAATTATAGCCTATGACTATCTGGAAGAATGCAGATTTCTAATAGTGAAAGAATGATAAGAATCGGCCTTGTAGTTTCCGAGATTACCTGAGACATATAGGCCCTAAATAAACAAACAAACTCACATTACCTATTTATAATATTAGTATAGATTTGAGACGTTTTAAGTGTTTTAAGTTATTCAAACTTGCAATACTTTTCTTTTTTCACGAAGTTAAACTTTTCACTGCCCCTAGTTTTTGCACAAACATCTACATACAGTTTTGTGGTGTTGAGAGTGCGCCATTTTTCGACGTTTATTACTAGGGACGCCCGAATTTCGCGGAAATATTTCCGTGCACGTTGGGTTTCAATACCCTACGCGTATATCAGCAGTGTTCTTTTGTTTATTGGTGGCATGTCTTTGTGAGATAACGTTTTCGTACTTGGGTGGCCAATCAGAATTAGTTTACTCCTGCAGTGCGCGTCTGTGATTCGCGAGCAGACACCTAAGGCGCGTAGCACGTAAATGATCCAATGACGAAAGTGGATCTGAGCTAACGTGTTATCAAATACAACTGGTCGTGAACGAACATGGCTTTTGTAGTTTTACAAACGAGTACTTTTATAAGAGGAATATTTCTGTACTGCTACAAACATTTGTAAAATTGCAAACGATTTTCCAGTAAAAATTACAAATATTTTCTTACAGCGTAGGCCTACTCTCAGGTGAGGTAACATGCTAGAGTTGGTTTGTGTTATGGGTTGATGGATTGAGGGGGGGAGGTAGGTATGGGGATAGAGAGGCACACATCCAGCAAGCAAAAGGAAAGCCATGTACACATTATCCTGCAGCCAGGAGAGGCGCGCTCTGTCGCCAGCTGTGCGGCTGCGGGGGAGGCATACATCAGTCTCAGCCGGGCCTTCTGTGCGTAACCCGAGTACATGTCCTCAGTCAGCTCAGCAAGACTACGCACTAGGTCCTGGCTTAGCTAGGCAAGCGCTACAGTGGCCCGTTCAGCTGACAGTTCCAGGTGTCGCAGCGATGCAGTCTCGCACGTGCTCAGACATGCGAAATTCACGTCATTTTCTGGCAGAAGACGGTAGTTCACCGCCCTATGCATATGCGAGTGGGTGCCATTTGTTTATTGGTTTCTATTGTAGCGAGGACGTAAGGACACACATTTCCTTTTGGCTTGGTTGGACGTGATTGGACCATCCCACCGTTAGTTTCTTGCTGTTGGTCCAAGGTACCTAGGGCGTGTCCAATCAAACCGCAGCTCAATGACAAACGCTACACAGAATCACAAGTGTTTGAAGTCTAGTATGTCTTGAAATAACAACGCGAATTTTACTGGTCTTTACGTATGCGCACGAAGTGTTGGCTGAAACATTCTAACGAAAAGTGTAATGCATATCAGAGTCGGTATGTAGGGACATAACATATTTTTGGATTTAATTACAAGACAAGATATAAGTCGAAGATGTGTACATTGAAGCCATCTTTGCCATTGGATCACTGTTTATTAGATAGCCTACGCCGTAGACGGCTTTGGGCCAGTAGCAGACTTGCAAGGAAACAAACAGTGAATCACATACTGCGAGATGTGAGGTAACACTGGCTACTCTATGGGGCAACAGCCAATGTACAAACATCTAAGTCTCAAGTTTACACAGGACAGTGGAGTCTAGCCTGCATGTCATTAAACTCGAGAAATTGTCCTGTCCCTATGTATAGAGATCCGAAAATTTAGCGGAGTCAATTGAGGACACGTTAAACTTCAACCCCATGTACACGGGAGTCTCTGCTCCTATTGGTACATAGTTTGTTAGACACACCACGAACCACGTTCAACCAATAACAAACCTGCTAAGAAACCAAGGAACGAATCACGTGCTACCTGGTTTGGCAGTAAACTGGAGCATTAGCCAATTAACATCTAAAAGAAGCTCGAATACATAAACGATTGTGGAGTCTAACCTGTTCAGAATGAATCCGCGATATTTTCGGGTTTCTGCTTATGTATAATTCCATTTTATGTAAGTATTTATGAAGTTAAACACATTCTGGACTAAGCTATAGCGCAGCTATGGCTATGCCACAATGAAAATTCTCTGTCGTTTAAAAACGAAACTCACAGAGGTATAGTACACTTTTTGCAAGTACACTACAGAACATCAATCAGATTTGCGTGTATGAAACATATGTTTTTTTAATTGCTATTCAAATTAATACCACAAATTGTGCATACAGTTAGTCATTGAAATGATATTTGACCAGCAAACGGCCAACTAGGCATTCAACTGGTTGAGTAGGTAAGTAAACATAGACGAAATGGTGTGGCTGTTTCTTTGATGTTGGTGTTATCATTATCTCATTTGTAAGAGTCATCCGAATTTCAACGAAAATATTTCCGCACGTGCTATATTTCAATACCTTACGGACATAATAGTAGTTTTCCTTTTCCTATTGGCCGCGTGTCTCTATGAGAAGTCGTTCTCTCACTTAACTGGCCAACCAGAAATAGGTTACTCCGATACTGTACGTCTGTGATTCGTGGGCAGACACCTAATACGCGTAACACCTAGATCGTCCAATCACGAAGGCGGATCGGAGCTAACGTATTATGAAGTGCAACTGGTCGTGAGATTCTTTCGCGAATTGAGGGGGCCCTACTGGTTGGCCCGCGCGAAGGTCTGGGGACGGGCCGTGTGTCTGATTGGCTGCTGCTTAGTGCGAGGTTATCCCTACTGGCTGGGCGAGTAGGTTGCGAGCTGCTGATTGGCGAACGGCGTTCTAATATGTCGCTGGCTAGCGACGCCATTTCGGTGGCGCGCCTGCGACTGGAGCTAGTGGAATAAGAGGCCGTTTCACCTCTGTATTGTAAATGGAGACGTGCGAAATTTGCGTTATTATTCGGTGCCGCGCGAGACTTCACTGCCCTGTACCTGCTTGAGAAAAATTCATGATTTCATTGACTACTGGCAATTACATGGCGTCATTTACCTGTGTGACCGCGTTCATGGAGATTGGCTACTGAACCGCTGAGCCGTAACTATTGGCTCAAAGTGATCTTGGTACGAGATACACATGTTGCGGACAGTGGAAAAACATGTATCATTTTGGAGCTCAGCCTGTCGTCAAATAATAAGGCGAATTTTACATGTATCTAATTATTAAGTAGTCTGTAGTACAGCTTTACACTTTGACAACCCCCCCCCCCCCCTTCTATACCTTATTTCCTAGCGCTACACGATATTTCCTTCTAATTACTCGTTCGCATACACAGGTGGTCGTCTTAATAACTGCGGTTGAACTCTTTAACATACACACTAATTTTTCATTTCAGGTGTTGCAAAATAGGGAAAATTTGGCGTGGATAGCACATGCGGAATTTTTTTTATAATAACTAAGAGACCTAAAATATTTGCGTTATTTTCTGGCATCACGCTAAAAATTCACCCTTCTATACATGTTCGAGTCGGTGTCATTTGTTTATTGGCTTCTGCAGCAGTGAGGGCACATCTTCCCTTTTGATTTGATTGGACGAGATTAAGCCAACCTCTTTTTAAAGGTTTCCTATTGGTCCAAAGCCGCCGTGGACATGCCCGAAAACACTGTAGTCCAATGACAAAGGCAATACAAAATCATAAAAGTGTTTGAAATTTAGTCTGTATTGAAAATAATAACGAGAAGAATGCAGGTCTCTAATAATAACTGGCACTTGTAAACCTGTACAATGGGTTTGAGTATATTCATGGCACAAGAAGCAGACAATTATAAAATAGCATAAGGTCAGCATAAACCAATAACATCGCCCTGGAAAGACAATGCCCGTATTGGTGTTATAGTCTATTTACGGTAAAGTGAGCACTTTTGAAAGTCCTCTGATTGGAAATAATAGTCAATAAATACATTTTATTGTAGCCTTAGAAGTTAACTTCTGAATGAGGTGGAATATATACACTGTGTTTATTACTATAGGCTGTTCACGGTAAAGTGAGCACTTTTGAAAGCCCTGCTTAAGATCTGCTTGTGTATTCCTCCGTCTTATGTAAAATTAAAATTGCCATGGACCTCATCACTTGATTCGTCCGTCGGTCAAGTGAAACAGTGAAATTACTAAGAAAGTAAATACTTTAAAACTCTGCTCTTTTTTTTACACTTCTATGGATTAAAAAAAAAAAACACAAAGCGAAAGAAATAATTTCAAGTTATCACATATGGTTACATAACACTTTTTATTCAACGTTAATATCTGCAACTACTTTCCATCCATCGTTACCAACTTTGCTGGGCGAATGTCACTCAGTGCGCCCATTAAAATATGCGCATGCAGGGGCAGTGACTTTTTCCTAAGGTTCATTTCTAAAGTGCTCACTTAATCGTGAACAGCCTTTACGTAGCAATATTTGTTTCAAAGAGATGTTTAAAGGACAAAAAAATGGCTGAAAGTAAAAAGTAACTAGGGCCTTAGAAGTGCTCAGTTTACCGTTAACAGCTTATAGCTTTTTACGCTGTACAGGACTCACCATGAGATTACCTAGTCTGCAACGAGTGAGTCGTGAACGAGTATATTCGGGGATAATGTGCTAAAGGGTTAATCACAATAACAGAGTAGTTGAGAATACAGAGGTGAAACAGCCACAAACTCCAGGCGCACACTAGCTAGCAATATGGCGCCACTCGCTAACAACACGTCAGAGAACCCCGTTCGCCAATCAGCGCCAGGTAACTTACTCAGCCGGTAGAGAACCTTCCGTAACACGCGGTAGCCAGACAGACACGAGGCCCGTTACCAGAGACTCGCGCAGCCAATCCGAGAGTGGTTACGCTCACAACAAAGGAACCGCCAAGCACCTTGTACTTATTTACTTAGTAATCTGGCGCCCGTTGAAGTCGCCTCAAGGAAGGTCGCGCCGGGTCAACGACCTGCGTTTCGCGCCGTTCCCGTGCGAAGCAACCGGCTCGCGACGACACCTACGACTCTCGTGAAAGCAGCCGATGCCCGTGTGAGCTCGTTCACGCCTTCCGCAGAGTAACAATTAAACAGAATGTGTGTTATCAGTGCGCTAACTATAGCTTACCACAATCAATTAAAAACTTTCGAAATCGCCGACGTTGGTTATAAGTTCCTCGCTCTGACTTGACGGGTTTCGATTTTAACTCGTCGAGTAGTATGCACGTATATACACGGGCTCACGTCAGTATGAACATTTATTTGC
Organism: Dryococelus australis; assembly: GCA_029891345.1. NCBI lineage: Eukaryota > Metazoa > Arthropoda > Insecta > Phasmatodea > Phasmatidae > Dryococelus > Dryococelus australis. The sequence goes on along the minus strand of CM057006.1, from coordinate 17,865,074 downwards.
TCTTGAAGACAAAGCTCCCACTGTTATAGTTTCACTGCATCTCTTTTTTTTTTTAATCTAATGAAAAAAATATGACTATAGGCTATTCAGGGTAAAGTGAACACATTTTAAGGCCCTTCTAAGTTTTTCCTTTCATCCAATTTCCATCCTCCTGTGCTTTTTAATGTAAACATTGCAATGTGACCAATAAACACAGTATATACATTTCCCCACACTCAAATTTTAATGCCCACGGCTGCAATAAGATATATTCATGAGTGGTTAATGCCTTTTGCCTATAGTCATTTTTTGAGTTCGTAAGAAAAAAATTGTTATTTTCCAATAAGTTCTCAAATGAACACGATATACTGTAAAACCTGTTACATCTGTCGCAACACATTAATTAACGCACAGTCAACGTGTGACTTCGTTGGCTGACGATTAGCCAATCAGCGTGCGCGGTGTAGCCAGGACCAATAGTAAGACAGTAAGTGGAAATGAAGAAACCAACACAACAGAAAGTACTGTAGTGGAGGACATAGGCAGCTAACTTCAACCTTGTCTTCAGTACCATTTAAGTTTTGCCATCCTCAAAGGGTTAATACTCGATACAATAATTATAATAAGTCGTGCCACCTATTTTTAGGGACGCCCGATTTTCGCGAACAGATTACTGCACGTGTTAGATTTCAATACCCTATGGGCACACCAGCAACTTTAATTTGCTTATTGGCGGCAAGTATTTGTGATACAACATTTCCATACTTGACTGGCCAATCAGAATCAGATTACTCCGACACTGTATGCCTGTGGTTCGCTGGCAGACACCTAAGACGCGTGACACCCCGGTCGTCCAATCAAGAAAGGGGATCTGAGCTAAAGAGTTATGAAATACAACTGGTCGGGAAATATGTTTTCGCGAAATTCGGGTGTCCCTAGCAATTTTTCACGAAAAGATTCCACGAATAGTTATACTCCAAAACATGTTAGTTCAGAACCAGTATCGCGGTTGGATGGTTTTAACCCGCGCACGCCTCTCTGCCAACCAATCACGGACGTTCAGTGCCAAGGTACCTCCATCACGACTGACCCGGTCGAGTAGGAAATGTGTTTTCACACAGACTCGCAGCCAATGACCAAAGGAAATGTGCAAGCTTGCGCGTTATAAGTGGAAGTATGGCTTGAGCATAAATACTTTGGCGGAAAACGGGTGGCCCTAGATAGGACCTCAGGTAACGACGCTGGTCTGAGCTAACGAATTTTGAAGTAAAGCTCGGCAGGCGCAACTGTCCTCGCGAAAATCGGTTGTCCGTTTTCATCACGCGCACGGGCTGCGTTCGTGGCGGAATAAAATAAGCAGAAACTTTATCTGCCCCTTCGAAAACTAATAGCGCAATCTTTGCCTACATGCTTAGTCGATGAAATTATCGCACACGAAAAAAAAAAAAAAAAAAAAAGGTATTTTGTCACATCCATAAACGCTTGCGGTATTTTATATTTTTAACCAGCCATTTTAACGCCATGTTCGTCGCTCGAGTTTACTTAGCGCGTTTAACAGGTCGCTGCCACTGCGTAGGAACAACCCACTTATCGAGCCGCCTTCCACAAACGTCAGTTGTTGTCTCAGCGGGAGCTCGCTACTTGAGAACCTTCATGCACGAGATAACTGAGAGCTGCTGTTAACGTCGCTCGGTGTGAAGCTAGGTCATGTTATCGGCCTCGCATTTTGCAATGGTTTCACAAAGAAACACAGCGCAACGCCTCGCTGCTAGACAAGCTGTCGCGTTCTGCGCCGAGCGAACGGCGAAGATGTTCTGCTTGTACCTCCAGACAGGCGAATTCCGACGATACGATTGGAAAAAAAACATGTTATTACAGGCTCTTCACGGTAAAGTGAGCACTTTCGAAAGTGCTGCTCGGGTTCTACCATATGTAAATAAATAGAAGCATGAAAAATTCGCGAGTTCAATGACCTGTGAACTAGACTCCACAGTCCTGTGTAAAGTCATGAAAATATCAGTGTTTTTGGTTACTTGCTGTCTCATTGTAATGCGATGATTGGTTTTGTATTTTGTTGTGTGTTTATTATTGGCTCAAAGCTGTCCAGGAGGCGTAGAACAACGGGTGAACCAATAGCATAAACAATACAAACGAACAAGGTGTGGTATTCTAGCTCGTCCCAAAATGAAACCGCGAATTTTTCAGGTCTCTATAAATAGAACATTGCCATGCACCCGTTGGTTTTATTGATGCATCAATCCAATGGAAAAGTGTTTTGATTACAGTGGTCATTTCTCACAGCTTGATTTCCAAAGTGTTCACTTTACAGTGAATAAGCACCTGTTTTTCGCGAAAATATTTCAAGACTTCTTGAACTCCAAAAGACTAAGAGGTTAGCTCGACTTTCGTGATTGTACGATTTTAACTGTTTCGCATCGCAGGTGTCTGCCCGCGAATCACGGACGCTTAGTGTCGAAGTAGACTGATTCTGATTGGTCCAGTTTTGAAAGGAACTGTCGCTCGAACAAGACACGTGGACAACAACCAAAGAAAAACTGCAAGCATGACATAGGATGTTGGAGTCTAACTTTCGCGTAAAATCTTATCGCCTAAAACAGGTGGCCCTATCTAAGACACGTAGCTAAGGGGGGGGGGGGGGGCTATAGGCGTATACACAAGAAGCTGTGATGAGAACCTGCGTTTCTTACACAGGTGTCAGCCGCCACGCGAATGCTACTCAGGCCGTGTCTCAATTTAAAGAATACTCTCTCTCGATAGAGAGCACTCTTTCGCACAACCTGGCGAGAGCAGTGCTTCATGCTCTCTCACGTTCTCGCTCTGTGGAATTGAGACAACCACTCTCTCGTTTCTCTCTGACGTCATGCAGACAGCTGATGCCGAAAAGCGGAAAATCATGTTAAGCTAAAATCGTAATCACAGCTCTTGTAAATAACATATACGTGTTCAAAATGATTCACAAATAATTATAACACTACCAGAATATTTACTAGCGCTTAAAATACCACAATTTTGGTTTTTATTGCCGTCATGTTACAGCAAAGTGACAAAGAAACAAGACTGTCAGATATCCGTATTTATATTTTTATAAATACGTGTTACGTAAGTTATTTCGTTATTTAAAACAGTTGAAATTATTCGCTTGCAGGTAAAATGCCACGAGGTTTCGGCTCAAAAACCTGATATAACCTTATTCAAACACGGAAATAATGTAAACTAATATGGCGCGTGGTCAGAGAGTGGGAAAGAGCGCCAGCGAGTACACAACATCGTGCTCTCTCTCTCTGTGCTGTCGCTCTTTCGCACTCTCTTCGACGAATCGAGACGACCAGCGAGCGTTCTCTCTGACGTCGTAATGACGTGGTCGCGAGAGGGAGAGCACGAGAGAGCGCTCTGGACCAGCTGAGACACAGTCTCAGCAGGTCTAGTATGTGCATTTCGTCGCCAAGAGTTCACCAGGGAGGACGGCTCCCGTTTCCACAATGTCGTCGCGACGGAACACACAAGTATCTGAAGGTTGCCTCTTCGCTGCACTGGTCACCGCAACAAGGGTACAACTAGGCTGGCACTCCTCGCCGAGGGGGGGGGGGGGGCGGTGGTGTAGTGGCCAGACAACTCGCCTCTCACCTAGGCGAACCGGACTCGATTCCCTAGCGAGGTCGCTCCCGGATGTACGCATGTGGGAATCGTGCTGGAAGGTTGCCGCTGGTCAGGCGGGTTTTCTCGGGGATCTCCCGTTTCCTCCACCCTTTCATTCCAGCGCTACCACTTACTCACCTCACTTCCTCATCGACTCAAGACCTCGATGTAAAAATCGCCCAAATCTCTTCACTCCTCTGCGGTAATTCGCAGCTTTCTCCGCGGTTAAGCGTTTTACCGTGAATACACACTGATACTACAGAATAATAACGAATACAGAAGCAAAAGGGTAACTTGTACCACATGACTTGCAGTACACGCGCCACCAAATCTACCGTACTGGCCGGTAACGTGACGGAGATACGCTTGTCAATCACCGTCCGGTAACACATGCTATATTTCACTGTCCTATATCTACTTCAGCGCAATTTGTGATTTAATTGGTCACTAGGAGCTATAAGTCATCGTTTTCCTGTGCAACCGCTATACTGGAGATTGGTTACTCGGCCTTTGAGTCTTTACTGTTTGCTATAAGTGTCCCTGGGACGAGCCACACAAGTTATTGGCCAATGGGAACAGGCTAAAGAATATAAAGCATCTTGGAGTTTAGTGTGATGGAAAATAATAACGCGAATTTTGCAGGGTCTCTAGCCATCGGTAGAGACCCCAGAAATTTGCGAGTGCAATGACCTGTAGGCTAGACTTCACAGTTTTATATAATCTCATACAGATATCAACTGTTTATTGGTTGTTTGATTTTGTAGTAGAATGCGGTGGTTGGGCGCACAATTTATTGCATGTTTGTTATTGGCTCGTTTATATCCAGGGGGTGTCAAACAACATGTCGACCAATTACAAACGTGTCATGAACGTACATGTGTGTGAATTCCAACTTGTCTGGAAATGAACCCACGAAATTGTCGGGGTCTCTAGCCATTGGTATGGACAGGTGTTTTCCGCGAAAAGATTTCAACACCAGCTGTACTCCAAAACACTTTAGTTCACGTCTACTTTCGTGGTTGGATGATTTTAAATGTCACGTGAGTGTCTGTCCGCGAATCATGTACGTTCAGCATTGGAGTACTTCATTACGATTGGCCCCAAACCAACAAGAAGATGTCTTCTTCAATTAGACGCGCGGCCAATAGCCACAGGAAATTGTGGTTGTTGGTGTAGGATATTGAAGTACAGAATGGTCGTAAATATTTTCGCGAAATGCACCTGTCCGTTGCCATCGGCGATTCTCCAATTTTGTGGCACACCATAATGATGAAAACTGTGCACACTGTGATGGCAGGCATTTCAGCTGTTAACTGCCAAGTTTTAAGTAGTTTGTTTTTAAAGAGACTCAGACCATTAACCCTTTGAGGAGTATGCACGTATAAATTCGGGGATACGTTTATATGGGAATTTCTTTGCTCTTGAAAACAAAACTCACCCTTTTATAGTTTCACTATTTCGCTTGACGCTATCGGAATCCAAGTAGAAAATTATAACTAGACAAAGTTACAATTTGTAAGAATATGATTGTCCTTATTAATAATTTTTTAAAATGAAAACGGTGGATTGTTAAACCTGTTACATCTGTTTCGGTACATTAATTGGTACATGGTTAACGAGCTATCCCTAGGGATAGGAAAAATTCGCGATTTCACTGACCTTTATGATAGACTCCACAGTCATCTGTATACTCGAACCTCAGATGTTTGTTCATTGGCCGTTGCCCCGCAAAGTAGCCAGTGTTACTTCACACCTGGCAGTATGGCACTCGCTACTTGTTTCTTTGCAAGTCTGCTATTGGCTCAGAGTCATCCAAGGCGTGTCTAATAAACTGCGATTCAACTGCAAAGTTAACTTCAGTGCACTTGTGTTTGACGTCTATCTTGTCCTGAAATGAACTCGCGAAATTCTCCTATCCCTAGCTATTCCATTGGCCTGCGGCCAGCCCACGATAAACACAGGAGAGTATAGTAAGCGTGTGAGGTGTAGCCAGGACCAATAGAACGATGGTAAGAGGAAATAGAGGGACCAACACAACTAACATTGCTGTAGTGGACAGTTCACGCAGCTCGTTTCAACTTCGCCTCCGGTGCTTGTGAATGTAAATGTGCGCTGTCCTCTGTATGGCTGGCTGTTCTGTGGCTGAGCGGGAGTGTTTCTCGCTATCGCAGGTGTTTGCGATTGTCGGCGTGTTTCTCTCCCCCGGAGTGCCTACCCAGGTGCTCGCACCGACACTTTCTAACAGTCGCGCCCTCAGTGTCACGACACTTAATACCTGCTCGACAAAGACAACCTTATCGCCCGCTTCCGGTTGACACGCGGGCTTTCCCACACTTCATACACGCTCATGAAAAGGCTGTTCACGACACAGGGAGCACTTTGCAAATCAACCTTAGAATGTCACTGCCCCTACCTACTATATTTCAACGTCCAATTAAAAGTGTTTCATAAGTATCTGTGATAACTAGAAACCCCGAGAAATTCGAGAGTTCGATGACCTGTATGCTAGACTTCACAGTCTTAAATACTGTCGTACAGATATCAACTGTTTATTGGTCGATTGTTGTGGTAGTAAAAGGCGGTGGTTGGACGCACAATTTATTGCATGTTTGTTATAGGCTTATTTATCTACAGGAGGCGTCAAAAAACACGTCGTCCAATTACAAACGTAACATGAACGTACATATGTGTGAACTTCAACTTGTCTAGAAACGAACCCACGAAATTCTTGGGTCTGTAGTGATAACATTATGATTATTTCGCTTTCTATAAATATATATATATTTTTTTTAGTGCACTAAGTGTAAGCATTAGCAGATTTCTGAAATATGTACTTTTCTAATAATTTCATATTTTCTCTAAACCGACGCATGAATAAAGTAATGAGTAGGGATAAGAAAATTTTGCGAGTTCAGTGACCTGTAGGATAGACTCCACGATCCTTTATCCTAAGATGTTTGTACATTGGCTGCTGCCCCAGTGTTACCTCACACCTGGAAGATTGTTATTCGCTTCTTGTATCTTTGCTAGCCTGCTATTTGCTCAGAGTCAACCAGGGGTGGTCTAATAAACTCTGACACAATTGTAAAAGTGACTTCAGTGTACACGTGTTTGAAATCTAGCTTGTCCTGAAATTAATTCGCGAATTTTTCCTATCCCTTCTAATGAGGCACATGACAGTGTTAATTTTACATAAGGTGGAATAATACAAAACGTGGAACTTAAGTAGGGCTTTCAAAAATGCTCAGTTTACCATGGACAGACACAAACCGCCTGCTGGCGTCGTTTCACTTAGGGCCGCCTGAACAAATGATATGTAACGAGGGTCGAGCGGGCCGCGGTGGTGTAGTGGTTAGACTTTTTTTTAAGATTATTCCATTAACCCCATTTAGCAGTACAGCCATCCAGGGTGTTCAATTCTATAATGGCTACTACAATTTAACAGACAGTATATAAGTTATGTAAATACTCGCCTCCCAGCTAGGTGAACCGGGTTCGATTCACTGCGGGGTTGCTCCCGGATCTCCACATGTGGGAATCGTGCCGGACGATGCCGCTGGTCGGCGGGTTTTCTCGGGGATCTCCTATTTCCCCCGCCTTTGCATTCCGGGGCTGCTCAGCTCACTTCAACCTCGACGGCTCTCAAGAACCCGATGTTAAGAGGAGCATACACCTGCGCACTGGAGGTCAAGAAGCGAGGGAGTGGCGATACGGGCGACAGTTACACGCACGCCTGGCTCCTTATCGCTCCTACGCGCAAGGCGTGCAGTGTTTCCGTCCTGGTCCTTTACTGTGAAAGTTAGATCTGCAACAGTGGGACTTCATTACACGTGATGAAAGCTCACAGGTAAAACCGCGTCCCTGTATTCGCACTTTTCTCCTACTTAAGGAAACTGCGTACTCAAGCATTACAAATGCTTTTTTTTTTTTACCATTTTCACCAATTTCATTCTTTATTCATATACGTAATATGATAAAAGTAAAAATATACGGGCTTATGTAATATGTTTTTTACTTTTTCTGCGAAAAAGTCGTATTCCCAGAACATGTATTTACTGAGATACGCACAAACAAGGATTTCACAGAAAATGATTCACGAAGGACTATTCTCAACAGTCTTTTTGGATCTTGATTTTACACCGGATATAATGAGACTGTTCTTCCAATAAATAAGTTATTAATAATGCAGTATTAATACAACCACTAGTCCAGTAACAGAGATCTAGAAAATAAACATTTATGTAGCCTATCCTCTAAGAGCCGATATTTGCATACATGTGTGTATATATAAGCCCCTAAGCGACCTCTTAAGAGCCACCCAAACCTCTCCACTCTCCAACTAGACGAGTGTTGCCAACCTACAGAACACCATGTATAAGTATAGACAGAGCCAATGATTTTTGGCGAAATGACCTGAGTACACGTTATATTTCAATGCTTCACGCATTTACAAGCAGTTTCGTGCCCCTTCATTGTCTAGTGCCTACACGAGGAAACGTTTCCCTAACTGATCGGGCCACTCAGACTCCGGTAACTTGAGGAATCACTCTCCGTGATTCGCTATCAACAAGTGGACTAATGTACCCCAATCAACGAGACGTCATGGCTGTCCCTTTGATGTGCGTGTATCTATTCTCTGATTGGCTGCGTCTTTTTGACTGTTTTACATTAATTTTCCTTAAGTCTTCAATGTCGCTTGGCACTTTATTTAAACAGCTTTGATTTAAAAAATAATGCGTAACGTTTCTCACATAAATGTGGTATGTTCAGTGGCATTAGCATATCCTTTATGTTTATGGTGTTGCTATGGGTATACACGTCCGAATTTTCATCCAAATAAGAGTTTTTTTTACAACTAAATTAATAAGAGAGTAACTGTAATAAAGGCTGTTCAGGATAAAATGAGCACTTTTGGAATCAACCTTAGAAAAAAGTCACTGCCCCTTCGTGCATATATTTTAACGGGAATCAACGAGTGACATGTGTCCAGTAAAGTTGGTAACGATGGAGGAGAAAGTAGTTCCATATATTAACGTCGAACAGGACGTGTTAGGTAACCATTTGTGATAACTTAAATTATTTCTTATTATTTAATTCACTGAAATGTAAAAATTAAGATCTGTACAATATTTACTTTTCTAACAATTCCAAAGTTTCACTTGACCAACGCATGAATAAAGTGATGAGGCTTATGGCAATGTTAATTTTACATAAGGCGGAAGAACACGCAACGTGTATACAAGTAGATCTTAAGCAGGGCTTTCAAAAGGTCCCATTTTAACGCGAACAGCCTGAAGGAAGGAAAGGTGAGATTCTTATATTAGAGCGACGAAAAAATAAGTACTTGATGTCTACCACGGTGCCAAACGAATTTCTCTGAATTTACGGGCCTCCATTTACAGGCACTAAAGTACACTTTTGCACACAGAGCCCTGTTGCGTCCTCTTTAAAACCGCTTTCACAAATTCCATTTTAGGAGCTCCGCGTAATGCGTGTTCAATAGGAAGCCATTACTTTACTGTATTCCGGTCACGAGAGAGATCGTAGTAATAAATGTGGGCAAGCACCGAGAATAATCGCGAAACTCTCTGGTGTCTTGACGATAAATACGGTACGTTTGTGAGATATCGACACAAAAAAAAAAGTAGATGCGCATTAACCTCTTAACATATCATCGCGAGTACACTCGTTCACATGTGAATTGTTGCAGAATATGTGAAATCATGGTCGGTGCTGCACAAGTACAGAAGCTAGCACCAGTTAAGACACTTTATTGCCCTGGTCATTGTTACCAAAACATAAACTATTATATAAATGGCTCCTTCGTGCGCCTTGCGTATGCAGAAAACCTTTCCGTATGTTCCAAAACGTCAGTTGTTGTAACAAGTTCGTTAGTACAGTTCACAGCGAAAATTTCTTCTGTTACAATGCATGTAATTAACAATTAATGTGTACCTTAAGGGGTTAACCAACTTTTAATGTGAACCTTAAGGGGTTAACCAACTTTTAATTGAATACGTGAGCGTAAATAACGGTTGGACGGAGATACCTGACAGCGTAAATGTGTTTGTTCAACATGTAGACCTTATTTATAATATAACTTTAAGCAAAAAAAATTGCCCCATGTAGACTACTAATCGCAATTTTAAGCTTTTTTTTTTGTGGAAAATAAATAAAGTCAATGAAACATAAAAAATTATTTTGCTTGTGAATAACAAAAGTAATTTTATAAACATTCTGGTTCATTGACATTACAAAAATATGTAGATATTCCTTCTACTAATCAAAAATAAACCTTTTAAAGGCTTCTCACGTTAAACGAAGCACTTTTGAAAGTCCTGCTTAAGATATACTGTCGCAGATCGACTGGACACGGGACCATAAGGTTGTATTTATTATGTGCATTTGAGCTACACATATGTTTTGGACAGTAACATTTAATTGATTTCACATACTATTTGAATGTTAATATAATTCTTTTCACATATTTATTATATTTTATGTTAACATTTCATTTCCTTGATTTTTCGATATATGTGAACCACCAGTCCACTACTCTATGATAACTTTCACACGTTGTTTTGAGTTCTACATATGGTTATGTCACTATTTTTATTATTGTATTAATATATTTGATTTTATTTTCAGTAATTATTTCATAATTTTTAAAGCTAAATTATTCATTAGTTTTGGGATTTAAAGACATTATATTTTAGGCCTTAATTTTATTTAGTGAAGGTAAAGCCGGAAGCGAGCCGTGATTGGATGTTGGTTGGTCGGAAGCCGGAATAAGGTTCTTCTGGGAAAGACATTGAACATGCAAGGCGTCTAAATTTTCGTTGGGATTTTATTTTTGAAATTCCAACGCAATCATAAATTTATTCTAGAAATTATGGTCCCAGAAGTTAAGTTTTTGGTAGTTGCCGCAGCAATATTTAAAAAGAGGCTGTAGGCTAAGTCGTAGATATATATTTTGAGTGTTAAATCGACGAGGCGAAAAGGACGCCGAGACTACGACGCCGGCGCCATGCAACGAGATAGCGCCAGAGGACCTCAGGCGACGCCAAGGCAATTTAACGTATTGAATACCTAATTACATGAACTTTTTTTAAAGTATTGAACTTTAAGGAACCTGAACTTATTTTACTAAAGTTAATATTTTGATTTTTCAACGGTTTGACTGAGTTCCATGAGTATGTTAAACCAGTATTCCCGAAATTTCTCATATGAGATAGTATAGCCGGAGCAATATGGAATGAGGAGTTAAAGACTTATTTTGAACTTTCAATATAAATCCAGAGTAATTTTATTTGGTGAAGCATCAGATTCGAGATAGTTAAGAGATGAACTGACTTTTAACATTTAATAAATTATCAGTGAATGTGATCTAAGAAATTGTAACAATTAAGTAAGAGCTTACAAAAATTTCTGGAAATTTAAATACAGAAGAGGCTACTTCCGGTGAAAATTGATTAATATTTTGAACTGAAATCTCAAGCAAAAGCTTTATTAATTTTTTTATATAGCAGCTCTGAAGTTTCACAGCATTTCTTAATCTTTTATTTTATTTTTATTTTGCATTCTGATTTATCCCTATTCTTACTTGTATGGTGGTATGTCATTTATGTTAATTATCATACAGTATGATTTCATTTTTGAGTAAAGAGATTTCTGTCACACACACATATTTCGTCTTGCACCTTGTTGAATTATTCACATGTTTGGCTCTGAGTTTATTTATTTCCTTTGTTTAATTAATTATCTACGTTACGCATGTTTGATTTAAATGAATTAGTGTGAAGGAATAAGACGTTCAAAAACCTATTAAATCATTATAATTATTCTTTCTCCCAATTCACACCCAATAGATTTACACACACACTATCACGGGCACCATTACAAAAATTGGCTATCCCAACGTGTTGGCTATTAAATAAGTGTCTCATACCATATTTTTCAATACTTTTATACATATTGTATATTCTTCCACCATATGTAAAATTAACATGGCTGTGAATTTCATCACTTTATTCATGCGTCGGTCAAGTGAAACAGTAGTATTATTATAAAAGTATATATTTTACAAATTTACTAATAATTACGCGTATTTTAATGAAACAAATGATCACAAAAGAAATAATTTCAGAATTCACAAATGTTTACTTAACACTATAAATTATCAGTTAATAAATGGAACTTTTTTTATTCTTGTCGTTACCAACTTTACTGTGTGCATTCCAGCCAGCGTACCCATTAAAATATACGCAGATAAGGGACAGTGACATTTTACAAAGGTTTATTACAAAAGTGCTCACTTTATTGTGAAAAGCCTACATCAGTATTCTGTAAAAAAAAAAAAAAAAAAAAAATCTGTATAGTAATGACAAAATTAGGTAAAATTGCAGCTTGTGTTCGTAAATTCCTTTGCTAGAATTGTCGTTATCTGACAGAGAACAACGGCAATAAACCTCCAGAAATGAGCGCGCAATGATGAAATGTAACGAGCACTAGATATTTTCGTGGTAAAATTACTTCTCTAATTATATCAGTACCCTACCATTTGACTTTATAACACCGATATATGTGGAGAAACAGAAATTTCACGGAGTCATTCTGCAACAAGCTAGACTCCACAATCCTTTGCGTATTCGAGCTTCTTTTAGTTGTTCATTGGCTCCAGTTTACCTCCAGACCAGGTAGCACGTGATTGGTTCATTGGTTTCTTAGCAGGTTTGTTATTGGTTGAACGTGGTTCGTGGCGTGTCTAACAAGCTATGTTCCAATAGAAGCAGGGACTCCCGTGTAAATGGGGTTCCAGTTTAACGTGTCCTCGAATGAATCCGCGAAATTCCCGGGTCTCTAGATATACGCTAGACTTCAAATTCTTCTACATACCCGAGCACGAACCATTTGTAAATCGGCTGCTACCGCAGTCCCCCCCCCCCCCGGGCACACGGAATTAGGCCCCCCGAGTGATGAATACATACAATATTTGTTCAGAGACCTGCCGAGTGTAAGAATAGTGGAGGCACTATACCCAGGGACATTCCAAATTAGCGTTATTATTTGGCACCAGGCTAAACTCCACAGTGCTGTTTATACTCGAGCCGCCATCGTTTCCTCATTGGCTGTGGACTAAACGTGATGCCACTCCCCGCCTGACAGAACTGCACGTGATTCGGGCACACATTTGGCAAGTGTTCATTTATTGGCCCAGAACTACCCAGGGCGTGTCAAGTCAAGTATGGTCCAATGGCAAACCAACAGTAAAGGTACGCGTGATTTAAGTTTAAGGTGCCCCGAAATAACAACGCGAATTTTGCAGGTCTCTAACAACGCCACATGCACGTATAACTAACATACACATAAGTAACGCCTTGTCTGATACAGAATTAGGGAACCCGAAATTATTTAGTCTCTAGTTCGAGTAACGGACACGCACAAGTTTATGAAGTATTCTGGGAAATTTATTTCCTGGAACTCTGTTTCCTAAAGTAAGAAAAAATATTATAACTGATTCGGCAAGGCAAAACAAGCCGCATTGTACAGTAAAGTAGAGGAATCAGCAAGAAATGTTCCAAACACAGAAAAAAAAAAGAAATAAATAAACAAAACCACCGAACGAAACCTTACTTCTGGATGTGCAATGCACCGTGAAGTATGTCGTGCTGGTATTCGCCGCCATTTCAATTTTCTCACGACGAGGAAGAATAGAAAACTCCTCGAGACAAATATGTATTTTTTTTTTCCCCTCCCGTTGATCTGCGGGCTACATTATTTCCGCCAAGTCTGAGGCATTCGCCATTACAAAACGGTAACAATTCTTTCTTTGTTTTTATTTGCAGCAACTGGTGACGCGTTACTTCTGGGAGGAAAAAAAGTGCAACTACAACAAGACAACAGCCTTGCCTCGGTACACAATCCGTTGTTACCTGGTGCTTCAGTTGGAATGAAATAAGAATGAAAAAAGGCCTCAAATATTACGCAGCTGCTACTAACGTATTTTTTTTCTTCTAATAAATCTATTTGCCCGTTTTTTTGCCAAAAGGATCCATGATTAGTTGTACTCCCAGAAAAGTTAGTTCAAAACAAATATCGCGGTTGGATGATGTTAACTCGCACGCGTTTTAGGTGTCTGCCAACCAATCATGGACTCCCAACGTCGGGGTAACTTTTCTCTGATTGGCCCAGTCAGGTAGAATATCTTCTCAAACAGACATGCAGCCAATGGCTGAAGGGACACCCGAATTTCATGGAAAGATTTCTTCGTATGCTATATTTAAACATCCTACGTGCATTCCAGCACTTTTTTTTTTTTTGTGAAGAGAAAATTTCGTACTTGACTGGCCAATCAGAATTAAGTACACACTAAACTTTTTTTTGTACTATTACAAGAAATATCATTGTAAACCTTGTTGGCAGGAAAATCCTTTGTTCACGACAAACAGTTTTCTTGTAAAATCTGCTAAAGATATATTTGCAATATTACAAATAATAGCTTTGTATTGCAATTTACATTATTTAAAAGTGTACATAATTTTTCTTTAAGAAAACAAATGTGAAGAATTAATAATAGACAGTAACTTAAAAAAAAAATTCAAAACATAATTAACGAAAATTTTTTTCCCCGCTTTGTCTTACATACCCCATATTTTATTAGCCCGCACGCTTTACCACAAACTGTTATATATATATATATATATATATATATATATATATATATATATATATATATATATATATATATATATATCGGTTTTACGTCGTTGAGTGTCCGTCATTTTCTTGAAGCTCGTAGAAACGGGTTTTACATCAGATGTCTTTGTACTGTTACAAGCATTTGTAAAATTACAAACAATTTCTCAGTAAAATTACAAGATTTTTTTACAGTGTAACTCCTATACTGTGCGTCAGTGATTCAAGGGCAGACACTTAAGACGCGTAACACGTAAATCATCCTATCACGAATGCGGATCTCAAATAAATTGTCATGAAGTAAATTGGGTGTCGGTATAGCAATAGCCAAAGGAAATTTGTAAGCTTGCGTGTAAGAAGTTGATATCTAGCCTACGCATAATTCTTTTCGCAAAAAAAAAGATGACTCTAGTGAAAAGTCAGTAGTAAAGTTAAATACAGACTCTTAAAGGCTGTTCGCGGTAAAACGAGCAGTTTTGAAAGCCCTGCTTTCGATCTTCTTGTATGCACGTCGTGTATTCATCCACCTTATGTAAAATTAACATTGCCTTAATTCTAATCACTGTATTCATGCGTTGGTCAAGTGAAACTGTGAAATTATTAGAAAAGTAAATAATTAACAAGTCTGCTCATTTTTACGCTTAGGTGCATTAAAAAAAATCAGAAATCGAAGGAAATAATTTCAGCTATCACTAAATGTTACCTAACAGTTTTAATTCGACTTTATATCCGTCTTACCAACTTTACTGAGCGCGTGGCACACTTTCAACACGGCATTGTATTGGCAAAGAGTCGGCCAGTAAAAAACTATGTACAGTATAGTAAATGTATTCGGTGTTTTTTCCTCAGGGCTGAGCCCTTTACATGGGAAGGAATCCATGCAAGGAGTCGACCTCGCGGCAGAGACCGATTGGGTAGCCTTGGCTGCGTTTCGGGCCGTGTTTCTACCTCCCTGAGTGTACCTATAGTTAACCTAAAGCTAAGAAGAGAAAGTGAAAAACCAGCATAGACACTGTAAAACCCTTCCGACGGGAAATAATTAAAAATTGTTACATGCATTAATAGTAAATGCTACAGGAGACAGATAGGTATAGGCTATTCACGGTAAAATGAGCACTTTTGAACGCCCTGCTTAAGATCTACTTGTATGCACGTTGTGTATATATCCGCCTTATGTAAACTTAATATAGCCATGGTCCTTATCACTTTATTCATGCGTCGGTCAAGTGAAACTGTGAAATTATTAGTTAAGTAAATATTTTACAAATATAATTATTTTTACTGGTCGATGCGTTCAAAAAACTCCAGAAATCGAAATAAATTATTTAAGTTGTCACAAATGGTTACCTAACACTTTTTATTCGACGCTAAGCTATGGAACTGCTTTCCATACCGTGTTACCAACTTTGCTGGACGCAGGCCCCTCACTGTGACCGTCGAAATATGTACTGGTAGTAGCAGTGACTTTTCTCTAAGGTTGAATTTCAAAAGTGCTCATGTTATCGTAAAACAGCGTTAGTAGTAGGTGCGGGCGGGTCCTACTTCATCTTCGTCCTTATCGACATCGGCATGCGTAGTGTTATAAGGTTTAACCTGGGGAGTGAGTGTCGGAGGCGAGCTTGGTATAGGGAATTTTGCTAGGAATTTGGCTGCATCGCCCTTATCGACAATTGTCTAAAAAGTAATTCTAGATTCGGTCATTTTTGGGATTGGGGTTTTCATGATTTTTAAAAAATTTAATTAAATTTAACTCATCGAATACGTTATTACAAGACATTTTTTTTACCTATGCCCTTTCTCACAAGGTCATGTTTGAGTTAAGTCCTTTTTAAAAATTTACTCGTAATTTTCATACCATTGATTCGATATCCATAATGGTGGTAATGCAATTTAGGCCCTAAGACCTTTCAATCGTAGTCCCATAAGATTAACCTGCTGTAATTTCACTTCACTTAGCTCTGCAATCTGCCTCTCAGTTGCAATATGTTACATTAGTACGTTACAATATGATATGTTACAATATATTACAAAACATTATGTTATGTTACAATATGTTACATTAGTGAATTACTTTATGTTACGTTATTCTGTGTATTTGTTTAAAAATGAATGTTATAAAACAAAATGTACATCTTCCTGTAATTGTAAATATGAAAAAAAAACCATAATTGAACAGAAACATGGCACTCTTATACCATCAAATATACGTTTCATAATAAGCAGCCCTTCTTCATGTGGAAAAACATGTGTTATTATGTCGCTATTGGAACATCCAAATGGACTTAAATTTGAAAACGTATATGAGATTTCTAAAACATTAAAACTGAAATATCAATGATTAGAGACCATTTTGTCAATTATTGAAAGAATGTGATATTTGCCTTTTACAAATAAAGAAGTTATCGTGCTGCCAAATTCATGGTAAAGATTATTAAAGATATTTGTGTTTTGATTGGTGATAAGGTGAGGTCTCTGTTTCTGTAAATGAATCTTTGACAAACGGTGTACATGAAATCAAAGAAATTGTTATAAATGTAAGTTCCAAAAATAAATGAAAGTGTCAACAAAATACAATGTAATGTGGATTTTAAAGTTAAATTTATAAGCAAATATTGTGTAGGAGATGAGACGAGTCAAACATAAGTATTTATGGTAGAAGATGTTCTATACTAAATGGAATATCATGTGTGTGTGTGTGTGTATAGGTAAGGCTTGGCAGAATGTTCGAAATTATGTTCTTCCCAATAAAGGTATTTATCTTCGCAGGGTATCCGACTAAGACACAAACATTGTTTATTTATTGTATGTAAACTGTATATGGATATAGTTATTTAAAGAGTTTTGCATGGATATTTTTTTACAACATGATGAATTATAACTCCTATTGTTCTGTTTAATTATAATGGATTGGTTTTAAATTTGATACTTTCTTCCTTGTATGTTACTATGTTCAAGAAAAGTGTAAATGGTAGGTGTGTTTAGGTAGACCATAGTGATATCAAGAGATGAATATTTAGGTTTTTACTTCATTCTGCATGCGTGTTTGGAGTCGATTTTGGTCATTTCGGGGTAATATTGGGTTGATTTGGGTTATTTAGGGTTATTTTCGGTTAATTTGGATTGATTTGGTTCAATATGAGCAAGTTTTGAGTGAAGTGGGTTTTCCAGTTGCTATATTTTTGCTTCTTTCCACGTGTGTGTTATTCTGTATGCATGTGTGTGTTATTCTGTATGTAGGAGTGTGTGTTATTCTATATGTATGTGTACGTTGGAATAGATCCAAGTATGTTTTGTTGTATTGCAATAGCTTGTTAGATATGTTCTTTGAGGAATAAGGACTGATTTTTGAGAAATAAGGAACCAATTTTTAGGAATAAAGAACTTTTTTTTTTAGTAATAAGGAATTATTTTTGAGTAATAAGGAACGATTTTCGAGGAATAAGGAACCATTTTTGAGAAATATGGAACAATTTTTGAGGAATAAGGAATAATTTTTGAGGAATAATGAATGATTTTTGAGGAATAAGGAATGATTTTTAAGACCTAAGAAATGATTTTTGAGGAATAAGGAACGTTTTTTAAGGAGGAGCAAGAATAAATTTTTGATGAATAAGAAATGATTTTTGGGATTGAGGATAGAGGTTTTTTTATGCAGAGTAGTAATTTTATACAAGCTTGTGTTGAATGTGTCAATTTTTATAACAGTGTACTTTATATATATATCGATGGGTATTTGTTTTCATCTTGTTACATCCATACTACTTGCAGTTTGATATTCATTATGCAAAAAACTTTGGTTAATTTACTTGATATGCAATTAAAAGAAATATATACTTATCCTGTATGGTTCTTGAATTGCTATGTACATATTACTTATATATAAATATTCTCGCTAAATATGTATTTTTGTTATGCGAATATACATATTTTACTGGTTATGATTGACAATGTGTGTGCTCAACTCTCCCAATGTAAGTGTAACCTATCATGAGCGATACAATTTTTTAAACTTTCTCACAATGTTAAGCTGTATAGATAAAAATTAAACATGGTGTTCTTCGGAAGTTTGCGAGAATTTGTCAGTCTTTCAGAAACAGTCTTCCTAGACTAATTAAAAATATTAAAATATTTTTGGTTATGATAGGATATGTTAGGTAATGCATTGACTTGCATTATGTAAAGTTGTTGTTTGTTATGTTAGCATGTGTGTTATTACACTATATTAAATAAGTAAGTCTTTAACTTAATGATATATGAAAAAATGTTAATTTTAAAGAATTATTAATATTTAATGTTTAAGATAGTGGTATAAAGAAATATCGCATATAGTAATTATAATACATGTATTAATTTTGTTAGGATTTGAAACAAAGAATGTGTTAGTATAACTATACATGCCTGCATTTAGGTTGAAGTATTGACTAAATCAGTATATATGCTTGATTTTTATGCTTTTCGTAGTAATTATATATAGTTACAGATAAACAAAATTTAAGCATCTTGTGAGATTGTGGAGCTGATTGTGGAATAATTATGGAGTAATGTGAATATGAATGCTCCGCTCCTTCCCAGTTTAATCTTATGGGACTATGTCTGTCCCCCATCCACATACCATACTAGAAGTGAATTAGAACTGCCCACTCCTTCCCAGGTTAATCTTATAGGACTACGACTGAGTTAAGAAGCGATTGTGGAGCAAATTGCAGAGCATGCGGAGCTAAATGCGGTACTAATTGCGGTGTTAGGTGGGGACCAATCACTGCAGAGGATTAGTTCCTCAATTGTGGAGCTAAGTGAGGAGCAATTGAGGAGAAGATTGAGGAGCAAGGTTAATGGTAGGTGAAGTTCAAATCCCCCCCCCCCCTAGGTTAATCTCGTGGGACTATGGTGGAGCAAGTGAAGTAGAATGCCCCGTAGGTGACGGGGTGGAGCTGTAAATGTTAAGTGTGGAGCTTACTGTGGTGCTGTCTTAGGATGTGGAGTAGATTGTGGAGCTAACTGAGGAGCATATTGTTGAGCTAACTGAGGAGCAGATTGTGGAGCTAACTGAGGAGCATATTTGCGGGGCTAAGTGTAGTGAAAATCCCCCCAGTTCACTCTTATGGGACTACGATTGAAAAGTCTTAGGGTCCTTAATGACCTTACCACCACGATGGATATCGTATTCGGTGTCTATGTTATGTATTTGATCCTTATAGCATTAACGGTTTGGAAATTATGAGTACATTTATAAACGGGGTTTAACTTAAAACCTTGTCAGAAAGGGCATAATAAAAAAAAATGCTTTGTTGTAACACAGGTGATGCGTTGTATTTAATTAAAACCCATTACTTTTCTTAAAAATTATAATAACCCCAACCCCAAAAATAACCGAACCTAGCCTCACTTTTTAGACGATTGTCGATAAGGGCGATGCAGCCAAATCCTTAGCAAAATTCCCTATACCAAGCTCACCTCCGACACTCACTCCCCAGGTTAAACCTTATAACACTACGCATGCCGATGTCGATAAGGGCGAAGTTGAAGTAGGACCTGCCCGCACCTACTACTAGCCTTTATCGTAAAGTTTATTCTGTAACCAAATTTTCAAAAGTCACTTCCAGGTAGGTGGGTATTCAACTATGCCATCTTACCGCTATGGATTTTTTTTTTGCCAGAATTGGTTAGTAGATATTTTTCTTCGTATACGTTAATTTGAATCTACAGGACAGGAGTCATTGCGAGTATTTTTCTTCTGAAGTACGTGTTGTTTGACTACTGTTATTATCCTGCCTGTAGTCCTAAATAGTCACATATTAATTATACGTGTCCTTGTATAAATTCCAATTCTGTGGAACCAGCATATCAATAGTACCTTTAAATTCCGTAATATTTGCGGCTCAAGTTATATATGTATATACACATATACATATATACAATCTAAAACTAACTACATACATATATTTAAGGAACCTGTTATTTACGGTCACCCACGACACATTTGTTTTCCGGTGAATTCTGAAATATAACCAGGGAGGGAAAGCCTTATAAATCTAAGATGTCAGGAGTCATTAACGAGACAGGTTTCCCTGCATAGCGCTATCGCACAGATCTGAGGCCCATTTACTCGCTGTGCTGGCTGTGTTGCATAATTCACAGGCGTTCCCCCTTTCAGTTGACACTTAAACCCCTCCGCGCGACGAACTCGCGACACGAATTAGTTGCAATATTGACCTCCCAATACCCCCCCAACCCAACCCTTTAAACACATCACTCCGGAACACAGCGTCAAACTGCATCGCTGTTCCAACCCCCATCCTTTTCCTACCCCCTCCCACGTTCGCAACCCCCATGCTTGGCCCCTGTGGACAGCGGCCAGTTACCAAAGGGGTGTGTTTTTGCCTCCGGCGTAGTGGAAGGCCGACATATCTCCCTCTCCTCCCGCACACCCCTCCTCCCCCCCGTTGTTAATTTCGTCCTGAATCAATGTCAGCTTGGTGTTCCGCCAGGGGGATTAACGTGTGTCTAATATTCAGGACTCATTTACCGCGCCCCATTCGATCCTCCACCCTCCCTTCACCGGACCCAATATTACAGTCGCCCACCGTTGTCACGACGCTACCCTATCACGGCCAGACGGAATTGAAGGAGGAACAGTATTTCCCTCATCGGTTATAAACATTTCACAAGCTGCTGCGACTACAAAACGACCCGGAGGACTCTAGAATTGCTACGTTGGGAAATTATTTACGCTCGGAAACAGGATATGTTGGGAATGGAGGCTCGGAAACAGGATATGTTGGGAATGGAGGGACAAGGACGCCCTTTGCACCGGCAGGAGCGCGATGTCGTGATCATTTATATTTCCCACGTACGCCGCATAGAACAGCCGTGAGCACAGAGGCGAAACTTACGAGCGTAGTGCGAACTTCTGTGAAAACTAACTTTCTGGCGAGCAACATGACACACGACGCGGGAAAAAAATGTGTAGGGTAGAGTTTTAACCTCTTACGTGCAGGTTTGCAAATTTTATTTGGCTATTGGCTGAGTGTCTGTGTGCGACATTTTCTACTCGAATTGACCAATTAGAAAATAATTACCCCTATATCGGACGCACGTGATTGGCTGGCAGACGCGTAGGACGTGTTGGATTAAAAACCATCCAACCGAGATATTGGTTTTCAACTAACGTGTTTTGCAGTTCAACTATTCGTGGAATATTTTAGCGAGAAATCGGTGACCCTACCAATAAGGGCTTGGGGACGAACTTAATAAGCGTTTGGAGACGAACTTGCCAGAAGTCGGGTGGACCACATCACGACGTATTTAATAGGGAGGGGAAGGATTATAGTGCGAGCTCAGTGACGTGTAGGATAGACTCCACAGACCTGTGTATACTCGAGCCTCAGATGTTTGTTCATTGGCTGCTGCCCCACAGAGTAGCCAGTGTTACTCCACACGTAGCAGTATGGGATTCGCTACTTGCTTCCTTGCAAGTCTGCTATTACAATAACATTGTAATAGGCTTCATCGTTTTATCCATGCGTCGGTCAAGTAAAACTGTGAAGTTAAGTAAAAATTTTACGCAATTTTCCCACTTCATGAACTGAAAAAGAAAAAAAACAGCAAAAGAAATGATTTCAGTATTCACAAATATTTGTTAAACTTTTTAAATTCAATGTTAAGATCTAGAAATATTTCCTCCTCGTCGTTAAAGGCTGTTTACGATAAAGTGAACAATTTTTAAACGAACCTTAGAAAAATGTCACTGCCCCTGCATGCATATATTTTAACGGGCGCACTGAGTGACATTCGCCCAGTAAAGTTGGTGACGATGGATAGAAAGTAGTTTCATATCTTAACGTCAAATAAAAAGTGTTAGGTAACCATTTGTGAAAACTTGAAATAATTTATTTCACTTTCAGTTTTTTAATGCATCGAAGTGAAAAAATGAACAGATTTGTAAAGTATTAACTTTTTTGTTGATTTCATAGTTTCATTTGACCGACGCATGAATAAACTGATGACGCCTATGTCACTGTTGATTTTCCATAAGGCGGAGGCATACACAACGTGTATAAACGTAGATCTTAACCTATTCAGACCCAGTGTACACAGATATGTACATTACGCACGTGTAGGTAATGTTTGATCCGTACTGCACACTGCGAAGCTCAATGACCAATTATCTTACTTGTGGGTAAAAGATTCACAAACAGTCTCACTGTTCTAGGTCATAATAGGTTCATATAACTGTAGTCGAACTCATAGCCTACAACTCATTGGCTGTGACAACGAAACCATAGTCGTGTCGACTTAGTACAGCGCCGATCATTAAATTTATTGTTTGCAACATATGAGACCTTAAATTAAAGTGGGTCTGAAAAGGTTATACAGGGCTGTTAAAAGTACTCATTTTAAGGTGGAAAGCCTTACCAGCTTTACTAGGGTCACGGTTATCAGTGTGCCAGATACATTGTATGCATACAGTGGTAGTGACCCTTTTCAAAGGTTGATTTCAAAAGTGCTCACTTTACCGTGAACCATCTATTCTCGAGGATCACCGCTGAAAGTCCCATAGGTACACGCGGCACGACGAGCGATCACTGCACGCAAGTTCAGAGCCCTGCGCCTTAGAGGCGATGGCGCATTTGTAGCGCGTGCCAGTGTCGACCTTATTGCACCAGCGCTTCTGGCCTTCAGACGCCTTAACCGTCTCCAAGTAGTCGGCGTCCTTAAGACACGCGGCCAGTCACCAACAAGCAAAGCTGCAGGGACGAAGTACTTGAGAATACATATTTGAAACAGCCGCTTGTACTGGGGACTTCAACTGCACTCGCCGCCAAAATGGCGTCACTAGCCAGCAACGAGTCAGGAAACCGTTCGTCAATCAGTGCTTGGTAACCTACTTGCTAGCCAGCAGCCTAGGTAATAGGAAAAATATAACTGAAAACAATAGCCAATGAGGCACAAGGCCCGTTCCCGGCGTCTCGTACAACCAATGAGAGAACGCGTGCGCTCACACCAGAGAAACTGCGGCGCCATTTTGTCTCTAGGCTGTGTTGCAAATAACTAGAGACCCGGAAATTTCGTGGTTTCATCTGAGGACAAGTTAAACTGCATTCACATGTACATGTGTGTTCGTGCTTCCATTGGACCATAGTTTGTTAGACGCGCCCCGAACCACAGTCAACCAATAACCAGCCTGCAAGGAAAATAAGAACAGAATCCCTTGTTACCTGGTCTGGTGTTAAACTGGAGCAATCGCCAATGAGAATTAACTGAAGCTATAATGTACAAATTGTTCTGCTCTAGAAGTCAGACTAATATAATTAATATACTGAAGTACCTCAGAATGCTTATAGGCGACTCCTCCGTTTAATACTTCCTCTTGGGACTATACTCACTTTTAAACTTACTCATATACTCGGACTCTCAATACACAATTTGGATACTGAATTATCTTTTAATTAACACAATGCAAACTCTACAAAATACTTTAATTTGATCACTAATTTGATTACTGGTTCCTTTCAAAGGAGTCCGTAGCCTTAAGTGAGCTGATCGCGCTATAAGTACCACCTGAAGGGTTCTCTCGGCCTAGACCTGCACCGTAGTGTAGGAGTCGTCTTACCACTGCGTATTATGTCGAACGGGCAGGAGCTCCTCTAGCCCCAGATCTCGATGGCGGATGTCGTGCAGTCCTCAGTGGTCTCGCACCTGGATCGCAGCCTTCTGCTGTTCTGCGCCACGACACCTCCGTCGGGGTGGCATCAGCCTCGGGAGATCGTCGTCGGCGAGGGCGACAAAGGGCGAGGGCGGCGCCCTGCCTGCCTCTTACATATGCGTGGTGTTTAGTAAACTACCTTGCCGCCTGTTTACTGGAGTGTCTTAGGATGCGGGGCGGCTGTGTCCACTACAAAATGGTTGTGCAGTTTAACTTGTTGCACAATGAATCCGCGAAATTTCTGGGTCTCTACAAATAACCAGCATCTGCACTCACGCTCACACTTGCACTCTCACTCTCACTTCCTCCCGCAACTCCCTGCATACTCTAGATTTCTAACTGGTCCACACACACACTCTCGCTCTCGACATATACCAGCGCTATTATCGTGTGTTGTTTATTTGAAGGATGCTATATTCTACTTTTGTTCACCTGAGATAACAAAACACTTTATTTTTTTCGTAGTCACTGTAGGCAATGGAGAACTTTGGTTAGTTATCATTTTTTACTTACATTCCGTTAATGCCAAGTGAAATTGTTAAATTATAAAATGGTTTGTGTTTGTTTTCAAGGGCAAATAAATTCCCATATAAATGTATTCCCGAATATATACCCTCATACCCCTCAGAAAGTTAACAAAGGTACATGTGTAACTATGGGAATGTACGATATTAACGTAGCATAAAATCATATGAATCAAATGAATGTACACGAGTGACGGCAGGACATCGAAAGCAATTAACAGCACTGCGTTACAGCCACACTATGGGCGAGAACATGTTATTGGGCCATCCTGTATATTGAAGCCTGTGCTGCGTGCGAAAATTGTCCAGAAGAATAGATGGACCCAAACGTAATCGGAGTTCTGGCTGTAGGTTGAAATTCCACCTCGGCAGATGCAAACGTCATCCGCCGTTATGCATGGTCGCTCGAGCGCTGCTTTCAATGGAAGGACATCTTCCTAGTGGTCGTGTCTTCTCAGCCACGAGGTAAAGTCTGGCGAAGCGTGTCCTAACAAGCTTGACCGGCCCACAGGACACTTAACAGTTTGGGATTGGCATACTTTTACTAGCCTTATACCTAGAGACCTGCAACATTCGCGTTATTTATCGGTGACAGGGTAGACTCCACTGTCTTATAGACAAGTGAGCACAGTTCGTGGTTCCATTGGCCGCTGCATTGTAATTAACGCCACGTATCTGCTTGGTCTGCTTATAAGAGAATGGCAACTCCACCGTTGAACTTATATTATTGGCTCAAGAGTTCTCCGAGGCGTGCCAAAAATATTTTTCGCCAATGGCCGAAGTTGGTCGAACGCACAGTAAGTTGGAGTTCAGCCTGTCCTTAAATAACAACGCGAATTTTGCTGGTTTCTACTTATTCCTTTCATTCCCACATCAATTTCATGTTTATGCACTCTAAATTCGAATCAGTGTAAAAACCATTGATTCGCTGTTAAAATGGCTCCACTTAGAATCAGTGAATAAAAGACACCGATTTTTCCCGTGGAAAAATTACGCTCATTGAATTAGTGATGTGAAAAATTTCACTGATTAAAAGTGGAACCATTTTCATTGCGAATAAGTGATTTTGCACCGATTCGAAATTTAGAGTGTGGGTTTGCAAATAAGAAATATTTTGATGAGTTTGGTACTTTAAGCTCGCAAAGAACTTTTTCCTTGTCACAGCCAATACGTAGACACATGCGAAATTCGCGTTATTATTTGACGGTAAACTAAACTCCAATATACTTTACGTTCTACTGACTGTTGCCATTGGTAGACAAGTTGTGTGGGTCGTCCCAAGGATACTTTGAACCAATTGGAAAGGCTTAAAGCTTGAGCAACCAATCTCCAGTAAAGCGATAACACAGGTAAATGACGTCGTATGATCTACCAATAACCTGTATACTTTGCGTTCCGTGATTAGCAGGGACACCCGATTTTCGCGAAAAGATTTCACGACAAGTTGTGTTTGTCGAAACTTCAACTCAGATCCACTTTCTTCATTGCGTGATTTACGTGTTACGCGTCTTTGGCGCGTGCTCGCGAATCACAGACGCGCACTGCAGGAGTAAACTAATTCTGATTGGCCAGCCAAGTACGAAAACTTTATCTCACAAAGACACGTGACCAATAAACGAAAGAACACTTCTGACATACTCGTAGGGTGTTGAAACCCAACATGCACTGATATATATATATATATATTTGTGAAATTCGGGTATCCGTAGTGATATGTGACATGACCTGCCATAACGTAGCACAGTAGAATGATTTGCGAACCAGGAACTCACAGAGAAGATCATTGGGCACTGAGCCTTGTCTGTGTACAGTATTGGTCCTATATAACTTCCCTGTGCAACATGTTGATGACTGTCTGCTATGGTATTGAAAGGGCGGGGGAAATTTACAAGCACTGTAGACAAGGTTGAAGTGAACTGCCTATGTTCTCCACTACAGCCAATTAAGTTGGGTGGATCGCTGCGTTTCCACTTACCGTCGTCCTATTGGTCCTGGCTACACCACACACGCCTTCTGTACTCTGCTAAGTTTATAATTGTCTGGCTGTCGGCCAATGGAGTCGCGTGTTGGCTGTGTACCAATTAATGTGTCACGATAGATGTAACACGTTTTACAATCAATCGTGTTCATTTGAGAAATTATTAAAAAATAAAATTTATTCTTACAAATTGAAATGTTGGCTAGTTGTAATTTTTTACTTATATTCCGATCATGCCTAGTGAAATAGTAAAACTATAAAAGTGTGAGTTTTGTTTTTAAGGGAAAAGAAATTCCCATATAAACGTAGCCCCGAATATATACGTGCACACTCCTCAAAGGGTTAACACTTCCAATACAATACCCGTATGTAAGGCCGCCTGCTTTTCGCGAAATGATTCCACGACTAGGTGTACTCAAAAACACGTAAGTCCAGAACCAATATCGTGGTTGGATGATTTCAACTCGCACATGTCTTAGGTGTCGAGGTACCTTCATTCTGATGAAGAAAATGTTCTCTGACAGACACGCGGCCAATAACCAAAAGAAATCTGCAAGCTTGCACGCAAGAAGTTGAAAGTTAGTTTAATCATAAATCTTTAATGAAAACCAGGTGGTCTTACCCATATGCCGAGACGTGCAAAATTCGCGTAATCTTTTGGAGACATGACAGACTCCATTCCTGTATAAAGAAGTGACCTCAGTTCGTGGTTTCATTGGCCGCTGCACTGTGATCAAAGTTACGCATCTGCGTGATCTCCTTAAAATATTCACCTTATATCATATGTTAACATGAATATGGCTACACACTTTATATAAGTGGGCTCTTAACGAGCCTTCAAGACTTGACGAAAACAATAAGAAACGGCCGGCAATGAAATGTTCAGCTATCCACAGAGACATATAGAGATGTCAAGCGATAACTCCACTACCTAATTTTCACCTTTGAGTTGAGAGATTTGGAGAGTGGGATGGACACGCGCGTCCAAGGTCGAGAAGCGAGGGAGCGATACGGGCGACAGTTACACGCACACCTAGAGCCTCATCGCTCCTACGCGCAAGGCGTACAGTGTTTCCGTCGTGACGTTGTACTGTGCAAATTAGATCTGTAACTGTGGGGTATTATTACACGCGATGAAAGACCACATATTAAACTACTCCCGTATATTTGTACTTTTCTCTTGCCGCTCAAAAAACACTGCATACACAAGCTTTAATAATGCGATATTTGACCATTTTCACAAAGTTTTTTTCTCTACGAATACACTTAATATGGCAAAGGTAAAAAAAATAGGGGCATACGTAATTCTTCTTTATCTTTTATTACAAAAAATCGTATTTGCAGAACAGTCATTTACCGAGATACGCGTATTCGCGCAAACAACTATTTCACAAAAAATGCGGGGATACACCCCATTGTTAACAACGAGGTGGTTAGAACCGATGACAGCGAAGCGAGGCGAGAATGGAGTAGCGCCGAAATGAAACGGCGGTGGTAAACGGGAGATCCCGAGAATACCCACCGAATAGCGGCATCGTCAGACTGGAATCCCAAGGGGATTGGACCCGGTTCGCCTTGGTGGGAGGCGAGCAGTATAACCACTGAGCCATCGCGGCCCCGGTAAATGGGAATAGAGCGCAGTAGCACAGAGTAGACGTGCACACAGAGACGAAATGACATTGCTGTTCCTTTGATGTGGGCGTACCACCCATTCTCTGATTGGCTGCGCGAGGCTCTGGAAACGAGCCTTGTGTGTGATTGATTGACTGAGTTGCCGGTTGCTAAAGGCTGTTCACGATAAAGTGAGCACTTTTGAGATCAACCATTGAAAAATGGCACTGACCCTACCTGCATATATTTTAACGGGAGCAATAAGTGGCATGTGTCCAGGAAAGTTGATAATGGTGGAGGGGGGAGTAGTTCCATATATTAACGTCGAACGTAAAGTGTTAGGTAACCATTTGTGATAACTTAAATTATTTCTCTCGCTTTCTCTATTTATTAATGCATCGAAGTGTAAAAATGAGCAGATTTGTAAAATATTTACTTTTTAAATAATTTCGCAGTTTCACTTGACCGACACATGAATAAAGTGATGAGGCCCATGTCAATGTTACATAAGGCAGAATAACACACAACGTGTATACAAGTAGACCTTAAGCAGGACTTTCAAAAGTGCTCATTTTACCGCGAACAGCCTATGAGAGAGTTACCAGGCGCTGATTGGCGAACGTCGTCTCGACATGTTGCTGACTTAGAGGCGCCATAGCCTATTGCGGAAATAAACGACTCTTTCACCTCTGTATTGTTAAGTATTCTGTGATTGGGCGCTGGCTGGGGTGCATACAGGGCTGTGAAGTTTATCCTGATGCCAAGTAACAATGCGAATTGTGCAGTTCGCTGGCTGCTGTCTTTCGCGTGTCGAACGAGGCGTCTACCTCGGCTCCATTCTCGCCGTAAACAGTCATCAAAGTAAAATGGTCTATCGAAGAATCTTTCCTTTACGACTTTCTGGGAAATGAACACCATTTACTCGATGTCTGCGCTGCCATACAAAACCCATTCCCTCCCTCCCCGAACCAATCGTGTAAGCAGGCGATGAGAAATATGGCCACATTTAAGAGATTGCCACGGTCGCTTTTACTTTATATTGCTACCCATGATCGCTTCTCGTTTTGGTATACGGACGGCTATAAAACTGAGGTCTTGGGTTAGTAGTAGTTTTTTTTTTTTTTTGCAGTCTGGCTCTGTCATCTATCTTGCTCCTGAAATGCATTATAGTGAGTGTTCGGAAAACGTTGTTACCCGAGGTAGCTGTGTGCCAGCGCGGGCAACTATGCATAGCTGTCAACGATTATCTCTTCCTAATAATGACAGGAAAATTCTGCGAGCTCGCTTCAGGGCACGATGGACGCCAAACACGTGTACATTGAAGTCAACTTTGCAATTGGGTCACAATTTATTAGGCACGCCCTGGACGACTCCAAGCCAATAGCTGACTTGCAAGTAAACATGTAGCGAATTCCGTACTGCCGGGTGTGAGGCAACACTGGCTACTATCTGGGGCAGCAGCCAATTAACAAACATCTGAGACTCTAGTATGCACAAGACTGTGGAGTCCAGCATACACGTCGTTGAATTCGCGAAATTTTCTTTCCTGTCCGCACTAATTACTTTTTTTCCAGGTATTCTAAAAAAAAAAAAAAATTCGCACACACAATTAGATTTCATAGATACTCAAGTATTGAGTGAGATGGTGCTGTAGCAAGAAAACTTTCGGGTGGCTGTTAACATCGAGGTCTTGAGAGCCGATGAGGGTGTAATGAGGTGAGAATTTAGCGGCACCTGTATGAAAGAGCGGGGGAAGCGGGAGATCCCCGAGAAAGCCCGCCGACTAGTGGCATCGATTCGGCCAGGGATTGAGCCCAGTTCGCCTTGGTTGGCGGCCGGTAGTCTTACCACTCAGCCACCGCGGCTCCTCTCTATAGTAAAATTTTGTTTGTAAAATCATGGTTTGCATGAACATGCGTTTATAAGTAAACAAATGCTGTGGGAATACAAAGTTTTTACCCAGGAAATGTGAAAAACAATTATCAGTGTCTTCTCACACAGGCACGCAGCCAATGGGCGAAATAAATTTACAAACTTTCACACAAGAAGTTGGAGTCTAGCCTGTGAAGAAGACCTTTCACGGTAAACAAATGGTCCTAGCAATTACTAGAGACATGCAGAATTCGCGTTATTGTTGGGCATCAGGCTAAACTTCACAGCACTGTGTGTACTGGAGCAGCCGTCGTTTCTCCACTGGCTGCTGCACAGACGTGAAGCCACGCCCTTTATGACTGAACTGCACGTGATTGGGACACACAATTGTGATGTGTTAATTTATTCGCGCAGTCTTACCCAGGTCGTGTCAAATAATATATGTTCCAATGACAAACGTATTGCAAAGGTATGTGTGTTTAAAGTTGAACGTGTCCCCGAATAACAACGCTAATTTTCAGGTCTCTAGCAATTAATTTTTTTTTCTTAAACGTCCATGTGTATGACACCGTCAAAATAATAAGGCATGTTCCGAGAAATACTCGACCTCCTAAGTATTAATCGCGTCATCATACTCGCTGTGAATGTGACGGCTTACTGATCGGTTCGTCTCCATGGCCATCCTATAACAGAGGGAAATGGCTTCGCAGCACACAAAGAAACAGTCGTGCTGTGGCTATATCTTGGGGCAGTGAAATTGCGCGAAAATATTACGAAGACAAGTTGTATTTCAGAGCACTGTACGGAAGTTAAGATTTTTCGATTGGCCTTAGGTATCAATAACGAAGTTCGAAGAGCGGCAAGTTAAAAGAATACACCCCTTACGTCGAGAAGTAGACGAGTGACTCATTATTCTCTTCGTAGGCGCCTTCGGACACCACGCATGACGTTCGCTGGCTGAACACACAAACGGCATAACGACGCGTGCCTGGAGTGTACAGTCGTGGTCAAATACAAGTTGCCTTGCAACACGGTCACGCTTCGTCGTCTTGTGTTCGTGCACGACGGGATGATAGCCGCGCCGGGTCATTCCCAGCGCTTCCGCCATTTGCAATCCGTCATTATCGTCTATTTGCGGCGCCCTTACATGGGCACGCCGGCGTATAGTCGACAGAAATAATAGCGTCGTTGTCTACCGACCACGACAAGGTATCATCACTTGGTACTCTCTAAAGAGAAATTTGTAATTTTTACTAACAAATTGTTTGTAATCTTACATACGCTTGTAACAGTACAAAGGTTCTTGTAAAACTACAAGGGACGTGTTGTCAAGAAATCTTTGTAGCCTACTATACTGACCCGTGTCCACGAGCTTCAACAAAATGACGGACACTCAGCAATGTAAAACCGTATTTAGCTGTTTGTGCAAAAACTTTGTGTGCTGTAAAGTATAGTGGCGGCAAAAATAAATGTTTATGTGTATTATAAATGTATTGCAATTTTAAATGACGTAAAATACCTAAAAGAGCTCAAATAATAATAATAATAATAATAATAATAATAATAATAAAACGACTCATTTGAATAAAACGTGACCGCATGACTCATTAACTGTTAACGTTTCCTAGTTACACAAAACTCTTAAAAATGAAATAAATGTATTCTTTTAAATCAAGTAACTTCCTTAACTTTTATTAGCTCTTGGTTAGAGATTTATTTTTAAAAATAATCCCGAAGGTCGCAAGTCAAGGTGGTCTAGTGGTTACGACTACGGACTAATTATACAAGGGGCGTGGGTTCTAGTCCCCATGCTGGTGAAGTGTCTTTTTCCCCAAAATTATGCTTTGAAATATATATTTTTATTTTTACCTATTCTCTGTTATTAATTCATCACGAATGTTTTATAGAAGAAAATATAATTTTATGTAAACTTCTGAATAATGTAAGTCGTAATACAAGGCTTACAAATAAATGTTTTGCAGGTTTTACTAGAAAGCTGTTTGTCATTTTACAAAGGATTTTTTTTCGCAATTGGGTTCCCAAGGATTTTTCTTGTAACAATACAAAACACATTTTATAGTGTACTTCAGAATTCGGAGGTGCACCATACGCTTGTATCGTTAATTCCAGCCGCACACTGGCCAGCAATATGGCTCCACAAGTCAGCAATATGTGGGAACATATTTCGCCAATTAGCGCCTGGCAACTTACATGCCAGCCTTTTAGCTCAGCCAGTAGGGAACATCGCGCAACACGCGGTAGCCAGTCAGACACAAGGCCCGTTCCCAGAGCTTTTAGCAGCCAATCAGAGAATTGGAGGGCCTACATCAAAGGAACTACCACATGATGTCATCGATGTGTACTTATGTACTCTGTGAATAGTGTGAGAGGCTATGACATCTGTTCTTCGCGAAGAGGTTCTGCAACCAGATGTATTCCAAATCGCATTACTTTACAACCATGCTCGAATAAATTATGCGCAAATATACTATAGGCTGTTCACGGTAAAATTAGCACTTTTGAAAGCCCTGCTTAAGATCGTACATTTGTATTCGTCACAATATATACAATTAAGGTTACCACAGGTCTGATAACTAGAGCCACGAGTATTCCGCGGATTGAGTTGGCAGCATGGTAAGCTGGACAGCCCTCTATACACTAGATACATTATCATTTGCTTATTGGTTGATACGATCAAGTAAGACCTCTGTACAGGACTGTTAAACACTCACTCACACTACTGCTTCCTGCTTATTACTGGCTCACAGTTAAACGGGGCGTGTCTGAAGAACTGTCGTCCAATCACAACAGCAGGAGAAAACAACAATTGTTTGTAGTCTACCTCGCCTACGGATGACTACGCGAAATACTCGGGGCTCTACCCATAACTTTATTCGTGTGTCGTTCAAGGGAAACTACTTTTTTTTTTCTCCAGAAAAGCAAATATCTTACAAATGTTTTAATTCTGATACTTATATCTAGGGACCTGCAAAATTCACGTTACTATTTGTCATCAGGCTAAACTTCACAGTACTGTGTGTACTGGAGCCGGCGTTGTTTCTCCATTGGCTGCTGCACAGACGTGAATTCACTTCCTTTCTAACTGCACTACACGTGATTGGGGCACACAATTGTTAAGTGTTTATTTATTTGTGTGGCGTTACCCAGGGCATGTCAGATAAAGTGTGGTCCAATGACAAACGTATTGCAAAGGTACACGTGTTTAAAGTTTAACATGCCCCCAAATAACAACGCGAATTTTGCAGGTCTCTGCTTATGAAGCTTTGATGGAACCCTAAGTTTCCGCGGACCACAGTTTGTGAATCGTTGATACAAATGAATGTGGAATCTAGCTTACAGGTAACTGAACCTGCGAAAGTCGTAAATTAACCTGATTAGGCACCCAATAAACAAAAAACTACAACTATAAACCTCAAATCTCATGAAGTACAGAAAATATATTTATCTGAAGCAGCACAGACAATATGGATACAAAACAGTGATGAGAAAATTGTATCAGTATTGTTTTTAGAATGATTTAGTGTTTAGCAACTTTCGCGATTGGATTAAACCTGACTTTCGTTTTTCTCGAAACATTTTACTTCAGGACACATGAGCTACAATCCATATTCGCGATTGGATGATTTAAATCACCGCGCGTCCTAGGCGCCTGTCAGTAAATCACAGGCTTTCAATACCGGAATATGATTGGTCCAGACAGTTGCTATAGTGTCTTCTCATCAATTCACACAGCAAATTAAATAAATATAAGTAGGGCTACCCGAATTTCGCGAAAAGATTTCCACACACGCTAGGTTTCTATACCCTATGGCATTCCAGCAGTTCTATATTGCTTTTTGGTAGCGTGTCTTAGTGAGAAGATATTTTTTTTACTTGACTAGCCAATCAGAATTGAGTAACTCCAATAGCACTCCTCTGTGATTTGCGGACAGATACATATGACGTGTAACACCTAGATCGTCCATTCACGAACGTGGGTTTGAGTTAATGTGTTCTGCAGTAGGCCTATAACTGGTCGTGAAATATTTTCGCGATATTCGGGTGTCCCTAGCTGTAGGAAAACTGCAGGTTTGTGGATAGAGTATATTCAAGTCTAGCCTGGTCGCGGATCCTTTTTTTTTTTTTTTTTTTTTTTTTGCGATCACAAGATGTACCTGCGTATGGTTCATTGTTTGTATGAGAATGAGACACGTTGATTATTTCAGCAACGGAATTCTCACCGTCCCGATCACATGGAGAAATAGCTTCACGAAGAAACTAGAGACAATAATGAAAATTATTCGTTATACACTTGCACAGTGCATTGGAACCAAACGAGTCGACAGCATCTACACATGATAACCAGAGACGTGAAAAATTCGTGATTTCAGCAACATATGCGTTAGACTTGACAGTATTATGTACTACCGTGCAGATATTAACTGAACATTGGTTGCTCTTTGTCACAGGTGAAGGGGTTTATTGGACCTGCATTTTTGCGTGTTTGTTACCGGCTGAGGGTTCTCCAGGAAGTGTCAAATTATATGTATAAAGTGCGAATTTTTTAATTCTGGCGTGTCCCGAAATTTCGGTTCTCTAGTGATAAATAACCATATCTGAGTTTACGTAAATGTGTTCCTCAGCCAAG
Source organism: Dryococelus australis (assembly GCA_029891345.1). Taxonomy (NCBI): domain Eukaryota; kingdom Metazoa; phylum Arthropoda; class Insecta; order Phasmatodea; family Phasmatidae; genus Dryococelus; species Dryococelus australis. The sequence goes on along the minus strand of CM057006.1, from coordinate 17,830,404 downwards.
CTGCGGTCTGAGAAAACTACGGCAGTAACTTCCAACATTCTACATATGTTACGGAAATTTACAGCAGAGCCCAATCAGCATTTCGCAGCGGCAGTATATCCACCTGTTTTGCCTAAGGGAACATCGATACGCTCCTGAACGTGGAAAAATTTCCCCGCAGTATGTTTGGAATGATTTTTTTTTTCCTTGTATCTTCTACTCACCCGCTCCCCTAGAATTTTATCCCCCGCCTCAACGGCGGCTGTTTCCAAGTTACGCAGTAGCCTCGTTCAAGTTCCGGTTCCGAACGTAAAATATACGTCGGCTATACCCCCTGATAGCCGGATACACCCTGATAAAGTGCACGTCGTAAGATATCGCATCTTCAGTCAATATCTTAAACGAGAACGCCCCGAGGTAAAGTAATATGCAAAACGAACCGTGGCTGCGGTGTAGGGTTAGGAAGTGAGTTTGTGTGTATGTGTGTGTGTGTGTGTGGGGGGGGGGGGGGAGGAGGAAGCTACGAGTTTTCTTCGAGCTAGTGCTCAAGAAGTTGTAGGTGGTTGCCTACCCGTAAGGGGACGCAGGGGTGGTTTTAATTTACAAGATTGGTTTCGGAGGAAGGAGCATTCCTGCTTTTATCAGGAGAGGGTGCAAGGAGCGCTCCGGCTATTACATTAGAGGGTAAAAGCGAGAGAGAGAGAGTGGAGAGAGAGGGGGGGGGGGGAGAAAAGGCGAGAAAAATGTGGCGTATAATGCAGGATAATGAAAATTTCATCTCCTCAAATTATTCGCTTCAAATTTCCCTGTGCCACGCAATCGCTGTAAGAAAGCGCGCAACTTTGTCGAGTCTGATCGCAGACCTGTATTTTTTTTCTTTTCGTGTAGTTTAACTAAATAGTAATATTAATTTAACAAGTTTACGTATATTTACACTCCGAAATCTAAACTTCTGAAACTGCGTCAAATTGGTGAATGTTACAGCAGATCCGTTTAAACTGCTCCACTGTAATCAGTATAATTTATTCTATTGGTCAATTCTATATGCTGGTATTCCACCAGTTAATGTTAGACAACAGCTTTTTTTTTTTTTTTTTTTTTTTTTAATTTTTTTTTTTTTAAAGACAGCCGGAGTACAAGTGTGTTTGGTTTCCACGTTCATCACTTTGGTTTTATAAGCAGGTTGCAGCAATGAAATGCACTTCTATAGCCTGTTAAATGTTATTCGAGCACTTTTGAAATCAATCCTAGAAAAATATCGGCAACGGACACTGACTGGCACGCGCCCATTCAAGTTGGTAACCACGTTCCATGTCTTATCGTTGAATTTAAACTGTTAGGTAAACAGTGATTACTGAAATGTTTTATTTTACCATCATTTTTTCTGTACACATTACGCGCAAGAACGAGAAAATTTGTGAAATTGAGCGAGCGAAGAGATTCGAGCTGCTCTTGACAGCGAGGTCTTGAGAGCCTACGAGGGCGATAGAGGTGAGAAAGAAGCAGCGCCGGAACGCAAGGGCGGGAGAAACGGGACATCCCCGAGAAAACCCGCCGGCCAGTGGCATCGTCCGGCGTGATTCCCACCTGCGAAAATCCGGGAGCGACCCAACCGGGAATCAAACCCAGTTCGCCTAGGTGGGAGGCGAGTAGTCTAACCACTACACTACCGTGGCCCCCTGGAGATGGGATAGGGTGGAACACAGGGGGCACTACCTTCCCCTACTCCCCTCCGTATAATCTTCACACTTACTTGAAACTATCCTGTGAATGTTTTAAAACTGAAATAATATAAGAATTGTGTAAATTGGTTATCAAAGTATTAACGCATAATTTCTGGTTTGTAAAGCGAGCTTACTTTTTTTGGGAGAAGACCTCGGGGAGCCAGGAACGAGTGTATATACCTTCAGTTTATGAGAGAGGTCACTTTCCTATTGCGCAGGCGTAGGTATAGACTTTCGAGTCGCGGCATTTATAATGGCCAATGGGCACTTTCACATCGTACTCTTAGGAAAATATTTAAGTATTATGCAGCAGCAACCGCGATTCTCTAACACGCAACTATGCCTTCTGGATTTGCGATTCACAATTTACCTCATAATTCTTTAAGTACAGCCAATGAAAACTGGTGACGAGCCTTTCCTTGTTATTTTTGTTCCTAACCTAACATCGTATAACATGACCATATTTAATTCGAGAATATTTCTAAGCAGACAGTTTTTAGCACACAAGCCAATTTTTGCGAGCAAAAATGATCATAAACATGAGCTGACTTTTATAAAAAAATTTATACTTACATTACTGTAAATAACAGTTTCCCGCCAACAAAACCGACTGCTCTGTTCTGATTTGTCGTTGCCTCACAAGTTTTTCTTAAGAAATAAAATATTATAACTATTTATTTCAACGCTTAAGTAAATCCCAAGAACGCACACGACCTTCTAAATTCTATTGTAAACAAATACATATGACAACATACTTCTAGTTCTTCTGAACACGTCACTAACGCATATTTTAAAGCTTATTTTTCCATTGTAAACCCTTCTTCATGGGCGTTGCTTTTCAAACAGGATACCGCGCCATGGCGGGAAGGCAGACAAACTCGGAACCTCCGCGCGTGTATGTGCTCCTGGTGTTGCAGCTCCAGTGACAGCGAGTTGGCTGGCGGGTCGACCTCGTTCGCTCTTTGCGCCGCCGCAAACATGGTTCATCTTACCAGGAGAACATAAGAAGGAGGTATGCGTGATCACGGGAACCACACATAACTAAGAAAATCACAACTTAGAACACTCATAACTTAGAATTCTTGACAATATTCACAGAAGTTAGAACTATCATAACTTAGAACTGTCGTAACTTATAAATTCACAAATTAGAACTGTTGTAACTTAGAAAATCATAACTTAGAACTATCATAACTTAGAAACACACTACTTAGAACCACATAACTTAGAAACATCATAACTTACCATGTCATAACTTAGAACAGTCACAACTTCGAAACACACAACTTAGAACTACCATAACTTAGAAACACACAATTTTAGAACCACTGTGATCACAGTCCTGTTAGTCTTTCTTTACTCGTCCCGGCATTGCCCACAGGCCGCGTTCAAATCGACTTGTACTACCAGGAGATCATCACATACCAGGAGGTAGGTATGGCCTCTATACTGCACTCTCTCTCTCTCTCCCTCCCCCTCCCGCTCTTATATACAGCCATCGTTCATCACTCCCACGCAGTGCGTAGTATAGGCTGTTCACGGTAGTCAGCACTTTTTAAGGCTCTTCTAAATTTTTACTTTCACCGAATTTCTATCTACCCGATGCTTTTTAATATAAATATTGCAATGTGACAAACACAGTGTATATATTTCACCACTCTCAAAAGTTAAGGCCTAAAGCTGCAATAAAACATACTTAGTGGTTAATGCCTGTTGGGAGGGCCTTAAAGAGTGCTCACTTTACCATGAATAGCCTATAGACACAGTTGCCGGACCATTAAAGAAGATCCATATTAAAGATTGTAAACGTCTGAACGTTACGTCTGTTCACAAGGCAGCATTGAAACGTAATTCTGCACTCAAGTAGACGGTGCTACTTTGGGCCATGTCAACCTAAATGTTTTAAGTGGGTACAGCCGTTTAGTAAGTGGCAGTAATATAAATAATTTTGATTACTACGTTATATTTACCAAACAATTTAACAGAGGCAAACCAGACTTTGTATAACACGGTATATTATAGAGAGCTTCTTTTCCCGCATTTTCCTGTGAAGGAAATGGAACATTTATGCCGTATTTCGGGAATCAAAGAACAACATCCCACAAAGTTTTACGCTCAAGATACTAATGTGTAGAATGTGTAAACTTGCATGATTTATGTGGGATCAGACACTAGTTTTCAACATGGCCTCTCAGATCCATTGTATCGTGATTTGATGATTTTAACTGTCACGTGCTGCGAGTGTCTGCCCAAGAATCACGGACACTCAGTGATGAGTTACCTAATTCTGATTGGTCCAGTCAGGTGCGGAACTGTCTCTCGACAAAGAAACGTGTCCAACAACCAAAGGGAAACTGTACTTGTAGAGGCTGTTCACGATAAAGTGAGCACTTTTTAAATCAACCTTATAAAAAGTCACTGCCTCTGCCTGCACATATTTAAACGGGTGCACTGAGTAACATGCACCCAGTAAAGTTGGTAACGATGGATGGAAAGTAGTTCCAATATCTTAACGTCGAATAAAAAATGTTATGTAACCATTTGCGATAACTTAAATTATGTCTTTCGCCTTCTGTTTTTTTAATGCATCAACGTATAAAAATGAGCACATTAGTAAAATATTTACTTTTTAAATAACTGCACAGTTTCACTTAACCAACGCATGAATAAAATGATGAGGCCCATGGCAATGATAATTTCACATAAGGCCAAAGAACACACGACGTGCATACAAATAGATCTTAAGCACGGCTTTCAAAAGTGCTCATTTTACCGTGAACAACCTATACAACAATTTTTTTTATACACCGGTTGCGTAGGAGATGTATAGCTACAGAAACATTCTTGCAGTAATCCTGACACTTTGCAATCCGCTGAAAACCTCTTCGAACAAACCCAAGGTGTCCGTATTAATAGCATATGAGTCGTCAGTTTCGAGAATTGATTCAACGCGGACAGCTGTATCGACAGAGCAATGGAAATGTTGACATGTGTTGAAATAAATAAAAAATATTTTTTTATACATTTTATTGTCATTTGTAGGTTTTTTGGTTTAAAAATGTCCACTATTTATGGAATATTCGCAATCCAAATAATTATAATCTACGTATTTAACACATTGAGGTCTGCATACATTTACTGGCACTTAAAACAAATTAGAAGTGAGTCATTTATATCCACTACTGCAAGAACACCATTTCTGTTGGTGCTTGTGTTAGAACTCACCATCGTCCAATTGGTCCATACCACAACGGACACTACCCTGTACTTTACAGCGTTCATTATTGGCCGGCAATCAACCAATGGAGAGCCGATCTGATTTTGACCCAATCAAATGTCCCGTATCGTATAAAAGGATTTACAATCAATCATGTCCCTTTGAGTGGCTATAAATCGTTAGCAGAGACCTGAAGAATTCGCGGTTTCATTTCGGGACAAGCTAAAATTCAAAACTCGTGCTTTTATATAACCTCAGCAATTGGTCCATACAGTGTTTGACACCTCCTGGAGAACGCTGGCCCAATCGTCGCCTTCCACTGTGACAGCAGACAACCAATGTGCAGCTGATATCGGCATATGTGTACATAAGAATGTAGAGTCTAGCCTGCAGGTCGTTGAACTCGCGAATTCTTCAGGTCTCTAATCGTCAGCAATATCATTGTTACTGCGCTGTGGTGTTCTTGTGAGGTCGTGTTAAACACTAGCCGAACAAAGACTGCACATCCATACGGGTTTTGTTATGAACCACTACACTCGAGCATAGTTTACAAAGTGTTAATTGAATGTCATTTTAAAATATTATGTCGTGTGAAATGCCTATATTTGTTTTACATTAAAAAATGTCACGTATCAATTAAACTTTGGACAGTGTTTCAGACACAGCAGGAGGAATTATAGCCTTCGCGTGAATGTTTTCTCGGGAAACAGATGGCCCTCTATTCTGGTGTGTATAGGATTTTTCACGGTAAAGTGAGCACTTTTAAAGCCCTAGTTACTTTTTTCTTTCAGCCATATTTTATCATTTTACCACCTTTTTAAGTAAATCGTGTCCTGTAAGTAATAAACACAGTGCGTATATTCCACCGCGCTTGGAAATTGACATCCAAGACTAAAGTATAATATATTTCTTCAGATGTAAGGGCTTTCAAAAGTGCTCACTTTACCGTGAATAGCCTATAACTAAGTAATTGTCAGGGGCTTCACAAACATACACTCCGACGTCACAACTGTTGGCAGGGTGTGGTTATCGTCACCATACCGGGGTGTTGCTCTCCAGTCAAGGCCGGGCGACGCAAAGTAGCTGGCGCCCTTTCCAGGCTTCTGGAGGAAGGTTCACGGGTTTGGGAGGGTGAGAAGGCGGCCGGGATGTTGCGCGCGCAGCATTATTGCTTATGAATATTTGAGGACAATGTGGCGGGAGTGTAGGGAGGCTGGCTCCGGCCCCCGGCTGGCAATAAAAGGGCGTCTTTGTCCCGGCCACAGCAGCTATTACCACCGCAGCACATACGAGCCGCGCGACGTCGATACCGCGTCACAGACAAGGCGCCTCTACAGAAGCCGAAGGACGTGGCAGGCACGTAGAGTGAACACGCGGTATAGTTAGAGACCTGCAAAATTCGCGTTATTATTTAAGGACAGGCTGAACTCCAAGTTACTGCGCGTTCGACCAAATTCGGCCATTGGCGAAAAATATTTCTGGCACGCCTCGGAGAACTCTTGAGCCAATAATGTAAGTTCAGCGGACGAGAGGCCAATCTCTTATAAGCAGACCAAGCAGATACCTGACGTTAGTTACAGTGCAGCAGCCAATGAACCCACGAACTGAGGATAATTGTCTATAATACGGTGGAGTCTACCCTGTCACCGAAAAATAACGCGAATTTTGCAGGTCTCTAGGTATAGTCCATTCAAGGTTACTTCAGAATTTTCTGGAGCCCTGCTAAAGTTCTACTTCTAGGATATCCCTCCGCCTCGTACATACTAAGCTTAACTAATCCTGGAGAACTACACCAGAGGGACAACGCACCACATTCGTGCGCACTAAATGTAACAGTATTTTGTATAAGAACTATTTCTCACTAGGCGTTACCAACATACATATTTTCTCCCTGATTTGTATTCAGATTATTTTTCAATGAAGCATTTAATTTTATAGATAAAATATGAATAACTATGTGTGATACAGGGCGTATTTAAGAAATAACTAAACACCTCATAGATGGGGAGATTTTTCAAGGTTCGATTCAAAGAGACCGAAGAAACCGTTAATGGACTATAGAGAGATCTCGCTGGCTGCGTTGTCTACGTGTACCAACCTCGAACTGCTTTTCTCCCTACACGATTATCACAAACGCCGTGGATAGAATTTGAAGCTATAACACTGTTTGGCAAACAAATGCTTTTGAAAATTTTTTAATTCTTCCTCTACCCTATTTGTAGGGACGGGTGTTTTTCGCGAAAACATTTATGGTCATGCTAGATTACAATATCCTACGACCACAACCACAGCTTTCTTTGGTAATTGGCCTCGTGTCTACGCGAGAAGACATGTTCTTATTTGACCTGGCCAATGGTGTTAAAGTACTCCGATACTGAACGTCCAAGATTCGCGGGCAGACACTTGAGGCACGAGACATTTAAAATCACCCAACCACGAAAATTCATATGAACAAATGTGTTTTGGAGTACAACTGGTCTTGAAATCGTTTCACGTAAAACACCTGCACCTACATATTTGCAATGCAATTTGATTGAACAGGTAAAGATAAGTACACTGGAATTTTGCGAAATGATTTCTGCACATGCTAGACTTCAATAGCCTAGCGGCGTACCAGCAGTTTTCATTTACTTATTGACCATGAGTATTAACGAGAAGACATTTTCTTACTTGACGGCCCAATAAAAATTAGGTTACTCCAATCCGGTACTTCTGTGATTCGCGAGCACTCGCATTCGACGTGTAACACCCAGATCAGCCAATCACGAAAGGGGATCTGAGCTAAAGTGTTATGAAATACAACTGGTCGTGAAATATTTTTCGCGAAACTCGGTGTCCCTATATAAAGATTTTTATTCGTATGAAGTGCTTGTCTTTTGAAAATTAGGATATAAATAAACACGTTCATCGCTGTCTACCACGTGACTTTGACAGTTTTGACGGGAACACGCTCGGAAGACGAAGAAAGGTCTACCTCAACTTTGGTCCATGGGTTGGCCATCGCGCCATTTCTCAAGACAATCTACAGTGAAATCAGAAAAGAATTGACAACAGAAAAGTTTTGCAATCGGGTTCTAAGGCAGTATCAAGCTAACTTGTGAACCATCAGCAGAATGTGCTCTTGCTTCATTAACAGTCCTTCGTTTCAAGGAATCAATACAAATATTGCTGAAATTGTTCTCTAGACGGGACTATCTGCTCCGTAGTACCGGCAGTAAGATATGTTCTACGGACTGTGAAATGGTTGCAGATAATAAGTCAGACAGGAACACAACGTACATAGGATGTTCACCGTAAAATGAGCACATTTGAAAGTCCTGCTTAAGATCTACTTGTATGTACGCTGTGTCTTCTTCCGCCTTATGTGAAATTAACATTGCCACGGGCGTCTGCCCTTTATTCATGCGTCAGTCAAGTGGAACTGTAAAGATATTAGAAAATAAAATATTTAAAAAATCTGCTCATTTCAACATTTCTATGCATTAAAAAAAGTAGAAAGGGGATGAAGTAATTTAAGTTATCACAAATGGCCACCTTACACTTTTAATTTGACGTTAAGATATGGAACTACTTTCCATCCTTCGTTATCAACTTTACTGGGCGCATGTCTGCCAATGCTTCCGTTAAAATATATGCAGACAGGGCCAGTGACTTTTTTCTAAGGTTGATTTCTAAAGTGCTGTTACTACATACGTTAACAACCTTTAGATGGTGGGGCCGCCGGTGGTGTAGTGGTCAGAATGCTCGCCTCCCACCACGACGAACCGGGTCCGATTCCAGGCTGGATCGCGCGTGAGTGTCCTGCCGGATGACGCCACTGGCGGGTTTCCTCGGGGATCTCCCGCTTTCCCCGCCCTCACATTCCGACGCTGCTCCATACTTATCTCGTTTCTCCATCATCGCCTTTCAAGACCTCAATGTTAACAGTTTGAGGACGGCACAAATTTACAAGCTCCGAAGACAAGGTTGAAGTGAGCTGCCTATATTGTCCACTACAGCAATTTTGGTGTGTTGGTCTCTGTATGTTCATTTACCATCGTCCTATTGGTCCTGGCTGCACCTGACACGCGTACTGTACTCTTCTAAGTTTATTATTGGCTGGCCGCCGGCCAATGGAATCGCGCATTGACTGTGTACCAATTAATGTCCCGAGACAGATGGAACAGGTTTAACAATACATCGTTTTCATTTCAGAAATTATTTAAAAGCATAGCCTTATTCTTACAAATTTAAACGTTGGCTAGTTATAATTTTTTACTTATATTCCGATAATATCAAGCAAAATAGCGAAACTATAAGAGTGAGAGTTTTTTTTTCAAGGGCAAAGAAATTCCTATATAAATATATGCCCGAATATATAAGTGCATGCTCCTTCCTCAAAGGGTTAAGAGCCGCCCAAATCTCCTCATTTCACTCTGATACAGTAAAACTGTGATCGTGACATGAATTTATGTGAAAACTATGTGCTCAGTTTTATTTTTTACGAGGAAAGCGTAAATGTCTTAAAAGTTGAACGGTGGGTGATGCATAGAATATATATATATATATATATATATATATATATATATATATATATATATATATATATATATATATATATATATTTCAAATCATGGCCAACACCTTAGAAGGAGTTTTTGCTGGTCTGGCATGGAGTGGATCGAGTTCGCGATGCACTCTGGATGTTTCTCCTCAGTATTTTCAAGCGATCTCTGCCCACGCCTTGTTGCTTGAAGACGCCTCTCAGCAGGAGTGTTATCGGCGAGCTGTACCCTGCTCTCTGCTCCGCTTTGTTATTTTTTTACACGCACTCTCCTGTTTTTATCCGCGCGCGTCGGAGGCCGACGTTTAATTTCCCTACAAAGGCCCTTTCACTTTTCGCTCGAGCCCTCGGGATAGGGACGAAGGAGGAGAGGGAGTTTTAAAAAAAAGGGGGGGGGGCGGTGAATTCGCGTAGGTCGCACGTCGCCCGTAGTAGCGGCGAGGGCTTGTGGGCCTGGGGCGAGGTTTCCTCTCGCAGATCAACGACGTAGGGCTCACTACGCCCTTGGGAGCCGCGACTCAAGCCTTCTCACAGCTGACGGAGAAAATGCCCGGCCAAGGAATACCTGACGATACAGAAGCGAAGAGACCACGCGCAATGCGGGCTCGAACGAGAGTTTACCCGTCACTGGCTGCACAATATTTATTAGCCATCCAAGCCAATAAGTAGGGACACCCTAATTCCACGGAAAGATTTTACAACCAGTTGCATTGCATAACACTTAATTAGGTGTAGAGAAATTTCGCGAAAATATTTCAAGACAAGATATATTTCAAAACACTGTATTGTAGTTTGCCTCTCTTGATTGGATGAATTATTTTTTAGCATGAGCTAATTGTCTGCACACGAATCACGTAGCAGCCATGCCGATGTTTCCTAATTCAGAGTGGCTCGGTCAAATATGAAAACGCCTTCTCAAGCAGACAGCAACTAATTGCTAGAGATAGGAAAATGTCACGAATTTATCTCGGGACAAGATAGACGTCAAACACATATATAGTGAAGTCACCTTCGCAATTGAATCGCAGTTTATTAGACCCGCCCTGCACGCCTCTGAGCCAATAGCAGACTTACAAGGAAACAACTTGCGAATCCCATAACTGCCAGGTGTGAGGCAACAGCCAATGAACACACAGCTGAGGCTCCAGTATACAGAGGACTGAGGCGTCTAGCCTGAAGGTCATTGAACTCGCGAAATATTCCTAACCCTACTAATGGCAGAAGACAAGCTTCCTTTGGGTATTATTAGTATTGAAGTCTACAATGTACTCATTTTTTACGCGACAGACCACTAGCTCTACACTTAAGCTCAGATACACTTCAGTGATTTGTATGTCAAGGTGAGTGAAGAGATTTGGGTGGCTCTTAACAGCGAGAGTCGAAGAGGGACATTGAGGCGAGTGAGCATGGAGCAACGTCAGAATGAAGGGAGATCCCCGAGAAAACCTGCCGACAAGCGGTATCGTCCGGCACGATTCCCACTTGCAAAAATCCGGAGTGAACCGGCCGGGAATTAAACCCGATTCGCAAAGGTGGGAGTCGAGCAGTCTAACCACTGTGTTAAATTTAATAAAAATTATAAATAACTCTCTCCTTTAGATAAGAAACAGAATTTTCAGTAAACGTTAAAAATTGAAAAGCTCCAAATACGAAAAAGTTATAAAGAAGAACACAAGATCCGAAATGAATGCAAGAAGAATTGAAGTAAATATGGAGAAAAATAGAAGAACAAGAAGGAGGAAGAAAAGAAAAAGAAGAGATAGAAGAAGAGGATATAAAATGGGAAGGAGAATAGAGAAGTAAAGTAGAAGAACAGAAGAGAGAAAAAGAGAACGAGAAGCAGCAAGCAAGAGAAGATGAAAGAAAAAACGGAAGGAACTGCGGAGTAGAAAATATAAATGAGGGAAAGATGTGATTTGTGATAATATGTTGGTTGATGTACGTAGGAGCGGAGCTCCATTCCCTCGTCCGCCGGGAAACGAAGTCCTGGGTGTCCAGAAGGAGTACTTCGATGTCCTGGACGATGCTTATGTTGGAGCAGAACGGCGGGCGAGGGGGAAAAATAAAAAGAACAAAATAGAATAGTACCTACAGATATGAAGGGGGCTGGTGGCCTTCGAGTTCGTAGGCGGGGCCATTCGACCGTTGGGTGCCATGACGGACCGGCTGAAAGGCTAGTTAACTGTGTGCGGGCCCGAGGGCGTCTGGTCGCGCGGGCGGATTCGTGGGAATCCCGGTCCCTGGTCTGTTCGGGCGGGGGCGGCGAGACGGGGGGCGGCCGAAAGGATACCCGTTGGGGAGTTGTCTCGACCGGAGCAGAATAGTCCACCATCTTCCTGGGAAGTGTGAATGATGCTTTTGAATAGAAATAGAATTTGTAGCTTAAATTACGGGCGCCCAGACGAACAGCCGCCCTCCCACAAAAAAAGTTGTGAATTTATATAAAATATATACTGTTTGTTACATTGTAGTTGCCATTATAGAATTGAACACCTTGGATGGCTGTACTGCTAAGTAGTGTTAATGAAAAATAAAGTCTAACCACTTAGCCACCGCGGCCCCCAGCAGATGTAGGTGTTACGCGTCTTAGGTGTCTGCCCACGAATCACAGACGTACAGCGGAGTAACCTATTTATGATTGGCCAATAAAGTAAGAAAATGCATTATAACAAACACACACCGCCAATAACTAGGGCCACCTGTTTTTTCGCGAAAAGATTTACGCGAAGGCTAGACTGCAGTATCGTACGTGCACACTCGCAGTCTTCATTTTACTATTGGTCGCTTGTTTTTGTGTGAAAGCTGGCTGTTACACGAGTGAGCCAATCAGAATTCAGTTTCTCCGATACTAGCCGTCAGTGATTCGCGGGCAGACGTATAGGCTAAGACGCGTAACAACTCAAATGTTCCAATCACCAAAGTAGTTCTGAACTAAAGTGCGTTGGAACACAACTTGTCCTGAGATTTTTTTTTTCGCGAAAAACTTGTAACCCTAACTATACTTAGTTAAGCTTTGTTTGCATAAGGCGGAGAAATATCCTGTAAGTAGGTCTATAACTTTAGCAGGCCTTCAGGAATGCTGGAAGCAACCGTGAATGGACTCTATACTTCACATAATGACATGAACAATATAGGCGCCTGAACTGACAGAAAGGTTTATGTTTCATCCAATCAAAATATTTGTACATGAGGCCAAAAATGTGTATATTTAGTTGCCCCAGAAAAATATAATGTTCAATTAAAAAAAAAAACTTATAAAAACTATTTTTGTTCATCAAACAAAATACATGCTTCAATAAATGAAACCTCTGTGTTGGGCCCAAAAAAATTAGAAGGAGATTAAAATATTTAGTTGAAACAACCGTATATGTTTATTTGGTCACTCATTTGACCACGTTCGTTCGGAAATACAATTCGAGAAATCGTTTGCAATTTATGTGACAATTAATATAGTAACAGCGTTTGTTCGTGTATTTATTGGTGCTTAATAATTAAAAACCAGTGATTTTTCGCGAAAAAAAAAAAATTTGAGAGCATGGTAGACTTCGACACTCTAAGAACAAACAGAAATATTTATTCTGTCATTGGCCGCCCTCTGCATGAGAAGCCGTTTCTGTTTTCAACCGGGCCAATTAGAATTCAACAACTTTGGCCGCGAACCAAAGTGATTCGCTTGCTAAGAGTAACATGCCAACGTAGCCAATGGAGACAGGTAAACAACCACACAGTGTTTTGAAATATAATTTGTGTCGGAAAGTTTTCGCGAAATTTCACGGCCCCTATTAATAATGGTATTAAAAACCTAATACATCAGGTTCAATAGGAAATTAAAATGTAAAGCTATAAAACAGGACCAACTTAACTTACGAAGTTAACACTTATTTTTATAGTAGATATAGCTGCAAGTGCCTACAAAATGGAATTACGCTGTTTTATTAAGATAATATATTTGTTTAATTTTAAGAGTTCTGTTGTTGTCTTGAGAGATTTGGACAGCTTTAACGAGTTCTTGAGAGCCGATTTAAGAGTTCTGTGTAGCCAGGAAACAGTTAATGAGTAATACGGTCATGTTTTACCGAAATAGTCGATTCATTATGAATATTTGTGTTGTTCAAAATGTTTTGTGTTGTTAAAACTCGCAGTACATTTATTTTTACGCGCAACTACACTTTACATCACCCATATTTTTTGCACAAACAGCTATATACGGTTTTGCGTTGAGTGTCCGCCATTTGCTGAAACTCGTGGATGCGGGTCAGTATAGTATACGCTATTCACTGTAAAATGAGCACATTTGTAAGCCCTGCTTAAGATCTACTTGTATGCACGTTTTGTATTCTTCCGCCATATGTAGAACTAATATTGCCATGGGCCTCATCACTTTATTTATGAGTTGGTCAAGGGAAATTGTGAAACTGTTAGAATAGTAAGTATTTTTTTCAAATTTGCCCATTTATACACTCCGATGCATTAAAGAAACAAAAAACGAAAGAAATATAAGTTAGCACAAATGATTACCTAACACTTTATGATCGACGTTAAGATGCGGAACTACTTGCCATCCATCGTTACCAACTTTACTGGGCTCGTGTCACTCAGCGCGTTCGTTAAAATGTTTGCAAGTAGGGGCAGTGACTTTTTCTAAGGTTGATTTCAAAAGTGCTCACTTTATCGTGAACAGCCTTTATTAACCTGAACTGTTTAATAAGCTTTGAGCCAAACAAATATTTCTTTGTGCTACATATGGGCGTTTTTTGAACGTAGCGGCTATAATAAACGTTTGCAACTTTATAACGTGTTACACGATGTCACATTGTTTATAGCGTTATTTCGGAACGCCTTAGATTGCCTCACTTAAACCAACGCTTGGCTACTGCGCATGCGTGAAAGTGATTTTTGGAACGTAACATGTTACATTGTTTATAGCGTTATTTCGGAACGCCTTGGATTGCCTCACTTAAACCAACGCTTGGCTACTGCGCATGCGTGAAAGTGATTTTTGGAACGTCTCGGCTGGCAACTGTGCCCATCAATAATAGCAATTTTTTTTGGAACGTTTTGGTTTGCAGCTGTGCTCATGCGCGAACGTTCTTTGGAACACTGTACGAGGTGATCGTTATTTCCCGGAACGTCGGGACAGGCGCGTAATTTTTTTAAAGTAACATACTACAAAAATGACATGTTATTGGAACATGTTACTTACTTGGAGCTGGAACGATGGAACGCGTGACATGACATTAGACTCTTTGGCCCATCCCTATGTTGCAGCAATCAGATCTTGTAGGTTTGTGGCAGTCAGATAAGAGCAACAAAATAACTTGGTTTCAACAACATGATATTTCATTGTCCGTAAACAAACAATTCATTTGGCTACGGCAAACAAACTTTGTTTGAATCAACCAAAACTTTTTCTCAGTGCATTTCTCGTAATAGTCCAGTTGCAAGAAGTCGTTACTCTTGCTGAATAATCTATAAATAGGAACACCGATATCCCGCTAAAAAGATTTCGAGACAAGAATCATTTCATAACTCTGGAGCTTATTTGTCCTATGTGACTGACAGAGCATTTTTTTTTCGAGCACGTTAATTGTTTACACGCAAATCATCGACGTCCATGTGAATTTCTCATGCAGCTGGGAGCGCATGAAGACAAGAGAACAAAATCGTGTAGTGTAGGCTTACATACCATATTGAAATCCAAGTTTTCTTAGATCGTTTCTAGAAAAAGATCTAATTATAATTTAAAATTTTTGCTATAAAAATGTGAAAATGTTGCATCCTTCGCGACTTCTACGTTCAATTCATTGATACTGTTTTTTTTTTTTTTTTTTTTTTAAAGAGAAACTGTCAAAAATTGTTCGTCATATTGCTGAAAAGTGCTGGTTAGCTAACCTTGCCTCGTTTATTACAACTGGTTTTGTACGGCGTTGATTATGTTACAATTTATAACTTAGCGGTTAATACACGTTATAGGCCGTTCACGGTAAAGTGAGCATTTTTAAGGCCATTTCAAAATGCCCTAACAAATATATTTTATTGCAGCCTCAGGCGTTAACTTTTGAGATTGGTAAATTGTATACACTATGTTTATTAGTCATATTACAATGTTTATATTAAAAAGTGGTGGAAAGATATAAATTTGTTGAAAGGAAAATCTTAGCAGGCCCTTAAAAAATGCTCATTTTACCGTGAACAGCCTATACATTAACTCTTTGCAGTATGCCCTAATTTTGTGCATTAAAAGCACAAAGTGTATGATGCCATTTCACTGCTTGATTTACATTCACGTGTGTAAGAAACATTAATATATGCACCATGTAAAGAAGGTTGTTAATCACGTGACTGGATGCCGATAAATAGATGAGTTAATCCGTCGGTGTAGAATACAGGACATGCTATCGTTTTTTATTGGCGGCCATCGTAATAAGAAGCTCTTTCTCGTAGCTGAAGGGGAGTCGCATGTGATTCCATCACTGGATTGTGTCGGCTTTTATGACTGGTGCGCAGATGTACACGGCGTTTCAATGATCGACTCGAGACAGAGACACAACCGCGCAAGTGCCTCAAAGAATCTCCGACCGTCAGATTAATCCGAGCATTTTTCTTAAGGCGACATTACACGATGCCTGATTCCGTAAAAGCTCGTGCAAGGTCCGTAATAGCGTCCGTTATACTGGCTAGCATGACACCCGTCATGGCATTTCACGCCTTGCACGGCCAGATTTCGTACCAGGTTTGGTAATTGGACACGTCCTACTTTTCGTGGCAGGTTCCACACCGGCTCTCGTACCTGGCCAATCACGTCGCAGTTTCAGAGCGTAGGGCGCTCCCCGTGGCTACCGCTTGAAACGAGTTGATGAAGAAACCGAAAAGGACTCCTCCATCTTGATTATACATCCGTGAGGTTGAAACTCTTTCATATAGATTTAAAATACGACAGCAACGAATAATATTGGCTATGACAACTTTTAATTACTGTTAAAAACCATTCTAAATAATTAAAACATTACCTACTATAAGAAAATATTAATTCCAATTATTTATTATAAATATTATGCATAGAACGCGGCGTTCGAAACTGTAGTGTGTCTTTTGAGCGCGAGTCCAAAACTCCGCCAGACCCTAACTGTTTTTATCATTAAATTTTACATGCATTTATATCCCGGTACGTAAATAAAAAAAAACATATTTGGCAACCAGTCAATAATTTCCGTCAAAATTAAAAAAGAACACATTCATAACCTAGTGACTTTATGTCATTTTCAAGAGAATTAATAAAACTATACTAGTGTGCAATCAATCTATGTAAAAGGCGAACAGTAATATAGAAACATTATTTCTCATAGGCCTACGCAAGTTACTAACTGGTAGCAGTTCTACGAATGGGGTTCATATTTACTACAAACCACACACTGCGCTCCCACCAAGTGTGCCAAATGCTACATTCTAAATCGGAATCAGTTATTTTTTTTTACTGATTGTCAGTTGGAACTGCTCCATCCGGAATCTGTAGAAAAAATTCCACTAATTCATCAGTTAAATGAAATATACTAATTGAAGCAGTAGAAAACCAGTTATTCATAGTTGGTTAATAAATAAGCACAGAGCATTCCCATGTGATGTAAGTTAGGTACGATATATTTTGTCTCAGAACACAAATATTGTCTACACAAAAACCTTTTTGGAAATGGCTGGGGCTCGAACCTCCGCCCATAAAGCAAAGCATGCTGAAGCTTTCATGATCAGCCATATCCACTGCCCTACTTTACCACTACCAAATGTGTGCTCCTATTATGGGCACTGAACCACAAAATGTAATGTCAAATATTTCTGTAAGTTTCGTGAAGTGAAAGTATTTCTTGTTGTCGGAATATACAGATTTTCTGCTCAAGTACATGTCTTTGCAATGTTCGAAAGTCAAACTATCTTTAGTTTAATTCGGATTCTGTGCTTCAAAAGATAAATATAGGGGTTTCAATGTACGAGGTTATCGATGTCCACTAGTATTCGCCATTTTACAATGCAACCAGACACTACAGATTTAAACTGTTATTTTAGTGACAGATCAGTGATAATTTTACTGACTCGATAGTACGTGATTCAATAAGAAAGGTGGATTTACAACAACTAACATTTCGTGGTCTGCAAGTTAACAGATCAAATAATGAGAAAACGACAAATTTGATCAAATGTTGCATTGTTTCTAACGTTCCACTGTCTAGTTAGCACAGTTATTATTAGTTAATCTGTCTCTTCAAAATAACAGTTTTATTCTGTAAAATCTCGCTGCATTGTAAAATGGCAGATACATATAAAACACCGACAACACCGTTAAAACCACTATATTCTCTTTTAAAGCACACAATCTGAACTAAACTTAACTTAGAATGACTTCCGAGCCTTACAAAGACATGTACCTACGTACGCATAATATGTGTATATTTCGACAACATGAAGTACTGTCACATTACGAAACTTACAGCCGTTCGCCATTGTAAGTTTATGTTACTACGCAAATGCGACACCGTTTATCTCAGTGGCAAAGTAGCAGAGTTGGTAGAACCGTCAGCCAAAATAAACAAGAGAATGTGTTGCGTTTTGGGGTGGCGGTTCGATACCAACCACTTCCAAAATTTCCTTGTACATAGTACGCGAACTGCTGTCGTGTAGTATGAATCTTCCATTGCGGCTCATATAGCGCCTGGTATACTGGCTCGTACACCAGGGCTTATAGAAGCGTGTACAAGAACCGAGTACGGCTGCAGGTATCGTGTAATATCGGCTTTAAGGTATTTAGCTACAACAGAGGCCTACGCTCTAAAAATTAAATAATGATATTAGTAGAAACTCACAGATTGTTGCGGAGGCTGGATAACCTCGTAAATGGAGTACTTTCTGATTAAATTATGATGCACGGGAGATGTTCAATATGTAAATTAGGCTAAGGTGCATTCATACGTTTGCAGATTGCACCGATCTGAACAAAGTAGACTTTGTTTCTGTGGCAGCGGTTCACACGTCACCAGAATTTCTCCCTTATCCGCGTATAGTCAGTTCACGGTTACTTAAAAATTTTCTTTAGCCATTATAAAGTTATGCTTCCAGGATATTCCTCCGCCTCATGTAAACAAAGCCAAATTAAGTGGGTACAGAAAACTACACCAAATGGCCAACGCACCGCATTCGTGGGCATTCAATGTAATAATATTATGCACAAGAACTATTTCTTACTAGGCATTACCAATGCACCTAGGCCCTATATATTTCCCCTCTAGTTTTTATTAACATCAATTATAAATTAAATGTTATAATTTACAGAAAAAATAAAAGTAAAAACTCAATTTAACAAAAAATACGGTACTTCATGTTAAACACAGGTATAAAAGGCGTGTAATATTAGACATATTTAGGGACAAACCAAACACGTCATATACAGGATGACTTTTCAAAAATTTGTTTCAAAAAGTGTGAAGAAACTGCGAATAGAGTACGTCAATAATTCCAAACTTTCTTTGGGTTGCCCGCCCGCTGCAGGTCAGCGAGTTTTCTTTTCTCATAAAATAATCTGCACTTAGATGATGTTGAGTTTTCCCATTAATGTGAATTTTTGTTATCTTTGGATTTTTTTCGATGCGCATTACACAAAGACTGTATTTCCTTCTCTTTACTTATGAGTAGGGATAGGCAAATGTCGCGAGTTCAGTGACCTGTAGGATAGACTCCACAATCCTTTATACAGTCGGGCCTAAGATGTTTGTTCATTGGCTGCTGCCCCAGTGTTACCTCACACCTAAAAGATAGTGATTCACTTCTTGTTTCTTTGCTAGCCTGCTATTTGCTCAGAGTCAACCAGGGATGGTCTAATAAACTGTGATCCAATTGTAAAGGCGACTTCAGTGTACCCGTGTTTGAAATCTACCTTGTCCTGAAATTAATTCGCGAATTTTTCCTATCCCTATCTATGAGCCTTGACACTTTTGATACTGGGCGAATTTACGTACTGGCATCTCCGCTCCCAGCGGGCTTGATACGGAACCTCTGTACGTGTATGTGAAGAGACGAACACTTCATTGGCTGTTGCACATTACTTACGTCATGTGCTCACTCTTATTACCATCTCGGAACTCGCCAGCTGAACAGACGAATGTCTATGAATGCATCCCTGTGTTAGCGGGCGTTACCACAGAGTAAATAAGTACCCAGAGGCGAAACTGCGTGGTGTGGGCGTACCACTAGTCTCTGATTGGCTGCGCGAAGCTCTGGGAACGGGCCTTGTGCCTGACTGGCTACCGCGTGTTGTGGAAGGTTCCCTATTGGCTGAGCTGCCGGTCGACAGGTAAGTTAATCTTGGCTCACAACCATCCGTCGCTTCCGTCAGTCAGACATCCGTTGGTTTTTTTCGTCCGTCAATTGAAAGCCACTCACAACAGTCCGTCGTCCGTCAATTCGTCGGGCCAGAAAGTTTTCAGTGTTACCACCCGACAACACGAACTTTCTCGCACACATACAAATATTTTTAATGAAAGTATTAAATACATCATCTTTCCCTAACGTAATATATCAGCATTTCCTCCGAAAACCTACAAGTCATCTTTAGTTCAATTCAAAGGTGAAACGTAAAAACGTAAACAACTCCAATGCCTTGTGCATTTAAAAAGAAAAATATTCAGACAAATAAACAAGTGACTGTTTTCCGACAGCCATGTCCAAGGAACGATATTACAAGGCGGTGGCCCATCCGTCCATCCGTCCGTCGAAAGTTAAATTTTGAGATATATTTGACGGGTTGACGGATAGAAAAAAGTTGGTCTGCGATAGGTTGACGATCACGTGACCGATGGACGGACGGGCGACCGATTGGATGAAACGGGTGGTTGTGAGTCCAGCTTTACCAGGCTCTGATTGGCGAACGGCGTCGCGCCATGTTGCTGTCCAGCGGCGTGGCTGGAGTCCGCGCAATACGAGGGATGTTTCGCCTCTGTACTCTTGCGTACTCTGGCTGCGCTCGTCCGGGATGATTTCGATTATCCCTGCCCACCCCTCCTCGCAGCCTATCCGAGGACATCAACATGCAATCTAGGGCCCCTAGCCGCTCGGGCAAACCAACTACTACGACTTATACTCGACTTCTTTACTGCTGCCGAGCTCGCATGCCGGGTAATTGCGTTCGCTATTACGCTTCTCATCCGTTTCAATTACCTCACCTCTCCCCCTTGTGTACCATCGTTCCCTCATTCCCTCTCCGTGGTCATTATCGCCTTCTCTATGCCCTTCCTTGTTGCTATTGCCGAGGAATGGATTGGTCGACCGCTCTACACCACGCCCCTTATCTTTTCCTCGAGCTACTGATTCATGATCGAACATTCCAGATGTGTGCACTCATGGCGGGGGAATCACTCTTCCTTGAATGCGGTCTACCAACTGACGGTCTTTCACCTTGCATCCGCGAGTTTTTTTTTTTTTTTTTGTTTCTATTGGCAGATGTGGTCAGACAAACGGACAGTGAATATGCGTTATGCACTCCAAATGCCTACAGTTCAAGCCTGCACCATTCTTCAAGTTCCTCGTTAAACAATTAGCGGCCGCGGTGACGTAATGGTCAAACTCTCCCCCAGCCACCAAGGAGAACCGGGTTCGATCCCCGGTGGTGGGGTTCGCACCCTGATTTTCGCGCGTGGGAATAGTAACGGACGAGGCCGCCGGTCGGCAGGTTTTCTCGGGGATCTTCCGTGTCCCCTCTTCCTTTGCATTCCGGCGCTGCCCCATACTTACGGCACTTCACCCTCATCGGCTCTCGAGATCTCGATGTCAGGAGCCACCCAAATCCACTCTGAATTCGAATCAGTGTAAAATCACTAATTCGTAGTGATATTAAACTACTCGTATCTGTGAAAATGGCTCTACTTAACCCTTTGATGAGTATGCACGTACATATTCGGGGCTACGTTTATATGGGAATTTCTTTGCCCTTGAAAAGAAATCTCTCACTATTATAGTTTTACTATTTCGCTTGACATTATCGGAATATAAGTAAAAAATTTCAATTAGCAAAAGTTTCAATTTGTAAAAATAAGATCGTCCTTTTTCTTATTTCTGAAAAGAAAACGACGGATTGTTGAACCTGTTACATCTGTCTCGGCTCATTAATTGGTACACAGTCAACACGCGATTCCATTGGCCGGCGGCCAGCCAATAATAAACATTGAAGAGTACAGAAGGGGCGTGTCAGGTGTATCCAGGACCAATAGGACGATGGTAAGGGGACATACAGCGAACAACACAACTGCAATTGCTGTAGAGGAGAATATAGGCAGCTCAGTTCAACCTTGTATTCGTTGCTTGTAAATTCGTGCCGCCCTCAAAGGGTTGAGAAAATGATTGACGAATGAGGGAAAATGTCTCTGAGATAATAAGTGAAGGTAAACAGGCATTTTTTCACCGATTCATCATTCATGTTCACTGAAGTGACTGTTGAATCAGTCAGATACTGTTAACTGATTGAAACTATGAAATTCTCACTGATTCAGATTTAGGGTGTAAAGTTTATTAATTTAGTATTCAATGAGGCACTGTCTCTCAAAATGGCAAATGATGGGAGATGTTAACCAGTTTACAAAATTTCCTTCACACCGTCTTTATCGTCTCTGATCGTCAGGGTGCACCTGTTTCTCGCGACAACGTTTATGCGCAGGCTACGACTACAATTTCCTTCACACCGTCTTTATCGTCTCTGATCGTCAGGGTGCACCTGTTTCTCGCGACAACGTTTATGCGCAGGCTACGACTACAATTTCCTTCACACCGTCTTTATCGTCTCTGATCGTCAGGGTGCACCTGTTTCTCGCGACAACGTTTATGCGCAGGCTACGACTACAATTTCCTTCACACCGTCTTTATCGTCTCTGATCGTCAGGGTGCACCTGTTTCTCGCGACAACGTTTATGCGCAGGCTACGACTACAATTTCCTTCACACCGTCTTTATCGTCTCTGATCGTCAGGGTGCACCTGTTTCTCGCGACAACGTTTATGCGCAGGCTACGACTACAATTTCCTTCACACCGTCTTTATCGTCTCTGATCGTCAGGGTGCACCTGTTTCTCGCGACAACGTTTATGCGCAGGCTACGACTACAATTTCCTTCACACCGTCTTTATCGTCTCTGATCGTCAGGGTGCACCTGTTTCTCGCGACAACGTTTATGCGCAGGCTACGACTACAATTTCCTTCACACCGTCTTTATCGTCTCTGATCGTCAGGGTGCACCTGTTTCTCGCGACAACGTTTATGCGCAGGCTACGACTACAATTTCTTACGTGCAAGACTACACATTCCCTGTGGCTATTGGTCACGTGCCTTTGTGAGAATACTGTTTTTACTAGGCTGAACCTATCATAATAAAGTTACTTTTACCCCCCTCCCCCCGCCCCCCCGACATTGGACGTCAGTGATTGGCTGACAGACACCTAATACGCGGAGACCTGAATAATTAGCGGATTCATTTCCGGAAAAGTCAGAATTCAAAATACGTGGATTTATATATCATTAGCCATGTATGACACCTCCTGGAGAACGGCGGGCCAATCGTTGCCATCCGCTGTGACAATAGACCACCAATGCTCAGTTATATCGGCATGTTTGTACATAAAACTGTAGAGTCTAACCTACAGGTATTGTAATTGAATTCGCGAATTTTTCAGGTCTCTACTAACACTGTACATGTGCGAGTTAGACTCATCCAACCGCGATATTGCTTCTGAACTAACGTGTTCTGGAGTACAAGAGTAGTGGAATCTTCCCGCCGGAAACAGGTGGCCATATATATATGTCATCAGTAGGGACCTGCAAAATTCGCGTTATTATTTGTCACCAGGCTAAACTCCACATTACTGTGTGTACTGGAGCCGGCGTTGTTTCTCCATTGGCTGCTGCATAGACGTGAATTCACTTCCTTTCTGACTGCACTACACGTGATTGGGGCACGTAGTTGTGAAGTATTCATTTACTGGCGCATAGTTATTCAGGGCGTGTAGAATATAGTATGGTTCAACGATGAACGTATTGCAAAGGTACACGTATTTGAAGTTTGTGTCTCCAAATAATAATGCGAATTTTGCAGGTCTCCAGTCATCAGCCATTCAGAGACGGTACTCGTTACACGAAAGGTTTCTGGAGTAATTGATAACAATTTCTTGTCATGTGCAGCAGAGAGCATAAGTTAGTTCCTTAGAAACACCTACACGCTTGTGTGTAACCTGTAGTCAGCATTATCTAATGCGGGAGTGTGGTCAATACATGTGCGGGACATGTGGCGATCCTTGAAACGTCAGTACAGCATTCAAGTTGGTGTCAAAGACAAAGCCGCCTTCCTGGTTTCATCAGTCAACGATACAAATAGCTATCACTATTTGCATGTCCGACTTTCAATCTTCGTTGGTTGTCGTCGTGGGTGAGATAATTATTACTTCCACTCTCTCCTCTGTCAATGTTATGCTCCCAAATAACTTTGCAACTTAATTTCCTGACCCCGGCCGGGTCACCAGATTTTCGCGACGATGCCGTTGGTCGCGGCGGGTTTTCTCGGTGATCTCCCGTTTCCCCCGCCCCTTCATTCCGGCGCCGCTCCATATTAACTTAACCATAGTTTCCTCTCGAGACCTCGCTGTTAAGAGCCGCCTTAATTTCTTCACTCACTTAACTTCCTGCCATTTATTTACTGTATACTTGTTCATAACGCAGGGAAATCCCCCCTTTTTGTTCTAATTATGGTGTAGTAAGTTCTGACCATTTGTCATATTCAGTTCAAAGGGCATTGTTTTTACCGGTCGCGACGTATTCGGATACCAAGAAAATCTAATTTTAAGAAAAATTATTATTGTGGAAATACGCACAAGCCACAGAAAGTGGAGACGATGATACGGCAATATATACTGAAAATAAGCGAAGAAATGTTGAAGTCAATAAATATTGTGAAAAATTCATTTTAAATGTTGCGAGGAATTTAATGAACGACAGAGTGAAGCGATTTAGGCGGCTCTTAACACCGAGGTGTTGAAAGTCGTAGAGGGTGAAGCGAGGTGAGTATGGAGCAGCGCCGAAATGCGAGGGCGGGGGGAGACCCCCGAGAAAACCCGCCGACCAGCGACATATCGTCCCTGCGCGATTACCAAACGCGAAAATCCGGGGACGACCTCGCTGGGAATAGAACCCCGGTCGCCTTGGTGGGAGGCGAGCAGTATAACCACTACACCACCGTCGCCCAGAATTTAATTAAAATTCGACGAGTAGAATGAGACGAAAAAAAAACGATTAACGAAATGAACGAACAACGAAGTCGGTAGAAAGAACGTTAACACACACAAAAAAAAACTCAGAACACTACATACTAGCACAAGAAGAAGACATGACTTTGTACACAAAACTGGACTACACACAGATGACAACACACACGTACACAGATAGTTTTCATAGACGAATTGCTAGCGACGTTTAGGAAAATAAATATTCTTCTCGTCCTCAAGCTTACTGAATGTTTATAATATGTGTTGACTACAGCTAATGTTGGCTTGTTTTATGGAGGTCTATATTTTAGTGTGATTGTTTCGATTTTCCGTGACATCATAGCTCTGCAATAACACATGGCCACAATATTATTTTTCTTTTATTATTCTGACCCACTGCGAGAATCACTCAAAGGACACGCAAAATATAAATTCTTCCACTTGTTATTCGGATTTTCATGGTCGATAAATATTTCGTTTCCTTTCAATCTGTATCAAGTTGTCCTAAGCTGTCCACAATGTCTACGACGGACAAGGGTTGGCATTTTGAAACTCGTCAACAGAGACCTCGACTTTCAAGTTATTATTTTTCGATAAATTGTACTTTAAGTATGTGCGTGCTTTTACTTAATAATCGACAAAGTGGTGGCTAGGAGAAATTTTTAAATATGTCTAAATTTTAAATGGTAACTGTTAATAGAAATCTTCTAAACTACAAATTTTTCTCTGTTAACTGAGCATTTCTTGAAATCAACCTTTGGAAAATATAATTGCCCATATATTAACGTTGAATTCAAAGTGTTAGGTAGACATTTGTAAACACTGAAATGTTATTTTTTCTGTTACTATTTTTTTAAATCCATATGAGTGTAAGCATTAGCAAATTTGTAAATAATTTAATTTTCTAATAATTTTACAGTTTCACTTGAACGACGCATGGGTAAAATTATCTGGTCCATGGTAATGTTAATGTTAAGTGTGGCGAAAGAATTCAAGGTGAGCATACAAGTATAGATCTTAAGCGTGGTTTTTAAATGTGCTCAGTTCGCCGTGAACAGCCTTTATCTACAAAACGTAACGTGAATCAGCAGCGGCCAGTAGCATTAACCCGCACGTAAAGGATGTTGATTTATTGAAGCTTGGCGTCTGGTTGCGCACGTGACGTTGATTACACTGCAGTGGCCAATGAAACCACGAACCGTACTCACTTTTATAAGGCAGTGGAGTCTATCGTGGCACCGAAAAAATAACGCGAGTTTTGCAGATCTCTAGCTATGAAATATTATGTTTTAACTAATGAAATTCTTGTATGTGTTTTTTTTTTCCGTCTCCGACAGGTGATAAATTTCCGCACTAGCCGGCATTTTCCTCAAAGTTATTATACAACATGACAACACAGAGTAGATAACTATACAGAGGCGAAGTTTCTTGGCAGTTCTTTTGATGTGGACATACTCAGTCTCTAATTGGTTTTGCGAGGATCTGGCTACTGCGTGCTGAGGGCGGGCTGTCGGTTGGCAAGTAAGTCACCAGGCGCTCGCTGAATGGTGAATGGAGTTCCAACATATCGCTGGCTAATGGCGGCAACATTGCTAGCATATGTGTGGTTGGAGTTCGCGTAGTAAGGAGCTCTTTCGCCTCTGTATTCGTAAGTAATCTGTGATGGTAGGGAAACCTATAATGTCTGCGAAATGAGTTCCATGCCGTCTAAACTTCAAAATCCTACCTGAACACCTGCTATAGTTATCATTCGGTTACTGGCCACTTGACTTTGTGAAAACACTATTTTACTGTGCCTCTCAGTAAGGACACTCAAATTTCGCGAAAAGATTTCACGACCAGTTGTATTTCATAACACTTTAGCTCAAATCCACTTCCGTGGTTGGATGGTTTCTGTGTTACGTGTCTTTAGGTGTCTGCCTGCGAATCTAAGACGCATAGTTTTGAAGTTATCTAATCCTGATTGGCCAGTCAAGTAGGAGAAGATCTCTTCGCAAATATATGCCGCCAATAAGCAAAAGAAAATAGTTTATATGTACGTAGGACATTGAAATCTAGTATGTGCGAAAATCTTTTCTCAAAATTCGGGTGTCCCTACCTATCAGTACGGGCAGTGAAATTTCACAGAAAGGTTTTGAGACAAATAATATTTCAAAACGCTGTGTGGTTGTTTACCTTTCTCGACTGTCTACAGTGACACGTTACTCTTAGTACGCTGATCTCCCTTGATTCACTGCCAAAGTTGTTGAATTATAATTGGCCCGGTTAGAAACAGAAACGGCTTCTCATGCAGTAGAGCGTCACCATTGGCAAAACAATATTTTCTGTTTGTGATTTCTAGAGACCCGAAGAATTCGCGAGTTCAATGACCTGCAGGCTAGTCTCTACAGTCTTATGTACAAATATGCCGATATCAACTGCATATTGGTTGTCTGCTGTCACAGTGGAAAGCGACGACTGGGCCAGAGTTCTCCAGGAGGTGTCAAACACTGTGTGGACCAAAGGCTACAGTTATATAAACACACGAGTTTTGAATTCTATCTTGTCGCGAAATGAATCCGTGAATCCTTCAGGTCTCTAGTGATTACAATACTGAATTCTACCACCTGCTCATATTTTTTTTTCCCCAAAAAATCACTGGCTCTGGTTATTGGCAACGTGTCTTCATGAAAATGCATTTGCTTACACGACTGAACCAATAAGGATGAATTCACGCCGATACTGAACGTCCGTGTTTCGCGAGCAGGTAGTTCAGACGCGTTAACTAACAATAGCCCGTTAACTGATGTTGCCTTTTTTTCACGAAACGATTACTCTTTTTGTATTCCAAAACTAGAGACCTGAAAAATTCGCGGATTCATTTTGGGACAAGCTAGAATTCAAACATATGTGTTAGTAAAACGTCAGCCGTTTGTCCGCACGGTGTTTGACGTCTTCTGGTAAAGTCTGGCCCAATCGTTGTCTTCCATTGTGACAGCAGACACCCAATGTGCAACTGATATCGGCATAATTGTACACAAGACTGTACAGTATAGCCCGCGGGTCATTGAACTCGTGAATTTTTCAGGTCTCTCTCCATAACACATTAGTTCAGAACCAATATCGCGGTTCGATGGTTTTTAACTGGCATGTGTCATAGGTGTCTGCCAGCCAATCACGGGAGTCCAATGTTGGGGTAACTTTATTCTGATTGGCCCTGTCGAGTAGAAAATGTCTTCTCACACAGCCACGTGGCCAATAGCAAGCATGCACTTGAGAAGTTGGAGCATAGCCTAAGCACCAATCTTTTGCCGAGAAACAATGTGGTGCATTCGAGCACAAGAGTTTTAGAGTACAACTAGTCGTGAAATCTGGTACAGAAATCTGATTCCTACAGCTTAATTTTTTTTTTTTAACTCGGTGCGGGTGTCCTTGACAATAGGCCGCGAATGAATGTGTCGGATTTTATAAACCTGGCTGACGGCTGCCGCTGGAAGATGATCCCGCCCGTCAGCGACAGGCACCATGCCCGCTAGTTCGTCCAGTTTTCACGTCACTGCCGCGGAAAAATCTCTGCCTCGTGACAAGGGGGAAAAAAAAAGAAGGGTGGAAAAATAATACGGGCGGCTCGTACGTGATTACGAACGGAAGGGGGAGAAGTTAATGAAAAACGGAGACCAGCAACAGAAACACGGGATTACACGCAGCTCGTACCTAGATTCACCCGTCCCTTTCAACCCTCAACACAGAGGACATCGCGACGCAAAAGTGACGCTGTTTATAAGAACATGATATACATTTCTTTACAGAGTTGTAATGATTATAAATTTGTCCTCGTCACTTTTTTCTTTAGTTTAATTGCAATGGCGCTGTTAAATTAGGTCCTATGTCCAGAATTTAACACTTTGTAGACTATGCTCGAGTATAGCTCGAGCAAAACTAATTTGAGAAATGCTTTATTATTCAGAACAAAACTCGCATCGATATGTAGTCTTTCTTCGGCTATTGCTTAATATGACCTCATAAGAACACGACAATGCAGTAATAATGATAATGGTAGCGATAGAATTTATTTTTTATAGCCACTCAAAGGGACGTGATTGATTGTAAATCCTTTTACACAATAAAGTACATTTGAATGGGTAAATATCAGATCGGCTCTCCATTGGTTGATGACCGGCCAATAATGAACGATGTAAAGTGCAGGGTAGTGTCCGGTGTTGTATAGACCAATAGAACGATGGTTAGTTCTAACACAGACACCAACAGAACTGGTGGTCTTGCAGTAGGGGATATAGGTGACACTTCTAATTCGTCTTAAGTGTCACTAAATGTGTGCCTTTCTCAATGTGTTAATAAGGGTACACACGTGTGCCTTAATGTACAGTTTCAGGTGTTGCAAAGAAATTTATTATACGTGATGTACTTAAGTCGACACATCACCTGTTTCGTTGTCACAGCCAATGAGCTGTAGGCTATATGTTCGGCTACAGTAGTATGAACCAATTATGACCTAGACCACTACGATTGTTTGCGAATAATTAACCCACAGATAAGATCATTGGTCCTTGAGCTTCACAGGGTGCAGTACAGACAAGAAATTGCCTATACATGCGTAATGCACACAGCTGTGTACACTGGGTGCAAATGGACTAAGTGACTAAAAAATTGAAGCAAAAGAAGAAGAACAACGCAACCAGGAAAGAGAAATATTAGTAATCCATAATAATGCCTATTTACCTATAATTAGAGACCTGCAAAACTCGCGTTGTTATTTGTGGATACGTTGAGCATCAAACACATGTGCCTCTGTAATAAGTTTTTCGTTGGATCATACTTTATCTGACCCGTCCTTGGTAACTTTGCACCAGTACATGAACACTTCACAACTGTGTAGTCCAATCACGATCAATCCAGTCAAAAAAGGAGTGACTTCACATCTATACAGCAGCCAACGAAGAACAGACGCCGGCTCGAGTATATACAGTACCGAGAAGTTTAGCCTGATGCCAATTAATAACGCGTATTTTCGCGGGTCTCTGCCTATAACTAGAGACCTGAAGAATTCGCGAATTCCATGACCTGCCGACGAAAGTCTACAGTCTTATGTACAAATATGCCGATATCAGCTGCACATTGATTGTCTGCTGCCACAGTGGAAGGCGACGATTGGGCCAGCGTTCTCCAGGAGGTGTCAAACACCGTGTGGACCAATTGTCGAAGTTATATAAACTTACACGTTTTGTCCCGAAATGAATCAGCGAAAGTATTCAGGTCTCTACCTATGCC
Source organism: Dryococelus australis (assembly GCA_029891345.1). Lineage (NCBI taxonomy): Eukaryota > Metazoa > Arthropoda > Insecta > Phasmatodea > Phasmatidae > Dryococelus > Dryococelus australis. Next base: position 17,800,394 of record CM057006.1, on the reverse strand, counting down.
ATACTTGCAGTTTTCCTTTGATTATTGGCCACGTGACTTAGTCGGGAAACATTTGTTACTCGACTGAGCCAGTCAGAATAAAGTTACCTTGACACTCTCTAAACATCCGTGATTGGCTGGCAGATGATACCTAAGAAGAGCGCGAGTTAAAACCATCCAACCGCGATGTTGATTCTGAATTAACGTGTTTTGGAGCACAACTATGTACTCGTGGAATATTTTCGCGAAAAACAGGTGGCTCCAATCATGGCCAATATTTCAGAATCGCATCCTGCAGGCAGACCTTTTTTAACAATATAAACGGAAGAAACAGCTAGTTTTCGTAGGGAATCATGCATAAATGAGAGCAATGACTAAAGACGAGGTAGACCGATCTCGCTGGCTACGCACAACCTATCTCCGTGTCCCAACATTGAATTGCTTTCCTGTCAACACGTCTAGCGAAAATGGCGTGGTTTGGATTTCAGGTAAGAAAACTGATTTGCAAACAATTGCTTTGAGATGAATGTATACTTCCTCTAACCAACTTGTAATGCAGTTTGATTAAATTAAAATTGGAAAAATTATTTTCTTCATATAATAGTGCTTGTCATTTTAGAATTAAGCCAAACAAACACTTTCATCACTATTGACCATGTGATTTTGACGTATGTGTTCCTTTGGGGTTGGTCATTGTTGGGTACATGCGAAGAAAACAAATAAGCGGTCTATATCTTCTTTAGTCTATGAATCGGAGCCCTTTTGAGGAATACATGTGTTTCCTAGCGAAAGTCAATGGATGTTCGTCTACTGGACTCGAAGACGAAGAAAACCAGAGGTTCCCATTCATCTAAAAACGAACAGCTTTCCCGTGCGGTATTCCGGGTCACGTGTCCAAACATCATCGGTGGACCTGTGCGTGAAAATTTCCGTCAAATTACGCAAGTTTCTCGGGAAGCCCAGCCGTGGCTGGAAATAAGCCCGCCAAGGCGGGTTTTCGGCCGGAATTGAAACGTACTCACTTGGCAGTCGGCTAATGCGATAAGCAGTGCAATGCCAGCGCTCCTGGCGGGCCCGCATCGAAAACGTCTATTCCGCGTAACTCTGAAGACCGGAGGCGGACGATATGCCCCGCTCCTCTCCCCCCCCCCCTCCTTTCTCCATTTTTTTTTGCCCCTTGCCAGGACTACGGATAATCGCATCAATCCGAGCAGTTTAATTCTTTTAAAAGGGGAAAAAGTCTAAATTGCCTGCTCAATTATTAACCATGCTGCCTTGGAGCCAGCCGTGGGGCTAATTCGGATCCTGGCGCCCGCTGCCTTCCGCTTTCAATTCGCTTTTTAATTTCATTCCTGAAATATGAGGATGAAGGCGAGGAATGGAATACGAGATGAGAAGAATTGCTGCGCCTCGCGGACTAGCGGGGAAGGAGAGACGTGTAAAAAAAAAAAGAGAGTATGAGAAGGGTTGATGGGGGTTGGGGGGGGGGGGGGTGAGAGACAGAGAGAATTTCGCCGGGTATGAAGCGTCTGTTCGCTGGAAGCAAAGTCATGTAACTAATTACGCCTGACTGTATAGCAGACGCGCCGAGGCACGTGATGGGGATTTTGAAATAAACTCGCAATTTGGGGATCAGCTCTCGGGCATTTTGATGTGTCGCATGATTAAGTTACTTCCAAGCCCCCCCCTCCCTCTTCCTTTTTTTTCTTTCCTTACTGAGCTTCAAGGTGGCAATTTTCGTACCCTGAAATTGAAATCCGAATCTGTGGAAATTAAACGAAACCGCTGCAAAACAGTGACAACGATCTCAAGTTGAGTCTACTACGAATTGCGTGGGTGATCTAGACGTACACATACTATTGTCTATTTGCTGTTTCTTCACATTATTTGAACCAAACCTTTAAAAAAAATCACCTCATGTGTGCCTTGTGTGGTTGTTTCTTACATGTGTCATTTATCACAAGTGTTTTACACTTCTGTTAACAAAAAAGTAACTTGTATTTTGTTAAATTTAACGTATGCTTATATTTAAGGGCAATGAATAGATACCCGGAAATTTCGCGGATTCATTCTGCAACAAGCTAGACTCCACAATCCTTTGCGTATTCGAGCTTCTTTTAGTTGTTCATTGCATCATGCTGCAGTTTACCTCCAGACCAGGTAGCACGTGATTGGTTCCTTGGTTTCTTAGCAGGTTTGTTATTGGTTGAACGTGGTTCGTGGTGTGTCTAACAAACTATGTTCCAATAGAAGCAGAGAATCCCATGTACATGGGTTTGAAGTTTAACGTGTCCTCAAATGAATCCGTGAAATTTCTGGTTCTCTAGTAATGAGATTTCGTGAAAAGATTTCAAGATAAGTTATATTTTAAACAGTATAAGGTCGTTCGCCTAACTTGTTTGGCTGAATTACTTTTTGACACGTGTTAACTGTCTGCACACGAATCACATAGGAGCCGTGCTGATGTTGCCGAATTCTGAGTGGCCCGGTCAAATATGAAAACGTCTTCTCAAGCAGACAGCAACCAATTGCATCAGAAGACAAACTGCTGTTGGGTGCTTATATAGTAGTGAAGTCTGCCCTGTATTCATATTTTTTCGCACGAAAAATCACTAGCTCTACTTATATTTTACCTACATTATATTTCGTTTATAAATAATCTTAATTTCATTGTAGACTATGCTCGAGTGTAGCTCGAGCAAAGCCAATTTGAAAATTTCTTTGATGTTCAGTACAAAACTCGCATGGATGTGCAGTCTTTGTTCGGACAGTGTTTGAAACGACCTCACACGAACACAACAGCGCGGTAACAATGCTATTGCTAAAGATAAAATTACTTTTTTTGTTATAGCCACTCAAAGGGATATGATTGATTGCAAATCCTTTTGTAAGATAAAGTAAATTTGATTGATTCAATATCAGCTCGGCTCTCCACTGGTTGATGACCTGCCAATAATGAACGTTGTAAAGTACAGGGTAGTGTCCGGTGTGGTATGGACCAATAGGACGATGGTGAGTTCTAACACAGACACCAACAGAACCGGTGTTCTTGCAGTAGTGGATATAGGTGACTCACTTCTAATCCATCTTAGGTGCCAGTAAATGTGTGGAGACCTCAATGTGATAATAAATACATGGAGAAAATAGGCGTGTTTGTAATGCCAAGTAAGAAATAGTTCTTATGTAAAATATTATTAAACTAAGGCTGTGTCTCAACTCGAAAGTGTGCTCACTCTCACTCGCCACTCTCACTCTGTCACACACTGGCACACTCTGGCTCACTCTAGCGAATTGAGACTTGTGCCCTCTTTAAGCCTTTGGCATTCATTCTCTGACAGAAAAAGTAATAAATAGGAAAAACTAAAATATTGCTGGCCTTTCACTTTCCTGGAGTAATTGTACAGTATTTTATGAAATAGTAACTTATGTTAATTTGTTACAATTTTTTATGATTAAAAACATAATTTCTATGTGTAAATCACAGTATTTATTAATATTCATACAATTAACCTAAATGAAATGTGAACGTATTAACATCATAATTTTTTATGTTCCATATTAAACGGAATATTGATGTTATTACACATTTCACAATCGCAAATTATTAAGTTAAGTCGATAAAATATTTCTAACACTGCTTGCTTTAGAAACAACAAAATATATGTCTGCATATTTGAGGTTAAACTTGAAAACAACACGGCTGCCAGAGAGGGTGCGGGAGTGAGCACCGAGTGTACATCGTCGTTGACTCTTCCTCTCGCGCTCTCTCCTCGGAGTTGGGACAGCAGAGCGGACTATGTGACGTCAAGAGTGAGCGAGAGAGTACTCTATCGGCGAATCGGGACACGCCCTAAGTGCGGACGAATGCGGTGATTTGTCCTTTTGGTGTGATTTTCTTATACTAGGCTAAGCTTAGTTTGCCTTAAAAGGAGGAGTAGAACACAGACAGGGATTCAGGAATGTTAGGAGCAACCGCTAATGGACTACAACAAACTATAGGTTGTTCGCGGTAAAATGAGCACTTTTGTAAGCCTTGCATGTATGCAAGTTGTGTATTCCTCTGCCTTATGTAAAATCAACATTGCCATGGACCTCATCGCTTTATTCGTGCGTCGATCAAGTGAAACTGTGAAATTGTTAAGATAGTAAATATGTTACAAAATTTGCTCATTTTTGCATTTAAATTAACAAAACAACAGAAGGCGAAAGAAATAATGTAAATGATCGAAAATGTTAGTTTACCACTTTTTATACGACGTATAAATCACGTATAATGCGGTATGGAACTACTTTCCCTTCATCATTGCCAACTTTACTGGGCGAATGTCACACAGTGCAGCCGTTAAAATGTTTGCAGGTAGGAGAAGTAACATATTTCAAAGGTTGAGTTCAAAAGTGCTCACTTTATCGTGAACAGCCTTTAGTGTCGAAATAAGTAAACACTGATTGGCCCAGTCGGGTAAGAGCAGTCATCTCGTAAAAATACACGACCAATTAAAAAAAAAAAGTTTCAACAGTGCACTCAGGCTACTGAGATATAGTCTACTCCTAAATCTTTTCGCAAAAAATGGGTGACCATACGAGTCTCATCTCTTCTTCGAGAATGTCAGATGTGCGTAGTGTATTGTTCTTCACAAGGCCTTTCGCTACCTACTGGAATAAATACAGTGACGTAAGCTATGATATAGACTGTTCACGGTAAAATGAGCACTTTTTAAGGCCCTCCTGACATACTTTAAACTCTAATAAATATATTTTATTGCAGCCTCAGACGTTATCTTTTGAGAAGGGTGAAATGTATACACTGGATTTATTAGTGACATAGCAGTATATATATAAAAAATTGGCGGAAAGATAGAAATTGACTGAAAGGAACATTTTAGCAAGGCCTAAAAAGTTCTCAGCTTACCCTGAAGAGCGTTTAACATCTCCGAGATAAATCTGATTATTAATGTGTTTCAGTGACTCGCCTACCGACAGTTACAAATAAAATAAGTCTATAAATAATGATTAGAGATGATGGAAAATCGCGAAGAATTTTTGAGCCAACATATCTTCTATAGCACTCCAACTAGTATATTCTTTCATGATTGGATGAACAAGGTTTCGACTCGGCTAAGTTGTTTGCAGACCAATCACTAGAGACATGTAAAATTCGCGAGTTCAATGACCTGCAGGCTGGACTCTACAGTAGTGTGTACAAAATGCCGATATCAACTGCACATTGGTTGTCTGCTGTCACAGTGGAAGGCGGCTATTGGGACAACGTTCTCCAGGAGGTGTCAAACACCGTGTGGACCAATGGCTAGAGTAATAGAAACACATGTGTTTTGAATCCTAGCTGTGATCTGAAATGAATCCGCGAATTCTTCAGGTCTCTACTTATAATATCAGAATCCTCATTGGGCCAGTGAATTGAGGTAGTAGCTTCATACACGCATGACAGCCAATAAGGAAAGAAAACGGTCGGACATGTGTACAGTACGTTGAATCCTAGCAAAATCAACTTTTCCGCGGTCCCTAACGATGCTATAGGCTGTTCACGATAAAGTGAGCAGTTTTGAAATCAACCTTAGAAAAAAGTCACTGCTCCTACCTGCATATATTTTAACGGGCGCCCTGGGTGAAATGCGCCCAGTTAAGTTGGTAACGATGGATGGGAAAGTAGTTCCGTATCTTAGCGTCGAATAAAAAGTGTTAGGTAATCATTTATGTTACATTAAATTATTGTTTTCGCTTCTGTTTTTTTTTTTTTTTCAAATGCATCGAAGTGTAAAAAATGAGCAGATTTATAAAATATTTACTTTTCTAATAATTTCACAGTTTCAGTTGACCGTCTCATGAATAAAGTGATGAGGCCCATGACAACGTTAATCTCATGTAAGGCGGAAGAATACACAACGTGCATGCAAGTAGATTTCAAAAGTGCTCATCTTACCGTGAGCAGCCTATAAGTGGGAACGTGGAGACGTATGGTACTATTCATACTGCATTGGATTTAACTCCTTGAGGTTGGCAAAACTTAAATGTCACTGAAGACAAGGTTGAAGTTAGCTGCCTATATCCTCCACTACAGCAGTTTCTGTTGTGTTGGTTTCTTCATGTCCACTTACTATCTTACTATTGGTCCGGCTACACCTCGCACGCTTGGTCTACTCTGCAAGGTTTACCATTGGCTTGTCGTCGGCCAATGAAGTCACGTGTTGACTGTGCGCCAATTAATGTGTGCCAATTAACGTAACATGTCTTACAGAATATTGCGTTCATCTGAGAAATTATTAAAAAAGAACAATTTTATTCTTATGAATTAAAATGTTGACTAGTTATGATTTGATACTCATATTCCGATCAAATACAGAGATACAGTGAAACTATAACAGTGGGAGCTTTGTCTTCAAGAGCAAGGAAATGTTTATATAGACGTGAGCCCGTGTATATACGTGCATACTCCTCGAAGGGTTAAGTTACTTAATTATAGCTTTTCTTAAGTATCTGCACCACTTAGGGACGGTTTCACCATGCGAGATAACGATAGTTATTGAGATTCAAGTACTAAATTGTCTCGATTCTATGTTTCACCATGCACATCTCGATTTTCTCTGTAATCTAGATAAAATATTTGAACTGCCGATTTTGGTGGATAAAGTCTCATTTTCGGGATAAAACTGTAAAACATAAACCAATAAATTAGACTACTCGCAAAAAAATTTGGAAAGTGATAGAGAATTATTATGGGTAGATTATTAGCATAACATTAAACATTAATAAACACATAATCTGGAAATAGTAGCAGAATTAATGGAAGAATATTCAGGAAAATTTCGATGTATAGAAACTAGTTTGGGAAATAAAATGCAGTGTTAGCTGTTTTATATATAAAACAGTTTTATTGAATTTTAATATATATTCAATATTGCCACATTCTTGCAGTTTAAGTTTGTTCGCTGTATATGATTCGACAAACAATACTGCACTCAAATTGAGGTTATGAATTCAGGTCTGGATGTAAAACACGTAAACGTTCAAAAATTTCAAAAATAATCAAATTTATAAGCTACGCAACAAACTATAATTCGGCCGTAAAAATAACAGTAATTTATGAGACATATTTGCTTCTTTTACTCTCTTTATAAAAGTATGTTGTAAGGAAAATTACATTTAAACCATCGATAGTATTATGTACTGTGTTAATAGAACATTTTGAAAAATGCAATTTTCCGCGTATTTTATATTATGCTGATACTTTCCATTACTACCTCTAACAAGTAGTTTTTTCTTTGCAATACATGGTTTTTTTGTTGCTTTCTTTCGTGAAAATACCATCTCGAGTACTAAAAAATATTCACTTTATTAAATGTAAAATACCAAACATTTTCTATCGACTGTGCCAGCGAAGTAGAACATCGCGATTAAGTCAGAATATCGAGATAATTTTAACGAGATATTCATGACGGTGGATAATACATGGTGAAACACGCTGAACATCGAGATAAAAATCGAAGTTAAATCTCTCATCTGGATAAAATTATCTCTATGTTCCGAAAAATTAATCTTCGTTGGTGAAACCAGCCCTTAGTGTAAAAAAAAAAAAAAAAAAAAAAAAAAAAAACCACTGGCTAATTTTTTTTTAGAACAATTTTTCAGAACAAATATAATCAAAACAGCACGTGAATTTGAATTACTTCTGCCTTCGGAAAATACACCCTTTCCCGCACTTGGACGAGCCAGAATCAGCAAGACGCCTGCCACGAAACAAGGCTGCATGCCCATGCTAACAAGTGTCTGCTAAAACTAATGGTAAATGTGATTACAAAGTTGAAAACTTCAGCAGTAGGAGATAAAAAATTGACAGGAAGGAAGTAGTTCCCTATCAAAAGCGAAGCATACAATAAAAAAACGTATATTCAAAGTGTGTTTGAAATAAAAAATAGAAATAAGCAATTATTTTATTCCATTTTTTTCCCCGCAATAGATTTATAGCTGCAGGCAAACAACCATGTATATATAATATTCGCAGTATCTACCTTTTTAGAATCAAACCTTTGAAAAAATTTATCCCTGTATGGTATGTTCGGTAGTTTTCCAAACACCTCACAGGCGTTTTATATTTATGGCAATAGGTATCTTATTTAACGGTAAACTAAACTTTAACTTAAATTTTATCCATGAATTATAATTAGAGCCAGTGATTTATCGCGAAAAAAAATCTGAGCACATGGTATATTTCAATACTCTAAGCACAAACAGACATTTTTGTTTTGCCTTTGGTCACGCTCTGTATGAGAAGCAGTTTCTGTTTTTAACTGGGCCAATAAGAATTCAACAACTTTGGCAGTGAACCAAAGTGATTCATGTACCAATAGTAACGTTGCACTGTAGCCAATCGATAAAGGTAAACTATTATATAGCTTGTCTCGAAATATTTTTGCGAAATTTCATTGCTCTTAACCATTTGAGGAGTATGCAGGTATATACTCGGGCCTGCCTTTATATGGAAATGTATTTACTCTTGAAGCAAAATATCACTCTTTTATTGCTTTACTGTCTCGCTGAAGGTTGCCAGAATCCCAGTAACAAATTGCAACCAGTTAACATTTGAATTCGTAAGAATATAACTGTTCTTTTAAATAATTTCTCAAATGACGATGGATTGTGAAAGCTGGTGCCTATGCCGCGACACATTAATTGGTAGAGAGTGAACGCGCGACCCTACTGGTCCAAGACCAGCCAATAATAAACGTTGCAGAGCTCAGTAGGCGTGGTATGTGTAGCCAGGACCAATAAGACGATAGTAAGTAGAAACATTGAGACCAACACAACTATTATTGATGTAGGGGAGAAAATAAGCAACTCACTTAAATCCTGTCCGCAATGCCATTAAATCTGTGCTATCCTCAAAGGGTTAGTTATAATATTTAATTTATAATAAATATGAATAACACCACAGATATACAATAGGCAGGGATAGGAAAATTTCGCGAGTTCAATGACCTGTAAGCTAGACTCCACAGTCCTGTGTACACTCCAGCCTCAGGTGTTTGCTCATTGGCTGCTTCCCCAGTGAGTAGCCAGTGTTACTACACACCTGGTAGTATGGGTTACACCGCCTGTTTCCTTCCCAGTCTGCTATTGGCTCAGAGTCGTCCAGGGGGTGTTTAATAAACTGCGATCCAATTGCAAAGTAAACTTCAGTATACAGGTATTTGACGCCCACCTTGTCCTGAAATGGACTCGCGGAATTTTCCTATCCCTAACAATATGTGTGTTGGTTGTATACCTAGTAAGAAATAGTTCTTATGCAAAATATTACTAAACTGAGTACGCACAAAGACAGTGCGTTGGCCCTTTGGTGTAATTTTCCAGACGTAATTAACACTTTGTAGACTATGCTCTAGTGTAGCTCGAGCAAAGCCAATTTGAAAACTTCTTTATTATTCTGAGCAAAACTCGTATAGATATGTAGTCTTTCTTCGGCTAGTGCCTAATATGACCTCACAAGAACACGACAGCGCAGTAACAATGATAATGCTAACGATATAATGTATTTTTTGATAGCCACTCAAAGGGACATGATATATTGTAAATCTTTTATAGGAAAAAGTAGATTTGATTGGGTCAGTATCAGCTCAGGTCTTCATTGGTTGATGAACGGCCAAAAATGAACGCTGTAAAGTACAAGATAGTGTCCTGTGTGGTATGGACCAATAGGACGATGGTGAGTTCTAACACAGAAACCAACATAGCCGGTTTTCTTGCAGTAGTGGATATAGGTGACTCACTTCTAATTTGTCTTAGGTGCCAGTAAATGTGTGACGTTCTCAATGTGTTAAACTTTGTTTGGATGAGACGGAGGAATATTCTGGAAGTAGAACTTAGCAGGGCTTCAGAAAAGTTTGAAGCAACCATGAATGGACTATATATGTGTGCATGAGGCGTAATGCTCATGTGCACCTCGTGGACACGCGAGGGTGCCATTTGCATGCGGTTGCAAGGGGTGGTTTAGGGGTGGTGGCGTGCAACTCGTTGCCTAGCAACACCAACACCCACCACCCCTCCCATCAAATTCTCCACCCCCTCCCAACCCTTCGAGCACGGCGACACGTCGGCGGCTAGCACATCCTTGTTCGCCCGTCGTTTAACACCGCCCTTCCACGCGAACGGCCACAGAACACGTGACTGTACAGAAGAGCAATGGCGTTACCACACAGCAGTGAAGAATACAGAGGTGAAACAAATGCTTATCCCGCGGACTCCAGCCGCACACTGGCCAGCAATATGTCGCCACCAGCCAGCAACACGCCGCAACGACGTTCGACAATCAGCGCCGGGTAACTTACTCGCCAACTGGCAGCCCAGCCAATAGAGGACCTTACGCGGCACGCGGTAGCCAATCAGACACGAGACCCGTTCCCAGAGCTTCTCGCTGCCAATCAGAGAATGGGTACGTCCACATCAAAGAAACCGCCACGCAATTTCGTCTCGGTGTACTTTTTTTATAATCCATTCACGGTTACTTCAGCCTTTCCTGAAGCCCTGCTGAAGTTCTACTTCCAGAATATTCCTCCGCCTCGTATAAAATAACCTTAACTAAGTATGGAAAATTACACCAGAGGGACAACGCACCCATTCGTGCGCACTAAGTGAACAGTATTTTGCATGAGAAGAATTTCTCACTAGGCGGTAACAACATACGTATTTTCTTACTTTTTTAATTCAAAGTATTTATAAATGAAGCATTATAATTTATAGATAAAATTTAAAGAAAAAAAAAGTAACTTTTATGAACACAAGTATAAAACGCTTGTGATACAGGGCGTATTTATGAAATAACTAAACACGTCATACATGGGGAGATTTTTCAAAGGTTTCATAGGCAAATGCCGAAGAAACCGTGAATAGACTTTACTCTATGGCATTACTAGGGACGGGTGTATTTCGCAAAAAATATTTCTGGCCAAGCTAGACTTCAATATCCTACGTCCACAACCACAACTTCCTTTGGTCATTGGCCACGTGTCTACGTGAGAAGATATGCTCTCATTTGACTGGGCCTAAAGTGCTCCGACACTGAACGTCCATGATCCGCGGACAGACACTTGAGGCGCGGGACATTTAAAATCATCCAACCGAGAAAATGCATATGAACTATAGTGTTTTGGAGAACAACCGTTCTTGAAATCTTTTCGCGAAAAACACCAACACCGCCAATATATACTATGACTAGGGACACCCGAATTTCGCGAAAAGATTTCACGACCAGTTGTATTATTTCATAACACTTTATCTCAGATCACCTTTCTTGATTGGATTGTTTCCGTGATACGTGTCTTTCGGTGTCTGCCAGCGAATCAAAGACGCACAGTTTTGAAGTTACCTAATCCTGAATGGCCAGTTAAGTAGGATAAGATCTCGCAAAGACATGCCGCCAATAAGCAAAAGAAAACTGCTGGCATGCCCGTAGGATATTGAAGTCTATCATGTGCGGAAATATTTTCGCGAAATTCTGGTGTCCCTAACTATGACACATATTGACGGAGTCGTTCCAGCAACTGTGCATCAGTGTGCAGAGAGTTTGGTGGTATGTACAAGTTATAATAAGGGACACCGAAACTTCGTGAAAAGATTTGATGACTAGTGGCAGCGAAATTTCGTGGAAAGATTTCGAGACAAGTTATATTTGAAAACACTGTAGGGTTGTTTACCACTCACGAGTTACTCATGGTACGAGAATCACTTTGGTTCACACTGCCAAAGTTGTTAAATTATAATTGGCCCGGTTCAAAACATAACGTATTCTCGTGCAGAGGGCGACCAATGGGGAAATAAAAATTTCTGTTTGTGCTTAAGAGTAGACATATTGAAATCTACGTTGTGCTAATATTTTATCGCGAAAAAATTACTGTCTCTATTCACGACCAGTTATAATTCATAACAATTAAGCCCAGATCCACTTTCTTGACTGCGTTATCTAGGTTTGACACGTCTAATCACAGATGTGCATTATCGGAGTTGCCAAGTTATGGTTGGTCAGTCAAGTTAAGAAAATGTCTGCTCACAAAGATACTTCACCAATTTGAAAAAGGAAACCGCTGGTATGTCAATGGCGTGTTTGTGTTGAAATCTAGCGTGTGCGTGAATCTTTTCGCGAAATTCGCGTGTCCCTATAGTTATAATTCTGCCCCTGTACTTCACTGAGCAGTGTGTTTTGTTGTAGTGAGCGCCTGGGCACAATTGGCAAAAGCAACGTAACACCATAGCATACACCCGAGTTAAACAGAGTGTAAATCAACGATAGCAGCTACAATCGCGCACGGTAAGTTAGCATTTCCTTAAGCATACCGTTATTAACGAGAAGAAATGAACTTGGTATACTTTTGTTTGTGGCTATTGTTGTGTGTCGGTATTTAGCTAATCAGATACCCAGAATGTTCTACTCGTTTTTCAAATGAGAAGCTTGTTTATGAAGCGATAGAATCTGTGCAGTGACTTTATTCACCGACAGTATTTATTTTATTTTAGCTTATATTTCTGAATCATCGCATTCACGGAATTTTTTTAGTTTTCTGAAGTGATAATATTAGTGAAAACTAAAAGTTGTTCACTAATTATTCTTTTTCGCCGAGAAAACGCTTCCAACTACATCAACTTTAAATTCTCCCGTACATAATATAGCAGTATAAACAAACGAACCAGTGTCATATCAGATGTAGAAAGGCCTCCGCGCTGGTGTTGTGTTAATGAGTGTGATTATCGCTGTGGCGGTTTGTCTACTGTCAGTTTCAATTGTGTCCGGTCCTGAAGGGGCGTTGTGGCCGTCATCGTGCTACACAGTAAATAAGTACACAGAGAAGAAACTGCGTGACCATTCCTTTGATGTGGACGTACCCGTTGTCGGATTGGCTGCGCGAAGCTCTGGAAACGGGGCCTCGTGTCTGACCGGCTACCGCTTCTTACGAAAGGTTCCCTATTGGTCGAGCTGCCCTTTGGGAAGTAACTTACCAGGCTCTGATTGGCGGACGGCTTCCCGACGGCGTCTCTGTCTAGTTAGCGCCATATTGCTGGCCGGTGTGTGGCTGGAGTTGGCGGGATAAGAGGCTGTTTCTCCTCTGAATTCTTATGTACTCTGTGACTGATCATTGCTGAGCAGATAGTGGCATGGTGATGTCACTGCAGCCATCGCGGATCAGTGAGCAATATATCTAAGGCACTGATTAATGCTGGTGTTGCTGAAGTCGTTGGACATCATTGAGAAGATATAAACTTACTGTGGTGCTGCTGAAAAAAAAAAAATGGTAATCTTCCTAAACGGAATTGGAAGTTTTTAACCCATATGTCGTATGGAAATAATTCCACTCATCCGGCTACAAATATTCAATGTTTATCGTCTCTACTATACACATCTGGGAAGTTTCCTACACATTTGACTGTTTCCTGAGCAAATGTAGGAACGCTAGCATGAATGTACTGGAAACAACTTTGCCATTCGCGCTTTCACACTCTGCGTTTCCACTCACAAGTAAGTTTGCGAATAATTTATTAGAATCCATGATATAGTTGTCGCAGTCATTCTACATCAATTAGCACATGTTAACTTACTGTGGTGCTTACTGATATATGGGATAGTTGTAACAGCCATCTGTGTGCCAATGAGAAGAGAGTGTCTGTGGTACTTACTGATATATGGGATAGTTGTAACAGCCATCTGTGTGCCAATGAGAAGAGAGTGTCTGTGGTACTTACTGATATATGGGATAGTTGTAACAGCCATCTGTGTGCCAATGAGAAGAGAGTGTCGTGGTATTTACTGATATATGGGATAGTTGTAACAGCCATCTGTGTGCTAATGAGAAGAGAGTGTCGTGGTATTTACGGCCAAAATTCGTGTTTCCTAGCTACTCAGAACTCTTAAATCAGCTCTCTGCACCACGTCAAGAGCCGTAAAAATCTCTCAACTCAACAACAGAACTCTAAAAATGATACAAGTATATTTTTCTTAATCAGATAACGTAATATCATATTGTAGGCCCTTGCAAGTAAATTTACTATAAAAATAAGAGTTGAGTTCGTAAATCAAGTTAGTCTTGTAGTTATTGGTGCGGGCTACTATCATAAGAGGTATGGGTTCTAGTTCCCATGCTCGCAAAATGTAACTTTATTTTTGGAAATTATATTTTCCAATATTTTTTTTTAGTTACTCTCTATTATTAATTCATTAAATTGGATTTTCTAGAAAAAAAATGTTATGTAGACTTTTCAATAATGTAAATTCTAATACAAGGCTATCATTTGTAATATTACAAATACATGTTTTGGAGAGTTTACAAGAAAACTGTCTGTAGTTTTACTAAGGATTTTCTTGGCATCTGGGTACCCAAGAATTTTTCGGGGGCAACGGAAGCTGGGCGATTAGCACGCTCGCCTCCCACCAAGGCGAACCGGATTCAATCGCCGGCTGGGTCACCGGATTCTCGCAAGTGGGAATCGTGCCGGACGATCGGCGGGTTTTCTCAGGGATCTCCCGTTTATCCCGCCGCCCCTCCATTCCGGCGCTGTTCCATAATCACTCAATCACCCTCATCGGCTCTCAATATCTCTCTGTTAAGAGCCGCCCAAATCTCTTCACTCACTCACTCATTAGTAAAGACATGGAAAATACGCGTTATTATTTTGCATCAGGCTGAACTTCACAGTACTGTATATACCGGAGCCGGCGTCGTGTCTCCATTGGCTGCGTCATAGAAGTGACCCGCATGTGATTGGGGGTACACAATTTTGAAGTGTTTATTTATTGGCGCAGAGTTACCCAGGTTGTGTCAGATAACGTATTGTCGAATGTGAAACTTATTGCAAAGGTACACATGTTTGTAGTTTAGCTTGTCCCCGAATAATAACGCGAATTTTGCAGGTCTCTACTCATTAGTGCGTGTGAACAGCCTTCACACGAATGTGTTTGCAGGCGACGTCGCTGCAGTCATTGAGTCGCCGCGGTGCTGACGGACACTTCGTGTTTGTTGCAGTCGTCGAGTCGCCGCGGTGCTGACGGACACTTGGTGTTTGTTGCAGTCGTTGAGTCGCTGCGGTGCTGACGGACACTTGGTGTTTGTTGCAGTCGTTGAGTCGCCGCGGTACTGACGGACACTTGGTGTTTGTTGCAGTCGTTGAGTCGCTGCGGTGCTGACGGACACTTGGTGTTTGTTGCAGTCGTCGAGTCGCCGCGGTGCTGACGGACACTTGGTGTTTGTTGCAGTCGTCGAGTCGCAGCGGTACTGACGGACACTTGGTGTTTGTTGCAGTCGTCGAGTCGCCGCGGTGCTGACGTACACTTGGTGTTTGTTTCAGCGACGTTCCCGATTACGAGGCGCATCGGCCACCCCTACCAGAACCGCACGCCGCCCAAGCGCAAGAAGCCGCGGACGTCCTTCACGCGGCTGCAGATCGCCGAGCTCGAGAAGCGCTTCCACAAGCAGAAGTACCTGGCGTCCGCGGAGAGGGCGTCGCTCGCCAAGACGCTCAAGATGACGGACGCCCAGGTCAAGACGTGGTTCCAGAACCGCCGCACCAAGTGGAGGTGAGTAGCAGCACTTCTTCCTTGTGCTCGCGCCATGGCGAGCGATATCTCATAGCTTTGCGACAGTTAGAACTACTCTGAGCTGTAATAACCAAGGCTTCATTCCCCTTGCCACTGAAAGCACTGACCAGTATCGCGCCAAAAGGAATGCTATCAGTAAAAATTCGCACTCCAGTAGCGCTCAGTACTGGAAACCATGTGGAACACACGTCAGCAGGAATAATGGCGTCTGCTATACGCTATAAAGCAATGATAGATAAAATATGTTGTAAACATGGGTGGATATTATTTCTTTTCATTTTCATCTGATTCAGACTCATCAATTCATGATTAAATCAAAGAATGTGAAAATATACTTTCCACCTGCAACTTCTGAATATAACAACGTAACTTGCTCGTTATACATCGCCGCCATGTTGTATCGTCTGCTTTTACTGATACTGCCTGAACTTCTGCACGTCAGTAGTTTCAGCCGGGAGTGTAGTCTCCAACCCAGACGCCACTACATCATTCCTCCCTTACTGATCAGCAGAGTCAGTAACTAAATGAACGCTCGTCAGTACTGGTCAGCTCTTTCAGTGCCAAGTGGAATGCGGCCAAAGTATCTGTATCCGTAACAGACCTACACTTTAAGCATCATAGACTAAGATATGGTTGACCGATCTCCCAACGTTGCACTGCTTTTCTGCCAACACGTCTAGGCAAAAACTGCTTGGATTGTATTTAAGGTTAGAACACTTACCGGCAAACAAGTGCTATCCTCTAACCAATTTGTAATGCATTTCTAATTGAATTCAAATCGATAAAATTATTTTATTCACATAAAAGTGCCTGTCTTTTGAAAATCGAGTTATAAACAAACGCGTTCATCATTGTTGAGAATGTCACTTTGACAGATGTGTTCCTTTCGGGTAGATCAATGTTGGGTATATGCGCAGAAGACTAATAATCGGTTTCTCCTACAGAACAGATAGTTCTTTCAAACAGAACAACTTCAGCAACGTTTATATTGTTTCCGCAGCAATCAATACCTAATTTTAACCTAATGGAATGTTCTGTTTCTAGTACCTACTGAACAGTTCTTGTAATCGGGTTTGAGAGTAGCATCAACGGAATATTCTGTTAGGTTATTACTGTGGGAACAATCCCAATACTGTTGAAGTTTTTCTGTTGGACATACTATCTGTTGTGTATAAAAACACAGTGCACTGCTGTAGGAACCATGTGAACAGTAGCAGATACAATCACGCACATAAATACAAAAACAGTTCTGTTGGTATCACTACCTATGCTAACAATATTTAAATGGTACATACAACGCATTAAATGGCTGTCCTTATTTAAAAGTCTAGATGGTTCCTACAACCACTTTTTGTTTTCTCAGGTTATCCTTGAACAAGGGCAGCGATGATCAGTGGCCTTATGCAATTGGTGAGCTGGAAGATACATCTTTTGTTGCTTTTGTATACTACTGTACATAGCTTTTAGCTTCCCTCTACCCCGAACTTAGCCTTGTGACGTATCCCAAATTTTCAGATATCCTGTGTGCGGTGTACACTGGGCAAATTTGAATTGAGCGGAGCCTGAGGGGTTGCTGACTGGGGAAGGGTCTGAAGGAGCAAGCTCTGGAATGATTCTAATGGGGCTCCGCCTGGAAATAGTTTAGGGGTTTAGGCCGTCTTCAATTTGGTAGATTTAGTAAACTAATTTTTCGTGTGACAAAAATGAAGACGTATTAGGTTAGTAATCATGTTTTAACATTCAAGATATTTTCCAGACCAAATAAGCAACATTTCAAATCACCACCGTATTTGTTCAACCTTCAAAATGCACACGGGAAATTATATATACTTTAAAATACAGAATTATGTTTCTTTGTAACTAATGTGTTAAATCGTAAAGAATAGTTGAACTTGTTGAGCATTTATTGTAATAATAACTTTCTTGAAAATAATAGTGGGAAATATATGTTTTTAGAAACAGTAGTAAAAATTAAGATATTTTTGTGATACGCACATAAAGAATTTACGTTTATGTTACCTTTTCGTATCTTGTTACGAGTGCTGTGCAAGTTATTGTGAGGAATTCGTTATTACTTATCAGATCAAAAATTTACTCTGTTGCAGCACATGAAACTCAAATCGTCCACAAAGCGAAGCGAAATCTTGCACAATGTCTCTGTTTTACTTTCACGAAAAGGAATTTTCCGTATTTTTATTTGTCTCATGAGCGACTATTTTGGTATACATTAACACGTTCATGCCCACTTAAACTAGTAGTCTTAAGTGTTGAAAGTAAAAATATATTTGATGCGTTACGTACTTAAGCAAACACAGTGTACCGCCGTTTTATGTAAGGCGATAAGTCATAACATTAAGAAAGGCCAACTTTTACGAATCCCAAACGTAAGATCGTTTTACGTTCAGCCACATATTGTACAGGATTGGCCAAATGTAATATTTCTGTGCAGCATTTACTCAGTTGGCGACGCATGATGAGAATGAGTTAGTCGAACGATATGTATGTGATTAGGATGCAAGTAATTTAGCAGGTAAAAAATCTGAATGTAAACCAATTTCACGTCACTGTAAGATCGCACGATTGCGTAAGTTACTTCTTTGGGAAATTGTGAACCAATGTTGACGACGTCAGCAGAAGATGACACTCAGATTTTCTCGTGCTAAGTTACGTTCGGTATCAAATAACTGAAGGCGTTTACAGCGAGTAGAATCTTAGTACGCGATATTAAAGCAGAAGAGCAAAGAAAATGTATGTATGTTCCAAATTTTCTACGCACTCGCATATCGAAGTCAGAAGTTTACTGTTTTCAAATGCGAAGCTGAAAGAACCGAAACAAGAGAACAGTAAGATTGCGATAATTTAGTTTAAGTTGTAACTAGAAAATCTTGTTCATAAATTAATTAATTTATTGAAAAATAGTCAATTGCTACAAATTATATTCTGCCCAATTTTCCTAACAGAAAATAATTTTAAAATGTAAAATAATTTTGTTGTGTGTCTAGTTACGTTATGTTATTTATGTGAGTGTCCTGGTTTTTATTTTCCAGTGCTAAACATACTAATAGGGTCTATAATAATTTTACACGTTACTACGCAAAACTACGGAAATAAAAAATGTCATTGGCTTGAAATGTTTCCTCGTTCATCACATACAAGTTTAATATCGTGCAGCAGAAATACAAATAGAAACCGTTTTATTGACTTTGACAAGAGTGTACCCTTCCTTTGTAACAAAGAAACTACAATGCAATGCGCTTTCACTACTTATTCAGATTCTTAAAGAACGTGCTAAAATGCTAAAGTGTTTTTGTTAAGTTTAGCAAACTGCATCTAAGATACAGTTCAGGATTTGGCTGGCACGGATCTACAAGTCGACTGTGACTTTGTAACGGATTGGGAGGGGGGGGGGATCTTTTTTGAACGAAAATTAAAACAATAGCGGACTGTCATAATAATGCTTCTGTTTCACTCTTATTTTTACGCTGCATTTCGCGAAGTAAGTTAGGCGTGACCGGACCGTTTCGTCCTGGCAGTTTTTTTTTAAGCACTAGTTCGAAAAGCGACAGACAACTTTCTCGCTGATCGGCAATGCATTAAGGTATTTATACACTGTTCACGGTAAATTGAGCACTTTTGAAAGTCCTGCTTAAGATCTACTTGTATAAACGTTGTGTGTTCTTCCGCCTTATGTGCAATTAACATTGGCATGGGCCTCATCACTTTATTCGTCCTTCGGTCAAGTGAAACTGTGAAGTTGTTAGAAAAGTAAATATTGTAGAAATTGGCTCATTTTAATACTTCGACGCATAAAACAAAAAACAGAAAGCGATCAAAATAATCGAAGTTATCATTAATGGTTACCTAACACGTTTTGTTTGACGTTAAGATATGAAATTACCCCCCCCCCCCCAAATTGTTACCAACTTTACTGGGCATATGTCATTCGTTGCGCCCGTTAAAATATATGCAGGAAGGGCAGTGGATTTTTTCTAAGGTTGTTATCAAAAGTGCTCACATATCGTGAAGAGTATTTAAAAACCTGCAATTTCCGGTTCTCTTTGTATAAGTTTAATTTAGATTGTGTGCTTTAAAAGAGAAATATAGTTGTTTTAACGGCGTTGTCGGTGTTTTCTATGTATCTGCCATTTTACAATGCAACGAGATTTTACAGAATAAAACTGTTATTTTGAAGGGACAGATTGACTAGCAATAACTGTGCTAATTGGAGAATGGAACGTTGGAAACAATGCAATATTTTATAAAAAATTGTCGTTTTCTCATTATTTGATCTGGTAACTTGCAGACCACAAAATTTTTGTTGGTGTAAATCCACCTTTCTTATTGAATCACCTCACTATCGAGTCAGTAGAATTATCACTGATCTATCTGCCACTAAAAATAACAGTTTAGATCTGTAGTTTCTGGTTGAATTGTAAAATGGCGGATACTAGTCGACATCGATAACCTCGTACATTGAAACCCCTATATTTAGCACAGAATCCGAACTAAACTAAAGATAGTTTGACTTTCGAACTTTGGAAAGACATGTACTTGAGCAGAAAATCTGTATATTTCGACAACAAGAAAAACTTTCACATCACGAAACTTACAGCAATATTTGACATTACATTTTGTGGTTCAGTGCCCATAATAGGAGCACACATTTGGCAGTGGTAAAGTAGGACAGTGGATATGGCTGATCATGAAAGTTTCAGCATGGTTTGCTTTATGGGTGGAGGTTCGAGCCCCAACCATGTCAAAAAACGTTTTTGTGTAGACAATATTATGTGTTCTGCGACAAAATAAATCGTACCTAACTTACTTCACATAGGAATGCCCTGTGCTTACTTATTAACCAACTACAAATGACTCGTTTTCTACTGCTTGAATTAATAGATTTCTTTTAACTGATGATTTAGTGATTTTTTTCTACAGATTCCGAATGGAGCAGTTTCAACAAACAATCAGTAAAAAATAACTGATTCCGATTTAGAGTGCAATTGCTGCCGATAGGCCGTGTGAGGTTGTATCAGAAAGTGTCCTCGAATGGAGTTGAGATTCCAATTTCGAGGAGTGGCCATCTCACGTACTATCTGGTGCCACTAGTATAATAGCATTTTATCTAGGTGGTTGCATATATAGTGGTTATTAATGGTTAATATTACAGTTAGGTTGGTGTTTAATATTTTATGTTATACTCTAATTGGTGTTTGAATTTTTACTAATTGAAGACTATTTGAGAAGAAATAATACCACGACATAAAAAAGGCGTGCTCTGTTCATTTGATAATTATATCTTGTGAAATGGTATATGGCGATAGAATTCATCTAGTCCCACCTGCACTTATTGAGCTTGCTTAAACTAATGTGACTTTACTTAACCTAACCTTACCTAACCATACCTGCACAAGTCTATGGAAATGGGCCTTGTTACCGATTGTCTGGGATAACCGATTTTCGCGACAATATTTCCAATATCCGATGTGCGCATCTGCACTTTTCCTTTGGGTATTCGTTGTATGGGTTAAAAACTTTCATTGCAGTTTAGGAAGTCACCAGAAATTTTTTACAGTGTACTTATCTTGCTGGCTGCACATAATCAGTCTTCTTGTCCCAATATCGAACTGCTTTTCTGCCAACACGACTAGCAAAAGCGGCGTGGATTGGATTTGAGTTCAGAACACTGCTTAGTAACTATGTGCCTTGAGATGTCTGTAAACTTCAAAACTAATTTGTAATGCTGTTTGACGAGACTGGAGTTGGTGAAAGTATTTTGTTCATAAACACGCAAACAACGAATACACAGGAAATATGTCCGCTCTGCTAACTCTTAAAAATAAAGCCGTGTGGGTTTACCTGATTGGATCTTATCTTTCTGGGGAAAAAATTCGTATTCCCAGGACCTTCTTTGAGGTTTGAGCTTCGTATGGTTCACGTCTACAGGTTCATTCACGATATAGGCTGTACAGTCCGTATGAGAAGCTGTTCCCCCCGTTTGACAGGATCAGTAGTTTCACTTTCCTCCTAACTCTTAAAGAAACTGCGTGGAAAACTCTATACAAATCCTATTTTTGTTTCAATTTTCACAAATTGACTACAAAAATGTTTCCTGGGCATAAAGAAAGTCAAGTCCAACTTTTTTGTTAACAAAACTGTCACGAAAATGATATTTTCTGCAAAGTCAAACATTGATTTTTGGTAATTTGCTTTTTGCTTTTTGATCATCTTTTTTTAAGCTTACGAATTCACCACCATATTAGTGTCCCGGCCAAAACGTCACATTCAGTTGAATTAATGCAATAGTATGCGTATCTCACTTATTAGCCACAGACTAGTAACTATTTTACAAAATAGCTCAAATATTCAGAAATGTGAATTAATTTTTTAAAGCCGCACTGCTGTATACGTTAATTTTAAGCCATGCATATTTTAATCTTCTGATGTTGAATGCGATTTTTTTTTGTACAGGAAATTTCGCCAAACTTCAGTGTGGAATGTGTAAAATTAATGTAAAATTTTAAAAAGTAAGTGCTGCAGACTTCAATTTCATTATAAACATCCAACTACAAAAGTAATTACATATGTTTTATAAAATAATGTAGAGTTACTAGAAAATATTTGGCATCTAGTTTACAAAGAATTGTTTGTGGCAAGTACGGGAATAGTTTAATGTGAGTGCTGTAAATGTGTTTATGATGAAACAAAGTTTATTTTAATATTTCTTTGGTTTTTAGTACAAACATTATGATTCGCCTTATCTGATGTCAGCGAAGACATGTTTCATCAATATACACATCCTCAACAAGTAAACTAAACAGTCTAACGTTGTGGAATCCCAACTGGAACCTCACAGAATATAAAACTAAAATTACAGACAACCAAATTATAAACGAATTGGACCACAGTCTAATACTATTTCAAGCATGACCTTTAGGAAAATACCAAACCCACTGCATAACACTAACGTAACTATCCTATATAATAAGTAGATGATCTCTGTCTGTCTGTCTTTAATACCTCTTAAGTCCCTTGAAACTCAACAGAAGTTCTTCAAATTCTGCAGAGCGAATCCTAAGGGCAAAATACAGGTCAAGTTCGAATTTCAGCAAGATCAGATTACGCAATCATTAACTTTTAGCCGAAAACTCATTTTTTAATTACGTTTTCCCTATGTGATTTTTTTGTATTAATGCCTAGAGAATATTGCATAGAGATATGAAGGTAATGAAATATCATTTTTGTTTACATTAAATGTCTCGCTTCAAAGTTGAGTTAATTTCCAAGTGAGGCCTTAGTGGCTCAGTGGATGGAGAAATTCCAAGTGGTGCCACAGTGGCCTAGTGGATAGAGCGATTACAAGTGGGGCCACAGTGGCTAAGCGGATAGAACTATATCAAGTGGGGCCACAGTGGCTTAGTGGATAGAGCGATTACAAGTGGGGCCGCAGTGGCCAAGTGGATAGAGAAATATAAAATGGGACCGCAGTCGCTTCAATGTTGAGTTAATTTCACATAATTTAATTATTACCTACACATATCCATGCAACATTGTCAGTATTTGTATGGTAACCACATTTTATAACATGGTAACTGTTCTAGCCCCGCGACAATAGAAAAAAATAAGGTCACGTGCTGGGCCCTCTAGTAGGAAAATAAGCATTTGTGTTCTCTTGGCTTCTCACACCAGGAAGTGAGCAAGGAAATATTCCCTTCATTGAAAAATATCAGACAAACACTGGTTTAAATAGCGGTAAGTGAGTGAAGAGATTTGGGCAGCTCTTAACATCGAGGTTTTGAGAGCCGATGAGGGTGAAGTGAGGTGGGTATGGGGCAGCGCCGGAATGCAAGGGCAGGGGAAACGGGAGATCCGCGATAAACCCGCCGACCAGCGGCTTTTCCCGCCAAGATACCCACTTGCGAAAATCAGGGAGCGAAAAGCCAGGTTCGGCTAGGTGGAAGGCGAGTAGTCTGTCCATTAAACCACCGCGGCCCCATTTAAAGTAACTATCTGGTACTTATAGGCTGTTCACGGATAAATGAGCACTTCTTCTCTTATAGGTTGTTCACAGTAAAATGAGAACTTTTGAAAGCCCTGATTAAGGTCTACTTGCATGCACGTTGTGTATTCTTCCGCTTATGCAATATTAACATTATAATGGGCCTCGTCACTTTGTTTATACGTCGGTGAAATGAAACTGTGAAATTAGTAAGAAATTAAATACTTCACAAATCTGCTCATTTTTAAACTTCGATGCATTAAGAAAACAGAAAGCGAAATAAATAACTTCTAGTTATCTCAAATGGTTATCTAATACTTTTTATTTGACGTTAAGATTTGGAACTACTTTCCATCCATCGTCACCAACTTTACTGGGCGAACGTCACTCAGTGCGCCCATTGAAACATATGCATGCAGGGGCAGAGACTATTTTCTAAGGTTCAATTCTAAAGGGTTCACTTTATCGTGAACAGCCTATACTATATGTACATAGCAAACCTAAAATTGCCACGGGTCTGGTCATTTTATCCATGCGTTGGTCAAATGGAACTGTAGAATTATTAGATAAGTTAATATTCTACACATTTGTTAATTATTACTTTGTTGCTTTCGCATGTATTGAAGAACAGCAAAGCGAGACTTTCTACCGAACACTTTAAATTCAACGCTAAGACATGTGGCTACTTTCCCCCGTGCAGTTCACAATTTGCTCCTCACAAACCTGACAACGTGCAGTTCACAATTTATTCCTCACAAACCTGCCAACGTGCAGTTCACAAATTGCTCCTCACAAACCTGCCAACGTGCAGTTCACAAATTGCTCCTCACAAACCTGCCAACGTGCTAAGGGACAACATTTTAAGGTTGATTTCAAAAAGGCCCAGGCCATGTCCGAGATGGCAAATTCGTTATTTTGAAATTGGTCATTTCGTAAGTTGAAATTCGGACGTTGTCAACAGTCACTTGTTTAGCATTCGCAGCGACGAATTTTTAAATTAACAGTTAAAATGTTTTTGTTTCAACTTGGTGCTTAAAACGAACGTAATATTTCTACGAACATCACTGGAATGATGTGAATATATTAATAAATAATAATAAAATAAATTATGCATTAACATAAATTGTACTTGCGTGTTTAACAAGTCTTTACTGTTGAGAAGCGAGCGCGCTGTTGTCTGCTGACAACTATAGTCTGTTCACGGTAAAGTGAGCACTTTAGAGGCCCTAGCTTCTTTTTTATTTCAGCAATTGTTCATCCTTTAAGCACCTTTTAAAATTGATTTTGCCATGTAAGTAATAAACACTGTGTGCATATTTCGCCGCACTCGGAAGTTAACTTCTAAGACTAAAATAAAATATTCTTATTGACTATTGTTCCGAATGAGACGGTTTTCAAAAATGCTCACTTTACCGTGAACAGCCTATAGACTGTGGTATGCCAGGGGTGTAGCACGGGAAGATGGGTCTGCCAGTACACTCCGTGCACATGCACAATAGACTCTAGGAGGCCTAATGTACACAGAACATGCTGTTCTGCTGCAACTCCTGGAATGTCGTCGTGTTGCCAGTATTTCTTTACCATGTAATGTGTATGAACCCATGTCTCGTCTGTATACTATGCAGATTTGTTAGGTTCATTTGCATTTTGCCGCAGTGCACATAGATAGGCTGTACGCCGTGCGACTTTATCACTTCGCTCCGTTAAAATGCGTCTAATATTTTTTACATTTTTTTTTTTTAATTTAAATCCCCCGGATTTAATCCCTCTCCAAAATGTATCTTCCTCCCCGGAAAAAATGTAGCTTTTCTTTAACACCATTAAGGAGTTTACGCAAAGTGGGAATTTCTTTGCGTACTCCATAATGCTCCTAGAACGTTCGGCGCATGGCACTTTTATCGAATTCGTCAAGTTCCGTCTTCTTTTGTCGTGGACGACATGGGGTGTAATTGGCAGTTCCGTCATTGTCGGCTTTCTCACACTTATCTGTCAATGTTACGCACTGTCTTTTCACGTATACGCTGTTCGCGGTAAAGTGCGCACTTTTTAAGGCCCTTCTAAATTTGTCCTTTCTTCCTATTTCCATTTTCCTGCTGCTTTTTAATATAAACAATTGCAAAGTGACCAAAAAACACAGTGCATAGATTTCACCACCCTTAAACTTTAATTCCTGAGACCGCGATAAGATATATTTATTAGTGGCTAATGCCTGTTGGGAGGGTCTTAAAAAGTGCACAATCTACCATGAACAGTCTATACGCCTACTGCTTTGTCTAGCGGGATAGCGAGACATCGTTTCTTTTCTTCTTTACAAGATTGTAAAACATTTTAACCCTTTGAGAACGGCACACATTTAATGCCACTTAAGACAGATTAGAAGTGAGTCACCTATATCCACTACTGCAAGAACACCGGTTCTGTTGGTGTCTGTGTTAGAACTCACCATCGTCCTATTGGTCCATACCACACCGGACACTACCCTCTAATTTACAGCGTTCATCATTGGCCAGTCATCAACCAATGGAGAGCCGAGCTGATATTGACTCGGTCAGATGTTCTATATCGTATAAAAGGATTTACAATCAATCATGTCCCTTTGAGTGGCTATAAAAAAGAAACCTTATCTTTGGCAATATCATTGTTACTGAGCTGTCGTGTTCTTGTGAGGTAATGTAAAACACTAGCCGAACAAAGACTACACATCCATGTGAGTTTTGTTCTGAACAACAAAGACATGTTCAAATTAGCTTTGCTCGAGCTACACTCGAGCATAGTCTACAAAGTGTTAAATAATCTTTCTAGTTTGTGATCGGTTCACTTTCCATGATTTCTTTCTGTACTAGGCACCGATTACTCGTCAACTCACAGTTCGTTCTGTTACGTAACGATAACAATAATAATAGCACTTTCACTTTACTGATGTAATAAGATTACAGCACGATCAATGCTCACTTCGATCTTTTCAGAAGCAACCACAACACTGCGATACAATGAGCGCTGCTCACGGGTGCCCTTGAGTATTGGCGCAGACTGTACACTGCTATCTGCACGACGCCTTTGTGTCATACCAACACTGTAGTTCCCTCGATTGCCAACGGTAATTACTTATCAGTAGAGACATGCAATATTCGCGTTATTATTTGGCGCCACGCTAGATTTCGCCGCCCTATATACATTAGAGCATGTGTCATTTGTTTATTGGGTCCTACAAAAGCGAGGAGCCACAATCCATTTTGACTAGGCGGGACGTGATTGGACTATCTTGTCGTTACTTGCTTCCTATTAGTTCAAGGCAGTCCAGGGCATGTCGAACCCCAACTGTAGACCAATCACAAGAGTAGTACTAACGCATATGTGTTTGAAGTCAGGTAGTACTTGCTTTTTAAAACATGCCTAGGATATCTCATGAACAGTTATTTCTTTCAAAAATTTTTGATCACGTATTCACGTGTGTGTACGTATTTTGAAGGTCAAAACCATCATGGCGCAGATTTTGTCATTTCGTATTTTGCTAACATCCGCTAGATGCAAAATGCGAAATACCAAATAGGTCGTAATTTTTGTACAGAAAATAGGGTCACGTGATCATTTTGTCAACAGAATCTGCCATTTCGGACACGGCCTCACTTAACAGTGAAGAGCCTCTAGTACTATTTCTCGCAAGATCATACAGCTTGCAATTTTTTTTTTTTTTTGATTGGATGAACTGTGTTGTTCGAGTTAAAATAATCCTGTTCTACGGCTAATGTATTTGATGAATTTCTCAGCCCGCCTAAAATTGTCGGCATTCCTTGCGAAACGCTCAAATAGCTGTATTCACAATAGAGCTATGTTCTGACGTCGGCTGCTGGTGACACAGACCGTGCTGCCATCTGCAAGGAAGCTTGCAACGAAATGAAGTGAAGTTTCTTGCCATTTAGTTAGTAAATTTGTTAATTATTTTTAGTGATATACACTTTTATTTAATAAAAGTATTGCATTAAAATTTAAAACGATGTTGTGGAACACGAACGACTCTTCTGGCATCGGAAAAATATACTTTTGTTTTCCTAACGGCAGGTAGGATTTACATAAATTTGGACCACAATTAGTATATCTGCAAACCCCTTTTATGTATGTTTCCAGTTCTTTATCTCAGCTTCTCGCCAGTTTATTAAGAAGTACAGAAACGTTATTCTTCTTATATTGTGAAAACCCCTTAAAGGCGGGGATTGTGGATGTGTGTATGAGGAGGGGGGGGGGGGGGATCGTCTGCGGAAGGACGGAACCAAACGAAAGGCAGGCCGCTCCCGCGACGCGAAATGGCCGCGTCTACGATAACGGACACGTTGCGTACGAATGATATTTATGACCTGTGATGTACGCATCAAGGTATAGACTGTTCACGGTAAAGTGAGCTCTTTTGAAACTATCCTTAAAAAAAAATTGCCACTGCCTCTGCCTGCGTGTGTTTTATCGTTGTGGACACGAGAATTTTGCGGGTTCATGTCGGCACAAGTTGGAATTCACACACATGTACGTTCATGTCACGTTTGTAATTGGTCGACGTGTTGTTTGACACTTCCTGGAGATAAATGAGCCAATAACCGCCTTTTACTACCACAACAATTAACCAATAAACAGTTAATATCTGTATAAGAGTATAAAGGACTGTGAAGTCTAGCCTATAGGTCATTGAACTCGCGAATTTCTGGGGGGTCAAATTATCGTGCACACAGAGTGGTTCGTCCCCAGT
This sequence comes from Dryococelus australis, assembly GCA_029891345.1. Classification (NCBI taxonomy): domain Eukaryota; kingdom Metazoa; phylum Arthropoda; class Insecta; order Phasmatodea; family Phasmatidae; genus Dryococelus; species Dryococelus australis. The sequence goes on along the minus strand of CM057006.1, from coordinate 17,772,095 downwards.
GAAAGTTGGTAACGACCAAGCGAAAGCGGTTCGATACTTTAAGGTTGAATTAAAAGTGATAGTCAAACGTTTATGAATATTGAAATTATTTATTTTTCTTTCCGTTTTTCAACGAGTAGGTCTATGATTGTAAGAAATACCAAAATTGTAAAATATTTATTTTTCTAATAATTTTTACTTTTCACTTGTCCGGCGTATAAATAAAGTGATGAGGCACACGGCAATGTTGATTTTACATATGGCGGAAGACTACGCAATGTGCATACAACTAGATCATAAGCAGGGCTCTCAAAAGTGCTCAGGTTAACGTGAACAGCCTATATCAGTGACCATTATTCCTTGTGGTTAATCTGACTTGTGGAATATTCTACCCCTCACTAACATAAACGATAAATGCGAGTAAATGCTGTTCACGATAAAGTGAGTACGCTTGAAATCAATCTTAGAAAAAAGTCACTGCTCCTACCTGCATATATATTTTAACGGGCGCAATGAGTGGCATGCATCCAGTAAAGTTGACAACAACGAAGGGAAAAGTAGTTCCATATATTAACGTCGAACAAAGAGGGTTAGGTAATCATTTGTGATAACCTAACTTTTTTCTCTCGTTTTCCGTACGTTTAATGCATCGAAGAGTAAAAATAAGCAGATTTGTACAATATTAACTTTTTCCAATAGTTTCACAGTTTCACTTGACCGACGCATGAATAAAGTGATGAGACCCACGGCAATGTTAATTTTACATAAGGCGGAAGAACACACAACGTGTATACAAGTAGATTTCAAGCAGGGCTTTCAAAAGCGCTCATTTTACCGTACAGCCTTCATCATCGAACAGGCAGCAATTAGTGCACTGGTTGTTAGAAAATTGCTGAGCATAAGTTCAGCGCGTACCAAAAACTTAACGTGATTGCCACACTTGAATTCCGAACTAAATCTGTGACCGAACACGTTAAAATATAAATAGTGAGCGAGTGAAGAGATTTGGGCGGCTCTAAACAACGAGGTCTTGAGAGCCGATGAGGGTGGAATGAGTTGAGTGTAGAGCAGCGCCGGAATGGAGGGGGGTGGGGGAAACGGCAGATCCCGAGAAAACCCGCCGACCAGCTGCATCGTCCGGCACGATTCCCACTTGCGAAAATCCGGATTTAACCGGCCTGGGATTGAACCCGGTTCTCCCTCGGTGGGAGGCGAGCAGCCTAACCGCTCAGCCACCGTGGCTCCAAGGTATAAGGAGAGTGTCTTCCGATGGAACGTTACATTTGACTGTACGACATTCTTAACTCATTCAAAAGTATAGGCCTAGTGTACACGCAACAATTTTTGTCAGAAAAAAGTGCTATTTTTGTACGTAAAAAATTAATGCCTATAATTTGTAACACTCTAAATATCTTGCTATAGAATTTCCGAATTTAAATGCTAAAAAATAAATTAATGCGAGTTGACGTTTATAGCATATTCGCGGTTCCTTCACACTTTTTGAATGAAACCTTTGCAAAATCACCACATGTACGATATGTTTGGTTGTTTCCTAAATATCTCACGTAGTAGGCCTACCACAATCATTTTTTACTTCCATTAACATAAAACTATATTATTTGAGGTTAAAATGAACTTTTATTTATTATAGGCTGTTCACGGTAAAATGATCCCTTTTGAAGCCCTTCTTAAGATCTACTTGTATACACATTGAGCGCTCTTCCGCCTTATGTAAAATTAACATTGCCATGGGCCTGATAACTTTATTTATGCGTCGGTCAAGTGGAACTGTGAAACTATTAGAAAAGTTAATATTTTGCAAATCTGCTAATTTTTGCACTTCGATGCATTAAAAAGTACAGAAAGAGAGAGAAATAATTTAAGTTGTCGCAAATGGTTAGGCCTACCTAACAGTTTTTGTTCAACTTAAATATATGGAACTACTTTCCTCTACATCGTTATCAACTTTACTGGGAGCATGTCACTCAGTGCGCCCGTTAAAATATATGCAGGTAGGGGCTGTGACATTTTTCCAAGGTTGATTTCAAAAGTGCTCACTTTATCGTGAACAGTGTTTAATTTAATTTTATTGACAAATTTTATTATTTAATTTATAACTAATATGAATAAAATCAAGGAGAAGAGAAAATAAGTATATTGGTAATGCCATGTAATAAATAGTTCTTATGCAAAATATTATCTAACTGACTGCTCACGAATTTCGGCGAGTTGTGATTCAGAAAATCTGGAAGTAACCGTGAATAGACTATAATCAAAATTTAAGAGTAGTTCAATTTTAAATGCTTCAGAAAAGACATGTTGTAAGAAACAGTTCGTTAATCGTCAAGAATTACACCTATAATTATCTTTATCGTTATACTACTGTACGTAAGACATTTTTTTTTTCAATAATTAATTTTACATGCGTTTATTCCAGTTATAAAAATGATATATCTCGTGACTGAAATCGATGTGCATGAAATAAATTGTTTAAAATAGTTTTAAACGTTATTATTCATTTTTTGTAATAGACAATCAAAGTAATTTTTATGATGTTCTTTCCTAATGAAGGGGAAGAGGAGGTTGCAAAATGTGATGTCTGAAGTATTCAAAATGAAAAAAAACGCCTATATTATAACTGAAAATAAATTCTTACTATTCGATTTGTTTTTAAAAATTTAACGCGTAAATTCTAGCAAAATAATTTTCGGTGGCAAAGTATATGCACTGTTCTTTCATATGCAACTTAAATCGAGCTTTTCTGAAAACTTTGCATTTTGTACATTCGGGCCCATTTCTTCACAGGAAGGCACTCACCTCAAGCCTTAAGAAGCATGGAAAGAAACTCTTGAATAACGTACAGACACGTAATAACATAATGCTCAAGTATCAAAAGAATTCTGATATTATCGAATACTTGAATGCCTTTTTTCCAGTTACAATTGCAATTCAATAAATGTGGAAAAACTCGTAGGATTTGGAAAAAGTATTGATAAGTCCCATTTGAAAAAGCTGTTCAAGGTAAACTTAGGTCTTTTGAAAGCCTTGCTTAAGGTCTACTTGTATTCACATTACGTATTATTCCACCATATGTAAAATAGCATTGCCATAGGCCTAATCACTGATCGTAGGTCAAGTAAAACAGTAAAATTATTAGAAAATAAAACTTTTACGTATTTGTTAATTCTTGCAATTATCACAAAAAACAGAGAGCAAATGAAATTACTTCAGGGTTCACGAATGTTTATCTAACACTTGTATTTCAACATTACCATGTTTACTGATGCCATACTAATCAGTGTCACTATTAAAATGCATGCAGGTATAGTTAGAGACCTGAAGAATTCGCGAAGTCATTTTGGGACAAGCTAGAATTCAAAACACATGTGTCCATATAACTTTAGCCATTGGTCCACACGGTGTTTTACATCTCCTGGAGAACGCTGACCTAATCGTCGCCTTCCACTACGACAGCAGACAACCAATGTGCAGCTGATATCGGCATATTTTTACATAAGAACGTAGAGTCTAGCCTGCAGGTCATTGAACTCGCGAATTTTTCGCGTCTCTAGGTATAGGCTATTCGCGGTAAAATGAGCACTTTTGAAAGCCCTGCTTAATAAATATTTATATGCACGTTGTGTAGTCTTCCGCATTATGTAAACCTAACATTGTCATGGACCTCTTCGCTTAGTTCATGCGTCGGTCAAGTGAAACTGTGTAATTATTATAAAAATTAATGTTTCACAAATCTGCCCATTTTTTCACTCCGATACACTATAAAAAAAAACAAGCGAAAGAATTAATTTAAGTAGTTACAAATGGTAACCTAACACTTTTTATCCGACGTTAAGATATGGAATTAAATTCCCTCTATCGTTACCAACATTACTAGGAGCATGTCACTCAGTGGACCCGTTAAAATATTATGTAAGTAGGAGAAGTGACTTTTTTTTAAGGTTGATTTCAAAAGTGCTAACTTTATCGTGAAGAGCCTTTAGGAGCAATCACTTTTTTCAAAGGTTGATTTGAGAAGTGCCCAATGAACCATTAACAGCATGAGGTACCTCGTTGCCCTCCGACCTCCGATCTCAAGAATCGCTCAGGTCATTCGCAAGACGTCTGGCCGCTACATCGCCAATCAGCGAGTTCCGAGTGGAATGCTCTCCCATTGTTCTCTCCCTGGACCCTCAGGAGCCAGCATCTCGTACGGAGAAGGGAAGGGAGATGTGAACAAACAGGCCCCATGCTCTCATCTGGCATGTTGTCGCATCTCCGGCATATTCAAGAGTACAAACTGGCCTTCGCTGCTTTCAATCTCCCCCCCCCCCCCCCCTTCTCCACGGAAACCTCTTCTCCCCTCATGCCGTCCTTATCCTGCAGTTCCCTACCGGCGTAAAACCGAAAACTCCTCGGAAGGATAAAAGGAAAAATAGTGGACGGACAACAATGAAGTGGTCCTATTTTCTCCAGCGGGGTGGAATGCGGCCAGAAAGAAACAGGGAACTTTTAATTACCTGCGCGCTCTGATAGTGGTAATGGGAAACTCGTGTCACTGCTAAGAGCTGTGTCGCTGCTGCCCTGATACTGTGTCATGGTCGCCGCGCCGGCGCAATCGTCCTCCCGTCTACAGCCCGCCGCTTCTCAGCCCTACCGTGACGTCACCGCCTCCACCCCTCCCCCTTCCTCGTGATAATCGGCGCAGTCGACATCTATACCTCGCCCCTGCTTAGCCGGTGTCTGACGTCATCGTCCCACTTCCCTAGACCCACAAGGCGCGGTCGCCGTTTGTAATCCGTTCTGTGACGACAGTAATTCACTTTCCAGCACTACGTCTATGACACCTATATCTACTCTTAAAGAATCATGACGCGATAGTTTAATAGTTGGATTACTTGCCTTTGTCTAATCGCTCCATTTACTATAGGAATTAGTTTAGGTTAGATTAGGTTAAGTTGGGTTTTGTCAGTTTGGTTAGGTAACCATTTTAATCATGTGAATTATTCTTAGGTGAATTCAATCACCATCGCACATTTGACACAAAATATTTAGTAAATAAATGGGAAACACACATATCTTTGAATATTGTATTACAATTTTTTTCTCAATTAATCACGTAATAGAAACAATTGCAATAACAATTATAGTACAACATATCATATTAAACACTAACCCAAATGCAATATTGGCAATTAATTATCATTATTTATAAAGCCACCTACACAGAAGACAATGCTGTTCCTATCTTCGAGAAAAAATAAAGGATAAAATGTAACACCCGCTCGTTGTAAGTGACAACGTGTTTGGGTAGAGAGGAAGCTGATGTGTAGTAGGCCAGCTGAAGGCAGTCCTGTTTACAGCTGCTTCCTGGATATTGATGATGTTTACATGAACACACTCAGCTAACTGTCAACCTGCCCACTATGCCAACAGATAATATATTCCCATGTAAGTAACCCTTCATATGTCTACTTTTATATATTTAAAAAAGAAAGCACTCTTTCGTGAGACAGACTAGTATAAGAGAAGGAGGTTTTTTTGTTAATGACTGAGGAGAGGCGAGGCGTGAGTGGAAAGGGCGTATAAATGCACTGATGGAGACAGCAGAAGAACCCCGAGATAACACACCTGCTATCGTTAACGCCCGCCACATTCACCACGGACGAAAGATCTAAACGTAGATTCGCCGGAGATCAAAATTTGATTGCCGTTGTGGCAGGTTGACTTACTTATTCTCTTCGAAACTGCGGAAGTACAACTGCAGCAGAGTTTAAGGGGAATCTGTAGCAAACTATATTTAGCGCCTAAAGTTTGCATGTCGACCGTCAGTTGGTGCGCAGCCGTTCTGAGGTGCGGGAGGTTCTGGGTTCGAATCCCAGGTAAGGCGTGGGTGTTAGTTTAAGCTAGGTCATAAATTAGTTTGTAAGCCATCCCCTGATAAGTCTCAAGCATAACACCGGGGGACATTAATTAGCTATTTCCATTAAGGTTTCAATGGCACGCTTATAAGCGGGCAACAAAGTACCGAATATAATTTCTTCCCTTATAAATAATTTACATTAAAATATTCCATAGTTTTTAAAAATTATAATGCACACAACTCCTTGTAATGCGACAACCAGGCGGGCGCCTTAAGAACGGGTATCCGTGCCAGGCCGTGTTAAGGAAAGACGCACTATAGGAAGCCGCCTCAATAGGTGGCATTAATCTCGAGCCGCTAAAGAGCGCCGGGACTAATGTGTATTCGCCTTAAAAGTTTTTAAAGAGCTGATAAGAGGGAGAAACTCTCTAAAGGGTTCTTAAAACAAACGGCTTTGTAACACTGGTCGAGGAGAGGCCATTGAATTTAATCAGCGGCTGGGGAAGGGGCACTATGCGTATGTATACGTACAACATTTTAAAGAGATGCTTTGAGTAACGCAATTAGGCTGTGGAAATCACTTGCGGTTCTTTCTTAATTGGAGTTATGTTACCCCGACTAGAGAAGCGGACAAATTACCTGAGGTATGCACACCGTGTTTTCTTTTTGTGATTTTACAAGGAATTCTTTGGAAACTAGTTCCCAGAGATATTTTCTAACACTACGTGTAAATAAGAGTAAATTTCACAAAAAAAAAAAAAAAAAAAAATTAGAGTGAAATGTGGCGAACTAATGTTGAATTTTAACAAGCAAGTTTTGTAAACCAGTTTGTTAAAGGTTGTTCACGATAAAGTGAGCACTCTTGAAATCAACCTTGGAAAAAGAGTCACTGCCTCTGCCTGAATATACTTTAACGGGCGCACTGAGCGACATGAGCCCGGTAAAGTTGGTAACGATGAATGGAAAGTAGTTCCATATCTTTACGTCAAATAAAAAAGTGTAAGGTGTTAGGTAAACACCTGTGATAATTTTAATGATTTCTTTCGCTTAATTTTTTTAATGCATCGAAGTGTAAAAAATTAGCTGATTTGCAAAATATACTTACTTTTCTAAAAATTTCATATTTTCACATGAATAAAGTGATGAGGCCCATGGCAAAGTTAATTTTACATAAGGTGGAAGAACACACATCATGCATACAAGTGGATCTTAAGTAGGGCTTTCAAAAATGCTAATTTTACTGTAAAAAGTGTATATAAACATTGAGCTACATATAGTCTACTCGCTGTTTCTTCAGACTTTTTGAATCAAACCTTTTGAAAAATCACACCATGTATGAACGTACTTGGTTGTTAATTGTTTCCTAAGTATGCTATGTATCACAAGCGTTTTTTTTTTACTTCTCTTAACATACAGCGACCTTCATTTTATTAAATTAAACTTTTACTCATATATTATTTATGGTTTGTAATATTTTATTTACAATTAATTAGAATAAAAAAGGGGAAAAACAGGTTTGTTGGTAATCCCTAATACGAAATAGTTCTTACGAATAATATTATTACATTGAATACGCACGAATGCGGTGCGTTGTAATATTGGTGTAATTTTCTCGACTGGGTTAAGTTCTGTTTGTGTGAAGTTGAGGAATAACCTGGATGAAGCACTTTAGCAAGTACCAGAAAAGTTGGAGGTAACCGTGATTAGACTATAAAACATTTCGTATGTTGTCTGAAATAATGTTTGTAAATATACACTATCCACAAAAGTGTAATTGGGCACCTGTCCACAATGTTTGCTCGGTGGTTGTCACCCCGTTAGAATCTCGTAGGGCCACCTCTTGCGGCTATAACAGCAGCCACTCTGTCTGGCATGCTCTCTACGAGTGTTTGCAGGACATCCACGGGGATTCGTCGCCATTCCTCTTGCAACCATTCCATGAGTTGAGCAATGGATTTTGGCCGTGCCTGACGAGCCCTCACCCGGCGATCCAATTCGTCCCAAAGATGTTGTATAGGGTTGAGGTCGGGGCTCTGGGCGGGCCAGTCCAATCGGCGAACATTGTTGTCGGCGTACCGCTGCATAGTAATCCTTGAAACATGTCACCTGGCATTGTCATCTGTGTTCATGATACCACGGACAAACACCAGCGGTCCTACGCCGAAGGCCGTGAAACACAAGTCAACTGACGTACTGAACTACCTATCTTCGCGGGGGCCCAATTACTTTTTGGTAGATAGTGTACTGTAAAACTAGCTTACTACTGAATGAGTTCACTGGGCGAAGTGACGCTCTAAGAAAGCACTGGCCTGGCATTCAAGGGGACGCGGGTTCTAAGCCTGGTCCGGCAGTAGGTGTTGATTTGTTTTCCCCGCGGTTTCGTGACATCACTCCAGCCCGTGGCTCAGTCCTTCCCCTTCCCTGCTTCTCTCAGTAGATTGCCCCAATTCTAATGAACTCGCCGTCGACGTAACGTTAAGCCCAGATATTCACTGTAAAATGAGCACTTTTGAAAGCCCTACTTAAGATATAATTGTATGCACGTTGTGTATTTTTCCGCCTTATATAAAATAAACATTGCCATGGACGCATCACTTTATAGAAGAGTGGATCAGGTGAAACTGTGAAATTATTTGTAAAGTAAATATTTTACCAATATGGTAATTTTTATACTTCGATGGATAAAAATAACAGAAAGCTAAAGGAATAATCTAAGTTATCACGAATGGTTACCTAATTATTTTTAATTCAACATTAAGATATGGAATTACTTTCTATCCATTGTTACCAACTTCACTGAACAAATGTCACTCAGTGTACCCATTAAAATATATGTATGCAGGGGCAGTTACATTTGACTAAAGTTCATTTCTAAAGTGCTCACTTTACGTGAACAGCCTTTAATAACTGTGAATGGACTATACTAGCTTACCTACCGAATGAATTCTGGAAATACTCTGAACTGTACGAATTCTATGTAGTCGAGCTGAACACGGCTACAAGTTGGATGTGGCAGTAACTAATAAAAAAATGCCTGCGAAAAAATGGTATGTGGCTGTGTTGGGGACATGGCTGTTTATTTTACGTGAATGCGTGTACATTGACGCGCTCGGAAGCCTTGATGTATTATTTTTTTTGGTTCCCGGTACCGCTTCACTCGATCATATGGGGTTTTGTGGGAATTTTCTGGATTGCTTTCGAGGTGCTCTTTCCAACCGCATACGATTTCTGTATTTCGACTTGGTTTTTTGACGAGTATAGTCCAACATTGTGTTAAGTTTTCTTAATTTTTTACATTAAGCTCATACAATTTCACCGTAACCACGCCATACAAATTATTTTATACTCGCAATCGAATAATCTTGACGAGAGCTGTCGACTGAAACTTAAACGAGCGTCGTAGTTTCTCCTAGTCAAAAGTTATACTACGCGTAAGTTATGAGACGCGACGAAACGAACTCAAAATTGCTGCGTACCCCCCTCCCCCACCTCCGAATACTTCATCAGCCTTCACTCAACATAACATATTATTTGACCCTTTGGCAATCGAGTGGTGTAATTGAATTTTGAATATAGACGATAGATTCGGAGCTGCAATGCCAAACTGTGTCCCCCAATTTTGTTATGTGATTTTCTGGATTGCCTCCCACTATGTTTGCAAATTGAAAGACGTATTTACGTCAAAAAATAATGTGAGTCTACCGTGACACAGTTTATAAAGTAAAATCAGGGTGTGTAAATATATGCAGTTGTTGAAATCAAAATAATTCGGTAAAACTCGGGATGTGTCGTCCTAAAATAACAATTTCAACAGCAAAACCAAACACGTCATTGTTTCAAAATAAGTTCAGAATTTTTCTTCTCAACAAAACAGATTGCAGTTGGAAATTTTAATTTTCTCGTATTTAAGAAATACCATGTCGCTTGGAACTTAAATGTCTCCCCTGCACAGTGAAAAGTCTATGAACTTGTTACAAAAAATTGTACACAATCTACCAAAAAGTAATTGGGCACCCGTGAATATAGGTAGTTCAGTACGTCAGTTGACTTGTGTTTCACAGCTTTAGGCGTAGGACCGCTGGTGTTTGTCCATGGTAGCATGAACACAGATGACAATGCCAGGTGCTATGTTTCAAGAGCTATTATGCAGTGGTACGCCGACAACAATGTTCGCCGATTGGACTAGCCCGCCCAGAGCCCCGACCTCAACCCTATAGAACATCTTTGGGACGAATTGGATCGCCGGGTGAGGGCTCGTCAGGCGCGGCCAAAATCAATTGCTCAACTCATGGAATGGTTGCAAGAGAAATGGCGACTAATCCCCGTGGATGTCCTGCCAACACTCGTAGATAGCATGCCAGACAGGGTGGCTGCTGCTATAGCCACAAGAGGTGGTCCTACGAGATTCTAACGGGGTGACAACCACCGAGCAAACATTGTGGACAGGTGCCCAACTACGTTTTGGTAGATAGTGTATATATAGTCCATTCACTGTTACTTCAACGTTTTCTGAAGCCCTGCTAAAGTTCTACTTCCAGGATATTCCTCCGCTTAGTGCAAAGTAAGCTTAACTAAGCCTGGAGAATTACACCAGAGTGACAACGCACCACATTCGTGAGCGCTCACTTGTAATTATATTTTGCATGGGAACTATTTCTTACCAGGCGCTGTCAACATACCTATATTCTCACTGTTTTTTTATTCAGATTATTTATAAATGAAGCATTATAATTTATATACAAAATATGAATAACGTTTAAATTTAACAGAACAAAAAATAGCTTTTGTGAATACAAGTAGGCCCCTATAAAATATTTATTATGCATGACATAAGTTGAAAATAACTAAACATTTCATATATGGAGAGATTTTTCAAAGGTTTGATTAAAAAAGTGTGAAGAAACGGTGAATATACTATAGTCATTATTTTGTTGTGTTAGCTTGACTGGGCTGCAGTTCTTCACACACGATCTGTGTTAACGTGAGCCCGTAATAAACAATAAGCAAGAGTTTGATCGCATATTATCTAAGAATACGGAGGTGACATAGTCGCTCATTCCGCGAACTCCAGCCGCACACTGGCCAGCAACATGACGTCAGTAGCCTGCTACATGTGGGAATGACGTCCGCCAATCAGCGCCTGGTAACCCTACTTGCCAACCGGCAGCTCAGCCAGTAGGGAACCTTCCTGAAAACGCGGTAGCCAGTCAGACACGAGTCCCGTTCCTAGAGCTTCGCTCGGCCAATCAGAGAATGAGCACGCCCGCCCACATCAAAAGTACCGAAACGCACTTTCGTCTCCGTGTACTTATTTACCCTGTACTTATGTAACCTGAGAAACAGAGACCAAGGCGAGATAACAGGGAAGCGAACCAGGTATTATGCATATAATAGCAGAGGAATCGGATCATGATCCAAACAAGATTCTTGACTAAAGGACTGTCTGCGGGGGAGGGGGTTCGACAATATTTATGAGTTATTTAGTCAAATACTTATTACCTGTATATATTGGCACAGATATAAAGTAGATTAGATTCCGGGGAAGTGTAACGAACTGGGTGGCTGGCAGGATAACCGCGCCACGCTACTACTCCAAACTACCTTCATGTAGATCTAATAGAATAAAATCAAAGAGCTGGAAAATTGCACAATTCCGACAGCAAGCCAAAGGCCAAAAGAAAGGGGAAATTAACAGGAAAATGAATCTCTTATAGCATTTATTACTCAGAAAGGGCACTGGTGTGGTTGTGACAAGAAAGGGTGTCCTGTCTTTAGTTGGCTATGTAAACAAAAAATTGACTTCGTGGTTTGGTCGAGTCATGAACAACCCGGTACAAGCGCTTGGCTGATATTATCAAGTAAGGTCTCTGTACAGGACTGTTAAACACCCACTCACACTACAGCTTCCTGCTTATTATTGGCTCACAGTTAAACGGGGCGTGTCTAAAGGACTGTCGTCCCATCACAACAGTAGGAGAAAATAATAATTGTTTGTAGTCTACCTCGCCTCCGAATGAATTCGCGAAATACTCGTGGTTCTATCAATGATACAAGTGAAGCAAACATGCACACTTGTTACGTATGCACTGGTATGCAATTATAATGCAAATGGACAGTTGTGGGTTTGTTAGTATACAATGAGTGGAGAGCTTTAGACGGCTCTTAACATCGAGGTTTTGAGAGCCGATGAGGGTGAAGCGAGGTGAATATGGAACAGAGCCGAAAGGCAAGGGCAGGAGAAACGGCAGACCCCCGAGAAAACCTGCGACCAGCGGCATCGTCCGGCACGATTCCCACTGCGAAAATCCAGGATCGACCCCGCCAGGAATCGAACTCGCTTCGCCTAGTTGGGAGGCGGATAGATAAATCGCGCGCGAGGGATAAAACGACTTCTGCCTGGCTATACCACAGTTTCTAACGGCGGCGTGAAAACGAAGTAATGGACTACTAAAGGTTTCACCCACCTTTCCTGCAGTTCTTTTAAAGGCGACAGTGGCGTCATGTGATAGGGCGGACCTCGAAGCACTATCTTGTCGCGCTGTGCGGAATCTTAACTTCACAGTGGCTGGTGGTAAAGCGGGGTGGGCGGGAGCCTACAGCTGTTAGTCTAACTGGTTGTGAAGACGCTGCTACTAGGGGATGTAGCAGGGGGAGGATGTAGCAGGCGGTGGAGTAAGAGGGGAAACCACGGGAACATGTGTTGTGGAAAGAGGCGTGCGGCGAGAGCTCGAGGAACACATCGCATTAGGAGAATGGTCCCTCTAGGGTGGTCGGGTAGGCGGTAGGGGGTCGTACTGGGGGGGGGGGGTGGTGGGTTCAACTCCGGAGATAGACAATTCAGTTAAGTAAGTGGGCCCGCCGAGCAGAAGCGGCTCTGGGGGTTGCAAGGCTCTTGCCCATCTGACCACAGTAGCGCCAACATTCCCCTCTCATCCCCGTGTATCCATCCTCTCCCTCTCTCTCTCTCTCTCGTCGTAGGCAAGCCGACGACCGCATCACACCGCATAACACTCGAAGTACAACCAGCCATCCCCGGCTCTCCAGACTGCCACAGTAATTTCTCTAGAGCACAGAAGACTGAAGGATACACAAGCGAAACTCTGTGTATCGCGAAATCTAGCAACCTGCTGAGAGAAAAGAATGGTCGTAGGAACCATCTAGTACGTAACAGCAGGGATAGCCATCTGATGGATTTTCAGTAATATCAAAATATTGTTAAGATATAGTAATCCAAACAGAACGATTTGTTGTATTCTTGTATATGATTGTATTTGCACTGTGTTCCTACTACAAAACAGAACAACTTCAACAATATTTGGAGTCTTCCCACAACCATCAGAATTGTAATGGCATATTACATCTACCAAAAAGTAATTGTGCACCTGTCCATAATGTTTGCTCGGTGGTTGTCACCCAGTTAGAATCTCGTAGGGCCACCTCTTGCGGCTATAACAGCAGCAATGCATTCTATGCAGAGAACAATTCTCGCCAAGATATATCACCACTTCCGCTTTTCTTTCTTTAGTGTGGCTAGCAGTATCATTATTATAAATTCCCCTGGCATTTTCCTGACTTTTCTAGGTATTTTTTTTTTTTTTTTTTACATAACCAACATACATGGTAACAGTTAGAAATATTTGTATATTTCCTCGTAAAATAATATTTATGTTATCGCTGCAACACTAAGTTATGTGTTTCCTTTATTGATGATTTTATATGCAGTAACAAATATTTATAAAAAACTTAAAAAAAAAAAAAAAAAAGGAATATGACACATGAACAATGCGACGTGGTGAAACATATTCATCTTAGAGCAAAAATCAAAGTCACAATACAAAGAGTAAGTCATATAACAAAGCAGCTTGTGATTGAGAACCACCAGAAGCAGTTAATATTTTATTAGAAAAATCTGGAGCTGTCGCCAAAAATCATATTTTCCACTATGCTCATGCTTGCTGAATAAAAAAATTCAGCCAATGAAATGTGTATAATAGCATTACACAAAAAGCAGCAAAAGTTTTAAATATTCCTCCATGGGAACTGAAATAAACCTAAATAACGCACTGAACAATTCAAGACATGGGATGTAGCAGATGTGCCAGAATCCTGTATTAATATTTGTATTAAATACTGTTACATATTCTTTGCCGAGGGTGCATCCAAGTTCGTGAAGGATGGATATCTCAAAAAAATTAAAAGATCTGAAATTAATTTCGGAAGTTATTTACAATATTACGTAAATAAATGATGATACTATTCACAAAGTATCCCTATATTTAATATTTAGTTATATTATCAGAAAGAGTTACTTTTATGTCACATGGGCCGCGGTAGCTGAGCGGTTAGCACGCTCGCCTCCCACCAATGTGAACCAGTTTCAATCCCCGGCCGGGTCACCGGATTTTTGCGTGTGGAAATCGTGCCGGACGGTGCCGTTGGTCGGCGGGTTTTCTCGGGGATCTCCCGTTTCCCCGCCCTTTCATTCCGCGCCGCTCCATCTTCACTTCAATCACCCTCATCGCTGCTAAGAGCCGCGAAAAACTCTTCACTCACTTTTATTACACACAATCAGAACTATTAAAGTCCTAACCATTGTATTTATACTACCTACATTCACATAATCTTCACTCACTAATCACAAATATTTAAAGGCCAGAAAAATTCGCGAGTTCAATAACCAGCAGGCTAGACTCAACAGTCTTATGTACAAATACGCCGATATCAACAGCACATTGGTTATCTTCTGTCACAGTGGAAGGTGACAATTGGACACCGTTCTCCAGGAGGTGTCAAACGCCGTGTGGGCCAATGGTTAAAGTTATACAAACGCACGTGTTTTGAATTCTAGCTTGTCCCAAAATGAATCCGCGGATTTTTCACGTCTCTACAAATATTTGATCGAAATGTCCACTGCCGTACATTTACATAATTACAAATATCTGTCACTCATGCATCAAATTCCACTTTCTTAAAGTCCAGGTGGTCTAACCCATGATTGGCCGAACACAATCTCTGCTCTAGTCCACTCGTACAATGCATTCGTCTGGTACGATGATCGCTCGTAATCGGTACCAATGCGTCTGTGCTTAACATGTTAACCTAAACTAGTACACAACAAACCTACACAATAACGCAACGCAATTGCGTACTAATTAGATTAAATTACATGCAACTATTTCTACAAGGTCAGTAAAATCCCAATATTCCAAAATTTACTTGGTCATTTCATCAGCCATTATCAATAAAACCTCGTGCACAGAACTCCAAAAAAGAGGATTTCTTTGAACGCGCCCAGTCAACAAATAAGGCGAAAGTCAACCAAATGGATTGGTGTAGCCAACAAAATCTTTGGTCGCTGCTGGAAACTAAACTTCTTGTTCAAAATAGAATGCACCTAACTAAGCATATTATTTTGTTGGCAAATTGTAAAGGTATGCTTGCTTACACCAAATATTTGTCTAACATACTGAAGCAAAGAAATTTTTGACACACAATTTGACACAAACCATTATTGTTTAACATGCATTATTTTGCATTGTGAACGGAATTCATTCGTTTTGCCGAACTGACGCTTGGCTGTGCCAGAGAAATATAATTTAACTCTAACAAACGCCACGCAATCAAATATATTTGGTATACTGAAACAATTAATTTTCTCAAGGTACGGGAGATCCCCTATTGGTAGAGCCCTGAGTATTTCGCGGATAGCAAGCTTGAAAGGACAGTCTCTATACACTCGAGACATTATCGTTTGCTTATTGGTTACTGTGATCAAGCAAGGCCTCTGTACAGGACTGTTAAACACTCGCTCACACAACTGCTCCTTGCGTATCATTGGCTCACAGTTAAACAGGGCGTTTGTAAGTAACTGTCGTCCAATCACAACAGTAGGAGAAAATAACAAGTGTTTGGAGTCCACCTCACCTCCGAATTAACTCGCGAAGTACTCGTGGCTCTAGCTATTGGCAGTAGTGGTGATATTCCGGGAAAAGATTTAGAGGCAAGATGCAGTTCAAAGTACTGTAAGGTCGTTCAGCTTTTTTGATCGGCCGATGCATGCTCTGGCTCGTGTTAACTGTTTGCACGCGAATCACGAAAGTGCAATGCCGGAGTTACAGAACCCTTGGCAGCTCGCTCAAATGCGGAAATGACACCAGCAGCCAATCGAGGTATAACAACAGTGGAACACCTGTATTACACCCCCTGTTTTTACACTTTCCTGCATTTTGCAACATATTTTCCCGTTACCTAAAAAAGTATAAAAATAGGGATTTTACTGTAAATAGTATTGAAGTCTACTCTGTATTACGATTTAGTCGAGAAAATCCAGTAACCCTGCCTGTTGGCGCGAGCCTGGCAAGTAAGTTACTAACCGTGACGCCATTTTCCTGGCGCGCGGAGCTGGAGTTTCGCGAAGCGGCTGTTCGACTTCTGTATCTGTCACGTACTCTGTGGTCTAGCCTACGCGTAAATCTCCGCTGAAATCAGTTGGCCCTACACGGCAACAAAATTCGGTTACAACTCGCCTTCATTTCGACAACAAAATATGTCCTAGCGTTTCCCTTCACGCTGTCGAACTTTGACGTGCTATATCTGCAAGTTAGGTGTCCATCCCACGCCATATTTGTGGATATAAGACAAGGAAACCGATGTAACTGCTATCTTTTGACACCTCTTGCATGTTTGCTTTATCTCCCGTGTCTTTTCCGATCCGGCTTAAAGACTAGTGTTTTCATAAAATGCCAGATAAAGTGCTTCTAGACATGAGGTCCTACGGAAATGTAAGAGTTTTTTTTTTTCGGGCGGGGGAAAAGGGGGGTCGGAAAGAACACGCTGTTGTGGTATGTTGACATAATTCTTCTCGTTATTTCTGGTTACGCAATGTAATAGTTCGTTCATACACTGTCTACGCGTTCAACACGGTGCCAATTTGCCAAACGGTTAATATTAATTTACATAGCCTCGCTGGTAAAATCTCACGCGTTCATATAACCAGCGTTATTCTGAAGTTTGGTCATCAACGAGCAGTGTTCGAATTTGAGCCAGGCAGTAGGGGGTGGGGGTGTAAGAAGAGGGAATTTCCTACCATTCTTGATTTTTTCCCCCAACTTCCGCAATCCCGTATTCACTCCCAACAGGGTAAAGAAAATTATTGTACCCATAATACGAGTAAGCGAGGAGATTTGGGTGGCTCTTAAAGGTGAGACGTTGAGAGCCGATACCCATAATAGGGTTTTTCAAATTGTCTATGAACTATATATTGTTTTCTTAGATTTTGGTTTTTACTAATTTTGTATGTATAATACGATTTTGTAATTTATTTGTCCCTGCCTATAAGTAGGGCCGCCTGTTTTTCGCGAAAATATTCATACGCGGGCTAGACTTAAACTTCTTAACCCTTTAAGGCTCACTTTAATTTACGGTTTCAGGTGTTGCAAACAAAAAATTTTTATGATGCGAGATGTACTTAAGTCGACACAACACTTGATTTCGTTATCACAGCCAATGAGCTGTAGGTTGTATGTTCGGCTACAGTTATATGAACCAATCATTACCTAGACCAGTAAGACGGTTTGCAAATCATTTACTCACAGGTAAGAACATTGAACACTGAGCTTCGCAGTGTGCAGTACAGACCAAAAATTACCCACACGTGCGTAATGTACACAATTGTGTGCACTGGTTTCGAATGAGTTAAGTACAAGCTTGCAAAATTTCCCTCTGCTATTGGCCGCGTGTCTGTGTCATTAGACATTCGTTAATTGACAGTGCCAATTAGGATAAAGTTACCCTGAAACTGGACGTCCGTGATTGGCTGGCAGAAACCTAGATGCGTGCGAGTTAAAAAAAAAAAAAAAAACATTCAACCGCGATATTTGTTCTGAACTAACGTGTTTTGGAGTAAGTTAGTCGTGGAATCTTCTAAAGATCACTCTACGTATAAGTAGAGTGAACTGTTTTTCGCGGAAAAATTTCAGGACAAGTTTTGCTCCAACGCACTTTATTTCCGAACCACTTTGGTGATTGGATAATTTGAATTGTCACGCGTCTTATCTGTCTGCCCGCTAATCACGGACGGTCAGTATCGGAGTAACTGAACTCTGATTGGCTCGCTGACTATCTTCACACAAAGAAAAGCGACCAAAAGTCAAATGAAGACTGCAAGTGTGCGTATACAATGCTGCAGTCCAGCCTGCACGTAAATCTTTTCGCGAGAAACATGTGGCCCCACCTATAAGGAAACCGTAAGTATGTTTCTCAATATATATATATATATTTTTTTTTTTTTTTTTTTCCTTCTGAAACGGAATATCAATGTGTCCGTTAAGGGTGCCGGATCCCCAAAAAATTAATTATTTTATATTTGTACCAAGAATTGTTCCACTCTTACGCATTGTATGTATGTGATATTTTCCTCGTATTAAAAACCATTAATTCTATGTTTTTCGAAATTTGGCGTCAATAAAAAATTATTCTGTTTTGTTGTAGTCGTTTTAACAAATACTAGATTGTGCAGATGAGAAGGATTTACAAAGTAAAATAATTTCATGTGCTACTGCGTGACACATAGGGCTTATCAGTCACCAAATAATAGACCATATAAATAAAAAAATGTTAAAAATAATATATATAATTAATGTATGAACTGTTATTTGGTAATTTCATACATGTCAAGCAGAAGTCTGCGTCATTAGTTCATTTGTAAAATGTTTCATCTGTACAATTTAGTTAAAGACTGTTCACTGTAAAGAGAAAACTTTAGAAATGAACCTTGGAAAAAAGCCACTGTCTCTGCCTACATATATTTTAATGGGCGCACTGAGTGACATTTGCCCAGGAAAGTTGGTAACGATGGATGGAAAGTTGTTCCATATCATAACGTCGAGTAAATAGTTTTAGGTCGATCATAATTTGTGATAGTTTAAATTATTTCTTTCGCTTTCAGTTTTTTTTTTTTTTTTAATTCATCGAAGTGTAAAAATGAGCACATTTGTAAAATATTTACTTTCCTAATAATTTCGCAGTTTCACTTGACCGGCGCATAAATGAAGGGATGAGGTCCATAGTAGTGTAAATTATACAAAAAGCGGAGGAATACACAACATGCATGCAAATAGATCTTACGCGGGGGATTTTTAAAAGTGATCATTTTACCGTGAACAGGCTATAGTATTGGTTATTACTAGAGACATATAAAATCCGCGTTATTATTTGGCATCACGCTAAAATTCAGACTCTTATAAATACAGACATGCAAAATTCGCGTTATTATTTGGGGACATGTTAAACTTGAAACACATGTACCTTTGCAATATGTTTCTCATTGGTTCATACTTTACGTGACACACCATGGGTGACTGCACCAATAAAGGTACACCTAACAACTGTGTGCCCCAATCACATGTAGTTCAGTCAGAGAGGGTGGGTCTACATAACTCTGCAGCAGCCAATGGAGAAACGACGCCGGCTCTAGTGCATACAGTACTGCAAAGTTTAGCCTGATGCCAAATAATAACGCGAATTTTGCATGCCTCTACTTATAAATACTGGAGCTGGCGTCGTTATAACATTGGCTGCTGTGTAGCTGTGGAGCCAGTCTCCTTTTGACAAGACTGCGCGTGATTCGGGCACGCTATTACGAAGTTTATATTAATTGACGCAGAGTTTTTCAAGGCATGTTTATAGAGGCATGGTCCGATGGCATCGGTAGTGAAAACTTATACGTGCTTAATATATAACTTGTAGACAAAAATAAAGAACGCGAATTTTGCAGGTCTCCAGTTATTACTGCTGTAACAAAGCGAATTATTATAAAAACATCAAGTGTGAAATTTATTTATTCGAGTAAAATTCTAACACATATATACAATGCGTACGAGTTGAACAATGTTCGGTACAATAGTAAAATAATTAATTTTTTGGTGATCGATTCCCCTTAAGGGGTTAATCATGCGATGGGCTCGGAGATGAACCAGGAGCTGATATCGGCGTAGCGATCTCGTTCCCTTCAATTACCGTAATGACTGTGCAAACTTGCCGGCAACTGTCTGGCTGCCCCCTCCCCCGGTCTAACCCTCGTCGACGATCATAGACGTTATTGGGGTCCCCCCGGGGACTGCCCTGCTTGAGCGCCGAGAGGGGTTGGATCAAGAGGGATTGAGGAGGGGGGGAGGAGGGACGACGCATGCGCGCGTCTCCGCCAACCAGAGGGAGCCCCGCAGACGCCGTCCGGCCGAGGGCTGATTGATGGCGCGTCGTCGCCACGACTTGCTTTGTTCGCGCAGTTTCACGTCACAAAGTTGGTATTTGCATTATCTACCTCCTCCTCCTCCTCCTCCTCCTCTTCTCCTCTTCCTTCACACACCAAAAGTGCTCGGTCGCTGACAAAAAACATAGTCGCAGGAATCATATTGACTATAGGTATATTCAATATTCTCGCACTCCATACGTCCGCTTTCCCAGGTTAAACCGTGGAGGTGTTTGAATACCCATATATTGGTTTTCTTGCATTTAGGACTTTCGAAAATATTCCCCGCACGTGCTAGGTTTCAATAGCCTACGGGCGTACGAGCAATTTTCTTTGCCTTTTGGCAGTTACTTAATTCTGATTGGCCAGTCAAGTAAGGAAATTATCACATTAGACTCCTACCTCAACGACAATTTTTTTATCCTTTAACCACCTTTCTTAAATAAATATTGCAACGTATGTAATAAACACAAAGTGTATATTCCACCGTACTCGAAAGTTAATGTCCAAAACTAAAATAATGCATATTTATCGACAATTATTCCAAATGAGAGGGTATTCAAAAGTGCTCACTTTACCGTGATCCGCCTCCATAGTACATTCACGGTTTCGTCGGCTTTTTCAAAATCAAACCTTTGAAAAATCTCCCCATGTATGACGTGTTTTATACTCGTGTTCATAAAAGTTACTTTTTTGTTCTGTTAAATTGGAAAGTTATTCATATTCTATCTATAAATTATAACGCTTCATTTATAAATAATCTGAATACAAATCAGGGAGAAAATAGGTATGTTGGTAGCGCCTAGTGAGAAATATTCCTTGTACAAAATACTGATACACTTAGTGCGCGCGTGTGTGGTGCGATATCCTCTGGTGTAATTATCCAGGATTAGTTAAACTTAGTTTGCACGAGGCGGAGGAATATCCTGGAAGTAGAACTTTAGCAGGGCTTCAGAAAAGGCTGAAGAGATCGTGAATGGACTACATTAAAAAGAGACAACCATAGACTAAAGATTAGGTAGACCGCTTATAGGCTGTTCACGGTAAAATGAGCACTTTTGAAAGCCCAGCTTAAGATCTATTTGTATGCACGTCGTGTGTTCTTCCGCCTTAAGTAAAATTATCGTTGCCATGGGCTTCAGCGCTTTATTCGTGCTTCGGTTAGGTGAAACTGTGAAATTATTTGAAATCTGCTCATTTTTACACTTCGAGGCATTAAAAACCAGAAAGCGAAATAAATAATTTCAATTGTCACAATTGGTTACCTAACAATTTTAGTTTGACGCTAAGACATGGAACTACTTTTTCTCCATCGTTACCAACTTTACTAGGCACGTAACACTCAATGCTCCCGATTAAATTATGTGCATTCCTACCCGTGATTGTATTTGCTACTAAAGAATGTTCACGGTTCCTTCACGCGTTTGAATCATAGGCTACAGTTGAGGTAGACCACTTGTTGGTCTTCTACGAATGTACCTAACATTTACTTACCCCAAAGGAACACAACTGTCAAAGTCACGTGGTCAACAGTGATGAACGTGTTTGTTTATATCTTAATTTTTGAATGACAAGCCCTGTTACATTAATAAAATATTTCTACCAGTTTGAATGTAATCAAAAAGCATTACCAATTGATTAGAGGAAGTATAAAACATCTCAAAAGCTCTTGTTTACTAAACAGATTTCTAACCTAATATCCAAACCACGCCATTTTCGCTAGACGTGTTGGCAGAGAAGCAGTTCAATGTCGGGACGCGGATGTGCACACACAGCCAGCGAGATCGGTCTACTTTATTCTTAATCTACGGTTGCTACAGCAGAGCCCTGCGTTCCTACTATAAACAAGTAGAACTACCAACATAACAACTGCCACAATATTTGGATTGTTCCCACTACAATCAGGATTGTAATAACCTAACAGAATATTCTGTTCCTACCACCATCACACCCGACTGCAAAACTGTTCAGTACTAGCAACAGACAATTCAGTTAGGTTATTACAATTGAGAATGTCGTGGCGACAATCCTAATATTGTTGAAGTTGTTCTGTTGGAGGTATTATCTGTTTTATAGCAGGAACGCAGTGCTCTGCTGTAGCAACCATATGCAAAGAAGCAAATTGTACCACAGACAGGGATACCTCGAAAAGTTCGGTTAGTATCTGGGTTTTGCAATATCAAGATGACATTTACGAACCCATCAGATGACTGTGCCTCTTCTTCAAGAGTCTAGATGGCGTGTGGCCGACCTCTCTAAAACCCCTGCCACACGGTCAGATTTTCGCCTTGAAGTATATTTGACAATAAAGTTTGAAGATGAACCACGATCATCAAATTTTTCCAATCAACAAATTGGTTAAAGTAACCTTGAACGTATTTGAAAATGTGACACACACACTCTAAATCAGAATCAGTTATTTTTTACTGATTGTCTGTTGAAACTGCTCCATTCGGAATCTGTAGAAAAAAAATCACTAAATCATCAGTTAAAAGAAATCTATTAATTCAAGCAGTACAAAACTAAGTTGTTTATAGTTGGATAATGCAAGTACACGTCTTTGCAAAGTTCGGAAGTCAATCTATCTGTAGTTTAGTTCGGATTATGTGCTTTAAAAGATAAATATAGTGCGTTCAATGTACGAGGTTATCGATGTTAATTAGTACTCGCCATTTTACAATGCAACGAGACACTACAGATTGAAACTCTTATTTTTAGTGACTGATAGATCAGTGATCATTTTACTGACTCGATAGTGAGGTGATTCAATAAGAAAGGTGGATTTACAACAACAAGAGTTTTGTGGTCTGCAAGTTAACAGATCAAATAATGAGGAAACGACGAACACAGTTATTACTAGTTAGTCTGTCTCTTCAAAATAACAGTTTCATTCTGTAAAATCTCGTTGCATTGTAAAATGGCAGATACATATAAAACACCGACAACACCGTTAAAACCACTATATTTCTCTTTTAAAGCACACAATCTGAACTAAACTTAACTTAGAATGACTTTCCATCCTTACAAAGACATGTACCTACGTACACATAATATGTGTATATTTCGACAACATGAAGTACTGTCACATTACGAAACTTACAGATGTTCGCCATTGTAAGTTTATGTTACCACGCAAATGCGAGACTGTTTATCTCAGTGGCAAAGTAGCAGAGTTGGTAGAACGTCAGCCAAAATAAACAAGAGAATGTGTTGCGTTCTGGGGTGGCGGTTCGATACCGACCACATCCAAAATTTACTAGTAGATGTAATAATTTTGTATCCCGACAAAATAATTGTACTTAATTTGTTTCAAACCGTAATGCGCTGTTTTTAATCCTTGTCCTTTTTATTAATCGACTACAAATAACTGATTTTCTACAGTTTGTATTAGTGGATTTCATTTAACTGAAGATATTAGTAGTTTTCTTTGTTTACTGATTCCAGATGGAGCAGTTTCAACTGACAATCAGTAAAAAATAACTGATTCCGACTGGCTGAGTCCATCAAACATAAATCAATTATTTGCATCCCTTCCAATTTTCAAAATGTTTGAAGGAAACTAGAGCTAGTCAACGTATCCAGACAAACACGTCACGGATTTTGACGTTTCGGTGACGCCAGAGCAATCCAATTGTATTTGATCAACTCAATTTGAAGCAGTTTGACAGGAAAATTTGACAGTGTGACTGGAGCATACCAATCTAAGCACTTTTGACACGATGCTCGTTATACTGCAGGGCAATGATTCGCTGGAGAGATAGACCACGAAGTGTTAAGAGGCCTCCTTAGTCGCCAACATGCTATCATTGTAAGAAGTCGTGTCTATTTTAATTTCCAACCGTTTGAGGAGTATGCACGTATATACTCGGGGCTAGGGTTGTTCAGAAATTCCTTCACTCTTGTAAACAAAACTCAAACTTTCATAGTTTTACTATTTCGCTGGATATGATCGGAATCTAGTAAAAAAAAAATCACAACTAGTCAACATTTCAATTCGTAAGAATAAAATCGTCCAATGTAATATTTTCTCAATTGAGCACGATGGATTGTTAAATCTGTTACATCTGTCTCGACACATTCATTGGCACAAAGTCAACGCTCGACTCCATTGGCCGACGGCTAGCCAATAAGAAAAGTAGCAGAGTACTACAACAGGCGTGTCAGGTGTAGCCAGGACCAATAGGACGATGGTAAGTGGAAATACAGGAACCAACACAGCTAACATTGCTGTAGTGGAGAATATAGGCAGCTCACTTCAACACTGACTTCGGTGCTTGTAAATTTGTGCCGTCCCCAAAGGGTTATGAAAACTATGGATTATTTAAATGCATATTTTTGATCAGGACAGAAATGAAAGTCGATATTTTCTTGTCCATTCATAAAGTTGGTTATTGGAATACAAACGTGGTCATTGCAAAATGCCAAAGTCAAGGAAAATTGCTGTTTGTAACCCTTTGTTTACGATAGGTATTTATTCTTCTGTGAAACAATGTTTGAAAGTATACGATGCTGTATATTTTCTGAACAAACTGCTGTAGTATAATCCCACAGAGACCGCTTAAAATTCTAAGAAAACAGAACGCACGCGAAACTAGCGGGAGCTATTTCTGTCGCCGTCGCCATGTTTCCTTGCAACCAAATGCGATCTTGAGACTTTTCATATCGTTTACTAATGAGGCCGCTTAGGGGGCGATAAGGGCGACACAGCCACTCGTATCAACTGCGCCATCGCCGCTAAGCGCAAAGTCTGCAGGAAGGTTCAAATGCAGGGCGCTTGAGTATTTTTGTGTGTATATGATGCGTGCATTTTGTATGTATATAATGCCTGTATTTTGCGTGTATATGATGCGTGCATTTTGTATGTATATAATGCGTGTATTTTGCGTGTATATGATGCGTGTATTTTGTATGTATATAATGCGTGTATTTTGCGTGTATATGATGCATGTATTTTGTATGTATATAATGCCTGTATTTTGTGTGTATATGATGCGTGTATTTTGTATGTATATAATGCCTGTATTTTGTGTGTATATGATGCGTGCATTTTGTATGTATATAATGCGTGTATTTTGCGTGTATATGATGCGTGTATTTTGTATGTATATAATGCCTGTATTTTGCGTGTATATGATGCGTGTATTTTGTATGTATATAATGCGTGTATTTTGTGTGTATACGATGCGTGTATTTTGTAAGTATATAATGCCTGTATTTTGTGTGTATATGATGCATGTATTTTGTATGTATATAATGCGTGTATTTTGTGTGTATATGATGCGTGTATTTTGTATGTATAAATGCGTGTATTTTGTGTGTATAGATGCAGTATTTTGTATGTATATAATGCCTGTATTTTGTGTGTATATGATGCGTGTATTTTGTATGTATATAATGCGTGTATTTTGCGTGTATATGATGCTGTATTTTGTATGTATATAATGCGTGTATTTTGTGTGTATATGATGCGTGCATTTTGTATGTATATAATGCCTGTATTTTGTGTGTATATGATGCGTGTATTTTGTATGTATATAATGCGTGTATTTTGCGTGTATATGATGCATGTATTTTGTATGTATATAATGCGTGTATTTTGGTGTATATGATGCATGTATTTTGTATGTATATAATGCGTGTATTTTGTGTGTATATGATGCGTGTGTTTTCAGATAAGTCGCTTAAATTCCGTTTTATAGTGTTTTTGAAGTTCTCTAAAATGGCTTTTCTAAAGCGCGAAGTCTTGAGACACTCAACAAGCATAGGCTATTCATGGTAAAATGAGCACTTTTAAAAGCCCTGCTTAGTATCTACTTGTATGCACGTTGTGTATTCTTCCGCCTTTTGTAAGATTAACATTGTCATGGGCCTCATCACTTCAGTCATGTGTCGGTCGAGTGAAACTATGAAATTATTACAAAAGTAATTATTTTACAAATTTACTCATTTTTTACACTTCGCTGCATTAAAAAAAACCAGAAAGCGAAACAAATAATTTAAATTATCAGAAATTGTTACGTAACCGTTTTTATTCGACGTTAAGAAACGGAACTACTTCCCATCCATCGTTACCAACTTGACCGGGCGCATGTCACTCAGGGCGCCCGTTAAAATATATGCAGGCAGGTGCATAGACTTTTTTTTTTCTGAGGTTGATTTCAAAAGTGCTCACTTTATCGGGAACGGCCTTCATCGTCTAACGTGCGTACACATTGGACGCACGTTTTATAGTTTCGAGGGGGAAACATGTCGGTACTATTTCCGAAGGCTTATCAGGGGATAACTTACAAACAAACTCACGACCTAGCTTAAAGTAACACCCACGCCTTACCTAGGATTCGAACCCAGGAGCTACCGTACCCCGAGACCAGTGGCGCACCTAACCGACTGCGCCACGGGAGGTCGCCTTTTCATTCCGCGTGTCTACGTGTTCTGCAGCTGCACGAGCAGACGCCAGCGACACTTGTAAACGGAGCACGCTAATAGTCGTCAGTAGGGACAAGTGTATTCCACCAAAATATTTATGACCATGCTCGACTTCAATATCATGCGTCTGCAACTAGAACTTACTTTTGAGCGTTGGCCGCGCGTCCAATTGTAATAAAGAACTCCGATACTGAGCGTCCATGATTCGCTCGCAGATTCTTGAGGCATGGGGCATTTAGGCCTTGTCCACAAAATCTCGTCCGCAGTTGAATTGTCCGCGGGCTTAAGTCTGCGGACGCATGTCCCAGCGTGTGTGTCTACAATAACGCCGTCCGAAGCTAAGCTTTCAGACATTGAAACTAGTGTGCGCCGTAATCGGTGCGTCAATAAATTATATGCGTTTACTCGTAAATATTGATATTACTAGCTTATCTTATTTAATTTTCTAATTTGAGTTATGAGAATGAGTATGTCTTGATTTCGCTTTAATTTTACTTTATTATGTCTGTGGATTTTTTTTTTTTGCTCTTTTCGGTAAATTTTTACAAGAATTTTTTACGAGATTGAAGGTTATTGCTTTGAACAAATAACGAGTTTTTATATTTCCAAACTTCTCTCTTCGACATCATTACGTTATTATTTGCTTTTACCGTTTGCGCGCGATAGTTTAAGTTGGCGAGGGATCTTGGGACATTGAGACGGTGAGCTGTGACGTTAGAGAGTCACGTGCACCAATCAAAAGTTAGGCTTCCGTGGACCAGTAATTGTGGACTAGACCCTAAAATCAACCAACCACGAAAGTGCACATCAATACAAGTATTTTGGAGTACAACTGGTCTTGAAATTCTTTCGCGGAAAACACCTGTCCCTAGTTATCAGGAAAAGGGGTCCTGGTATAAAAAGAAATGTCGGGTTGGAGTTTGTTTAGTGTTAGGAAGTGTAACTGGAAGGGACGCTGAGGCAGCGCTGTCCAGTTTAAAAGCGACGGGGGGCCGGCGTGCATAATTCAACGCCGGGGTGCGGGCGACCTCCGGGGCTGCATAATGCAGAGGGCGCGACACGGTTCCGCTGTTTGAGCGGCTGAATATTTCAGTTGGGCCGGAGTGGGCCCCGCTATGTAGCGACAAGCGACCCCGGCCGACAAGGCGCCGCTGGCTGTTCCCCCCGGGCTGCGCCACCAGGGGCGCTGCAGTCGCCGACGCTTGTCGCTGCCTCTAAACACATTTCAACACTTACACAGCTGTTCGCGTTTAGACACCGCGCCGGGGGGAAAAAAATACTCACTAGATTTTGCTCTTCGTTGTCACGATTTTTAAATAGACTATAACTGGGGACACCCGATGTTTGTTGATTGGCTGCTGCCCCAGAGAGTAGCCAGTGTTACCTCACACCTGGCAGTATGGCACTCGCTACTTGTTTCCTTGCAAGTCTGAAATTGGCTCAGAGTCGTCCAGGGCGTGTATAATAAACTGCGATCCAATCGCAAAGTCAATATTTCAGTGTATAAGTGTTTGACGCCTAATCTTGTCCTGGAATGAACTCGCGAAATGTTTTTATCCCTAGCGAAAATATTTCACGACCAGTTGTATTCCATAAAACATTTGCTCAGATCAAATTTCTTGACATAGCATCTTAATGTGTACGCCCGCGAATTTGATTGGCCAGTCAAGTAAAAAAATGACGTCTCACAAAGACTCGCTGCCAATAAGCAAAGCAAATTGCTGGTACGCCCGTAGGCTATTGAAACCTAGCATGTGCGGGAATATTTTCGCGAAATTTGGGTGTCCCTAACTGTAACTAGAGACGTGTAAAATTCGCGAGTTCAACGACCTGCAGACTAGACTCTACAGTCGTATGTACAAATATGCCAACATCAACTGCACATTGGTATTCTGCTGTCACAGTGGAAGGTGAATATTGGGCCAGCGTTCTCCAGGAGGGGTCGAACACTGTGTGGACCAATGGCTAAAGTTATATGAACACATGTGTTTTGAATTCTAGCTTGTCGCAAAATGAATCCGCGAATTCTTCAGGTCTCTAACTATAACGAAGTCTGGAGCTGTTCTTTTGACGTAGGTATACCCATTCTCTGATTGGCTGCGCTAGTCTCTGGCAACAGGCCTTCTGACTGAAGATATTCGGGCTGCTCTTAACATCGAGGTACTGAGAGCCGATAAGGGTGAAATGAGAAATGAGGTCAGTGTGGAGCAGCGCCAGAACGAAAGGGAGGGGGGGGGGAGATCCCCGAGTAAATCCGCCGACCAGCGACATCGTCCGGTACGATTCCCACTTGCGAAAATCCGAGAGAGACTCCGCTAATTCCATATGGCCACTGTCCAAATAGTCGTGCCTAAAAGCCACATAGTTATAACGGAGGTTAGGCTGTTTTCTCAAATACGCTCCAGGGAATCAAGACATCGCACATCATGAGCTCGAGATTCACTAAAATTGGGGCTGGGCCTTAAGAAGTAAACATACAACATACCCGCCAGTCTCGTCTCGTCCATGTGTAGACATGAATACATACTGGCATTTAGCATTTGTAGGCGAAACATGGTTTGGTTTCGGAACTTCTTCCAGTTCTCAGAACTGGCTCACCACATCCGCCAGTGCTGGAGCTTGTAACCCAGAAGTAACAAAAAATGTTGTGGCTTCAGTGCAAGTGGTGCTCACTAGCTGTGTGTCTATGTTTACTTCGCCCATGAAGACCCAGCCCAACACAGTTCCCAAGGTGATGGGCTGCCCAGTATCATATTCAATAAGTTGGCTACTGAACCGGTATGTAAAGATCTCTGCTCCCAGAAGCATGGCCACTTGACCAGGAGTAGCAAAGTTTGTCTGTGTTTATAGTGGAGCGGTGAGCAGAGGAGAGAGCGGCGCGATGAGCAAAGAGGTGAAGTATGACTGAATCAAACCAATGTAAAGTAATTGATGCACGTATAGTGGAGCGGCGAGGAAGGAGGTGTATAATTGGTTTGATTCCATCACACTTCACATCTTTGCCAACCGCGCCGTTCTCCTCTCCAATCACCGCTCCACTATAAACGCACCCTTAGGATCTGCTAGCTGGAAATGAGTTACATGTGTGCATGTATGAGGATATACTTGTACAGCAGGCAGCTTGAATGAGATCTTGGGCATCACAAATGCATCAATCTGATAATGAGAACTCTCTTTATCAACAGGCTTTATTATTCATGTGGATACACTCTTTGCTGAACTAAGTGGTGTATGAGCCTACCCATGAAAAAGTAGGTTGACTTTTTTCATGTGTTAGCCCTGTCACCTGAACATACGCTTCAGAAATGAAGCTCGCTTGACTTCCAGAACCCAACTACATGCGAACTGTGTGGACTGTGCCCTCATTAGTTACAACTTCGACCATGGCTGTTGACAGCAGCACTGACGAAAGGGTTGTGGTCGTGCTCGACAGTGTTTGTAAAGTTACGGCGGAGAGAGTACTTGGTACATCATCTTGAAGCTCATTATCAGATGCGGATGGCAGTGGAGCTCTTTCGTATGACTCAGAAGATGTGCCCTTACAATCCTTTGGAGTTTCTTCAAGATTAAGTAGGGTGTGGGGCTTTGCACGACGTTCTCTACAATTTGACAAGGACGAACAATCATTGGCCACATGTGCACTACGCAAACAATTCTAACATAATTCAGATTGTTTGGCTACAACAAACTTCTCTGATGTTGAGTTCGACAAAGAGTCCAGACAGAGATGAAGCATGGGAATCTAATGGCACTATCCACACTTTCTTTCGACTGGATGCAAACTAATAAAGGATGTCGAACCTTGTGGTGAAAAGATGTCACGATTTTGAGAATGAGCTGCCTTATTTGTTCAATTTGGTACCTTCCCTGGGGACACTTTACCTTTGGACTGATTGACAGCTTCCATTGATTGACACTAGTTTTCCAAGAAGGACCTAACTGCTTCATGGTAGGAACAGAATCTGGATTTAGTGGCAGTTCCCACAGCTTCCGGAGTATTGTATCCAGTTCTTTTTTCTCTAATAGATAAATAAGAAGTAAGTCCTAGTATCTACTGGGATGGCAATAGCTTGCAGAGCAGAAACATTTTCAACAACCCCATCTATTAAATGCCTTGGAGGCTGGTGAATCCTGAGCTACAGTGCGTACGTGCATAAAGGCATCTAGATGTTGGGATGTAATAAGCGGTTTGTTTTCATATCTTCTGACTTGTATGTACCACGATACTAAATAATTTTCATCTGTGAGTGAAAGCGACTGAGTCAACATGAGTAGTTCCTCTGCTAATGAGTCTTTAAGTAGGCCAGGCGCCTCACATTGCTCAACAAGGGCTGCTTTGCTATTAAGGACCGACATAAATTTGAAAAGCTTTTCCGTCTAGTGATTACATCACTGAAAGTGAGAAGGTTAATTCGAGGTAACCTCACATGTGTCCCCAGTCCATCATTACTCGAGGTGGATGGTCCCTTTCAGTCCTTTGTTCCGGCCTTGCTTGCTAACGAATCATGTTCTGCCATAACGGCATGAAAGTTGTCATCAAACATGGTATAGGCTGTTCACGATAAAGTGAGCACTTTTGCAATCAACTATATGAAAATGTAACTGCCCTTACCTGCATATATTTTAACGGGCGCACTGAATGACATGCGACCAGTAAAGTTGGTAACAATGGAGGGGACGTCGACCAAAAAGTGTTAGACAACCATTTGTGATAACTTAAACTATTTCTCTCGCTTTCTGTATTTTATAATGCATCGAAGTGTAAAAATGAGCAGATTTGTACAATATTTGTTATTCTGATATTTTCACAGTTTCACTTGACCGACGCATGAATAAAGTGATGAGGCCCATGGCAATGTCAATTTTACATAAGGCGGAAGAACAAGTATACAAGTTGATCTTAAGCAGGGCTTTCAAAAGTGCTCATTTTACCGTGAACAGCCTATAAAGTGTTGTGCATGTGCCACAGCATCAAATGTATAATCATTTTTTAAGGTAATTTCTAGAGCAATATGGTCGTCCTCAAAATCCTGAAGTAACTGTTTTAAATCCCATGCCGTTGCTTTAAAATGCCCTTGTTCAGATGGCGTTGCAACACAAACGAGTCCGCCATTTCAAGTTTTTAAGTAAGGCCTACCGCACAAACACAAAAAATTACTCGTTCGTAGCCAAATTGCAGTTCTAAAACGTCTCCGAAGGCTTTACATTCATCGCCAACAAACACTATCGCCTGCAATTTCCTGATGTTACGCATGCAAACACACGTTTTCGATCTCGTTCGGACTCTACCGACGTGAATTTACGACACGGAAAATCCGACCAATACTGCTACAATCCGGTCTCGAACGAACCAATATGTAGAGACCTGAAGAATTGGCAGATTCATTTTGGGACAAGCTAGAATTAAAAATACATCCGTTTGTATAACTTTTCCCATTGGTGCACACAGAGTTTGACACCTCCTGCAGAAGGCTGGCCCAATCGCCGCCTTCCACTGTGACAGTATACAACCAATGCACAGGTGACAGCGGCATATTTGTACATAAGGCTGTAGAGTCTAGCATGTAGGTCATTGAACTCGTGAATTTCTCCGGTCTCTACCAATATGTTACGTACAATTTGATTCACAAACTGGAGGACCAACGAAAGACAAAAGTACATCAACATCGTTGTTTCCACGTCCTTAGTTTGTTACAATACGCGAGCATACACGACAGCACGACCCTGTCACTGCGGCCATCTTGTTGCGGCTGTCTGATTTTAGTACAAGAACGGTACAAGTCACTGTAACTCACGATTTGTTCACTAAAACGACTATTTACACAGAATTGTCTTGTGATTGTTAAAATTCAACATTAGTTTTACTCATTCCACATAGGCCATAGACGTTTCGTGAGATTTGCTATAATTCACTCGCAGTATCACAAAAATCATCTCGGTAACTAGTTTTCAAATAATTCTTTGTAAAAATGCAGGAATTGTTTATAGTGCATGTACACAGTGTCTGTTGGTTTCTTCGTTTCTTTTTCCTACCGTTATATTTGTTCAGACTACACCAGATACGCTTATTGCCCTGTACAACTGTTGTTATGGACATGCTATCATCCTTTCGAATTGCAAGGTAAATTACGCAATTAAAGCTGTTACAAGATGCTAAACTTAACTTGTTAATTTAATTGATAAAAACTTTTTTATCTACTAACACTATTGTAGAAGCAATGTGTTGTTCTTGCAATCTTGTGATTTACACACACTTTAAGTGGAAAGAGTTAAAACTGCTCCAAAGAAGCGAATTTGAATGTAGATCTGTAGAAATCGCTCCACCTTGAATCACTGAAATTCTACGGATTATTTCAGTCGCTGGTATTCTCTGATTAAACAGTGATTTCTACTGATTCCTGTGTTATTGAATTGCACTGATTCGCCAGTACACTACTTGTCCAGAGCGTGGCTTATAAACTGTGATCCAGTTTCAATGCTGACTTCGTCGTACATGTGTTTGACACCCGTCTTGTCTTGAAATAATCTTGCTAAATAATCCTGTTCCTAGACATAGAGCAGCTGGTGATCAAACTTTATTCATGTGAATTTTGTCTTCCAATATAAATAATTTTCTTTACTAACGAGGTTTAAGATGAACTCAAGCATTTTGCTAAAAATATTGAATATAAATAGGACTACCTGCTTTTTTTTTATTTTGCGAAATATTCCGAGACTACTTGTACTCCAAAACACAATAGTTCAGATTCACTTTTGTGATTGGATGATTTTTAATGTTTTGCATTGCAGGTGTCTGCCCGTAAATCACGGACACTCCGTGCCCGGAGTTACCTAGTTTTGATTGGCCCAGTCACTATAAGCTGTTCGCGGTAAGGTGACCACTTTTGAGGCCCTGGTTACTTTTTCCTTTCTACCATTTTTTATCCTTTAACCACACTTTAAAATAAATATTGCCATTTAAGTAATAAACACAGTCTGTATATTCCACAGCTAAAATAAAATGTGTTTATTGACTATTACTCAAGATAAGTTGGCTTTCAAAAGTGCTCACTTTACCGTGAACAGCCTATAAGGACAAAGATACGTGGCCAATAACTAGAGACCTGCAAAATTACCGTTATTGTTTGGATTCAGGCTGTACTTAACAGTACTGTCTATACTGGAGCCGGTGTCGTTTTTCCATTGGATGCTGCATAGATGTAAAGCCACGCCCTCTTTGACTGAACTGCACGTAGTTGGCGCACACAGTAACGGAATGGTAATTGATTGGCGCAAAGATGTACAGATCCTGTCAAATGAAGTATAGTCAAATAGCAAACCAAATGCAAAGGTACACGTGACTTAAGTTTAAGCTGTCCTCAAATAATAACGCGAAATTTGCAGGCCTCTGCCAATAACCGAAGGAAAACTGGACGTATGGGGAAAACAGGTGGCCTTAAGTATAACGTTCGAGAGACCTGAATAACAGATTCCTTGAAAATACAGAAGCGAAACAGCATCTTGCACCGCGAATTCCAGCGCCCACGCCCTCCAACACGGCGGGGATGTGTTCGCCAATCAGCGCCAGCCAACCAGAGAATGGGCCCGCGCGCCATTTGATTTCCGCGCACTTGTGTGCCTGAACGGAACGAAGGCGCGTGAGTATTCCAGCAGCAGTATGCGTCCATGCAGGTTAACGGATCACGGCCCTAGTTCACAATGCTCTCTAGTAATGGAGGGGTTGGGGGGGGGGGGTTAGGGTTGGACCATCTCCCTTCGCGACTTCCCTCAATCTTCGACATTGATAACAAGAGCACTGCTCCGCCCCATATGAATAAGTAACGCCGGCGTTTTTAGACGTCAGCGCCCCCTCTTTTCCCCAACTTCTCGGCTGGCGACGTTAAATAATTCACGCCGCAATGAAAATGTATATTCGTTGTGGAGTGGGGGGGTTTGAGGATCGAGGGGGTCGGACTGCCTTCTCTCTCGCCATCGTGCGGGGAGAAGAGGGAAAGGAATGGGGGTGAAGAAAAAAGTGGAAGGGGGTTGGGGTGGGGTCGTCTGAGGCGGGAATTAAAATGCTCTGGCGCGCAGTTTGAGTGAAGCAGACACCGAGGCCTTAAGAGCCGCCGTGAATTATTGAGCGGCTTGCGGCTATGGCACCTCCGC
The DNA here is from genome assembly GCA_029891345.1 of Dryococelus australis. Taxonomy (NCBI): domain Eukaryota; kingdom Metazoa; phylum Arthropoda; class Insecta; order Phasmatodea; family Phasmatidae; genus Dryococelus; species Dryococelus australis. The sequence continues at coordinate 17,737,434 of CM057006.1, read as the reverse complement.
TGCGACACAAGTTTGCCGGCTTTCAGAGAGGTGGTGGTTGGAGGGTGTAGGGGAAGTGTGCGAGCGTGGCGACAAGAGAGAGTGCTCTGCTACGGGTTGGGCAGAGGGGGGTGGGCCGCGGTGGCGTAGCAGGTAGGCTACTCGCCTCCCACCTCGGCTCCCCGGATTTCCGCACGCGGGAATTGTGCCGGACGATGTTCGCTGGTCGCCGGATTTTCTCGGGGATCTCGCCCCCCCCCCCCCAACCCGCCGCAGCTGCATACTCTCCTCATTTCACCTTCATCGGCTCTCGAGACCTCGTCGGCAAGAGCCGCCCGAATCTGTTCACCGACAGCGCCGAGTTTATTCGTCAGCAGGAAACCATTCAGGAACCCCAGAAGCCAATCAGCGGGTTCAGTACAGCGGAAAAATCGTCAGCAGTGTAAATAAATGGCGTCCTTTACGTCCGAAGAGTTTGTTGTCATGTCATTAAATTTCTTTTTTTTTTTCTTCCATCATCCGGAGATCGATTTATAACTATTACGCCATGGGCATTCATTTCAAAGAAAATAGCTGAATACTAAGTCACCCTTACTCTCGTCACACCATCAGCAGATATAGTCTATTCACGGTAAATTCACACTTTTTGAATCTAACCTTTGAAAAATTACCCCATGCACGACATGTTTAGTTATTTCCTAAATATGTCATATGTCACAAACGATTTATAATTACAGTAACATGAAAGTATCTTATTTATAGTTAAACTGGACCTTCGCTTCTATTGTATCTATAAGTTATAACTAGGGACAGGCGTTTTTCGCGAAAATATTTCAAGCCCAGTCATACACAAAACACGTTAGTTCGTATGCACTTTCGTGGCTGGATGATTTTAAATGTCACGTGGTCTAGCGTGGCCATAAACATTTTCGGAAAATACGCCTGTCCCTAGTTATAATATTTCGTTTGTAATTAATATGAATTGAAACAGGGAGAAAATAAGGCGTGTTGGCATTACCTAGTAAGAAGAATTCTAATGCCAAATATTATTATACAGAGTGCGCACGGATGCGATGCGTTGTCCCTTTGACGCAATATTCTATAGTCAGTTAAGCTTAGTTTGCATGGGGCGTATGGATATCTAGGAAGTAGAACCTAAGCAGGGCTTCAGAAAAGTTGGAAGTAACCGTGAACGGATTATAACAGCAATACAGTTTCTTGGTTAGAATTGTCGTATTTTGACTCTTTTGGGCGGTGCTACAACCCCTTCAGATGTCCTTCTTGCGTACACCCCTTATGCAATTCGAAGTATTAAGGTGGTTTTACAATTAAAAAAATATCTTAAGCACAGGGTTTAGGTAGGGCCTCCTGATTCTCGCCAAAAATTTCCACTACGAGTTCTACTTTACCGTCCCCTGATAAGCCTTCAGGCATAACACAGGGATACATTAATAAGCCCTTTACAAAACAATTGCAGTACAATAATTCTACTCCAAAACACATTAGTTCAGAATCGGTCAAAAGTTATCTATAAGAGCCTAGACATTGTAATAATAAAAAAATAGTAATTACATCATCTCTGTCTATCCTTATCTAACAATATGTCCTTGCATTAATATCAAGTCATTCATCTCCAAGACTATGTATCAGAGTATCCCAACATGTCACAACTTGTCCTTGAATCAAGCACTGTGTATGTATCACCAAGACATGTGAATCACAGCTGACCTTATTGGTTCAGGGGTTGGCAGGTGTGTACGTGTGTGATTAATATATACAGTATCTTTCTGTATCAATTCGTTATAGTAAAATTATAATTAATTATAACATAAATGGACACCATATACGAGGAATAAAACCAACATTAAAATTAATTATTAAATAATAAAAAATATGAAAAAGTATACTGCCCTATTCCTACATGAGAACAATTCGTATTTTCATTGGCTCTTGCCAACACTGCGGTGTCATTAACCCGTGTGTTCTCTCCACTGTAAATTGGTTGTTCAACCTTCGAGCAGTAACTACTGGCGGCAATTGTTGATGGGGCGTCCCACTCCAGTTTTCGGCCAATGGCAGAAGACAAGCAAGCATACAACGTATTGGAGTTCTGTCTGCAGCTACAAAATAACGCGAATTTTGCAGGTCCCTACTTATAGCATGTTATTAGGGAGTCATATGACCCATCCGACCTACTGGTGCCTTCATGCACTACGTCACAACCTGATATGCACACGGGGCCGCGGTGGTGTAGGGGTTAGACTACTCGCCTCCCACCCAGGCGAACTGGCTTCGATTCCCGATAAGATCACTCCTGAGTTTTCGCAAGTGGGAATCGTGCCGTACGACGCCGCTGGTCGGCGGGTTTCCTCGGGGATCTCCCGCTTCCCCCGGCCCTTGCAATCCGGCGTTGCTCCATTCTCACCTCATTCCACCCTCATCCGCTCTAAATACCTCACTGTTAAGAGCTGCTAAAATCTCTCAACTAAACAACTTAATCGTTTCTAAACAGGAACTTCATGGTATGTCAGTGTCAAAATGTAAGTCCAATTAAGCTATTATTCAAATTTAGATAAAATTTACTAATTATTGTAATCTGTTAAGATAAAATCTATGCAAAAATCTAAGATATTGGAAAGAAAAATGAGGTTTTTATTAAATTAAAGTTAGCCAAGACATCATGAAAAATTTAAGGTGCAGTATATTTACAAGACATTGAAGCTGAAACTCTAAATTCTTCCAATATCTATATCAGTAGCAAATTATATTTTCGACAGGATTCTTCAACTTGTTTTGAGCTGACTGCGCCTTCAGCAAACATACACTAGGAAATTTAAATTTTACTTAAGCTGCTATCGACCACTGCATGCAACTAACATGGATGTGTAGATGATAGTTATAATTCGGCTCATCAAATTGTTTTTTAATAATTTATTTGATTTAAAGGAAAGAGCAGATGTTAGCAGCAATGGCATATTAGTAAAGGGAACAAAAATATATTTCATTGCAAAAAAGTAGGCCTATTTTCCAAGCAAATTTAAATTGTATCTACAACTGAGTGACTCTCCCAGCACAGAGCGTATTTATGAATGCAGATGTGAAAAAAGGTCGCTTATACCACGAACTCTCAAGCGCACGTGCCCCCAAAATGGCGTCACTTGAGGCCAACACGTCAGAACTGCGATCGCTTGAGATAGGCGTTTTTCACGAAAAGATTTTAAGACCAGTCGTACTCCAAGACCACTTTAGTTCGTATGCACTTCCGTGGTTGGATGATTTTAAATGGCACGTGCCTCAAGTGTCTGTCGGCGAATCACGGACGTTCGTTATCGGAGTACTTTATTACGATTGGCCCAATCAAATAAGAACATGTCTTCTCACATAGACAACAGAACAATGAAGAAAAGAAGTTGTGGTTTCGGGAGGTAGGATATTGAAGTCTAGCGTGGCCGTAAATATTTTCGCGTAAAACACCTGTCCCTACCGATTGCCAATCAGCGCCTGGTAGTCTATTCGCTAGCTGGCAGCAGACCCAATAGCGAATCTTCCGCAGCAAGCGGCAGCCAATTAGACACAAGACCCTTTCCCGGAGACTCATGCAGCCAATCAGAAAATTGATTCTCTCACTTCGTCGCTGTATACTTACTTACGCTATGCTCTCAGTGTCTTTATTGTCCTCAGAAGAACTGGCGAAAATTTTCCCGTCATTGTGGACACACACTAATTAATTTTTTCCCTTTGAGATAGAAAACAGGGTGGCTTTTCAAAACGATGTGTAATTCGAGAGTAGAGTAAAGTAAATATGAGTAAAGTTGAACAAAGCTAGAGTACATGTGGTTTTGGAATGAACATAATGTAGATAGCATGCTGTTTCTACAAAAAATGTGCTGATTAATCAACTAATGAACATTCCAAAAAATTGCATTTTACTTTCCAAACTTATTTCCTTGAAAGGAATTATTGTATAAACAAAATGACTCATAACATACAACTTCACTAACCAATTTATCATCCGTCATTTGTAATTTTCCCTCCGAGTCTGCAACGAGAACGTACACATTTTTTCTTTTAGTTTATTTAATTCTAATTAACCTCCCCAGATTCAATTTAGGGTTCAAAAAAGCGAATACACACCAAATAAATGAATAAAAACATCCAGAATTTTTCAAATTTACTCTTTGTCATGCGCCGAAATAGTGCATGTAAAACTTTTACTCTGGCAAGTTGTTCAGAGTAATTACTCCAGAATTTTGGGACACTGCCCAGAGTGAGTACACTATTTCCGTATTAAAAATGTTACTCCGAGAATAGAGAAAAATTACAGATTATAACAGATGAGGAAAGCAAAAGTAAAATGTGGTTTTGGAACGAGTGTGATGTAAATAGCATGTTGTGTTTACAAATATGTACTGATTAAGCAACCAATGTAAATTCGAAAAGAATTTATTACTTTAGCAAAATTACTTTATTTTTTTTTTTTTAGAATATTAGTTATAAACATAAACAGGTTTACTTAAAATAAGTTAATCATAAACATTACGTCTAAAAATGCAACCTTTGCAAAAGTTAACACATTGAGGCCCAGTGTTCACAAATGTGTACATTACGCATGTGTAGGTAGTCTTTTGGTCTGCATCGCACTCTGCGGAACTCAATGACAAATGAACTAAATGATTCGCAGAACGTCTTACAGAGATATGTTATAATTGGTCCATGTAACTGGAGGCCGAACATATAGCCTACAGTTCATTGGCTGTGATAACGAAACAAATGTAGTGTCGACTTAGGTACAGCATGCATCATAATTTTTTTTTGGAGCAGCTGAGAGCGAAAATGAATATAGGTCTGAAAGTGTTAACTTATAAATAATAATAATAATAAAATAAAAGAATTTTATTACTCTTCATTTGTAATTTACCCGCGTATGTATGCAACCAGAATGACCACATTCTCATTGAATTAGTTTAATTCTAGTAAATTTCGAGTCGTTTTCAGTTCACACTTCGTTACTCGCTGAAATACTGCATGTAAAAGTTTTACTCTGGCAAGACACTCGTAGTAATTACGCTGCAGTTGTGCGACGCTGTTATGAGCGAGCAAAACGTTTAAAAGGCTGTTCGCGATAAAGTGAGCACTTTTGAAATCAACCTTGGAAAAAAGTCACTGCCCCTACCTGCATATATTTTATCGGGCGCCCTGCGTAACATGCGCCCAGTAAAGTTGGTAACGATGGGTGGGAAGTTGTTCGGTGTTTTAACGTCGAATAAAAACTGTTAGGTGATCTTTTCTGATAATTTTAAAATGAGCAGATTTGTAAAATATTTACTTTTCTAATAATTTCACAGTTTCACTTGAACGACGCATGTATAAAGTGATGAGGAACATGACAATGCTATTCTTTCACGAGGCAGAAGAATACCCAACGTGCATACAAGTAGATTTTAAGCAGGGCTTTCAAAAATGCTCATTTTACCGTGAACAGCCTATACTGGAAGTGTTTCGGGGCGGGTAAAGAGAAAAAATTTACTCTTAGAGTAATGTTCGGAACGCCGCCCAGGCGAGTAAACAACAGTCCTTTTCCGCTTCGCAGGTACGATTCGACTCCAAACAAGAATCACACAGAGACGCGTGCACGGGGAAAAACAACGCGAGAGAGAGTTTGGTTCTTTCCGCGGCGGAGGAAAAGATAACCTGATTGGCGTGGAGGGAAGGCGTCGGACAGCTGCTAATTGCCACGGGGAGTGTACACTTGCCACAAAGAGCGAGAGAGAGAGTGAGGAGAAGGGGGGAGAACGCTCTCTCCCTCCCTCGGGCACGAAGCGCAGTTGAGGGCAACGTTAATTGGCGAGGTAAATAATGACTCTCGCGCAGGAGTTAACGAACAGCAAACTACTTTGTTCCCACCAGAAGTGACGTGCGCCACCCAGCCTTACCCCACACCCCATTGCGACTACCCAGCCCCGAGTGTAAACTTGCAGGCTGCTTTCGCAACTCCGCTGCGAAATATGGGAGAATCCACCCCCATCGGAGCTATTAAACTTCCATCTGTTAGCGGTAGCCTGCACGGCTTGTCATGGCTGATACTCAATTTAATTAATTACCGCAGCGCAATTTTCGCGTAGCCGGGCGGGCAAGAAACATAAAAGAGGGGGTGTCGGAGAAGCCTAGGGGGGGTTGTACGGTTGGCGAGGGGGTATTGGCGTGCTGGAGCCAATATGGCCGCCGCGGCCGTTAATAATTGACTGTCGCCGGCGATTAGCATGCGGGGCCGTAGCGCTCCTGCAGTCGACCAATGGCGGGGCGGGATAGAGAGAGAGAGTAGGGTAGGGGTTGTGGAAAGGAAAGGAGGCGGGGGGAGAGGGGTATAGGCCGCTGCAACCCTGGGAGTTTAATTAGCGTTTTAATTAATTATGGAAGCTCCCGAGTAGCAGCCGCCGGGAGCCCTTATGGTTGGGGTGGGAGTGAGGAGGGGTGGAGGCTGTTGTAGTTAGCATGGAGCAGCCGATCCTGAGAGCTCGCAGGCAATTTACAACCACTACGTTAAAAAAAAAAAAAAAAAAAGTATATACACTTGCTTCAACCTGAACTACTCCGAGAGCAAGAACAATGACGTCTGTTTCGTAATCTCCTCTCTGGAAGGCGGAGATACGTTACGAAGCTCAGACAAGATGTGCTTCTTTTTTTGTTTCCATCGACAGGCTTTCAAAGCCAAACGTTAAAGATAGCAACATAAGATAGCTTCTTGCATCAGCTTCCGTTTATAAACACGCGCTGTTTATTGTCAATTCGCAGTTTCTTCCCACTCCAGACCTAGTCCTTTGAAAAATCACCAAATGAAGCGTTTAGTCATGTCCTAACTATGTCATAAATCACTAGAGACCTGCAAAATTCGCGTTATTATTTGGGGACACGTTAAACTTTAAACACGTGTACATTTGCAAAACGTTAGCCATTCGACCACACTTTATCTGACACGCCCTGGGTAACTCCGCACCAATACACGAACACTTCACACTTATGTGCCCCAATCACGTGTAGTTCAGCTAGAAAGGGCGTGGCTTCACATATATGCAGCAGCCAATGGAGACACGACGTCGGCTCCGGTATATACAGTACTGTGAAGTTCAGCCTGGTGACAAATAATAACGCGAATTTTGCATGTCTCTACATATCACAAACGTTATATACTTGTGTTAACATAAAAGTACCATATTTTCGGTTAAATTCAGTCCTTACGTATATTTTATCTTATTGCCTTATTCCATTTATAACTACTTAATATGAATGAAGACAGAGAGAAAATAGGGAGGAAATAGGTGTGTTATTAATGCCTAGTAAGCAAGAAATAGTTCTTAAGCCAAATATTACTATACTTAGTGTGCACTAGCTGCGATGCGTTTAGCCTCTGGTGTAATTTTCTAAGCTTTTTGAAAGGGGCGGAGGAATATCCTGGAAGTAGAACATATGCAGGCCTTTAGAAAAGTTAGAAGTATCCGTGAACAGCCTATATATGCAACAAACAGTAAATATAAAATCATTTTATTTGGATTTTTTTTCTTTTTTGGAATTGGGTTCTACCTGCTGCTGTGTGACAGAGAAGGGGACAAGAAGCACTGTAAGAATGTTATTTCTGTATCGATAATTGCAGACCTGGGCGTTTCGCTAAAGGTGGACCCACAACCATCCGTAGCATGAGTCAGTCGCCCGTCCGTCAGGCGGTCACATGATCTATGATCAATCGCAGGGCAACATTTTTTTTTCTATCCGTCAAATACATCTCAAAATTTATCTTTCGACGGACCGACGGATGGGCCAGCGCCTTCTGACGACATTCCGTAGACGCGAATACACACTTTTAAAGGCGGTGGATTTGTGTATACTATGCTTGGTGATAAATTCAGGAATTTACGTAAACAATAAATCAGTAGAAAATTTTATCACATAAAAAATTTATTTCCCCAAAATGTTTCTCTCTTGAAAATATATTTACCACCAAAATACATCTTACGAAAAGAAAGATCGCGATGTAAAGTTGTCACGCTGAGAAGGATCTATGGACGACGGATTGCTATGAGTCGCTTTCAACTGACGGGCGAAAAAACGGACGGGCGACTGACGGATGTGAGCCCAGTTTAAGAACGTTATTTCTGTACCGATAATTAGAGACCTGGGCATTTCGCTAACTGATTGGTCAGCACGGTAGTCTTTACGGTCAAATAGGCAACGTGTCACCCTCGACATTAAGGGGCCGCCCACATCTCTCCACTATTATTATTAGAGACCTGAAGAATTCGCGGATTCATTTCGGGACAAGCTGGAATTCGAAACTCGTGCGTTTATATAACCTCAGCAATTGGTCCACACTGTGTTTGACACTCCCTGGAGAACGCTGGCCCAATCGTCGCCTTCCACCGTGACAGCAGACAACCAAAGTGCAGCTTATATCGGCATATTTGTATATAAGAATGTAGAGTCTAGCCTGCAGGTCATTGAACTCGCGAATTCTTCAGGTCTCTAATTATTATTCACTGGCTACCACACAGGGTGAAGCATTTGTGAACCCCCCAGTCACACTGTCAACACATTGCCTTCAAACATATTAGACTATAAAATTTGAAGACGAAATACATGAACATCAAATTTTTCCATTCAACAAACCGAATCAAATAAACTTGAACGTACTTGAAAAATCGCAACGCTGTCAAATCCTTTTTGCTGATAAGGCTTAGTATGAATTTTCATTAAAATATTATTTTCAAAGTGAGAACAGAGTTAAGGCATCTTGGTGGATAGTGACGTCATATTTAATGGCGTGTACGACTGCGGCTCGCGGAATACGTGGATATATATATATATCAGTATCTCACTTTGAAAATACTAGTTTTCTGCAGACCGATCACAAACGTCCTGTTTTAGAGTATCATAATTCTCATTTCACTTAGTAGAGTCAAAAACTCGAAAATATTTACGCGAAGGTTAGACCCCAATGTCCTATCGCTAGAGACCTGAGAAATTCGCGAGTTCGACGACCTGCAGTCTAAACTCTACAGTCAGATGTACAAATAATTACGATGTCAACTGTGAATTTGATTTGTCTGCTGCCACAGTAGGAGGTGACGATTGGGCCAGCCTTCTCCAGGAGGTGTCAAACACCGCGTGTGCCAATGGCTAAAGTTATATGGACACCCGTGTTTTGGATTCAAGCTTTTTCCGAAATGAATCCGCGTATTCTTTAGGTCTCCACCTATGGCATACGTGCAGTTTTCCTTTGGTTATCGGCCACGTGTCTTTGTTGTTCCTTACCCCAACTGGGCCAATCAGAAGTAGGTAACTCTGACAACGAATGCCCGTGATACGCAGACAGACACCTGCAGTGCGTGACAGTCAACACTTTGCAGACTACGCTCGAGTGTAGCTCGAGCAAAGCTAATTTGAAAATTTCTCTGCCGCTCAGAACCCAACTCGCATGGATGTGCTGTCTTTGTTCGGCTAGTGTTTTACATTACCTCACAAGAACACGACAGCGCAGTAACAAGGATGTTGCTAACGATGGAATTTATTCTTTATATTACCACTCAAAGGGACATGATTGATAGTAAACCTTTTTTACAATGAAGGAAATATGATCTGGTCCATATCAGCTCGGCTCTCTATTGGTTGATGACCGGCCAATAATGAACGCTGTAAAGTACAGGGTAGTGTCCGGTGTGGTATGGACCAATAGGACGATGGTGAGTTCTAACACAGACACCAACAGAACCAGTGTTCTTGCAGTAGTGGATATAGGTGACACTTCTAATTACTCTCAACTTCCAGTAAATGTGTGCAGACCTCAATGTGTTACGCAGGGCTTCCGAAATTGCTCAGCTGGCTGTGAACAACCTTTAATTCTCCACCTTGAGATCGAGATTTGACGGAGGACGGCGCAGCGCTAGGTTGCCTGCGGACGCAGACACACACGCACGCACACGCGCGCGCATAGGGAGAGACCGCCACGAGGGATTACGCGATCCGAGAAGCCGGCGGCTATCTCTCGCTGGAGCGTTCAGGAGGTAATCTCGCCAAATTAGCGGCGCGCGTACCAAAGCCAGTAGTATCGAGTGTGTGTGTGTGCGTGTGTGTGTCGACGGCATTCACTGTAATAACGTCCGAGTGCGCGCGTCGACCAATCACGGCGACGAGCCCCGCGCCCACGAGCCTGACACGCTGGCGACAAGGACCTACCGCCAACTATACCGGCCGCCAACCCGGCTTACACCGTCCTCACGGCCGTGTTACACGACCACACAGTAAACTGTGACAGGTGTCTCAATCCAACAGTCTTGTGTACAAGTATGCCGATATCAACTGCACATTGGTTGTCTGCTGTCACACTGGAAGGCCACGATTGGACAAGCGTTCTCCAGGAGGTGTCAAACACCATGTGGACCAATGGCTGAAGTTATACAAAACCACGTATTTTGAATTCTAGCTAATGAATCCGCTAATTATTCAGGTCTCTAACAGACATAGACAGATAAACCCGATTTTGTCGTTTAGTAGTAGCCACTTTTGTTATTGGAAGATCTGCTTGATACTTGTCTTACGTGTATGTCTACATATAAGAGACACAAATCACAATCGGTGTAACATAACTCTGATTGGTTAACCAAGTGTGGAAATGTCTTCTCCCGTTGGTAAGCGGCTACAAAACCTATTGGCAGGCCTGTAAGATATTGAAATGTAGCCTGCGTGGAAATCTTTTGGTGAAAATCGGACGTTTCTAGTCATAAATAGCTATATCATCTTACGCGTTTCAAGGGGTCGTGGTGGGTTAGTGGTCAGACTACTCGCCTCTCACCCTAGACGAACCGGGTTCGATTACAGGCGGGGTGGCTCGCAGATTTTCACTTTCACATCTGGGAATCTTGCCGGACGATGACGCTTGTCGGTGATCTCCCGCTTTTGCTGCCCTTCCATTCCTGCGATGCTGCATACCTCGCTTCACCTTCATCAACTCTCAAGACCTCGCTTTGTTCAAAGGAGCCCAAATCTCTTCACTTCACTTAGGCGTTTCAACAAACGGAACTGTGTTGCTATAGCTATGACACCCAGTCGTATATTAGAGACAAGCAAAAATCTGTTTGTGCTTCACGCTACCCGCAACATCTGTTTGTGAAGATATTGTATACATACGTTACATATATATATATATATATATATATATATATATATATATATATATATATATATATATATATATATATGGTGATATTCAATTAGACCGACAAACTTCGGGAGGTGATTCTTCATGAAAAAGTGAAAGGAAAACATATATGGCATTTTATACCTAAACCGAATATTAAGGGAGGTATGAGCCCTTAAAAAAAAAAACGAGATTTTATGCCGTATTTGTGCTAAATATCGGCTCTTGCGTTGAAGGTCCCGTTAACATACAGTAATGTTCCGAGAGTTGTCACTGTATTTTACTTCGTTGCCGATATTTTGCACAAATACGGTATAAAACCTCGTTTTTAAAGACTCATACCTCCCTTAATATTCGGTTTAAATATAAAGTTTTCCTTTAAATTTTTCATGACGAATAACCTCACGAAGTTTGTCGGTCTATTTGAGAATCGTCCTGTATAGGGTAGAGTGAGGCATTTCCGATCAATTCAAATGGTTTTGTAAATAAAATAAGTGGAAATAAGAATTAATTAATAAAAATACATGGACATAAATTCCAACAGATATATTTGCTACCACCATTTACTTAGCATTATAATAACATGTTTAATTTCACAAAACAAATTTAGTAAAATATGAAATTAGGGGATAACAAAAATTTGGTGGGGTAATTGCGATCATTAGTGGGGTAAATCCGATCATGGTGGGGCAATTATGATCACAGACAACTACCTCATATGAAATGTTTTCGTCCTTCGGCACCAGCACAGATTTCGTGATACCAGCTTCCACATTTCTGGCACATGATCCAATCCCCTCTTTTGGCAGACTGGCTCCATCTTCTGTTGCAAAACCACATGCTGCATAATTCGAATCTTTCATTAAGGGGGTTTGTTCTTTGCTTGAGCACATTTCTTTTTCTGTAATCAGTCTACGCTTTTTCACTGCGCCATCCATCTGTTTCTTTTTTTCTGTCGCAATTTTAACTTTTTCTGTAGTTTCCTTGATGTTTCCTTCCGATGTCAGGTGTCGAGCTGTCTGTTTGTTTCTTGTTTACTTCGGGGTGTTTGGATTTCTGGATGATTTGTGTGGAGTTGGAATGATGCCATTAAATAGAGAATTTGTCTGGTTGTTGGGGGACTTTGAGGTAGAAGCTGGTATAAACAAGGTAGGTGAAGCTTGAGAAATGGAGCGATCAACTGTGTTTTTAGATGTGGAATGATGGTAACGTGGCTTACTTTTAGCATGGTCTGGAGAACACTCACGAGAAACATCAGAAGATGGACCTGCAGTGGGTATAGTAGGAAGACTACCTGTTGGGATTGTTAGCTTGCGATGGTAGAAATGTATCCACTGAGCTTACTTTAGGGTTAAATGGGTAGAGACCAGTGCATTGGAACACTTTGGGAGCATTTCCATGGGATGCAGCCTCGTTCCTTGCTGCTGTGTAAATATTTGCAAAGTCAGACTTGGTAATTTAATGCGTTGGGTTGTTGTGAATGCTTGCAGTTGCTTCTTGGTGGTAGAAATACTTTAATCGGTTGAACAATGTTCGATATAAGGGCTGGAGAACGTATGTGGTATGGGGTGGCAAACCGAGAAGTTCAGACATCTAAGTGAACAATGTGATGCATGTCCATCCACAATAAGTAGGCATTTCCCCGAGAGTCGGTGTTCTTGAAAATGTTGCAACCATTTGAGGAACAAGTCCTCATCTATGTAACCAAATTCAGACATTGCTGCCAAAGAACCAGAAGGCAAATTCGTACAGTATCACTCCCGATACCTTACACCCTTGAAAATCACGAACGGTGGGATGTATACCCCACTATCACTGAAACAAGCTACTACTGACACATTTTCACAACGTTCTACATTAGTCAGCTTGATGACTTCTCTTTGGCGTTTTCCGCAAATTATTTTCGATGGTTTGTTGTTCAAAGTAAACGCTGACTCGTCCACATTGAAAATTCTCTCTGGCTTCTCACCGAGTCCTAGTTCAGCTGTTAAATTTCCATAGAGTTCAGAAAAATTGCTAAAGTATTTTTCGTTCATGGCAGCTGCCCTCAATTTTGATAATCCTTCCGGTTTACTTAAAGATAGTTGAGGAAGTCTGTCCATGAACCCAGCTAGCCAATCTTTACCTGCTAATTTTTTGGATTTATTCCAGGTAACTTCGAGACCTTTCACTTCCGCGTACACTTATACTACATTTCTTACATGACTGGTAGTCAAACCAAAGACTCTCTTCGACAAGTTAAGCAGTCTCTCACACAGTTCCTCTCCTTCCTCAAGATTGAGTACAGAGGGATGAACTACTCTATGTTTATATTATTTCCCCTTGGCTCCAAATGACTGATGTAGTTTCACTTTTTGGACCCTATTTTGAAGTGTGGTAAACGGTATCTGATGTAAGCTAGCAGCTGCTCTGATGGCTGTATTCCCGCGGAGGATACTGCGTATAGCCTGCGATATCGACTCCTCGGACCACTGAAGGGTAGTGTTTTTTGTTTGTTGTTTCTTACCATCTGAAATTCATAAAGACACCGGTTTATGTTGATTTGCTATCATAATTTCTTCATCGCAAGTGAGGCTCTTGTAAAATACATGAAATAATAGGTAAGCATCGCATTAGATTATATGTCCAACCTAATCACTTGAATATCATGGATTTCTAGTGCATTTGCCTTATATTCCAGGGGTTTGAGGTAAAAATCAAGGATGGGCATATTAATAAACTAATATAAATGGATGTGCATCGTGATAAATCTTCTGCCAAGATGATTCCCACATACCACATTTGTATATTGTTATTGTAATTCCAATTACACATTGACAAGAGTTGAAAACTCTACAGAATAGGCCCCAATAGGGATGCTGAGTGTTTTAATAGTATGCTGACTAATCCTCAAATTGTTGTTGTATTATTGTATGCTTCTCGTTTTATATGTTATGAATAGGTGATGCATTTGTTCTTGTAACTACTGAATAGAAAATATCAATGGTAATCAGTTAGGCCTATACTGAGTGCGACCGGCCAGCCGTCTGTTCTTGAACGATGTAGTGTGCGACCTGCCACAGTATTATCAGCAGCAGCGAAACCATTAGTCGCTAAGAATGCGTCCTTTAAACAGATAAACCTCACGACTGCCCGAAGGGCGACAGCTAGGAGACTAACTACTGTTTATCGCCTGGACTGACATTGAAACACCAAGCTATCCTTTTCTTTGCGAGTTGAGTTTATGTGGCTATGAAACAATAAGTGACAGCTATTAAAATTTGGAGTTAACTACGGCCCATTCCGTCTTCTGTTGTGCACGGAAATGCGTTTTTCATTATGATCGGAATAGACCCAATGTCTTGATCAGAATTACCCCGCTTTGTTGACTTCCAGCTCCGAAAGCCTGACTGTTAAGTGGAAACTACTTTTTATCGGAACAAATACGCGGATATTATATTTCAATGAGTAAAACCAAGATACTACAAAAATATAAATTTCTGTGTGGGGAGGCCATATTTTGAAACATGAACGTTTATTTAGAAATAAAAAATAATTTTGTAACTTACCTTGGAATCGACATTGATATCATTGTAAACTGCAAATTTAATAATACCGTCGAACACTTTCCACGAATTGAACACCAATACTCTTAACTCGCGACTGATGGTATGACAAAGTCTTCTTCCTGCTCACTGCTTGCAGTGTTGCCAGTTTTCTCATTATGATCGGATTTGCCCCGTGATCAGAATTACCCCACTCTACCCTACACATGAATTCGTGGATTCATTTCCGAACAAGCTACGGATTTATGAATCTCATTCGTTCATGTCACTTCTGCAACTGGCACATGCGGTATTTCACACACCCTGGAGAACCATAAGCCAATAATAATAATATAAATTGTTGGAATGGCTATAGCTGTCAATAGATCGCCTGGATACCCTTTTTCTGTAATATTGTCCCCGAATCCATTTTTCCTCTACTGACAACATCGCGAAGTGATCACATTAGAATCCTCCCCAAAAATGCCGCAACCCAAGGCAGGTTAAGGACAATAACTTGTAGGTTAAGAGCAGTTACTTGTTGATCACATATAAAACTATAGCTTAAACACATCACACCTTAAGGTCGAAATGCGATATAGTGGCTGGTTTCCTTCGGCGCGTATGGTAAAATACAATCTTTATCGCTTAAATATAGATACCTGAAGTCATACAACGGTGAATGATCTGCCTTTACGGACAGTTGAACTCACCGGCAGCTGGCAAGCAGTCGTCGACAAATGGGGCGAGGCGATGTTCGACAACGAGGCAACCAGAGCCCCCTTCCCCTACCTCCAAGGTACAATGAAATCTTGTTCTCCATGACAAAGGGCCCAATCTGCAATGAAGGACAGTTAATTTCTATCAAAACGAAGCACAGAACATTCCACGGTTTTTAAATTTTCTCACAATCGCATTTATATTCTCTCGTCGCGTGGTTCGTGAGTTTCACAATACAGCCCACGCATTTACTCCGTCGTGTGTGATACGCGCGATCAATACAAAGTCAGTTTGATATGACCGCTTTGACCAGGCCAGCTATCATGTGCCATTGTCTAACCGAGCGAGCGGTAACAACACGCCAAGCCTGCTCCGTGCTCACCATCCAATTCCTCAGTTCGCAGGCAAATGTCTCCCACCACACACAAAGGAGAGCAACTCCCAACTCTGTACAACGCCCCAAGCGGCCGCGGACACAAACTAATCCTAATATGCAAATAATAAATACATGACAATATATATAATTGTATATATAATTACATAAATAGTTTGAAATATAATTTGGTTAATTCATTCCTAATACACATTAATATTGTATGTACATGTGGTATTTACAATGCGAAATAGCTTAAATTGGTTATTCTCCTCACTGGAGCGCAGCAGACGAATATGCAGTTAAATAAGTAAGTAGAACACAGAGAAACACCACTTATCATCACACAAATGTGACGGCAAGTCACAATATATGGATTTCTTTAAAATATGGTTTTAATATATCGACAGTTTATATCGATATATCTTTGATATAATTTCGGGCTTTCGATATATCGATTTTTTTTTTTAAACATCCCTAGAATGAAATCACGAATTTCCCCAGCGGACCTCTCGTAGTGCAGTCGGTTGATGCCCCACCGATCTGGGGTGCGGAAGTCTCTGGGTTCGAATCCTGGGTAAGGCATGGGTGCTAATTTAAGTTAGGTTATAAGTTACTCTGTAAGCGATCCCCTACTAAGTTTTCAAGCATAAAATCGGGGGAAATTAAAAAGCACTTTATAATACAATAACTAGAGACCTGAAGAATTCGCGGATTCATCTCGGGACAGGCTAGAATTCAAAACTCGTGCCTGTATATAACCTCAGCAATTGGTCCATACGGTGTTTGACACTCCCTGGAGAACGCTGGTCCAATCGTCGCCTTCCACTGTGACAGCAGACAACCAATGTGCAGCTGATATCAGCCTATTTGTAGAGCTAGTGATTCCCCCCCCCCCAAAAAATATGAGTACAAGGTTGACTTCAATACTATAAGCACTCAGCAGCAGTTTGTGTATTACCATTGGTTGCTATCTGCTTGAGAAGGTGTTTTCATGTTTGACCGCGCCACTCAGAGTTCGGCAACATCAGCACGGCTCCTACGTGATTCGTGTGCAGACAGTTAACACGTGTCAGGAAGTAATTCAGCCAATCAAGCTAGACAAACGACCCTGCAGTTTTGTAAAATATAACTTGTCTTGAAATCGTTTCACGAAATTTCACTACCCCTACCTATTTGTATAGGCTGTTCACGGTAAAATTAGCACTTTTGATAGCCTTGCTCATGATCTACTTGTATGCACATTGTATATTCTTCCACCCTATGTAAAATGAACGCCGCCATGGGTCTCATCACTTTATTCATGCGTGGGTCAAGCGAAACTGTGAAATTATTATAGAAGTAAAAATCTTCTAAATATGCTAGTTTTTATACACTGGGGCCTTAAAAAAAGACATAAAGCGAGATATATAATTTAAATTACCACAAATGGTTACCTAACACTTTTATTCGACTTTAACTTATTGAACTACTTTCTATCCCTTGCTACCAACTTAACAGGCGCATGTCACTCAGTGCGCCCGTTAAAATATGTACAGGCAGGGGCAGTGACATTTTTCTAAGGATGATTTCAAAAGTGCTCACTTTATCGTGAATAGGCTTTACATAAGAGTGCAGGTCATTGAAGTCGCGAATTCTTCAGGTCTCTATCAATACAATATGTATTTCCCTCAAGTAGGTATAAATTAATTAAGTCTAGCGTGTCACCCAATAATAACGCGAATTTTGCACGTCTGTACGCATGACATATGGGCACCGAGGTTGAATGTTTCGAGCACTCTGTGGTGTCGTGTGCTGAGGGGGTTTTCTCGGTGTGTTCCAGGCGGCAGACGGCCGAGGAGAGGGAAGCGGAGCGCCAGGCCGCTAACCGCCTCATGATGTCGCTGCAGGCGGAGGCGCTCAGCAAGGGCATGTTCCCGCCGGACCGCGGGGGCGGCGGCGGGGGCGGCGGTGACGTGGCGGGGGCGGCGCTGCACCTGCCCCCCGCCCCCTCCAACACCTCCCTCAGCGCGCTGCAGAACCTGCAGCCGTGGGCTGGCCCGCCGCCCCCGGAGCACTACGGCCTCAACCCGCCACCGCTCGCCTCGCCCATCTGCTGAGGAGGCGGCGGCCCGCCCCCCCAGCCGCCTCCAGGGGGGTTGTCGATATGCTGGCTCTCGCTGTCCCCACACACCAACACGGCTTCGTCTCGAGATCAAAGCTAGCGTGGCGCCTATATGACAAAAACCTAGGAATTAAGAGTAGGGGCAACGAACAACTTGTTATTATATATTTCTACCATAATCTGTTCAACTTTTAGATTATTAGTTATTGCCATTAATTACCCTTTCCTCAAAAACAATTTTTAACACACAGTTTTGCATAAATACGTGTCAAAATCACAATTTTGCAGTTTTAGGAATGTAACTTACGTCCAAAATTAGATAATTCAAACTGAAAGGGAATGCCAAGAACTATTTCAAGACGTCTATAAAAGTGTACCCGGAAATGGTTTTGCAATTTCAAAAAAAAAAAAAAATATGCTGAAAATAAGTCGATTTTTGCGTATTTTTGAATCGTGGCTGCCCCGTGACTTTTTGTAAAATATTTTTTGCTAAGCATGCTGCCTTATAATGAATTAAGACAAGGCCTATGAGACGCTTTTGTTAAGTTTCCTACAAATAGTTTGGTTTATTTTATTTCTAAATTAGAAATACAGTAAACTGTTAATTTCGACAAGTCAGTTTGAAGAAACCATGTGATAAAAAAAAATTTCTGGTGAAAAAGTGGTTACAGATTATGTCTGCAAGTTGAACATTGTGTGGTATTAAATATAATGTTAATTTTTTTTTCGTGGCCAATGCCCTTAAAGGAAACGCCTTATATAGAATCCTATGTCACAGGCCACTTATTACATTATTTCCCACGATCCTTTGAAAGGAGGCCAGGGAACCGTTTTTAAAAGGTTCAAAAATCGCGGCCTTTAAAACAAGGAAATCATAACTTCAGCAATAATTTTACGATGCCATACGTTGGAGATGTTTTACGCTCTTCGTAAGACGAGCAGGTATAATATTTCTTGCAATACATGAAAAAAAAGTAAAGAAAAAAGTTTCGCACTTCTTATACCCCAGGAGAGAATATTTAACTGGGGACATTTTCTGAAGCTTGAACTGTTTAACAATGTCAAGTTCTTAAGAAAGACCTTACCTTCGCTTCAGAATTTGGAAAAAGGCTCAACGTAAGGAAATTGTGTTTTAATCCCATTCGTGTGTCATTAGACCTCTGTTCATTAAAAAAACAAAAAACAAAACATTACAGGACTTTGAACTGATAGCAGACATTCAGCACTAGGGTGACTAAATTCTATAAGGTTGAGTGTAACAGGGGAATGAGTTCTGAATGAAACAGCGGCCAATCAACAAATGAACTCTGCTCGAATATGAGGAAGATTGTGACTTACAGAATGGTGTCATGTTATGACCGACCATACAATTTCTTGACGTGATCCGCGCAGCCCTCTGTACATGCACTGGAAAAAAAAATATTTTTGTACAAAGTTTTTTTGTAATACTGCAAATAAAGTAGACTAAATTTTCACAAAACTTAAGTGTGGAATGTGTAACACTAATGTTGAGTTTCAACAAACAAGTGTTGTAGACTTGCAAATTCATTATAATCATTGAGCTACATTCTGTAAATAATTTTGTAACTTTTGTAAAATAATGTGTTGTGCAAATACAATATTTCATCCGCAGAGTTACAAGAATATTTTTGGCAAGTAGTTCCCGAAGAATTCTTTGTAGCAACTACAGAAGTTCTTACTGTGTACTCGAGCAAGGTAGTTTCATCGCTGCCTGCTGCCGCAATCGCGTAACTCACTCTTCTGTTACACTCGGACGCGCGGAATCAAACCGCATGACACGAGTTCTGAATGTTTGTGGATTGCTCAATCAAGTAGGCAAGTAGGTCCACTCTCAGAAACTGTTCGCAAATATATCACACCAGTATATGCGTGCAGCGAGACAGGGTGGGTGGTAAAGTATGTCCCCATACAACCACGGTAGTGTTCATAAAATTTGCTCAGTAAACACTCAAATGCGTAGGGAAGTTACCAATCATGTCTTGTAGCGGCGCTAAACATTCCTGTATTTGCAGCATAATAAATGATAGTATTTCCATTTAATGTGTAGGTTAAAAACTTCCATTACAGTTTAGGAAGTTTACTAGGAAGATTTGTTACAGTAAAGGGCTTAAAGTCTCATCGACAGCGGGGTCTTTAGAGATGGTGCAAGTTGCTCAGAGAATCAGGCCAGGGGAAGGAATCGGCCATTCGCTTGGCGTGACCTCGGCAAACAATGTAAAACCGAAAATCATAATCGCCGGATCGGGAATCGAACCCCGTCTTCCCGAGTGGAGCGAGTGGGTTATTACCACCGCAGTAATTCGCTCGATCAGAGTTGATCAGGGCGCGTTGGCCGAACCGGGGTATAATGACACACGTTAAATTGACACAGTGTATAGGTTAATTTTACGACACCTATCCTGCCGACGTAAAACGACAAGGCGTATACAGCTGTTCACGGTTAACTGACCACTTTTGAAAACAAACCTTTGAAAAATTATGTTGCCCTGGCCTGCGTGTGATTTTAACTACCACAATGACTGGAATGCTGTCGGTAAATATTTCCATGACTTAAAGCTGGATCAAAAAAGTTAAAAATTTCCGAGTACTGAAATGGTTTCTTCTGCTTGCTGTTTTTAAACGCTTGTAAATGTAGGAGTTAGCAAATTTGTGGCATATTTACGTTTTTAATAGTTCAGTTTCACTTGACGGACGCATGTATAAAGTGATCAGGCTCGTGGCAATGATAATTTCTCTTGTGGCGGAAGCATACGCAATTTACATAAAAGTATGTTATCTGTAGGGATAGGAAAATTTCGTGAGTTCAGTGACCTGTAGCATGGAGTCTACAATCCTTTATACAGTCGAGCCTAAGATGTTTGTTCATTGGCTGCTGCCCCAGTGTTACCTCACACCTGGAAGATTGCGATTCACTCCTTGTTCCTTTGCTAGCCTGCTATTTGGTCAGAGTCAACCAGGGGTGGTCTAATAATCTCTGACCCAATTGTAAAGGTGACTTCAGTGTACACGTGTTTGAAATCTACCTTGTCCTGATATTAATTCGCGAATTTTTCCTATTCGTAGTTATAAGTGCTCATTTACTGTGAACAGCATTTAGTGTTGACCCAGACCCTGCCGGGAAGCTGGGCCTCAGATGAATGCGGTCGCGACATGGCGCATTTGACTCCTGTCTGAACACTGGTGCCAGGGGAGCGAGGGCATACGCGTAGCCGACAACCCCCTAGGATATTCCCGTCTGCGTTGGAAGTTGCGACGTCACGCAAGAAGCGCTCTTCAGCTGTTCGACGCGAAGGGAAGACTGCGCATGCGCAGGTCTATGGTCCACGTGGGTGAAGGAGGGGGTGGGGGGGCGCTCGAAATACCGATCGCGAGCCACGTCCAGACTCAAGAGCGTGTGTGTGTGTGCGCCCGAGTTGTTGAAAACATTCCTCTTGTAGATAAGAAAGAGTGCCGTAGATATGGCGGGCAACATCATCCTCCACAGATCACATCCATACACTAAAGATGATGTAGACCGATCTCGCTGGCTGCGCACAACCAATCTCCCGTGTCCCAACATTGAACCGCTTTTTCTGCCGCCTACACGTCTAGCAAAAATTCCGTGGATTAGGAGGTTAGAACACTGTTTAGTAAACAAGAGCTTTATAATGTTTGTGCACTTTCTCTAGCCAATTCATAATGCAGTTGGATTAAATTTCAAGTGCTAAATGTATGTTCTTAATATAATAGTGGTTGTCACTTAGAAATTAAGATATAAACAAAAGCGTTCATCACTGTTGACCATGACTTTGACGGTTGTGTAGGGTTGGGGTAGGTCAATGTTGGGACATGCGCAGAAGACGAATAAGCGGTCTACCTCATCTTTAGTCTATGGCCACATCCCGCTGTTTATGGATGGAAAGTTACTTCAGGACAGTACCAAAATCCGTGTTACTTTGATTTTGCCGCAATTATTGCTTACTTTCATAATTTGTTACGTAAAACTTGTGTCAATACAGCACACAATTGCAAATGTAATGAGCTCATAAAAACTTGGTTATGAAGCTTATGTGGATAATATAGCAATCATCGAGTATCCAGCATGTTATTTCCAGTATTGCGTGAAGCATCTGGAGGCAATAAAATTTTAACATAGTAAAAATAACCAAAATATAAAACAAACTTGGTTGGAAAATATTGCATATCTTTTATTGAATTATAGAAACTTATTGTGTGCAAAATCCAATTTTTTGTTCAAAGTTTATGGTTTTTTTTAAAGCTATAAATACTTTGCCCTTAGAGTTGATTGTTGGTATCAGTTGTCTGTAAAAGCTACAATTTCATATTAATGTTATATCCTTGATATCATATGAATTTGCTAAGTGTTTTGAAATCGGCAGCTCGTTGCAGAATTGATGGGCGATTTTGTCTTTATTTGACGGCTAGGTTGAGAAAAATATCTCTCATTTGTAAACGCATTATGTCTTAAAAGTTATTGCCTAACTCTTTTAAAACCTGTGACATTTAATTTATGGTATATTAATGAACAACGCCATGTGTGTTCTGACATCAGTAGATCTCTGATGGTTAAGATGTGATTCCTACTGGAGAGAGATCTTGCCCCAAATCTGCTGCTCTGTCTTTATCGCTCTCCTTGCTCGAGTAGGAAACTTCATTTCTGTCCCTCTTCCTCACGAGGAAAAATAAACTGCAAGTCTTCGCATGTGACATTTGAAGACGACGAAAAAGCATTTTCTAGTTATTAGCTGTAGACGACCTGAACGTGTCTGACTGTACATGAAACAATTAGGCGGAACTATGTAAATAATGAAATGATAAGTATTCGTGTGCTTTATTTTTGAAGTTCTGCAATAAATCATGCACAGCGTTGTTAATAATTTAGTTGTTTATACTAAGCATTTTTATTATTTACCGAGCAGTCTGTTGCGTCAGATGTTACCTCACCTCAATTTTTTTTGTTAGAAAAATGTACTTAATTTAGAGGAAGAATTTATTTGTGTATTTCTGTGAATAAGACTACAAATAAATGAACCATTTTATTATGTTAATTTCTGATTTGATTTGATCGTTTCTAACAAGGAACGACAATGACATTCCTTGGAGTTTTGTTTCGTTGTTTTAATCAACAGTGTGTCCAGTGCTTGATTCTTGACTCCCTTCGCTCAGCCCTTTTCTTAAGACTGAGCGAAGATGCTTAGCTACAAGAAACCACGGCTCCAACGTCGCACTAAACAGCAGAAAAACCCTGAAGGGAGAAATGGCAGTGATATTGCAAACTATAAAATTACTAACACAGACACATGACATTTCTGAAGCATAACCTTTGTATTTTGATCCACTTTTGATCCAGATCGCACATCTACATGTACTAACAAGCACCATATAAAAAGGCAAATTTTATAGTGAATGTTCCTACTATACCTGCACACACCAACACCAGAAAATTACTGGATAACTATTTTAGTCTAATTTTATATTTTAAAACGTCCTTTAAAACATTCAAATGCTACTTACGCATTATTCAAAACACATACAAGCTTGATATAAAAAATATTTCCTGCCTCACTTAAGATCCAACATTTCTTACAGACTGGTAACATTACACTATATAAACAGTCTAACAAATCTCTCTTTTATGACCATGCCTCCTTTTGAAAACAATGACACTTTCGAACATGGACTTCGGTTTACTATATTTTCCCCATAACATGATGTGCATTTAAAAACTGCATTTCTTTCAAACGCATTGTTCTTAAGGAATCAATATGTTTTTTCAACGTTTTGTTTAAGTATTCCTACATTTTATAATACTGGCTTTCAAAATGACAGCACCCTACAAGGCGGCAACTTTTACTGTTTTGGCTGGAATTGCAACATTTTTCTTTAATGTAACAAATTATATTACAAAGCTAAAATGCGTAAACTTTGAAGAAAACAAAACGCTGTGTTTTATATTTTGAATATTTTGTTTCAAGATTAACATTTTACGAATCGCAAGACTTCCAAGAAATCCAGCGAGTGAAGAGATTTGTACGGCTCTTAACATCGAGACATTGAGAGTCGAAGAGGGTGATTGAAGTGGGTATGGAGCAGCGCCGGAATGAAGGGGCGTGGGAAACGGAGGTTACCCCGAGAAAACCCGCCGACCAACGGCATCGTCCGGTACGCTTCCCACATGCGAAAATCCGGAGTGACCCGGCCGGGGAATGAACCAAGAAATCCAGTCAGCTGCAATGCTTTAAAATATCAGCCCTACCAAGTTAAGGGCTACAAACTAGAGACCTGAAGAATTCGCGAGTTCAATGACCTGCAGGCTAGACTCTACATTGTTATGTACCGATATGCCGATATCAGCTCCACTTTGGTTGTCTGCTGTCACAGTGGAAGGCGACGATTGGGCCAGCGTTCTCTAGGGTGTGTCTAACGCCATGTGGACCAATTGCTGAGGTCATATATACGCACGAGTTTCGAATTCTAGCTTGTCCCGAAATGAATTCGTGAAATCTTCAGGTGTCTACTAGAAATCCATGTATATTATTTTGACCAGGAGGTCTTAATTTCAGTTACTTAACTTATTTCCACTGTCGTGCATGTACCCAAGAGCCTAACGTCTCTGAAGAGAAGTCGGCCATCGGGTCCTATTTATATGAAAATTTTATGGAGGGGAAAACACCCTGCCACATTCTTTATTTGCACAGAATATTCGAGAGACACATGACAATATTGCGGATATCCGGTGCGGTGCGTACAGCGCACTCTATGCGGTTTCAAACGGCGAGGCGTGACCAGAGGTGCTCGCGACTGGAGCGCTCCGAAGCGGCGAGGCATTGAAACACAGGCACTGGCTGCCGCTAGTAAGCCGAGTGCCTTTGGAACGTGTTACCAGCGCCGTGCGTCGGAGCTTGCCATTTTGCAACACGTGTTCGTAAATCGTTCACCACTGCAAAAGTCTGTTGCTCTAAGAAACGTAAGTACACATCCCATCACTTTGATTAATATCAAATTAGTGTAAAATCTACATTAAAGTTAATTTCTCCCGTGGAAACTTTATTGCAGCCTGTTCACGGTAAGATAAGCACTTTCGAAAAACCTGCTTAACAACTACTTGTATGCATATTGTGTATTTTCCTCCTTATGTGCAATTATCATTGCCACGGGCCTCATCGCTTTATTCACGTGTCGGTCAAGTGAAATCGTGAAATCAAGTAAATATTTCATCAATCTGCTCATTTTTATTCACTGATGCATTAAAAAAAAAAAACAGAAAACGAAATAAATAATTTAAATTTTCACAAATGGTTACCCAACACTTTTTATTCGGCGTTAACCCATTGAGGCCCAGTGTTCACAAATGTGTACATTACGCACGTGTAGGTAGTTTTTCGATCTGTATTGCACACTGCGGAGCTCAATGACCAACGAACTTACATGTGGGTAAATGATTCGCAAGCAGTCTTACTGGGATAGGTTATAATTGGTCCATATAACTGGTACCCGAGCATATAGCCTACAGTTCATCAGCTGCGACAACGAAACAAGTGTAGTGTCAGCTTAAGTACAGCACGCATCATAATTATTTTTGTTGGCAGCAGCTGAGAGCGGAAATCAATGCAGGTCTGAAAGGGTTAAGATATGGAACTATTTTCCGTCTATCGTTACCAACTTTACTGGGCGCACGTCACTCAGTGCGCCTGTTGAAGTATATGCAGGCATGGGCAGTGACTTTTTTTCTACGGTTGATATCAAAAGTGCTCACTTTATCGTGAACAGCCTTTACATGGTAAGACCGTTGACAGCCGAGCGAAGTCAGCAGACAGGGAATGTTGCGAAGCGGAGAGGTCAAATCGGCTGGTCACCTTGTAACTTTCCGTAGCGAACATGAGACGCAATTGAGTCTCACCCTTCCACCCCCTCATTTTAAAGTGTTGCAATGACGTATTATTTTGGTTCGTGCTGTACTTAATCTTATTCTGCTCCAATCAATCACGCAATGAAACACAGACTTTGAGCTGAAAAGACATTAGGAAAGCCACTCGCAGACCATAGCTGTGTAAATGTCCACAAATCACGTTACTCGCAGATAAGAAACAGACTGCATTCGGCAATGTTGCTGTGTACAGATCTGGTAATGTACTTCCTTCTTCTTGAATATGTCGGCTGTGGCGGACCAGGGACTGAAAGGGTTAACCGTAGGACAAGTAAGTAGCTATTTTGAAGCATTTTGTGGTTTAATTATAGCTGTATTTCAGTATTTGATAGCTTTATCATTCAGTGGACTGACAAATCCCACTTATTCTCATAAGAAATAAATTATTTTCATAGCCAGAAACTGCTACCAAAAAAACTTTAATTGGCTTAATTTATTAGGTAGGTGGCAATAACATACTGCAGAGAAATGTATGCTTCTTTTTTTAATACAAGCTAATATTTTTCTTCAACTTTTTCTCCGCTGTCAACTCGTCAAAGAGTATGTTTCGTAAAACATTTCCATTTTATAGACCTTATTATTTATTTTTACATTATCCTTATCTGTATTATTCTTCATTTTAATCTCCTCTCTCTCTCTCTCTCTCTCTCTCTCTCTCTCTCTCTCCCTCCCCCTGTATTCCTCTTATTGTATAAACACTTTAGATTTAAATCTTTTACTTAAGTAGCCATCCCTACTGAAATATTGCTTTTTTTTTTGTTATGTAAATATTTATAAGTAGGGACAAGTGTTTTTCGCAAAAAAGATTTCAAGACCAGTTGTACTCCAAAACATTTTTAGTTCATATGCACTTTCGTGGTTGGATGATTTTAAATGTCACGTGCCTCAAGTGCCTGCCCGCAAATCATGGACGTTCAGTATCGGAGTAATTTATTACGACTGGCCCCAGCCAAATAGGAACACGTCTTCTCACGTAGCCACGCGGCCAATAACCACAGTAAGTTGTGGTTGTGGACGTAGGATATTGAAGTCTAGCATGGCCATAAATATTTTCGCGAAATACACCTGTCCCAACATACAAATAGGGTCACCCGTTTTTCGCGGAAATATTCCATGACTAGTTGTACTCCAAAACACGCTAGTTCAGAACCTATATCGCGGTTGGATGATTTAGACTCTAACGCGTCTCAGGTATCTGCCAGCCAGTCATAGGTGGCATGTGTTGGTGTAACTTTATTCTGACAGACTCAGTCGAGTATAAGATGTCTTCTCGCACAAATACGCTGCCAATAGCCAAAGGAAATTTGCAATCTTGCACGTAAGAAGTTGAAGTCTAGTTTGAGCATAAACCTTTTCGCGGAAAACTGGTGGCCCTAGTTATTTATGTTCCCCTAATATTTCGGATGGCTAACTTGGGACTGGTTTAAACATTTTATTTCCTAATTTTTAAATCCAAATATCACCTACATCCAAAACTTATCTGTAATTAGAACACATAATCTCTCGCTCTAGAACCGTAACGAAATCCTCCATATAGGTTAACATCTGATAAATATGACATGAATGAAGGAGTAACATAATCATCCATATCTATTATATTATATGGTATTTAGTAATTACAAATATATTGTATATCACGTATACAGCGTACCTAACTATGAGACCCAGAAGAAAGTTTAATCTCTACCCAGAATAGTACACGAAGAATGTAAAGGAACACTGGCTACAATGTGCGTACATTATGACATGCATACATACAGAGTGCTACAAACAACTGCTGTTTTTTAGATGTGTGTGCAGATTATGGTAGTTTGAAAGACGTCCTGATCAGCATTACAGCACGACTAAAGGGAAATTAATAAGTCAATAGCCCAATGTTATGATTCCTCTCTACATAAAGCTGTAGCTTAGTTGGCAAAAGGAGTCTAATTATTTCTGAAACAGCGATGCTAGGTCACTGCCAACAAGTTCTGGGGTCTGCTGCATCTCTGGAGAAGGAAGATGTTTCGACTAGCCCCTTATACTAGGGTCACCAGATTTTCTGATACATGATGCTGGACACATATCAGAAGAAATGTGTTTCATGATCAAATAAATGTCTTTAACTTCCAGGCAAGAAAGTATTGCAAATACAAGATAACGCAAGTGAAAAGCTGTTCACGGGTACACACAATGATATCTGGGTGGGTATCAAAATCATTATTATAATTTAATTGCGAGTTAACAAACATTAGTAAAAGCTGTTGACGATAATGTGAGCTCTTTTAAAATCAACCTCGGAGAAAAGTCCCTGCATATATTTTTAACGGGTGCATTGAGTGACATGTGCCCAATAAAGTTAGTAGCGGTGGATGGGAAGTAGTTCCATATTTAAACATCGAATAAAATTGTTAGGTAACTGTTTCCGATGACTTAAATTATTTCTTTCGCTTTCTGTTTTTCCATTTTTTAATGCATCGAAGTTTAAAAATTACCGTATTTGATAAATATCTACTTCTTTGTTAATTTCGCACATTCACCTGACCGACGCATGAATAAGGTGATGAGGCAAATGGTAATATTAATTTTATATAAGGTGGAAGAAAACATAACGTGCATACGAGTAGATCCTAAACAGGGCTCCCAAAATGCTCACTTTACCATGCACAGCCTGTAGAGCAGTTTTACATAGACATATATTTCTTTTAAATAGGATAGAGTGGGTATCCGATCAATTCGAACGGTTTTATAAATAAAATAAGTGGAAATAAGAATTAGTTAATAAAAATACACGAACATATACTTCAACATGTATATTTGCTAGTACCAATAATTAGCATATTAATAACATGTTAAACATACACAGAAAAAAATCTGCGTGAAAGATGAAATTAGAAGATACACTAAATTTGGTGGGGTAATTACGATCATGAGTGGGGTAAATCCGATCATGGTAGGGCAATTATGATCACAGATATCTATCACATACGAAATGCTTTCGTCCTTCGGCACCAGAACAGATTTCGTGATACCAGCAACCACATCTCTGGCACATGATCCAATCCCCTCTTTTGACAGACTGGCTCCATCTTCTGTTGCAAAACCACATGCTGCATAATTCGAATCTTTCATTAAGGGGGTTTGTTCTTTGCTTGGGCACATTTCTTTTTCTGTAATCAGTCTACGCTTTTTCACTGCGCCATCCACCTGTTTCTTTTTTTTCTGTCGCAATTTTAACTTTTTCTGTAGTTTCCTTGATGTTTCCTTCCGATGTCAGGTGTCGAGCTGTCTGTTTGTTTCTTGTTTGCTTCGGGGTGTTTGGATTTCTGGATGATTTGTGTGGAGTTGGAATGATGCCGTTAAATAGAGAATTTGTCTTCTTGTTGGGAGACTTTGAGGTAGAAGCTGGTATAAACAAGGTAGGTGAAGCTTGAGAAATGGAGCAATCAACTATGTTTTTAGATGTAGAATGATGGTAACATGACTTACTTTTAGCATGGTCTGGAGAACACTCACGAGAAACATCAGAAGATGGACCTGCAGTGGGTATATTAGGAAGACTTCCTGTTGGGTTTGAATAATAGTTAGCTTGGAAAGCTGCAGATGGTAGAAATTTATCCACTGAGCTTACTTTAGGGTTAAATTAGTTGAGGCCAGTGCACTGAAACCCTTTGGTAGCATTCCCATGCGATGCAGCCTTGTTCCATGCTGCTGTAAAGATATTTCCAAAGTCAGACGGGGTTATTTATTGTGTTGTGTTGTTGTGAATGAATGCAGTTGCGTTCTATGGTGGTAGAAAGTATTTAATGGTTTTAACAACGTTCGATCTAATGGCTGGAGGATGTGTGTGGTATGGGGTGGGAAAAAGAGAAGTTCAATTTCATTGGTTGTACGGAAGTTCAGACAGAGATTTAAGTCAACAGTGCGATGCATGCCAATCTACA
Source organism: Dryococelus australis (assembly GCA_029891345.1). Taxonomy (NCBI): domain Eukaryota; kingdom Metazoa; phylum Arthropoda; class Insecta; order Phasmatodea; family Phasmatidae; genus Dryococelus; species Dryococelus australis. The sequence goes on along the minus strand of CM057006.1, from coordinate 17,707,678 downwards.
ATAAGTAGGCACTTCCCTGGGAGTCGGTTTTCCTGAAAATGGTGCAACCATTTGAGGAGCAAGTCCTCAATTATGTAACCAAATTCAGACAGTGCTGCTACAGATCCAGATATCAAATTCTCACAGTATGACTCCCGATACCGCACGCCCTTAAAAATCACGAACGGTGGCTTCTCTGGCTTCTCAACGAGTCCTAGTTAAGCTGTTAAATTTCCATAGAGTTCGTAAAAACTGCTAAAGTCTTTTTCGTTCATGATAGCTGCACTCAAATTTGATAAAACTTCCTGTTTTCTAAAATATAGTTGAGGAAGTCTGTCCATGAACCCAACTAGCCAATCTTTAACTGCTAATTTTTTGGAATTATTCCAGGGAACTTCGAGACCTTTCACTGCCGCGTACACATATGCTGCATTTCTTACCTGAATGTTAGTCAAAACAAAGCCTCTCTTCGACAAGTTAAGCAGTCTCTCGCACAGTTCCTCTTCTTCCTCAGCATCGAGTACAGATGGATGACCTACTCTATGTTTATATTATTTCCCCTGGCTCCAAATGACTGATGTAGTTTCACTTTTTGGATCCTATTTTGAAGTGTGGTAAACGGTATCTGATGTAAGCTAGCAGCTGCTCTGATGGCTGTATTCCCGCTGAGGATACTGCGTATAGCCTGCGATATCGACTCCTCGGACCACTGAAGGGTAGTGTTTTTTCGTTTGTAGTTTCTTACCATCTGAAATTCATAAAGACACCGGTTTATGTTGATTTGCAATCATAATTTCTTCATCACAAGTAAGGTTCTTGTAAAGTACATGAAATAATAGGTAAGCATCGCATTAGATTATATGTCTAACCTAATCACTTGGGTAGCATGTATTTCTAGTGCATTTGCCTTATATTCCAGAAGGGGTTTGAGGTATAAATCAAGAATAAACAAATTAATAAACTAATATAAATGGATGTGCATCGTGATAAATCTTCTGCCAAGATGATTCCCACAGACCATATTTGGATATTGTTATTGCAATTCCAAATACACATTGACAAGAGTTGAAAACTCTACAGAATAGGCCCCAATAGGGATGCTGACTGTTTTAACAGTATGCTGACCAATCCTCAAATTGCTGGTCTATTATTTTATGCATCTCGTCTTATATTTTATGAATGGGTGATGCATTTGTTCTTGTAACTACTGAATATAAAATATTATTGGTAATCAGTTAGGCCTATACTGAGTGCGACCAGCCAGCCGTCTGTTCTTGAACGATATATGGTTCGACCTGCCCCATTATTATCAGCAGCAGCGAAACCATTAGTCGCTAGGAATGCGCCCCATCAACTAGATAAACCTCACCACTGCCCGAAGGGTGACAGCTAGGAGACTCTAATATAATGTTTGTCGCCAGGACTGACCTTAAAACACCAAGCCTGCCCTTTTCTTTGTCAGCTGAGATTATCTGGCTATGAAACAATAACAAGTAACAGCTATTAAGATGTGGAGTTAACTACAGCCCTTTCCGTCTTAGTACACAGAAATGCGTTTTTCATCATGATTGGAATACCCCCAATGTCTTGATCTGAATTACCCCGCTTTGTTGATTTCCAGCTCTGAAGGCGTAACTGTTAAGTAGAAACTACTTTTTATCGGAACAAATACATGGATACTGTTTTCCAATGAGTAAGCTACAAGACAAAACCAAGGTACTACAAAAATATCAATTTCTGTGACTACGAGGCCTTATTTTGAAACATGAACGTTTATTTAGAGATAAAAAATAATGTTATAACTTACCTTGGTGTCGAGATTGATACCCTTGTAAACTGCAAATTTAATGATACCTGCGAAAACTTTCCACGAATTGAACACCAAGACTCCTAACTCGCAACTGATGGTATGACAAAGTCTTCTTCCTGCTCACTGCTTGCAGTGTTGCCAATTTTCTTATTGTGATAGGATTTGCCCCGCGATCAGAATTGCTCCACTCTACCCTATGGTTTTCATATCAATGCCTGGCGCGCAGCAAAGTGTTATTTTATAAAAACCAGTTCGTAAAATTCACTGCATGTGTATATAATATAATGTGAGTGAAGTGATTTGGATGGCCCTTACCGTCGATGTCTTGAGAGCCAATGAGGGTGAAGCAAGGTGCATACATAGCAGCGTTAAAATGCAAAGGGGGGAAACGGGAGGTCCCCGAGAAAACCCACCGACAAGCGGCATCGTCCGGCAAACAATAATGAAAACAAGTATATTCTTTTTAGACATCAGTTAGTTACAGTGTGTGATATCAGTTAGTTACAGTGTGTGACATCAGTTAGTTACAGTCTGTGACACATCTTCACAAAACATTGCTAACTGTGGATAAATGACTGTATGAATGACTTTCTGAAAGGAAAAAGAATATTATTCAGCAAATGATCTAAATACTACAAATAACAAACATAATACAAACGTTAGTTAGTTGTTGGATCTCTATCATATTAGATTGGTGATCTGTAGTACACGCACGATAAACCAACGTAAATCCAATAAAAACCGCATTTTGGTATTTTGATTGATATTGCATAGGTCTGAAAGAAAGATCATTTAGGAAAATTTGCAGAAAGCAATAAATTTTCATTGGCAAAATAATGGAGGTTGAGCGTCATATTTCAGTTGGCAGCCAACCCAAAAATAAACTTAGAGCCAACGTAGCCCCGAGTGATATTTTGACTTAGGGCCAACTTACTGTTCCCAACGCTGGCCCAACGTCTGGTGCTGGCGTTGGGCCAGCGTTGGGCCAACAAAAAGTTGCTACTGGGGATTATTTAAAATTAATATTTTCCATCATTTGTTAGTTTATTTCGTATAACAGAACGGAATGAAAATGTACGGCGATGGAGGGTCCAATCTACTACCGACATTCTACACTATTTGGTTTCCCGTGTCTGAGACTTATTGAATTCTGATTGGCTGGCGTTAAAAGTTAAACGCAAATACTTGAAGTCTTGCCTACTTTTAACGTCGAGTGTAGTCAGAGCCATTACTATTCGCGGACTCACGACTTACTGTAACGCGTTACTGAATCGTAAACGCGAATACAGCCATGCCTTAACAGTAGGGCCGCCTATTTTTTTGCGATAAAATTTCAGGACTTATTGTGCTCCAGAACACTAGAACTCTGATCCACTTTCGTGGTCGGAAGGTTTTAACAGTCACGCGTCTTAGGTGTGCCAGCGAAATACGGATACCGAGTGTCAGTGTTACCTAATTCTGATTGGCCCAGTCAGCTAAGGAATTGTCTCCCGACAAAGACGTGTGGCCAATAACTAGAGACGGGCGTATTTCGCGAAAATATTTATGGCCATGCTAGACTTCAATATCCTACGTTTAAAACCACAATTTCCTTTGGTTATTGACCGCGTGTCTACGTGAGAAGACATGTTCCTATTTGGCTGGGGCCAATCGTAATAAAGTACTCTGATACTGAACGTCCATGATTTGCGGGCAGGCACTTGTGGCACGTGACATTTAAAATCATCCAACCACGAAAGTGCTAATGAACTACAGTGCTATGGAGTAGAACTGCATGTCTTGAAATATTTTCGCGATAAACACCTGCCTGTACCAATAACTAAGGGAAAACTGTACGTATGCCATAGCACATTGGAGTCTAGCCTTCGCGTAGATCTTCTCGCGAAAAACAGCTGGCCTTACTTAAGAGAACTGCCAAAAATTACCTGTTCCTCAGTGATAAAGTGTTTTGTTTACGTTTGGTTTTTCAACAGAACACACCCTCGGATTTTGAATAAAATAATTTTACTAACTTGAGTATATCACAGCGAAAAATAATAGTGTAAAAACATTTCGAGCACATTATTACACAAAGGGTGTTCTAACCTCAAATCCTATCCATTTTTGCTTTGATAGAGTTATCTGCAATACAGAGCATTCCAGTGTTGGCACATGTAGAGCAAATAGATAGTATATATTCATTGTTACTATTGACTTTCCTGGTAACTTACACGTTAGCAGGCAGTACAGCCAATAGCAATAGGGAAACTCTGGTAGTACGCGGTAGCCAATCAGACACGACACCCACTCACACAGCTTTGCGCAGCCAGTCGGTTTATGGGTACACTCACATCAAAAGAACTGCCAAGAAATTTCGTATCTGTGTACGCATTACTATGCAATTAAATCTTAATAAAGCGAATAAAACTTGGTGGAGGTATGCTAAAGATTAAGGAAAAATATGGAAGGAATAGACCAGGACCCTGCTGAAGATATACTTGTATGCATATAGTGTATACTTCCGCCATATGTACAATTAACATTGCCGTGGGCCTGATCAGTATATGCATGCGTCAGTCAAGTGACACTGATATTATTAGGAAACCAAATATTTTACAAATTTGATCATTTGTACACTTACATACGTTCAAGAATCAGAAAGCGTAATTATTTTTTATTCACTATTCACAAAAGTTTACCTAACGCTTTAAATTGAATGTGTAGACATGGAATTATTTTCTCTCCGAGCTTATCGACGTTACTGGGCGCCTCAAGCCAGTCGTGTGCTGAATAACACATCGAGTGCTGCCCGACGTAATATTACTGTGTCTGGATGTAACTGAGATGTATGGAGTTTGCCGTGATATCTCGACATGCGCATTTCTTACAGACATGGGCGAGGAAATATCACTTCGCCTGCACGTACTTTGCATAAGGTTCTATGCAAAGTAATATTACGTCAGCAACAGTCAAAGGTTGTAACTTACTGTAATGAACAGGTTGGGTTGCAGGCCTACATTATTTTACATGGGAAAGAAGAATTGATTGGGACAATTTCAACTCGGCATTATAATGGCAGACAACCAGCCAGTAGTGAAAGTTGTTTAGTGAATGGACCAATAGGACTGTTTTAGACGAATATACATAACAACAGAACTGATAGTGATGCAGTCATGAATACAGGAAACGCACTTCTAGCTTGTCTTGACTGCCAGTAAATCTGCACCACACTCAAATTGTTCCAAATTTATGAATGTGTGGGCAGTGAAACATTTCAAATGTTTATTTCAAAAGTGATCAGTGATAATTAGAGACGCGAAAATTTCGCATTATCTTTCGGGGACTTGATAAACTCCACTGCCGTATACACAAGTGGTTTCATTGGCCGCTCCACTGTAATCATCGTCATGCATCGGCTTTGTCTCCTTAAAAGCGATTGGCCGCTCCACCGCTGAACTTATATTATTGGCTCAAGAGTTCTCCGAGGCGTTACAGACATATAATTGACCAATGGCTGAAGTTGGTCAAACGCACAGTAACATGGAGTTCAGTGTGCCCTTAAATAATAACGCGAATTTTGCAGGTATTTAGTGATAATTAAACCTTTGTCAACCTATGTTTGAGTTCTTCAGCTGCGCCTATGCCGACTTGGCGGAGTGTCGGGCCTGGAGTTCGGGGTTTTTCACTCCTGCACATGTAGACGATCAGCGGGCAGGACCGTCGCCGAAGTATTGTCTCCGTGAGAGACCTAGCAGTCGCCGTTGCGTGTTCCGCGCCGTTCCATTAGCCAGTAATTAGCGGAGCTGCCCTCGGCGGTCTGGAGCCTCCAGCGGTGGCTCTCTGGAGCCTCCAGGCTCTCGCTAATAGGTTAACCCGGTAGCAGCGGCGACTCCTTCCAAAACAGAAGAGCGGCAGCCGGCTAAAAGAAGAAGAAAAAAAAAAAACACGTTCTGCTCGAGGACTTTCATCTCCCGAAAGATTGGCTCATTAAAGTCGCATCCGTGGCGAGGAGGGGGGAGGGCGAAAGAGTTAGTATCCATCGCATCGGCCGAGGCCGAAATTAGTTGCTCTTGATTTTTTAAAGCTTTATTGCGGGGTCAGGCCTGTTAGTTCGAAGTCGGCGCCGCGTACGGCTAGACGTCTTCGGGGCCCGAGCTCGCTTGGAGACTGTGAGTCGTGAGAGATCAAGTTTAGTTTTTTGGAAACTTAGAGACCTATTCCCGCTTGCTTTATTTATTTATTTATTTATTTTACGAAATCTTAATGCCATGTAGAGACGCGCAAATTTCGCGTTCTCTTTCGCTGACTTGATAGACTCCACTACAGTTTGTATTTTCATTGTCCGCTGCACTGTGATCATCCTCATGTATCTGCTTGGTCTCCTTAAAAAGAGATTGGCCGCTCCACCGCTGAACTAATATTATTGGCTCAAGAGTTCTCCGAGGCGGGACTAATGTATCTTTGACCAGTGGCCGAAGTTGGCCAACCGCACAATACCCTGGAGTTAAATATTAACGCGAATTTTTCAGGTCTCTAGTTATAATTCATTTTTATATGTAGAGGCACTTGTTTTTCGTCCGCGAAAATATTTGCTTACAGGCTATACTTTAACATTCTACATACACTTTCAACTTCCTCCTGGCTTCTGGCAGTGTATATTTGCGAGAAGTCATTTTCTGCATGATTGGGCCAATGAGAGTTAAGATACTCCGGCACTGAACATATGTGATATGCGGCCACACACCAAAGTTATGTTTTGTCACCAAAGACATACAAACACTAGGGGTAATGAAATTTCGCGAAAAGATTTCAAGATAAGTTATATTTCAAAGCACTGTAGGGATGTTTACCTAACTTTATTGGTTGAATTACTTTATGACACGTGTTAACTGTCTGCACACGAATAACGTTGGAGCCGTGCCGATGTCGCCGAATTCTGAGTGGCCCCTGTAAAATACGAAAACGCCTTCTCAAGCAGACAGCAACCAATGGCAATAGACAAACTGCTGTTGGGTGCTTATAGTATTGAAGTCTACCCTGTCCTCGTAATCTTTTTCCCAAACATCACTAACTCTAACAAACACACACAGAATACCAAAGAAGAAAAACTTGAAAAAGAGTACTACACCATGAAGAATTCAGACAAAAAAATCAGCGAGGCAGGACAGTATACAGTAGAGATACACGCAGATATAGGTTGTTCACGGTAAAATGAGCACTTTTGAACGCCCTCATTAAGGTCTACTTGTATGTACATTGTGTACTCTTCCACCATATGTAAAATTAACGTTACTATGGGCCTGATCACTTTATTCGTGCGTCGGTCAAGGGAAACAGTACTTCTTTTTTTATTTTTTTAGATAAGCCGAAATATTTGACTAATGTTTTTATTCTTATACTTAAATCTATAAAAAAAAACAAAAAGAAATAAAATAAAAATATTCCTCGTTTTCACAAATGTTTACTTAACACTTGTAGTTAAACGTTAACACATGTAACTATTTTCTTTCCATCGTTGCCAACTTTACTGGGCGTGTGACAGTCAGTGTACCTGTTAAAATGTACGCAGGTAGGGGCATTGACTTTTTCAAAGATTTATTTCAAAAGTGCTCATTTTATCGTGAACAGCCTTTAACTCTAGATGTCACAAAACAGATGAGCACTGGGGCGAAAATATATATTTGCGCAGAAACTGGATTGTCTTATTTACCTCGCGATAACTGATTTCATCCTCTCTGCCGAATTTTCTATATGTTGTTTAAAGATAATGTTGACAGTACCTTAATCCTTTCAGTCACAGTCTCCTCTAACTGGGACGTTGCATATAAATTGGCTTTGATGGTCTGAACTGTACACAGCAGAACATATCGACCAATGAGAAAGGTTCCCTAAGTAAGGGGGATATCATTCGCTGCCTAGTGTTTGTTTTATTTTCGTGTCCCTATTTTCATACATATTCGGTTTCTTTTTAACGCAAAGCTCTCTTCCTAAAGGGTTAGGAAAAATTCGCGAGTTCAATTATCTGTAGCCTAGACTCCACAGTCATGTGTATACTCGAGCCTCAGATGTTTGTCCATTGGCTGCTGCTTCAGCGAGTAGCCAGTGTTACTTCACACCTGGCAGTATGGCACTCGCTACTTGATTCCATGCAAGTCTTCTATTGGCTCAGAGTCGTCCAGGGCGTGCTTAATAAACTGAGATCCAATAGCAATGTCAACTTCAGTGTACATGTGTTTGACATCTATCTTGTCCTGAAACTGCAAGGCAAAGGTCTCTACTAATAATCCTTTTGTTTTTTTATGTGTGTTGGGTAATTTCTTTAAAATTACGGCCTCAGTTGGAATAAATATTAAAAGGAAGGAACAACCAGTTAAAAAGGCACATTAAATTCAAGCACGCAACTCATGTTGCTAATTTCTGTCATACAAACTTTAAAAGATAGCGGTGAACATGCACACAAATAAGCCTATGATAACTTTTATTCCGCTCATATTTTTACGTATTGCTACTTACTGTTTATTAGGTTTATTGATATTTATCGAGCTGGGTTTAGTATTTTTGTTCTGGGATTGTAGCAAATTACGTTACCCGACTGTGTTTCAAACCCCTTAGGGCAAAGGTACAACGTTGTGATAAATAAACAGACGTGGATGTAAATAAATAACTTCTTCATAAAAACAGTTCACAGTTAAAACGTATAAATAGTGCTAATCAAATATTTGAAATCACGCACACACAGGACCAGCGTATCGACCACTATGAACAAAGGTACGCCATTTCACAGACGCAATAATTAACGAAACACACGTCACAGTATATTTATTACTACCGTAGAAATACAGATTTATCACAATATCGTAACTTGCCTAGGTAGGTTTAAAATACACAACTTCTACAAACGTGATGTATTAATTTGAAGTATTTTTCGTAGTGAGAATAATATACGTTTCGTTTGACAAAACGCAACACGCCATGTCATGGCTCGCCACGTTTGCCAACTTCACTTGGTAACTGCCCCGCCATCATATCTAAATATATTAAATTAAGTAATTCAAACATTAACATCTTTTTTCAGTTGTAAATTACAAATTCAAAAATAATTATTTTGCTGTAATATGTATGAAATATGATACAATTGAAAACATGTATAATTTACTTGCTCACTAGCGAAGTGGAACTTCCCGAGTGTGAAAGAGGTAAAGAGAGAGAGAGCGACAAGCCTCACCAGAAGACAGTTGATTTCAGTCGCCACCTCGCTCGATAAAACATCGTACCATCACGGCATACTCACGATATTTTTCCGCTGTTATTTTAAACTGTAAAAATGAGATATGTTGCCATCGGGGCAACCTAAATATTTCAATATTTCAATAGGCGCCGTTTAATTTACAAATAATATACTAACAAACTAGGCTAAAATAATATTCTAACTGTGAACTATTTCTTACCGGGCGTTGCCAACACGTCGCTGCTCTCGCTGTTGTTAATTCATATTTAAAAAGGAATAAATATTACAAGTTATAGAATGTATTAACGTAAAGTTTCATTTATTCTATAATATAGTACTCTAAAGTTAACCACAGTGTTATATATTTGTGGAATACAGGTTATTGAAAAAAAACCGGTTGACATGTTATGCCTAGAGTGTTTTTTCAAAGGTTGATTTTCATAAGTCGCTTCCAATCGGGAATGGACTATAGTTATAGTGTTATAAAAGATGTTTGCTCGAATAATTTTTGCGATTTTTCATCCTCTCTAACCATATGGATCTCAGTCAGTAATGAACAGGACGAAAGTATCGTGTAAAATGTTTTAAATTTAAATACATTCGCCGTGGCAACAGGCGCTGGATAAACGATTGTGGATTTCCGTATTATAGTGGACGGCGCCCACAGCTCAATATAAGCTAAAAGAAACCATAGAACTACCTAGCAGTCAATAAATAATGTACTATCAAGCGAGAGACGACAAAATGGGGGAAAAAAGTTATTGACGCTTGCCACAAAAAACACAAATCATGAAAAAAATGATTTATTGTTCTCGATTGAAAATAATATATCTATTAGTTGTGCTTGATTATAGTGAATAGTACTTCATAGTGGACGATACAACTGTTCTGATTTTTAATTTATGTTTATATAAGATAATTTAATTTAACTTTTTAAATTAAATATGACCACCCTATCATCAGGAAGCTGGTTTCGCCCAGGCACATGTTACAGTAACGACTTTACTTATAGGAATATTTTGATGGTTTTAAGTGTTTTCATTTCCATACAAATGAGGTATCTTTAAAGACCTTTCTGAATCTCTTACGTTTCCGCGTCTCATAAAATCATTCCCGAACTTAATAACTGAGATTTACTTCGTTTTAAAAAGCGTGTTGATACATTCATTGCTTCCTTAAACAATAACGCTTATTGGCTATAAAATACACATAGTCGTGGGTCTCTTTTTGTTGTTATGGTCGCAATTGTACTTAAAACTTTACTCCTTACATGAAGTGAAGCTTACGACAAAGCGATATTGAGTTTTTATAACGCGTGACTGAATGTCGTCTTCCCTCGACGAAATGAGTTTCGGAAGTGACTCAACTTGCCGCTAATGACGGAGGAGATAAAAAAAAAAATCTCCATTTCCACGTATTCAGATATTGAAGAGCACGCATCAAGACTCTGCTGCTTAAAATGTATTTTGTTTTATTCGGCCACAGTTTCTGTGAATCACTCTTGTGGATTGCGAACGAACTCGTGGTTGAAGGCCAGAAATTTTCACGAATTAGTCTGAAAATACGCTTGACCTAACCTTTTTGAAGAGTACAAGCGTATATACTCGGAGCTACGTTTATATGGGAATTTCTTTGCCCTTGAAAACAACTCACGCTTTTATAAGTTATCTATTTCGCTTGACATTATTGGAATCTAAGTAACAATTACAACTAGCTAACATTTCAATTTTTGTGAATAAGGTTGTCCTTTTTAATAATTTCTCAAATAAAAACGATGGATTGTTAAATGTATCACATTCTCGGCACATTGACTGCTACACAGTCAACGCGCTATTCCACTTTTCGGTGGTCAGTCAATATTGATCATTGAAGAGTACAGTTAGCGTGTCAGGTCTAGCCAGGACCAATAGGACGATGGTAAGATGATATATAGAGACCAACACAACTAAAATTGCTGGAGCGCAGAATATAGGCAGTTCACTTGAACCTTGTCTTCGGTGCTTGTAAATACCTATATACCTATAATACATATAATGCCTATAATAACTTATTTGTAAATGAAATAAGATTTGATTTTCCACTCTACCACATGAAGACCGCTTAACAACATACATTTATAGGAAAATTTATTAACCAGAGTGATATAAAATTATCCTACCTGTTTTAGAAAACGTACATGCAATGTTGAACAACTCTTGCAAGAACAGAAAACCCTGAAATAATGTAAGAGAAGAATTTCTAGACACACTGATAAATCGTGCTTGAATAAATTGCATTACCAAAATTGTGAAAGTATGTCATTAGTATACAGTATATTAATACTACATGGAATATGAGAGCTGTGAACTATGCTAAGAGCTGTAGGCATAAGTTTAAAAATATGACACTTTGAGAAGTTTGAATACTTACAACTAATATAGCAGTGCAATAGTAAAAAAAAAACAATAATTGTCATTGAAGATAAATGTCCCCCTTATAATATTAACATTTATTTATTTATTCGGAAGCACATTACCACGAGAAAAAAGGCCATCGAATTAGTTGGTGCATTTCAGTGAAATGGAACTCCGTCAAAAAAAAAAAAAAAAAAAAAAAAAAGTTTACGCAAAAAAATCATCTTAAATCCAAACTAAATGCACGTACGGTACAGTTAATAACATCTAATATAGTAATAGTATACTCACAGTACGTGCTGAAAAGACAAACATGGGCAAAACACTTCGAAAAATATTTTTTGATTCCCCTACCTTGCCAGGCGGCATATCGGCATATGTCATTTCGAATCTGTGAGTAGCACTCTATAGGATCAGTAAAAGAAAAGGCAATAAGGGCAAATGTTTTAGGAGCAGCAACCGGCCCTTCACCTTTCCGCAACCCCCAGTTACGTTGCCTTGTACACTGTAAAATTTTTTTAGGTAAACTTCCTGAACTGCAATGGAAGTTTTTAACTTATACAGTGTATGGTAATGGTACTATGCATCAGGTTGAAAATATGGGAATGTTTAGTATCGCTAATGTACAAAGTTGGGAACTTCCCTACACAATTGAATCTTCTATGAGCGACTGTAGGAATGTTACTTTGCATGTATGGGAAAATATTTTACTATTCTCTCTTCGTCTCTGTACATACACACGGTATGTTAAATTTTACAAATAATTTCTTGGAGTGTAGCTGTAAATCATAGATCTCTGAGAAGTTATCCTATAATCGAGGGACACATTAAACAACGTCAACTTCACTTCACTACGTTCCTAGCACGTTCAAAAGCACACTTGCTCGGCGAGCGAGCAAAGTGGAGAGAGAGCCCATGGCAATGACAACATGTTCAGTTAATGGGAGCCGTGGTGGTCGAGCGGTCAGCCCGCTCGCCTCCCACCAAGGCGAGCAGGGGTTCATTCCCCGGCCGGGTCACCGGATTTTCGCATGTGGGAGTCGCGTCGGTCGACGCCGTTGGTCGGCGGGGCTTTCTCGGGGATCTCCCGTTTCACCCGCAACTTCGTCCCGACGCTGCTCCATACTCGCCTCAGTCACCCTCATCGGCTGTCAAGACCTCGCTGTTAAGACCCGTCCAAATCTCTTCGTTCACGTTCAGTCCATGTGTTAATGCCCGAGGATATGTTATGTATATAGGATATTTGTGGTTGGCGCTGTACACAAGAAACCAACCGCTGTTGCCGCAGAGCATACAAGTGCCCAGAAACGAGTGAAGTGAGTGAGTGACGGAAACACTGTAAAAAGAAAATGAGGTAAAATTCCCTTAAATGTAAGGGAAGCTAATTACCTCTACATGTAAGATAAAATTACCTGTCAAATATGGAGTAAATTTACATAGCAAGTAAGTACTATTCCCTAAACGTATGAAAAAAGGACCTGACAAAAGGGGAGAAATACCATACAAGTAAGGTAATATTAACTACGTTAAGTAATAAATTTATACTTAAAATTACACGGGGTGTTAATACTGTAAGTTTTTTAATTGCCTTCTGAAGAAGAGTAAGCGAAACCTGAACTCTGAAATCCTCGACACTTACTAGTGAATGAGTGCGAACCATGGTCCTCTATCACTAAAGGCCGAAGCGCTATCCATTACACCACGACGATGACGTGAAAGCACCTCTGAATATTAGTGTCGTAAACGATAGTTTCTTCCGCCCGTCCTCCCGCTTTGCTGTTAAGAATGCTGAAGAGATGCACGCGTCGTAAGGCAATTTTCTCCATCCATTTATGGGATTTTCCACCACTATGTACGTGAATTTTTCTCCAGAGTGCAGTAATTTTACCTTACACATAAGGAAAACTATGTTTCCCACACAAGTTTGCGAATATTACCTTACACTTGCCAGGTAATTTTACAGTGAAGACTTGGGCGGCTCTTAACATCGAGGTCTTGAGAGCCGATGAGGGCGACCTGAGGTAAAGCCTGTTCACGATAAAGTGAGCACTTCTGAAATGAACCTTATAAAAAGGTCACTGCTCGTGCCTGTATATATTATAACGGGCGCACTGAGTGACATGAACCCAGTAAAGTTAGTAACGATGGACGGAAAGTAGTTCAATTACTTAACGTCGAATAAAAAGTGTTAGGTAACAATTTGTGATCACTTAAATAATTTTATCCCTTTCTACTTTTTAATTAATAGAATGGTAAAAAATGAGCAGGTTTTTAAAAATATTTACTTTTCTAATAATTTCACAGTTTCATTTGAACGACGCACATGAATAAAGGGCTGAGGTCCTTTGTAGTGTTAATTTTACGTAAGGCGGACGAAAATACAACGTGTATACAAGTAGATCTTTGAGCAGGGCTTTCAGAAGTGCTCATTTTACCGTGGACAGCCTAAAAGTAGGGATAGGAAAATTTCGCGAATTCATTTCAGGACAAGATAGACGTCAAACACATATATAGTGAAGTCACCTTCGCAATTGGATCACAGTTTGTTAGACCCGCCATGCACGTCTCTGAGCCAATAAGAGGCTTGCAAGGAAAAGTATTGCTAATCCCGTAACTGCCAGGTGTGGGGCAAGAGCCAATGAACACTCAGTTGAGGCTCCAGTATGCAGAGGACTGAGGAGTCTAGCTTACAGGTCACTGAACTCGCGCAATTTTCCTATCCCTACCTATAAGTACGAAAAGGCGCCGGAATTCACGGTCGGGAGGGGGGGGGGGGGAGGATTCCCGAGAAAACCCGGGGACCAGCAGAACGATTCCCACATGCAACACACGGGAGAGACCCCACCAGGAATCGAACCCGGTATCGCTTAGGTGGTAGGCTCGTAATCTGACCACTCTGTAAACCCAGTGTTTGGACGTATACCCGCATCTCAGTCAATAAATAGCTACGCTCCTGCCTACCTGTCACTGATTATATGCAACTACTTCTGCTACTCTCAATCATTCTCTCCTCACAACACTTTCTCCAGTAGGCCAGGGTCGTACAGGGGACTAATAACTGCTAGTGACTATTATTGAAAGGGGATTTTACCAAACACATTTATTACAACTCTTTAACTGAGCATAACACAATACTTTAAACACTACTACAATGTCTCTATCAACAATCCACTGACTTTACTTTACTCCGTCTGACAATATTATACTTGTACACGAGAGGTAAGAATTATACAAAACTATGAACTGACTGCCTTACTGATACAATACAAGATATAGAGGTACACGAACAACAGATTACCAAGTAACTAAGCGGATACAAGAATATAGCTTCGCAATAGACTCTAGCCTTGCTACGTGATATTACTATTTAATTACGGGGTCTCGATATAGTCTGTTCACGATAACGTGAGCACTTTTGATGACATAGTTACTTTTTTATTTAGCCATTTTTTATCCTGTAGTTACATTTTTAAATAGATATTGCCATGTAAGTAATAAACACAGTGTGTTTATTCCGTCGCACTTGGAAGTTAACGTCCAAGGCTAAAATAATATATATTTTCGACTACTAATACAAATGAGAAGGCTTCCGAAAGTGCTCACTTTAACGTGAATAGACCATAAAGGGAATACCACCCTACCGCCTACTAGCCTGACTTATGCTCGCCAGTAAGGCGTGTCTCGTAGATGGCCCAGCGCTCCCCGGACCTCTGCATTCTTGTCGTCGTCTGCCAATTTGGAGTGGGGGGGGGGGAGGAGGAGCGTGGCTTTCGCTTTCATACTCTCTCGTCACTAGCTCACTAGGGGCAGCGGTGGCGCAGTGGCTAGCGCACTCGCCTCCCACCACGGCGATCCGGGCTCGATCCCTTGGATTCTCGCATGTGGGAATTGTGCTGGACGGTGCCGCTTGCCGGCGGGTTTTCTCGGGGTACTCCCGCCTCCCCCGCCCTCGCATTCCAGTGCAGCTCCATCCTAGGGCCTCACTTCATGTCATGTTCAGGGATGACGTCACTCGGAGGGTGATGCCTCGCCCTGGGTCCACCTCCCATACGTATTTATTATATACTAGGTCACTCAGAGATGTAATTAAAACAGCGTTGTTGAAATCCATAGTACATGCAAGGTTAACTTCTAAGTTATGGTGTTCGGGATCCCTGGAGACCGCTACAAAATGTTCTGGAAGTACAATTTTTTCCAGGAAGGATAAAAAAAACAATTACTCATCTAGAGAGACAGATGTTTTTCGCGAAAATATTTCAAGACCAATTGTACTCCAAACACTTAAGTTCATATGAACTTTCATAGTTGGATTATTTCAAATGTCTCGTGCCTCAAGTGTCTGTCCGCGAATCATGGACGTTCAGTATCGGAGTACTTTATTCTGAATGACCCAGTCAAATAAGAACACGCCTTCTCACGTAGACACGCGGCCAATAATCAAAGGATATTGACGTCTATCATTGGCACAAAAATTTTCGCGACCTGTCCCTACCTATCTACAGCCACCAAATTTTTTTCATCATGTTAACACTTTTTAGACTACGCTCGAGTGTAGCTCGAGCAAAGCTAATTGGAATATATCTTTGTTGTTCAGAACAAAACTCTCACGAATGTGCAGTCTTTGTTCGGGTAGTGTTCAACATGACCTCACAAGGACACCACAGCGCAGTAACAGTAATATTGCTAAAGATAGAATTTCTTTTTTTATAACCATCCAAAGGGACATGATTGACTGTAAATTCTTTTATTCGCTAAAGGACGTTTGATAGTGTCAATATCAGCTCGGCTCTCCATTGGTTGATGACCGGCCAATAATGAACTCTGTAAAGTACAGGTGTGGTATGGACCAATGGGTAAGCATACCAGCAGTTTTCTTTTTCTTATTGGACACGAGTTTTTGTGAGACGACATTTTCTTATTTTACTGGGCCAATCGTAATAAAGTAGTCCGATACTGAATGTCCGTGATTCGCGGGCATACACTTGAGGCATGTGAGATTTAAATTCAACCAACTACGAAAGTGCATATGAACAAAATTATTTTGGAGTACACTCTAAATTCGAATCAGTGGGAAACCACCGATTCGCAGTGAAATTCAACTACTACAATCAATGAAAATGGCTCCACTTAGAATCAGTGGAAAACCACTGATTGTTTCAGTGAAAAATTTTACTGATTGAATTAGTGACGTGAAACGATTTCACTGATTAAATAAAAGACGGCTGACTGCAGTGGCGAATTAAATATTGATTTTATTGAATGTAGGCTAATAATTACATTAGATTAACATATTCACGGTGATTTACTATTAATACTGTGCAATTTACCGTAATTTAAAAAAGTAAAAAAAAAAATTGCAGGTGGCGCACCCATCACCTCCAGACAGTTACCTTACCATGTTTAGCCATTGTTGTTGTAGTTGTTGTAGTTGGTATAGTTGTTGAGCTCAAGTGAGACAAGTTCCCAGCGCTACAAGCGAACTGGATATCTGCCGCGTCAGAGGCACCGGGACGCGAACCCGCGACCCTCCGACTACAAGTTGGCCAGCCTACCCCTGAGCTATGAGGGCAGGGATCCATCTGAGCTACCACGCCAAGTTGAAACTGTCCAAGGAAAATAAATATATGTCTTATAGTATCGCTGCGAAATCGTATAGTTTGAGATTCTTTACTCATACTTTTAGTTTTTGGTTTGATAGGTTCAGTTAGGATTGTTAAAACGAATAGTAGACTACATATGAGTGCACTCTCTTCGCCACATTAAATACAGCATAAACCTCCAAACAGAGTGCTGTGACGATTACATGGAAACGAAATGAAAGACGTAAAAACGAAATGAAAAACTTAAAAGCGGAATGAAAGTCTGTGTGTTCATATTACCTCGTAAAATGGCGTTTTGAAAGACGAAACGCATTTTAGAAAGTATTTTGTATTTATTTTATTCGTTTATTCGTTGTTACTTCACTGGATACGCGTTGTTTAACGACCATTTTTACACGCAGTTTCACTGATACATCAGTCAAAAATAATTAGAGACTGCGAGCAAGTTGCTCAGATGTTTCACTGGTCCATCAGTCAAAAAATAAACCACTCGGAAAACAGTGGGAAAAATGACTGACGAATCAGTGGGAAATGTCACTGAATCAATCAGTGAAAGAAATACGTCATGTTTTCACTGGTCCATCAGTTAAATTCACTGAAGTGGCTGTTGTGTAAGTCTGATACGTTTGACTAATTGAGACAGTGAAATTATCACTGTGGAGTGGAGTGCACAACTGGTCTTGAAATATTTTCACGAAAAACATCTGACGCTATCTATGAGTAAATAACAGCGGCAAGATTTGTCATCGTTGTAGCAGCCTTCTTGGGAGATCTAGCCAGCCGAATACAGGAGATACGACAAAAGAGCGCATCAGCACCCGTGTAGGAATACGGCATTAAAAGCTCCTGTGTATTTTGTTTTGCCTCGCAGCCTGCAAAACTGCCGTAATCACAGGTCTGTCATAGTGTTTTTTTTTTTTTTTAATTCTTCCTGCTCTTTCTTTGTCATTATTCGTTTCCCAGGAATCCAGGGAGGTCCATAGTTGCACCGGAGTTGACTGTACTCGGAGCTACCAAAAGAGTCGCCATTAAAGCCTGGCAGACAAGCTAATGTGTTTTCGTGGAAAGGGAAGTTAAAAAAAACGATGAGAGAAAGAGAGAGATAGATAGATGGAAGAGGGTTAAGGGCGCCGTCCAGACAATGACAGCAACAGTGGGCAATCCCTCTCACCACAGCTTTTACGACTGATAATGATCCGATAGGCCTCGAACCCCCGACCCGACTTTGGTCTGGAGAGTAGCTTCTTGTTTGTTTATGGCGCCGCGCGGCGAAAAGGAACACAAGAGAAAAAAATTATTATTTTCTTCCTTCCGCTCAGACTCCAATAAACACTTTGTCCCTAGGTAGCAGCCCTTCTGGACTACAATTAACTGTCCGTCGCGGCTGGCCCGGTTCTGTCCTCTTTGGCGGATTACCCATGGCTACCGTCACCTGTATTTTGGCGAAGAGATTTGCGCCCAGACTAGACTCCGATGTACTACGGGCGCACTTATAGCTTTTCTTTGCTCATCGGTAGGGACCTGCGGAATTCGCGCAGTTTTTGGCGTCAAGCTAAAATTCACAGTAGTGTATAAACTCGAGCCGGCGTCGTTTCTCCATTGGCTGCTGCTTATCTGTTAAGCCACACCCACTCTGAGTGAATTGCACGTGATTGGGGCACACGATTGTGGAGTATTCATTTATTGGCGCAGAGTTAACCGGGATGTGTCAGGGGCAGATGAAGAATGGGCCAATTATAAATGTATTACAAAGAAATCGTATTTAAAGTCCATTATGTCCTGAAATAATAACGCGAATTTTGCACGTCTCTAATATACAGACCACGTGTCTTTGTGGAAGACAGTTTTTTTTTTTTTGCCTGACAGCGCCAATCAGAATTAAGTTACGCTGACACTGGACGTCAGTAATTGGCTGGCAGACCCTTAAGAGGTGTGTAAGTTAAAATCATCCAACCGCGATAGTTTTAAATCGTGATTAGGTTAGGTTAGGTCAATTTACTAAGTGTAGATGTGCTCATGTGAATATCATCATCTTATAACATTTGGCGAAATATATTTACCAAATAAATTTGAAAAACACATATCGTTTCAAATTGTATTATTTATTACTCCATTATTACAACAACAGCAACACTTTCTCACAAACAACTAACAAACTATCATAACTTTCTCTCAACTATGTCATAATACTGAGGCTCTTCATTCATCCTTCACTGTAGGACGATGCAAAGACTCTTTTCCAAAATTACCACTACCAAGCTATCGTATATCAAAATCCTCCAATTCGAAGCAGAAAATTGGTTATCAAAACTACCAAACAAACACACACGACTTCTTGAAATAAGTGACTATATTTATCATCAAAGCTACAATCATTATGGCTCAAATCATAATACAAAAGGAATACTGAGATACATTAAGCAATACTACATATACTACATTCCGTTTTGCTTATACCAGGTACATTCTTTAAAGAAATATTTGATTAAGATCTGTCTCAACATGACACATTATGATGCGCAATTTTAATTAAAGACGATGTACAAATTGACTAGGAACACCCGAATTTCGCGAAAAAATTTTTTGCACATGCTAGATTTTAATAGCCTACCCGCGTACCAGCAGTTGTCATTTGCTTATTGGCCAGGAGTATTTATGAGAAGACATTTTCTTACTTGACTGGCCAATCAGAATTAGGCAACACCGATCCTGTACGTCTGTGATTCGCGAGCATACGCCTTGGAGGCGTAACACCTGGATCAGCCAATCAAGAAAAGTGATTGATTTAAGCTAATGTGTTATGAAATACACTTGTTCTTGAAATCTTTTCGCGAAATTCGGGTGTCCCTAAAAATGACCTTGCATCATTCTCTGACATTACTTTTAAAAGGTTGATATTAAAAAAAAAATATTCCTGAACAGTTTATATACATTAAATATGAAGTAATTTAATTTAATTTAATTTTCTGTCTGAGTTTCTGTATGATTACGGGTATTGATTATTTTGTATCTCTGTTTTGAGACCACGTATTCAGTTTAGTAAATCATCACCAAGGACACCCGGTTTTCGTGAAAAGTCCTTGATTTCATGTTGTGTTTCGGAAAAACTTTAAGCTGATATCCACTTTAGAGGTCCTATGATTCAAACCCGTTCAGACCCAATGTACACATTTGTATACATTACTCACTTGTAGGTAATTTTTGGTCTGTTCTGCACACTGCGAACTCGATGATCAATGGTTTTACCTGGGGGGGGGGGGTAAATGAATCGCAAATCATCTTAACTGCTATAGACCATAACTGGCTGATATTACTGTAACCGAACACATAGCCTACAGTTAACTGGCTGTGACAACTAAACAAGTGTTGTGTAGACTTGAGTACAGCATGCATAATATATTTTTCTATTTGCAACGCCTTAAACTGGTAATTAATAGGGGTCTGAAAGGGTTCATTATCCTCGCGTTTTAGGTGCCTGCCTGCGATTCACAAACGTCGGTAACTAGGGGTACACTATTTCTGATTGGCTCAGTCACCACAATGTGTTCTTACAAATAGAGTGAAATAAAGTTGCAACTGTGCACGTAGGACATTGAAGTCTAGCCTGCATGTAGAATTTCTTTTCCGCAGAAATCGCGCCTCTTTGGTCACCCCGTTTTTTTTTTTTTGGGAGGAAGTCAAAACAATTGTAGTGATTTCATTTGTTATTAGTAGGGCCACCTGTTCTTAGCGAAAAGATTCCACGACTAGTTGTACCCCGAAACATTTCAGTTCAGAACCAATATCGCGATTGGATGGTTTTGAATCGCATGCGTAGGTTT
The DNA here is from genome assembly GCA_029891345.1 of Dryococelus australis. Lineage (NCBI taxonomy): Eukaryota > Metazoa > Arthropoda > Insecta > Phasmatodea > Phasmatidae > Dryococelus > Dryococelus australis. Next base: position 17,686,868 of record CM057006.1, on the reverse strand, counting down.
ATGAAAGCCATTCACGGTCGTCCAGTGCCGGGTTCACCTTTGTTTGGCTGGCCCAGTCGGGTAGGAGATGTTTTCTCACAGACATGCGGCCTGTAGCCTGAAGGAGATTTGCTAGCTTGCACGTAACAAGTTGAAGTCTAGTCTGCGCGTGGATCATTTCGCAAAAAAAAAAAAAAACAGGTGACACTACTGATACGTAAACCGTTTAGGTCACAAATTGTTGGTATTTGAAGGCGAACACGAAGCCTTGAGCGCATTGACTGTGAGAACGAAACAACTGTTGAGTCGACTTAACACATTGAGGTCTGCGCACATTTACTGGCACTTAAGACAGATTAGAAGTGAGTCACCTATATCCACTACTGCAAGAACACCGGTTCTGTTGGCGTCTGTGTTAGAACTCACCATCGTCCTATTGGTCCATACCACACCGGACACTACTCTGTACTTTACAACGTTAATTATTGGCAGGTCATCAACCAATGGAGAGCCGAGCTGATATTGACCAAATAAAATGTCCTTTATCGTATAAAATGATTTAAAATCAATAATGTCCCTTTGAGTGGCTATAAAAAAATAAATTCTATCGTTAGCAATATAATTGTTACTGAGCTGTCGCGTTCTTGCGAGGTCATGTTAAATACTTGCCGAACAAAGACTGCACATCCATGCGAATTTTATTCTGAACAATATAGAAATTTTCCAATTGGCTTTGCTCGAACTACATTCGAGCGTAGTCTACAAAGTGTTAAGTACAGCACCCATCATAAAATTATTTGTTTACGACACCTGAAACCGTAAATTAAAGTGGGTCAGAAGTAAAGTGGAGTGGAGAGATTTGGGCTGCTCTTGACATCGAGGTCTTGAGAGCCGATGGGGGTGAAATAAGGTGCGTATGGAGCAGCGCCAGAACGCAAGGGCGGGGGAAACGGCAGATCCCCGAGGAAACCCGCTGACCAGCGGGATCGTCCGGCACGATCCACTCATGCGAAAATCCGGTAGCGACCCCACCCGGGAATCGAACCCGGTTCTCCCAGGAGAGAGGCGTGTAGTCTGTCCAGTACACCACCGCGGCCCCGAAGTGGGCCTGAAAAGAAGATTAATTTAGGAGTAATTTTTTTCTGGTGGTGTGCACGCTGCGCTTGCGCTTCTGTAAGCGCGGCTGTTCTTGTCGCCAGGGTAATTAATACTCCCAGATGCCATTGCCAGCCCCGCTGTACTCACTCCCCTTAGGATGGCACATCGCACGACAGGCCGCCTGGGGTGCTAATGCACTTACCCATCTTCAGGGAGGGGATGGTCTGGGAGGGGGGAGAGGCAATCGAGTTAGCCCGTCACGTGATTGAACAGCCAGGAGCACGGAATTGGATTGGTCCTCGCTCCGTCTGACAGCGACGTTCAGCAGACTCTGGATGAACGACTGGGTACCATAAACCCTGGCAGGGGTTGCTTCCTGGTGCTCCCAAGTCCCAGTTCTGGCTTGGCAGAGAAAATACATAGAGCCATTGATAGGGACCTGCAAAATTCGCGTTATCATTTGAAGACAGAATATACTTCAAATACATATGTGTTTGTACTACCCTTGTCGTTGGTCTACAGCTGGTTTGACACGCCCTGGAGAACGCTGGCCCAATAGGCGCCTTCCACTGTGATAACAGACAACCAATGTGCAGCTGATATCAGCCTATTTGTACATAAGAATGTAAAGTCTAGCCTGCAGGTCATTAAAGTCGCGAATTCTTCAGGTCTCTAGACATACTCTAATGTATATAGGGCGGTGAATTCTAGCGTGGTACAAAATAACCACGCGTATTTTTCATGTCTCTAGCCTTTGATTTTTTGCGGGGGAAAAAAAAAAAAAAAAAAAAAAAAAAAACGGAGCACACATTAGACTTGAATACTGTGGGTACGCTCCTGGTGTTTTTATAACTCCATTGGCTGCTGGTGCCGTTTCCGCATTTGACCGAGCCACTAAGGATTCTGTACGTCTGGCACTGATCCTTCTTGACTGGTGCGCAAAAAGTTAACTCGGAGCAGAACATGATTCAGCCAATGAAGAAAGCTGGACTAACCTACGTTGCTTTCAATTGTAACTTGTCGCGAAATACACCGACCCCTAAATATACATGAGGTTTAAGGAAGAAACGGCCACCATTTCAGAGCCACACCACAGAGTAACTACGCGGTTTCTCTATTTGTTATGTGTCTCATATGTGTCTCACTGTAAGGAATTGTGTCTATTATAATTTTTAAAAACCATGGAATATTTCAACGTTAATAGTTTTTCAAGACTCACATGAAACTAAGTATTTTGTCGCCTTTTCATAAATTAGGTTATCTGAACATAAACGTGGTCGTTGAGAAGTGTCCAAGCCAGCGAGAATCGCTGTGACTACCCCACTTCTTACGATACTTATTCTTCAGTGAAACAGTGCTTCAATCTATAGCGACAATGACCGCGGGTTTGGAGTAGTGGTTAAACCCTTGACTCGCATTTGAGGAGTACCGGGGTTCGAATCCCGGTCTGGCCACCATGATCTCGGTTTTCCATGGTTACCCGAAATCACTCCAAGTCAGTGCTGAGATAGTTCCTTAGCGAAGGCCACGGCCTATTCCTTCCCATTCATTCCCCAATCCCTCTTCCCTGTGCAACTTGATCCACCTCCAATGACTAGGGACCTGCAAAATTCGCGCTTATTTTTGGCGTCAAGCTAAAATTCACAGTGGTGTATATAGTCGAGCCGGCGTCGTTTCTCCATTGGCTGCTGCTTAGGTGTTAAGTCACGCCCATTCTGAGTGAATTTCGCATGATTAGGGCAGACAATTGTGAAGTATTCATGTATTGGCGCAGAGTTACCCGGGGCGTGTCAAATAAATAATGGGCCAATGACAAGCGTAATACGAAGAAATAGTGTTCAAAGTTTAAAATGTTCTGAAATAATAACGTGAATTTTGAAGGTCTCTTCTAATGACTACGCTGTCGACGAGATGTTAAATCCACTTCTATAGTATGTTCACTGTAAAACGAGCACTTTTGAAGCCCTGCTTGAGATCTACTTGCATACACGTTGTGTATTCTTCCATCTTATGTAGAATTGACATTGTCGTGGGCCTCATCACTTTATTCATGCGATGGTCAAGTAAAGCTGTGAAATTATTAGCGAAGTAAATATTTTATCATTTTTTTACACTTTGACGCATTAAAAAACATAAAGCAAAAAGTATAATACAAGTCATAACAAATTATTACCTAACACTTTTTACTCGGCGTTAAGATATGGAACTACTTTCCAGCCTTCGTTACCAACTTTACAGCGGGTGCGTGGCACCCATTGAGACCGTTAAAATATATGCAGGTAGGAAAAGTGACATTTTTCTAGGGTTGATTTCAAAAGTGCTCACTTTAACGTGAACAGCCTTTACCTACCTACATACAGTGACAATGGTGTGTATTTTCTTAACAAAATACTGTGTACCAAAACCATACAGCCACCGCTTAAACGTATGAGGAAACAGAACACACTCGAAGTTTGTTTATGCTATTTTCCATGGCCGACGCCATACTTCCTTACGGCTGGACGTATACTAACAAAGGAGGCTTATTAGCACTTTATAGACTGTGCTCGAGTGTAGCTCGAGCAAAGCTAATTTGACAATTTCTTTGCTGTTCAGAACAAAACTCTCATGGACGTGCAGTCTTGGCTCGGCTAGTGTTTAACACGACATCACAAGAACACAACGGTGCAGTGACAATGATATTGCTGGTGATAGAATTTATTTTATTTTTATAGCCACTCAAAGGGACATGATTTATTGTAAATCCTTTTATACAATAAAGGACATATTATTGGTTCAAGATCAGCTCGGCTCTCCATTGGTTGATGACCGGCCAATAATGAACGCTGTAAAGTACAGGGTAGTGTCAGGCATGGCATGGACCAATAGGCCGATGGTGAGTTCTAACACAGACACCAACAGAACCGGTGTTCTTGCAGTAGTGGATATAAGTGACACACTTCTAATTTGTCTAAGTGCCAGTAAATGTGTGTAGACCTCAATGTGTTAATTCTTAATGCTTCCAAAAAAAATTTCAAAATTAACAATGAGAAACTGCGAGTGTCCATATGACTATGCAAAGCCAGTGATTTTTTTGCGAAACTATTTCGTTGCTAGGTCTACTACGAAACCCCATAAGTAGAGATAGGAAAATTTCGCGAATTCATTTCGGGACAAGATAGATGTCAAACACGTATATAGTGAAGCCACCTTCGCATTTGGATCACAGTTTGTTAGACCCGCCCTGGACGCCTCTGAGCCAATGACAGACTTGCAAGGAAACACCTTGGGTATCCCATAACTGCCTGGTGTGGGGTAGCAGCCAATGAACACACAGCTGAGGCTCCAATATGCAGAGGACTGATGAGTCTAGCCTGCAGGTCATTGAACTCGCGAAATTTTCCTATCCCTACCCATAAGTAGAGACCTGCGAATTTCGCCTTGTTATTTACCGACAGACTGTACTCCAAGACGCTTTATGTGCATTTGGCTGTTGCCTTTGGGAGGCAACATGTGTGTGGTTCGTCCCAAGGAGACTTTGAGCCAATGGGAAACACTCAAACCAATCTCCAGTAACGAGGCTGCTCAAGTAAACGACGGCGTATATAGTCGGTTCACGACTGGAACAGACTTTTGAACAACACCTTAGTCGTCAGCTGCATGCATCGTGGCAACTGGCGCGGGCACAGTTAGCTTGGCAGCACGGAGAGAGAATATAGTTTGAATGTTTGAATGTATTTTCTTTATCTATTCCTTAAAAATGGGAGTAGGAAAGATTCCGATTAAGTCTGTTCCAGTCATGAACGGACTCTAGTTGTCAATATAAGACACTGAAAGCTAGCGTGTTAGCACATAATAACGCAAATTTCGCAGGTCTCTAATAACTCTGATCCACATTTATGGTTGGATGACTTGTGCATCACATGTCAATCACGGGACTTATTTCTCGCAAAGACAGATTCCCGAGTATCCTGTCTACTTAGGCAAGAACTTGCCGATGGCCACAGCAGCCACTGGTGAAGGGCAACGTGTAATTGCTCGCATTAGAGTATTGAAAACATTCCTACTTTCAGATTATTTCTCGAAAAATCACTGCCTCTTCTATCACAAAAACATTTAAAATAAAGTGTCCAACACTTTGACCAACCACATCTACCGAATGCTCGCGCGTCGACGTCGCACCATTCACTAGTAAACCAATCACGTTAAGCGGTGGAAACCCACACAAGTGGCTAGCCCCAAGCAACGAGCGACAAAGTGGGGAGGGGGAAGCTCCTTGTCGACCCTCGCTGCTATATATACACTATCGATATTACACTCGCTCTGAAGTCGATAGCACTTCCGCGACGCCCATGCACTAGTTACTCCATCACGATAGATGTGTTCAAGGTTATGTAAGCATTCTTGGAACCAACCTTTGAAAAACGTCACTGCCTCTACCAGCGTCTATTTTAACGGAACAGTGACTGTAATGCGTCCAGTAAAGTTGGCAACGATGGAGGGCAAGTTGTTCCATTTCTTCACGTTGAATTATAACTGTTATATACACATTTGTAAATGCTGAAATTATTTCTACTGCTGTCGGTTTTGGTATGTATATGAATGCAAGAATGAGTAAATTTTTAAATTATTTGCTTTCTTAATAATTTCAATTCCACTTTACCGACGCATGAATAAAGTGATCGGGCACATGGCAATATTAATTTTACATGTGGGCGAATATTGAGTTGAGTTGAGTTGAGGTATTTGGGTGGCTCTTAATATCGAGGTCTTGAGAACCGATGGGGGCGAAATGAGGCTGAGAATGGAGAAGCGCCGGAAAAGAGGGGATGAGGGAAGCGGTAGTCTATAGTGAGTAACCAGCCTGTAATAGGTGTAAGGCTGTTCATGGGAAGGAAGTACCATGAACAAATGCCTGGTGGTTAAGTCATGACCTGGTTCAGGGAAATACTAGACCTACTCGCTTGGTGAGGTTGGGATGATTAGCACAGCATAACTGGCCTACAAGGGGCGTAAGGCGACACGATTTATAGTACCCTCTGGGAGTGGCCAAGACTAAGGGATAGGACCTCCCTCTCCTGATGTGAAACAGTGGACAAGCTGAGGAGATGGGTACTCACACCTCCTCGTGGTACCGCTGGGTACCACGGGGGTCAGCAAACGTGGGTAACCCAGGCGTTCCCTATGCCAAGTTTCCTCGCTGAAAGGGGTATCCGCCTTCAGGAAAGGCTTATTACGGCAGATAGGAATGGCCTGGAATGGAGGTAGGCTGGTCGACCACTGCAAACAGAAAACATAACCCAGACGATGACGGAGTGGCATTTCAAAGTTATCGAGCATTATATAAATATTATTTTAGAGTTCTCCAAAATCATTAGGGGCACGTGTTTTTCGCGAAAAGATTTAAAGACGAGTTATACTCAAAAACACTTTTGTTTATACGCACTTTCATGGTTGAATGATTTTAAATATCACGTGCCTCAAGTACGTAGTACTTTATAGGAGTACTTTATTACGATCAGCCCTGCCAAATAGGAACATGTCTTCTCACGCAGACACGCGGCCAATAACCAAAGGAAGTTGTGGTTGTGGATGTATGATATTGAAATCTAGCGTGGCGATAAATATTTTCGCGAAATACAACTTTCCCTAAACACAATTAATAGAGGTTTCTTCAGATTCCCGTATCCCAAAAAACTACCACTTGAGCACGGGCTGGAATACGATAGCAGCCTGTATTGAAAGTTGCCTACAAAATTCCCATCAATTCAAAGAGAGAGGGTCGCCGCTTGAAGTTCCATAGGTAGACACATGAAAAATTCACGAGTTCACTGACCTCTGGGCTAGACTCCACAGTCCTGTGTAAGGTCATGAAATATCAGTGTTCTTTGGTTACTTGCTGTCTCGTGGAATGCGATGATTGGTTCTGTATTTTTTGTGTGTTTAATCATTGGCTCAAAGTTGTCCAGGAGGTGCAGAACAACAGGTGGACCAATAGCATAAGCAATACAAACGAACAAGGTGTTGAATTCTAGCTTGTCCCGAGATGAAACCGCGAACTTTTCAGGTCTCTATACATAGGTACACTTGCAATGACTTGCACTGTACTCGTTGTGCTTCTGCGCCTCAAAGGCAACCCCCTTAACTTATATATATGTGTGTGTGTGCGTGTGCGTGAAGCCTTGTTGGAATTATACGTCAGAGCGTAATCCCCAAAGTATAAAATATAATGGGGGGGGGGGGGGGAGTCACTAGAACACAATAACATGCATGTCGAGATGGTCCCAAGAGACAGTCAACGAAGCAGGACAAGACTGCCAGTCACCCAGGGCGCTGTTGCATGCGAGGGGGTGAAACGAGCCCCCAACTCCACCCCTGGTCGGTGTCCAAGGGGTAAAGAGTCAATCAACCCCCGCCAAGGACGTGCGGGAGAAGGGGAGGTAATGCTCCGCACCCCCGGGGACCGCTACAGAGCACGCGATTTCCGTGGGAGTCTATACTGGCTCCGGCGCCGATTGAAAAAGGAAGGACAAGGTTATAGAGGGTGCCACGCCAAACCCTGTTTCACCCTTTCAGAATAATCTTTCCTTGTTATTTTACAGTATGTTTGAACACTTTGAATGCACTGAGTGTAGTCCATTCGCGGTTTATTCACACGTTTTGAATCAATTTTTTTAAATTACCGCATGAATGACGCAGTTGGTTGTCTCCTAAATATGTCATGTAAAGGCTGTTCACGATAAAGTGAGTACTTTTGAAATCAACCTAAGAAAAAAGTCACTGGCCCTGTCTGCATATATTTTAATGGGCGCATTGAGTGACATGCGCTAATAAAAGTTGGTAATGATGGATGAAGAGTAGTTCCATATCTTAACGTCGAATAAAAAGTGTCAGGTAACCATTAGTGACAACTAGGGATAGGGAAATTTCGCGAGTTCAATGACCTGTAGGCCAGACTCCTCAATCCTCTGCATACTGGAGTCTCATCTGTGTGTTCATTGGCTGTTGCCTCACACCTGGCAGTTATGGGATTCGCAAGGTGTTTCCTTGCAAGTCTCCTATTGGCTCAGAGGCGTGCAGGGCGGGTCTAATAAACTGTGATCCAACTGCGAAGGTGACTTCACTATATATGTGCTTGACGCCTACCTTGTCCCTAAATAAATTCACGAAATTTTCCTATCTCTAGTGATGACTTAGAATATTTTTTTCGCTTTCTGTTTTGTTAATGCACAGAAGTGTAAAAATTGCCATATTGGTCAATTTTTTTCTGATAACTTAAATTTCTCACCTGACCGACGCATGAATAAAGTGATGAGGCCCATGGCAATGTAAAGTTTACATAAGGCGGTAGAAGACACAACGTGCAAACAAGTAGATCTTAAGCAGGGCTTTCAAAAGTGCTTATTTTACCGTGAGCAACCCGTATCGCAAGTGTTTTATGCCTGTGTTAACATTAAAGTACCTACAGATCATGGAATTAGCGAATTTTTCACGTCTCTAACTATAGACATAGCCGCGAGTATTTCGCGGATTGATCTAGCAGTAGGCTGGACTTTAACAGTACTGTACACTGGAGATATTATAGTTTGCTTATTGGTTGCTACGATCAAGTGGGAAGTTCGTACGTGACTGTTCAAAGCTCACTCACGTTACTACTTCCTGTGTACTACTGGCGGGGCCACGGTGGTTGAGCGGTTAGCCTGCTTGCGTCCCGCCAAGGCGAACCGGGCTCAATCCCCGGCCGGGTCAATCCCGGAGTTTCGCATGTGGGAATCATGCCGGGCGATGCCGCTGGCCGGCTGGCTTTGTCGGGGATCTCCCGTTTACCATGCCCTTCCGTTCCGGCATTGCTCCATACTCGCCTCAATCACTCTCGTCGGGTCTCGAGGCTTCGATGTTAAGAGCCGCCCGAATATCTTCGCTCACTCACTTAGACCACTGCTGGCTCACCGTCAAATGGCGAATGCCTAAACATTTGCCGTCCAAACACAGTAGCAGGAGAATGAACAATTGACTAGATGGAGAGCCGCCCGAATATCTTCGCTCACTCACTTAGACCACTGCTGGCTCACCGTCAAATGGCGAATGCCTAAACATTTGCCGTCCAAACACAGTAGCAGGAGAATGAACAAGTGACTGGATGGAGATTTTTGGACAAGAACTCGTGTTTGAAGTTTACCTCGCCGTCGAATGAATTCGCGGGAAAAACTCGGGGCTCCAGCTATAAATATTTGTTTAGACTAAAGCGTGTGTATGTAAAAGTATTCTTTATATTTTCCTGCTGCCACACTATCCAAAGAAATATTTCTGTTGGAAAAAGTTAGAAATAACGTGGAAGTGTAATTAAACATGCCCCTCACGTTTGAACACTTTCATCCCCACATCAACCCTTTCAGACTTAGGCCTACTTTGATTTACTGTTCCAGAAATGTTATGATATGTTCTAGAATTAAGTCGACTCAACACTTGTTTCGCTGTCACAGCCAATGAGCTGTAGGCTGTGTGTTCGGCCTTAGCTATGTGAACCAATTATGACCCACATTAGAAAGATAGTTTGCGAACCATTTACCCACAGGTATAGGCTGCCCACGGTAAAATGAGCGCTTCTGAAAGCCCTACTTAAGATCTACTTTTATGCACGTTGTGAATTCTTCGGCAATATGCAAGATTAACATTTTCATGGGCCTCGTCACTTCATTCATGCGTCGAAGTGAAACTGTGAAATTATTAGAAAAGTTAATATTTAACGAATCTGCTCAATTTTACACTCTGATGCATTAAAAAACACAGAAAGCGAAATAAATAATTTAATGTCTCAGAAATGGTTTCCTAACACTTTTGACCCCACTTTAAGATACGGAACTACTTCCCAGCCATCGTTACTAACTTTACAGGGCGCATGTCACTCAGTGAGCCGTTAAAACATATGCAGGTAGAGGCAGTGGCATTTTTCTAACGTTGATTTCAAAAGTGTTCACTTTACCGTGAACAGCTTTTAAGATAATTGGTCTTTGAGCTTCGCAGTGAGTAGTAGAGACAAAAAGTTGCCTACACGAGCGTAATGCACACAACTGTGTACACTGGGTCTGAATGGGTTAGTAATTGTTCCTGGTGTTGTAAACAATACTTTTTTTTTTGGCGCGTGTTGTACTTAAACTGGCAAATAACTTGTTCCATTGTCACAGCCAATAAGCTGTAGGCTTTGTGTTCGGAGACCAGTAATATGAACCAGCCACGACACAGAGCAGTAGCATGGTTTACTCACACAGAAGACCATTGGACACTAGGCCTCGTGGTGGATAGTACTGGTCAAATATTTCCTTCCTGTGGAATATGCAATGAAAGGGTTCAGGTTGAAATAAAGTAACTGTCTATGGAGCACTGCACCCGACTATACAACGTGAAGAACTTATAAACAAAGTAGTACAGACACCATTAAAATTGTCAGAGAGGTGCGATTTATTATTTTTCAACATTATAAAATATTTTATTAAAATAGGCTTTGGGGTAGTACGGTGTCATCTGGACCATTTTAACTCCCCAGACAAAAGCTAAGTTCCTCATTTACAGAGACACAAAATACGTATTTTTAAATGCAATAAAAGTAATCGATAAAAAGAGTATGTATCTTTTAGCAACATTTAAGTGCATTTCAATTCTGAATGCTTCAGAAAGCAGAATTTGCAAGAAAATGTTCTTCGAGAAAAATCGCTATACTAGTTACTGTGATCGCGTGTAATAAAATCATAGCATAAATGTATCATATCACTTTTATAATTAACTTTATTTACGTCAGTTTCAGCCATAAATGTTTGTAAAAATTGACTCATATAAAAATAATTATAAAGATTATTTCCTACATTATTATTACAATTTTCTTACACACAATCATAGTAAACAATATGACGATATTCCATGACGAAAATTTTCTTGCAAATTTAGCTTTCTGAAGCATCCAGAATGAAAATACGCTTAAATTTTTATTAAAAATACAGATTATTTTAATTGATTACATTTTATAGTTAAAATGTATATTTTATAATGTTGCAAAATATACACATTCTTCTTTATTATACAGCATAAATCGCACTCTTCTGGCAATTTTAATTGTGTCTGTACTACTTTTTTAATGATTTATTCACATTGCGTAGTGGGATGCAGTTTTCTATAGGCAGTTGATTTACTTCAACCTTAAGTCAAACTGGTAATTAAGGGACTGATTCTTACGCTGAGCACCTTGGGAGCTTCTCCAGTCTGCCCATTATGCTGAGTGTAAGTTATGGTCATATGAAAGTCTGAATACTGTGGTTTCTCGGCGTCGGACCCTGGCATGAACACTAAGTAACAACCTCCAGTGGTGAATTCATTAAATCCATGTCGCCTAATATAATGCTGGCTACAAGACGTCTGCTATATTCTTAATCCTGATTTTTATACACGAAAACACTTAAAGGAGTTACGTTCCTTCCGAAGGGGCTAACAACCCTTTTTGACCCACGTCACTTTGACCTCAAATCTCATTACTATTGAAGAGCAAAAAGGGAAGGCCGCAAGGCACTGACTGCCTACTGGCAGCTGCGAAATTTATATAGGAAATCCCATCTTAAGGAAATTCTACTACTATCTTTAAGATAGGAGTAGAGGACTGTTGCAGATCTTGGCGCAACTCAATAATTTAACTAAAATTCAACCAATAACAAGCTAAATTTGTAAACATATCTCTAATTCCCCGTCAAATATTTCAAAGCGCAACTTAAAATCAATCACATTTAGGTTCAAAATCAAAATAAATTTTCAACGCGCGGTCACTCTGTGTGTGTGGTTATTTAAAGACTCATTTTCAAGCTAACTCATAATATTTTTGATGAAATTCCAATAATTTTCATACTTTTCTTGTGATATTATTTTCGACTAATCGATTTGGCTTTCAAATTTTAAGTATATATTTGCCTAATTGACCATAATTTTAGCCTCATTCACCCTGAAAATGGACCATTGCTCAAAGAGTGAACAAAGTAATTGAGAATGAAAATTTTGATCAATTTATCTTGATTTTGGAGGTGAGCTTGACGAGATGAATCGTGTTTGAAGAAGAGATTGAAAAATTATTGCTTGAAAGTGAGGCATTTGCGTGAATTTTAGTTAAATTAATGTGCTGTGCCAAGATCTGCAGTATACCTCTACTGATAGGCGTTTCAAACAAAATATATTCTTCGCGAAATATTTAGATGATGTTCCCTGCATTTGAGGTGTTTCCATAGCATGCGTGCAAGGCATTTATAAAATATACGTTTTTCAAAAAAAGTACATAATAACTAACTATATTGAAAATATACTCTTGTAGTGATCTTCTCCTAAAAAATTCGCAGGAAATACCTACATTTTGTTTGAAAAGCCTATCTTTAAAATAAACGCTCAGATGCGTAATTTTCTTATAATGGGATTTCCTTTTTTAAATTTCGCAGCTGCCAGCTGGAAAGCAGTGCACTTAACCCATTCAGTGCCATTGTACACATATGCGTACATCAAGCACGATGTAATTATTGTATGAAAGACCCCTAACTTGGAATCCTCGCATGAACCCGGCATCATAACTCCAGTAAACCAGGACGCCAGATATTACAACAGCGTATTGCAGAAGAAGGGCCGATAGCAATATCCTCCTCCACTAGCCGGCAATCCGAGACAGCTATCTTTAAACTAGGCGCCGATATAGGCCACTGGAAGGCAGGGCCCAACGGCTTTCCAACTCCGGCCCGGCTACAGGGAAAATCACATGGGTGTGTCTGTGTCCAGCCGCTGCCATCCGATGATCAGCTACATACAGCCTCCGACATCAGGAATAAGGTGACGACTGTCCGAATTAGATATAAACAGAAACGGCGTGAGAGTGTCATAACTTAATTTAAGTTAGTGAAATAATTGCCTATAAAGTTGCTCCCCGTTACTTTAACTCTTTCATTATTGTATTGTCTGTGTCTCACGTATCACAAATAAATCACCTCAGTTACCATAAACCACCTTTGTCAGTTACGCCCGTAAACCCATTTTTGTGCTGATATATGACTCTAAGTCACTATTCACAATAACGTGTAGGTAATTTTCTGTTTGTACTGCACACTGCGGACCTTAATGGCCAGTGAAATTGTACTGCACACTGCGGACCTCAATGGCCAGTGATATTGTACTGCACACTGCGGACCACAATGGCCAGTGATATTGTACTGCACACTGCGGACCACAATGGCCAGTGATATTGTACTGCACACTGCGGACCACAATGGCCAGTGATATTGTACTGCACACTGCGGACAACGAAACAAGTGTTGTGTCCACCCAAGTACAGCACACAACATAAACTTTTTTTTTGTTTGCAACACGTGAGACCGTACATAAAAGTGGGTCTGGAAGGGTTATGTTAAGCTTTGTTTGTATGAGACGGAGAAATGTCCTGGATGTGTAACTTAACACGTTAAGGTCCGCACACATATACTGGCACTTAAGACGAATTAGAAGTGAGTCACCTGTATCCACTACTGCAAGAACGCCGGTTCTGTGTTAGAACTCGCCATCGTCCTATTGTTCCATACCACACCGGACACTGCCCTGTACTCTACAGCGTTCATTATTGGACGATCATCAGCCAATGGAAAGCCGACCTGATATTGATCCACTCTCATATCCTTTATCGGATAAAAGGATTTACAATCAATCATGTCCCCTTGAGTGGTTATAAAAATAAATTCTATAGTTAGCAATATCGTTGTTACTGCGCTGCAGTGTTCTCGTGAGGTCGTGTTAAAAACTATAGGCTATTAACGGTAAACTGAGTACTATTGAAAGCCCTGTTTAAGATATTCTTATATGCACATTGTGTATTCTTCCGCCTTATGTAAAATTAGTATTGCCATGGGCATCATAACTTTATTCTTCCGTCGGTCACCTGGAACTGTAAAATCATTACAAAAGTAAATATTTTACAAATATGTTCATTCTTACACTTAGGTTTATAAAAAAAAATATAAAGTGAAAGAAATTATTTAAGTTTTCCGAAATGGTTTAAAAACACTTTTTATTGGACGATAATACATGAAACTACTTTCCCTCCATCGTTACCAACTTTACTGGGCATATGTCACTTAGTGAGCCCGTTAAAATATATGCAGGTGTAGGAACAGTGACATTTTCGTAAGGTTCATTTTGAAAGTGCTCACTTTATCGTGAACAGCCTTTAGCCGAAGAAAGACTGCACATCTATGCGAGTTTTGTTCTGAACAACAAAGAAATTTTCAGATTAGTTTTGCTCGAGCTACACTCTGAGCATAGTCTACAAAGTGTTAACCCTTTGATGAGTATGCACGTATATATTCGGGGATACGTTTATATGGGAATTTCTTTGCCCTTGCAAACAAAACTCGTTCTTTTATAGTTTTAAAATTTCGCTTGGCACTATCGGAATCTAAGTAGAAAATTATGATTAACTAACGTTTCAATTTATAAGAATAAGATTGTCCTTTTTAAGAATTTTTGATATCAAAACGATGGATTTCTAAACCTGTTACATCTGTCTTGACACATAAACTGGTACACAGACAACGCGCCATTCCATTGACCGGCTGCCAGCCAATAATAAACATTTAAGTGTACAGTAAGCGTGTCAGGTGTAGCCAGGACCAACAGGATGATGTTAAATGGAAATATAGGGGGACCAACACAACTAAAATTGCTGTAGTGGAGAATATAGGCAGCTCACTTCAACATTGTCTTCAGTGCTTGTAAATTTGTGCCGTCCTCAAAGAGTTAAGTAGGGCTTGAGAAAAAGTTGGCGTTATAGGCTGTTCGCGGTAAATTGATCAGTTTTGAAAGCCTTGCTTAAGATCTACTTGTACACGCGTTCTGTGTTCCTCCGCCTTATGAAAAAATTAACATTACCATGGGCCTCATCACTTTATTCATGCGTCGGTTAAGAGAAACTGTGGAATTTTTAGAAAAGTAAATATGTTACAAATCTGCTTATACTTATACTTAGACGTATTAAAAAAAACAGAGTGGAAAATAAATAATTCCAGTTCGCACAAGTGATTACCTAATACTGTTTATTTGACGGTATGATATGGAACTATTTCCCATCCATCCTTACCAACTTGTGACGGCTATCCCTGCACATCGAACGAAAGTCAAACCGACGGTGCCACATGAAGTTGAGAAAATGTTGGCCGTTCGGGACGGCTTACCTTCGCTACGACGGGGGTGTGTTTGACGAGCTCCACGCCTCACGTCCGCTGGGCGGGCCTGCTGGTCTGCAAGTGTGGGCGCCGCGGGGCTGCTCCAGCCCACGAAACATATGACTGCCTTCCCCTCCCTCGTACGACACCTTGACCACGTGACGCCAGCCTGCCACTCACGTACCCCCAGGGTGGCCTTCCAGGACTTCATATATCGACGGAGTGGAGATCGTTTAGTAACGTTCTAGATTATTTCAAATAAAACATAAATACAGGTGTCTCGCCCAGATTCGGGGAGACAGCGCAGGGTTTTCACTTGGGCAGAAACTGCTGTTCCGTCAACATTTTAAAAAGGAGGGGCTTGCTACCATTTTAGTTAAGTATGGTTTAAAGCAAAACAATTACACGTAACCTGCATATAGAAAATGTAGATTTTGGGGGAAGTTTTGAACATAATTATTTTTTATACTCTTTTTATACTAAATGTAATCAGCGGGAAAACTATAATTTTCTACAATGTTTATTTATTGTAGAATTTTGGGGGGGGGGGGGGGAACTATGTAAACAGTTATATTTTGATATAAAAACCAACGCAGCGAATAATTTTCAAACGTTTTCACTGGAACCAACCCAAATCCCTTTTTGATATCATTGGGGGGGGGGGGGGGCTCTAAATTTTTTACAACTTAAAACACCTACATTCAGGAAGCAGTTGAGACAAGGACCTCGTCCTGTATGTGTTGGCAAACACCGTCACAAACTTTACCGGGCGCATGCCACTCAAAGCGCACGTTAGAATGTAAGCAGGCAGATGCAGTTTTTTTTTTTTTAACATTGATTTCAAAAGTGCTCAATTCATCGTGAACAGCCTCTAACGGTGTCTGGAGTATACTTGTGGCCTTGTTGCACGGAGGCGGGGAGGAGGTACTGGAGTCGCAGGTCTGAAGTCTTGCAGCTCCGCCTTGGCGCGGCGGTCGGGACGTAATGAGCGCGGTATACAGAGACCGCGGCTAGGACGACATCCTCAAAGGACCTGCTAGTTTTGTTCACCACCGCACGCAGTGGTGTCGCCACCGTCGCGTGTCCCTGCCGACCCCGCCCACACACTTCCGCTCCCGCTGCCTCCTCCAAAAACCAACAAAAAAAAAATAAAAAAATCTATGTATGTGTGTGTGTGCGCGCGCGCTACTTTCTCGGAAAACTGCGGTCCACCAGGATCTCGGGCACGAACCCTAAAGCTGGTTCCACAACAGTGCGACACGATGCGATGAGCGGTAGTCGATGAGGATGAAGCAGATTCCGTCGCAGCGCGTCGGCGTCGAGTGCGTTGAGCGGTATTCTTGTCTTGAGATTGTCGGCGTCAGCCTGCGACGGAGAAGAAGAAGAAGAATAAACGTTAGTTTACAAGAAAAATGAAAAACATAAATTTTTTGACGATTTTAAAACGACGATCGCTTTTACACCGACGTTTTCGTTTTTTTATTTTTATTATTTATGCGTGGACGTGCAAAATGGAAGGCAAGGCTTCTGGTAGACGTGGACAATGTCTTAAAATTCGATTATTAAAATCTAAATAATTATCCTTCGTCGTGTTATGTCTCGTTCCCGCTAGTTTTCATTACACATCGCCTTCGCACTACCCTGGTTTTATCTTCTACCACTTAAAACATACAGTTTCAACTTTTTACGCGTGTCTTTTGTTACATTCTTGAGGTCTGAAATTGTAATATCCACCCTTAAACTAGATAGCAGCACCATCTCAGACGGCGTCCATCGCCGACAGATCATCGCTTAGTTGTGAAACAGCGAGTGCAGTTCGTCGCAGCTCAACGTATCGCGCTATTGTGGAACTAAGGAGTAAAGAGTAGAGTGCTCATGCGAGCTGCGCACTAAGCTACCCTCCGTGTCCCAACATTCAACTGCTTCACTGCCGATAGCTAGGGCCATCTGTTTTTGCGAAAAATATTCATGCTCAAGCTAGGCTTCAACTTATTACGTGTAAACTTAGCGCATTTCCTTTGGATATCGGCCGCTTGCTCCGAGAGAAAAGCCAAAAAAATATATATATATTTGTATGCATAGGGCCAAAAATATATTTAGTTAACGTGGAAAAATATTTCGTTCAGTGCACATATCTTCAAAATCAATTAACTTTTTTCCTTTAACGGAATTCACAATTGAATTAACAATACCTCTGTGTGGGTCCGAAAGAAATTTGAGTGTCAACAGACTATTTGGTTGAGACGACTGTATACGCTTGTTTGGTTGATCATTGATTGCCATCGTTCGAAAATACACCTCAAGAGTTTGTTTGTATTTTTGTGACAATTATAACTGTAACAGCGTTTGTTAGTGCATTTATTGATGTTCAACAACGGGATGAACATTCTAATAAATCAAGTTCAACAGGAAACTAGAAAGGAAAGTTGTAAAACTTGAACAATTTATTCGAGCATGTTGGCCAGTATTTGAAAAGTATTTATTAATAAATATTGTCACTTCGTGAGTAGACACATTAACCGTGGTTGCTAAGGCGTATCGCTTGGTCGTACCAGATGTATGTTCGAACCCCAGTCACGTCACAAAATTTTTTTATATTAAAGGGAAACTGTTTAATGTACGTAGAGCTAAAAAAAAGTATTTAATTTCACCAAATCTTATTAGTGGCAAATAACAGCCACATAATTTTCTTTCTACGACAAAATAGTTAATTTCCCTTATACAAACATTTAATGTGGTTGCGCCAAACAAACTGCGTTTCATTCAACAAAACATTTTTCGCAGTGTGTCGTTTCGAGAAGACATTTTCCACTCAACTGTGCCAATCACAATGCAGTTGCCTTGACACTGTATTTTAGTGTATTTTAGAGTATAACTAGCCGGGGAATGTTTTCGCGAAAAAAACAGGTGACCATATCAATAGCTAGGGACACCCGAATTTCGAGAAAATGTTTACACGCCGCATGTTAGGTTTTAATTACCCTACGAGTATATCAGAAGTGTTATTTCGTTTATTGGTCGCGTGTCCTTGTGAGAAAAAGGTTTTCTTACTTGGCTAGCCAATCAGAATTAGGTTACTCTCGCAGTGCGCGTCTGTGATTCGCCGTCATACACCTAAGAAACGTAACACGTAAATCATCCAATGACGAAAGTGGATCTGAGCCAAAGTTTCATTAAATACAACTGGTCGTGAAATATTTTCCCGGAAACCGGGTGCCCCTACCATTAGCACAATCATATAACAGTGTAGATAGTATTTGATGATAGAACACTGTGCTTTGAAAGGTTTGTACACTTCCTCTAACCTTGTTCGAAATTGTTCGGTAGACAACAATTTCTGAGTTCGAGTGTTGCAACCACGTGATTTTTTTGGTATGCGCTGTACTTGTGCCTAACACTTGTCTTGCAACCAGTGAACAATGCGCTATTAACTTCTGCCAAATTATATTGGCGCTAACCATTCATGGCAAAGAGGTGTATAAAATTTCAGGCAAATCAGATTACGAACTATACACGGAAACTTCGCGAATTAATGTGAGGACAAGTTAAACTTCTAACACGTGTTCATCAGCTACGCCCTGGACGAATTTGAGGACAAGTTAGACTTCAAACACGTGTTCGTCAGCTACGCCCTGCACGAATTCGCGCTAACAACTAATTAGCAGGAAAAACACGAGCGAATCTCGTGCTATAGACTATTCACGGTTACATCGCACTTTTTTGAATCCCTGCTAAAGTACTTCCTCCGCCTCATGCAAACAAAGCTTAACCGAGTCTACAACATTACACCAAAGGGACACCGCACAGCATTCGTGCTCATTCAGTGTAATAAACATTTTGCATAAGGACTATTTATTACTAGATAATACCAACGCACCTGTTTTCACCTTGTTATATTCATATTGTTTATAAATGGGATATTATAATTTATAGATCAAATATAACAAGTTCAATTAAACCAAAAATAAGGTACTTTTAAATTAATGGAAGCATAAAACACCTGTGATACCCTTGACATATTTAGGAAACAACAAATAACTAGAGACGTGCAAAATTCGAGTTATTTTGTGGATGCAGACTAAACTCCAAGACTATGTGGGCCCGTTTAACTTCTGTCATTGGCCGAAAACTTATGTGACACGTCCCAGGGACGCATTGAGCCAATAGCAAAGACTCAACAATTGAGCAACCAATACCCTGTGAAACGGTCTCACGTCGCTTTGTTGTTAGTAACCAATGGAATCACGAATTATGCTCAAGTACTTATAGGGCAGAGAAGTCTAGCATGGTGCCATAAAATAACGCACAATTTTGCATGTCTCTACAAATAACGTCATCCATGAGTAGAGACCTGAAAAATTCGCGAGTTCAATGATCTGCACACTAGACTTTATATTCTTACGTACAAATATGCCTGTATTAACCGCACATTGGTTGCTTGCTGTCACAGTGGAAGGCAATGATTGGGCCAGCCTTCTCCAGGACGTGTCAAACACCGTGTGGACCAATGGCTAAAGTAATACAAACACACATATTTTGAATTTTAGCTTGTCCCAAAAAGAATCCGCGAATTCTTTAGGTCTCTATCCATGGGGTAATTTATTAAAGGTTCGATTCAAAAAGTGTAAAGAAACCTTGAATAGATTATACCTGGTCTGAGGTAAAACTAGATCATCAGCCAATGAAGAACTAACTAACTGAGGTTCGAGTGCATGAAGGATTGTGGAGTCTAGCTTGCTACCAAATGAATCCGCAAATCTCCGCGTCTCCAACGTACGTTATTGGATGACCATCGGCCAATAAGGCTGCGGGGTTTATTATGTCCTAATCAAATGTCATTTACTGCGTAAAAGCGTTTGCAACAGATCGTGTTATTTTCGACATTCGGGATGTATTATAACCAGAGACTCGATCATTAAACGTTTTAATACAATTGACGTCACAGTACGTGTGTGTGTGATAGGTGGCTCGCCGCTCTCTCGTGAGTGGCTGAAGTACTTTCAATTTCTCGCGGCTCTGGTTGCTGGTTCCTGCTGCGTGCGCCGGATGTGTACAGGACTGAGCAAGCACCAGCTTCCCTTGCAGCTTCACCACACGCCACTGATATGGCATGGTGATTGGCCAAGAGACAGAAATTTCGCGTTCTTTGGAGGGCAAGCTAGTATTCAAACAAATGTACAAATGACTTACGTTTTCAATTGGATCACAGTTTGTAAGACACGCCCTGGATGAATCCGAGCCAATAACTAACCTGCAGGATAACAAGTACCGAATACCATGCTACCAGCTCTGGGGTAAAACTGGAGCAACAGCCAATGAGCAACTAACTGAGGTTCGAGTACACAAAGGAGTTTGAAGTCTATCTTGTTATCAAATTAACCCCCGAAATCCCTGGTTCTCCAGGGATTGGTAGGGGCAGTAAAATTTCGCGAGAAGATTCCGGGACAAGTTATACTTCAAAACACTGTATGGTTGTTTACCTTTCTCGATTGGCTACATTATCATGTTATTCTCAGTACCCGAATAACATTGGTTCAGTGCCAAAGTTGACCCGGTTATAAACAGATACGGCTTCTCATACACACACAGCGCGATCAATTGCCAAATAAATATTTTCCTTTGAGCTTAGAGTGTTGAACGGTACCATGAGCTCAGATTTTTTTTTTTTTTTTCCGGAAAATCACTGGCTCTAGTGATGGGCTAGTGTTGGTTGATCACAAGTGCACGTCGATGTAGGTCGGGCGACGTCGGCGAGAAGGTCGCCGACGATGACTGGTTGGGGGGGGGGGGGGAAGACTGGCGCCTAAGACGTGCGTGCCGGCTACATCTGCCGTGGTCCAGCGGTTTTTGCGGTCTGCAGGGACATCCTGCCCTCGCCAAGGTCTGATTGCCCTCCGGTGTAGACACGCCAACCACCCCTCCCCTTCCTCCTCTACACACCGACCTACCGCAAAGTCGCCTCGCCGACGCACACGCAGATTACCTTCACCTCCCGGAACACCGATCGTGGTCGCCGCCTTACCAAGAGGTATTTCGCGTGTCCGAGGACTGGAGACCCAAGAAGACTACATGCTGTACCGTGGTAAAGTGAGCACTTTTGAAAGCCCTTCTTGAAGCGTTTAGTTACCATGTTCACTATTGTGAACACGTTGCACATGACGTCATAAAGTGAGCACTTTTGAAAGCCCTTCTTCGTGCGTTCAGTTACCGTGTTCAATATTGTGAGCACTTTGCACATGACGTCATAAAGTGAGCATTTTTGAAAGCCCTTCTTGAAGCGTTTAGTTACCATGTTCACTATTGTGAACACGTTGCACATGACGTCATAAAGTGAGCACTTTTGAAAGCCGTTCTTGAAGCGTTTAGTTACCATGTTCAATATTGTGAACACGTTGCACATGGCATCATAAAGTGAGCACTTTTGAAAGCCCTTCTTGAAGCGTTTAGTTACCATGTTCAATATTGTGAACACGTTGCACATGGCGTCATAAAGTGAGCACTTTTGAAAGCCCTTATTTACGCGTTCGGTTACCATGTTCAATATTGTGAACACGTTGCACATGATTTCGTAAAATGAGCACTTTTGAAAGTTCTTCTTCATGCGTTCAGTTAACGTGTTCAATATTGCGAACCGGTAGTGTACACAGCAAGGCGCCAGTACCCAGTATTACTTAGTGGCTAACCTGATTTGTGGAATTTCTGCAACCTCTTTGACACGAGTGGTTGATGCCAATATCATACAGCACGCGACACGTTTGTTCATTGGTTGTGATATAAGTGCTGAACACAAGTACAGTACAGCGCATAACAAAAAATAACGTGATTGCAACACTTAAACTCCGAAATTAATATTTGACCGAACGGGTTAATATCTTGTTGTATGCACAGTGCATATGGTTATGGTATGATTTTATAGTTCATCATAATATCTTAAAGGGCTTATAGGCACAATGCAAGTTATTGATAATAGTTATGTGACGAACACAATGTAAAACGGGTTTATGTATCATTAAGGTTGTACAATATCACTTCAATATAACATTTTTGAAGTATGCGTGAAGGGGGGGGGGGGAGTTGTACAACTATACGTACTGAAGCATTAATTTATATTAAATTATAAACATTTAATAAGCCGCATTCTGAGAAAAATCTAATTGCAGAGTCCCCACCTTGTTCGTGATTCTGGAGGCTGATTAAGACGGCGGAAATCGATGCCCGGACACATCCATCTTCAGTGTCTTGGTTCCAATTGCCGCACGACAAAAAACGATGCTCCCAACTTCACGTTGGCCTATATCGGGCGCGTTGTTTAATGCTAAAGGCACCGTTTATGGCCGGTGAAGGGAGTGTCTGCAACTGTCTTTCACAAGGTGTTATTGCAATCACACTCGTGCCCTGTTCCAATGTCTGAAGGTGTGATCAGGCAGGCTATTCAGCTAAGGCCTGATCACTTCCATAACAGTATAATCCATTAACGGTTACTTCCAAATTTTCTGAGGCCCTGCTAAACATATACTTCCAGACTATTCCACCGCCTAATACAAACAAAGTTCAACCAATGATGAAAAATTACACCACAGGGACGACGCATCTCGTTCGTACGCGCTCGGTTTAATAACATTTTGCATGATAACCAATTCTTACTATGCAATTCCAACACAGCTATATTCCCATGACCCGGCCAGGGATTGAACGCGGATCGACTTGGTGGGAGGCGAGCAGGCAAGCCGCTCAGTCACCCAGGCCCCTATGGTGGAAAGGAGAGTGACATTTTTCAAAAGATGGTTTCAAAAATGCTGCCCACGCAATATTACGTCGTCTGATTTTGACTGAGTTGTACGCAGTTTTTCCCGTGATATTTCGACGTCCGCATTATTTACAGACACGGGCCAGGAAATGTTACTTCGCCTGCACTTTACACAGAACCAATGATGATATAGCCTGTTCACACTAAAGTGGGCACTTTTTAAGGTCCTACCAAAAGGCATTGTCCCCTAATGAATGTATTTTATTGCAGCATCAGACGTTAACTTTTAAGAGTGATGGGATGTATATGCTGTGTTTATTAGTCATGTTGCAATGATTACATTAAAAAGTGGCGGAAAGATAGAAATTAATTGAGAGGAAGAATTTAGCACGGCCTTAAAAAGTGCTCACTTTACCGTGAACAGCCTATACCGATATTATAAGGCTGAATTCGTGATTGTTAATCAAACAACTTAGTCTAGTCAAAACCTTGTTCATCCAATCACAGAAGAATAAACTAACTAGAGCAGGCCTGCCGTTTTAAGGTATTTTATCCGTTTTTACGGATTTTTAACATTGTAGAAAAATCCAAAACCAAACTTTTTTTATAGCAATTGTCTTAAAGTGGCTGCTACGGACATGCGGCACTAGCGTACACAGCGATGTGTGACTCAGTTTCACTGATGCATTTGTTTGAAAGATTCTTACAACAGAGGTTGAAGTGAAGAGTAAGGGGTGATGAAATATAAAAAATATTGTGATGTAAAATGATGGTAGTGTGAAAACACAACACAAAGGTGAATGTACAACTAAATTATATTATAGCAATTTAAATATGCTATGGGGGCCTTTACAGATGAATAGATGGTGAATATTAAAATCAAAAGCGTTTTCAAGCAAAAATAAGTAATGATAAGGACTCACGTTAAACAACATCTTTAAAACTGGTAGTCAATCAATTGTATTATTCTGAAGAACTAGTGCATCTCAACTAACCACTCTACATACAAAGAACATCAGACGATTAAAATATTCTACCATTCTTAATAAGACGAAACAAACTATTTCTGTTGAAAAATTACAGGTTTCACTTAAAATAATATTCAATGATTAAACGAGCAAATCGATGATTGTAACTTCTGCCAGTTGTGTCAAATAGATGAAATGAGTTTAGTTTTAATGGCTTGAAAAACAATTACTATTTTCCCAAAACATTTTTCGTCGGTATACATGATTGTGAAATCATGTGCAATCGTCATTTTAATAATCTTGCACAGTTTCTTGGAAATTGCTAATAAATTAAATATGTAAGTGTCCGACCAGTCATAGCTCAGTCCTTTTTAGACTCGCAATACCTGAGTCATTCTCTCTACCTTCTGGGTATCTGATTAGCTTGCTACTGTACTTTGAAACACATTCTTGGTTTTAAGCTGATACATCATGCAAAATAGGACGTTGCAATCTTACATTAATTTACGACGACTAGTAGACTAGATGTTCTCGATGCCTTCGAAGCGCAGGGAACCAGAGCAGTTCTGTATAGGATTCAGGCAGACTCCATGGTCCATCTCGTCGCCATCTAAGTAGAAGCCGTTCTCAGCAGTGGAACTGAACTCCAGGTCGATGAGACATCATCCTTTTAATCAGTTTGTGGCTCTCCTTCTCCGTCGTGGAAACTACCTCGTCCAGTCGTGCAGCCATCATCTCCAGAACGTAATAACTTTTTACTTCTCCAGCCAAAACGTTCTACTCAAAAAATATTCCAAAACAACTCAATGACAAAAGCTCCACTTAGCAACCATTCGTTAGATCGGCATTTTATATGGTCATACAATTGTTCTCCATGTCGACACGAAGTGTATGAGAAATTTAATAGGAATTCATCAGCTTGTATGTGTGTTGCAAATAAATCAAACATTTAGTTAAAAACACACGGTAGAGTGTGGATAAACACTGCAGTTGCACATAAACATCTTACAACGAAGTTCCATTCCTGACATAGCTTTAATAAAATCATGTTTTAAACTGAAAACATACATTGATGGACATTTTAAGGATACGTTAATTTATGATGAAACAAGTAAGATAAATAAATAATGAGTGAGATGATAAGTGAGGAACAACTGTAAAGGAACTCCTTGCAAGGTTAAAATATTTTGCTTCATCATTCGCTGGCACGGGTACACATATTTCTGTCCCTAACTGTTTGATCACATGCAAAGTCCAAGGCTATTACCGACAAAAACCTTTCCCGCGAATTGCTGTTTTTACGCATGCAATCTGAATTTGGTGACTGCGTTTTTGCGTTTGACATTGATATCACAATGGCAAGGAAACGAAAATTATTGCAGATATAGTTGTTATATAAATGAAAGTATAAGTGTGAATTGAGAAAAGTATTACCGAAGGTTTGTACATTCCAAACCAAAACAACCACGTTAAATATGTACACTTCTTTGATATCCACTTTTTTCCCCTGTAATTTGCTATTTTTTTAATTCCAAGGATTTTACAGAATTTGACCCAATGATTACATGATTTTAAAGGATTTTTATACACAGGAATCAGGATTTCGGCTTCAGGGTTGATGGCAGTCCTGAGCTACAGTCTTATCGAAGATAAGTTGGCGCAAAATATTTTCACGGTCGTTCATTATCTCTAGTTATGTGACATAAAATTAGTCGACGTGTAGCCGAATTAAGCTACGGTTGGCAACAGTGAACGACAGTCGCTGGAGGTGGCCGGACGGGGGGTCGAAGCCCTCTCCAGGGAGATGTTTATCTCGGGAGAGAGAGATGCGCTGGACAGTCACCCGAGACGCGTGGAAGCTGCGCAGGAGCGTGATTGTGTCGTCCCGGAGTTGTCCCTCGTCGAGGGGCGATCGGGGTAGGGGGTTGTAAGTGGCTAACTGCTGAAGGGGTGGCGAGACGGAACAATGACGCTACCGCACCCCCGACAAGGGGGGCTGCTCACACCCTCC
The DNA here is from genome assembly GCA_029891345.1 of Dryococelus australis. Taxonomy (NCBI): domain Eukaryota; kingdom Metazoa; phylum Arthropoda; class Insecta; order Phasmatodea; family Phasmatidae; genus Dryococelus; species Dryococelus australis. The sequence goes on along the minus strand of CM057006.1, from coordinate 17,660,861 downwards.
CCCTCCACCCCTTTTTCCAACCCTCCTTCATGCAAAAGTCACGTGACCTGCGCAGTTTGATTGAGATATAATGAACTAATGCTTCCTCGCCCTCGCTGGATACACTGCGAGCTAATAATGCGCGTACGTTCCGTGCACAGGCAACATTGACCTCGAGTGCGAGACGAGTGAAGCCTCGGTTCGCAGGAAAAATAGACCACGGGTGGAAAACGTTAATACTCGATTGCTTCCGCGCTTTTTTTAAATTCAAAATTACGATAGTGGCAATAAAAACACTTTTGCTCCCATCAATCAATTCTGAATTTTTAGAACCTAACATTTAACCCTTTCATACCGTCTTTAATTTACGTTTTCAGGTGTTGCAAAAAAAAGTTTATGATACGTGCTGTACTTAAGTCGATACAACTTTTGTTTCGTCGTCACAGCCAATGAGCTGTAGGCCATGTGTTCAGCTACAGTTATATGAACCAATTATGACCTAGACCAGTAAGACGGTTTGCGAATCATTTACCCACAGGTAAGAACATTGGACACTGAGCTTCGCAGTGTGCAGTACAGACGAGAAATTACCTACACGTGCGTAATGTACACAGTTGTGTACACTGGGTCTGAATGGGTTAAGTCCTGTTTGCAGCGTTATTTTCTCCTTGACATTTGGATTTTCCGTAATATGTTGTCACATTCAAAGTATAGACTGTTCACGTTAAAATGAGCACTTTTGAAAGCCCTGTTCAAGCTCTACTTGTATGCACGTTGTGTAATCATCCACCTTATGTAAAATTAATATTTGCATGAGCCTCGTCACTTTATTCATGGATCGGTCAAATGAAACTGTAAAATTATTAAGAACGTAAATGCTTTAAAAATATGCTCATGTTTACACTTCGATGCATTAAAAAAAAACAGAAAGCGAAAGAAGTTATCATAAATGGTTACAAACACTTTTTATTCGACGTTAAGATATGTAACTACTGCCAATTTATCGTTACTAACTTTACTGGGCGAATGTCACTCAGTGCGCCCATTAACCCTTTGACGATGGCAAAACTTAAATGGCACTGAAGACAAGGTTGAAGTAAGCTGCCTATATCCTCCACTACAGCAGTTTCTGTTGTGTTGGTTTCATTTCCACTTACTATCTTACTATTGGTCCTGGCTACACCGTGCAAGCTTAGTCTACTCTGCAAGGATTATCATTGGCTGGTCGTCGGCCAATGAATTAACGCGTTGATTCTGCGCCAGTTAATACGTTGCGACAAATGTGACTGGTTTTACAATATATCGTCTTCATTTCATAAATTATTAATAAATAACAATGTTATTCTTATGAACTGAAATGTTGACTAGTCATAATTTTTTACTTATATTCCGATAAAATACAGTGATACAGTGAAACTATAACAGTGGGAGCTTTGTCTTCAAGAGCAAAGAAATGTTCATATAGACGTGGGCCCGTGTATATACGTGTATACCTACGCTTCGAAGGGTTAAAATATCTGAATGCGGGTTCACTGACGTGTTCTAAGGTTCATTTATAAATTGCTCACTTTATCGTGAACAGCCTGTAGTATCATTCACGTGAAACATGAGCTGGATCGCGGACACCGTAAGTGAACGTGTTGAACTACTCGCAGAAAAAAATCGTTTCATCGATTTAACGCCGTCAGCAACATTTCATTTTGAAACTAACTTTTCTTCTAACGTAAAACACCGAAGTAGGCATACGTCGATCACGCCCTTCCCCCTCCAAAGTGCGATATAAAATTAGAATATAAAATTGCTTTACATCTAAGATATTTGGTCTTATACAAATAAAAAAAAAGTTCCTTTTTTTCAATAACCAAAATCTTATTTTTTATTTACATGCATGCATTTCGTATATTATTTTCTTGGTACACGCTTTTTGTCCCGAGCATTTTCCCAGTGCAATAGGTAGACCTGAATTTTCCCAAAAATATTTCACGACCAGTTGTATTTCATAACACTTTAGCTCAGATCCACTTTCTTGATTGGCTGATATAGGTATTATGCGTCTAAGGCGTGTGATTGCGAATCACAGACGCGCAGTATCGGAGTTACCGAATCCCGATTGGCCCGTCAAGTAGGACAATGTCTTCTCACAAAGACTCGCGGCCAATAAGCAAATGAAAACTGCTTGTATGCCGGTAGGATATTGAAATCTAGCACGTGAAGAAATCTTTCCGCGAAATTCGGGTGTCCTTGCTGATAGGTCTGCACGGGTGTCTGGCGCCATGCAGTCTGTAGTGCGTCCTACAACTGTTGAAGGGTGCGTGGTGGAGGAGACAGACGGCGAACGCGACGATAGAGCATTATCGTGCTGGAAGATCCCACCCTCCCGAGGAAAGACAACCATAATTAAGAGTTGTGAAATTTCGCGAAAAGATTTCAAGACAAGATATGTTTAAAAACACTGAAGCGTAGTTTACCTATCTTGATTGGCTTAATTACTTTTTGGCGCGTGTTAACTGTCTGCACACGAATCACGTAGTAGTCGTGCCGATGTGGCCCGGTCAAATATGGAAAACGCCTTCTCAAGCAGACAGCGACCAATGGCAGTAGACAAACTGCCTTTGGGTGCTTATAGTATCGAAGTCTACCACGATGTACTCATATCTTTTTCGCGAAAACTCACTTAGCTCTAATCTTAATGTACGGGTGGATGTGATCGCCGAGGATGGATTCAAAACCATATCTATGAAGAGTACCTTCCACACTGATGATGGGACCTAGAGAATACCACGAGAACATCTCTCAGGCCATAACACTGACCCCAACACCTTGTGTTGGTCCAGCAATGGATGCAGGGTGTCGGTTCTCAGATGTTTCTCGCAGGACACGCTGACGTTCATCCGTTCTATGCAGCTGATATCGTGACTTGTCGGAGAAGACCACTAGTCGCCAATCAGAAGCGGCCCGGTCGCCATACTGTTTATCAAATTCCAGTCGTTTTCGTCGATGCACCTGTGTTATCATGGGTGCAGTCACACTCAGTCTACTCCGCAGTCCAATTCACAGAAGAGTTCGCTGAGCTGTTGCGGTAGACACGTGTCTGGATACCTCCTGGTTCATTTTGAGGGTGAGCTGTTCCACTGTAGCCTGTCGGTCGGCCTTCAAGCACCGTCTTAGTCATCGTTCACCTCGGACATCAATGGCGCGTGGAGCTCCGCAGTTTCCACGACAGTTATTCCCAATGTTACCATTGGTCTACTCACGATAAACCTTTATCACAGACGATACACCTTTACCACAGACGATACACCTTTACCACAGACGATACACCTTTACCACAGACGATACACCTTTACCACAGACGATACACCTTTACCACAGACGATATACCTTTACCACAGACGCACGTGAACAGTTCCCAAGCGTTGCTGTTTCCAAAATGCTGCCCACTTTGGCCCGAAAACCGATGATCATCCCTTTTTGCAACTCGGTTAAGTCGCTTCCCTTACCCATGACACCATGAAGTGCAATGTGTCCAGCCAGCCTGTCGGTATCATGATATACCCTCTTCTCCAGCCCACGTCACGGGCCATACGTGCTGCAGATGGCACTTCTAGGTGGTCATAATAATTTGATTCGACTGTGTATCTACGTTAACAATGTTTTTATGGTACCTACAACCAAACTGATTGCTGTCTCTTTGCCAAAAGTATAGATGGGTTACGGGTACAGAGATTTGAATCCTACAACATTATTTGTTTCTCAGTGTGTGATTCGTTGGCAGACAAGTGAAACGCGCAACATTCAGAATAATCTATTCACTATTGTTGAGCTGAGTTAAAATTAGAGGTACGCCTAAATGAATTCCGCGAATTCATTTCGCAGCAGCGTAGATTTCTCAACCCTTAACATACTCAGGCTACCTACAGTTGTTTAGTCATTGGTTGCTCTCATCGTACAAGGCGTTTTTCTTTATTCGACTTCGTTGTAGGTTATACGGTAAATGTAATATTTTGTTATTACATCTGGCTAAAGAGTAGAACAAGATGCGTAAAAAAGAACTTTTACAACAGTGAAAGTACCGTAGCTTTAATAAAGTGTACGTTCTTGAAGTCAAGACTCCCACCGAATGAATTCGCAAAATTGCACACCGCTGATTAAAATGTATTAACGCTTTGAAGACTATGACTCAGTGAGTGTGGCTCGGGCAAAACATATTAATATTTCTCTGTCCATAAACCGAATACAGATAAATATTTTCTTTATTTCTATCAGGATTTCACTAGAAAACAACATAAGGTTAGGGACAATATTCGTAAGTAAAATTGAAATGTATATAGATCTCGTAGGTATGGCAGGCCCCACTGAAATATATGTGTCATTTCTCGGAGACACACACTACTGCAGGTAGCTGACCAATAGGGTAATTATGCCCCACGCAGGCAGTGTTAACCAGTAGACAACTGAATATGAGAGTGTAGATGCGCAATCTGTGAAAGTATGTTTAAATTTTGGTTTTATCAGGACACGTGTAATAACTAGGGAAAACTGGGTGGTGTAGGCCTCTCACATAATTTGCTCTGCTGCAAAGCTAATTAGCATACCAAACACCAACACTGCAATATGCTGAAAATAACCACAACACACACAGAACTGCAGATTACCTGTATGTCACCTCAATATTCAAGCTTAGTACAGCTCCAGCACAACTATACATATGTTACACTTCAAACACACGTTGAGGAAAACAAGGAAACTAACTACATGTGCTGTATTCAATCAAATACGCCCAATTGTGAAGTATGATGTTTAATGCAAAAAATATATCTTTCCTCAATTTAAATAAGACTTCCAACCTTATATTGTGGTACAGGAACATCTGAAAATCAGCACGCAACAGCTGGACAAGAACATTGTGTTTACGCCTATTTATGCCTGTTGAAATAGCAATTATGCGTGTAATGGCTGGCAACCATAATAAAAGTCTTTGCTGTGCCTTAAATATTACACAAAATATTTAATGTTTTGTTGTGAAGAAGGTTCATTTCAAGTTAAATCGTAATCACTCTCACACTTAATAGTTGCAATTATCTGCCTGTAAGTTTGCACTTTCAATTATCCCTGGCTAGCAATATTAAATCAGGTATAGTAAATAAGAGTTATTGTTCTCAGGCACTGTGTGGCAAGCTGGAAAGTGTTGAAAAATATGTGCAGCTAATAACGAAAGTTTCTAGCACTTCACTGCTGGACCAACGATTACTGAGGATGGCGGTGGAAAATACCTTACACATCTGCCGAATTATGTACGTTGACACGCTCTCTAGCCCTCTTCTGACGATTTACCATTACGCCGTCGGGTAGCAACACAAAACTGGCCATGTTGGTTGGGGTCAATTTCACATTAATTATAATTATTACGCCTTTATAGGCCGAGCTCAGGCCTACCTGACCAGTTACCTCTAAGAACCATATAAAACAAGATGGAGACCAGAACATTCTCTCGACACCTATTATTGGCGTCGGTTACCACATTAAAATTAACATGTGTAACATAGGGCTTATCTCAGGGTGCATTCCTTATGATTACAATTAAAACGATGTTACCGGACATTGCCAACTTGCACAAATTAGTATGTTACTCAAAACTTAACAATATAAAAATAAATACATAGTCATAAACATATAGTTAATTACTCTCAAATGCTGCGCGTACCTTAATAAACATGTAGAATAAAATAAAATAAAATTACTGAATGACACTCTTACATGCGGAACCCGTAACAACAATTACATATTTTTATAACATAAAGATGTGTGAACTCATATCTCAGATTTGCATACTACTGTAAGGCAGGCGCAAATTAGATTCGCCACATAACCAGGCTATGACTGAGTGAGTGTGGCTCGGGCAAAACATATAAATATTTCTCTGTCCATAAAAACAAAATTGGACCGGATACAGATAAATATTTTCCTTAGTTCTACCAGGATTTCACTAGAAAACAACGTAACGTTAGGGACCATATTCGTAAGTAAAATACAACATATTTTAAGTATAATTACTAGACACCTAAATATTTTGCTGTTTTATTTCGGGACAAGCTAGAATTCCAAACCTCGCACGTTTGTATTACTTAGGCTATTCCACCAGTAATTTTACACATCATGGACAACTATCTAGCCAACAATAAACGCACAAACTCAAACTGAACCATCATATTCTACTGAGACAACAAGCAAACAATGAACAGTGATATATAGGAGCACCCGAATTTCGCGAAAAGATTTCCGCACAAGCTAGATTTCAATACCTTACGGGCGTTGTAGCAGTTTACTTTTGTTTATTAGCAGCGTGTCTCTTTGTGAAGACATTTTCTAATTTGACTGGCCAATCATAATTAGCTACTCCAATTATGTACGTATGTGTTCGCGGGCAGAAGCGTAACACCTAGATCATCCAATGACGAAAGTGAATATGAGCTAGAGTGTTATGAGATACAACTGGACGTGAAATATTTTCTGAAAAAATCGGGTGTCCCTAGTGATATATAGAGACAGGTGTATTCTGCAAAAATGTCTCAAGACCAGTTGTACTCCAAAACACTTTAGTTCATATGCACTTTCGTGGATGAATGATTCTAAATGTCACGGGCCTCAACTGTCTGCCCGCGAATCATGGACGTTCACTATCGGAGTACTTTATTACGATTGGCCCAGTCAAATAAGAACACGTCATCTCACGTAGACACGCGGCCAATAACCGAAGGAAGTTGTGGTTGTGGATGTAGGATATTGAAGTATAGCATGGCCATAAATATTTTTGCGAAATACGCCTGTCCCTAGTAACATAGTGTGATTTTACATACAATATTGTGGCGTGTAGCCTACAGGTTGATGAACTCGCGAATTTTTCGCGTCTCTAATAATTTCTGAAAAGAACGCAATGCACTCTCCATTATGTTGTACAAGAAAGAACATTTGGTTGGAACACAGCCAACTCGGCATTCCATTGGCTGATAGACGACCAGTGATGAACGTCTGGTGTGGTGTGGACCAATAGTATGGCTGTGCGTGAGACTAAGAAACCAATAGAACACCATGTTGCTGTAGTTGTGTAAATAGTTGCCTCACTTCTAGCTTGTCTTTAACACTTTGCAGACTACGCTCGAGTGTAGCTCGAGCAAAGCTACGTTGTAAACGTCTTTGTCGTTCAGAACGAAACTCGCATGGATGTGCAGTCTTTGTTCGGATAGTGTTTAACACGATATCACAAGAACAGGACAGCGCAGTAACAATGATATTGCTAACGATAGAATTTCTTTTTTCATAACCACTGAAATGGACATTATTGATTGTAAATCCTTTTATACGATAGAGGACATTTTATTGGGACAATATCAGCTCGGCTCTCCATTGGTTGATGACCGACCAATAGTGAACGCTGTAAAGTACAGGGTAGTGTCCGATGTCGCATAGACCAATAGGGCAATGGCGAGTTCTAACACAGACACCAACAGGACCGGTGCTCTTGCAGTAGCGTATATAGTTGACTAACTTCTAATTTGTCTTAAGTGCCAGTAAATATGTGCATACCTCAATGTGTTAACAAGGCCCTACTTTGACGTCAACACCGCCCTGGCCAAGCCATGGGCAAGCTTCCCCTCCCCTTAGTACAGAGGTCCTATATACCAGCCTTCGCTCTCACCGCTATTATTAATATTGCGAGCAAATACAAATCAAGGCCGTATCTCGCAGCTTTACTTTATTAGGGGCACCTGTTTTTCGCGAAAATATTCCACTAGATACACTCCAAAACACGCTAGATACGCTCCGCTTTTGTGATTGGATGAATTTGATTGCCACGCTTCTTACGTGTCTACCCGCGAATCACGGGGGGTCAGGGCGTAGTAACTTAATTCTGATTGGCCTGGCCAGGTATGAAACTGTCGTCTAGCAAAGTTACGCAGCCAATAACCACATTTAATGTACGAACTAGGATAATGAATTCTAGCCTGTGCTTAGAAATCATTTGCGACGAACAGGTGGCCCTATTTGTGACAATATTTATTCAGGATTCTATATTTACCTTTTCCCTTAATTTGTAATTTTTCCCTTGATCGTGCGTCGAACCCCAAACATCTTGAGTCACTGGGCATATGCCCAATGTGCCCGTTTATAAAATCGGCTCTGCCTATAACGATAGTAAAATTGTACTGACCTCAAAGTGTCAAAACGTTACTAAAAGCTATTCACAGTAAAGTGAGCATTTCTTTGAAGCCATCTGGAATAATAGTCAATAAATATATTTTATTGTAGCTTTATGAGTTAAATTTCAAGTCTGGCGAAACACATACACTGTGTTTATTATTTACATGGCAATATTTATTTTTAAAAATTGCCGGAAGGATAAGAAATATCTGAAAGGAAAAAAAATGACTAGGCCTCAAATGTTCTCACTTTATCGTGAACAGCCTGTAATCACGAAACCTACTTATCGCTAGAGACCTGCAAAATTCGCATTGTTATTTGACGACAGACTGAACTCAAAGCTACTGTGTGTTTGACAATTTTCAGCTATTTGACAAAAATAGGTTTGGCACGCCTCGGAGAGCTCTTGAGACATTGATGTAAGTTCAGCAGTGGAGTTGCCAATCTCTTTCACGGCGATCAAGCAGATGTGTGACGTCGGTTTGAATGAAACTGCGAACTGTGGTCACTTTGAGTGCCGTACATACTGACCAAAAATTAAGACAAGGTAGATGTGAGTCCTCTATATTTACGGCTGCATGACTATCAGTTCTGTTGGTCTCTAGATTGCAATTTACAGCCGTCCTATTGGTTCAGACAACACCGGACACGCTTACTAAATTGTACAACGTTCAGTACTGGCTGGCTTTCTGCCACTATAACGCCGAGTTGAAAGTACCCCAATAAAATGTGCTTTCCTAGGTAGCATATTATACAATCCATCCTGTCCGTTTGAGTAATATACACTTCGAGTGTTGCTGACGTATAGGGGTAGTGAAATTTCGCGAAAAGATTTCAAGACAAGTTGTATTTCAAAACATTACACGGTCGTTTACCTATCTTGACTGGCTGTATTACTTTGTGACACGTGTTAACTGTCTACACACCAATCACGTAACAGCCGTGCTGATGATGCCGAATTCTGAGTGGCTCGGTCAAATACGAAAGCGTCTTCTCAAGCAGACAGTAACCAATGGCAATAGACAAACTGCTGTTCGGTGCTTATAGCATTAAAGTCTACCGCGTACTCATATTTTTCCGCGAAAAATCGCTAGCTCTACTGACGTAATATAATGCTGCGGAGAACCTTAGGGAGACTGCTGGTAAAGTATTATATCGTGACCAGTTGTTATGCAGTGATCAGGCCTTAGCTGAACGGCCTGCCTGGTCACACCTTCAAACATTGAACCAAGGACCACGAGCGTGATTGCAACGACACCTTGCGAAAGATAGTTGCATAAACCCCCTCCACCGACCAGTAAACAGGGGCCGAAAATATTAAACAACGAGCCCTATATAGGCCAACGTAACACTGGGAGCGGCGTCTTTTGTCATCGTGGCAGCGGACCAAGAAGGCATGGAGATGGGTATGTCCGGCCGCCGTTAATCGCCTCCTAGAATCAGACTCCGGTAACATGAACAAGGTGGGGGGCTTTCCAATAATTAGATTGGAATAGTGGTGGCGGGCGGTAATAAAATCATCATAATTAATTGGCTCCTTGGTATTCCATTTAAGCTCTCCCGATGAGTAGTCGCGTAAATAGTTATTGTATAATCCTTGTGTTCAATAAACCGCATCTTATACCGTTGTACTCTACCTAAACATGACTCATTATTTAGCTACGCTCATAGTCCCTTTCAGGTATGAATTGACAACAAAGTCGATTCATAACACAGTGTCTTCAAAGAACACGGGTGTCGTAGTCTACACAAACACCATACAACTCGGTAGAACGTAGAATATTACGTTCGACGCATTCAAAGTGATAAGTAGATACTTGCAAAATTCGCGTTATTATTTCGGGACACCTTATAGGCATACTTAAATCACGTGTACCTTTGCAGTTGGTTTGCAATTTGACCATAATTAACTTGACACGCCCTGGGTAATTCTGCGCCAATGAATTAACACTTGCCAATTGTGTGCCCGAATCACGTGCAGTTCTGTCAGGAGGGGAGTGGCATCACGTTTAATAAGAAGCCAATGAATAAATGAAGGCTGCTCGAGTATAAACAATACTGTGGAGTTTAGCCTGATGCCAAATAATAACGCGAATTTTGCATGGCTCTAGTGATAAGGTACCGAAAGATAACGCGAATTCTGCAGGTCTCTACTTATCGCACAATGTTTTCGCGGTGGATAGTACATCTCGCGAGGGACGCAGCTATACTGCCGCGACTATACGCGTAATGAGATGAGAGTGTCCCACTTGAAATATCGTCCGAGCATGTGTTATTCATTATCCGAGGGGGTGGATTTATGGCCCATTGGCCCCGCTTGGGATGGGGTGGAGGATAAGGGGGGTGTTAGCGACAATGGAAAAGCGGAGAGGGGGCAAAAGTTTTCCCCGCGAGAGAGGGGAGAGTTTGCCAAGGGAGTTGTCAAATTCAATTACCGTGCAATGGCCTTATAAGCGAATCACAAACGCATTTATTATAGAGGCCTGGTTGTCTGTGGCGCGGCTGGTTCGACTAAGGAAAAGAGGGGTTGGGGGGAGAGGGCGGAACAGCACTTGATGGAGTGAGTATTTCGAGAGCATTGTAGTGGATTGTGGGCGGTCGAGATGGGAAAGAGGCCCCCTCCAGCTGCCAAGTGGCGCTATTAATCTCACACTAGAAGACCTCCTGTCCACCTTGGCAGTGCGGCCGGGAAATGCAAACATCGCGGATTGATGGCGTGCTCTCGTGATTCCATTAAAATTCTACCACACACACTAATTAGTAGAGACCTGCAAAATTCGCGTTGTTATTTGGGGACAAGTTATCAAACACGCCTACCTTTCCAATATGCTTGTCGTTGGACCATACTTTATTTGACACGCCCTGGGTAACTCTGCGTCAATAAATGAACACTTCACAATTGTAAGTGCCAATCACGTGCAGTTCAGTCAGAAAGAGAATGAACTCACCTCTATGAAGTAGCCAATGGAGAAACGACTTCGGTTCTAGTGCATACAGCACTGTGACGTTCAACCTGATGCCAAATAATAACGCGAATTTTGCATGTCCTTAATAATTAGTAGAGACCCCGGTATTTAGCCTTTCAGCAAGGAACTTCAACATTTCGCGGATCCACCGGGTGCTAAATTAAAACTAAAAACACCTGCACAGTCGAACCACGCACTCTATAACTCTCGATCAGGGATATCAATCAGTGGAATTATTTTGCTAAACCTTCAGTTAATGAGCATTTGCCTACCAGTGAATTCACTGAGGCTTGACTGAGTGCCAAGTGCAATTCACTAGGAGTAACTAGAGACATGGAAAATTCGAGTCATTATTTGGTAAAATGCAAGACTTCATTTCCTTGTGCCTACGCGAGTGCAGTTCGTGGTTTTATTGGTTACTGGCGATCGTATGACGTCATTCACCTGTGTTACCGCATTACTGGATATTGCTTGCTCAAGCTTTAAGCATTCCCTATTGGCTCGAAGTACCCTTGGCACGACCCACACAACTTATCTACCAATGGCAACAGTCAATAGAACATGCAGCATCTTGGAGTTTAGTCTGCCGCCAAATATCAACGCGAATTTTGCAGGTCTCTAGGAATGAGAAGAAATAGCAGTTGAATTAAGTAATATCAGCCACTAATATTACGGTTATTAGTAGCAGTTTGAATAGTTTCGATTCTAGAATATAGCTATAGGTAGGGACATCCGCGTTCCGCGAAAAGATTTCCGCACATGCTAGATTTCAATACCCTATACGGGTGCTCCAGCAGTTTTCTTCCACTTGCTGGCGGCGTCTCTTTGCGATAAGGCGTTTTCTTACTTGACTAACCAATCAGAATTAAGTTACTCTGATACTGTAGATCTGTGATTCGCCGGCAGACACCTAAGACGCAAAACATCCAGATCATCCAGTCATGACCGGGCTAAAGTGTTTTACAAGTGGTCGTGAAATATTTTTTCCGCAATTCGGGTGCCCCTAGGTATAGGTATAGGCATACAATAAATAAGACGTATACCAGAGTAGCAACAGCAATGTTATTGAGCGGTCTCTAATTTTGTTTGGCCCTCTCCACACATACCAACTTAGTCGGCACAACTACTGCGTCACTTCGAACTACGAAGTTGGCGTCACTGAGTACTTAATGCTCTTCTGGTGGATATACATTGGACTTCTTAAAACTGCAGTACAAATATTATTATAATCACACGCAACGTTCAATATCTTTAGGAAATTTGAATACCTGTGGACCACCTTCAACAGTGAAATGAAATGAATTCTGGGTGTGATCAGAAGATTACGATGTTTTGCCAAGAATTGCAACGCATTTCAGAAATTCAAACTTATCCTGGTGTTATGTTATCGTTAACAACAATATGGCCAGGCAACATAATAAAAATTAAGAGGCAAATTTTTTTTTTGGTGTAAATCTATGAGAATGCACCATTTTTTAAAAATGTATAAAATACATAAGCTCCCGCAGTGTGACAACTAGGAAACAATTTGTAATTGCTTTAATGGGTATCAAAATATTTCACCACAATGAGGGTTTGCGTGGAGAGGGCCTGAAACAATAAACGACCTGTTGTTCCCTATCCTGTGAACATCCGCTAGGTATAGGTAAGGTTAAATCCTTTTAGATCCAATTTAATTTACGATTTCAAGTGTTGCAGATAAGAAATATTTTGATGCGTCCTGTACCTAAGCCAACACAGCTTTTGTCTCATTATCACTGCCGGCGAGTATACACGTGCAATATTGCCGTTATTACTGGGTGACTTTGCTATATCTCAAAGTCCTGTGCATACTCCAGACGACTTCGTTTCCTCGATGGTTGCTGAAGACATTTCCTTTGTGACGCAAACTGCACGTGATTTGAACACGCAAATATGAAGCGTTCATTCGCTGGCGTGTAGTTGCTAAGGTGTGTCGATAAAGTGCGGCGCAATGACAAGAGCAGTGTAAACGTACACGTGTTTACGTTATGACTAGGGATAGGAAAATTTCGCGAGTTTAATGACCTGTAGGATAGGCTCCTCAGTCCTCTGCATACTGGAGCCTCAACTGTGTGTTCATTTGCTGTTGCTTCACACCTGGCAGTTATGGTATTCGCAAGGTGTTTCCTTGCAAGCCTGTTATTGGTTCAGAGGCGTGCAGGGCGGGTCTAGCGAACTGTGATCCAATTGCGAAGGCGACTTCACTATATATGTGTTTGACGTCTATCTTGTCCCGAAATAAATTCGCGAAATTTTCCTATCTATAATTATAACCTGTTACCAAAGAATAACGAAAATTTTGCAGCTCTTTACTGATGACTTTAGACGTGCAAAATTCGCGTTATTTCTGGCGAGAGGATAGACTGCACTGCTTTATAAATAAGTGAGCTCAGCCCGTGGTTTTATTTGTCTCTACATTAAAATCAAACTCACCTACTTCCTTAAGATCCTCTACACATATTGACCACTCCAGCGCTGAACTTACGTCATTGGCCCAAGAGTTCTCCGAGGCGTGCCAGACGTAATTCCGGCCAATGGCTGAAGTCGGTCGAACGCACAGTAACTTGGAGTTCAGTCTGACGTTAAATAATAACGCGAATTTTGCATGTCTCTACCAATGACTGATATGTAGAGACGTGAAGAATTACGCGGATTCCTTTCGGGACAAGCCAGAATTCTAAACACGTTTATTTATATGACCTAAAGTCATTGGTTCACCTGGAGTTTGACACCTCCTGGAGAACGCTGGTCCAATCGTCGCCTTCCACTGTGAGAGCAGACAACCAACGTGCAATCAACATTGGCATATTTGTACATAATACTGTAGTATCTAGCCTACAGATAATTGAACTCGCTAATTTTTTTCAGGTTTCTACTAATATGATTATTGCTCGGCTGTAATAAAATGAACCATCCATAAAGGCCTAATGATTTTTTAAATTTAATTGACTTAGGCTATACTTCACATTCTTGTGCACAAGCCAACAGATTTAAGCTCATCGTTGGTTCTTTTGTCACAGTGGAAAACGATGATTGGGTATGCATTTTGTTGCATGTTCTTTACTGTCTCAGGTTTCTCCAGGAGGCGTCAAATTATTTAAGGGGGCAATTGGGAAAGGAGCACAAAGAGAAGAATTTGTAATTTGTGGAAAAGTGCCACAAAACGCGCACCAGTTAGGAAAATCCAATATTGAAAGTCAATGTGAGTTAAAGTGTTTTGAAATATAACCAGATAGAAACTTTTTCCGCGGGAATCGCGTGTCCTAACCAAAGAACGTTGTAGTTGTGGACGTAAGATATTGAAGTCTAGCATGGTAGTAAATATTTTCTCGAAATACACCTGTCCCTACTTATATTGACTGTGATAACTAAACTAGTAATTGGTAATCTTAAGTACTTCAGATACGGAAACCAAGAGTTCTATATGTCTTGGAAAGGCCATCCTTAAGTAAAGCACATTCGAAGAAATTAAATTGTAACGTTTTAAATCGTTAATAAAAACCTGTATCGAAACTATTCATTTTTTAAATATCAGATATTTAATGCAACCGTACTCAGATTGTACAAACATTCTCATATCATGTTTGTGAAACAAATTCAATTTCGACCAGAAGTTTCTCACGAGCATATAAAACGTGAACTGGCGGGAAGTCTGGTAGGCGAGTTGTCGCACAAAAGGTGGCAGACAGTCGAGCGAGGGGAGAAGAGGGGGTCGTCTAATGGATTATTCCCTCCCCTCGGCGGGCTTGGGAGGTTCTGGTGTTCTTTCAAGTTAATGTCAACCCGAAAGTGACTCAGCAAAGAGCTCGGAGAACGTAGCGTTTTCTAGATTTTGTGTGTTCAAGCTTCGAGAGCATCGTAGGGGGGATATGGTTTCTCAAACTCAGCTATATCAAAACTCTAGCCACGAAGCTGTAAATAATCTGGGGAAATACAGCGCAATTGAGGTGTAATTAGGGATGGGAAAGACTCGCGACTTCATTTCAGGACGAGATGTATTTCAAGCTCGTGTACACTGAAGTCACCTTTGCAATCGGATCAGAGTTCATTAGACACGCCCTTGACGACTCCGCGCCAATAGCGAACTTGCAAGGGAACAAGAAGCCAATCCCATACTGTCAAACGCGGGGCAACACTGGGGCTGCAGCCAATGAACAGACATCTGAGGTTCGACTAAACGGATTGCGGAGTCTAGCGTACAGGTCATTGAACCCGCGAAATTTTCCTATCCCCATGTATAATCCATTCACAGTTACTTCAAACTTTTCTGAAACACTGCTAAAGTTCTACTTTCAGGATATTCCTCCGCCTTGTGCAAACTAAGACTGGAAAATTACACCAGAGGACAACGCACCGCATTCATGCGCACTCTCACTGTTTTGAATTAATATTAATTGTAAATGAAATCTCATAATTTATAGATGGAATGTAAATAACATTGCAATTTAACGAAAAAGAAGAGTTAGTTTTTATGAACACAAGTATAAAACGCTTTTTATGCATCGTATATGTAGGAAATAACTAAAAACGTAATACATGGGGTGATTTTTCAAAGGTTTGATTCAAAAAGTGTGAAGAAACCCCGCATAGACTATACAGACTGTTCACAGTCGATCGAGATTATTTAAAATCGAAATTAAAAATATGTCACTTTCCCACCTGCATGTATTTTAACTGACAAATCGACTGGAATGCGCCCAGTTTAGTTGGAAACGACGGGGAGAAAGCAGTTCTATGCATTATCGTCGAATTAAAAGTCTTGGGTAATATTTTGTAAATACTCTTACTATTTAATTTGCTTTCAGTATTTTGAATTTGTACAAGTGCTCGAGTTAGCAAATTTGCGAAGTATTTACTTTTCTAATAATTCACACTTTCTCTTGATCGGAGCATGAATAACGTGATAAGGTTCATGGTAATGTTCATTTTACAAGGCGGAAGAAAACACATCGTAGATCTTAAGCCAGGCTTTCTAAAGCGCTCAGTTTACCGTGACCAGCCTATAAGTGAGTTCAATTTTTAGGACACTTTAAATTATATTTGATAATTAGAGGCGTTGTTTTATGGTGGGAAAGGCTGACAAGTTGTTAGGTTTCAAAGTACGCTGTAAATGTCTGATGTGTTTCTTGCAATGTTAGCTGCCATCTAGCTATCCAATCGTTATACTGTTAAGAGAGAATCCTTCATGTCTTTCCAGTATTGAAAGTCTGCGATTCATCCGTAAATATATAAGCTGTAACTAAAATATAAACGAAATAATAAAATAAATCTTGCGCGGTTCGAAATCATACTTGCAGAAGAGCCTCCCAAACCTCTTCACTACAGTTCCGTTGCTATTTCTATACGTAGGGACCTCCAAAATTCCCATTATATTTTTTTGGCATCAAGCTGAAATTCACAGTACTGTATATACTCCAGTTAGCGTCGTTTTTCCATTGGCTGTTGGCCAGATGTGGGTTCACTCCCTGTCTGAATAAACTACACGTGATTGGGGCACACGATTGTGAAGTGTTTATTTATTGGTGCAGATTTGCCGGGGTCGTGTCAAATAAATTATGGCCCAATGACAAACATATTGCAAAGGAAAAAGTGGTTTAAACTGTCCTCAAATAAATAATATCGCGAATTCTGCAGGTCTCTATGTATACGTTAACAATATTTATATTATACCAAAGACCAATCGGATTGCGGTTTCTATATTACCTGTCTAAATTTGTTATGGGTACAAAATTGTTGTTTTTACCACCATACATTTTCTCACTGTGCGTAAAATTTTGAAGTTTTCTTTTGGTTATTGGTAGAAACCCGGAAATTTCGCGTATTCATTTGAGAACACGTTAAACTTCAACCCTATGTGCATGGGAGTCCCTGCTTCTATTGCAACATAGTTAGTTAGACTCGCCACGAACCTCGTTCAACCAATAACAAACCTGCTAAGAAACCAAGGAAAAAATCACGTGCTACCTGATCTGGAGGTAAACTGGAGCAACAGACAATGATCTACTAAAGGGAGCTCGCATACATAAAGGATTGTGGAGTCTAGCTTGTTGCAGAATGAATCCAGGAAATTTCAGGGGTCTAGTTATTGGCTGTGAGTCTCCGGATGAGGGCTTTTCCTGTCGTGGCCGAACCATTCAGAACTACACTGTAAAGCATTTTCTGGTAAACTTCCTAAACTCTAATGGAAGTTTTTAACCTATACACTGTATGATAAAGGCTGTTCACGATAAAGTGAGAACTTTTGAAATCAACCTTCGAAAAAAGTCACTGCTCCTACCTGCATATGTTTTAACGGGCGCACTGAGTTACATGCGCCCAGTAAAGTTGGTGACGATGGAGGGAAAGCAGTTCCGTTTCTGAACGTAGAATACAAAGCTACAGGTAATCACTTGTGATAACATAAATTATTTCTTTCACTTTCTGTTTATTCTATGCATCGAAGTGTAAAAATGAGTAGATTTCTGAAATATTTTCTTTCGTTATTATTTCACAGTTTCGCTCGACTGACGCATGAATAAAGTGATGAGGCCCATGGCAGGGTTAAATTTTACATAAGGCGGAAGAATACACAATGTGCATACAAGTAGGCCTTAAGCAGGGCGTTCAGAAGTGCTCATTTTACCGTGAACAGCCTATAATAATTATAGCTAGTGATTTTTCACGAAAAAACACCAGGACAGGGTAGACTTCAATACTATAAGCACCCAACAGCAGTTTGTCTATTGCCATTGGTTGCTGTCTGCTTGAGAAGGCGTTTTTATATTTTACCGGGCCACTCAGAATTCGTGTGCAGACAGTTGTAACGTGTCATAAAGTGATTCAACCATTCAAGATGGGTAAACGACCCTGCAGTGTTTTGAAATATAACTCGTCATGAAATCTTTTCGCGTAATTTCACCACCCCTAGTAATAATACCACACATCAGGGTGAAGACATAGGAATGTTTAGCAGCGCTACTATACAAAGTTGGGAACTGCCCCATGCATCTGACTGTTTCCTGAACAAATGTAGGAACGCTACTATGAATGTATATAGGGGAAAACATTACCATTCCTGCTTTCTGACTAAGCGTATACACTGGTATAGGTCGTTCACGGTAAAGTGAGCATTTTTGAAATCAACCTTTGAAAAAATGTCACTGCCTCTATCTGCGTAAGTTTATCGGGAATACTGACTTGTGTGCGTCCAGTAAAGTTGGAAATATTGGATAAAATGTACTTCCAGGCTTTGAAGTTGAATTAAAACTGTTAGGTGAGCATTTGTAAATACTAAAATTATTGTTTTGATTCCTGTTTTTTGTATGCGTATACGTGTAAGAACCAGTGAATTTCTAAAACTTTTACTTTCCTAACACTTTCACAGTTTCTCTTGACTGACGCATGTGGATAAAGGGGTGAGTGAGTGAAGGTATCTGTGCGGCTCCTAACGAGATATTGAGAGCCGATGAGGGTGATGAAGTGAGTACGGAGTAATGCCGGAATGAAAGGGAGGGAGAAAACGGGAGATCCTCGATAAAACCCGCCGACCAGCGGCATCGTCCGGCACGATTCCCATGTGTAATGCAGCGGCCACTGTGGCCGAGCGGTTAACCCGCTCGCCTCCCACCATTGCGAACCGGGTTCAATCCCCTGACGGGTTACCGGATTTCCTCATGTGCGAATCGTCGGCGAGTTTTCTCGGGGTTCTCCCGTTCCGGCGCTGCTCCATACTCACCTCAATCACCCGCATCGGCTCTCAAGACCTCGTTGTTAAAACCCTCCAAATCTCTTAACCCATGTACAATGCGGAGGTATAAGTTCTTCGTTTGGCTTATCACTGTGTAATCAATCTTGTGACTGTTCTATCTTTTGGATTGCTTAGGCTACGTAATTTTTCATTTTTCTATTACCTGTGGTTACAGGCATATTCCCACTGTTGTTCTTTTTGTTTGTTTCGTATTTATTGTTTTGTATAAAATCACCCCCATGGAAAATTATTATTGTATTTAAGTGTTCTACTATCAAAATGCTCGTAGGGTGAGTGTGGCGCGTTGATCCTGCCATCCACCTTTACTCTCCTAGCATGGGGGTCATTCTCTACATAGCAGTGCATATATGTCTATATCCTGTTCGCAGTATATTCACACAGTTTGAAACAACCCTTTTGAAAAATCACTTCAAGTATGACGTGTTCCAAAATATGTCATGTATCGAAAGCTTTTTATATTAGTTAAGATAAGAGAATCTCATATTTGGTTAAATTGGATTTTAACTTAAAACATATCTACAAACTCTAATATTTCATTTATAAATAATATGAATGAAAACAGAGAGAAAGCGGGTGTGTTGGTAATGTTTAGTGGGAAATAGTTTCCATGCAAAGTAATATATAACTGAGTGCGCAAGAATGCGGAACGTTGTCTCTTTGGTGAAGTTTTCTATGGGATGTTCACGGTAATGCTGAAGCCTTGCCTCAAGTCTGACACACGTGTCAATTAGCAAACTCAAGCAATTTTACGTTTTAATGCCAAGGATTTTAGTGGATATTATATGATGTGCCTTTATGCTAGTGGCTAAGTGGAATGAGGGTTTTTGCTCCTTCCCAATGGTATTCTTGGAATTCGTATTCCATGCTGTACTTTTTAGCGAATCACCAGACGTACTTTTATGTTTAAAGTTATAATGGTGCTTCCTTTACTCAGGGAGTCATCTTACCTTTTTAATGGGATTTCACAAGTGTTTATTCAGGTTGGATGATTTCTCAGGATATATTAATATTGTTGTTTTTCTGTTTGTTCCAGTGCACGTGTGTTCTCTCCTTCCCCTAGTTCACCGATTGGTAGCAAGCAACAGAAATTTACAGATACTATTTATATTTTTTAAATCAAGTCGAAAGTTGTTGTTCTTGGTGATAAGGTATAGGTGATAAGGTATAGGTGATAAGGTATAGGTGATAAGGTATAGGTGATAAGGTATAGGTGATAAGGTATAGGTGATAAGGTATAGGTGATAAGGTATAGGTGATAAGGTATAGGTGATAAGGTATAGGTGATAAGGTATAGGTGATAAGGTATAGGTGATAAGGTATAGGTGATAAGGTATAGGTGATAAGGTATAGGTGATAAGGTATAGGTGATAAGGTATAGGTGATAAGGTATAGGTGATAAGGTATAGGTGGGCTTCAATATATTTGTATTGAGTTTAGAATTTTGGTGTCGATGCTTTTCTTTATTCTTTTTAATGGTGTGCGTCCTTCTCCTTGCCTTCCTTTAGCCCCCCCTGCTACGCCCTACAGGTGCGTGGTAACAAAGTGAGCACTTTTGAGGCCCTAGTTACTTCTTTCCCTTTCGGCTATTTTTACCCTTGAAACCACCTTTTTAAATAAATGTCGCTATGTGAGTAATAAGCACAGTGTGTATTGTCCACCGCGCTTGGAAGTTGACATGTAAGGCTGCAGTGAAATATATTTGTTGGCTATTATTCCAGATGAGATGGCTTTCAAAACTGCTCACTTTACCGTGAACCGCCTATAGACTTGGTTACGCTTAGTTTGCATGTTGCGGAGGAATAGTCTGAAAGTAGAACTTTAGCAAGGCTTCAAAAATGTTGGAAGTAACCTTGAATGACTATACCCTAATTTTCAAAGCCACTGTATACAGCGGCTCTGTGTCATATTACCTATATATAGAGACCTGAAAAAATTCGCGTTGTTATTTGGGGACACGTTGAACTTCAAACACATGTACCTTTGCAATGAGTTTGTAATTGGACCACACTTTATTTGACACGCCCTCGGTAACTCTGGGCAGTAAATGAACACTTCACAATTATGTACTCCAATCACGTGCAGTCCAGTCAAAAAAGGAGTGGCTTCATGTCTAGGGATAGGAACATTTCGCGAGTTCAATTACCTGTAGGCTAGACTCCACAGTCCTGTGTACACCCGAGCCTCAGGTGTTTGCTCATTGGTTCCTTCCCCAGTGAGTAGCCAGTGTTACTACACACCTGGCAGTATGGGTTACACCACCTGTTTCCTTCCCAGTCTGCTATTGGCTCAGAGCCGTCAAGGGCGTGTTTAATAAACTGCGATCCAATTGCAAAGTAAACTTCAGAGTACACATGTTTGACGTCTACCTTGTCCTGAAATGAACTCGCGATGTTTTCCTAGTCCTACTTACATCTAAGCAGTAGCCAATGGAGAACCCACGCCGGCCCGAGTATATAAAGCACTGACAATTTTTAGTCTGATGCCAAATAATAACGCGAATTTTGCAGGTCTGTAGCTATATTCATCGCTCCGTCAGGCAGTAGTCGCGTAAAAAAAGGCAGGGAGCGGGGGAGGTGCAGTTTGTGAGAGCTAGGTAGGTTGCAGGTTCGGAGGTCGGCCGGCCACACGAGCTATAAACACCCCGCACGAGATGGCCCGGTCGCTAATTAACAAGCCCGCTACCGAGCGGATAAAACTGGCTTCTGGCAATTAGCTGTTGAGAACGGTTCACCGAGGTTGGTCGAGAGGGGGGGGGGGGAAGGGGGTAGGCACCTGTACAGTCATCGCCGAATACGCTGGAGCACTCACACGTGTTGCATAGTCACACCCACAGAGCACTACACTCGTACAGTCACGCATCGGTAGGGATCTGCAAAATTCGCGTTATCATTTGAAGACAGAATATACTTCAAACACATATACGTTAGTACTGCTCTTGTGATTGGTCTACAGTTGGGGTTCGGCACGCCCTGGACTGTCTTGAACCAATCGGAAGCAAGTAACGACAAGGTAGCCCAATCACGTCCCGCCTAGTCATAACGGATTGGGGCTCCTCGCTTTTGTAGGACCCAATAATCAAATGACACATACGCTAATGTATATAGGGCGGTGAAATCTAGCGTGGTGCCAAATAATAACGCGAATTTTGCATGTCTGTACATATTAGTAATAACCTGCACACTCGCGTTATCGTTCGGTGCCATGTCAGACTCCACAAGCGAGCACGGTCCGTGGTTTAATTTGCCGCTGTAGTGTAATCAACGTCACGTATCTTCTTCATCTCTCACAAGAGATTGGTCACACCATATTATTGGCTCAAGAGTTCTCCGAGGCGTGCCGAACATATTTTTGGCCAATGGCCGAAGTTGGTCAAACGCACAGGAAGTTGGAGTTGAGTCTGTCCTTAGATAATAACGCGAATTTTGCAGGTCTCTACTCATTAATTGGTAAGCCAAAGTGTTGCAATCGTGTAACATTTAGATGCGCACTGTACTTTAATCTAGTGTTCTTTTTGCGACCAGTGAACAGCATGCTGTGTGCTACCATTTTGCCCAGAAAATAAGGTAATGCCAGGAACAACTTAATCCAAATGGTGTTTAAATAATGGCTCAAAACTTACTAAAATACATAAAATATTCACGTTTGATCAGTCCGATTTGCTGATAAAGTAAATATATTTAAATACATCGAAAGAGAACTAACGCAAAAGTAACTTTGATAAAGATTTTTTATAAGCTGATGAATAATTCTGTGTTTGGTAAAACAATGAAAAATATAAGAAACAGGGTGGATATAATATTAATATCAAATGAAGAAAAATGTGAATAATTGTAGCAAAACCAAATTTAAAAAGAAGTACTATATTTAATGAGAATCTTGCGGCCATACATATGAAAAAAACAAGCGTAAAATTTAATAAGCCTAATTATGTTGGCATGTCAATTTTAGACATATCGAAAGAATTGATGTATGATTTCCATTATAAAGTAATGAAACCAAAATATGGTGATAACATTGAATTATGCTGTCAAGATACTGATTCCTAGATTTATAACATAAAAACAGAAGATTTTTATGAAGACATGAAAACAATGATAGAAAAATTTGATGCAAGTGATTATTCAAATAGTTATATATATATATATATATATATATATATATATATATATATATATATATATATATATATATATATATATATATATACACCTCAAATAAATAAGAAAGTTATATGTAAGATGAAAAACAGATGTAATGGGAAAATAACGAAAGAATTTGTTGGCTTAAGAGCCAAACCGTGTGCATATATAGAGTTGATAATAAAGAAAATAAAAAATGGAACGGTGTACAGAAGTGTGTTGTTAACAAGAGAATTACATTTGAGGACTATACGAATTGCTTGTTTAAAGAGAAAATATAAGATAGAACAATTGATTTGATAAGGAGTAAAAAAAACCATGAAATATATACCGTAGAAGTTAATAAAATTGTATTAAGCCCTTATGATGACAAAAGGATTATAATAGAAAATAGAATAGATACATTACCATATGGGTATCAAAATGTATAATTTTTAATTAATTTTTATATCTTAAAAATATTTAATTTCCAAAACAATATCGATATCAGAACCATCAAAATCAAAACGTTTACCATTTTCATCCCTAATTTTTAAAACAATGTGATTAAACCACTCATTAATTATTCTATAAAAAATCGGATATGTGGACTCATTACTAACATAATCTCTGACGCCAAATATCATTTTTGGTGGAAAACCAGCAATTGTATCAGTTTCTAAATGATTAGATTCGTCATATTTTATAAACATTCCATATGCCAAAATACAATGAACATTTATTGTTTTTAATGAATTAAAATTAGGTAACTTAGGGCCAATTATGCTTTTGTCTTTTCCAATGGTCATATTTCTTTCAAAACCAAACATTTCAGATAATCGATCATCAAGTTTAATATCAAACTTAGATTTGACCACAACTCTATTTTTCACATTGTCTGCTGTCAATTCAACGTTATTTGTTGAAAATTGGTCAATCGAATTTATAGTTTCTTTTAAGATTCAATATCGTATTGTCTTTTTGGAATAGTGAAAACTTCATTTTTATCAACAACAGGACTCATTTTTTCAATTGTTGTTATAGTATTGTTGTCTATATGTATGTTTGCTCAAAAAGTTTAAATCAACCAAAATATTTTCAGTTACAAAATGACTCTGATGTGTTATCCAAAAGAGTTATTAAAGAATTGCATACTTTTTAAATAATAATGATGAAATGATTCCTTTAAATCAGTGTGAAGACGAATCTCTAATTGTATTTGACGATGTTATTTTAGAAAACCAGGATGTCATCCGCGAATATTTTACTATGGGAATTCATTGATGTATTTTATTTGGCACACATATATTCAAAAGTACCTAAACATTTAGTAATGGATAATGCGAACTTTTTATGCGTATTTCGACAAGATAATACAAATTTAAGTCATATTCATAAGAATTTTGATGGTGGAGATATGTCTTTTGGTACATTCAGAGAGCTTTGTACAAAGTACTGGGACGAAGATTTTGGTTTTATCACAATATATTTGAGCAGAAAAATGAACAGTGGCAAGTATAGAGACCAAATCCAATATTTTATAATGTAACACTGTCTAGTTTCTCTTGTACACGAGAATTCTTTATCTACTTCCTGAAGAGGCATTAAGTTGCTCATAACCCTTTTGAAATTTTTTAAAATAAAAAGCTCACTATAAGTGAAATATGGGTTGAACGAACGATGAACGAACATTGAGTTAATGAACGACGAATAAACAAATGATGAACAAATCAATGATGAAGGAACGAATATTGAACGAATGAATGATGAACTAACAAACAATGAACGAACATTCAATGCATATTATAAATGTTTAATGAATGTTAAAATGTGTTTTTATGTTGCATTTGAAATAATTAATTACAGAAAAATATTTTATTTTACAAAATATTTAAATTCACAAAACATCTGTTTTAAGAATCCAAGAGTTATGCGAGCTATCAAAACCTAACAATTTTAAATCAATTTTATCATCTTTAGTTTTTAAGACTTTTTCAAACAAATGTTCATTTGGATAGTCGGTTTTCATAATTTCATATTCACAAAAACTACCCTATATTTCTTCTCCTTTGTCATCTTTAAGTTTGTAAGTTGGCACATCATTATTTAAAACCTCAAAAATGGTAAATAATTATGTTGTCCAATTAGCTGTATAACCCTTTTCAAATATTCGTTTACTCTTGCTTATGAGGACAATATCGCCATTTTTGTATTTCGGTTTAATAATCATGTCTACAAAATTTGTTTGCATTAAATTTTCTTCATTGGCCTTACTAACTTCAATTGGTTTCATACCAATGGTTCTATGTTTGGTATTGTTGGATTCTTTAACTAAATCATCTAATATATTTACCCATTTGTAATTGCCATTTAAAGCAAATTTCTTCCACATTTTATTCGTCATTGTACTATTATATCTTTCCACACAACAGGCTTTAAGTCCACTGAATGTAGTATAGTGATTGATGCTATATTTATTCATAAGTTCATTAAATATTTTATTATAAAATTTTGACACATTATTGCTTTGAATATTACAAAAGTAAAGAATATTTTATTATTATCTAAGTGAAAATTATTATTACTTTTATTTCACTTTTCAGGTAAATAAAATATATGTGACTATTCTTCCTTACATTTTTCAATTTTCAAGTTAGCAAGTTGAGATGCCTTCCGACCCCCGATGGGGAAAGAGGGGGGAGGGGTGTAACAAAATGTGCCTTACTCCATCACCCAGACAACAACAATCCCCAACCCCGCCCCTGGATGAGGTTAAGAATTGTTCAACATTCAACACCCATCTGAACCATGCCCCGTCCACGATATTGTATGAGCATATAAATAAATTACTGGTAAAATACACCAAACAGCGATAGAGGTCCATTTCAGTGATGCAGAAAAATTTTTTTTTTTCAATTTCAGACTTTTGGTCGCAACAAATTTACTTTTTAAATTACAATCCATTAATTCACGTGGCATTGCACTAGCTCCTCCAGCTAAGGCGCCAAGTGTACCTAAAGCAGCAAGTATAATAGGAATAATTTCTCCATGGTGTAAACCACTTACAGATTTTTCTTTGGCCATCTTTTTGACTGTTGGTAGTGATAGAGTTAATTTGAAACTTTTACCTTCTTTTAATTTTTTATTTAATTTTTTCTCTCAATTTGACCATTTGTTAAAAATTTATCTATACCCAAATATTTTAATTCCTCAAAGGGAATATCGAAAGTTATATTTGTTATCTTTATTTTATAAGAAAAAAAATACATGTAATTTAATAAAACATTTTAATTCCCCATCCTAATTTTCTTTTTGTAAACATAGATGAGGCAACAGCAGCAGAAGCAATTTTTTCTCGAATTGGAGCATTTTTATTTAACATAATTTATTTGCTTCTTTTTGTAAAATTTTACTAGCATTATGTCTAGATTTTAAATCTTTGTGGTCTCTATAAGCAATATCGTGATACTTGCATGCTTCATCTAATTTATTCATTCCTGTGTCACCTCTCTCCAAACTTTCGTTTAGTTTTGTAAATGGTCCACAATAATTATAACCTGGCAAATGCATTTCGAGTAAATTTAAATTGTTTAGTGCCTGTGATGTTCAGGATTCCAAAATGATTGTGGAATTACATTGAAAACTCTTATTATATATGGAATTCCTTTCGGATTGTTCATAACAAAATCAGAAGATTTATTGTTCAACCTATTCATTATGTTTACTTTTTCATTGTAATAATTTTTATTTCCAGCATTTTCTTCACCATGAATAAATAATAATCTATCAGCCAATTTTCTAACATCATCCATCCAGACATATTCTTTTGGTAAATTATTGTATTTTTTATACCTTCTCCAGGTCTAGGAGTTCTTGGAGAAATCATTCTTTCTGGTGTTTTTGGTGGTGTTCTTGAATGTGATTCTTTTATATAGTTATGATAAATTGGTCCAATTATCTTTCTGTATTTCCAACTTCCATTCGAGTTTATTTTCTTTCTTGGATTATATTCTTGGAATGCAACATCGGTATCTAAAACAATTTTCATGTAGTTGTCATAGTCGGTATCAGTAAAATTTTAAGATCTTCTTCC
The DNA here is from genome assembly GCA_029891345.1 of Dryococelus australis. NCBI lineage: Eukaryota > Metazoa > Arthropoda > Insecta > Phasmatodea > Phasmatidae > Dryococelus > Dryococelus australis. The sequence goes on along the minus strand of CM057006.1, from coordinate 17,633,738 downwards.
TTCTGTTTTGTTAACAAATTATAAAGTCCTTCCGTTAATTTATATTCTTTATTTTTAACGAATATCTTTACTTGTGTATCATCTATGGAAAAATGTTGTCCTGCACGTAAACCATATTGAGTATGAATAACATTTATTCTTTTTGCAATTTCTTTTCCGAGATTTATAGTAGAATCAGACGCCCGCTGAATCAATTTTTTTATGGGTACAATGTCCATTTGATATTCCGAATTAGAATATTTATGTTCTGGAACTAATTTTCTTTCAAATGATGTTTCTTCTGGTGTTGGTGGATAATCTATTTTTTTTTTTGCTGCTACAGGAACTAGTGTTGTTATTTAATTTTTAATTTTTTAAATTACTTTTTCTACTTTTTTTTTACCAATATTTCGTAATTCGTCGACTAATGGTTCCTATTTCTTTTCATTTATTCATATTATTTTTCATGGCCCTTTTTATAATTTTTCTATCTTTCAATGAGTAATTTAACTCGAGAAACTCCCTTTCATTCCGTCATTAAACATAATTTTTTTCTTATAAATGTGTTATAAAAGTATTGAGTGTTTCGAGAGACATTTTTTTCCCCCAACTGATCGAACTAGGGGGAATTTAAATGATTACAATAATATAACTGAATTTGATATTCCTATAGGAGATGGATTTCTTTTCCAAATGACGCTTATGTTTATGAGCAATTTAGTTTTAGTTTACTAAAGGGGGATAAGGTTTGAGCTGAGGCAAGTTATGGCGAATCTGATAATATTGATGTTTGTTATATATTTTTTCCTTTTCCAGTTTTCTAGAGTAGAAATTTCAAAACATGGAAATATTATTGAAGCTGTTGATAATCCAGGTATAACATCAACAAAGATGAATACTTTATTAAGATCACCAAGTGAACAAAATTATTTACAATTTACTGGTGTTGATAATCTTTATCGAAATAAAACTGTTTCTACTAATATAACAAAAGAGGTTAATTCTGTCTCTATTGTTAAAACAAATGAAATATTGTATTCACTGAGATATTATTTGGTTTTATTCGTGATAACAATGAAATTGACTGAAAAGGTGGTTATAAATTACTTTTTTTTTTTTCGTAATTCATATAATAACAACTATTTATTTCTCTATGAAACTTTAGATACAGATGATGAAGTTACAAAATATCGTCCTGATCCTAGTAAAAGTGATATTAAAAAATTAGAAATTATGTGGCCTATTGTTGAATATGAATCCAACACCGCCATTGCAATTAAAGAAAAAAATATAAAAAGATACCAAATTACCTATTAGTTTTGATTATTGGCAATTTTTAGAAAAAGAAGTCCCTGCTAGAACGACTGTTTTTAACTTTGACATAAAAGATCAGTTTAATTATTTACAATTTGATGTGCTTGTTTCGTAATTGCAGGTTTTCAACTTAATAAATTGAAGAAATCGCGCTGAACAGCATAAACACGCTGCTATGTTTGATCATTGTAATGTGAGAAATATTTATGTTAAAATGGTAGGAGTTAAATTTATCGTAAAGAAACTGGAATCTAGACTTTGCAAACGGTGTTTGCCTTAAACCATTTCTTGCCTATAATGATCTTAGAAATTCAAAAACTAATCTAGATATAGGCTATAGAATTAATGAAATTTACTATAAACCAACTGTAAACTTTGACGGTGATATTAATTACTATTCATTTTGGAGTCGAAGACTGTTATATGTTATACATTGTTTATATAGAAAAACTAGAATAGTTAAAGAAAAAACAAATATAAAAATTAGTATTGATTTTAATAAAGAGGTTGGAGCAGGTACCATTTGTAATGTTGTTTTAATTAGTAAACGAAATCTTACTTATGGTTATTTAGAAGAAAGAATTACTGATGACTTATAATTTTTTTAAATTAGTAATTCGAAGACTTAACTAAATGTTTCGATATTTTAATACAATATTTTAGACTTATAGTTGAATGGTTACATTTTAAAGTATTACGAGTTTTTATAAATATAGATGAACTTCTTGATTAAGTAAAAAATCATTATCATAATTCTAAATGAGTTTTTTCTTTCTCTCAATAATTTTATTTTCCTTGTGAATAAAATAAAAATGCCTTTGTTTCCATGCAGTTTAACTAACATTTTAAAAGGCGATGGTAGTGCTTCAAGACCACCTGCCTTTATATTAGATAATGCATCTGAAGATCTTAAAAATACAGTTAACAAATTTCATTCAAATTTAAAAAGCTTACAATTATCAATCTTAGATATCATTGACGATAAATATGAACTTCGATAAATCGGTGAAAATATAGAGCAAATAGAAGTTTATAGAAAGTTAATAGAGTTTCGAATATAAACTGTAAAGAATAATAAGATAATATTTCATCTGATTTTTAGCTTAAATTTGCTTGTTTTTAGCTTAAAATTGCTTGATTTTATAGTATGAAACGTTCTGCACGGCCATTTTGTGAAATATTGGAAAAATTTTCTTGATTTGAGGCTTAAATTGTTTGAATTTCGATTAAAATTGCTGGTTTTTCTAATTGAATATTGTCGTTTCTAGAGACACGAAAAAAGTAGCTTGAAAACAAGAAATTTGCTTGATTTTAGCTGAGATTGGCTTGACTTTGATAGTTTTTTCATTGAATTTCGGATTTTGAGTTTTTAATTTCTTCTTTTACTTTCGTTAAAAATAACGGGAAATAAATTATGTTACTTTTTTCTTGTGCTTTTGGCGGAAATTGCCGGAAAAAGTGGGGTGCGCCAGGTCTCGCATAATACATCTACTAAAAGTGGCTATTTCACCTCTGAAATACTAAGACTCTGTGCTCACACATCAGACAAATTTCAACGAAAGTGACAATGCTTTCCAGTGCCTCTGATACAAGTACGCACATTTCATAATTGGTTGAATGTTGTTTTTGATTTCCGCTGAGTTTGATTACGTTTAATGTCTTGTGAATGGTTGCATGTTTTTAGAGCCTTGGGTATTTCACAAAATCATTTCATTCGAGGCAGAGTTTAGGTAAAACGAGACAGACTTCCAATTGAGCACCTGTGCAGAACTCGTTAAAAATAGTACAGGCACTATAAAATTGTTATGAAATTACGATTATCGTTGCATCTGAAAGAATAGTGCAAATATGTTGTAACACTGTGAAGTATTTTGCTATAATTTATTTATTATATATTTTTTTATACATTTACTTAGAGGTTATTTTTAATTAAATCTTAAACGTATTTCCATTATTTTATCTCTAGAAAGCACATTTTCCAAGATAACTTTTGCCGAGTAGGGCAGTTGTATAATTGCTGTGTTTGTATGTAATAAATATATTGGTACTAATAGTGAAAAATGCCCTTTAGCCCTTCTAAAGTTCTACTTCCAGGATATTCCTCCGCCTCGTGCAAACTAAGCTTAACTAAGTCTGGAAAATTACACCAGAGGACTGGGCACCGAATTTGTGCGCACTCAGTTGTGACAATATTTTGCACGGGAACTATTTCTTACCAGGTGCTACCAGCACACATGTTTCCTCACTGTTTGTATTCGTATTTATTATAAGCGTAATATTATAGTCTATAGATAATGTATAGCTTATGTGAAACTTCCATTTAACGGGAAATAATATACAGTTATTTTAACAGAAGTATAAAACGCTTGTGATACATGGCGTGTCTAGGAAATGACTAAACACGTCATACATGGGGTGATATTTATAAATGTTTGATTAAAAAAGCTCGAAGAAACCGCGAATAGACCATAAATATAAAACTTACGTTCAGTGTGTTGATCTACGAAAAGAACGCACAAATCAGACGATGCCTGATCAGCACTTTCAAAATTTCACACACTTTGAAACACCATTTCAGAGTACTCCAAAAGGGCTAAAAAAAACTTTTTTTTCAGAGCTTTGTATCTCAAAATGTACAAAACTATACACTGAACCTTCCGAAAAACTTAATACCAATAAAATAATAGGGTCGCCACTGAAAGTCCCGTAGGTATAGGCTGTTCGCGGTAAAGTGAGGACTTTTTAAGGCCCTTCTAAATTTTTCCTTTCATCCAATTTCCACCTCCCTGCTGCTTTTTAATATAAACATTGCAATATCAACAATAAACACAGTGTGTACATTTCGCCACCTTCAAAATTTAATGCCTGAGGCTGGAATAAGATATATTTATTTGTGGCTGATGCCTTTTTTGAGGGCCTTAAAAAGTGCTCACTTTACCGTGAACGGCCTATATAAGCTATTCACGGTAAAGCGACCACTTTTGAAAGTCCTCTCATTTGGAATAATAGTCAGTCAATATATTTTATTGTAATCTTATACTTTAAATTCAGAGTGCGGTGGAATATACAGATGGGGTGATATGAACAAAAGCGAGCATATACGTTTGCTCGCGATTTATGGAATTTAAACTATGTTTCGTATGAATAAAAGTTTGAAGTATAAACTCAGAGTTGAGAAGATACTCAAGGAGTGGGGTAAATGCTCAACCACTTAGTTTATACTCCGAAGAGATACGAATAAGGAAACCTTAAACTCAGTTTGTTGAGTTTGTACTCCCTGTTTCTTGAGTGTGGTATCGAGCAGGCTCAGGTGTAGTTACAAGTTGTTTATAATGGTAGAATCAATGAATTTGCATGATTTAAGGAAGACGAATGTGTACGATGGGCGAAGAAGTGCTACAGAAAGAAATGGTAAAATACTGTACAGGTTTAAACCTGAAAATGTATCAAGGTTAGCCGATTATTTTCTCGGTGAGTATGTTGAGGCAAGAGGTAAAACACTATCAAGTGAAGAAAAAACGAGGGTATTCCTTCGTTATGTTGGCGACCCAGGCTTCCAGCCAGTGTCTGTGAAGACATAGGCATTAACCAGACATGTGTGTCCAAAACTATACGTTATGTTACGAGCAAAATAACACTAAAGTCAAATGTATGGATTAAATTTCCAATTACTCAGCAAGAACTAGGGGATGCAAAGGTTGCACTGCAAGATAAGTACACATTTATATGTGCTATAGCAGCACTGGATTGTAGCACACACATTCCTATACACAAGCCTCATGCTCATGGAGAAGAATATATAAACAGGTAAGGTGTGGCAACCTTGAATGTGCAAGCTACTTTCAATAGTAAAGAATTATTTACAAGTGTAGACTGTTCTTGGCCAGGATCAGTGCATGGGTCAAGGATTTGGAGAAATTCTGCACCTTTCAGGGTGATTCGGGAAAATACATCTGGTGCATTAATATTAGGAGACCAAGTATATGGATTATCACCCAGGCTAATGACTCCATTCCGGAACCCAATTACTGCAGAACAACATTCTTACAACAATTTACACAAACGGGAACGGTGTGTAATTGAAGGGTGCTTTGGTCAGATTAAACAAATATTTCCAATTCTTCAACATAAAATAAGACTAGCGCATGACAGAATACCATCTGTAGTTCTCCCATGTTTTGATTTACATAATCTTGCAAAATATGTACAAGATGAAGACTTTCCTGTTGAAAACCTTCAAATGAATGAACTAGGAGAAGAATTCACAGAAGACGCCAACGTTCATGGGAGAGGCGTGACTTGAAGACTGGAAATTACTCGAATAATCCACGAATTTATATGAACACCATATTCTGTAACACATAACCTAGAATGCCATGCATTTTCTGTAAAACTGGACAAATTTGTGACTATTACTTTAATCCCAATTTATTTTTATAGGTTCATTATGTATCAGTATTCCACTGTACTTTAGAGTGCAAGAGTCGTAATACATGGCAGAGCAGGGTATTACTCACTTAACCTATTACATTAATGTTAACAAGAGTTTCTATAGACTTACAAGTTCTTTTGAATCATGTCATTATAGCAGGACTGTGTAAATTCTTAATAAAGACACATCATTGTTAATACAATTAACATTAATGCATTTTTGAACATTTATATATGGCCTACTCTACACAGTCAACAGAATTACAAACGTGATTCGAAGCTGAAGGTAGCTGAATCCCCACTCCTTGCGTAAGTGTCCTTTTCTCCAATTCCAGTACCGCCAACTGTTTAAGAAGCACCAACTGCTGAAGTTCTGAATTTGGTAAATTGACAGTTTCAACGGTCTTGCAAGACGCAAGACAGTTGGAGATTTCCCGTTTCTTTGGCAGAGCTGGTATACTATGAGACACAGGCAAATAAACTTATTGCACATATGTTGATTCCTTTGGCTTATTTCCTCCCTCGCACAGCGCCTTTCAATTGTGGGCTTATAAATACATTACTCTCTATGCAGCCAGCCTAGGTGAGCAAACATTAAATTGAGGTTATGTCATGCTGTCAACAACTAGAATTCTTATGTCTTTCATACTCATTACTCCATGCATGTATCTTCAACTTGTATGAAAAGCGGACAACTAGCCAAACAAACCAATGCCGGAAAATAAAAAGGGAAAACTGAATTACATACAAACCTATAACCACATAAAAATCAGCACATTCTAATTTCAAACACTTCGCCTATTTGTCACATCTCGTACAACACACATAATTAAGTTATGTTATTATCATCTTCAATGCCATAGAAACACAATTAAACGTTCTAAAATATTACATGTTAACCTGAAATGTAGAGTTATTTTCTTATATTTAATGGCTTTCCTAAATTTGTACATTTCTATTGCACAATTTTGGAAATATTAGTTTTAGGATTGTTAGCAGGAACTTGGTGCAAAGTAGGGCCACACTCTTCTTGCAGGGCATTAGATAACAATCCCTCCCAGTCTTTCAGTATCAGCTTCTTGTTGCCAGTTTCTTCATGTCAGTTTTCGCCTTCAAACGAGATTTCATGTCATTAATTTTCTTCAATATTTGTGCTTCACTGATGTCTTCTCCAGGCACACCAACAAACTTCTCTCGTATGGATTGCAAACTAGTATGCTTACTTTTCCTTACTTCTGGACTTTGATATTTCTAGAAAACTGGAGGATAGCTACAAATTATTTTTACAAAGCTAACATCACTTACTTCCCCCATATTCTTTGGCACATTCACTGTCAGAAAATGATTCATCTGCCATTCTTAGGTTAATGTAGGCTTGTACTTGTTTACAAGGCAAATATAAACATAACATCAGGGAATAAGAAGAAGAATAACAATCTCGCTGAGTTTATACTCAAAAAGTAGGGGAAATCGGAATATGTACTCTGCCATTTTTATCCATACTAACGAGAGAATAAACTTCAACGAAATGTTCTAACTCAGGAGTATATACTACGGAGTTTAAACTCATTTTTATTCGTATCACCCAGTGTGTTCATTACTTACATGGAAATATTTATTTAAAAGGGTGGTTAAAGGATAACAAAATACTGAAAGGAAAAGTTACTAGGACCCCGAAAGTCCTCACTTTTTCGCGAACAGCCTATACATGCAGTGCTACGAGAACACTGCACACCAGCCCAGAGCCTTGCGCTTAGTGGCGCTGACGCACTTGATGCGCGTGGCAATGCCGACCTTATCTCTCCCGCTCTTCTGGGTCTCAAACACGGAAAAAAAAAGCATGGGCCGCGGTGTCTGAGCGGTTAGACTGCTCGCCTCCCACCAAGGCGAACCGGGTTCAATCCCCGGTCGGGTCACCGGATTTTCGCAAGTGGGAATCGTGACGGACGATGCCGCTGGTCGGTGGGTTTTCTCGGGGATCTGCCGTTTCCCTCGCCCCTTCATTCCATATTCACTTCAATCACCCTCATCGGCTCTCAAGACCTCGCTGTTATGAGCAGCCCAAATCTCTTCACTTACTCACGGAAAAAAGCTCCAGGCGTCCCAACCTGTGTCTTAGGACAAGGATGCGCTGATTGGTGCACATGGCCCTCTGACGTCATGGCGCTGTCCCAGTCTGCCGTGTCCCAAGTAAGCCAACCAGTGTCCCAAGCTGAAGCTCTCAGAAAACTGAACTTTTGTCCCAAGTTGTGTCCTAAGTTGATAGAAAAAGAAGACTTTCAATACTTTCGCACGCCTTCGTGGAATGTAAACAATGGATGTGAAAGGCGGGCTTTCCCAAAACAAACTTCAAATGGCAATAAATAATTTGTAGTGTTTTTGTTCGGTCTGAACTATTTAATATGAAGGCTAAACATTTTAAACCTTAAAGTTTATTTAAGAAATTTGGATGTCAGTTGGCGAACTTGTTTAAAATAAAACAGACGAGGCGTATATTTTAAATAAATATTCAAATCGCCCATCTAGTAAACATTATTAATCAATAATTCAGAAAATTAAAAATCACTACGTAATAATAAAGGTTGTACCGAATTTACTGTGACCTATAGTGTCAAATTCTGAAAGCTCACTTCGGACAACGCATTTGTAGACCATATTCGGGACTGCGTCAATGTGACGTCACTTGACGCCGAGTTTCAGACATGTCCACGTCCACAGGAACGGCCGATTGTAGACAGGTCTTTAAGGAGTTAAACCACGTGGCGAGGCGGTAAGCGGAGGACGTCTTCGGCAGATCCGCCGACGTCCAGGACGGCCGACGCACACCTCTACGGAAGGATGTCTGCTGGAGAGATGTTAGCAAGCCGTGATGATGTTGGCTCCTGGCGTTGCCATGGCGACGACAGCGGAGTGCAGGATGTGGCCGGCGGAGGGAGGGGGTGCAGGAGGCAGGCGCTGACGACAGACGTGATGAAGTGGCGGTGGGATTGCAGCCGACAGCCGCTTAGACGGCGGTGAAACTGCCCCCCCCCCTCCTCCCTAACCCTCCGCCGGACTGGCCAAGGGCTTAGCGCAAACACCCCTCTTCCTTCCAGCGGCTAATAGACTCGTTAGGAGCTGCACACATCTCCGTCGCCATAGAGTCTTGTGTTCATACACCCGGGGACACAGACCGTGTTCGAATTGGCATGCTGTGGCGCGCTCGAGATCGTGTCTTCGAGTGAGTGACGAGCGAAGAGATTCTGGCGGCTCTTAACATCGAGGTCTTGAGAGCCGATGAGGGCGAAGCGAAGCAGTAGCGCCGTAATGAGAGGGCGGGGAGGGAAACGGGAGATCCCCGAGAAAACCCGCCGATCAGTGGCATCGTCCTGCACGATACGCACGTGTGAAATAAATCTGGGAGCGACTCCACCGGGAATCGAACCCGGTTCGCCTAGTTGGTCAATTTGGGGGGGGAGGGGGTAGTAACCTAATCACTACGCCACCGCAGGCTGCACTGTTGTGGGGGGGGGGGGGTTAGGGGAGTTATTTTTCTTCCCCAAAGCGGTTTTCCCACCTCCGCTCCAGGCGAATACTATTGCAGTTCCTGCATATACACCTTCCAAATCCCCTATACTGCACTATCCTGTATAAAATAAACAATGATAATAAAATATTACGTGAGCCGAATTAGTAACAACAACGATGTATTGACCACGATGTTGAAAATGTCGGTGTTAAAAATTTCTGAGCAAAATACGGTGGATAGGCCTTAGTGACATGGTGTATTTTTTCGTCCGAGAAAGAAACTTGATTAGGCGGAGCTGAGCTTCTCCTCTCTCTCTCTCTCTCTCTCTCTCTCTCTCTCTCTCTCTCTCTCTCTCTCTCTCTCTCTCTCTCTCTCTCTCTCTCTCTCTCTCTCTCTCTCTCTCTCTCTCTCTCTCTCTCTCTCTCTCTCTCCTCTCTCTCTCTCTCTCTCTCTCTCTCTCTCTCTCTCTCTCTCCTCTCCTCTCTCTCTCTGAAAGTTATGCAGTGCCACTAGTAGCAGAGAAATTATAGGCCCTACATGTTTTCAATTCTAGCACATTTCACACCTATTACAGCAAAAATAATGATTTTAAGATTTGTAATTTAAAAGTGAAACGAGATTTTGATGTCTGCATAATTATTGTAATATATTTAGATATGATGCCGGGACTGTTACAATCCGCAAGTTAGCAGAAGTGACGTCATGACAAGACGTGTTTTTGTTGCTGAACGAAGTGTTAATTTTTCTTCCTGTGAAAAATGCTCGGAATTACCACATCACGTTCGTACACTTTATTGTGTTTTTTTTTAACCTACCTGGGCAAGTTACGATGTTGTGGCAAATCTGTGTTCCCACGGCATACTGTATTGTGTGTCGTGTCTGATGCGAATGGATGGGTATTGTTGCTTCTCCATGACTATTACACTGGGCCCAGTGGCGCAACTAGATCACAATCTGGGGAGGGGGCGGGGGGGCCACACTCTTGACATACTTTACCAAGACAATAAAATACTAGATACACACATCTGTAACATTATATAACACATTTAATTAAAATATTATATTTATTTATAAACCAGGTGAATTGATACATTCAGTGTCGTGTTATTAACTCCACTACGACTTTTTTTTTTATTCTTTCTATCATATTACTAAACTCCTGTTTCTTTTTCTTTCCATATAAGTACAACATTGTAATGAACCAATAAGTTAAGTTATCATATTTTTTTGTAAAATCACTTTTAAATTTCACAGGATCGCATGTCTCTATAAATTTTTTCTCTTCACAATAACCACTAACCGCTAATATGAAAAGTATATGTACAAAATCTTGGAGGTAGAATACTCGCCTACAGCACGAACTCCGAACGGCGCCGGCCTGTTTTCTGCAGCATATCAATAACCTCTTCGAAACTAAGATTTATTTGTCAATGGATGTTTACAGCTGCTAAGTCAGCTAACCGCCCATGTCCCATGGTGCTAAGAAGGTACGTTTTCAAACGCCGAAGGGTAGAAAATGAACGCTTAGGAGTAGCTGTTGACACTGGCAAGGTCGCAAATATTTCCAATGCAATGTTCTAATTCGGGTGAATGTCTCTGTTCCAATCGTTAAGTAAACCAATAGCAGATCTTGGAACATCGCTTCCTTTGTTATTGAATTTAATGTACCACAACCTTAATTCTGCTGTCGAAACGCCCTCATTTCTGTCGTGTAAATCATTCTTGTAGAACTCTGTGAAACTTCTTGACTGACAATACATATGCAGATAGAATTAATTTGAAAAAAGCTATTTCCTGAATATAATACTATTTTATTATTTTCTATTCTTTTTCTTAGACATATTTTGTTTGGGGGGGGGCAGTGCCCTAGTGCCCCCCCCCCCTTATAGTTGCGCCTATGACTGGACCAATGTGTGTGTGTGGGTGTGTGGTTGCAAATATTGGACTTGAGAAATTTATATGTTATAAAAAAGTGAACTGAATTAACGGCTAATTTAATTATTCGAAAGCCACGTCTGTTAATTTATCATAACTTCGTAGTTTCCCCAATGTGGTCAAAGCACAGTTACGTGTAATGTGCTTACGGTTCTTTTGAATGTTTGCCATAATCCCAATTATTTACTAAGCCCAACCAGGAAATCTGAAATAAATATTTAAATAAACTTTTTAAAAAAATAAGTACTTATGCAAAGAAACGTGATAGTAATAAAATTTACTGTAGGTCTATTTGTATGCATGTTCACCACTATATTTTAAGTTTGTCGCTGCTACGTACAAAAAATTAGCGACACGAGTTGCGTGTTTGAATTTACTCTCATTTCCGTTGGACTGGATGCTCCTTCGTTTGAATATTTATCCCAACTGAGGCTGTCCTTTCAACGAAATAACCCAAAAACACATCGATAACAAGAGGTTAAATACTACAGTTCTTTTCCGCGTATAGTTGTAACAGGGTTAACCACAGTCATGGCAAAATATTAACGTGTATTATGAAATGTGTTATATTGTGTACAATTCAAATATTTTAACAATATGTAAAATAACAATCATGAGAACTCTCTTCAATACAGACATTGGTTAAAATCATATGGGCCTAAATTGTGGACATACAGTATACGTTACGGTTTTTGAAATATGGCCGAATTCTTTAAACAGCTGAAAACAGTAAAACAAAGTATTTGACAGTTAAAACGTAGAAGTCACATAGCAGTGTTTATGTTTGCGGAAGGATACGTTATCGGTAACCACAAATATAACTTTCAGCAGGGCTTCAGAAAAGTGTGAAGTAACCTTGAACGGCTCATACTTTGTGCCTATAACTCTAATTCTCCAGTTTCAGTCTTCATAAAGGTGGTTACAGCTAGTATAAACACAGTTCGTTTCTTATGGTGATACCGATGCTCTAGTAATGATAAGTTAAGGCATGCGCTGAGAGACCAGGCAACAAATTATTTGTTTGTATAGGGCCAAAAATATATTTACCTGCTGTAACAAAATATTGTTGAGTAAACAAAACTTGAAAAGCGAAGAAAAGTAATTGTTTCTTAATGTACATAATAAATGAGGAACTATAAGGAAATTGTTAGTTTTTTCATAGATATGACTAATTGATTTAAATTTGTCATATAGTAGTCATATTGCAAATAATCCCAGAAACAGTTTAAACTTGTAAGTTTATGTCGCTTACTGTGTCACTTCTTGTGTGTTTATGTCGCTTACTGTGTCACTTCTTGTGTGTTTATGTCGCTTACTGTGTCACTTCTTGTGTGTTTATGTCGCTTACTGTGTCACTTCTTGTGTGTTTATGTCGCTTACTGTGTCACTTCTTGTGTGTTTATGTCGCTTACTGTGTCACTTCTTGTGTGTTTATGACGCTTACTGTGTCACTTCTTGTGTGTTTATGACGCTTACTGTGTCACTTCTTGTGTGTTTATGTCGCTTACTGTGTCACTTCTTGTGTGGAAAATTTGAAGGCAGCTGTTTGATTGGTTCCTGACATATGGCTACAGACCCGAGAAATTCCGCGGGTTCAGTTCTAGACTAGTTGGAATCCACACACATGTACGTTCATGTTACGTTTGTAATTGGTCGACGTGTTTTTTTGACTCCTGGAGATAAATAAGCCAATAACAAACGTGCAAGAAATTTTGCTCCCAACCACAGCATTTTACTTCCACAACAATCAACCAACAAACAGTTGATATCTCTACGGGAGTATATAAGACTGTGAAGTCTAGCCTACTGGTCATTGAACTCGAGAATTTCTCGGGTCTCTACATTTGGCATGGAAGATCAATTTTCTCATGTGGTACTGTCTTAATTAATAGGGAACGAAACGGTTATGTATTGCCACCTTCTACAAACTAAATTAAAATATTTATATGGCCTCAATTTTGAAAATAAGTGTCAGGCCCACATTAAATACGCCCGTTTATATTGGCCTACCGTACTTGTTTGTCAAGTTGGGTAGAAATCGGTTGATTGTTTCCCGAGATACGACAAAACTTTATTTATTCATGTAGCATTATCTTACAAAACAATGGACAAAAGAATCACTATGTAGACACATTTGATAGTTGTAAAATACACTGCCAGTTTGAATTTTGTTACACGGTTTCGTGCATACAGCACAGAAAAACCCAAAAGTTTAAAATGCCACCATTTTGAAAATAAGTGACTGGCCCACTAACCCATGTCAGTTTACATTATCCACTAGTATTACTTAATTGCCCAGTTTTAGTAACAATCGGTAGATTTTTTTCCGATATATGACGTAAAAACTTACATATGGCGCTATCTTACGAAATGGGGGACAAAAGAGGCTTTGTACTTACACATCTGATCCTCGTAATATATTTTTTCATCAAACCTTTTTTGGTCGACATTGCTCAAAAGGTATGGTATAATATATAACGAATTAACACTGAAATATTTACATAGAAGCCATTTCGAAGATAAGTGTCTTATCCATTTAAAGTGCATGTATTAACATGGGCAATGCAGGCCATTGTTACCTGTTTGCCGAATTTGACAGGAATATGTCGGGTAGTTCCCGAGATAATAGCAGCTTCATTTTTACATGTTGCACTACCTTACAAAATGGCCAACCGACGTTGTTGACACTTCATAAATTCATATTCTTACATCATGCGCTATCGACGTGCCAAATTTGGTAAAAAAATTGGTTAGATGGGTCTTGATATAACATGTCATATATCTTAAAATCGACGCCATTTTGAAAATAAGTATCATGCCTGATAGAAAACTGTAGAAGTCGTATGTACTGGTCAAATACTGTATGCGGGCAGAGTTAGGTCAAATTCGGTTCACATGTTTAGAAGTTATTAACGGGGACATACATTCCAGACATTAAGGTGATTGCATAAGCCTATCTTTCCTTCAGAAAATAGGCTAAAATAAAAACTTTGCATGGCATAGAGTTGTCCTTTGAATAATATTACTTTCAGTAGGGGAAAGTGTCGGAAGCAATTTTTCATTTAATGACACAAAGGACTACTTAACAGAAGATTTGAAGTTTTTATGAATTCAGTTCTACCCGCGTCTTCCCATGTAGAATAGCATTTTCTATATAACCTTCTAACAAACCTTCAGTTATAAATGTGAAACGAGTGAAGGACGAAAAAGAAGTTTTTTTTTTTTTTTTTTTAAACAGCTGTTAAGATGTCTCTTGTGACAAGAAGGTTTATTTTTAAATATTGATTCTGAAATAAAGTTATGGAGTAATACATGCGTACCCAAGATAGTGGGTATCTCTTAACATACGTTGAAAGTTTGGAATGTTAGTGGTATCTTTATCAAGGGAAAATAGGAAATAAATGCGATTCGTGAACACATAAGATACGGAGAAAAAAAAAAGCCATTATAATCAACTTCATTATTTTACTTCATTCTGACATTCGGCTTCACACATTCTGCAACATGCTATATGACGTAAAATTAGGGTACGTTTAGCTAAGTTGCGCTATGGTTGGCAACACTGTTAGTACAAGTTTAATTGCATAATTAAGTAGAGAATTGTGCATCGTGCACATCGGGTTTTATAGCCCGCGGTCTCCTAGAAGCACTGGTATTAACCTCTGCAAAGTACCCGGCTGTGAATGTCGGCCTACCTGTGCTGGTTCAATTTCCGTTTCGTCCGCGGCTTGTGACGGCGAAATTGCCCCTAGTCGTTTTGTTGGGGGGGGGGGGGGGAGGGGGACGTAAGACCTCGCGACCCTCTATCAGTCACGCAGCCCCAGCTACCGCGTCGACAAGTAGTCGACCTCTGCTGGCTAGCTGGTGGCGTTGCGTTTGTCCTAATTTCGTTCGCCCTGAAGTTAGGCTAAACGAAAATTAGGGTCAACGAAGTTAGGCCAAATGAAATTAGGTTAAACGAAGTTAGGCTGAACGCTTTTAGGATAAACGCAGTAGGACAAACGGCATTAGACCATTCGCTTTTAGGGTCAACGAAGGGGCTGGTTAAAGGCAATTCACGATCAAGTGAGAACTATTTCTTGCTAGGTGCTACAATCACATATGTTTTCTCACTGTTTTTATAAATATTTACTATAAATTAAATTTTGTATTTTAAATTTAACATTAGAAAAATGTCACTGCCCCAGCCTGCGTATATTTTAACGAGCTCACTGAGTGGCACGCACCTAGTAAAGTAGGTAACGAGTTAAAAGTATTAGGAAACCATTTGTGGTAATTTAAAATTATTTATTATCTTTCTGTTCTTTTATTGCATCAAAGTGTCAAAATGAGAGGATTGGTGAAGTATTTGCCTTTGTTAATAATTTCACAGTTTCATTTGGTCGACGGATGAATAATGTGATGAGGCCCATAGCAATGTAAATTGTACATAAGGCGGAAGAATACACAACGTGTATACAAGATCGTAAGCAGGGCTTTTAAAAGTTCTCATTTTACCGTGAACAGCCTATAGTCATTAGTAACACACCTATTTTACCCTTGATTTAATTCCTATTTACTGTATATTAATACTGATGATAGAAGATAAAATAAATGTAAAAGTTCGGTTTAACCAAAAATTATATACTATAATTTTAACAGAAGTAATATATTTACGTAATATAATTTTCGTAATATTTCAGAGCCTACGCTTACAGGCTATATAATAAATCAATAATAATAAAACATAAAATTGGTGCTGTAATTTTATCCAGATAAGATGATTTAGCTTGCAGATTATGCATAAAAACCCTGCTCAGGGAACCTGAAGCATGTTGCAAATTTTTGGATTTTAGCCTTAAATTTGATTTATATTAAACTGCAATTTGCAAGAATTTACAGGAAAAGAAAGATTTGCAAATGAATTTTAAGCCCATTTGCCCCTTTTCAAAAAATGCTCAAATAATATTGACAACAGGAGAAAAATCTCATTCAGGTTTAACAAAATGACATTTCATTCGATAAAACAACATAACTATACATCTAAAAATTTGTATTAAACTGTCGAAACATTTTGTTGCTTCTGTAAAATCGCTTATATGCTCCATTTATTAATTTTATAAAAATTTATATATCTTCAGTAATTCTTTATTTCAGATAATCATAAGTTAAATTGCGTTGACTAATTAAAACAACATTACAAATTGTACCTGCTTCAACAACTTTATCAAAATCAACAATAATACTTATATTTGTTTTTCTTTAACTACAGTGGTTTTTCTATATAAAAATCATTAATATATTATTTTTTAATTTCGTTCATTTTTATATGCTATATTTGTCATTTGTATAAATGCATTACATCTTTTTGAATCTTATATTCACTATGTTTTCTAATTGATGGTAAAACTTCGTGAGTAACCCATTTTTAAAACTCTTCAGCGAATGGTAATTTTGAGCTCATAGCTATATCATAAAGGCCATATTCTGTGATAAAAATTGTATTTTTTTTTCAATATATGTTAGGTGTGGCATTTTACCTCCTGTACTAATTTCTTCTAATTCAACTTTATCTTCCACATCTACATGTTTTTTGATAGCGTCTTTAGTATCTTTATATTCATAATTTCAGCACATCTATGGCTGTAAATCATGGATTATTATCATCAACAACAATAAAAAAAAAACTTGTTTACCATTGTAAATAATTTTGCTGTTATTCATGTATATAATTGACTCCATTTGTATATGCGAAACTATACGCAAGAGAAATTAGCGTGTAGTAAATCTGTTTTTTTTTACTAGTATTCTTTTTTAATAAGAAAATGAAAAATTAAATAAAATTAAATTGAAGAATGTAGACCAAAGTCATAGTTAAATATAGCATTTGGCTGCATATTTGAAGGGGCAGGAGAATCACCAACCCCTATATTTCTATATAATTGCCTATGTGTTTCCGTGAGTATATAGCTTTTAAGGAGTTAAATTGTCTAAATCATTAACAATATCTTTTATTTTATTCGTAATTTCGTTATAAGATTCACACATTATACCGAACATGGAAATGCAATTTCTACTAACTCTAGTCAATTTCTTTGTAAATTTGTTATATTCCATGAAAGTTTCATTGGTAAAGAAATACGTTAAACCATTAGTATAAATTAAAGTAGACTCTATCATTCTTGGAAAATAAGGAAATTTCTTGATAATTGGGCCATTCTCTTTAATTTGGAAACAATGCTAGTCTATTTAACCGTAATACACATTTTCCAAGAAGATAAAAGTTTTTCCTAAATATGAATTAAACAGCATGCATTTATATTCATCTCTTAATCCAAATGAAGAAAATCCTTTCAGGTAACCATCAATAAGTTTATTACTCGGGTAATCAAACATATAAATTTCTTGGTCAACAAACAGAACTGACTCACCCGAAGGTCTATGGAATAAAAAAAAATTATTGAAATTGCTTGATAAAGACTGAAACATTTCCGTTACCAGAATTAGCTTATTATTTTCTTGTCATTCAAACTTTTTCCCAAACATATTTATAGTAAAAATAACAAGGTTCGTATCAATCATTAAAAGGTTTTATAATGTCCATTATTTATTAGTATTTTATAATTTATTATTTTAGATATTTGATTTATTTATATTTAATTATTTATTGAAATTATTTAATTAATTTTTTATTATATATAAAAATGATTTAATTAGTATATTTTTATTTATAATGTTTTATTTTTGGTAATTTTTATTAAGGAATTAGGCAAGGTTTTTACATATTTGCTTTTGAATAAATCAGTTGGTTCATTGCCATTAAAATGATTTTGTTTGGGTGGTCCATAAAAGTTTTGAATGTTTTGAATGTCATCTTGTTGCAAATTAACCAGATCATTGTTAAGAATCTGATACATGATTTCATTTTTTTCATTTGTATGTTGTAAACCCAATGCATGGCCGATTTCATGAGTCAAAACTGCTAGCAAATTACCTTCATATTCAGGAGTGTTTCTCCCTCCATTATGACAATGTTCTTGTTTATTGATATGAATTTCAACAAGATTATTTTGTTGATTTGGAAAATATGCATGAGTCAGTGCACTACCATACAGATATAATCTAGTCTGACAAACTCCACGTAATCTCTGATTATTATGTTGGCCTTGTTTGTATGATATAAGTATGTCTGGAAATTTCATATCATAAACAAATTTCAAATTTGTATGCTTCTGCCAAATGCCTAAAACCTCTTCAGGTAACCTTTCAATTGCATTATTTGAATATGCAAAATGCCATTTTAATATATTTTTATTCCATTTTGTGGTTAATGAAAGGTCAACAAGTATCTCATCCTTAATAGAACATCTTTCGTTTCTTCATTGAGGTTACCATCAATTGAAGAAATGTTATGATAATCTAGAAATATTCTTAAAGAATTTTCGAACATTCAGAATCAATTTTTGAAAGCAAATTTGCATCAGCCTATAGATATCCATATTTATTTAAAAAGTTGATAACACATTCTGTTCGATTCTCTTTTTTGGGCAGTACACAATTCATAATAGTGATAGCGAGAATTATTATACAAGTCTTCATTTATGAGCAAAATATTTTCTTTAAAAATTGCAAAACTTTTACGAACAATTTAATGCTGCACCAGGGGCCTGTTTATTTTATAGGTTTCCGGATAAGTGAATACCTTTTTTTTATTTTCTGGCCTTATTTTTCATGCCAACAAAACTTCAATGGAAAACCCATCACCTCTCCGCCCGGCCGGTATTTATTTATTTATTTTTTTTTTTTAGCAGAGTGGTGATGTTTTTTTTTTTAATTTTTAATTTTTTTTCTTTCCTGTGCCCATTTTCATATAGCGCAGGTGCCTTGCGCTATATGAGTCATCCTAACTCTATGTCTGATATATTACAATTGTATTATAGACAGTATTTGCTGGGGCTTGAGGAGCACAATTTAATTTGCATTATTGCTAATACATGCCTGTATAAGCAAGAGAAATTAAAGTGTTTTTAGCTCAAGTTTTGGGCACCTCATAATCACATTATTAAATTATTTACTCAGACCAGGGTTCGAACCCATGTCCTTCGCATTTGAAATCAACCATCTTGTCGCCGAACTATCTACCACGACATGACAAGTGAGATGATTATAAGTATTCATGTGGCGAGCTTGAAGTTTGTTATCAAGAGTCGTGCAGATAGTTGGCCGCACTGCGAGTAGATAGCGACATAGTTGTGATAATATTCTTCCTGTGGTGGCAAGAGTGCGCTGTGGTCGCCGAAGTAGATAAAGGTTCATAAGATAGAGTGCACTTTACAATTGTTTTTTCCTGTTGTCAGTAGATAGGCGATGGTCGCCGAAGTATATAAGTAAAACACGTGCGTTAAAAGATGTGGAACTTTCATACATGTAATAATTATAATTATAATTGGAGTTACTAAAAACATTTCAAAAACATCTAATGTTTTAAGTGTATATAAAACATATTTACTAGGCAAACTTTTGTGTTATAAAATGTTCGATTTTTTTTTATATTTTTCTTCTCAAATCTAATGTTATAACACCATAACCTTCATTCCAACAGTCTGCACAAATCTCTTTAAATCTCTAATAAAACATGTCCCCACCCACAAAATCGCAATAAATGTGTTTCAAATTTTTATCATCTAGTCTAAATATACACAGAAAATTCGTATTGTCCCTTCAAAATTGATTGGGCACTCTAGTTGTATACTAGAGTTCTAGTATACAAATTTTTTATTTTTAAATCTCTTCCAATAACTCTCAACTCGCGCAGTCTCAGTTCACTTATTGAGTTGATCGTCGTAATTTATATATAGAAAAATATAATACAATTTATGGGGTCGGCGAATGATTATCGTAATTTAGAATATATATTGCTGTAGTGTGTGATTCACTATTCTTATTGTTCTCTAGAGAATGATTATATGCATATTTTCCTCATTCGCATAGTACTTTCTCTTTTTTTGACTCATAATGGCGTTTGGCATATCCGGTGTATCATTTTTGCAGGCGTTAAAATGGTTATTTATTGCATATTTATGGGATACAAAATAATCGATATATTTATTCTCATTACATACAGAACATGTCTTGGTTGAATATTCGCCTTGTAAAATTTCATATGTATTGTGTAATTTAGAATTTTTGTGCTTTTCAAGATTTGCCTTGCAAACAGATTTTCCACGTTCACGAAGTACTTTCTCTTTATTTAACTCATAACGACTTCCAGAATATTCATTGTAACATTGTTTACAGGTGTTAATGTGCTTATATTTTGTGTGTTTATGTGATGGAAGACAACTTATGTGTTTTACTTCACCGCACTTTTTACAATGCTCGCATATACTACTATTCTCATCACATGTTTTACAATTCTGCATATACTAGCTACTATTCGTTTCACAAGAGAGTGGCGAATCCATTTTTATTTATAAAGAGATCAATTTTAGTAGGATAAAGGAAAAATAAAAACACTGTATCAGATAAAATTAAGTAAAAATATTTAAAAACCTCTGAAAATCTAAGCGTCTGTATTTTACCGACGCTCATAAACTGCTGAAAAGTTTATATAATCCAGGTTCATTGATTAATTAAATTGACACAAATAAAATTATAATGTTTATCGATGCTCTACTACTTTTTTAAACATTTATGCTCGAACTTCATATTTATCGTCAATGTTATCTAAGAGTGATAGTTGTAATTTTTGTAAATTTAAATGAAATTTGTGAACTAATTCTCTTATTTCGTCAGCTGCAATATCTAAATTATAGGAAGGTGTATTTGAAAAATCGCCACCTTTTAAAATGTTAGTCAGGCTGCATGGTAAGATATGCCAAGCCATTGTTTATTTATAGTGAAATAAGTTTATTAAAATAATAAAAAATTAACTAATTCTTAAAAGTAATTTTTCAAATAAATTCAGTAAAAGTCTATTGCGGATACAAGCGCAGCGCAATAATTAGACTAAAAATTGAGTAAATTTCTCACTTTCAAGCAACTTTTTCAAAATTTACTGGAGACATCATCTAGCTCTGTATTTTACTCCCAAAATCAAGAAAATCAAGGTTAATACCAAGTTAATTGGATCCAAACTTGCAATTTAAATCAAGAACTTTTTTTGTAAAAAAAAACCCATTGAGCAGGATCCTTTTTCCAGTCAAATAGGCCAAATTTACTCTAAATCTGCAAGCCAAATCAGTTAGTAAAAAAAAAAAAATCAAAAAATTAGATGAAAATTCCTAAGAGAACTATAGATCATGGATAAATGTTCCATTTTTCATTTCTTTGAAGCCTCTATATGCTATAACAACTTCTTTCTCATTCATTAGTTTCAAACCATTGCTATCAAATATTATCACATAGAGCTCTGATAATTAGTTTCAAACCATTGCTATCAAATATTATCACATAGAGCTCTGGTAATTAGTTTCAAACCATTGCTATCAAACATTATCACATAGAGCTCTGGAAATGAAATTTGATACTTACCATCTAGAATAAATTTAATTTTTTTTTTACCAAAATTGGACTCATAAATTTCAAAATCCGTAGCAGTAAACAATTAATTTTTTTTCTAGATCTTGTAGTTTGGTGAATTCAATGAATTGTTAAACTTGTTGAGCAGAAAATCTATCGTCGATTTACAAAGATATAATATAAGATAATATAGCTTGCAGATAAGGCTTAAAAAGACCCTACTCAATTATTAAGAGCCTGTATAAAATTAGCCATATTTTTTTTCTTAATATTTCAGAGCCTACGCTCACAGGCTCTATAATAACACATAAAATTGGTGCTGAAATGTTATCTAGATAAGATAATTTAGCTTGTAGATTAGGCTTCAAAAACCCTGTCCAAGGAACCTGAAGCATGTTGAATTTTTTTTTTTTTTTTTTTTTTTGGCCTTAAATGTTGCTTTATTTTGAGCTGCAATTCGAAAGATTTTACAAAAAAAAAAAAAAAGAGAGAGAGATTTGCTTGATTTTAGCTTTAATTTGCTTGAAATTTAGTCAAATTATTGTGTTGCGCTTGTATTCGCACTAGACATCTACTCCTGTATGATTATGTTGCGCTTGTATTCGCACTAGACATCTACTCCTGTTTGATTATGCTTTTATCATATTAAGTGTATTCAAAGAAGAAGAAAAAGTCATGGAAATGAAAAAAAAAAAAACTTTTAGATCTTGCCTGTGCAGTTTCCTCCCTAGTCAGTGTTGCCAGGTAGCGTAAAATTGCCCGTTTCTCGGGAAATTCCAGTAGCTGGCGGTAAAAACGGACGAAATGAGAAAATCTGGGGAGTACTGAGCGTGTAACACCTATTGGAATTCCTTTAAAAAATATATTAAATTTATTTTCAGAACATATTAATAGGATTTATATTTTAAATAAATATGCGTTTATCTCGAACATTTTCCGGCCTTTTATCATTATTCTTCGTTTCAATTACTACATGCAATTTTTGTTGCGGTCCCGAAATGAACTGAAATAAATCAGCACAGAAAAACTAACTGCACGGGTCGCAGATTTTTTTTTCTTACAATTGTATGAGAATGAGAATTTCGGGAATAGAACGGGACCTTTTGTTCAGCATCGCGGGAATTCGTGCTCCGATGAACTGGCAACACTGCCCCCCCCCCCCCCCAGTAGTCACGTGGGTCTCACTGTATGCAGTAGCATCAGTTGTAATTTCTAACATATTACGGAATACTTAAAATGTAAATTTTTTTTCAGGACAGCGATGAAAGTCGATATTTTGTCACCAGTTTATAAATTTGGTTACTGAAACACAGATAAATGTGGTAGTTGAAAATACAGAAATTCAGCAAAAAATTGCAGTCTGTTTACGATATTTGATCTTGGGTAAAACAGTGTTTTAATGTATAGCGACAATGCTGCATCGGTTATGAACATATTGGTGTACTGAAACCTCATTGCCACCGCTTAAGCAACTGCATATGGAGCACTGCATCCGACTGTACAATGTGGCGAATTTATAAAACATTAGTAGACACAATAAAAATTGTCAGAAAAGTGCGATTTATGTTGTATACGAAAGAATAATGTATACATTTTGCAATATTATAAAATATTTTACTAAAATATGCTTCTCAAATGTTAAAAGTAATCGATTAAAATAGTCTGTATTTTAAACACATTTTAATCATATTTCCAATCTGTATGCTTCAGAAAGAAAATTTGCAAGAAAATCTTCTTCGTGGAATATTGTCATAATGTTTAGTATGATTGTGTGTAAGAAAATCGTAATAATAATGTAGGAAATAATTTTATAATTATTTTTATGGGCGTCCATTTGTCACAAACATTTATGGCTGAAACTGACATAAATAAAGAAAATTGATATGATACATTATTACTATGATTTTAGTACATATGATCACAGTAAAGAAAATGACGATCTTTCTGGAAGATTTTCTTCCAAATTATGCTTTCCGAAGCATCCAGAATGGAAATGCGCTTGCTTAAATATTGTTAAAATATAGAAACTATTTTAATAGATTGTTTTTTTTTACATTTAAAAAATATATATTTTAGTAAAATATTTTATAATGTTGCAAAATAAATACTTTCTTCTTTCATATGCATTATAAATCGCCCTTTATGACCATTTTTATGGTGTCTGTACTACTTTTTTTTATGAGTTCTTCATGGTGTATAGTCGGGTGCAGTGCTCCATAGGCAGTTGCTTTACTTCAACCTGAGAACACACGCGAAGTTCGTTTATGCTAGTTTCCATCGCAGGCACAATGCTTCCTTACGACAGGATGTGACCTTGAAGCGTTACAATTTTTGTTTTGCTAAGAAGGCAGGTTGATAAGTAGGAGAAAAGTACACCCATAAGGGACTTGTTATAATCTGTGGGTTTTCATCGCGTGCATTGAAGCCCCGCTGTCAGAGATATGAATTTGCGCAGCGCAGTGCACTGACGGAAACACTGCACGCTTTGCGCGTAGAAGCGATGAGGCGCTGGGCGTGCAAGTTAACGTCGCCCTTATCGCTCCCTTACTTTTGGAACGGCCTCGTAGTAAGCGAATTGACAAAACATAAAAACTCAAGGACACAATTTGAACTACTTGTTTTCTTCTACTAGTATTAATTTTATTGGCAACGTATTTTGGATGCGGGCAACTATCATACACAGCAATGTTTGATATAGTTTACACTTTTCCCGGTTAAATATTGACTATTTTTTTGCAAAAAAGTAAGTGATACGAATCAAAAAATCAAAAAAATATATGCAAAAATGGTTGTCTTAAAATAATATTATCGACAAATTTTTAATTATTGAATTTATATACATTTAAGGTGTGGCCCCATGCTCTGATGGGGTTTAGCTAGGCTCTGGAAATGAGCCTTGTGTCTGATTTGCTACTGTATTCTGCGGAAGGTTCTCTATTGGTTTGGCTGTCGTCTGACGAGTGGGTTACCACTGCGCTGATTGGCGAACGGCGCGGTGTCCCAGTTGTTATGTAATGGATAGAGACCTGCGAAATTCGCGTTGTTATTTCGAGACATGTTAGATTTCACCGACCTTCAAATGACTGAGTGCAACTAGTGATTCCATTGGATACTGACACCTCTACGGCGTCATTATGCCGAGCGATCGCTTCACTGTAGACTGGCTGTTCGTCTCTTCAGCTTTAACTATTGGATGAAAGCGTCTGTGCAGCGTGCCACTCAAGTCGCCGACCAATGACAGAAGTCAACCCAGAGCACAACGTCTTGGAGTTTATTCTGCACCCAGAAAATGACGCGAACTCGGCAGTGCCCTAGTAATGGACAACTGTGGCAAGCCATGCCTATGCTTGCATGAACGCTACATTGTAAAGTATGATGAGGTCACGGCGGCATGATACAGGCGAGTCAGACGACGGGAAGGATGTCTGTTCTCGTCTCGACGTCAACCAGGGAAGACTCCATAGAGCCAGAAGGATGACGAAGTCCCGACCGCCGCAGTCCATCTACAGACCAGCCTTCGGCATCACGCAAGGTGAGAAAGATCGGTCCAGTTATTAACCGCAATGGTGGCATCACATTAGCTTTAATCGGGCTTCGTTAAGATAACTTAAATGCATAAATTGCTAGCTCCTCCGATATGTTTCCAGTTAATGTCATAAGTGTAAAACCCAAGATGTAAATAATAATGTGTCAAAAGATGGAAGTGATAAAGCCTTGAGTCAATTATAGAGTAGCTCTAACCCATGGAGTACGACCCTCACAAACGTGTGTTTTGACCCATTCAGACCCAGCGCACACAATTGTGTGCATTACGCACGTGCAGGTAATTTTTGATCTGTACTGCACAACGCCAAGCTCAATGGCCATCGATCCTACCTGTGGGTAGATGATTTGCAAACAGTCTTACTGGCTAAGTTGGTATAACTGCAGCCGAACATACAGGATACAACTCTCTGGCTGGGGCAACGAAACAAGTGTTGTGTCGACTTACGAACAACAAGAATTATAAATATTTTAATTTTCAACACCTGTAACCGTAAATTAAAGTGGGTCTGAAAGGGTTAAGCTAAAGAAATTAGTATTTGAATTTATAAACTAAAAAGCTTAACATATAACACAATGTTTAGTTGGCATGTGCGGGTGTAGTTGGCGGCCCAAGCGCCTCTTTCACTTCTGTATTGTCAACCACTCTGTGGCGTGGAATCCAATCAGAGGAGTTGCCATATCCCTAGAGGTGCGATACTTGGTTTACTAGAGACTGTCGGGGCTGGGCTGGGCTTGCCGTTCTGGCTGCGAGGGTACACCTGGGAGGGCGCTGAAAGGGTGAAGATGATTTTACACGAGGATTCGGAATAATTATATACACTTGACCAATGGCAGAAAAAAAAAAAGCGCTCAGGCGAATCGCCCATCGCCTTCCCGAACTGGGGCCACTCCCCCCCCCCCCCCCCCAACAACCGTGATTCTGGGGCTCTACAAGTCACCTGCTGGTGGTTACACTGGATGGGTGAATAGGCATTTAATAAATTAAATTATATAAACATCAAAAAACCAAATTATCATTTTATATTTTTAAAGTTTTTGCAAATATAACATAACTTATAATAACTAGCAATACAATATAAAAATAATACAACACATTAATAACGACAGTAGTAACTATAACAATCGAAAAAAAATTACAACAATCAAACTGGACACCTCACGGAATATTATTCCAACCCTTAGTCACCGACATTAAAGACAATGGGTCCCAATTAGGTTGCCCAAAGGAAGGAGAAGAGGGATTTTTTATTACTAGAATATCATATAATATTAATAACTAGCACCTAATTGTCACATATCGTTAATCTAACGTTATTTTTATTAAATAACTTTTAATTTCCTATTTAGACTATGTACATCAAAATATTCATAATTTCTGCCAGTAACGGCCTTCAGCGGGAAACTGGTTGCATATGTGTTTCTTTCTGTTCTGCCCCCCCCCCCCCCTTCCACAATGTGGTGTGGAGCTCGCCTCGCAGCAAACGGCGGGTCATAAGCGAGTGCTTATTCGCCCGCAGTTCCAGGGACGTATTTCACGGACACGAACCGAGTCCCTCCCCGCAACAGAAACTCGGCGGAGGCGTTATCGCGACGTTGGCATCGGGAAGAAATAAGACGCCGGCCGGCCGGAAATTAATTCTCCAAGTCACGTGTACTTGATCCCTTCGCGGATGGGGAAACTTTCATGGGGATGGCCGTTTGCCATGAATGATTTATGATTCACGAAAATTGGCCGGGAACGAGCTGGTGTATAGCTAAGGGAGTTGTAAGGGGGGTGGAAGGGTAATTGTAACCTGACGCTCAAATTGCCAAGCGACATGCTAATGGCGGGACACACACACACACACACACACGCACGCACTTTTGAAGCCGAGTGCCGTGAATACAGAATTGTTCTTTCCAAACTCCGTTCCTCACGTAGAGGAATTGTTATGCGGGAACGCGAATGAAATAGACTAGGTTTGACAGCCTTCACAGTAAAAACGCTCTATTTGATGATATATAATTTTGTATAAATTTGTTTTAGATATGAACCACTGCAAAGTAGGCTTTCCGCAAACAAATTTTTGGTTTGATCCATTAACACTGTATAGAAGATTTGTGCTCCGAAAAAGACCTGTAACTAGTAAATAAGACAAAAGTAACAAATCTTTCAAAACTATATTCAGTAAAGTAAAAATATCAATGGATCCATGACTCGAACCCGTTCCCAACGCGTTACTAGTCTAACGCTCTTATCCAGAAGACTAATTCGTATTTTTTCGCTGAGCTTTTAGTTTTGAAAATTAGATTATACAGGTAGCATCATGTTCGAGAATATGACGTCCCAATTAGAGGAATTGAGGTTAGTGATTTGGAGAATCACTATATAGTCCATTGACGGTTTCTTCGTACGTTTTAACGCAAACCTTTGAAAAATCACACTATGTATTACGTATTTAATTATTTTGTAAATATACCATGTATCAAGCGTTTCATACACCTGTAAACACATGCGTATCTTATATTTAATTAAATTGAAGTTTTACCTATATTATATTTATACATTATAATATTTCTTGTATAATATACGCGAATGAAAACAGTGAGAAAACATGTGTGTTGGTAGCGCCTAGTAATAAATAGTTCTCGTACAAAATAACATTACAACAGAGTGCGCAGGAAAGCGGTGTCATTTTCCAGACTCGTTTAATCTTAGTTTGCACGAGGCGGAGGAATATCCTGCAAGTAGAACTTTAGCAGGGCTTCAGAGAAGTGTCAAGTAACCGTGAATGGATTATATTTTATAATTGTATTAAACGTCAGCAGGATTTTACATTTGCTCAGTTGTAGTTTTATAACTGCAGAATATATTGGTTTATGAATATTTGCGTCAGGACGACAGTAATGTTCTGAAGACTACAGTAAACGACAGAGAAACTTTAATATCATTACAACGCTAATTTTCGTACGAAGTCATATTTCTCTACTGCGAACATAAGCAATTTAAAGAATATTTATTTCTTGCGCAGTAAAAGAAAACTAATGTAGCGACAAAAATCATATAACGAAAATATTTACTATCAGCAGATCTATCTTTCTGTAACCTTCCCTTTGAATTGAAGCTACGATGTGTTACTTTAAACATAACAGCTTCAAACAATTGGTTGGAAAAACATGTAAGGATTTTTTAAAACTGTTGGCTCGTGGAACGAGAGAATAAAAGCTTGGCTACCCTTGTCATATTAGATTCTCTGATTTATTACTGATGTGCAAGAACTCAGACACTCCAGTCCTGGACATTCCATAGACGCGGACATTGGGCGTGTTAGTTGTGGCCATGGCACGCGCCAATATATCAGGAATATTGTTCCTATTTTTGGATTGAAATCTCTCCATAACACATGGTTTAGGTGACAGGATAATCTTGACATACGAAGTATAGGCCATTCACGGTAAAGTGAGCACTTTTGAAAGTCCTCTCAATTGGAATTCTAGTCAATAAATATATTTTATTGTAGCCTAAGGCTACACTTTGACTTCCGAGTGTGGTGGAATATACACACTGTGTTTATTACTTACACTGCAATATTTATTTTAAAAAGTGGTTTAAGGATAAAAACTGACTGAAAGTAAAAGTAACTAAGGCCTCAAAAGTGCTCACTTTACCGTGAACAGCCTATACTAAATTCTAGAGTTCGTGCTTTTCGAATTTAAGTTCGGTTGTAGGTTAATACATGGGACTTCTTTCCCCACGTTATTGCCAACTTAACTGGAGTGAAGAGATTTTAGGCGGCTCTCAATATCGAGGTCTTGAGAGCCGATGAGGGTGAAGCATGATGAGTACGGATCAGCTCCGGAATGCAAGGGTGGGGGGAAAGGGATATCCCCGAGAAAACCAGCCGACCATCGGCATCGTCCGACACGATTCCTCACATGCGAATATCTGTGGGGCGACCCCGCCGGGAATCGAACCCAGTTCACCTCGGAGTAAGTAGAGTAGTGTGACAACTACTCCGCCAGTTAGAAGCAGGTTTAAGTCCCACGAAGGCCGGCACACACTTCATCCTCCGGCACTGCGACTGTTCTCAGTGCAGTAAGACAGGGCACAGCACTTTCTCCTCTTCTGTCTTAGTACCTTGTGCCTTCTTTCTTGGTCTCACGAGGCTTTCTGCCCGTTTTACCAGTTAAACCTGCCTCCTCGCCTATCGGTTATGCCCTGGCTTCAAACATTAAAGCCTTTACCCGAGCATTCCCTCGTGGGTCATCGGAATACTCCAGTTGCCACTGGCCAAACTCCTCAAGCCTTTCCCCGACTCTTGTTGCAAACCTGTTCCACAACTTGTGGAGTTCCTCATTTTCCATAACTCTTCTCATTTCCAACTGCAGTCCTCTTTGTTTTGCCACTCCTTGCAACCAGCCTCTTAGATCTTCACTTTTAGGGCAGTCCATCTATACATTTTGTACGGTATAATCCACACCACATACCTCAAACAGTGGCAATGTCACTAGCCCGAGACTGTGCAGCTTCGCTTTAAAGTGGCTGTGACCGGTGTGCAACCGAGCACTATAATGGTTCATCGTGATCCATTCATGTTTCATCCCCTGCTCCACACTTGGGAGGATCTCCGATCCTCGCCTTGATTGACTGATCCCATCTTCTTTGTCGCACCTCCAGGGTGTTCTGTCTGATTAAACTTCGTTCTTGAGAATTCAGCCTTCTAATCCTTAATTGTTCCACGATCAGTCCTCGCACTCTCACAAGTATATCTACAGGCAGGACACCCGCCAATACAAGGAGTGCCTCGTTTGACACCGTCCAGTATGCTTTCACTACAGCCAGTAGTGTAGCCCTCTGAGCGCTGACAAGCTTTCTCTTGTGCCACACTAATTCAGCACGCGTGTGCCACATTACTGCACCATGTGCATACGGCTCTGTAGATTTTCCTAAGTGTAAGGAAATTCAAGCCCCACTCAGTATCTCCCAATGCGCTTAGCTTATGGAAAACAACAACGACCTTCCGGGACACATGCTGTATATGTTCCAAAAAGCTCAGCTTGTCACCTAGGATGACTCACAAGTACTTATATTGATGGACACACTAGAGAAACCTTCCATGGAACTGTACCGTAGGATTCCTGACCAATCTTCCCTTAAGCATCATAGTCTTAACTTAACTCTTGCCTCACAATCTTGTATTGCTTTCATAGTGAATGCTGCCTTCTCTTCGGGCAGCGATATTTTCCTTCAATTATTGTTTTGGAAAGGTTATTCCGCGGCGTGCTCAGTACTCGAACCCGGAACCTACAGCAGCATGAGGCCTGCCAGCCTGAACGACACTACGCGTATCAGCGCGAGCGATAATGCTTTCTGCAGGCGTAATTAGGTTCCATTATCCGGTTAGTAGGCGGAGATGAAACGAACAATTGAATAACTAGTTGCGAGCTGTGATTAAAAACAAACACCATTAACCTATGACCCGACCAGTAATTACCCCCACTCATACGCTTTTTTTTTGTAGCTGGTGATATGATAACCCCCTTTTTGAATTCTGGGAAAAAAGGCGAGTGAAATGGGGAAGGTTTGTAATTCTCGCAATACGGTACGCTATATCAGCTTTGATAATATTTTCATCGTGTATATTACCACAAAACACATTAACTTATATGAAGTAATTATAGGCAATTGAAATTAGACTCTTGAGAAATTTCCATGTCTATGTAATGAACAACAATTACTTGTTTAACTAACATATCAAGGTTTGCCATTGCCTAAGGTACTAATTTGCTTCATACCATCATGTTTCTCTTACATGCAAATGTTCTTTGATAGGAAAAATGTAAATGAGCTAAGGAAAAGTAACGACACTTTTTCAAACGTCTTCCAATTTATGTCTTAACACATTCTGGCACTAATCAACGATTCATTTTTAGCGTTGAAAAATTTTCCTTTTTTTTACTGTAAAATATTTTTATGTATATAATACATCAACATTTAAAAAAATAACCAAGTTTAAAGCACATGATGTTGCCTGCAGTGGCTGTTTCAGAACACATCATGTTTTCTCATTTATGAACACAAAATGTTGTCTCAACCATAAATAACTACGCTCACTTAAATAGAAGTCTGTTTACTTGAAGGACATTTATGGTCAGCACTGTGTATAACAAGGAATCAGTGTGCGGTGTTCTGAACATTTTCATTATGAGAGATCCGATTTGTTGAAGATTTTGCTCCTCATCTGCGATTGGTAAAGACCTGGAGAATTCGCGTATTCAATTAGGGACAAGCTAGAATTCAAAACTATAGTCCTTTCCCGACCGGAAGAGACTTTTGAAAATGAACCTTTGAAAAATCAACCTAGGCGTAACATGCCAATCTGTTTTCTCAATAACCTGTGTTCCAATATAACACTGTGATTAACTTACTGTATTATTGAATGAATGAAACTTTACCTTAGTATATTCTATAACTTGTAATATTTATTTCTTATTATATATGAATCAACAACAGCGAGAGCAGCTGTGTATTGGCAACGGCTGGTAAGAAATAGTTCACAGATAAATATTATTTTAACCTAGTTTTTTGGTATGCGATTTGTAAATTAAACGTTGCCTATTGAAATATCTGAATATTTAGGTAGCCCCGATGACAACGTATTTATTTGTTACAGATTAAATTAACAGCGCAAAATATTGTGCGTAGGCCCACTGACACGGTGATTGTTTTATCGACTGTGAAAGCAGCTGTCCGCTGGGCGGAGCTTGTCGCTCTCTCTTTCTTTCTCTCTCTCTCTTACACTCGCGAAATTTCGTATCGCTAGTACGCAGAATTTATACACGTTTTTTAATTGCAGCATGTTTCATATATGTTACAGCAAAATAATAATTTATGAATTTGTAATTTACAACTGAAAAGAGATTTTAATGTTTGAATACTTATTTTAATACATTTAGATATTCCGGTGGGGCTGTTACCATCTCAAGTTGGCAGACGTGGCGAGCCATGACATGGCGTGTTGCTGTTTTACCAAACGAAGCGTAAATTATACTTACTCAGAAAAAAATACTTCAAATTATCACATCACGTTTGAAGACGGTGTGTTTTTTAAACCTACCTAGGCAAGTTACGATGTTGTGATACATCTGTGTTTCCGCGGCAGTAATAAATATACTGTTACGTATGTTTCGTTAATCATTGCGTGCATCGTGGTAGATACGCTGGCCCTGAGTGTGTGCGTGATTTCAAATATTTGATGTGCACTGTTTATAAGTTTCAACTGTGAACTGTTTTTATGACGAAGTTAATTATGTACATCCAAGTCTGTTTATTTATCACATAATTGTACTTTTGCACTAGGTGTTCGAAACACAGTCGTATAACGTGATTTTCCACAATCCCAACGAAATACTAAGCCTGGCCCGATAAATTTCAATAAGCTTAATAAACAGTAAGTAGCAACACATAGAAATATTAACGGAATAAAAAATGACGGTAGGCTTATATGTGTGCATATTCATCTCGATCTTTTAAGTTTGTATGACGAAAAATGAGCGACACGAGTTGCGTGCTTGAATTTAATGTGCCTTTTTCTTTGACTGGTTGTTCCTTCGTTTTAATATTTATTCCGAGGCCGTCCTTTTAAAGAAATAACGCAACACATATCAATAACAAGATAATAAATACTCTAGTTCTTTACTTCGCAGTTGTAACAGTGTTAAGCACAGTCGCTGCAAAATATTAACATGCGTTACATGTAATGTGCTACGTCGTGAAAAACCAATATGTTAATGTGAAATAACCGTAAGAACTATCGTCAATTCTGGCATTTTTAAAACTTCATAAAGCTGACTTAAATAATGTTATAGGCCTAAACTGTGAATATTCGTATGGAATGGTTTTTGTAAATATACCTAAGACAGAATTCTTTGAAAAGCTGTAAACAGTAAACAACGCAGACGGGTCTAAAAGTAAAAGTCACATTTCAATGTTTATGTTTAGGTGTAGCGAAAGTATACGAACACATGTGCACACAAACGCACAATGGAATGTAAACATTGATTTTGACAGATGCCACATGGCAGTCACATGGCAATGTTTGTTTACATTTGGCGGAAGGATACGAAACGGGCCTGCAAGTAGATATTTAGCAGGGCTCCGAGAAAGTTGTTTCTAGTGGGGAATGGACTATAAAGCGTTTATATAACCTCAGCAGTTGGTCCATCCGGTGTTTGATACCCTCTGGAGAACGCTGGCCCAATCGTCGCCTTCCACTGTGACAGCAGACAACCAATGTGCAGCTGATATCGGCATACATGTACATACAACTGTATTATATAGCCTACGGGTCATTGAACTCGCGAATTTTTCAGGTCTCTAAACATGCAGTGTTTACAAGTTGAAAATTATTTTGCACAAATAGAGAATATATATATTTTTTGTTTTCCCCTTCTTTAACGCTCATAATATAAATATAATCAGTGCTGCAATCCTTTAGTGGTTACTTACAAATTTTTCTGAAGCCCTGATAAAGTTCTAATTTCAAGCTATTCCTCCGCATCATGCAAACAAAGCTTAACCGAGTCTAGAAATTACACCAAAAGACAGCTCACCGCATTCGTGCGCACTCAGTTTAATAATATTTGCACGAGAACTACTACTTCCTAGTAGGCCTTACCAACACGCATTTTTTCACCTATTTTATTAATATTAATAAAAATAAAAAGTAATTTGTAGAAAAAAATTAATTTAAATCCTATTTAACCAAAAGGAAGATACTTTTATGTCAACAGAATTATAAGAAATAATAAAACGTGCTATATATGAACGGGGTAATTGTTTTTCCAAAGGTTTGATTAAAAACGTGTTGAGATACTGCGAATAGACTATATTGAATTAAGTTACAAATGTTTAGAGTTCAGTGACCTGTTAGACTTCATAGGTGTTCCTAACTCAAATAGATAGCTAATGCACATTGGCTGATTGGTGTCATTGTGGGAGGTCGTGATTTAGCCTACGTTTAGTTGCTATTGCTACAGAGACCTGAACAATTCGCGGATTCATTTCGAGACAAGCTAGAATGAAAAACACGTGTGTTTATATAACTTTAGCAATTGGTCCACTCGGTGTTTGACACATCCTGGAGAAGACTGGCCCAATCGTCGCCTTCCACCTTGACAGCAGACAACCATATTTGTACATACGACTGTAGTCTCTAGCCTACAGGTTACTGAACTCGCGAATTTTTCAGGTCTCTAGCGACTGGTCATAATTGTTCTGGAGGTGCGGACCAATTACAAACATAATGCAATTTTTTTTTCTGAAACTCATGTTATTACTAATAAACACGCGAACGTTTAGTCCTCTACTTGTGCACCATCAATAGAGATGGTGACTTCCCGAAAATGACGAACAGCAATTTATGTTTAAAACTTCCTATGCCCACGTCTGCAACAGTTCTCTCCTTACAGGCAGGAGTGCATGCGAGGTGCTATAGACTGTTCACGGTAAAGTGAGCATTTTTGAGAATCTAGTTACTTTTATCATTGCAGCCATTTTTCATCCTTTAAACTCCTTTTTATAGTAAATATTGCCACGTAAGTAATAAACACAATGTGTAGATTCCATAGCACTATGAAGTTAACGCCTAATGGTATAATAAAAAATATTTACCGACTATTATGCCAAATGAGAGGGCTTTTAAAAGTGCTCACTTTATCGTGAATAGGGTATATTTCCTTGTTTGACTGGCTTAGCGAGTCTTTTGTTGCTCTCACACTGAACGTACATGATTCTCCTGAGCAAATCTACGAATGTGTAATCCAATCATTAACGTATTGGAAACCATAGAGCTTTGGAGACTACTTTGGCACGAAATATCGTCGCGAAAAAACATTATCTCTTAGCTATTAAATTTACAAAATATGTAAACAGATCTTACTTGTTCATTAAAATATTTTACATCTAAAAATCACTTTGAGATCTTACGCTACTTGCCACGAATTCTTTCCACACGGTTATACATGTGCTGTAAAAAAGTTATAAATGCCTGCAAAATTCGCATTATTTTCTGATTGCAGACTAAACTGCAGGACTTTGTGTAATTGTTAGAGACCTGAAAAATTCGCGAGTTCAATGACCCGCAGGCTAGACTCTGTAGTCTTATGTGCAACTATGCCGATATCAACTGTCCATTGGTTGTCTGCTGTCACAGTGGAAGGCGACGATTGGGCCAGCCTTCTCCAGGAGGTGTCAAACACCGGGTGCACCAATGGGCAAGTTATATAAACACATGTGTTTTGAATTCTAGCGTGTCGCAAAATGAATCCGCGAATTATTCAGGTCTCTAGTGATTGTTTAACTTCTGTAATTGGCAAATAATCTGCGTGACATTTCCCAGGGACATTCTGAGCCAATGGAAAATGCCTAAATGTTGAGCAACCGATATGCAGTGAAGCGGTCACACATGTTATTAATAGAGACCTGCAAAATTCGCGTTGTTATTTGGGGACGCATTACACTTCAAACACGTGTACCTTTGCAATACGTTTATCATGGAATCATACTTTATTTTACACGCCCTGAATAACTATGCGCCAATAAATGAATACTTCACAACTGTGTGCCCCAATCACGTGTAGCGCAGTCAGAAAGGAAGTGAATTCACGTCTGTGCAGCAGCCAATGGAGAAACAACGCCGGCTCCAGTTCACACAGTACTGTGAAGTTTAGCCTGATGACAAATAATAACGCGAATTTTGCATGTCCCTAGTTATGAAGTAATATTCTGCCCAAGAAGATATTGGACAGAATATTCTAGTATGGTACCAAGAAATAACGCCACTTTTGCACGTCTCTAGCTATTGGCTCAGAGCGTCTCTGGGACATGTCACGTGGGTTATCGGCCAATGACAGGATTTATACGAACACACCACGTCTTGCTGTTTAGTCTGCGACCACAAAATAGCGCGAATTTTGCAGCAGGTCTCTAATAATTTTTTTTTTCTCCCACTAGTTCACGGCGGCTAAATGGGATACTACAGACTCAACGCCTCTCTCATAAAACCACTCCTAATGTATCGTTTACCTACCATTTGCAAAATATTAGCAGGTAATTTCGTAAACACCGCTGCCCTGATGGGATACTGTTTATAAAATATTGGAGTTTTTACATTGCTCGGACACACTAAATTGCTCCCACGTGACTTCTGCAAATGTGGAGAAGTTCTGCCCTACCCGCTCATTATATACAGACAATTACCGAGGGGGGGAAAAAAACTAAATTGGGAAATGAGGATATAATTTGATTCCGTGTTTTATAGGGGGGAAAAATAGGTAAAAATGCTGTACCCATTTACATTCCTGATGCATCTGCCTTGTCACCACGAAAATTAAAAACGCATTATTATATTAGTGCCGATAATTCTTTACGCAACGAGAAAACATAATTTTCAATTGAACTTTTCGCTCATGCCCATCTCCGAATCCAGTTACATTATGAAATGAATCGCTAGCGAGTGAGAAGGGAGTAGCTATGGAGTGAAATGTGAGTATTTGTATTATTTCTGCTGTTTGATACCTCGCAAAACTCTGACAGTGTCCAAATACAAACAAATTTTTAAAAAATATACGTTTACCGATATTTTATTCGTGTCAGTATGTATAGATCTCGTGTCCGTGATCGCTACGTAATTGAATGACAAACCACATATTCCCAAGTTTGGAGTACAAGGGCATAAACGCGTAGAAATGACTGTCGTTTTTAAACGAAAAATTATATTAATTTGGCATGCGTCATGTTATTTAACCAGCAGTTAAAATTTTATAATACATTTTTTCTTAACAGCAGGAGGGGGGGAGGGCGGTGGCTGAGCAGTTAGCCCTCTCGCCCCTCACCAAGGCGATCCGGGTTCAATCCTCGGCCGGGCCACTCCGGATCCTCGCATGTGGGAATCGTGCCGGACAATGCCGTTGATCGGCGGGCCTCCTCGGGGATATCCCCCCTCCCCCGCCCCCCCCCAATTCCGGCGCCGCTCCATCCTCACCTCAATCACCCTCATCGGCTCTGAAGACCTCGATGTTAAGAGCCGTCCAAATCTCTTCACTCACTCACTCCTCAACGATGGAAACGGTATAACACGAAATAAGACAATGGATTTTCTGACACAGACATACCGCGTTTTCGGAAATTCGTCGATGTATCAACCGCACAATCGGTGTACACCTGACTTTCAGAAACTACTGTTTTGGTTGAGTTCGGTTGAATCGGCCTGAAATGTCGGTGCATCTGGTCGACGTACACCAGAGCATCAATCGATGAACTTCCGAACACAATCTTGCAAACACAGGTGTAAATAAACGCAGTATTTGTGAACGGTAAAGTCAAAGAAAACAAAATGGCCGAGATCAATTACAACGGGAATAACTTGTGCCTTGAACTGTGCACGAACACTGCAAGAAAAATACGAGTCTTGATTTATATTTTTAAGTGAAAGAACATGTTAATAAGAAAATACGTTAGGACAGTGTTTAATCCGGTTTTAGTGTGTTATAAAGTTATTTTACACGTATTCGAGAAATAAATTGTATGAACAATCTGATGTTCGGAAATTTTCTCAATTAGTTTACACCGGTGGATCATTTGGTGAATTTCCGAAAACGCGGATAGATTAATAAACGTTGACGAGATAAGTGGTACTCACCTGACGCATGTGAATGAGGCACGCCTTATGTGTCTATGGATTCGTATTTTCAAGACGGCTTTGTAGTATATGATGACACCACCAACATCGTTTTTTCACAACATGATTTATAAATTCATGCTCTGTCATTCCATACCATCCAAGTGTTGAAAGCAAACTGATGCACGCATTGATTGCTGGTCAGCTGATGAGACGTGTTCGTCTTCGAAAGGAAAAAAATGGGAAATGCACTTGCATTGTGTAATTATTACTGACCTCATTTGCCGGTCAAGATACTTAAAAAAGTAATAATTTTTTCCTAACAATTGAAGTATGTGCCATTGCAGATAGATGGAATGATCTATCTGCGATCTATATTCGATTCCCGTTCAAGATACTTACAGTTTATTTGTGCAATGAGACTATATACACATTATCATCACCATATGAAAACCAGGTATCGATCAACACCGTTGACATATACTGAAAGGTATTTGTTTCCCATCTGCATTCGACTGATTACTCACTTCATTCAACCAATTACACGCATGCGATCCATCTTCATCATTGCTTCATGTTCATGTGACTGTCATATTGGATTCTAAAAGTATTACAAATTACAGAAAATATGTTTAATTATATTAATTATTATTAGCACACTCACACTTCCCTAATCATGCATAATTAAATAGATAATTAATATGTACTAATCACACATATATGAATACACACACATGCGCACACACACTCACAAACACACTGACAACTTTATTAACATATCATACAACTGAAATGAACAAATCATACAAAGAAAGTCACGAGCATCTTATGAGATCATTACAACCTATAATACTAACAACATACCACGAGACTTTCTTTCCAAAACATTCCAACCAATCAATTCAATCAAGATAACAATAACTTTAAATATTGTTTATCGCATATTTAAAAATGAATCCTTCTAGTACATCGCATACAATCTCCATCTCATCGTAGAAGTTCGGATGTCAGTACTTCTCTCAAATATTCGCTCTATACTCATCATCAAATATTACTAAACTATTTTTAATAGAAACACCAATATTTTTACATTTAAATTTATGATAATCGAATAAGCTCAACACTCAATTTCACATCAGAGAAACATACTTCATTTTCAATCAGATACAATCTCCTATATCGTGAATAACATTTGAGATATTACTGAAGTATTGCAATTATCTCTATATAGGCTACATATTAAAAACAAACACAATTAAGTAGGAGGAAACAAATTATTATTTTTTTACTTATATTCCAAGCTTCTTATATTAATTAATAGAGGATTTCCTTCTTTTATTCAGATACTAGCTGACCTTCGTTCGCATGATATTTTTGTAAAGTTATTAAAATTATGCCCACCATAATTTAATAAAGTATTTATGTTTAAAATATTAATATTTCTTCTTTCAGGTTTAATGGAGTTATTAAATTACACCCTGCCATCGCTTCACACATGATTTATTTTAGTATGATATGTTAGACATTAAATTGATCTAGCCACTTTTTTTATTGGGTTCTCTAGTCACCGAGCTACTGCGGCAACCTTGTTGGGTGGTCTAGCCACTCAGCTACTGTGGCCCCACTTATATATTTAGCCATTGGGTCACTGCGGCCCCACTTGGAATAACTCTAGCCACTGGGCCACTGCGGTTTTTCGGAAGGAAAGGTTTACTGCCCATAGACAAAAAAGAAAGGATAAATGAAGAAATTTTTTTTTAACAATGCCTTTTTTATGCAGTAATCCTAAGAAAAGCTTAATCCATTACATATTTACATCTCTGATCATCATTTTTTCCGGAACCGTTTGAGATATCTCTATGAAATAAAGACTAAGTTGGTCCTGGAGTTATTATCTATATACTGCGCAAATTTGGTGTCAATACGTTAAGTGGTTTTTGAGTTAAATCCATACATACAGACATAAAAAAAATTAACGTTAGATATGCCTTACTTATCAATTATACTATATGAAAAGGTAATTAAAAGTGAAAAATTAAAAAATCACAGACAGATATTTCTATTTTATTTAGCAGTATATATTATTCTTTACTGGAAAAATACTTTCAGCAAAATTCTCGTATTCCTTTTTTATTAATTGCCATTTAAATTGTCAGAGAAGTCCATCTCAATAGTTTATAGTATTCATGTATATACATGTATTTAATATTATTATATCCTCATAGCTTGCAGTTAATTTGGTGTATATCAAGACATTGCATGCAACCATCGGGAAAAAATAAGGTATATTTATGATAAAATGAATACCATCTGCAATACACCTTTAACTCAGGCATAAATGTTTCCCCCAATCAGTTTAATATAAGGAGGGAATGAATAAAAACAATAGTCTTCCATACACTTTAACTTTATTTCACACACTTGTCAAAATGACATATTACTACTTACATACACTCAAACATATTCTTCATTCAACAAAACTTTTGTGTAAACAATGCAAACATATTTATTACAGCCTTATAAACCTTATATTGGATTACAGAAATAAACAATTGCTACACATATATACAGACTTCATGAGAAAACAAACAATACTGCATTACATTGTGCTTACATTTGACTATATGTTTGTCTAATATAGACTTTCTGCTAAATAATCGTTCACACATCATAGTCTACATCGATAGACAATACGCTCAGGATTCTTTAAACAATTGCTCGTCATGTGACGATACATATTGCTATGTAAAGTGAATATCTTCCGACAAAATCGACACTTAGGCCTGTATTCTGAAACTATCGAATTATCCACCCGTCACTTCCATCGCAAGTTAACAAATGTATTTCAAGTTGTACATGATCATCAAACACAGCTTGACATTTTTTTCTAACTATGTTTCCCAAACATTTAATTTTTTGATGGCTTCTCAATTTGTGAAGTGAAGTAAATTCCTTCTCGCAAGTTTTACACTGGGAACGAACTTGTATATTCTCTTCCAATCTAGAGCCGACGATGCAATCAATTCACTACTTCTTGTTAAGGAAAATTTGCAAATAATCTCATTCTTCCTTAATGCTTGCGCCATTGTCCGAATTGTTGACTGTCTGTTTTCCATCACTTGGGTTATCGCGGTTGTCCGCGGTACGGTTGATAGACAGGCTGCACTTGCGGCTACATTTGCAGGTGCCTAACTCGTATCTATCCACTATGTTCATTGGGCATAGGGCATGAACACTGCAGATACACGTGTGCCGGTGCATGCGATTGCATCTGGCCAGCCATGGTTTGTTTGTCGAGAAACCCACGTGTGCTGATAACCAGGTCCCGGATGACCTGGTCGCAGAAGCGCAGCATAGCATTGGAAGGGAGGGAGCACCTTCGCCTCTTGTGACACCCCTCAGTGTGCGCCATTAGAGGGTAATAACCAGCACAGCTCAGGAGCGGGGTGACAGAGCGCTGACCGCTCTCGACGATCGATCGCTGCTCAGCTGTTCTGGCATGGAGGTGGTGGAGGGGTAGGAGCTGGCATGTGCACCCTCCGATCCTTTGACAGCTGCGCTGGGCAGGTGGCGAGAGGCTGACAACATGCACCATCCCAAAATGGCTGCCTTCTGCTCGCACTCCTTCCACGCCACCACAATGGTGGCGGCCTGCTGTTCTTCATGCACTTTCTCTCCCTGAACACGTGGAATCATACCGGCATCTTGGATGTGTCTGGAAGGCATCGTGGCATTGCAGCTGGATCTGCTGGTCACTCACATTGATACCTTGTTGCAGGTACTAAAGGAAAATTGACAGCAAAATTTTCTTGCGGAAAAGTTGCAGGAAAAATTTTGTGGCAGGACGTTTGCAGTTTCGCAGGATCCTGGTTGAGGATGCGGTAGGATTAAGCTACAAAGTTGGGGGACATTTTGTTCTGGTGTCATGGAGCCTCAGAAGGTAAAGGTAGGTTTTGAGGAGCTGTAAAATAATTAGGTTAGGTTTGGAGTTTTAGAAATGGTAATATTGCCCGAGGCACCAGGTATCATCCAGGTGCTAGTGATACCATGAAGTTCTGGTAAAATTGACTCTTCTTCCAGGGTCGTGCAGGCCGACGACCAAGGCGGTAATCCTACTGGTGGGGGAAATGCTAACTCCTCATGAATACTGTATGATTCCCTCGCTTAACATGCTGTGGGCTATAGACTATTCAGGCTGACCACACACACCCTTAAGATGCTTTTACACATGTTGCAGTTACACATGAACACTCATACACATGATGAAAACACTTGCAAGAATACTTCACTTGGCGGGACTGGTGGTGGCCTGCACCCCTAAGTGCCCGAAGGCAACCCAAATAAAAACATGCGACTTCCTTCGACATAGCTTTTAGTGTGTTAACACAGATGTTCCTCCAGGAAATAATTTACACTGAAATACCGTGCTTTACCCGCCGGTTGGTGTTATGCTGTAAAATAGCGCAAAGGCAGTACAATGGTTATTGAGCAAAATGAAGCTTGCCCAGGCAATGCAAGCACTGGGGAAGGTAATAGGTGGAGTCCTGGGCAGCTAAACGAAATGGTTCTGGTAGATTTACCCTATTGCAATGATTAGTAACAAAAAGCGATGGCCGCCCAGATGCGCTAAATCGCGAGACATGGTGTTACATGCCCAACCTCTTGTAACTCTCAGTGATGACTAACTGTAGGGGGCATGGGGCACTGGTCGGCTTGGCTGCAAGCAGACCATGTCGGAACTACTTGCTG
Organism: Dryococelus australis; assembly: GCA_029891345.1. Classification (NCBI taxonomy): domain Eukaryota; kingdom Metazoa; phylum Arthropoda; class Insecta; order Phasmatodea; family Phasmatidae; genus Dryococelus; species Dryococelus australis. The sequence goes on along the minus strand of CM057006.1, from coordinate 17,591,117 downwards.
TATGTACCTTTGCACAAAATGATCTCCAACTTACTGTGCATGCTGTTTTACATGTTATAAAATTAACACAAGATACATTGCAAAACAAGGGATGAAATGATGTGGAAATGATCATCTGTGAAAATGGTACATAACAGAAAACACTTAATTACACACTTGCAAGTTCTAGGGTATTACTGGACTGATTAAGAGAGCGTCTCTGATGTCCTTGGTGTCTATGTGCTTTTGTGTAACACACATTTACCTTTAGCCCTTTTTAATAAACAATTATGCCCTATTTGCATTGTATGCCTGCCTCTTCCTCTGGAGAAATGTCATACAACAGGGCTCCTAGGCCTGGCTAACCTATCTGTGAGAAAACTGTTGGGAGCAACAGTGGCTTATGACTAAAGGTGATGTCCATTACAGATGGATACAACTGTTACTTAAATGGGTTCCTGGTTCTGGTCTCACTGTGGCAATCGCATATTCTTTACTACACTTTCCAGGTTACGGCTGAATCATGGGAACTTCAAGGAGCATTTGCACCATATTTCTCTTTGTGAAGACACACATTGCGACTGTGCAGTTAAAACCTTCAAACAGAGTGCTGTGACAATTACGTGAAAATGAAATTAAAGACGTGAATACAGAAAGAAAGGTTGAGTGTTTATATTAACTCATAAATGTTTAATGACCATTTTTGAATGTTGTTTGATGGCCATTTTCACACGCTGGTTAAATGATCCATCAGTCAAAACCACATTTGCAAAACTTATTTTAATTTTGTTATTTTTGGGTAACAAATAACTTTTATAAATCTGGAAATATGAATTTAGCCCGTTTGAAACTGCACTTAACATGAATTCTGCCACTTCCAAGCCTTTTTAACGAAGGTAATAATGGCTAATCTAAGGCGACACAGGAATGGCGCACTTGCCGTATTTTGGATACTGAATAATGCACTTAAATTCGATCCATGCTTGCTTTTTCACATGAAGAATAATAACAATGACATATCGCACCTTTGACGGGCCAAAATTACAACCATGCTCGCAGTGCAGGTACCACACTTGTTAATTTTACTGAATGTCCCTAGTTCTGTAGTCGCCGTCCGTGATGGTTCGAATTTTTTATCCTTGGCACTGGAGTTGCGATGTCATTTTGTGTGTGTGCTGGTTGACATTTTTGCGAGTTTAATGGATGGCATATGCCACGTTCCACTTTCCCTCCTAAGACAGTTTGTCCGGCCGAGGCCCGCATCGCCACTGCAGCTGAGGTGCACACACTGTGGACGCATAGAGTGTGTGTCACGCCGCTGGTGTGCGACAGGGTCGGCTGATGCAGAACAACATCAAGGAAAGACGGTGCAGCACAGCCGGTGGTTGCCGAGTGCAGCACCCAGAGAGACTTCATGAGGTGGAGTGATACATAGGTTAAACCACCAACAATACCTGGACCAAAAGACTTATGTCTCATGCCACTAATTTTTGTGTGATGTGTTATTAAAGCTATTTATCTTGTGTTATCCCTTTTGGTTCCCAGTGTATTGTTGAGTTCGTGTTATGTGTATCTTTTCTCATCATGTACCAGTGCTATGTCCATTATAATTCATCAGTGTGTTTATGTTTTAGAATCATCCAATGTGTTGTAAGTATTTTTAAAGCAGGTGTTTTCAGAGGTTCATAGTGTTAAGCAAGAGTTACATTATCATAACATAAAGTAGTTCCGTTCTGATGCATGGGTCAGCCGAGGGTTGCCCGCGTATCAGGTGGAAGAGTCATTCAGCGAGTAGCATCGTAAGGGGTGGTGCATGTGTCGCGAGCTCCCGTGTTTCCCGTGCGATGGGTGACCTTCACCATTTTGATCATGGACACAAAGCATTCTGGCAACATAACCGTAGTGGCTGGTGTTATGTTTGCCACACTTATTAGCATGTAAAGTGTTCCCCTGAGAGGGATGTATAGTGACAATGAATAAATTCTGCTGAAAACTGAACAGTGCATACATTATTTCGACTACCTTGTACGTTTAAGGGGATAGGCTATAACAATACCCGCTCATCTCACTTCAGTATTTCTTTGTTTAATTCAGACTTTTCTATTGTATATGTATTGACAGTTTTATCTGGGTTTTATGGGCGTGTGGTTGGCCCAAAAAAAATCCACATTCGCGAGTGTTAACACTGTTTTGTAGTTTACCAAAGAAAACCTAATCATCATGGTATGTAGTCTACCCACTGACTACCGTTTAGCAAACAACAGTAATGGGGCTTAATAGTGATTACTATCGTAGGGGAGATTGCTATCATCGGGAGATTTCGTTCAGTCATACAGCTCTCCATCTAGAGATTCAACGAGTCACCGTGCTAGATCTTGACCTTTGATGCATGCCATGTACCCCCATGCAGAAGTCCGTTTGCACGCCACACCAAATCAGCAAGGACTCCAAGCAATGCAGAAAGTGTGGACACTCTAAGCCACAGGCGATGCAGGTGCAACGCAACGGTAGTGCCATGGAAGCAGTGCAATTGCAGTGAGTGCCTGAGCGCAGTGATACAAATTAGATCATACATTTCACGTTTTATGTTTCTAAAGGGCATAACGGCAAGGGACGTGTTACACAAGGACATGTGTACATATAAACACACCAATTAAATGCCTTAACATCCTTGTATAATCTTTTGAAGTGTCTTTCTTTATGTACCATATTTTTCATTCTCTCTTGTAACCATCATGTATATCCTTTCATTTTGCAAGGGTTGGTTTTAGAAACATGTGGGAATTTCTAAAGGCAAGTGCAGAGTATTTTTCATGCAAGGGTGATGTTAAGAAAGTAGTTCCATTCGGGGTGTTAGCCCACCAAGCCTGTCAGCACGTTGCATTTTCCAAGTTAGTCATAGTCCATCTTGCGAGGGGTGCAGCTTGTTACATCGTAACTCGCGTTTCGCGAACTTGGCAATCATCCACATTTGCATACTCATTTCTTCAGAAATAGACTTTGTAATTAACTGGAACCATTTGCCGCCGAGACACAACCTCTCGTACCACCCAGTGCTTGAATCCCCTGGGTGGATTTTAATCATTCAACTTAAATCGTCCAGACCACGTATCTTTTATACTGTTTAAGACATGCTGATGGGTTTAGTTCATAAAGCAAGTTATGTTACCACAACTGAAGTGTGTAGAGTAATACCTAATAAATTTTGCAGTGACATAAAATATCGCTTATGTTTATTTCAGGTAGCCATGAGGCATTTAAGGTACAGGCCTTCTCCCTCCAATTTTACCATAAGTAAACAGACAGTGCAATGAGTGCTTTAAATGGTCTCATGTAACAGCAACGTAAGAAAAGTGTTGTACGGGCATGTGGGGAGCCCTGATATCCCACAGCACCGCAAGCAAGAACATATAATAATTTTCAGAGTAGTACTTCCAATCCCTGGTGGGATTATACCATGGTCGTCGGCCGAACGACTCTGAGGAAAACGAATTAGCTGTACAGTCATCAATTACATTATTCTGGTGAATAATGTCTGATGCCCTGGGAAACAAAAATTCTAAACTGCAATTTATAAAATTTTCTATTTACCGCTCCTCTAACCTGACCTCAATCCTCATCTGACCACATGATGCCATGCCAGAGTGGCTCCCAATGTCGGGCGTATTATTTTACGCAAAAGTTTCTGCAAAAATCTGAAATTTTCAAAATTTTTCTTCGTAATTTCTGTAATACCCGAAATGAGGGAGACACATGGTCAACCATGTGACCAGAGAATTTTGTGGCAGCATTGTGACACCTTCCAGATGCCTAGGATACGCCGAGACGGATACACATGGCCAAGTGAGAAAAGTGTGTCAGAACAGCTTAGGACTGCCATTATCGCAACACAAGGGGTAGTGGCGAGAAAGTGTCAAGGAGTCGCCATCTTTGGACAGCGACATGATGTCACAGCAGCGGGACAAAGGACACAGAGTGAGTCGATTGCGCCAACCTTCCCTTCCAACCATGTCTCTCTGCGCCGCGAGGAGGGAGATGAAGAAACTAGAAGAGGGAGAAACATCTAGCCTGCATCGTGTATCCATGTTACCATGCTCCACACTTCTGTGCTCATACATCTGCATGGTATTGTTAACAAATAACCATGGCAGGCCAAATATCTTTCCGGGCACTGGCCCCAAGGTGTTTGCAATGTTTACGCCCTCTACCAACTGATGTGGTAAACCGGTATGAAATGGGCACACACTTCTGCAAATGCACTTGTAAGACCAGTTCAGAAGTCAACCACATCGTGAGCAACCTAGGAACCGCGCTTCAAGAGCAAAGTTAGGAAAATTTTTCGGAAACTAGAACTTCAATAATTCCTCAAAATTTTCAGCAAATGCACTTATACACAAAGTAGTTATGTTTGGGTTCAGGAACAACCCCGATCATTTGCAGACTGTGTGAGGCACAAGCACACCGGGAATGTTTGAGCAATGCAGAAGCAAGCACAATAACAGGCTTACAGTACATTTGTGACGGTTGTAGTGAACAGTTACGACTGCAAATACTTCAGAAAATGAATTGCGACTTGTTAACGGAATCGCAGCCCCGTTTGACGAATGGAAACAAAAGGAAAGACAAGAGGAACAAATACAACCAGAACAGCAGGTACCGGAATTTGCAGCGAGTGAGAGGTCGGACACTCAGGGAGCACAACATGCGGAATTGAACTGCAAGACCAAGGATGGTGGCAGTACCACAATGTCATCTGCATCAGACGCACACATGACAGCTGACAACAGTCTGGCATAGAAGGAACAGTATTCCCAACCCATGTCAACCCTTCCACAACACCTCCCACTACTCCACCGATAAATACGTACTTGCAGCAATTCTTAGCCTATCCTAACCAACAAATTTATCTGCAAGTATTACCACAAATTTTTGTGGCACCTTTCCCCACACCAACACCACTGACTTCATTTCCTGCGCCCCGATACGGAATCAACACACCTCCGAGTTGGCCCACGGACAAAGAGCAACAGAGGGAACAGAAGATCAACCAACAAGCAAGTATAGAAAGTTGCTCGAAACGAACTCCGACATGTTTCCAAAACCTGCCAACGTTTACTGGCACCACAAGTGAGGACCCAAGTGCCTTCCTCAAAGAATGCACATTCCGCTTAAAACGTTACAGCATGTTGGAGGACGAGTGGGAAAGTAGCATTGGCAACCAACTACAAGGAAAGGCGAGCAAATGGTGAACTGCCGCAAATCACTACATAATTGAATGGGAGGAATTCGTGCACTTGTTTCAGTGCAGATACTGCAGTGTATTCTCGTCTCTGCAAGAGCAAAGTAAATTGCTCTCGCAGGAACAGCACCCAGGTGAGCAACTGCCCACCTTCATCACCCAGAAGGCACTTTCACCTGCAATTACCAAGAGGGAAGCATTGGAGATCGTGGTAGAGATGCCATTATCTGAGTATCATGCAGCATTACTGCCCTTCCTAAACAGCACAATAGAGGAGGTGTTAAAAGCAGCGATTATCCTGGAACGCAACACTGGCACAACATACAGTAGGAGTGCCCTCACACGATGGTGACACGATCCGCGAACAGAAGACGGGCAAGTGCAACGGGAATGGGTAGATCGCTATCCCGAATATTCTGGACAACAACAGGGGACAAACAGTGTGAGTAACAACAATGTGAACAGTGCGTGCCACGGTGATAACCCGGCAAAAGAAATTGCCCTCAAGACGCAAGTAACAAGAGTAATGGAGGGTGCATGACGTGGCACAAAAAATACTGCCAAAACAACAAAGAGCAGGTGGAATTGCAGAGGCACTACATCGCGGGGTGGGTCCCCACGAGTACCAGGCCGCCACCAGCACTGCGACTAATTCAAAAAGTGTACCTGAAAGTACGTCCGCAATCTGTGGTGCGACATAACTTCGGTGCCAGACCCGCTGCATGCTGGATAGGACCACACAATGTCATAAAAAGCATCGGATTAAGCACCTATCTGATCCGAGTGGCAAGGAAATGCATAAGATCACATCGGGACACAATCGGTCTGTCACCCGGAAACGTCCGTGGTGAAGATGCACCCGGAGCCCAAACACCCCACGATATCACACCACCTGTGTGCAAGGAACGCACGTGAGAGAGGAGGAAGGTGGTGTGGCAAGTCCTGCAGGGGTGCCCCCACAAGATTCCGATGCACTGTCGATGGCGGACAAGGCCACTTCCATCAGGTGTAAGGCAAACGCGGGTAAAGGGGACGGGAACCACAGAAACACAGTGGAAACCGCATTTCCAACACCCCTAGAGAGCAGAGAGCAAGTTGCAAGTGAGGAGCAGGAAGCATTTAGTGAGGAGTAGGATGCATGTGGTGAGTAGTTTGCAAGTGGTGAGTAGTTTGCAAGTGGACCAGAGCCCCATGACGGCTATGTCGGGGAGGAGCTCCTGGAGGAGAGCACGAGTGAGGAGAGTGCGACAGCACCTCCTCCATGAACAACTACAGCAGGTGCTGGAAGTATGATGTCGCCTGGCAACATGGCGCTGGAGGGCGAGAGTTTGAGTCCGATACCGAGATATCTGATGGCACAGCTGCTACAAGCGTCCCCATCCAAGAACCGGGACTCGGACCGAGTACAGCATTATGGGGAAGGTTCCCCCATCTGGCTACACGGTGGCCTTTTTTCATGGCCCAAACTGTCGACGGGGAAAGCACGTCACCAAGCAGAGGAAGTGCCAACCACAGTTGGGGAGTCACCCGAGGGTGGCTGATCACCCCCAGGAGTCACCTGTCCGAACAGCGGTGACAACAGCATGCACACAAAGACAGCAGCAACAGAGACACCAGCAACAGAGACACCAGAGACGGTGGTTCAGGTGACTTGTGGCGACTTTGATGGACACAGCGGAAGAGACAGCCACCGACGGGATGTACGACGTGCATGGGCATTCCAACAACACGTCGAGTGTAAGACCGCAGGGGACATCGGTAGCCGCTGGTGTTTCCGGAGCATAAGGGACTGGTAATAAGCCCATAAGCATTATATCAAAGTCGAGCAGATGCCAAATTATGCCTCTGTTACAAGTGACGTGTGCAGCCGGAAAATGGCATCGCCCGTATGCAGCTACAATAAATCAGCAAGGACTACAGGCAATATAGGAAGTGTGCACACTCTATGATGCAGGCGGTGCAGGTGCAATGCAACGGTAGTGCCATGGGAGCAGCGCAATTGCAGTGAGTGCCTGAGTGCAGTAATACAAAAGGATCATACATTTCAAGTTTTATGTTTCTAAAGGCAAGTGTTATGCAAGGACACGTGTACACATAAACACAGCAATTAAATGCCTTAACGCCCTAGTATAATCTTTTGAAGTGTTTTCTTTATGTACCATATTTTTCATTCTCTCTTGTAACCATACTCACCTCATATCATAGTGTTATTATTCATGTATATCTTTTCGTTTTGCAAGGGTTGGTTTTAGAAATGTGTGGGAATCTCTAAAGGCAAGTGCAAAGTATTTTTCACGCAAGGGTTATGTTAAGATAGTAGTTCCACGCGGGGTGCTAGCCGGCCAAGCTGGCCAGCATGCTGCGTTTTCCAAGTTAGTCATAGTCCATCTTGTGAGGGTTGCAGCACATTACATCGTGACTCGCGTTTCGCGTGCTCAGCAGACATCAGCTTTTTGTATGCTTATTTATTCAGCAATAGACTTTGTAAGTAACCGGAACCGTTGTTTAATTTGCCGCCGAAACTCCATCACTCATACCACTCAGAGCTTGCATCGCCTGGGTGAATTTTATAAGATCAACTTAAAGCATGGTGACTACGTGTATTTTATACTGTAACGGCATCAAAATATGGCCAAGTAGGAAATTACTTGATGAGATAATAGTCCCACTTCGGCCAGCCATTTTACGGTGTGCTGGTGCCGTGAGATGTAGTTCAGGGCTAGTATAGGAGCCGGAATGAAAATTTGGAAAATTAAATGTTAAAGAGTGAATCTGTCTGGAATTAGGTGAATTGAGTGAAGAAATTTAACCAATCTCCATTTACTACCAGACCTAGTGCAGTGAAGTGGTAGAGCAGACTCTTCTCCCTGGGTCGTGTAGCCGACGGCCAAGGTAGTTATCCTTGTGAGCTGCTGCACTCATCTGATGACTGATGAACGGTACGCATATTGCACGGTGGATTATTAATGGCATACACCTCTATGCTACTGTACTCACTGACATACTTACAAAGAAAAGAAGTTCCTCACATGTACAGTTTGGCGGGAAATTATAAAGGCCCGTACCCTGAAATGCCTTGTGGCTTACCTCAATAAAAACTCTCTGTTTTCGATGTGATATTTATTATGTAAAACTGGAACATGCCCCGAAGGCAACACTTTTCAAATAACTGGCCGAGCAAGTACCAGTCGGTAGCAGTAATACTGTGCGAAAATTGCGTGAAGCTTGTGCGTTACATTAGGTGCTTAATTATGCGTACCCAGGCGATGCAAGCACCGCGGAAGTGAGAGGCGGTGTCCTGGGCAGCTAACAAAAAAGGTTCAGAAGTAAATTAGACTATTGCAGTGAAAAATTATTGGTACTAACAGTGAATGCTGCCCGGGCGCGGAACCGAGCGTATGCGACCGACCTCTCTGAGCTCTCCGAGATGACTGATATTCCAACATGGCATGTTCGCTGGGGTTGCCGCCAGAGTGCGCCGCGTGGGACTACTTCCTTGCACATTGCATAATACAAACTATTCTAACATAAACATACCTTTGCATTAACTCGTGTAAACATATAACATATCAACAAATACAAAAACCCTTTGCAAAATGTGTGCGGTGATGTGAAGGTGATAACACGTGAATGTAAATAAAACAAAACACTTGAAAAACCCTTGCAAAATAACTCTAGGGCTTTTTAGAATTGGTTACTGGCGTCCTTCCTTGCATTGTTAACCATTCGTTACTACTCCAGCACTCTTAAAATATTACATAAAAATAAAATACTACAGGATACTATTTCCTGTATTAATGTGCCAAGTGTGCGTGGTCACATGGCCACTGTCTACCCCATTCATTGTGTAGTGCCTGAAACAAACACCTGCACTACACTTCACTGTCTTGCTCATGTGAAGTGTTGGGCACCAGGGTGCTACTGCACGTGGTAGAGTGGACCTCCGATTTGTTGCTGTTGTTATTGATGGCAGGCAAACGGTCTAGGGGCTGGGAGCTCCGCTCAAGTCAACCCCCTTCCCCTTTTTTGAGACCATTTACAGATGTGATTGTCCTACTGGCAGCAGGCACACTGCCTACTGGTCTGCTGTCCTGGAAGCAGCTCATAGTGACACCTGGATATCTCTTCTCCGTGTGCTGCTGTCGGCTGCTGTAGCCACTCTCTGTGTGCTATCTTCCTCCCCTTTGCCGGCTTGCCAGGTGCCGGAACACCTTGCAGGTTCTGCATGTTGCTGGTGGACATCTTCGCCTCCGGTTTAAAAACTTGAACATTTCCTCTAGGAAAATAACTTATACACTTGCTCACTTTGAACCTGTGGCGATGGCTATACAGTACAAAAAGAAGCCCTAGGCATACATGAAGGTTATGTGTGCTGGTTAAATTATAAGGCAATGCAAGTCCCAAGCCAATGCAAATCCTGGGGAGGCGTGCAAGAGTATCCCGGATGGTTAAAACGAAAAATGTTCCTGATACTTTACTATTGCTGAGAAAAATTACCGGTGATGAAGGTTGATGCCGTCCAGGTGGGAAACGAGCGAGCGCGGTTTCACACGTGTCTCCATTACTGGGTGCGATTTGATGACTGACTTCCCGTCGTGGAGTGAGGGCTGGCAGTGGTGGGCCAGTGCACCACGGAGGGATCTACTTGCACATGCAGATAAACAAATATACCGTTACATGCTATCATAGATCGAAATACTGCAAAAAGCACAAGTCAGTAATTATTCTACAGCTTACCTTGTGGTTGGAATGGCATGGAGTTAACATAACATCAGTGGTGATGATAATTAACATTTGTGACAGGTAAAAATAACACTTTAAAAACAATAACATCGGATGTAAAGATGTCCAAACATATTGCACTTAATTTACGTGTCGCATGTCTTTATTTCGTAACCACAAATGTATTTGTGGAAATGCTACGACCCTTTTACATAACACATGTGACCGTGAATTATTCTGCTTGCTCTCCCGGGCTCTTAGGCACACGTGGCACGACACTCCCTGCACTACATTCCACTACACTGCTCTTGCCAGTCCTGCACCTACACTACACTGCTTGCCGGTGATAAGTCGTCGAGAGTGTTGCTTGGGAGCAACCAGCGTGACAAATGGCTTAGATGTGAGGGCGACACATGTCAATCATATAAAAATTTTCAGGGGAGTACTTACAATCCATGGAGGGGTTACGTCATGGTCGTCGGCCGAACGACCCTGAGGAGAACGAGTCAGCTCTACCAACATTACTGACATTATTCTGGAGAATAATGTTTGGCGCCCCGGGTAACAAAAATCGTACACTTCCATTAAAAAATGTTTTCTATTTACTGCTTCACTAACGTAACCTCAGTTCTTATCTGACCACATGTAGTCATGTACCCTGCATGGTGTCATCACTTATGCCTGGCGCCTAATTGGGTAGTTCCATTCCAAACTTCACCTTCAGCAGCCCCAAAAATTCCTACCACCTTTTCAATACCTATCTTGCTCCATTCCACATGATCAAGGACTTCCGATTAATGGCTTTTTCGAGTTTTGAGGATTTTGCTGGAGTGTTTAAAATGTCTTTCGTTGTTTTTCGATGTCTTCGAATTTTCAATTTTTTCTGGCTTTATTGTTAATCCAAGGCAATGTGCTTTTGCACGATTTAGATTAGATTATAGCATATTCAAATTTCTGTTCTGTACTGTACTCGATACGCACTGCCCGAGTGCTGCGTGTTCCAATTACCAGAACTCGCTCTGAGAGCAGTCGGATTTTCGTATTCCAATTGACGATTACCGTGAACGAATGCGCACCAAGAGCAATTTTTTTCCGCACCGAGTCTGGAGTCATGGCGTGTTCCAATTGACTGCTCTGGGTGCGCACGTGGGTACGCACTTCTTGCACATTGAAAACAGAAAAATTGCTTGTGTCATATAATTGCCAGAAACGAGTGTATATTATTTAAGCAATAACATCTCTTGGAGAAAAAGCAGAATTGACTCCAGACAAAAAAAAAATTGCTCTCGGTGTGTGCTAGTTCAGTGCAACTCGGGATTGGAATACGAAAATCCGACTGATTATTCGGTAAATGGAGCACGATTATTATTGCAATGATAGAAATTCTACAATATCTAAAATTTCGGCAGCTGAATAAATCGTAATAGTAAATATGGAACAAATATGCGCTTGATATATTGACATTATCTTTTGTATTTACAGCGACGATGAGGTTAATTTAAGCCTGTTTCTTGTGCATATATTTGCCGACTAGTAAAAAAAATAGAAATTTTAAAAATTATCTCTTAGGTTTTCTATAAATTTAAATTTAAATTCTTTTATCAAATCGTAGGTCAGACTTTTTCTCCAAAATATGATAAGTTGTCGCAAATTTTACGAATTGGTTTCTCTGCGTTCTGCAGTTGTCAGCCCATAAATTTTATACACTCGTTTCTGAAAATTGTGCCACATTCACTTTTTTTTTTTTAGCTGTCTGTGCGCACCGAGTGCGTGCCCAGTGCAGTCAATAGGAACACGCCCAAACACATATATGTGACTGTCGTATCGTCATTTGCGATATCAACAAGCGTATGTGTCAACTGTGAAAATTTGGTATCTGGATAAGTTTCAAGGTTGTGAAATAATTTTATTAGGTGTAGGTTTCTGTTGTTTGTTCACTTTGACATTTGTGTAAAGATTATATAGTTCATTTATATTTGGTTTTTTGTGCTTGTGTGTAAGGGCTGTGAGCAGGATTACACCAACTAGTTTTGTGTGCAATGTGTTATATGTTTGTCGTTTTAATTAATAGTGTTTACAGGATAAATATGTAGGTTTTTTTCCTGGTGAAAATAATTTTTCAGTGTTTGATAGTCAAAAGGGTATTTATCAAATTTTCAGCACCACCATGAGATGTTAATTGTCGATCGATTAGGTATTGTAAACATCAGAATCGAGGTTTCATTTGTTGGAAGGTGATCAACAGATTATTGCATTTTTGTGTTTTATTTGATAAAATTTCAGGAGCGGGGTGTTTTCGAAAATCGTAACAATGATACCTAGATATGTTAGATATGATAGTAATCATTTTGAAGGGGATTCATGTAGTTTTCAGGAAATAAAAAAATGTGAATAAAGAGGAGGGTTATCAATATTGCTGTGTTTAGGCTATTAAACACACCTAATTTATGTACGATATAGTTATATTGGGTCGCTGAATTGGATTACATGTAAGAATACAGTGTGCAACGAATCTTAAATGTGTAAAATCAAATTTGCCGCGACAATTAGGTTATACAGGTATACAACACAGGTATCACAGTGTTGGATGACTATGTAGTTCGGGTGAATTACTCAAGGCTGGCCTTGTATATATTAACGTGAGAAGTGTATTACGTAATGTATAACTTGTAGAATAAAAAATATACATACGTACACAGATAGGCCTAGGTTCCGAGATGGGGTTTATGTACAATGTGTGTTGCCATTACACATTGCACTGCATTCGGTGGCCAATGATTGGAGAGCACTTGCGTTTTTCAATTGTTTATGTCACAGTGTATTGTGGGAATTTTCAGCACTAATTGTGGATGTGTAACAGTCATAGGTGCTTAGAGCAGTGTGTGAAAGGGGTTTTTTAAATGCAATTCATTGAGTAGTAGTGTTAAATCATATAATAGCGTGAAAATGAGTGTTTGTGCTAATATATACTTGGAGTTATTTAAATTACAATATTTGTTTGATAATGTGAGTTTGTCTGGAAAGTCGTTGAATAGGGTACGCATTCTGTCAGGGATATAATGTATCTATCACTATTGGTTGGGTGAGTATTATGGTAATTCTTAAAAATAGGGACTTTTTCAAAAATAAAAGATGGAAATCTCTGAAAATGATATAATTCCACTTTACTAATTACACAGAAAACAAATTTACTAGCGACAATAACATTTGACCAATGAAAACCCCAAAAATGATAGTGGGGAGGGCTATAAAGATCATGGAAATTGTGACTTGTGAAACGTATGTACATAATGTTATATTTATTCATGAAAATATATATTACATTGCAAAAAGACTGTACAAACATAGTCAAACACTATGCATCAAGCCAGAGTCGCAGCTACAGCTGGGGAATAAATCCCCAAAACAGTGATTCAAGGCGTGCTGGCAATTTATTTTTGGTGTTGACGCGAAGCATCACACATCAGTAAGGCTTGGAGTTTACCGATAAATGCTTTTCATGTGTATCCCATTTACACTGAGAAGTAATGTGTGTGTGTTTGCATTTTAACATGTTTTCGTGTCATTTGTAATATTATTGTAATATTGTGTCATGAGAACAGCTTAAGTTGCAAAAAGATTGAACTGAATATTACCTAAATGTTACCAATACACTTTAGTAATACGATAATGGTATGGGCTATGAACTGGAGGGAAATTGAATGGTAAAATTTTATCTTTGCAAGCGTACATATTTTTAATTCTTTTTACCCCACAATTTCCCTGATATGTTTGGTTAAGTCTGTTTGTAGTTTGATGTATTTTCGTTTAAATAATACCTTATTGAAAGCCTTGCACGGCCTCGCTCTGTCTACTCTATACGCTTCAGACATCTGCTATGTTACGCCGCTACCTTATGCCTGATGGCTTTTCCCTGATGGCTTAGTTGCGCCTAACTTCAGTCAGCTGAGGCCAAACACAGCTACCATGTTTTCCAGCCAAAGTTTTACTTGTCATGCTACAGAGCGATGGGGCACTTAGAAAACAGTGAGTCATGGGAAACGTTAAGTTTGCGGTACAGTTTTTAAATGTTTGGTTGTTTGTGTGACAAGTGGTGTTGTACCTTGGGTGTGCAGTTAAGCTAGTCTATTTCAAAATCTGGATTTTCCTGCCCTTCCAAATTATTTTTCAGCTTAACTTGTGTGTGTCTTTTTTTAACGTGTCATGCTGATCCTTGTTCACCGCCCAAGTTTAATCTTTGCTATTTCACAGTTTCCATGATGTCATCGCTAGGGCGTTTATTTTTTAATTGTTTGTTGTGTAAAGATTTTGTCTATCAGAGTTTTGATATGACCTAAACATACATATTTTATACGTATATGTGTGTGTGTGTGTATATATATATATAATGTATTATATACATCATATGTCACATGCTTTTTATATAAATATGGCGGAAGAATACATAATGGGCAAGAAAGTAGAACTTTAGCAGAGCTTTCAAAAGTGCCCACTTTATCGTGAACGACCTATAACTTGTTTTTCCCCACAATTTCCCTGATCTTCATAGCCCTCCCCACCATCGTTTTTGGGGTTTCTATTGGTCAATTGTTGATGCCCTAGAGTAAATTTGTGTTCCGTGTAATTAGTAGAGTGGAATTACACACCACTTTCTGAGGTTTTTTTTCTTCTATAAAAAAAGCCCTTATTGTGGAATTTTTACCGGTGTGTCAAGATGATATCAATACAAATCATAAAAACTGTAGTGGGGAGGGTTATGTGGAAATAAGTGAAATTGTGGGGTGAAACAAGTGAAAAGTATGCACCTAATTGTCATATTTTATCAGGAAATTATGTTAAATTGCAAAAAGACTTAACTGAATCATACCTTAATTTACAATATTACCAATATAAGCTACAAATACGATAGTGGGGAGGGCTATGAAGATCAGGGAAATTGCAGGGTAAAGCGTGAGAGAGATCTGTATGTAATCATAATATTGTCTCACGAAAACCTGTTGTTAAATTGCTAAATGACCTAACTGAAAAATAGCTATATTCACAATATTACCAATATACACACAAATTTACTTTCTTATGGCAAACTCTAAGCTTGGCGGTCACTAGGCCTACCTAAAAAAAAACTGGCATGCCGTTGTTGGAGATTTACTCTGCCGCTGGTGCTGAGGACTCTGGCTGGGTGCATAATGTTTGGCTTTGCTTGAACAGTATGAGTGCGAGGGAGCTATGTTTAAATATCAATTATACATTATCATAGTAAAAACTACAGCCTATCATGAAGTTAGGTTAAATTTGGTCGCATTTGAGATTGCTGGCGGCATAATTACGTAAACCCTTCAATTAACACACACACGCAATCCTACACACGTTATATTCAATACAGTATAATCACAATCAACGGTAAAACTAGACATGTAGTAACGTTACTCACCCAATCAATCATAGATGATTAACCACGACAAGTTCATGTGTATTAAATTAGATGAACCTCAATGGACACATTAATGCACAAATATTATGGTGTAACATTTTACATTTGATTAATAGCACAGAATCACTCATATTTTCACGCAATAATTTTATATAACACGTCAAACGGGGCTCGTACATCACAATATTCCTCGCAGTCAAATACGCTCCGCACAGTGCTGCATATACCGGCCAACTAACCTATGGTAAAGGTTTACACATCAGCAACAGACAAGTAACTGTTGATACATCTTTGTTTACATTACTTCAGCATTACAGGACTATACAACATGGGCTCGCCGTAAACAAAGCGACTGAACGCCTCGTATTTTAACTATGTTATTTTCAAAGTTCGAGTTAATTTATAATCACACCCCCATAAATGTCGAATAGGTAAGCAACTCATATAAATTTATTTCTTTGGTATACTACCTCTCCTTCAGAAAAGCCACTATTATTAACAATTACCAATTAAATATTATTTATAAATAAATATTACTTCCCTGCTGAAGCTGGGACTCTGGGTTGGTGTGTGATGTTTGGCTACGCTTGAACAGTGTTTTTCAGTGTGAGGGGGCTACGCAAGAATATAATTTACATATAATCCCATTAAAAACTTCAACCTATCGTGAAGTTAGGTTTAATTTGGTTAACTCTCCAGCATATGACAGACAGCAGCTGTATGCAAGTTCTCTGTACAATTCACTACACTTAATTTCCATGCAAAAACGTGACTGTAATTTGTTACGCATGTAAGTGGTGAGTAGCTTATATCTCCTTGCTGATAACTTGTGTATAGGACACATTAACTTTTACTTTAATGTGTCTAAACTCCACAAACACTCGTGTTTCTGCACAATAATTATATTTAACACATCACCTGGAAATAATTACAAAGAAACACATGTAATAGCACTCGTAAATCATAAGCCCTCTCACGGTCAAATTCACACTGTACACTGAACTTCTGCACACTACCAGCATACAACGGGCTTGTGGGAATAGGTAACAATTAAACCAGATTACCAACATTATTGCAAATTTGTTTTCTGTCTTATTGTTGTTCAACAATATTATATCATTGTGATACACGAAACAACACCTGGGAATGCCTTTTTGTATAATATACTGTATATGTATTTTTTCTGCTACTTATTTCTTATACAATCCTCTCTTGAATATAAACAAGGTAAACCTTGAAAAATGCAACAAAATCAAGTGATATTCCGACACTGCCTGATTATTTTGATTTATACCTGTATGTTCTTAGCATGTCAGAAAAAACATACCTTGTGCTTCAGGTATTGTGAATTAAGGTTTGGTTTCCGGAGGTTTAACATAGTTCAGGAACGCGATACAAATATATTTTACATAAATTTTACCGCAAAAAATACTTCAGTCGTAATAGCTGTCCTCACTGTTGCAGTTCATGCGTGGTACTCTCTGCCCCATATAACTTGGCAAGATCATAACAGCCAGTGAGTGGCAACTTGACGTTGATGCCGTCGGGTGAGACACGAGACGAACGATGACACAAATACTTACTGGTAATATGGGTGCCAGCGGTGCTTCCCAATCACCGCACTATTGAGACTCAGGGTTCTCAGGGATGCTGTGTGTTCTGTGTGTCCGTCTCATCCGTGCGTAGGCAATACTAAATTTGTACTAAACATCACTAGAAATAAACACTTAATAAAATATATGTGACTAGGACACTGTCACTACTGAATAAAAGAGCTAAGTTCACTGTAGACTTGCTTTTATTGTTATTATACATACACATAAACGCGCCAATGAACTTATGATTATCTCGGTCATGACTAGCCAATTTTGCTTGGGTGCTACCCAGGCCGCAATTACTCTAGCGCACGCCTAGATAGATGATCTCATTCTAGGTGCATGAAAGCACAGCCTTCACAAGGCAAGAGGGCCGACAGCCGCTAGGGTTGACTGACAGTTTTTCTGTGAAGACAGGACACAGTGAATTACAAATTAAACCCTTATTACATATTAACACGTGTGATTACTCGGCATCATTAACGCAAACTTGTCGCGGCTCCCCCTCCAGCACGTGGGTAGTACGGCAATAATTGCACTGTACACTAATTACAAAATTACATAAACCCTTGAATGATACATGAAACAAGATGGGACACGAGATGAATATTCACAATAAACACACGTGTGGAAACAAGCTTAGATGGCACGGACGCCGCTGGGAGAAGTTCGTAGCGGACCATGTGGTGCAGGTGAAATTGCAATATTTCTGCGTGGAAACGGCAAACTAAATTCGGACAAAATATTATTCTTGCTGAGAAATTTATTCTCTTTACAATTGCAGTGGTTACAGGCGTGTAATATGCCTGATGGCGGTAAAATCAAACATTTCTGTGACAGCGTGGTAAAGTACAAGAGCATCAATTCACGTGAAAAATACATTGAACCCTGAATAAAATTGACATAGAACCCTTAACCCTTAGTAAAATATTGCACATATTATGTTTCATAAATAAGCTCTCAAACGCAACGATGGCATATACAAAGACTTGGCGTCGGTCGGCCACATGGTTATACATGATGTTGCCGTAAAATGTTCAAACACGAAAAATACTCTCAAATACATACACAAAAATAAAGCCCTTAAAATTGCGTGTAGCAATAACGCAGAAGCTACAATGAAACGCCATAAACAAAGGCGGATGGCGCCTGATTCAAATTGCGCGGGTTGCGTGACCTCTCCGACATATTTCTCCTCCTTCTCCTCGATTAAGCTAAAAATGCCACAAGGCCTCATGAAATAAATAAAGCAAAATCATAATGCTGGGGAAAATGTCTGGCGAAAACATACACTAGCAAAGGTTAACCTGTAAACTGCATTGACTATGGAAACCTAAATCGGTGAACAAAAGTTGTAGTGCGTATGTGACAGTTTCTTACCTCGCCAGCTCTCCTCGAGAGACTGTCCAGATAAAAGAGTCGCACGGACCTACCATGGCCGCCTACGGGGTTCACATAAGCGGAAGTGCTGTGCACATCAAGTAAAATATTTAATTATTGAAAACAAAATAGCACAAATTGTTTTACATTTCTATAATTTTCTTATGGATTTCAGTATTATTTTAGTGTCTTTTTATAATGGCGTTCATGCCGGAACATTTAGTGTTCTTAATCTGGTGCTGCGGGCACTTTGAATTTTAATACCAAACAATTTTAAATTAGTACAGACACTTTAAAACATTTAAAGACATATGAAACACTGCAAATACAATAGAACACATTTTACACTGAAAATAACATTTATACGAAAGTTCAAAATTATTGGCCTCTTTGCGCACGTGCGGGACACGTGGCACATGCATGGTGAGCGCTGACATGAGCTGTAGCGCCGCTGGCTGTTAACCGGCATCAACGTATACGAGACAAACAACATGATTTACAAATACTGTATTAGCTGATGCATGAAAATTAATATTACGTTGGTTATTATGATGCCACTGCCGATGCACATCTGGCAAGCAGGAAACACGGGATAAGAAAGAGTTCTTAGATTAATTAATACATTTTATTTAACGTAGTCGCAAAACGGCTGTAGTTGGTGTAAATTTTGTGCCAAAGTAGTGAAAATTGTTTGTATTCAAATGAAACGCAACTTCAAACATAGGGAATGTGTTCAAACATTGTATCCCCAGTCACCATGTCATCCATATATGCTTAATATCAATTCTTAAAGCCTACAGAAACATTACAGGGTATTATTGAATCATTTTTCAAATAATTTGACAAAATATATCTTATACTCGTATCATTTCGGGTCAGTAATAGGATAAAAGTGAACTTTGAAACTGAAGGAATCAAAAGGCAGGCCAACGTGCTGCTACCTGTTGAACAGTCTCAGCTCACAACTCGCCCTGCCACGCCATCGCTCCAGCACGCTACTAGCCAGAAAAAATACCTTTCTTGTGTCAAATAACAAATCTCTTTTATTCTTTTGGTGTGTTTTTGTACTGTATTAAAAAAAATGCAATTGGGATGCATTGGAGAAGTTTTTAAGCAATTCCACGCCACATATTTCCAACTTAAGCTGTTTAGTATCAGTAATAGCAGAATTACTGCTTTTCATAAGTCGTTGGCGAGTTGTTTGTTGGTGACTTAAACTGAAAGTGTGTTGTCAAGCAAGTTCCCCGAATTACTTTTATTTCCAGTCTTAACATATTATCTGTTATGTCCAAAGTGTGATAACAACTACAATTATTGTCTCACAAATATTAACCCAAATTTGCTATCTTTAATAAATTAAAAAATAATTAACACACCTTTCATTTTTTGCAAGGGGAGGGGGGGGGTGTTTTTTTTTTTTTTTTTTTTTTGTATAACTTACAAATTTTTTAGACAGATGTAATTTTATAAATACCTTAAAATTTGGTTAGCATTACAGTGACAAGTCGTAATGTTGAAATGACCACAGATGTAAGCTATTATAACATCTGAGCCTGACAGTTTAGCTCTCTAAGGTGCCGTATTATAATTAAAATGAATTCACATCTCGTGTTAGTTCAACCATTTTTTTTTTTTTTTTTTTCAACAACTAGCAAGTAACAATTTCACAATATTAAAGTGATAAAGAGCCACAGAACAGATAGTGTTAGACAACCGAGCAGTGCCGCAGTAATTCAGTAATTATTCATGTTACAAAAACTTGCATCGCAAGATAAATTTACAAAAATAGGGAAATAATTTTTCTCCTGACACCATTCTGACCTCCCACGCTGGCGTAAATAATTGAGTAGATTACAGTTTTTATGGTAAAAAGTACTTTCTTTAAGTCAAACACTTGAAGTTGAGGTCATGGATGCTGCCGGCGTGGGCTATATTGTCACACTCCGGTGTGTCTCCTTCTCCAGTTAGTGGTAAATGGGCAGTGGACGCTCCTGGCTCACACCGCCATGCGCCTATCCCCCATTCATTGCACCAAGATGCCCTCAAACCTTCCACTGAACTGTGGCTTCAGACATGGCAAGTGCATTTCAGATAAACACCCAAATACGATTCTCACTTCTCACCCTGATAAAACCTTACTATTCCATATGGCGCCGAAGAAAATTTAGAAAATTACACTCACGTGCAAAATAAAAAGAAATTTAACCAAAAAGTCCCGATTTAACAAATATTTTAAAAACTATTAAAAAATACAAATATATCGCAACGTTAAAAAGTGGATTAGCTAAGAGCACCAGCTGATGGTGAAAGGTTACATAAACAAAAAGTAAACGTTGGGGCTACTTTTGTCGAACTGTCAAAATCTTGCCAAGTTACATGAGATAGTGAGTATATACTGCAAATTACATGATGGCCCCATGAAATTCGTATTAAGTGTTATTGATATTGCCCATATATACCATTTGCAGGTATAATTTTCCCATTTTTCGAAAAAGCCGTGATTCTTAATAATTTCCACCAAAAAATCTGTTACCGACATACACAGGAAATGTGAGTATAGTGTGCAGTACATGTGAGGGTGTTCTTGGAAGGATCTCAAGTATGCCTGGTAACAAGCGGGCAGCACAATGTCAGGGAGTGTTGCAGATATATCAAGTAGAAAATGGTGCATAAGCTCTTGTTAGTCAGAACTGGTGGCAAAACATAAAAGCCCCCAAAGAATAATTTGCTATGCTTAGCCAATTCAGTATCCTCACATGTGAGTTTCACTCAACCTGATACTACGAAACACTGTGTTCTAATGTATATTCAAAAAGAAGTGGCCGAAATTGCATGATTACACCAAAATGACCTCTGCGTAGTTGATCCACAATCCCCAAAGCATTTGCATTCTCCAGCCATGATTCACGCTGTCGAATTGGGAAGGCAACACAAATACACACCAGCATGTACATTATAAAGTTGCGTAAAGGTTGTTCACAATAAGCTGAGCACTCTCGAAAGCCCTGTTTAAGATTTACTTGAATGCACACTGTGTATTTTCTCACCATATATAAAATTATAATTGTTATGGGCCTAGTACTTTTATTCATGTGCTGATCAAGCAAAACTCTAAATTTATGAAGGGATTTTACAAATTTTATAATTTTTCCACTCTTATGTACAAAAAAATTGTTTTAATGATTTTTTAAAATTCACGCCTGTTTACCTAACACCTTTAATTAAACTTTAAGACATGGAACTATTTTCCCTCCGTCGTTACCAACTTTACTGGGTGCATTTAAGTCACTTTGCCATGAAAATACATGGAGGTAAGAACAGTGACATTTATCAAAGGTTGATTTTAAAGGTGCTCACTTGACTATGAACAGCCTATACACTTTATTAATAGTATCAATCACCAAACCATACCAGTGTGTACTAAGGTCTGTATTTTGTGCCACGTCAGACAGAGAGAAACATCAGTTATTTTTGCTCAAGCTAGTTTGAACATACATGTATGTAGCATCCATCTGCACAGGGCATTCACAGTAAAGTGAACACTTTTTGTTGAAGCCCTCTCATTTGGAATAATAGCCAATAAATATATTTTATTGTAGGTCCAGACGTTAACTTTTGAGTCCGGTAAAATATATACTTTGTGTTTAATATGTACATGGCAATGTTTATTTTAAGAAGTGGTGGAATGATAAAAAAAAATGGCTGATAGGAAAAAAGTAACTAGGGCCTCAAAAGTGTGCTCTCTTTATCGTGAACAGCCTATACCATTGCACAGTGTAGAGGTCAGTTGTGTATTCTTCTGGTGCTGAATTTCCTGTAATTGAAATAATCGTGGAGCACAGTGGAGGATCCGCGGTATAATTTATTGATGTTTGTAGAAGTAAGGAGCCAGCATGGAGTCAAAATTTTCCATCGCATTTGCACAAAGTTAAGTGACACGACACATGCGAAGAATGATTTGTGATTGTCGGCAGACGAGTGGAAAACTGTGTAAGATAATGAAGGGGTATTTGTCCTTCAGATGGTAACATAGAGTAAATGTATGCTGATGCAGCCACTTGCATATCCATGTTTGATTCTCAGTTGCCATCACGTAAATGACAGTGAAATTATTTCTTTTATCCTGGTGATACAATAAATCGTGAAGGAATGGATCATAAACGCTCGACTCTGTCAATGAAACATGTCCTGTTATCTCGTACAGTTGCTAATGCGTACACACCCTAGTGGCTGAGTTTATCGTAGTAAAATTATACTTCATTACTACTGTACACTTTGATGCTTGCTTGTTCACATCAGAGGTCCTCAAACTTCAATGTATCAGAGCACATAGTTCAGGCATTAATTTCCATAGACTAAAATAAATTTTTAAAAAACATGAAATATGCGCTTGAAGCATCCAAACCACGTGCAGTTGAGTGAGGTTTGCTGGAAGTATAATGACGTATGATGTAGACAGATAATGGGACCAGGGTGTCCACCCAGAGGGAAAAGTCAGGGAATTTTTAACCATGGTCAGGGAAAATGTAAATAATTGCTACTCCGCACACTTTATTAGTTGTGTGTCTGTAGGGTAATGTAATTGTAAGAATGTGTTGTTATAAATTTCAATTTTCAAGTCTGTGAACTAGCAATAATACATCTTTGCCAAATGACATAGGGTCTGTACGTTCAAAATCAAGTATTTGTGTGTTTCTAAAGGATATTCATGTATCGCAAGAAATGTTGATGGGTTGAATAAAATGTTGCTCCTGCTTGCTCAGTCTGTTTCAGTCTAATTTAATTTGTGTTCACTAACAGCATATTTTTTCTGTCGACAGTGGAAAAATATGGTATTGGAATGTTTTGTTCCTGAAAATAGTTCAAGGAAAATGGTTAGATTCTGCCTGGGAAAGTCAGGGAATTCCAAAGTGGAATTTCAGTGGACATCCTGGAAAACTCGTTTCCGTATTGCAGGGGTAGTGGAATATGCCAGTGGTCATGTGAATTGAATGGTAAATGTGAGTTTATGATAGAAAATACTGGATTGACAAGTGGTGAGTAGGAAATAGGAAGAAGATGTGAGAAAAGTTTACTGAAGAGAAATTGAGCAGGTAAAGATGCAGGATGGAGAGTGCTAGGTGAACTGAATATGATGGAGGACCCAGCCAGTGGCAGAAGATGAAGATGAAAAAAATATAGTTCCTCCACCCCCCAATAGTATAATTTAGTAGTCCTTGTGGGTAGTAAAGAATGTCTAATTAGATTGTGGGTGTAATTTGTAGGGGTGACAGCCTACAAGTTTTGCTTATTGCTGTGGACCAATCTATAATGATGTGTATGTTTGTGTAGCAGGTGTCGCAGAAATGGCCAGCATTCCACTCATGATGCCGGACGACGACGCAGAGACGGGGGGCAAGCCTGGTATTTTCCAGGACTTTGCCTACCACAACAATGTGCATCAGGCGAGCCTTCACGTCCGTATGGGTGAGTGAGCAATGCAAATCCCAATTTTTGCGGGGGGGGGGGGGGGGGACTGAGGCAGAGTTTGGTTTGTCAGTGCAAAATTTATATGATTGTGTGAATGTAATTTTTTTTCTCACTAAAGCTAAAATATGCTATGAACTATAGTGAAACTGAAATGAAAAATATTTTCATAAGGGCTCAGTCTTAACGAAAGTTTAATGGATTGCATAACATTTTACCAAGTTATTCACTATAACAAATTTGTTTGCAAGACCAAACTAAAAAAAATGTATTATGTTGAATAATAATCACAAGGGTTTTAGCCTACATTTAAATTTATATTTTCCGGGCTGATCTGTGTTTGTATAGTCTATTCACTGTTTCTTCACCCTTTTTGAATTAAACCTTTGAAAAATCTCCCCATGTATGACGTGTTTAGTTATTTACTAAATATGCCCTGTATCACAAGTGTTTTATACTTGTGTTCATAAAAGTTACTTTTTTCCTGTTAAATTGAAATGTAATTAATATCTTATGTATAAATTATAATGCTTCGTTGATAAATCATTTGAATAAAAAACAGGGAGAATATAGGTATGTTGGTAACATCTAGTGATAAACAGTTCTTATCCAAAATATCATTACAACTGAGTGCGCTCGTATGTGGTGAGTTGTCCCTCTGGTGTAATTCTCCAGACTTGTTAAGGTTAGTTTGCACGAGGCGGAGGAATATCCTGGTATTAGAACTTTAGCAGGACTCCAGAGGAGTGTGAAGTAACCGTGAATAGACTATAGATGTAAAGCACGGCCAATTGTGTTACACGTGGGAGTGAGTAGCCAACGGCAGGCTATAATGCTTGAAGTGATCACCTCTCTCTCATAGAGTGTGGGAAAACACATGCCGGAGTAATGCATATGGGACAGTGTCTCAAGGGCTAGTCACGCCTGGCTGGCCAAGCGGAGTGGAATAAGATGACACCACGTTGGTTATTATGCAGCCACTTCCCCGTGTCTCGGGTCATGCGAGGGGAGGAAGCGAGATTGTATGTGTTCAGCAACAAGAATGTTTCCTAATAATGTTGAAGTGGAGACCACAA
Source organism: Dryococelus australis (assembly GCA_029891345.1). NCBI lineage: Eukaryota > Metazoa > Arthropoda > Insecta > Phasmatodea > Phasmatidae > Dryococelus > Dryococelus australis. The sequence continues at coordinate 17,566,229 of CM057006.1, read as the reverse complement.
TTGATGCCGTTATGGTTGCAAAGCAAAGCACACGCAGCCATTGTGTTTTGTGTAAACAAACTATTTAAGAACAATTTGCACTGTTTTTTCATGGGATGACCGTGGAGTGTGAAACTAGCTATGAATAGTACGTGTCATCGTAGAAATTAGGTTGTATGCTGGAAATGAAATCTTATGGCAACTCCTTTTTAAATGTGTAGTGTTGAGACACGTCATGAGATAGTGGTGAGTATGGTGGGCTGAAACCTTTATACTATTAACTAGGAAAAAATAAAACTCGGGAACTACTGCTGTTTGTTTCAACAATATCACGTCTTTCTCCTTAATTATTTTTTTTAATTTGGCCTTCTTGTCGTCCACTTGGCTAATTTGCGTGTGTTCAACGTCTGTCTGTTGTGGGGCAGGTAGAAACAATCACAGTTTTAATCCTGAAATGTTTTGAAAGTTAGCTACTTTTATCTTCCAGGACTTTTGGAATGAGAAATGGCAAATTATATGGTAAAGGAAAAATTAACCCATGTTGGTTTTTTTCAGAATGAAAATCCTCCTGATCTTAGCTTTGTTTCGGTAAAATATGTTATGTGGTGTGTCTAGCCAGTATGTATGCGACATTCCCAAAGAACCTGCCTGCTTAGGCGATGTAGCCCATCGCCATGTGACATCGTTGGACAAGACGAGAAGCAGCAAGGCTTGTACATTGAAGACAGATCCGTGTGTGCAGAGGCCACATGGCATGCTGTCATCATGAACTGTGTTCTCTGCCTGCATGTATTGATCCCCATGTGCATTCACTCTTGTACTGCACTGTACAAGCAGAGGGCGACTAATGACGGACATTAAAATATTATGTGAATATTCACCTTTCGTTATTCAACTATTCAGTAACTGGTGAGGGCCCTGCCAAGTGTATCTCGTGTTGTGAGATGGAGGGAGATTTAAGGAGTTACGGAGTTATATTGTGTTACAGACAAGCAAAATGTAAGACAAAAACAAGTCCCCCTCCCCCTCTACACCATGTCCAGAAGGAAATTTTATGTTGTCGATTTTGGTGGATCACTTTTTATGTTGGCCAAAATGTCTAGTATTGTGTATTAATTCACCTCATTCTGGAAAACTCTCATTATATTATATCACGCAAGTAAAGATGGACTGTAAAAAAGTAATACATATGACAAGTATAGGCTATTCACTGTAAAGTGAGCATTTTTGAAAGCCCTGCTTAAGATCTACTTGTACCCATGTTCTGTATTCTTCCACATTATGAAAAATTAACATTGCTAGCGCCTCATCACTTTATTCATGCGTCAGTCAAATGAAACTGTGAAATTATTAGAAAAGTAAATATTTTTCAAATTTACTCATTTTTACACTTCTCTGCATTAAAAAAACCTTAAAGGGAAAGAAATAATATAAGTTATCACAAATTGTTACCTAACACTTTTTATTCAACGTTAAGATATGGAACTTCTTGCCATCCATCTTTACCAACTTTACTGGGTGTATGTCACTCAGTGGGCCCATTACAAATATATGCAGGTAGGGGCGGTGACTTTTTTCTCAGGTTGATTTCAAAAGTGTGTACTTAATTGTGAACAGCCTTTACTAATAAAATTATGGATAGACCAAACAGGTTTCCAATTGCACCACTTATAATGACGATCCACACAGACAATTGACTATACTGGAAACTCAGTCTGACAAACAGCAGCGTAGAGGCTGCCACTTGTCAGTTCAGTATACAATGCTCACAAGGTCAGTAATCCGATAGCATGACATTTCATCACATCCACCTTTCACAATCTCATTACAAAATTTACAAATGACATATAGGAAAACTGCCAAAAAGTCTTCCTACAAGATCAATATTATTGCACCGTTACATTTGTTTCCGTAGTTTCTGAACCATCGTACATTTTTCTCTTATTCATTTTTTTAGAAGACATTGTGTCCATTATTTATGTATATGATGAGCATAGCTTATGTGCAGTTTTTGAGATACGAGATACTTTGTGTTGTTTTTAATTGCGGAAGTAGTAGGATAGTATAATCGAAGGTGGAAGTTATGTAATATGGATGGCACAGAAGCAACAAGACGTGACGCGTGCGTATTTTGACCAGGTTTATAGATAAATACTTGGTTTTGAGGGCTGTTGGGGTGTGTATGTGGTATTGAGATGCGTGGTGTGTACAGGTTTCCTGCGCAAGGTGTATGGCCTCCTGGGCGTGCAGTTGCTTGTGAGCACAGTCATCGCCGGAGTGTGTATGCTGCAAGAGGACGTTAAGGCCTTCATACACTCCAAGTAAGATCACTGTGCAGTCGCAGTAGAACATTTCTGCTAATAGGTGCTTTGGATTGCAGGAAAGGGATTAATTAGTTCTCTGTTTGAGACATTAATTCTGGTGTAATTAAAAAAAAAAAATTCTTATTCAATATTTTTATGACTTGTTCAAATAATGTTGAATGTTTTGGAATGCATACACATTGGGCCATTTGTTTTTCGCAAATAATTCCACGTTTAGCTGCATTCCAAAACACATTTATTTATAACCGATATCACAGTTGGATGATTTTAACTCGCACGTGTCTTAGATTTCTGCCAGCCATTCACGAATGTTCAGCATCATCAACTGTAACTTATTCTGATTGCTCAATTGAGTATATAATGTCTTCTCACACAATAAATGGCCTATAGCCGAAGGAAACGTGCACGCTTGCACGTAACAAGTTGAAGTCTATAGATTGCGCAAAATTATTTTTTTGAGAACAGGTGGTTGTATGCGTACATAATAAAAATTAACTAATTTGAATTAATGGAATACTTTACAATATTTTTAAAAATTGATTAGCAACCTCGTACCAACTGTATTACAAAATTAGTTTTTGCATTTTTTAAATTACTTTGATGTATATAGTTTTTGCATTGTTTTAGTCTGTGGCAGTTTTAAATTTTTGTAAAATAATGTATGTTAGTATACGTCCCTTTCAACTGCTTTTTTGCTCATCTTTTAAATTTTTTAGATTTATGTTATTTGTAAAAGCAGTAAAATTGTGATTTTTGACATATTTGGACATGTTCACATACGTATGGCAGAAATATTTTTGGTCAATTTCAAAATGTTATAACAAGGTTCTAATGTAGACCATTTAAAACACCAAATAGTGCAGATGCTGCTGCTGTTGTGAGAAAATATGAACTTCGCTAGAACACAGCTACCATTGGCTTAAAGTTTGCTATTAATTAGACTATCATTTAGAGTAGTCAGCTCTGTACTAGTTAGGTTTCGAGGCTGCGGTGGTGTAGTGGTTAAACCACTCCCTCCCACCAAGGTTAACCAGGCTCGATTCCTGGCGGGGTTTCTTTCTCCTGGACTTTAGCACGTGGGAATTGTGCCGCTGGTCAGCGGGTTTTCTCGTGGATTTCCCCTGTCCTCTCATTCCGGCGCTTTTCCATTTCCACCTTGTTTCACTTCATTGTCGCTCTAGACCACAATGTTAAAAGCTACCCAAATAATCTCTTTATTCACTAACTTGCCCATTAGGTTTAGTCTCTATCTATTTTTAGAATGCTCAGACAAGGAAATCCAGGAGGAAGACAAGTATTGTAATTTTGTTAGGCGTGTGTGTTGAACATTTCAGGGAATAACCAGTCATTCAATTGTTATGTCTGTGTTAGTGATGCCTAACTTTTGTTTTGTTTGTGAATGTTTCCACTATAATTTGTGTTAGGTATGTAAGTCACTGTACCTGTGTCATATACAATTAAACACTTTCTGAAAGCCCTGCTTTGTTTCTTAATTCAGACATTCTGCATCTATTTGCCTTAATCGAGTCACTGTGAAATTGAGAAAACACAATGTTACAGTGTGTTGTCAAATTTTTGGTTGACATTCCACCATCTGGTACTGTTACGTGGTCACACTGAACTGGCAGTGTACACACTGTTGGGTCCACAGCATCTGCACCCTGGATTCAGAGTGTTTATTGGATACTGTGTCTTGTCAAACCTGTTTCGTATTAGTCTGCCATACAAATCCAGGATAGATTTAAGACAGACCTCGAGGGCACCATGGAACATTGTAGACTTCCAGCTTGTAGCGAAACTTGGTTGGAAAATTCCCTTGCATAGGGATTACATCGGTTATTGGGTGAAGGGACAGTATAGGATGGTTAGGATTATTTTGGAATAGAGCCCTTGGTGACATCAAATAGAGTAGGAACCACAATGATTTACGGATCCTACAACTACTGTTAAGCCTATTAGTACTCCGTGTACTAAATTAAAGTAAACCAATTTCCTGTGATCGTAATTTTGAAATGTTGACTTTTAATTGTATGCAATGATCTATAGTAAATTTATATTTTTACCAGTGACTGGTTGCTGTTCTGTGCCTTCGTGCTGAGCTTTGGCTTCCTGATAGCGCTCCACATGAAGAGGCGGGAGTTCCCGACGAACCTGATCCTGCTTGCTGGATTTGTAAGTCATTAAACTTCTCGTCCCACACTGATTATTTTATGTTCACTCAGTCTCTCAGACGTAGAGCATTAGCCACTTAAAATTTCCAGCAGTTTTGATTGAACTACGCTAAGGTAAAGATTTTATACTAAAATAGTAATTAATTATTGAAAGTTTAAGTTGTGATATAGTGAATCACTTGCTGTTATTACATGTACAAAACTATGATATTTTGGCTAGTGTTGTAGGAGTGGTGAAATAAGTACATACCTAGAATAAAGTATAATTAATAATGTATTCAAGAAACTTGGATTTTCATAAAAATGTTTGCCATGTATGCATAAAACTGGGAAAAATTTGCGAAGATGTCACTAACCACAGAATGTTGGGAGGAAAAGAACAGAAAGATTGGGGAAATAATGGGATGCTATTTTAAATTTGTAAGTGAATTGTCTGTATTCAGGTGCTAATTGCACATATTCCTCACAGAGGCTTCTAAGTTGATTTCAGATTTCTATTTCTGTTTGCTCCAGTAATCCTTTTATGTATACTTTGTATTTCAAAAGGTTTGTCACATTACTTTTCTTTATTTTGACGTGTGCCATGTTCCGCACTTGAGCAGTGTATCTACCAATGGCCGACTGCGTCCCATCTGAACGGCAACCTATGCCAGGGCAGGCCATATCTCAAGAATCCAATAGTAATGGAGGTGGGACATGCAACACGACTTACCTTGACAGAGACTCATCACGTGCGCCATGCTTTTACTGTTTTCCTAAACTAAGCTACAAGCTGTCATGTCAACGCCCCTTCCCGAATAAACCAGGAGAAACTATACGTTTCTACACCGCTGCTCCCACCTGAGAAGCCTGCAAGTTTTGAACTTCACGCCGCTAAGGAAAGCGGCCCACTCAGAGGGAGAGTCACGGCCTCCACTAGTGCAATATGGTCCTGAGATGTCGCTTCATGTGAGCGCCGCCAGAGATAAGGATCCAGGAAGCCCTGAGTGACGAAATAAGCTCCACCCCCTAGAGGCGAGGCTAGCTCCCCGCACCCCTCTGGGCACCTGTGAACTGCAAAAATTGGTATGAAAGACATTGCAGAGCAGGCATCAGGAGTGACTTAGGTGGCACCTTCTGGCTGTGTATGCTGAAGGTGTCTTAGCACACGGCTGAGTCCCTCAGCTGCTCTGGTGACTGTGATTTACCAGTGAGGGTTGACAGTGCCATCCAGCTCCGGAGGACCACCGCCGTCTAGAAGGCCCTCGATCTCTTAGGCTACCTCCAACAACCACCAGAGGACCCAGCCACATCATCCTACCAAATCCTCCCTTCCTTCGTACCCTACCTAATACAAGGTATTTGAAGGTTGCGGTATTGACGTCCCTTCTGGAGCTCCCCTTAAGGCCCTAGCCCAGCCACTACGTCACCACTCGGGTGAAGCACTCCCTAAGTTGCTATCCTATTAGGTCCTTTCTGGACTCCCTCTTTACTCAGGGTTATAAATAATGGGCTGCTAGTTTGTCATTTATGTTAATTTCAATTGGAAACAAAACATATATTTTTCCACGTAATTTAAGTCTATTTCTCAGGTTGCCTCCACCTGGCTTTGAGTAGAAGCTTCCGCATTTTCAATTAATATTTTTAATTGATTATTTTTATCCACGAGAGTGAATACACATAACATATTGATTTTATTATTATTTAACTTTGTTAATACATAATTATTACGGTTTGAATAATTTTGTGTATAAACTGTTTGTATTTTATATGTATGTGGAAAGTAAAACATATTTCTATGACTCCATTCTTTCCTTTGAAAACTGAGACCCCCTGGCTTGAAATCTATAAGTTGCCTTTGAATTGGTAATTTTGATTAGCTTCAGTGAATTATTATTTCACGCAGGGTAACGCCGATATCGTGAATTACGCCAGACGGCATTAATGCCAATCGTGTTGCAGTGGTGAATCATCAGAGGAGCCCTTCACTAGGTATGCTAACACCTAAGGAGCAGGACTGTCTGATAGTGTATCCAAGATCTATATTTCTTTCTTGGCTAGTGAATGGCTGGATTGTGATTGTACGGTGTGGATCGCACTGGACACGCCGGGACCTTAGAAGTACACGCTAAGACCGATATTATGCCCGGCTTTATTCTGCATCCTTTTTTTTTTTTTATATAAATTTATTGCAGCCGGCCTTACGCTGAGCTCATATTGTTATGGTAAAAGATACAGACTCAAAAAGGAATTTAAGGAATTAGAAAGTCTGATACACCAACCACCATTACAAAAAAGGCAAATCCTTTATTCAAGTGTCTAGTTTTGACAGCAACAAGAATCCCTTTTGAACATCTAGTGATTTTACTTTCTGATTTACACGTTGTGGGGATTGCCCCAGAATTTTTCCCCGAATCCTATACCTACCCCAAGAAACTGCTACCAACCGCAGCGCCACTCCTCCACAGTCAGCGCCAACCACTCTTGTACAGCCGGCTACTCCACAGAGCCTATCAGAGAAAAGGAGGGTCCCTCCACCTGCCAAACAACAGGTAAAGCGTCGGAAAGTGAACGTCCAATAGTTTCTTATTTCGTACTGGCACAAAAGCCTGTGTGTCCCACTCTGTATAAAGGTATTTTACAGACATTGGAGAAGGTTCTCCTTGAGGGAATGTGTATTGTGATGCTGGCTTCGCACCTTTTCATCACGACGGCCTCTGCCAGTAGAAAGGCATGTTCTACGTATCATAGGACCTTGAATATAAAATTTATTCTAGGGTTTGCAGTCCCCAAACTCCCAGCTAGCCTGAGTCCTTGTGAGGATAAAATTCCACCACCACCTTTCGCAACGTGGGGGAACCCACCAATCTTGATCTAGCCTGGGTTAGTGAGAGTTCGGCCGATGTGCGAGTTTGAATTAGGTTTCTATTTGTAGGATACTGTGACATCCCTCTCCAACTTGGGTACTGGGGTTTAACTCCCCTTCGTATCCCTGTCTGCATCAATCTCTACATTCACACACAATCCACGCACTGATGACGTACGTCACATTCATTTTGCTGCCACTCAAAGTACAGCACAGATTTTATGGGAATTTGTGTTTACCATCTGTAGTAGTATGTTGAATTTAGGGGTTTAGTAACCTGTAAAACAATTCAGAATTCTACCCTTAATGGCATTTATTTATATGTTGCTGCAATAAATCTTAATGAGAAAAGTTAAGTGTAAAATGGGGAAACTCGACAGTATTTTCTATGCAGGTCAAAGAAGTAAAATGAAATTTTAAGATTGAAGTGTGTTATAAATGGTTAGCATGTGCATTCTGTAAAAATATTTTGTAAAATAGTATGTGTCAATTTGTAAACTGTGTCATCAGTATTGTAGCATTCTGACAACTAACACTTCGTATTAAGTATGCAAAATACAAAACGAACTAAGTAGATCGAACAACATTTTTTTTATTATGTAGTATTATCAATATTGTGTTGGTACTGTAGGCTAAAGTAAAATCTTTTTATAGTGTGTTCCTAGTTAAAATGTTTTTTTGCTTTATAATTTTTAGGATCGTGCAAATACAAATTTTCTTCGTGCGAAACTAAAATGAAAAATTTCTTACCAACTTTCTTGAATCTGAAATGAGAATAGAAAATAGTTTCATAAAACTTTAACAAATTTCATAATGTGTTAACAAATATTTCATTATGACAGATTTATTGCACAACCAAACCCAAAGAATTTGGGATATGGGTGTTCTTGCCTACATTTAAATTTCCATTTTGTTATGAAATAAACCTAATCCTATGATTTACAGAAGAATTTTCTTTGCTGGTGCATTATGTGGACATTCATTAAACACTAAAATATTCACCAAAATTCTATGATTTTGGTTTCGTTAAACCTTTCAGCTTCTGAATTTCTGGTTAAAACGAAAATGAAAGTTGGTCATTTTTTATTTTTGTTTCAGCATACTGAATATTCGCTCAACTCTAATAAATGTAGGTAATTTAGCACCGGACCAATAAACACAGATGTACTTGATCTTTTAAGTTTTCTTTCCTGGTTAGTTAAATTAAATTTGTCAGTGGTTTGTGAAACATTTGATGATGGTTTTGTTATTGTATTAATTATCGATCTAAACACAGTCACCTTTTATTGTGCTTGAAATTCACTTTTTAATGCCGAGTAGTTATGCATGTTGTACACATGAAATGGCATGACCTGTTTACACACTACAGTTTTGAATACTATTGAAGTCTTACTGAGAGAAAGCTTCAGAGGTTGAGAGGTACAGTATGTATGTATGTGTGTGCGTGCTGACAGACTGTCGTCGAGGCATACTCGGTGGGTGTAGTGCTGACGTACTTCGAGCAAGCAGTGGTCCTGCATGCGTTGCTGCTGACGCTGGTCATCGTCGCTGGCCTCACTGCCTTCACTTTGCAGACCAAACGTGACTTCTCCTTCCTCGGTGTTGGGTCAGTGGCTTGCTGTTTGTGCCATGACATAGTTTCAGGGTATGTAGTGTGTTGAGGCGGAGCTTACGTGCCGAGGTGTCCAGTGCTGGTGAGGGTGATGTGGTAATAGAACAGCGATGGAATGCGATGACTTGAGAAATGCAGTACCCTGAGGAAACCCATCAGCTTATAGGCAACTTGTACCCTGCTGAGAATTGTTCCTAGTTTGCTGGTAGGCACTGTGTGTGGTCTGGCCACTAGACCCTGCAGTCCTGCATGGCTTCGAGGTGTATGCGGGTTAAACCTCTGTGTAATCTCAACCATTTGTCTTACGCTTTGGCCGCCTGGTGCCAGAAAATGCTTTTCAATATGTCTTCTGCCCTGTTAAGTGCCAGGAGATTGTGACAGTACTGGATGCACTACTGTAAATATAGGTTGTAATATTGAGCAGTATGTATAACAAAACTTAAGTTATGGTCACATTTTCCTGAACCAGTCATCATTTGTAATAGTGGTCAGTAGATCACATTTGGTAACGTTTGCGACTTCTATGGCTATGTCGGTTTTAGACATGACTTTCTAGGTCCAAATCTAATGAAAGCCTTAGATAATTTTTTATTTAGGAAAATGTGCATGCCTTCCTGCAATCAGCATTCACACAGAAATGCTCTAAAGCAGTTGTAAAAATCTTTTTGGTGGATTCAATTACTTCGTTCAATTGCAGAATTTTAATTGCTTGCTTATCTAAATAAATAATATTTGTGCATTTCGCTTATTCACTTGGAGAGCTTTATTTTTCCAGATGAAAGGTGCTGTTTTTAATTTGTGAAAACATTTTCTTAAGCCTGAAATTTTATTCCAAATTTGACGCTAATAATTATAAAAATGTGAAGTCTTGGAAGGTAAATTTTTTTGTCAAGTACATGTGTTAAAGAGTATGTAAAAATCAGTTGCATCCTGAAAAGTATCTTTAAGGGGGGATCTGGAAAAAATTAGAATTTTGTACACAGTTAATTGCTGTATGGTAGTAGAATCAATTCAAAATTTTGTGCTTGATATTCCACTGGAAGTAGAGTAATGCCAGGTACAAAACTTCAGGAAAAATACAAAATTGTAGCTATGGAAACCAAACCTATGTTGTGAGATGGCTAACTCGGTTGATAAGATTTCTAGGATGCCCAAACCAGGCTTCGGTGCAGCGCCCAGTGAGTGAAATTATATTGTGTGCCTCGCTGCAGGTTGAAATATGGGAGTGGTAGCTGTCATTGTCAATAATATTGCAACTTGCGTAGCAGGTGTATGTTGTGCCTTTCGGAAAATAGCAGACATAAGTGTGATGTGAAGAACCTTTGAGCCAGTTCAGCTTGGATTGGTAAGTTTCAGCATGTACATGTATGGTCAGTCAGGACCACATGAAGTGGATTGACTCTAGCGAGAAACACAAGCTTGTTGATTCCTGCAGTCGCCAGCTCTGAACTTACTTTGTTTTGTTGTTTCACTGCGGAAGATGGTGTGCCATGAATATAAAAAAGGGTTTCAGAATCTCTTGCTGCCAATTTCTTACTTCACTGTGGTCCAGGCTGTGCTCACGTTGCTTCTTATGTTGGCAGGCTGTTTGTGGGGCTGAGCATGCTGCTGATGGCCGGCCTTGTGCAGATGGTGGTTGGCAGCACTGCGCTGGAACTAGCCATCTCCATCGGCGGAGCCATCCTTTTCAGTCTCTTCATCGTTGTCGACACTCAGGTTAGCTACTTCACCGCCCAGTCTGATGGGCTCTGCCTCACTGGAGTATGAAGGGCATTGCTGAGGTGATATTTTGCACATTTGAGGCCTCGAGTGGAGTGGAGAGATATGAGCGGCTCTTACCATCAATGTTTTGGGAGTCCGTGAGGGTGAAGTGAGGTGAGTACGAAGCAGCGCTGGAATGCAGGAGCGGAGGAAACAGGAAATCTCTGAGAAAGCCCCTCGACTAGCAGCAATTTTTTCCCAATTTCTGTATGCGAAAATCTGCTAGTAACCCCTCTTGGAATCTGACCCGGTTCGCCTATGTGGGAGGTGAGTTTTCTGACCACTACACTACTGCGACCCCCCGAGGTCTTGAAACAAGTGAGCCATAGAGGTGACTCTTGCTCACTCACCACTTGACTAATCTTTTTCGCACTAAAAAAGTAATCCTTGGTGTTGAAATGAAAATTTGGTTTTTGGGCACAAAACTTTTCGTAAATGGTTTTCGTGTTGAGAGACCACTACAAAGTATCCCAACCATTTTTGAATCATGTGTTTTAATTTTTAACCAAACGTCTTAAACGCACTTCATGTGCTAGCCAAGCGGAGCCCGTAAGGATGCTGCCTACTTGGGACATTTGTGGCGTAGTTGAGGCTCACAATCAGGCGAGTGATAAGGTTGACACTGCCACGTGCACCAAGTGCCTCATCACTCCTACGCGTAAGGCATTGAACTGGTGGGCACGGTTTCTGTTGTGCTGCATTCACTTGACGCATGATGGCCTTAGGGGCCGGAGCGTGTCTGCTTCCACTAGGTTTTTTAGTTAGTGTTAGGTCAGACACGCAGTCTCGGGGCTGCAGGATCTGGCGATTGGCCTTGATTGTGCCCATGAACAGAGTGAGCTCGTTCCTGGGGGGGGGGGTGGTGGTGAGTAGCTGAAGGCTGGGGCAGGTTGGTTAAGCAGTGCTTGTTTCTCTGCGAGGATAGCAGCTGCCTTCCTGTTGCTCGACTTACTTCCCCTTCTGTGGGTGAAGGGCATTTGCCAGGGATGAGATACTACTGTTCATGTCCGCACTGAGGTGGCAGGCAACGATCTCCCTAGCTAGTGTGTAACCCAGGAGGGGTCGATTCCTCCTGGTCAGACCTGGCACTTGTCCTGGTAGGTTTATACGCTGTGGATGGAGTGGGTTAACTGACAAGAGTGATCTATCCTCTTGGTTGTGTGCTTTACTAGTGGTCGTGGTTCTACCGTATGTGTACACGAGGCACCTTTGCATGCCTGGCCCACAATATCGGTGGCCATCTTAACGAGTTCTGTTTTGGGTGACGTAAGTCAAGTCCTTTTGTAGGGGACATGCCATGGGTCCTATCCTAGATTCGGCAAACCAGTTCTCAAACCACGGTTCCCTGCCTCTCCTTTGCTGGGTGACACTAACCAGAAATGACTACGCACAGTTCACACAAGAAGGAACATGCGACGGTTAGATGAGTAACGTGTTTTATTCCATCCAGAATAGAACACAGTGACCTATACTCTCCTGTTGTAAATCAGTGCACTGATTAACTTACGGAAGGTAAAAGAAAAATACAGGTGACGGTGCCTGTCTGCTTGAAGAGCCTTGCCTGAAGGACGGGCTAGAAGAGTAAGAGCAACGAATTAGGTAGCAGTTAGAACAACTTGACACATGGAGCCTTCCTGTGCATTGGGCAAGTTACACGTCTGCAGACAACCAGTCCCGTGCCTACAGGATTGCTTCCAGCCTAGTGAGCAATTAGACACATGATTATTTTAAATTGTACTGTCCACCCAAAAGCCACTATGCAGTCGCCCAGTTCCCACGTGAGAATTTATACCGTTCCACAAGTAACCTATGCACCAGACCCAAAGAAGCTAGTTCGAAGTGAAGCTGCAGGAGGGCAGCACCCAACATATAAGTCCATCACTGCTGCCAGAGCCTCATGGAGAGGCCCACAACCATAATTAAAACCAGCTCTGTGGGACAAGGCAAGACATCTCCGCACACATCTTGACAACCTACAAGCTAACATTTTCCATATATAAGGAGGTGCCAAACTGCAGCTCAGGACAGTATGTCGGCCCAGCAAGGGAAATAGCTGTCACCCCGACCTCGCAGTCTGCAAAGACTTTCGACCAGATAAGTGCTCAGTGAAAGTCTGAAGTAGAAGTAACGCAACTGCATACTTCGGTTGATTTCCCTTATTTACTAACCCGTGACAACGGACGTCGTGGCGGACTCCCTGGGAGGGAGATATTCAAGGTCAAGCTTACCTTGGGTGTTTGATTTCCCTCCTCCAATTGAAGTCTCTCCACCTAAAGTGTGGGAAGGTCCACGACCCCAGACTATCAATTTAGTCAATCTATAGACACTCCGGGAAGAACTAGAGTTTTAAACCAATAGGAGGGAATCAATTCTTACCCATTTGATAGTTTCACCTCGTAGATGTAGAAACCCAGTAGTAAAGAAAAGGCTCATTTTTCATCTATTTTAGAATTAAAAATATATACTAAAATTACCTTTTAAATTTACATCAAACTAAACTGTAACTGAAGCTACGTTGTCCAGAAAGGACGTAAGGGGGGAGTATGGGGTGTGGGGTTGACGAAAGTGTCAAATGTGTGAGGGGGGGGGGGACTCTTCACGGCTGCAACGCGTGCTTGAAGTAGTCCGGCGTTGGTTGCTGGTGATCACTGGGTGTTTACTCACAAGACGGAAGAGAGCAGAGAGAGCAGTGTGCCTAGTCTATATAGCCTATAGAGCATAGTCTTAGCACGACTGGTGCTAAGACGAGCTACTGCCATTTTGCAGCGTGCAGGGCCATATATCCTCTTGGACTACAGGTGTCTCGGGTTCCTTCAGCCTTCGGACAGCTTTGGCGGGGTGGCTCCTCCCTGCGTAGGCTGCACTTGTTGCCATCTCTCGGAGGTGGCCGGAAGCAGGTCTTCGTATTGTGCAGGTATTATTGGCTGCACAAGCTTAGGAGCAGTTTCGCTGGCGTGGTCGACTGGTCTCTCTTCTCACCGAGTTTTGTTCTGCTCTCCATTCTGGTTCTCGATGGCTGCCAATCAGGGATTCTATTACAGTCTCTCGAAGTGTATAGGCCGCACATTTTTTACAAAAAAAAATGACTACAGAAAATGGGGTGCGGCTTATATATATTTTGGCATTGAAATTTTTTTTTTTTTTTTTCCCCCAAAACATATTTAGAATTTTGTCAGTGTACATTACATTTTAATGTCTTAACTCTTAAAGGAAAAGAGGGAATCAGAAGAGACGGAACGCTTAAAAAAAGTAAGAACTCTTGCAGTTAAAATGTTCTGTCACAAATGTTTTGTAGGGGAGAAATTAAGTCTGAATTTATTATGCTTGTACGGAATCATGACTTAACAATATTTACAGGAATACATAACTTCAGTGCGGCCTATACACGCCAAAATACGGTACTTCTGGGACACGTGGTTTGCACGTGATGATACGGAGCTGCAGCAGAAAGAAATAGTATATCTACGTGTCACGCATCACACTTATGGGACTTTAAGCGGTGACCCTATCATTGTCTTGCTGGAAAGTTTGTTGCAAAATGCAGTTCAGGGTGCTATAATTGTATTGCCTGTTTCCAGCTGGTATATTATGAGGTACAGCAGAGTGAACAATATGTTTTTAAGATTGTTTGAGGGCTGGGAAATAACATTTAAAATGTGTATGATGTATTGAGAGTATTATTCATACCTCCTCTGAAGTGTTCCCCCCCTCCCCCTAATATACAGTACTGGGATAACTGTAACATGTTTAGTGGTTTCGTAATAAAAAACTTTGATTTCAAACACTGTGGAGTGCAATCCACGTGCAAGGTAGACAGCGCACTTACCCAAACATCTTTTATTTTACTTTTCATTAATGAATTAAATAGTGGTAATTTTATTCCCTTTCCCATATGTTTTTCTGCTTGATTCTGTATACAATTTGCAGCAAAGTAGCGGGACGGAAAGAGATGTTGTTATGTATTGTCAACAGATGTTGATGAAGACTCTGTCGCCAGAGGAGTACATAGTGGCGACCATAACCTTGTACCTGGACATCATCAACCTCTTCCTGCACATCTTGCGTGCCCTGGAGGCTGCGCGCAGGCAGTAGCAGCCGTGCCTGTCCGGTCCTATTGCTTCCTATGCACATAGCGTGTTTTGTACATATCCATAATGGTGCGTGATCAGTGTTGTGATCGAATTTATATAGTATAACTGGGTTAACAAAAAAATGTTTCTACTTTTAGGACCTTTGAGTATTATAAGCATAACAGAGAATTCGTACAATAATGTTCTCATCTTGTTTCTAAGTTCTGAAAATTATATTCTATGTTTGTGTACTACACACTATCAGGGATAAATTTTCAGAATATAGTAATGTCTGTAAATTCTTCTCAAGTTTTAATTTTTGTAGTATTGAGCTTGATAATGATGCTTTTCCCTTGACACAGTATCTTGTATTAGGCACTACGTATATACTAATGGCTGTACATCTGTTGTCTATTCACTTACTGAGGTAAGTGTCAGGCAATTTGGACAGAAATCATGAATAAGGTACTTTCCGACTATCTTGGAGCATTGCTTTTTTTTTTTTTAAATAGAAATTTCATTTTACACTCGTCTAATCTCTTTTTAGGTACAAAGAATTATTGTTTCTGATTTTATTTATTATTAAAAAAAAAATGGAATAGTTATTGATATGATGACATAATATGTGCTGAGGATTTTCTTGTGAGCCATTGAGCAATTGCAATATTGTAGATAATTTTATTTTGTCAATGTTTACGCGATGTAGCTGTAAAATTATATTCCTCATTTTATGAACATTGTATATAGCCATCCATGTAAAAATTTGTTATAAACTAATGTTGTTTAGTACATTCCATGTTTTAGTGCCATAACTGGGCCAATCATCAGTGGTTTTTTTAAGATAGTGCAAAATCAGGATGTTGATTTTATTACCTTACCTGGAACGGCAAGACGAGAAACTGTTAATAAATTTAGGTAGGTTTTCTCGGTCACCATTGCAGGTACATCATTTTTCTGTAGAGAATTTTATATGCTATATGCATCATCACAGTAGAGGAATTGTGTGGTTAGGAGAATACCACCATCACTAAAGAGAGAAATATTGTGTGTGTCGAGTATATAACTGATGTATTGTCAGAATGATTTGCTTGATTCGTACCCAAGTGTGATGTAGGTTTGGGATCATGTGCTGTGAAATGTATTTCTATCTGTGAAGAACTTATACGAGACGATGGTAAGTTTGGCTGAGATATAATATAGTTACACGCAAATATAATGTAAAAAAAGTTTATGTAAGTAACGCCACAAATTTCGATAACTGCTTTTGCAAGTGACGACTGGTTTTAAACACTTGGGATATGAGTTGCAAGTTTACCTAATTAACAAGAAACTGTGAACTATGTGCAAACTGGCTTTGAATTATCGTACATCTGTGCGATAATCAAGTCCAAACAAATTACTGACGTTCCCCAGAAATACATATAACACATTTTGTATGACAAATGTTTTATTTTAGGTTTTGTGACGTCGGTGCTGTAATTCATCGTTAAGTCTTAGAGGTCCTGGGCACGTGAACATTATCTGGTGATTGTAAGCTGATAAAAATTTGTTGTTCTTTGAAATTAATAAAGTGTAAGATTCAGATTCTTCCAGTAAGTGTTTTTTACCTTTGTAAGTTTCATTACACGATACATTGTGCTGAATGGATATATTTCATTCTTCAGCTTTCAAGCTTTAAAGCAGAGACCTGCAAAGGCAAGCTGTTTTCACTTGCTTGCAACATGGCAGTTGTGTAGTATACGAATGGGTGAAATTATTTTGTGGGGAACTTTGGAACTATGTACAGCAGGGCCGCCGAACTCACACTGGTGTATGGGCTATGAAATGCAATCAACAGACCATAAGTGGCTGTATACCAAAGAAAGAAAGGATAAGTTATCTTAACTACTTACTAAGCTTTAAATGGTTTACACTTAGTGTATTACTGATATTTAATTTTACCCTTTTATGAAGTTTTCGTGATTAATAATCATATAATTTCAGTATTTTGGTGAAACGTCTTAACAGTGTTTTACTGTATCGCTGTATTTTAAACTTAAATGACTGAATGCTATACAAAAATATCACGGAGTCGCGCTAATCCTAACTAATTGGAACTGAGGTCTGTTCAGAATATCATATTTTTGGATTAACCAAAAACTTTTAATAATGCAGTAGCAAGCAGAAAATTTAAAGGTTGCTGTACCATTTGAAGGTCAGTTTGATAAATAAGTGCATGAAAGACTATATATAGACTATTGAGTACAATATTTACATCTCTACAAAGGAGGAAAGTGTGGTTTATTTGTTCAACAACTCTTATTGCAATGAGAAAAAAAACAATGAATTAGGGTTATGCGAATATTACTTTTTTTCTCATAAAACGAAAACGAAAAATATGTTGTGATGAACTTTCATAAAACTGAAATTAAAATTATGTAATTAGAGCTCAGCCTTAACGAAAGATTAACAAATTTAATAACATTTTAGCAAGTTATCTATTCATTATAACAAATTATTTGCAAAATCAAATAAAAAAAGATGTAGGATATGGATTATTTACGACAGGTGGACTTGCCTACATTTAAATTTTAGTTTTATGTAGTTATTTCAGTTATAAAATTGACGTGTGACATCTTTTCTAGTAATATAAAGTGACTTCTACTCATCAGTGCGAACCACTTAGCTTCACACCACAACGGAGTTTGATTGGCAGTAGGCCTACAATACAACCTACCATATTTACCACTCCCTATTACAAGCCGTACCTTTATTTCAGAAAATCAAATTTGGGAAAACATTTTCTTCCGCATTTTAAAAATTTTGACAGTTCATGTTATAAAATCCTTTAAAATAAAAGCTATTCAATGGTAGAAATTTAAGGTCTTTTACATCAGCTGCAGCATCTTCCATAATTTACGAGATTATATATTTTATGAAACAGTTGGTTTGTTTTGACATGTCGTATTTTCTGCTAGAAAAAGCGCACTACAGAAAAACAGCTTCGCTGAGTCTGAATATGGCAAGCCACACGGGCAAGTCTCCCAACAGTACTAGAGGCAGGAGACAAGGGGATATCCAAGACGTCGACAGTGCCTCAACACACCTCCAAACCAGTGCTCCTAGCTTGTACTGTCTACCCATCATCGCCCTTCCCGAACCAAAGTTATTTTACTTCACCATGCTTGCCAGCTGAAGAGCGCACTCGTTTGAATTTGGCAACGCAGGAGAAGTGAGCCAATCACTGAAGGGTCACAGTTTACTCAAGTGCCCTGAGTTGGAGTTCTGCACACCAGATGCAGAGCGAACAGGTCAAGTAAGCATCCATGGTCCAGGCATGTGTGAAGTCACAAGCTCCACCCCTAAGAGGTGGAGCCATGTCGCCCCTGCACCCATCGAAGCACTAACGAACGCCAGAGATCACTTTAAAATGTGGAACATACTAAGCCTGAGCAGTTGCGTGGGGTGGCTCGCCGGAGTCACTCATCCATTCCTTAGGGCTGTGAAGGCCGAGGGCATCCTAACTAAGAGCTGGATGTCTTGCACCCGTGCGACAACGGCGATGATGCCGCTCTCAAAGAGACCACCATCACGTGAAGGACGCCACTTCAGCAGTGCCTCCAGTCGCCTCCCGCAACGAGCAGCTCCTACGTCGACCTAACCTGTCGTAAACCCCGCACCTTCCAGGTAATCCAAGGTCACTGTGACATAGTCCCCTTAAGGCCCTAGCCAGGCCACTGTATTAGTCGTGTAGAGAACCCCCTTGTATTATACGAGGTCCCTTCTGAACACATCCCATGAAGTTCAGTTATGATTCCCGAGCTAGATTATAATTAATTTAATTTAATTACGCACCAAAGTACTCAAATATAACGTAAATGTAACAGGTAACCTTCAACTGAGTTGCATTTATTTTTGTTATTGACTTCCGCAGTTATTTGCATTTATATATTTTATTAACAGTAAAGTATTCCATGGTAAAGTTTGTTTCCATCATAACTGTTATTTCACTGCACTGTATTTAATTAAGTGGATGTATTAAAGCCACCAAACTGTTAAATTGGCAGAGACTTATTAATCATAGGATTAATAAACTACGTGTCTTTCGCAAGTTGAAGTTCAAGCCACAGTTCCATTTCTTAATTCTTTTAATTGTGTGCGTGATGTAACAGCCACGCACCAAATACATGTAACAACGAGCTGTATTGCACTGGCAAATCTTTTGGGGAGCTCTTCACTAGGAACTCGTACATCATCTTGGTGCTGCAGCTGCTCGCGTGATCTGATACATGTAACCCTTCAGGCTAGCAAATAGCCAGGATTGGTTAAGTGGCAAGACACGTCGGCTCTAGACATATACCTGGATGTACACTATATGACTGCTAACTATACCTGGCTTTATGGCATGTACACTTTTTTGTGTGGCAGATCATATTACCTTATTTTGATGTGTATAGGCTGCACCAGAAATTTTTTGATGAAAAATTAGGGATAATTAATATTTCAAGTACACGCCGCACTGAATTTTTGTAACTTGAAAAAGCAAAACCACTGCAATGTGTTGCACAAAGTGGCGTCTTATCAATGTGCACTTGTAGAGCCGTGGCGGTCTTGCAAACTATGTAAGATATCCTCTTGTACAGCAGAGAAATTATTTTCTCACATTCAACATCTATGGCCGAGCTTCAACATGTTTACATTTTACACATGCGGGACGACGGTTATTTTGTTTATGAACGCAAATGAACAAATAACTGCACTAGTTTTTATTTCACTCTTTCTTTCTCCCTCCTTCCATTCCCTTCCCTTCCCAGCCTTCCTTCTAGATTTAGAACTTTTAAATGTATTGTATGTTGACAAATTTCTAAACATGTTTTGCGAAAAAAAAATTTCAACATTTTTTTATGCCAATATCTTATATATCAGCTGCGCCCCACTTTTTGTAGTCATTTTTTTTTGTAAAAATGTGCGGCGTATACATGCTTAAATACAGTATTTCATAGTTATTTGCTGTAGCTCGACCTCATGCTGAAGAACTATAAAAGTGACCTTAAAAACCGTCTTAAACAGGAACTGAACCTCGTGGAGGAGGAAGTAAATAGTAATTCAATTCCAGAGCCGCAAGAAAGTAGCTCATTATTTTCCGTACGAACTCAAACTCTGGGGAGAGTATTTAATTATATTACATGGAGACAGCCATATTGGGCATAGATCCCTCGGTACTTTGAAACCTAGTTCTGACACGCAAACCTACACTTCCCATGTTACGTGCTGGTACTTTGCCCAACCTTCCCTGGGCATGCTTTATGCAACACTCGCACTCCAGAATTTGAAGGCCACCCCAAGCCCCTCGTACATGAACCGTGTACTTCAAGTTGTTAGACATGGTTCCTATCCCCATGTCACCTACACCTAATATGCCACGAGAAACCTTGACGTGGAAAGAACGCCCTCTACTAGCTAGCCTGTGACTCCCAGGTGACTCCGTAGACTAGTGATTTGTTATTGGTGTACATTCTCTGTTTTTTACACACATTGGCATCTGAGTTTTTATTCCTCACGCCACTAACCATAATTGGTACATTTCTCCCCCATCAATTCAGGTACAACGCGGGACCTCCCGTGTATCGGGTGCTTGATGTTACACAGCAAAACTGAATTATATTTGTTCGAGCAAGTTAGTTAATTTACACAATGTCGGTTAGAAACAGTCTGTCACATTTCACTTTATTGCAGTCAATCATATCGGCAAAGGCGTATCTTCTGCAGTTGTACCTATTTCCACCACTCGTCGGCCACTTTCCTTGATAGTGTGAATACCTCGAGAGCCACGTGGTTATTCCAGGTATGGTTATGATAATCATGATCATATCTGCATTTAGCATCAGGCTGTGGTTATGACTGACTGCTAAATATGGTTGTTTCAGGGTCAAGCGAACACTTTCGTTTCGAAGGCAAATCTTAGTTTACTTTTTATAGCCACTACGTATACCAGTTGCAGAAACAGATCCTTGGATGCCCACACATTGAACAAGCGACACTTACACAATTGTTGGTTTTTAACATAACAAAACATTTAATACTCGACCTTCACAGTAGAAAAATGATTTCACAAGTCTGAAAATTACGTAGTCAGTCGAGAAATGTGTGCACCAAAATTAAGCAAATATTTATACTTTGATTCCAAACAAACTTTCTATTTCTGTTTCCTGCCACTAGAAATCAATTTAGCCCAGCAAAGATACCACAGAAAAAGAACATGTTTACATTATGATTTCAGATAATACAATTTTTAAATACCTTTCTGCTGGCTTAATTTGCACAGTGAGAATGTTGGGTACACTAAAAAAAAATGTTCTGACCCCACCGTATAATTCTAAAAGTATACAGCTTGTTGCTCCAGTTTGTAATCATACAAAAGGAACTATGCCACTTTTAATCCATTGTGCATAAAACAAGAAGCTAGTTTTTGTGATAAGAAGTTTAAATGTTACACTTCTTACTAGGCGTGGAGACGTTAACAACTTTTCACAGTGTGCTAAGTACGCCACCTGGTTTTTTACGATACGTTATTAGCAATTGTTGACAGGCCCCAGAGCAATCCCAACTCACTCTATCTATCTCGGCGGGGCTGGTTGCGTACAGAGAATTATTATTTGAAAGTTGATTTCAATAGTGTTGGCTTGGACGTGAAGTAACTATAAAATGCAGGTTCTGGTTGTGCAATTCAAGAAAATTGTTAGAAATTCAATGTAGTACTATTTAATTGCTATTTGCATTAGGTTCAAATTACAGGCTTAATCTTGCACATCATCTTTCTGTAATACGTCTTCCACATTTCATGTTCTCTGGTAATTCATTGCTATTAATAGCCTTACCTTCTCTAGCGTAATAGTCCACAAAGTGTTGACAGATGGCCACACAATTTCACTTTTCGCACTGTTTCAGGACCCATCACGTACAGACTTTAAGAAAGCAAAGCGTGTTTTGCGAAAAATCAGTTTTCCGTAACTATAAATAAGTTGCATACGGTTGACTGCAACAGCTATTGTCGCTCGCCATTTTGTCCGAACCACGGCAGTGAGTGTTGATGGGCACGTCGCCCTTTCTCCATCTATCGGATTTGTCTAACCATTTTTGAGCTTTTCAATAAGGTGTAGACATTTCACTAGGGTAACTATCTCCGTGTTGTATCGAAAGTCTTTGACAGGTTTTGGCTCCTGATAAATCTTCACACCCACAGAAGGGATCTCTCGGTGCTTTTATGTGGCGAGAATGGAAAGTGGATAAGCAAGGTCTACCGTGCGACAGTGATAAAGAATATAACGGACTGATGATGGTTAAAATGTGTCACGTGCTGTATGTGTGTGTGGTGTGTGCAGAAAAGTTGGAAGTAATCCTAAATAGACCGACCATAATAGTCTGTGGTAAAATATTGTCATTGTCGTCGCACACCACAGGAATGTGTGTCCCCTGTACAGGGGTTTCGTGAGCGAACGTGTGCCGAGTGGCTACAGTCCAGTGGCATTTTCTACCAAAATATTGTTTCCCAAATAAACATACATAAATATTCTGGAACATACATTTTATTCAGCTTAGCAACAAAATATTAATTATAAATAATATTTAAAAAAAACCTTTTACTAAGTTACTTCAAGAATTTGGTTTCCTATGAGGGGTGGGGGCGGCCACTTGCCACCCCCCCCCCCCCCCCCCCCCCAGGATTTGCCAATGATTTTAAGAAATAGTTCTCAAACAAACTATTAGGGGCGAAGTATCCATGCCATCTTAGATGCTTATTTTCCTCTATAACTTAATTTTCGGAGTCAATATTTAAAAACCGAGCTAGTTGAGTCATAGGGGACATCTTAACAGTTATTTCGAAATCCAACTTACTTTTCTTACACAATTAGTTTCACACCTGTAACCATAATATAATATTACCTTATTATTTAATAATGTCAATCCCACATGGGAAAAAAACAAGTATAATTGAAACAGTGCGGAATAAAAAAAATTCTGTAACAAGTCCCCGTCATGTTATGTCTAGCTTTGATTTTTTTTATCTCTCTCCATAAATTTTCGTTACGAAGATTTGAAAGAAAAATTGAAGATGGAGTAGAACCTATTCTCTCAAACTGAGTGCACCAGAATGTGGTCATTAGCTCCTTGGTGTAATTTTCTAAACCTCAATTAAGCTTAGTTTGCATGAGGCAGAGGGATATCCTGGAAATAGAACTTTACGTATATGCTGTTCACAGTAAAGTGAGCACTTTTGAGGCACTAGTTACCCCCCCAACCATTTCATTTCTTATCCTTCCACCACTTTTAAATATAAGTATTGCCATGTTAGTAATAAACACAGTGAATGTATTTCACCGGACTCGAAAGTTAATGTCTGGGGCAACAATAAAATATATTTAAAGGCTGTTCACAACAAAGTGAGCACTTTTGAAATGAACCCGTAGAAAAAAAGTCACTGCCCCTACCCGCATATATTTTAACGGGCCCAATGAGTGGCATGTCCCCTCTAAAGTTGGTAACGAAAGAGGGGAAAGTAGTTCCATTAATTAACGTCGAAAAAAAAAAGTGGCAAGTAACCATTTGTGATCACTTTAATTATTTATCTCGCTTTCTGGATTTTTTTAATGCATCAAAGTGTAAAAATGTGCAGATTTGCACAATTTTTGCTTTTCTAAAAATCCCATAGTTAATTTCGCGAGACTGACACATGAATAAAGTGATGAGGCCCATTGCAATGTTAATTTTACGTAAGACGGAAGAACACAACGTGTATACAAGTAAATCATAAGCAGGGTCATTTTTACCGTGAACCAGCCTAGATTGACCTATTAGTTTGAAATGAGAGGGGCTTCTAAAAGTGGTCGATTTACCGTCAATAGCCCATAGTCTGACATAAAACATGGGTGTTGCGTGGGGAAGGCGTGTCCCGTGTGCGCATGCGCGTCGCTTGTTCTGGATGGAAAGGGGGGGGGAGGGGGGGCAGGCGAGCGACGCGGCCGCCGCGGCGGAAGTCAGTCAGTCATGCACCAGGAGCTTAGCAGCGCGGAGAGGCGGGCGTTCGTGTCGCAGACCGACGGCTGCCTCATCCCGGGGTGAGTACGATGTTCCAGAGGTGAGAAGATTTGAGCGGCTCTTAATAGGGCCCGCCTGCTAGGCGCTTGAAATGTGTTGGGAAATCCGTTTTTTTTTTTTAATTTAACGCAACTATCCCACGGGCGTCCGACGTGCTAATTTACGAAAAGAAAACAAACCTCAGGCGATGACGCAATGCCACTTTCATGACTCTATGCACGTTAGAACCACTATTTCCCAGCCCTTCAACGCAGCTAAAAACAGCCTTTTCAGACTGCCGTAAGTCAAAATGTTCTGACCGGATCTACGTGGAACTCGGATACGATCCTGCATTGAACTTTGCAACAGACTTTTGATCAATAAAATGATATTGGTCACCTCTTAAAGTCCCATAGAAAAAACGGTTCAACGAAAAGTTTGCGTGCTAGTTAAGTGCTTCGCGCATAGTGGCGATGCGGGCACTTGATGCGCGTGCCAGTGTCGCCCTTAACTTTCGCTCGCTCCTGCGCCATGTCGCGTCAGGTAGGCAGCCCCCTTTTCGCTAGACTTCATCCCGTTTGCAGAAATTTTTGGTTTTAGATTCATTTCGGATGTAGCAATTACTGACAATGTACGATTATATAAAATTTTCATCTCGTGAATTATTTAATATTTTGGCGTGTAATTTTAATTGTGTGTTATATTCTTGTAGAACGTCGAGAACACATTTATATGTTTTTTAAATATAAGTTCTCGACTTTTTACAACATGCAGTTTACGCGCAAAAATATCAAACAACGAATCCGGGATTATGATGCGAAAACCAACAATCTCTGCAAAAGGGCTGAGGCCAAGCCTTAACAGCGAGGTCTTGAGAGCCGACGAGGATGAAATGAGGTATGGAGCAGCGCCGAATGAAAGGGGGTGGGGGAAATGTTAGATCTCCGAGAAAACCCGCCGAACAGCGGCATCGTCCTCGGCACGATCCCCTCTTGAGAAAATCCGGGGATTGCACTCTGTTCGCCTTGGTGGTAGGCGGGCAGTCTAACCGCTCAGCCACCGCGACCCCGTGAGTACTATGTGTAGTACCAGGAAGAGAGAAAAAAAGGGGGGGGGGGGGTCCTTATGTGATCAGTCACCCGCCACGAGGCCACAGTCGGTAGGGTTATTCAACGGCACTCACTACCGACAAACGGCGGAGAACAAATATACTTCCCTAAAAAAGTTTTGCTCCGCCTGTCACTGGTTGTATAGTCTATTCAGGATTTCTTCACGCCTTTTGAATGAAACCTTTGAAAATCATGACGTGAATGACGTGTTTGGGTTTTTCCTAAATGTATCATGTATCAAAATTTTTGTACGTACGTTTAACATACTATATGTATCTTATCTTTGGTTGAATTTAACTGTTACTTATATTTTGCCTACACGTAATATTTTATTTATAATTAATATGATTAAAGATCGGTGAGTAATTTAGTGTATTTGCAATGCCTATAGGCTGTTTACGGTAAAATGAACACTTTTTAAGGCCCTCCCAAAAGTCATCAACCACTAATAAATATATCGTATTGCTACCTCAGGCAATATGTTTTGAGGGTGGTGAAATGTATACACTGTTCATTGGTCACATTGCAATGTTTATATTAAAAATCAGCAGGAAGATGGAAATTGGACAGAAGGAAAAATTCAGAAGGGCCTTAAGAATTGCTCACTTTACCGTGAACAACCTTTAGTAAGAAATAGTTTTCTGTGCAAAACATTATTACACTGGGTGAGCACGAATGCGGTGCACTGTTTTTTTGACGTAATTTTCTAGAGTCGGTTAAGCTTTGTTTGCACGAGGTGGAGGTATAACCTGCAAGTAGAACTTCAGTAGGGCGTAAGTAAAGTTGGGAGAAACTAGGAATAGACCATACGCGAACAACGTTGGCTGGAACAGTGGTATTGTGTATAGACAGTGTGAAGAATTTCATCTCGTACTTTCTCTTAAGGTGGCCGCCTGGGTAGGCAACACGCCGTAGCCGTGTGCAGAGATCCAGGAAAATATGTTTATTGAAAAACCGTCTAACTTGTCTTGAGTGAGGTTTTCTTACGAATAGCTTTTAAGAAACGTTACGCGTCTGTATAGGTTTTCCAGTTCCTCCATTTCTCTATCAAGCATGTTTTTGTGACGGTGAAAATCGGCTCAAACGAGTGTTTTCGCGATCATTTTTAGGTATCAACATTTCGGTACAAAACATTGAAAAAAAAAGAGTTGGGACGTGCATCGAACCTTTATTTTTTATTATTACTTCATAAAATGGTAGGGCCTCCGTTGAAAGTCTCATAGAGGCGCGTTATCGACGGCAAGACTTCACGCCAGTTAAGTGCTTTGCGCGTAGAGGCGATGAGAGAGTTGATGAGCATGTCTCGGTCGCCCCTAGCGCTCCTACGCTTTTCGGCCTCAAGACGTGCAAAATTCCTTAAGCTATGATCACCTAGCAAGTCCAAATCTTTCGAGTAGTGTATTGCAGAAGTATTTTTTCTGAATGGGCGATCAGAAAATTGCTTAAAATGCGCCCCAAAGTCACTGCCTATTTACGCCACTGGTGAGTAAGGTTGCCAACTGTCCCGTATTGTACGGTATTTCCCGTATCTTGGGACTGAAAAAAATTATCCCGTGTGGACATAGGGCGGAACGTCATGTATCCCGTATCTCAGATTTTTTCGAAAATAAACCGCTTATTAATAAACACAGTGTCGGCAATTCACTAATTTCACGATTACGTATGCATTTAAACGTATATAGACTACCGCTCAAACCCAATAACAGAATATTTTTCTTGGAGTACAAAGTTATGAAAATCCTACTATTTGAATCCACGAACTGACTAAATACATATTTTCTACGTGCAACTAATGTTTTTCTATCGTATATGTTCAGAGAGAATAATGATTGATATACGCTACTTAATTTTGCACATTGTAGATAGTATTTAAAAATCTTTATTGTATAAGTTTTCCTCGATAATTTCATTGGGACCATATGCGTTAGATGTCGGAAGTGTCCCTTATGGCAAATCTGACAATGTTGGCAACCCTACTTGTGAGTACCACTGCACGGATCTCTGTCCCACTCGAAATGGAAATGTTTACTGTGGTATCAGCGATAAACTGCGTTTGTCAACGTGACGGAGTAAACGAGATGTAATGTACAATGACATTTCTGAGATAAAACCATGTTAACAGAAGCGTTAAAATCGACTTTACGGAACTGATACATAGTAAAATAAATTATCATAAACGAGTACCAGAAATGAGCAAAAATACTAGTACACCTACCATTTTAATAGCAAAAAAGGTGATTCTGCAGTTATTCTACGTTAATTTAAGTATAAATATATTGATTCACCCATTCCCGTGGTTCGTTAAGGTTTTTTTTTTTTTTTAGATTTAAATAGAAAATAGTAACAATTTTTCGTCTATACTTTACTTGAAGAGTGAATGTCACAAACTTAGAATAGTGGCTATACAGTTTCACATTTAAACTTGCCGAGGACATCAATTGAGACATTAGGTTATGTTAAGTTTCTTCCCTTACAAATGTCCATTATCTTCATAGCCCTTTCTACAGTCAGATTATTCACGATGTATGTACAAAAAAGGAGCGCCTATGCGATCATTATTCAGCATCGCCTGTAAACCAAAATAATGCATTTTTTTTTAAAGAGTTGTGATTCTTTACAACTATCGACCTACTTTTGCAACTACCAAAGAAACAGCGGCATTGTCCGGCACAGTTGCCTCGTGTGGAAATAAGGGAGCTGCCCCCACCGGGAATTGAACCCGGTTCGCCTTGGTAATAGGCGAGCAGCGCTCTAGCCGCTACGTAGCCGCGGCCCCTCCGAGCCTTCGACAAAGGGGCCTTTAAAATCACCGAAGTTATCCATTATTTCGTATAATCGAACTACAAGGTCAACCATTCCTGTTTCTCGTGTGTCTATCATTCCTCTCGCTCTCTTTCTCACCCACCCCTATTTATAAATATAGCTGTGTTATAAACAAGCACAACTTTCATGTCTCACTAGAACATTTTATTCAACTGTCACTTCGACATATCCGACACACAGTTGTTATCGCTACAGTGTTGCGCTCTGGTGACGCGAATGCACGCACGGAAGTGTCAGTGGTTATTGACCCTTTCAGGCACACTTTTATTTACTGTCTCGGGTGTTGCAAACAAAAACAATTATTATGTTTGCTATACGTAAGTCGACACAACATTCGTTTCGTTGACGCAGCCAATGAGCTGTAGGCTATGTGCTCTGCTGCATTTATATAGACCAATTAAGACCTTGATCAGTAAAACAGTTTGCGAATCGTATACCAACAAGTAATATCATTGGCTATTGAAGTTCGCAGTGTGCAGTACAAACCAAAATTACCTACACGTCTTAATGTGCACACTGGGACTGAATGGGTTAAGAGACACCTCGCATTTATTTTGGGACGAGTTTCTAGATGCCCGTATACTTTCATCTTACATTTGCTGTTGGTCCACGATGTAATTGACGCTTCCTGGAGGACTCTGAGTCAATTAACTACAAGACGTTGCCAATATGACTAATTAGCCCACTTTCCACTACACATGTATGCCAGCAAATTTGAGGAACTAGGCGCCACTCTAAGGCCGTGTTTGAATTGGCACTTATCTATTGTTCACGGAAAGGTCACGTGAACCTGATTAGTAGACTAAAATTAGGACTTATTTTATATTTTAGTATTTTGTTCTTAGGTAGAGTGGGGCAATTCTGATCACGGGGCAAATCCTATCACAATAAGAAAACTGGCAACACTGCAAGCAGTGAGCAGGAAGAAGACTTTGTCATACCATCAGTCGCGAGTTAAGAGTATTGGTGTTCAGTTCGTGGAAAATGTTCGACGGTATCATTAAATTTGCAGTTTACAAGGATATCAATGTCGACACCAAGGTAAGTTACAAAATTATTTTTTATCTCTAAATAAACGTCCATGTTTCAAAATAAGGCCTCGTAGTCACAGACATTGATATTTTTGTAGTATCTTGTTTTTACTCATTGAAATATAATATCCACGTATTTGTTCCGATGAAAAGTAGTTTCCACTTAACAGTCAGGCTTTCGGAGCTGGGAGTCAACAAAACGGGGTAATTCCTATCAAGACATTGGGTCTATTCCGATCATAATGAAAAACGCATTTCCGTGCACAACAGAAGACGGAATGGGCCGTAGTTAACTCCAAATTTTAATAGCTGTCACTTACTGTTTCATAGCCACATAAACTCAACTCGCAAAGAAAAGGATAGCTTGGTGTTTCAATGTCAGTCCAGGCGATAAACAGTAGTTAGTCTCCTAGCTGTCGCCCTTCGGGCAGTCGTGAGGTTTATCTGTTTAAAGAACGCATTCTTAGCGACTAATGGTTTCGCTGCTGCTGATAATACTGTGGCAGGTCGCACACTACATCGTTCAAGAACAGACGGCTGGCCGGTCGCACTCAATATAGGCCTAACTGATTACCATTGATATTTTCTATTCAGTAGTTACAAGAACAAATGCATCACCCATTCATAACATATAAAACGAGAAGCATACAATAATACAACAACAATTTGAGGATTAGTCAGCATACTATTAAAACACTCAGCATCCCTATTGGGGCCTATTCTGTAGAGTTTTCAACTCTTGTCAATGTGTAATTGGAATTACAATAACAATATACAAATGTGGTCTGTGGGAATCATCTTGGCAGAAGATTTATCACAATGCACATCCATTTATATTAGTTTATTAATTTGTCCATCCTTGATTTGTACCTCAAACCCCTTCTGGAATATAAGGCAAAGGCACTAGAAATTCATGCTACTCAAGTGATTAGGTTAGACATATAATCTCATGCAATGCTTACCTATTATTTCATGTATTTTACAAGAGCCTTACTTGTGATGAAGAAATTATGATTGCAAATCAACATAAACCGGTGTCTTTATGAATTTCAGATGGTAAGAAACTACAAACGAAAAAACACTACCCTTCAGTGGTCCGAGGAGTCGATATCGCAGGCTATACGCAGTATCCTCCGCGGAATACAGCCATCAGAGCAGCTGCTAGCTTACATCAGATACCGTTTACCACACTTCAAAATAGGGTCCAAAAAGTGAAACTACATCAGTCATTTGGAGCCAAGGGGAAATAATATAAACATAGAGTAGGTCATCCATCTGTACTGGATGCTGAGGAAGAAGAGGAACTGTGTGAGAGACTGCTTAACTTGTCGAAGAGAGGCTTTGGTTTGACTACCAGTCATGTAAGAAATGTAGTATAAGTGTACTCGGAAGTGAAAGGTCTCGAAGTTACCTGGAATAAATCCAAAAAATTAGCAGGTAAAGATTGGCTAGCTGGGTTCATGGACAGACTTCCTCAACTATCTTTAAAAAACCGGAAGTTTGATCAAAAATGAGGGCAGCCATCATGAACGAAAAAGACTTTATGAACTCTATGGAAATTTAACAGCTGAACTAGGACTCGGTGAGAAGCCAGAGAGAATTTTCAATGTGGACGAGTCAGCGTTTACTTTGAACAACAAACCATCGAAAATAATTTGCGAAAAAGGCCAAAGAGAAGTCATCAAGCTGACTAATGTAGAACGTTGTGAAAAAGTGTCAGTAGTGGCTTGTTTCAGTGATAGTGGGGTATACATCCCACCGTTCGTGATTTTCAATTGTGTGCAGTATCGGGAGTCATACTGTACGAATTTGCCATTTGGCTCTGTAGCAGCAATGTCTGGATCTGGCTGCATAAATGAGGACTTGTTCCTCAAATGGTTGCAACATTTTCAAGAACACTGACTCCCAGGGAAGTGCGTACTTATTGTGGATGGGCACTGTTGACTTAAATGTCTGAACTTCTGTACAGCCAATGAAATTGAACTTCTCTGTTTGCCGCCCAAACCACACACGTCCTCCAGCCCTTATATCGAACATTGTTCAAACTATTAAAGACTTTCTACCACCAAGAAGCAACTGTATTCATTCAGAATAACCCAACACAATAAATTACCAAGTCTGGCATTAGAAATATTTTCACAGCAGCATGGAACAAGACTTCATCCCATGGGAATGCTACCAAAGGGTTTTAGTGCACTGGCCTCTGCCAATTTAACCCTAAAGTAATCTCAGAGGATAAATTTCTACCATCGCAAGCTAACTATTCTTCAATCCCAACAGGTAGTCTTCCTACTATACCCACTGCAGGTCCATCTTCTGATGTTTCTCGTGAGTGTTCTCCAGACCATGCTAAAAGTAAGCCATGTTACCATCATTCCACATCTAAAAACATAGTTGATCGCTCCATTTCTCAAGCTTCACCTACCTTGTTTGTACCAGATTCTACCTTAAAGTCCCCCAACAAGCAGACAAATTCTCTATTTAATGGCATCATTCCAACTCCACACAAATCATCCTTCGCTTGTCTTATTTTCGTTAACATGAAATAGTTCTTCATGAGCCTCATCACTGAATTTTTTTTTTTTTTTTTCATCCTTTTTTCTTCAAGATTTGTTTCGGTATGATTGTGGAGCTCACTACTTGATCGTATTGCGGGTTACAAGTTTAGCCCCAGTTAAGATGTTTGTAATTGATCTCTTAAGTCTGTGAGCTCTTGCATAAGACTATCAATGCTGGCAACATCTACATCAAGTGTTGCATTTCTGGTTTGAATTATTTTGTTGAATTTGTCGATTGGTACCAAAATTTTTAACCAAATTGATGAGATTAATATGCATTTGAATTATTCAAGATATCTTCCGATTCCCCACTACTTCATATAATACTCAAAATGTATGTTAGGTATTTTATTTTTCTTTAACATACGTTGATCTCACAGAGTAAGAGGGTTAGTTGATTACATTGTGCGTTAATTATTTTTAACATAGCCACGTGGATTGATTATGTAACCCTTTATTGGCAAAAAAAAAATTAAAATGTTTATCGGATTGTCATAATCTATTTTCTTTATTTACGTATCATTTGTTATTGAAGTATAACTCCATAAACAACTTTATCATAAGGTTTATTTTGTAAGAAAGTAAATATATTTTCACGTTATTTTTTTACCTTCTATCGTACTTGTGTAACATTTAAAAAAGTTACTTTTCATCATCGCAGATGTTACGTGTGTAGTACGTTCGCACTCAGGGTACGCACAAATCCAAATAAAAATATTTCTAATGTCAATATTTCCGTGAAGCATGGCACTAGGTACCGCCCTCCATCGTCCCTATTCTGACCCTGAAAGAGATAAGCCATATCAAATTGGCTGGAGGAGAGGAACTCGTTTCTTTTCTAATGTGCATCTTCGCTTCGTTCTTCGATACGAAGCCTACGCAATAATGACGCGGGACAGCTTCGCGAACAGGTACTATAGTAACGAGTATTTCCACCACAATCTGTACTCGTTACTTCGGTTTCCTGCACAATAATGACGCGGGACAGCTTCGCGAACAGGTACTATAGTAACGAGTATTTCCACCACAATCTGTACTCGTTACTTCGGTTTCCTGCACAATAATGACGCGGGACAGCTTCGCGAACAGGTACTATAGTAACGAGTATTTCCACCACAATCTGTACTCGTTACTTCGGTTTCCTGCACAATAATGACGCGGGACAGCTTCGCGAACAGGTACTATAGTAACGAGTATTTCCACCACAATCTGTACTCGTTACTTCGGTTTCCTGCACAATAATGACGCGGGACAGCTTCGCGAACAGGTACTATAGTAACGAGTATTTCCACCACAATCTGTACTCGTTATTTCGGTTTCCTGCACAATAATGACGCGGGACAGCTTCGCGAACAGGTACTATAGTAACGAGTATTTCCACCACAATCTGTACTCGTTACTTCGGTTTCCTGCACAATAATGACGCGGGACAGCTTCGCGAATAGGTACTATAGTAACGAGTATTTCCACCACAATCGGTACTCGTTACTTCGATACCAAGCCTGCACAATAATGACGCGGGACAGCTTCGCGAACAGGTACTATAGTAACGAGTATTTCCACCACAATCTGTACTCGTTACTTCGGTTTCCTGCACAATAATGACGCGGGACAGCTTCGCGAACAGGTACTATAGTAACGAGTATTTCCACCACAATCTGTACTCGTTACTTCGGTTTCCTGCACAATAATGACGCGGGACAGCTTCGCGAACAGGTACTATAGTAACGAGTATTTCCACCACAATCTGTACTCGTTACTTCGGTTTCCTGCACAATAATGACGCGGGACAGCTTCGCGAACAGGTACTATAGTAACGAGTATTTCCACCACAATCTGTACTCGTTACTTCGGTTTCCTGTACAATAATGACGCGGGACAGCTTCGCGAACAGGTATTATAGTAACGAGTATTTCCACCACAATCTGTACTCGTTACTTCGGTTTCCTGCACAATAATGACGCGGGACAGCTTCGCGAACAGGTACTATAGTGACGAGTATTTCCACCACAATCGGTACTCGTTACTTCGATACCAAGCCTGCACAATAATGACGCGGGACAGCTTCACGAACAGGTACTATAGTAACGAGTATTTCCACCACAATCTGTACTCATTACTTCGGTTTCCTGCACAATAATGACGCGGGACAGCTTCGCGAACAGGTACTATAGTAACGAGTATTTCCACCACAATCTGTACTCGTTACTTCGATACCAAGCCTGCACAATAATGACGCGGGACAGCTTCGCGAACAGGTACTATAGTAACGAGTATTTCCACCACAATCTGTACTCGTTACTTCGGTTTCCTGCACAATAATGACGCGGGACAGCTTCGCGAACAGGTACTATAGTAACGAGTATTTCCACCACAATCGGTACTCGTTACTTCGATACCAAGCCTGCACAATAATGACGCGGGACAGCTTCGCGAACAGATACTATAGTAACGAGTATTTCCACCACAATCTGTACTCGTTACTTCGGTTTCCTGCACAATAATGACGCGGGACAGCTTCGCGAACAGGTACTATAGTAACGAGTATTTCCACCACAATCGGTACTCGTTACTTCGATACCAAGCCTGCACAATAATGACGCGGGACAGCTTCACGAACAGGTACTATAGTAACGAGTATTTCCACCACAATCTGTACTCGTTACTTCGGTTTCCTGCACAATAATGACGCGGGACAGCTTCGCGAACAGGTACTATAGTAACGAGTATTTCCACCACAATCTGTACTCGTTACTTCGGTTTCCTGCACAATAATGACGCGGGACAGCTTCGCGAACAGGTACTATAGTAACGAGTATTTCCACCACAATCTGTACTCGTTACTTCGGTTTCCTGCACAATAACGAAGTTAATAAGTTTTTGAGTGTAGAAATTAGTTTTTTTTTTTTTACGTAATAATTCGTTTCATAAATTTACATTTACAAGTCGGGCCCGACCCGGGCCCCTGAGCATTGCACCTCTTGCTGCCCCCTCTCCACCCCCCCCCCCCTCCTTCAACATTCTTCCTTCTTGACGGCCTGGTAAGCAAAAGCTGTGTTCAACTATTGTTCGTATAACTAGAAACTTTTCACTTTTTTTGTTTATAGCTGCTAACAATGGTTCCAAAAATGTCAGCTACACGACTTGGACAGTCTGTTTAAAAAAAATAATAATAATTTGTATATAAATATGCGTTACATTGTGTGCGCGGATCATCATCCTACTGATTCCGCCAGGAGTCCCAATTCGCTGAGTTAAGGGTATGAAAAAACCACAATAATAGCAATACATTAATGTTTAATAATAAGTACACAGTAATTGGTACAAAACTTACACCATGGATCTAAAACACAAGTCCTACAAAGTACTTAACTTCAATTGTTTAACACCACGTCGTCGAAGTCCCATATTTGGCTAAACTAATAAAGACTGTACACGATTAAGTGAGCACTTTCGAAATAAACCGTAGAAAATAGTCGCTACCCCTGCCTGCATATATTTTAACGGGCCCAATGAGTGACGTGTGACCAGTAAAGTTGGTAACGACAGAGGAGAAAGTAGTTCCATTAATTAACGTCGAAAAAAAAAGTGGTAAGTAACCATTTGTGATTAACTTAAATTATTTATCTCGCTTTCTGGATTTTTTTTTTTTTTTTATGCATCGAAGTGTAAAATTTGGCAGATCTACGCAATATTTGCTTTTATAATAATTACACAGTTTCGCTAGACCGACGCATGAATAAAGTGATGAGGCCCATCGTAATGTTAATTTTGCATAAGGCGGAAGAATATACATCGTGTATACAAGTAGATCTTAAGCAGGGCTTTCAAAAGTGCTCATCTTACCGTGAATAGCCTATAGTAAAATATGTTTCATCTGAATGAAATACCCAACAATATGAAAATGTGCGATGATTGCTTAAAAATTTTGTTTAGCAATTTCTCAAATTTAATGATCAATTGTGTAAACATTCAATTTTTAATAGCGTAGCTGGAGTACAAATTGTCTACAACGATTATTTGTTATCTCGTGGATTTGTGTTAGGGTCCAACTGTTTTGAAAATGTTCACATATAAAATATTTAGTTGTAATCTGTCTCTACGTTGCATTTTATAAAAACTTATGTTAATTGTTAATAAAAAGCTGTTACAATCTTGATTATATTTCATCTTATTGTTGTGTATTTTCCGTCTCAATAAGACACATTTAATGCAGACTACGTATTGCCTGAAACGGTTTATGAAACCCGGCGTGTTTATATGTCAATATTAATCAGTAGTTAATCTAACTTAATTTCGAATTAAAATATAAATATATGCAGTGTAAGTCTGATTGTATGTTGCGTTTTATACGGACTTGTGTAAAATGTTAATTTAAGGCAAAGATTTAAGGCACTTTCACACTGTCAAATCTTTCTTCAGTCTTTATTGCATTCAATTCATTGAAAGCTATATGACGTCATACGAAAGTCATAATCGCGGTTATTTCCTCTTTCATTTTCTTCAATACATAATTTTCCTTCAAGATTTTCGTTTTGAACATGTTCTATATTTTCTTGAATGAATCCTAAATCTCAATCGCAGATGACAGCTTGTTTGATAGTATTAAATGAAGTAATCTCATAATAATGGAAATGTGTGCAGGCATTTTCAAATTGTTACAAAGTAAGGACGCATTAAAAAAATATATATAATATAAATAATAAGAAGCAAATTTATTTGTTGTGGTTTAACCATTTATTTTCGTGTCGTGCTGCAGTCACAGCCAGATATTTCAAAAAATTTACTTTAATTCTTTTATCATTACGAAGTTTGTAATAAATTTTCACGTGGACACTTTATGAATTCATTGAAACGCACAAATAAAGCAATTTCTTTAGTTCAATAAATTTAATTCAAGAAATATCGAATATTCAGTATATATTTATTTAATCGTGTGAAAGGAAATTATCTTCGGCATTATACACACACACACACACACACACACACATATATATATATAATCATGCCGGACGATACCGCTGGTCGGCGGGTTTTCTCGGGGATCTCCCGTTTCCCCCGCCTCTTCGTTACGGCGCTGCCTATATTTACCGCAGGAAGGCCTTCTTCATCACACATCCACCACGCCGCTAGACGGCCGCAGTGAGGCCGGCTCAGCGTCTTACTCGACAGATGGTAATAGGAGCATATAACAGGCGCGGAGGTTACCATAATTGTGGTATACCCGTATACCTCCTGCTTTGTGATGTTCTCCTGGTAGCTGCAGTCGAGTTGGCTGCGTCCGCCCTCGAGGAACGACGCGCGACTTGCTCCGTGTCTCCTCGGAAATATTCGTGCATCTCCGGCACTGAGCGTAAATATCATTTCTTCATAGACACGTGTCTAAAAAAATATAATATTTCTAGCCGGTCAACGTTTCTTATATGCTTCTTGCCCGGAAGATAATGCCCACTTTAAATGTGTTTAAAAATTTTTAAAAAGTTTTAAATAAGGAGCCTTCTTTCCCTTACATGACAGTAAATAATTTTGATGATATTCGTTAAGAATTCACGGATTTCTTTCGGGACAAGATAGAATTCAAAACACATGTTTTTATATAACGTTATCCATTGGTTCACACTGTTTTAGACACCTGGGAGAGCAGTGGCCCAATCGCCGCCTTCCACTTTGAGAGCAGACACATGTAGGTATAGTTGTACATAAGACTGTATGCAGAGTCTAACCTACAGGTCATTGAACTCACGCATTTTTCAGGTCTTTCAGGATTAGAAACACACACAATACTAGTGAGACAATTAGAAATACACACGTGCCTTATCCGGGACTCGAACCGAGAATTCTTTGCGCTGTAAGCTGGCTGCATTACGGAGGTGGGATTCGGAACATCAGCTACGATTTTAATCAGTATAGCACATCGAGGTCTGCACACATTTACTGGCACTTAACGACAAATTAGAAGTGAGTCGCCTATATCCACTACTGCAAGAACACCGGTTCTGTGTTAGAACTCACTATCGTCCTATTGGTCCATATCACACCGGACACTACCCTGTACTTTACAACGTTCATTATTGGTCGGTCAACAACCAATGGAGAGCCGACCTGATATTGACTCAGTCAGATGTTCTTTATCGTATAAAAGGATTTACAGTCAATCATATAATTTTGTGTGGCTGTACAAAAACAAAGTCTATCGTTAGCAATATCATTGTTACTGCGCTGTCGTGTTATTGTGAGGTCATGTTGAACACTAGCCGAACAAAGACTGTACATTCGTGCGAGTTTTGTTCTGAACAACAAAGATATATTCCAATTAGCTTTGCTCGAGCTACACTCGAGCGTAGTCTACAAAGTGTTAACTAAACTGGAATATATATATATATATATATATATATATATATATATATATATATATATATATACACACACACACACACACACACACACACACACACAGCTGTTATTTTGGGGGAAAAGTATGTGAGTCGCTTTAATTCTGTACGTTTGTATGGCCTACCGCAGTATTGCTTGTGTGCAGAATTTGGTGGAACATCGTTGATTGGTTCCCGAGATATGCCGTAAATAGAGCTAGCGACTTTTCTGGAAAAATTATGAGTACACGATAGACTTCAATACTATAAGCACCCAAAAGCAGTTTGTCTATTGCCATTGGTTGCTGTATGGCGTGTTCATATTTGACCGGGCCAATCATAATTCGGCAATATCGGCACGGCTCCTGTGTGATTCGTGTGCTGACATTTAACACGTCTCAAGAAGTAATTCAGCCAATCAAGGTAGGTAAGCGACCCTACATTGTTTTGAAATATGACCTGTCTTGAAATCGTTTCGTGAAATCTCACTACCCCTGTGTCCATAAATACTTTATTTTCTCATTTGCCGGCCATAAGGTGGCACTGCGAAGGCGATGGATAATAGCATACATAAGCTGCGCGTGTGTTCTGTTATCTCGGAATCTTAAGAGTGGGATGGACTCCAGTGGGAACCCTACGCCCGAGGTCAAGAAGCGAGGGAGCGATACGGGCGACACTAACACACATTTATAGCGCCTCATCGCTCCTACGCGCAAGGCGTGCAGTGTTTCCGTCGTGACGCTGTACTGTGTAAATAACATCTGTAGAGTGGGGTTTTATTACACGCAATGAAAGCCCACAGATTAAACTATGCCCGTATATTTGTACTTTTCTCTTGCCGCTTAAGGAAGCTGCATCGGCAAGCTTTGAAAATGCGTTATTTGACCATTTCCGCAAATTTTTTTCCTTCAAGAATACACTTAATGTGACAAAAGAAAAAAAAAGTGCATAGATAACAGTTTTTTTTTTAAATCTTTTCTGGCAAAAAGTCGTATTTGCAACACATTTATTTACCGAGATACTCGTATTCGCGCAAACAACTATTTCATAGAAAATACAGGGGCTCCATCCCACTGCATATTTTAAAGATTTCCCCCCGCCCCCTCCTAATGACTACTACTATTGGGGGGAGGGGGGGGCACTGCAGCCACACTTTAGCTACGCTCATGGTGATCTAACTTGTCAGCCACACTTTAGCTACGCTCATGGTGATCTAACTTGTCGACTCCCATCCACGGGGAACTTGGAGTTTGAGTCTCGGCGGGGTCAAGCCTCCTCACGCATGGGAAACATGACGGACGCTGCCGTAGAGATGTTTCTCGAGGTACTCCGTACCCAAAACCATTTACCACTTCCGCTTTGTGGGTAAGCGTTACACCACAAAGTAAATACGTCTAGCTAGTGATTTTTCGTGAAGAAATATATGAATACACGGTAGACTTCAACACTATAAGTAGAGGCCTGGAAATTTCGCAAATGCATTTAAGGATAAACTTGACTTTAATCACGTATAAATAGGGACCTGCAAAATTCGCGTTATTATTTGGTTACACGTTATAGTTGAAACACGTGTATCTTTGATATACGTTTGTCATTGGCCCATACTTCATGTGACAAGCCCTGGGTAACTCTGCGCCAATAAATGAACACTTCACAATTGTGTGCCCCAATCACGTGGAGTTCATTCAAAAAGGGAGTGACTTCACATCCATGCAGCAGCCAATGGAGAAACGACGCTGTCTCTTTTGCGTACAGTACTGTGAAGTTTAGCCTGATGTAAAATAATAACGCGAATTTTGCAGGACCTTACGAATATATTTGGTTACTTTCTCAATTGGACTGCAGTTTGTAAGTCACGCCCTGGACACGTTTGAGCCAATAACTAACCAGCAATAAAAGAAGAACCGAATCACGTGCCACCTGGCCTGGGGTACATCTGGAGCGTCATCCAATGAACAGCTGGTGCGGGCCGAGTACACAAAGGATTGTGGAGTCTACCTTGTTGCAGAAAGTATCTGCGAAATTCCCGGCAGTTTGTCTATTACTAAGAGACTTGAAAAAATTCGCGAGTTCAGTGACCAGCAGACTAGTTCTATAGTCTTGTGTACTTACAAATATGCAGGTATCGACAGCACATAGGTTGTCTACTGTCTCAGAGGAAGGCGACGACTGGGCCAGCGTTCTCCATGAGGTGTCAGACAGCGTGTGCACTAATGGCTAAAGTTATGTACACACGCACGTGTTTGGAATTCTAGCTTGTCCCAAAATTAATCTGCGAATTCTTCAGGTCTAAATAGTCCCTGTAGCTGGCACACTAAAACTAAGTTCCTGTGGTGATTTTTAGCCCCTTAAGATACACATTATTTTTTAGTTTCAGGCATTGCAAATACGACATTTTCGCTGTGAACTGTACTTACGAATTTGTTATAGAACTGACGTTTGGAACCCGTGGAAATAGTTACAGGAAATACCAGGCACAAGAAGTAACCAATCAGATGGTAGTTCGTGTTTCAGTGGCAACCAATAGCATTGCTCAGAGAAAGACACTGTGTGTATTGGCTCTATCTTCTGGAGTTGTACCGCACCGACCATGATTTTACCTATTATGCAGCATGTCACACGTGAATGAGTACACTCGGATAATATGTTAAGAGAGGTTAATTTACGTGTAAAGATCTTGATAAATTTCTCCCCTCCGTTAATACTGGGAGCATTAGTTACAGCGGAATCTCCTAATATTAGGACTTCGCCTGATTACCATGTGAAGTTCGATGTTTGAGGTTTTGGCACAAAACACGCCATTCAAAAACGGTTGGATGTTTTG
This sequence comes from Dryococelus australis, assembly GCA_029891345.1. Taxonomy (NCBI): domain Eukaryota; kingdom Metazoa; phylum Arthropoda; class Insecta; order Phasmatodea; family Phasmatidae; genus Dryococelus; species Dryococelus australis. The sequence continues at coordinate 17,525,697 of CM057006.1, read as the reverse complement.
TGGTGTCTAAACACCAAACGAAAATCTTCGTGCTTGAAGATAACTTTCACGTTCTCATTTCAGCTCCGAGGATTTTTTTTTTTTTCTCGAGGAAATGGCTAACATTTGTGTTTTCAGGACTAGTTTTAGCTGCAATTTTTTTTTTTAAACGGTAACTTGAGAGTAGTCTTTATACACGCTTCATCTTTATTATTGTGCCATAAATATATAGGGCCACAACCAACTTATAATCGCGTTCAGGCAAGTGTAAGACGGGAAGACTTTACACCATTTGAGTCAGCCTTGCGCATAAAGGCGATAATGCAAGTGATAAGAGGATAAGATTCGGCCCTAAGGTTAATCAGTCCCTGTCAGCTTGGATTTGTAGAATTTTCGCAGAAACCTGCTTTATCTATTCTGTAATGAATTTTACGGGTGGACATAACACAGGACAATCCTTTGTACATTTTCTGAAGTGGCATTTCTTGACTGCAGTGGCTAGTTTAACTGCTGTAGTCATCCGAAAGTAAATATAATTTACTTATTCCCAACTGTTACCACTTAAAGATTTATAAAGACAAATTAAACATAGCAACTTCACTTTAAGCTCAAATCAGTGATATGAATCAGAGAAATAACATTCAATGATGGTCGGTTTATAAGCTGCTGCAGACTGACAAATCAAGGAAATTTACTCGAAACAAGTGATTTATGGCAGTGTAATTCTCGACATTCAGTGGGAATCACAAATAAATCAGTGAAATTGAGCCATTGTATTAATTAGTTATCTGGCACTGATATTAGTAGCTAAATTTTCACAGATTTTCACTGATTTGGCTCAGTTCTTACTGTTTCAGGTTCAGAATGTTGCTAAAGCTTGAGAAGCTATTATTTATGCTGTGTCGCGCGGGAAATTTCGTTAAACCAACTCAATGTAAGTTATAATGAGAGATGGGTAAATGAAATGCGCAAAATAACTGCAGGCAGAACCATAAGACATAGTGAAAACTGAGCCAGTAAAAACTGCAAAAGGATTCAGATTGTTCTAGTAACCAATTTCCACAAATTTACTTGTGATTTATTACTAGGGACACCCGAATTTCGCGAAAATATTTCTGCACATGATAGATTTCAATGGCCTACCGTCGTACCAGCAGTCTTCATTTGCTTATTGGCCACGAGTCTTTATGAGAAGACATTTACCTACCTGACGGGCCAATCAGAATTGGATCAACTCCGATCCTGTACGTCTGTGATTCGAGAGCACTCGCGATCTGAGCTGAAGTGTTATGAAATGCAACTGGTCGTGAAATCATTTTGCGAAATTCGGGTGTCCCTATTTATTACTTGTTTGATAGGAGCGGCTTGAAACGCAGCACAATTTAAACTTTCCCATTTCAGTGGTTCGTAATGATGATGATGTGAAAAAAATCAAAAACACAGCTGATATAAGACTATAACAATTTCAATGGTCAAAAATGCGCTTGGCGATTCTTACACAAGTCATTGTTCCGGGTAATATATTTGCTATCGTACTGTATCTGTCTACAATTTCTGCGGTTCGCTGATGATAATGTCATATACACACTCGTGATTCTTTGCAGGTGAATCACGGGAGTTCACTTTTACAGTGTTAGAATCTTCTCTAGTCCAGTAAACTGGTGAAACATGTTCTCATACAGACGAAAGACAATAACCGCAATAAAGCTGCAGTCATGAACACACAGTTTTGAACACAAACAAACGTCTTAGTGTTTTAGTTGCGGAAGGTGGAAACACATATCTGCATATCACTAAGGCCACCTGTTTTCCCCGAAAAGATTTATGCTCAAGCTAGACTTCAGATTCTTACCTTGAAAGCTTGCAAATCTTCTTTGACTGTTGGCCGCGTGTATGCGTCGGAAGACATTTTTCTACTCAACTGGGCCATCAGAATAAAGTCACCCTGACACTGAACACCCGTGATTGGCTGGTAAACACCTAAAACGCGTGCGAGTTAAAATCATCCAACTGCGATATTGGTTCTAAACTAAAGTATTTTGGAGTACAATTTGTCGTGGTGTCTTTCCGCGGAAAACAGGTCGCCGTACATATTGTTAGTTTGAACAACGTTATTCTAAGCATGCATTCGTCACTTAAAACCCAACGCTAATGCGAGCGTATAAGCTATTCATAGGGACCTGCAAAATTCACGTTATTTTCTGGCAGCAGGCTAGAATTCACCGTCCTATACATATTCGAGTCTGTACAAATTGTTGATTGGCTTCTACAGCAGTGGGGACACAATTTCCTTTTTTGACTTGGTTAGACGTGACTGGGCCAGCCTCACGTTAGTTGCTTGCTATTGGTCCAAATTCGTACGGGGCATCTCCGAACAAACTGTAGTCCAATAACAAACGCAGTTCAAAACAAAAGTGTTTGACGTCCAGACTGTCTTGAAATAATTACGCGAATTTTGCAACTGTCTAGCTATTCACGGTAAAATGAGCAATTTTGGATGTCCTGCTTAGTATCTACTTGTATGCACGTCGCGTATTCTTCCGCCTTATGTGGGATTAACATTGTCATCAGGCTCATCACTTTCTTAATGCGTCGTTCAAGTGAACCTGTGAAATTATTAGAATACTATATATTTTACAAATCTGCTCATTTTTACGCTTCGATGCATTTAAAGAGAATAAATAATTTTAATTTTACCACAAATAGTCACCTAACACTTTTTATTCCACGTTAAGATACGTGACTACTTCCAAACCATCCTCACCAGCTTTAATGGACGCTTGTCACTCAGTGCGCCCGTTAAAATATATGCAGTTATAGGCAGCGACTTTTTTTTCTAAGGCTAATTTCAAAAGTACTCACTTTATCGTGAACAGCCTTTACACTTTATTAGAAAATGTTTCAAACACTTCGCATTCAGTTACCACCATGTGGACAAAAGCTTTCGAAACTCCTATACCTAGAGACCCGAAGAATCCGTGGATTCATTTCGGGACAAGCTGGAATTAAAAAACGTGTGCGTTTACACAACTTCAGCGATTGGTCCACACAGTGTTTGACACCTCCTGGAAAACGCTGACCCAATCGTCGCCTTCCACTGTGACAGCAGACAACCAATGAGCAGCTAATATCGCCATATTTGTACACAAGTGTGTAGAGTCTAGCCTGCAGATCATTGAACTCGCGAATTCTTCATGTCTCTACGTTGACTACAATTATTTTTGTTGCTGCTGCGTGACACGTGCAGACTTGTTAGGCGAAACATGCCATCGAAAAATCATTGTCGTTTGGGAGTAGCGCCCGGACTGGCACGTTTGGCGGTTACTAACGATTAAAGTTATAACTCCGCAGTTCTTTTATTCGGATCCGGATTTTCTTAAAGGATGTCAATTCCCGTTTTTAACACTTCGAGGTCGGCACATTTTTGCCAGCTTTAAAGACAAGCTAGGCGTTAGTCACCTATATCCATACCGCTGCAGGGACACCGTGTTATATTGGTCCCTATTGTCACTTAACGCCATTCTGCTGGTCAAAACGACATCCATCGTTCCGTATTGGCCAGATGCCAACCAATGGAGGGCTGAGTTCACCGTTTTCCAACCAAATGTTCTTTCGTATGTAACAGGATGTACATCCCATCGTGTTCATTTCCGTTACTACACAAAAATTCGTCGTTCATTTACGGAGTTCGTTGTTGATGTTGTACGAGTTACTATTCAACATTCTTATGAAATAGGGAACTGATGTAAGTATACCCGGACCAGTTTTGTTTTTTATGTGGAATTAAATATTCAAGCACGTTTTGCCAGAACTACACTCGAGTATAGTCCTCGAAGTGTTAACGTGTCCACGGATAAAACCGACCTGTAGCTCGGCGAAGAAGTCGTAATTTGTTATTCATTTGTTTTTCTTATTCTTAACTTCTTTATTCAGTTGATGTTCCTTGAAAATCTCGGCTTAGGCAACGTATATGTAGAGCCACGAGTATTTCGCGGATTGAGTTGGCAACAATGTAGGCTGAGCAGTCCTCTATACACTCAAGACATTATCGTTTTGCTTATTGGTTGATATGATCAAGTAAGGTCTCTGTACAGGACTGTTAAACACTCACTCACTCACACTACTGCTTCCTGCTTATTATTGGCTCACGGTTAAAAGGGGCGTGTCTAAAGAAGTGTCGTCCAATCACAACAGTAGGAGAAAAGAACAAGCGTTTGGAGTCTACCTCGTCTCCGAATGAATTCGCGAAATACTCGTGGCTCTACTTATATGATTTGGAAATAAAACATAAATTTTCGCGCATTGATTTGATGCCAAGCTAGATTACAATCTCGTACTAGAGTTACTTGCGTTTGCCAAAGGTGTACAGTTTTTAAAACACATACACTCTCTCTCTCTCTCTCTCTCTCTCTCTCTCTCTCTCTCTCTCTCTCTCTCTCTCTCTCTCTCTCTCTCTCTCTCTCTCTCTCTCTCTCTCTCTCTCTCTTAGTAACTATGAACTAATAAAAGCCTGCAAGGAAATCACCAAGAGGGAACCTTGTACTTCCTGATGCTGAATACAACTGGGGACTCGTTGGTGCAGCAGACAGTGGACATAAAGATGAGTCTCAGGTGCAACGAGGACTGTGTAGTATAGCCTACAAGTGCGTATAGGCTGTTTACGATAAAGTGAGCACTTTTAAAATCAACCTTAGAAAATAGTCATCGCTCCTATACGCATATATTTTAACGGGCGCAATGAGTGACATGCACCCAGTAAAGTTGGTAACTATGGATGGAAAGCAGTTCCATAGCTTAGCGTCGAATAAAAAATGTTAGGAAATCATTTGTGATAACTTGAAATATTTATTTGGCTCTCTGTTTTTTTAATGCATCGAAGTGTAAAAAAGAGCGGATTTGTAAAATATTTGCTTTCCTGATAACTTCACATTTCCGCTTGGCCGACGCATGAATAAAGTGATGAGTAGGGATAGGAAAATTTCGTGAACTCATTTCAGGAAAAGATAGACTTCAAACACATGTACACTGAATTCCCATTTTCAATTTGATCACAGTTCATTAGATACGCCCTGGACGACTCTGAGCCAATAGTATACTAGCAATTAAAACAATTAGCGGGTGCCACGCTGCCAGGTGTGTAGTAACACTGGCTTCTGTGTGGGTCAGCAGCCCATGAACAAACAAGTGAGTCTCGGGTATACACAGGACTGTGGAGTCTAGCCAGCAGGTTACTGATCTCGCGAAATGTTCCCATCCCTAGTGATGAGGCCCATGGCAATGTTAATTTTTCACAAGGCGGGAGAGTACACATCATACATGCACATAGAGCTTAAGCAGGGCTTTCAAAAGTGCTCATTTTAGCGCGAACAGCCTATAACAGCTTCGATGCTGGCTGCGGAGGCGACGGTCACGCCCCAGCGGCGAGCAGCGGAAACTCACCGTAAATAGGACGGATCAGAGCATACGCTTTCACCGCACTGAATCTGACGCCCTACCACGTGACCCCGTGCCACAATCCACGTAAACTACAATCACACTAACAACGGCAACAGATCTACCCGCTCGGTCGCACATCTATTTCCGAGTTCAAGTGTTGCAATCACGTAATTATTTTTTTGTATAGTCCAATCAAGGTTACTTCACACTTTTCCAACAATTCAGGATATTTCTTCGCCTCATGCGAACAAAGCTTAACCAAGTCCAGAAAAAATACGCCAATTGGACTACGCAACGCATTTAACTGCACTCTACATGAGAACAATTATTTTTTTTTACCAAGGCTTTAACAAACACGCCTGTACTCGCCCAGGTTTTATTCATATTAATTTGAATTAAGAATATTATAATTTACGGACAAAATATAAGTGGAAGTTTAATCCAACCAAAAGTAAGATACTTTTATGTGAACAAAAGGCAAAAAAAAGCTTGTGATGCATGGTATGATTATAGTGTATTCGTTGTTTCTTCACAATTTTAAAATCAAACCTTTGAAAAACCACCCTATGTATAACGTGTTAAGTTATTTCCTAAATTTTGTATGTATCAAAATAGTTATATATGTCTGTGAATATAAAAGTATCTTATTTTTGTTTACATGGAAGTTTTGTCTGTTTTACTTGTAAGTTATAATAATTAATTTATAAAAATTTAAATAAAAACAGGAAGAATACATTTGTGTTGGTAGCGCCTAGTAAAAAATAGTTCTCATGCAAAACATTATTATAACTGGATGCGCACGAATTCGGCGTGTTGTCTACTCTGGTGTGATTTTCTAGACTTAATAGCACGAGGCGGAGGAATATCCTGGAAGTAGAACTTCAGCGGGGCTTCAGAAAAGTATGAAGTGACCGTAAACGGATGATACGAAATAACTGAAAACGCCATACATGATGTGATTTTCCAAAGGTTTGATTAACAAAAGTGTGGAGTTACCGTGAACAGATTACATGCGCTCTACTTGTGTTCAGCTCTTGTCTTGCGACCAGTGAACAACGTCTACAGCATGCTCCATAATATTGGCATTAATAACCCACGTCAAAGAGGCGTAGAAAATTCCACAAATGAGATTAGCCACACGGAGGATCGGGTACTGACGTCTTACTGTGTACCGTACCGGCAATATATACCATTCGTGGCAAAGTGTCCACGGCTGTGGGCAAGGTGAGTGATTGGGTACTGACGTCTTACTGTGTACCGTACCGGCCATATATACCATTCGTGGGTAAAGTGTCCATGGCTGTGGGCAAGGTGAGTGATCCGGTACTGACGTATTACTGTGTACCGTACCGGCCATATATACCATTCGTGGGCAAGTGTCCACGGCTGTGGGCAAGGTGAGTGATCGGGTGCTGACGTCTTACTGTGTACCGTGCCGGCCATATATACCATTCGTGGGCAAAGTGTCCATGGCTGTGGGCAAGGTGAGTGATCGGGTACTGACGTCTTACTGTGTACCGTACCGGCCATATATACCATTCGTGGGCAAAGTGTCCACGGCTGTGGGCAAGGTGAGTGATCGGGTACTGACGTCTTAATGTGTACCGTGCCGGCCATATATACCATTCGTGGGCAAAGTGTCCACGGCTGTGGGCAAGGTGAGTGATCGGGTACTGACGTCTTACTGTGTACCGTACCGGCGATATATGCCATTCGTGGGTAAAGTGTCCACGGCTGTGGGCAAGGTGAGTGATCGGGTGCTGACGTCTTACTGTGTACCGTGCCGGCCATATATACCATTCGTGGGCAAAGTGTCCATGGCTGTGGGCAAGGTGAGTGATCCGGTACTGACGTCTTACTGTGTACCGTACCGGCCATATATACCATTCGTGGGCAAAGTGTCCACGGCTGTGGGCAAGGTGAGTGATCGGGTACTGACGTCTTACTGTGAACCGTGCCGGTCATGTATACCATTCGTGGGCAAAGTGTCCACGGCTGTGGGCAAGGTGAGTGATCGGGTACTGACGTCTTACTGTGTACTGTGCCGGCCATGTATACCATTCGTGGGCAAAGTGTCCACGGCTGTGGGCAAGGTGAGTGATCCGGTACTGACGTATTACTGTGTACCGTACCGGCCATGTATACCATTCGTGGGCAAAGTGTCCACGGCTGTGGGCAAAGTGAGTGATCGGGTACTGACGTCTTAATGTGTACTGTGCCGGCCATGTATACCATTCGTGGGCAAAGTGTCCATGGCTGTGGGCAAGGTGAGTGATCCGGTACTGACGTATTACTGTGTACCGTACCGGCCATATATACCATTCGTGGGCAAAGTGTCCATGGCTGTGGGCAAAGTGAGTGATCGGGTACTGACGTCTTAATGTGTACTGTGCCGGCCATGTATACCATTCGTGGGCAATGTGTCCACGACTGTGGGCAAGGTGAGTGATCGGGTACTGACGTCTTAATGTGTACCGTACCGGCCATGTATACCATTCGTGGGCAAAGTGTCCACGGCTGTGGGCAAGGTGAGTGATCCGGGTGCTGACGTCTTACTGTGTACCGTACCGGCCATATATACCATTCGTGGGCAAGGTATCCACGGCCGTGGGCAAGGTGAGTGATCGGGTACTGACGTCTTACTGTGTACCGTGCCGGTCATGTATACCATTCGTGGGCAAGGTATCCACGGCCGTGGGCAAGGTGAGTGATCGGGTACTGACGTCTTACTGTGAACCGTGCCGGTCATGTATACCATTCGTTGGCAAAGTGTCCACGGCTGTGGGCAAGGTGAGTGATCCGGTACTGACGTCTTACTGTGTACCGTACCGTCCATGTATACCATTCGTGGGCAAAGTGTCCACGGCTGTGGGCAATGTGAGTGATCGGCTACTGACGTCTTACTGTATACCGTACCGGCCATATATACCATTCGTGGGTAAAGTGTCCACGGCTGTGGGCAAGGTGAGTGATCGGGTACTGACGTCTTACTGTATACCGTGCCGGCCATATATACCATTCGTGGGCAAAGTGTCCACGGTTGTGGGCAAGTTGAGTGATCCGGTACTGACGTCTTACTGTGTACCGTACCGTCCATGTATACCATTCGTGGGCAAAGTGTCCACGGCTGTGGGCAAGGTGAGTGATCGGGTTGATTGTACAATGCTGCTTGCTGCGACCTCGGAGATTAATAATACTAGGGACACCCGAATTCCACGAAAAGATTTCCGCACATGCTAGATTTCAATACCCTATTTGCATTCCAGCAGTATTCTTTTTCGTACTGATGACGTTTGTTTGTGAAAATGAATTTTCCTACTTGGCTGGCCAATCAGAATAAGTTTACTCCACTACCATACGTCTGTGATTCGCAGACAGACACCTAAGACGCATAACACCTAGCTCTGCCAATCGCTGAACTGTATCTGAGCTAAAGTGTTACGTAACACAACTGGTCGTGAAATCTTTTCGCGAAATGCGAGTGTCCCTAATAATACAAAGCAACAATATATTTATACATATTCATTAGAAATAGGCTATGCTATATTAAACATATTTCTAACTCGTTCGATTACGCATTCATTTCTGGGCTCTAGTGTTGCAGCTACCTTTTTTTTTTTTAATTTTTTTTTTATCTCACTGTTCTTGTGCTTAAAATTTTTTATTATAACTGGAGACCTGGTAAATTTCGCGAATTCATGCGGAAAAAAGTTAGACTCCACAGTACTTTGTGCATTTGTGAGTCAGTTAGTTGTTGATTGTGGCTGTTACTCCAGTTAAAACGCCGGGACGTGCAGGGCGTCCTGACCTCTGGGCTATGTGTTCTTTGCGGTCTGGTGAGGGAAACTTCCTCAGCCCGCAGAGAGATACAACTGCTGCAACCGTATGGGTGGTATAAGGGCCCTCACAAGGGCCCGAGCACACCCCCCGCTCTGAGCTTCGGCAGTGATGAGAGACTCCAGTTAAAAACCCGACCAGGTGGCACGGGAATCGGGTCTTATTTTCCTTGCAGGTTCCTTATTGGCTGAAAGTCGTTCTGGGCTTGTCTAACAAACTATGGACCAATAGAATCAAAAACAAGTATGCACACGTGAATGCAGTTTAACATGTCCTCAAATAAATCCGCGCAATTTTCATGTCTCTACTTATAACTAGAACCCGGAAATTTCACAGATACTTTCTGCAACAAGGTAGACTCCACAATCCTTTTTGTACTCCGCCCGCGCCAGCTGTTCATTGGATGACGCTCCAAATGTATCACAGGTCAGGTAGCACATGATTCGGTTCTTCTTTTAGTTATTGGCTCAAACTGCAGCCCAATTAAGAAATCAACCAAATATAAACGTGTTTAAAGTCAAGCTTATCCTCATATGAATTCGCGAAATTTCTTGCCTGTACTTATTACTAGAGATAGGAAAATTTCGCGAATTCATTTCGGGACAAGGTAGACGTCAAAGGCGTATACAGTGAAGTCACCTTCGCAATTGGATCACAGTTTATTAGACCCATCCTACACGCCTCTGAGCCAATAGCAGACTTGAAAGGAAGCGCCTTGCGAATCCCATAACTGCCATGCGTGGGGCAACAGCCAATAAAAACACAGCTGAGGCTCCAGTATGCAGAGGACTGAGGAGTCTAGCCTACAGGTCACTGAACTGGCGAAATTTTCCTATCTCTACTTATAACTAGAGACTCGAGAATTTCGCGGGTTCATTTCTTGACAAGTTAGAATTCACACACATGTACGTTCATGTTACGTTTGTAATTGGTCGTCGTGTTGGTTGACACTTACTGGAGATAAATGAGCAAATAACCAACCTGAAATAAATCGTGCGCCCAACCACCGTCTCTTACTACCACAACAACCAACCAATAAACAGTTGATATCTGTATGAGAGTATATAAGACTGTGAAGTCTAGTTTACAGGTCATTGAACTCGCGAATTTCTCAGGTCTTTACTTATAACCTACGGATAGAGAAATGAAGAATTCGCGGATTCATTTTGGGACAAGCTAGAATTCAAAATACGTTTGTTTATACAACATTTCCCATTGGTCCACGTGATGTTTGACACCTCCTGGAGACCGCTGGCCCAATTGTCGCCTTCTGCCATGATAGCAGACAACCAATGTGCAGTTGATATCGGCATATTCGCACATAAGACTGTTAGAGTCTAGCCTAAAGGTCGTTGAACTCGCGAATTTTTTAGGTATCTGCCTATGAACAAGGCGTTAAGTGCTCGATGATATCGGTATAAACCATTCATGTCAAAGATGCACAGAAACTTGTACATGTCATACTAGCCTCAAGGAAGACTCTCGAAGATTTGGGCACTGATGTCTTGCTGTGTACTTCGCCCACCTTAAGTATCATTAATATGGAACTCGTACCCGATCGTGGCACGCTGCATAACTGAACCCTTTAATTCAGAGGTCATTTCAAACGTGCAGACTGTCGAGTGAAAAATACGAAGTGGGCAAGGTTTGTATTTTAATCTCCAGATGAGGTGATGCTGTTGGAATGCAACCCCCCCCCCCCTTACCGCCCCTTGCGCACACCAGGACCGTGGAGAGGATTTGAAAATAGGAAGTGCAGTTGTTCTTGTAGGTACAAAGTTATATTAAACTTTACTTCAATTTTAAGGTTTTCTCTTCCCAGTTATAGAAATTTTCAAGGGACAATCAAATAGCATCACTTTTTAGAGTTGAGTTGAGTTAAGAGATTTAGACGGTTCTTAACAACGAGGTCTTGAGAGTTGATGAGGGTGAAACGAGGTGAGAATGGAGCAGCGCTAGAATTAAAAAAAAGGTGGTGGGAACGGGAGATCCCCGAGGAAACCCACCGACTAGCAGCATCGTCCGGAACTATTCCCACTTACGAAAATCCGGGATTGACCCAGCCGGGTATACCCGGTTCGCCTGGTTTTGGGAAGCGAGTAGTCTAGCCGCTCAACCACCGTGCCCCCCCCCCCCTCCCAATTTCAAAAACTGAGATTGGCACAGTTTGTTTATAATGTTTTAAAATGCTGTTTAGTTTTGTTTTATTCCTTGCAACTTCACGGGGAGGGTTTAATTCCCCCCCCCCCCCAATCCGTCATTCCTGTCCTGCGTGCACTACTGTATAAAGGCCTATATGACCTTCCTTTGCTACACGTGCGCACTTGAGGACTGTTCAAATGTTATATGTTATTATATTATATTCACGAGGCCTCAACTATCATCTACACTTGGAAACATATTTCTGAAAACTGTTTCATGTTGTTTCCAAACTGGTTGTAAATTGTTTACAAACACTATTCCTGTACCGTGTTGTGTCCAGGTTGCAGTTAAGTTCGAGTTGTTGACAGAGGAAGTAGTTTCCGCTTGCGCCCTTCATTTTGTTATGAATTATGAGGCATAGATGTCACTTAAAGCGCCTTAGTTTTTATTTCGATGTCTACACTCGGAAATTTCTTTATACACCACAGAATTGTTGGAAGATGGGTTTCACTCTGTTGGTATGTGTCCACTAGTTCATTTCTATTAAAATTATCAATAGCGTGCATTACTCGACATTTTTTACATATATAAAATAATGAATTTTTGTGGTGATTACTGCTCTTGAGGGTCCAGCCTGCCTGCAACATTTTTACCTCTCTTTGTCCGCGAAGCGCGGGAGCTATAAGGGTTACACTGGCACGCGCTACAAGAGCGCCATCGCCCCTAAGCGCAAAGCTCCGAACAGACGCGAAGTGTTCTCGTCGCACTGCGCGTGCCTATGGGACTTTCAGCGGTGATCCTATAATTCCATTGGTGGGAAATTTGTCGGAAAGTGTAGTGCAGGGTCCTTGAGCAGTTTCGTACTTATCTGACGCGTGGATGTATTTCGAGATACAACGCTTCGAACAATCAGTTTTCGGTTATTTTCGAGTGCTCAGAAATTATATTTATGATATGCGTGCTTGTGTTATAAACAGTGTCGTTTGGATTGTAAATAGTACCATGTGACTTCATCATTAAATTATGTGCTGCGACAGTTGGCAAGTCCGACTCAAAAATGGAAGATCAGTGTTTTCGCAAGATGGCGGCGGGTCGGTCGTTTTTTTTCGAGAAAAACTCATACATAATTTTTCGTTTTAATGGTCCTCCGGATTCTTCAGAGTTGAATGAAATCAACAATATATAACGTCTCGAGAGCACTCAACAACCCTGGTCTGACGTGTGTTCTTTTCCCAGATCAGCACATTGTATGCACGTTTAATAGTTTCGCAGGGAAACGTGAATTTCTAACACTCTGCAGCGCAGATCAAGTGCGTGCCTGGTAGGAGGAAGCGGTGACGCGAGCACTTTTAAAACCAACTTTTGAAAATTGTCACTGCCCTTACCTGCATATATTTTAACGGGCTCACTGAGTGACATGCGCCCAGTAAAGTTGGCAATGATGCCTTATGTCTGTTACATACAGTTCTCTTTCTTGCACAAGAAGGTGTACACCTTTCTTGTTCAAGTCAACCTGCATCGTGTGACTGGCCTTGCATGCCATAGGCTATTCACGGTAAAATGTTCATTTTTGAAAGCCATGCTCAAGATCTACTTGTATTCACGTTGTGTGTTATTCCGCCTTATGTAAAATGTTATTCCGCCTTATGTAAAATTGACATGGCCGTAGGTCTCATCACTTTATTCGTGCGTAGGTCAAGTGAAGCTTTGAAAATCTTAGAAAAGTATATATTTTACAGATCTGCTCATTTTTACACTTAAATACATAAAAAAAAAATAATAAAAAGCCAATGAAATAATTTAAGTTATCACAATTGGTTACCTAACACTTCTAAATCGACGTTAAGGTATGGAACTACTTTCCCATCCAAAGGTTACCAACTTTCCTGGGAGTAAGTCACTCAGTGCGCCCATTAAAATATATGCAGGTAGGAGTAGTGACTTTTTTATAAGGTTCGATTCAAAAGTGCTCACTTTGAACAACCATTGGCCAGAATCGTTTAGAGACAGTCTTATCATTCGTCCAACTTCTTGTGCAAGTCGTTTGTTTACATTAGCGATGTAGACTAGTTCCCGCACATTTATTTACGCCGATATTGTCTCCGTGGTTTGTTTACATTAGCGATGTAGACTAGTTCCCGCACATTTATTTACGCCGATATTGTCTCCGTGGTTTGTTTACATTAGCGATGTAGACTAGTTCCCGCACATTTATTTACGCCGATATTGTCTCCGTGGTTTGTTTACATTAGCGATGTAGACTAGTTCCCGCACATTTATTTACGCCGATATTGTCTCCGTGGTTTGTTTACATTAGCGATGTAGACTAGTTCCCGCACATTTATTTACGCCGATATTGTCTCCGTGGTTTGTTTACATTAGCGATGTAGACTAGTTCCCGCACATTTATTTACGCCGATATTGTCTCCGTGGTTTGTTTACATTAGCGATGTAGACTAGTTCCCGCACATTTATTTACGCCGATATTGTCTCCGTGGTTTGTTTACATTAGCGATGTAGACTAGTTCCCGCACATTTATTTACGCCGATATTGTCTCCGTGGTTTGTTTACATTAGCGATGTAGACTAGTTCCCGCACATTTATTTACGCCGATATTGTCTCCGTGGTTTGTTTTTTTAACAGCAGATAATATTGTAAATTGCACAAATTACTCCTACAGCCCCAAAAGTAGCCTCCAGATCCGAATCTCTTGGCATGCTGCAACATTCAAGTACAGTGTGTGTACAGTATGTGTATGTGCATATGGGACTTCCGTACAATAGGGCGTTCGCCGTCTTGTTCACCTTATCAACAAGAAAGGTGCACACCTTCTTGCACAAGAAAGATGCCCATCAGTATAGGGTGTTCACTGTAAAATATGCACTTTTGAATGCCCTGCTTAAGATATTTTTGTATGCAAGTTGCGTATTCTTCCGCCTTATGTAAAATTAACATTGCCATGGGCCTCATCACTTTATTCATGCGTCGGTCATGTGAAACTGTGAAATTGTTATAAATGTAAATCTTTTACAAATCTGCTCATTTTTACACTTCGATGCCTAAAAAAAATATTAAAAAAAAAAAAAAAAAAGCGAAATAAATAATTTAACTTATCACGAATGATTCATATTTGTGACTTACACAAATATGCCCTGGTGCCCTGAGCTTAAGAATTACAACATTTCTGGCTATAAGGCTTTTTTTTTCCCTGAAATTTCAACGTGTTACTGTCCCTTTTTTTAGTTTGTATTATTGGCTTTTGAGTTTCATAATTTTATAAAACAGTAGGTCCATAGCAGATTGTTATAGGTTTTAGCCTTAAATGATACAAAAAGATTTTGCTGCAATACACATGTGTTTACAGTAGTTGGAATTAACTATGTGGTATTATTGAACTATTTGCAAGTTGATTTTACACGGACCCTACTGTACACCACCCAGTGGGGCAGAATGGGGCAAACTCACTATTTCTATTAGATATGTTTAGAAAATCACAGATCAAATTATTTTTCACTTTTTGCTATAAGAAGTGGACCTAAGGGTCAGAGGAACACATCAAAGTTGATATGTAAGGATTTTTAGTATTTCTCATTTCTCACTAACATAAGCAAGGGTAAACAAAAAGCACCCCCCCCCCCCCCCCGGGCCCATTATGCCACTGGTTCCAATGTCACTCAGTGCGCTCGTTAAAATATACGCTGGCAGCAGTAGTGACGTCCATCTCATGTTGATTTCAAAAGTGCTCACTCTATCGTGAACAGCCTCTAGCGTATTCTAGGCAAAACCCTGGCCCATTATGCCCCTGGTTCCAATGTCACTCAGTGCGCTCGTTAAAATATACGCTGGCAGCAGTAGTGACATCTTTCTCATGTTGATTCCAAAAGTGCTCACTCTATCGTGAACATCCTCTAGCGTATTCTAGGCAAAACCCTGGCCCATTATGCCCCTGGTTCCAATGTCACTCAGTGCGCTCGTTAAAATATACGCTGGCAGCAGTAGTGACATCTTTCTCATGTTGATTCCAAAAGTGCTCACTCTATCGTGAACAGCCTCTAGCGTATTGTAGGCAAAACCCTGGCCCATTATGCCCCTGGTTCCAATGTCACTCAGTGCGCTCGTTAAAATATACGCTGGCAGCAGTAGTGACATCTTTCTCATGTTGATTCCAAAAGTGCTCACTCTATCGTGAACAGCATCTAGCGTATTCTAGGCAAAACCCTGGCCCATTATGCCCCTGGTTCCAATGTCACTCAGTGCGCTCGTTAAAATATACGCTGGCAGCAGTAGTGACATCTTTCTCATGTTGATTTCAAAAGTGCTCACTCTATCGTGAACAGCCTCTAGCGTATTCTAGGCAAAACCCTGGCCCATTATGCCCCTGGTTCCAATGTCACTCAGTGCGCTCGTTAAAATATACGCTGGCAGCAGTAGTGACATCTTTCTCATGTTGATTCCAAAAGTGCTCACTCTATCGTGAACATCCTCTAGCGTATTCTAGGCAAAACCCTGGCCCATTATGCCCCTGGTTCCAATGTCACTCAGTGCGCTCGTTAAAATATACGCTGGCAGCAGTAGTGACATCTTTCTCATGTTGATTCCAAAAGTGCTCACTCTATCGTGAACAGCCTCTAGCGTATTCTAGGCAAAACCCTGGCCCATTATGCCCCTGGTTCCAATGTCACTCAGTGCGCTCGTTAAAATATACGCTGGCAGCAGTAGTGACATCTTTCTCATGTTGATTCCAAAAGTGCTCACTCTATCGTGAACAGCCTCTAGCGTATTGTAGGCAAAACCCTGGCCCATTATGCCCCTGGTTCCAATGTCACTCAGTGCGCTCGTTAAAATATACGCTGGCAGCAGTAGTGACATCTTTCTCATGTTGATTCCAAAAGTGCTCACTCTATCGTGAACAGCCTCTAGCGTATTCTAGGCAAAACCCTGGCCCATTATGCCCCTGGTTATAATGTCACTCAGTGCGCTCGTTAAAATATACGCTGGCAGCAGTAGTGACATCTTTCTCATGTTGATTCCAAAAGTGCTCACTCTATCGTGAACAGCCTCTAGCGTATTCTAGGCAAAACCCTGGCCCATTATGCCCCTGGTTCCAATGTCACTCAGTGCGCTCGTTAAAATATACGCTGGCAGCAGTAGTGACATCTTTCTCATGTTGATTCCAAAAGTGCTCACTCTATCGTGAACATCCTCTAGCGTATTCTAGGCAAAACCCTGGCCCATTATGCCCCTGGTTCCAATGTCACTCAGTGCGCTCGTTAAAATATACGCTGGCAGCAGTAGTGACATCTTTCTCATGTTGATTCCAAAAGTGCTCACTCTATCGTGAACAGCCTCTAGCGTATTGTAGGCAAAACCCTGGCCCATTATGCCCCTGGTTCCAATGTCACTCAGTGCGCTCGTTAAAATATACGCTGGCAGCAGTAGTGACATCTTTCTCATGTTGATTCCAAAAGTGCTCACTCTATCGTGAACAGCATCTAGCGTATTCTAGGCAAAACCCTGGCCCATTATGCCCCTGGTTCCAATGTCACTCAGTGCGCTCGTTAAAATATACGCTGGCAGCAGTAGTGACATCTTTCTCATGTTGATTTCAAAAGTGCTCACTCTATCGTGAACAGCCTCTAGCGTATTCTAGGCAAAACCCTGGCCCATTATGCCCCTGGTTCCAATGTCACTCAGTGCGCTCGTTAAAATATACGCTGGCAGCAGTAGTGACATCTTTCTCATGTTGATTTCAAAAGTGCTCACTCTATCGTGAACAGCCTCTAGCGTATTCTAGGCAAAACCCTGGCCCATTATGCCCCTGGTTCCAATGTCACTCAGTGCGCTCGTTAAAATATACGCTGGCAGCAGTAGTGACATCTTTCTCATGTTGATTTCAAAAGTGCTCACTCTATCGTGAACAGCCTCTAGCGTATTCTAGGCAAAACCCTGGCCCATTATGCCCCTGGTTCCAATGTCACTCAGTGCTCTCGTTAAAATATACGCTGGCAGCAGTAGTGACATCTTTCTCATGTTGATTTCAAAAGTGCTCACTCTATCGTGAACAGCCTCTAGCGTATTCTAGGCAAAACCCTGGCCCATTATGCCCCTGGTTCCAATGTCACTCAGTGCGCTCGTTAAAATATACGCTGGCAGCAGTAGTGACATCTTTCTCATGTTGATTTCAAAAGTGCTCACTCTATCGTGAACAGCCTCTAGCGTATTCTAGGCAAAACCCTGGCCCATTATGCCCTGGTTCCAATGTCACTCAGTGCGCTCGTTAAAATATACGCTGGCAGCAGTAGTGACATCTTTCTCATGTTGATTTCAAAAGTGCTCACTCTATCGTGAACAGCCTCTAGCGTATTCTAGGCAAAACCCTGGCCCATTATGCCCCTGGTTCCAATGTCACTCAGTGCGCTCGTTAAAATATACGCTGGCAGCAGTAGTGACATCTTTCTCATGTTGATTTCAAAAGTGCTCACTCTATCGTGAACAGCCTCTAGCGTATTCTAGGCAAAACCCTGGCCCATTATGCCCCTGGTTCCAATGTCACTCAGTGCGCTCGTTAAAATATACGCTGGCAGCAGTAGTGACATCTTTCTCATGTTGATTTCAAAAGTGCTCACTCTATCGTGAACAGCCTCTAGCTGTTAATCCAGTGCGGGACGACCCACGTAGTGCCTGGCGGAACAGGAAGGGATTTCCCGGATCAGGCGCCACTGGTTTGCACGTACGTGCCGGGCGATGCTTGACCTTCGATGGATGCAAGTGTTTCCTTTTTCTTTCCCCCCCCCCCCCCCCCCTTCACTGTTCCGTGCGTGCCTGCTTCCTTGAGCCGCTGTTGCGAAAACATTGACCGTGCCAATTACAGCCGGAGTGCGAACGAAACTCGGGCGGGCTGTCGTTTCGCGAGGCAGTTCTGCCGATGCTTCTTTAACAGTTATATGGAACTGCACTTTTTTTTTGTTTAATAGTTGTTTGCAAAAATACGCGTAACTCGGTAAATAAATGTTCTGTCATAAAAGACAAAAAAAAAAAAAATTTATCTATGACCCTATTTCACTTTTGTCATATTTATATTCTTGGAGAGAAAAAAAATCGTGAAGATGGTTAAATATCGCATTTTTAAAGCTTGCCTGTGCAGTTTCCTTAAACGGCAAGATACGGAGGTATATACATCTGTAGGATTTCATAGCGTGAAATAAAACACCACGGTTACAGATCTAATTTACACAGTACAGCTTCAAGACGGAAACTCTGCACGCCTTGCGCGTAGGAGCGATGAGGCGCTAGGCGTGCGTGTTAGTGTCGCCCGTATTGCTCCCTCGCCTCTTGACCTTGGACGCGCAGCTCCAACTAACTTATAGAGCAGGCTCGATTGCGGCGAGAATTAGGCTACTGCCTTCGTTGGTATAAGCTGTTCGCGGTCATATGACCACTTTTGAAAGCCCTACTCAAGATCTGCTATTATACACGTTGTGTATTCTTCCGCCTTATGTAAGATTAACATTGTCACTAACTTCATCACTTTATTCCTGCGTCGGACAAGTGAAACTGTGAAATTATTAGAAAAATGATTTTTTTTTTTCAAATATGCTCATTTTTACACTTCGATGCATTAAAATAAAACAAAGTGATTGAAATAATTGAAGTTATCACAAATGGTTACCTAACACTTTTTATTCGACGTTAAGATATTGAACTACTTCCCATCAGTCGTAACGAACTTTACTGGGCGCATGTCACTCAGTGCGCCTGTTAAAATATACGCAGATTGGGGAAGTGACTTTTTTTTTTCAAAGGTTGATTTCAAAAGTGCTAATTTTATCGTGAACAGCCTTTAACTCCACGTGTCGTGTTGCCTTTTTTTTTTGTTTTTCTTCATTATAATAGATCCACTGTTACTACACACTTTTCTGAAGCCCTGCTGAAGTTCTGCTTTCAGGATATTCCTCCGCCTCGTGCAAACAAAGCTTAATCAAGTCTAGAAAACTACACCGAAGAGACAGCGTACCGCACTTGTGCGCTCTCACTTTAAAGGCTGTTCACGACAGAGTCAGCACTTTAGAAATTGACCTAAAGGAAAAGTCACTGATCCTACCTGCATACATTTTAACGAGCGCCCAGAGCGTCATGCGCCTACTTAAGTTGGTAACGATGGGTAGGAAATTAGTTCCGTATCTTAAAGTCGAATAAAAAGTGTCAGGTAACCATTTCTGTTAACTCAAATTGTTTCTCCAGCTTTCTGTTTTTTTTTTTTTTTTTTTTATGCATCGAAGTGCAAAAATAAGCAGATTTGTAAAATAGTTACTTTTCTAGTAATTTAACAGTTTCACTTGACCGACGCATTAATAAAGTGATGACGCCCATGAGAATGTTAATATTACATAAGGCGGAAGAATACATAACATGCATACAATTAGATCTTAAGCAGGGATTTCAAAATTTCTTATTTTATCTTGAATAGCCTATAATAATACATTCCGTAAGAATCATATGTTACTTATTTTCTCCCTGTTTTTGTATTATAGATTATTAATTATAAACGAAATATTATAATTTACAGATAAAATATAAATAAATGTACATATTACCAAAACTGAGATACCTTAATACTAACAATAGTATAAAAAGCCTGTACTATACTACAGGAGACAACCAAACATACCATAAATGGAATAATTTTTTGGAAGTTTAATTAAAAAAGGGTGAAGAATCTTCGAGTAGACTGTACTAGGGTCGTCTGTATTAACGACTGCATGACTATGGCACAGAGTAGATATACACATAGAGGCGAAATGATGAGGCGGTTTCTTTGATTTGGTTGTACCTTTGTTTGAATGTCTGCGCGGTGCTCTGCACAAGTATACTTCGCGTCTGATTGGTTATCGCGTGCTGTGAAAGGTCCCCTATCTACTTTAGTCTGTTCGCGGTTTTTTTTTCCACACTTTTTGAATAGAACCTTTGAAAAATCACCCAATGTGTGACGTGTTTAGTTATTTACTAAACAAGCCATGTATCACAACCGCTTTGTACCTCTGTTGATTAAATTGCAGCGGTCAATGAAACCACAGACTGTAATCACTTGCGTATAAGGCAGTGGAATCTGTCATGTCACAGCAATATAACGTCAATTTTGCATGTCTCTAACAATTGTCTACAGTGGTTCTTAATGGGTTAAGCAGGGCTTCCATAATCTCTCGGTTAACAGTAAGCACCCTACAGTGGAAATTAAACGATGGCTTGATATGAAAGCTATAGGCTGTTCACGATAAAGTGAGCACTGTGGAAATCACCCTTAGAAAAATGTCACTGCTCCTACCTGGATGTATTTTAACGGACAAACTGAGTGACATACAGCCAGTAAAGTTGGTAACGATGGATGGGAAGTAGTTCCATATCTTAACGTCGAATAAAAAGTGTTAGGTAACCATTCGTGACGACTTAAATTATTTCTTTCGCTTTCTGTTTTTTTTTTTTAATGCATCGGGGTATTAAAATGAGCAGATTTGTAAAATATTAACATTTATAAAATATCAGTTTTACTTGACCTTAAGCATGAATAAAGTGATGAGGTACATAGCAATGTTAATTTTACATAAGGCAGAGGGATACACAACGTGCATACAAGTAGATCTTAAGCAGGGCTTTCAGAAGTGCTCATTTTATAATGAACAGCCTATAGCAGTCTTCTCCTTCCCTCCGTCGTGAGCTGTGTTCGTGTGTGTGTGTGTGTGTTGACGCCACCCCTCGTATCCTCCCGAAACTCGGGCTCGCAGCCATACACGGCGGCGTCCTTCCAGGCGCCGAGTTCAAGGATGTCCAGGCGCCGGAGGGAGGGTTCCTTGAAGCGAGAGCCACGAGCATCTACGTCCTTCCAGCGTAGCGAGTCACCAGACGTAGGCTCGACTTTCACCTCAGCTGTCACTTTCAGAGGAGCCAGCAGCTGGAAAACACACGTCACACTTACAGGCAGGGATAGGAAAAACTCGCGCATTAATTTCAGGACAAGGTAGATTTAAAACACGTGTACACTGAAGTCACCTTTACAATTGGATCAGAGTTTATTAGACCATCCCTGGTTGACTCTGAGCAAATAGCAGGCTAGCAAAGAAACAAGAAGCAAATCACAATCTTCCAGGTGTGAGGTAACACTGGGGCAGCAGCCAATGAACAAATATCTTAGGCTCGACTGTATAAAGGATTGTGGAGTCTATCCTACAGGTCACTGAACTCGCGAAATTTTCCTATCCTTACTTATATGTAGAGACACGGAAATTTTACGAATTCATTTGAGGACAAGTTAGACTTCAAACACGTGTACATTTGACTTTCTTTTCAAATGTACCGCAGTTCGTCAGCTACGCCATGGAGGAATTTGAACCAATAACTAATCAGCAAGAAAAACACGACCGAATCCCGTGCTACCTGGTCTGAGGTAAAACTAGAGCATCAGCTAATTAACAAGCCAACTGAGGCTCGGGTACATATAAAGGATTGTGGAGTCTAGATTGCTGCCAAATGAATCGGCGAAAATTCCGTGTATCTACGTATAGGTAGACACATGCAAAACTCGTGTTATTATTTGATACCACGCTAGATTTCACCATACCTGTATAAATTAACATATGTGTCATTTGTTTATTGGCTTCTGCAAAAGCGAGGAGCCACAATCCGTTTTGACTAAGCAGGACGTGATTGGGCTATCTTGTCGTTACTTGCTTCCGATTGGTTCGCGGCAGCCCAGGGCGTGTCAAACCAGCTATGGTCCAGTGACAGGAGCAATACAAACGTATAAATGTTTGAAGTCTATTCTGTCTTCAAATGATAACGCGAATTTTGCAGGTCTCTACTTATATGTAGAGACGGCTGAAATTCGTGTTATTATTTAAGGACATGTTGAACTGGTCTGGAGTAAAACTACTGGAGCATCAGCCAATGAACGACCAACTGAATCAGCTCGAGTACATAAAGGAATGCGGAGCCTAGCTTGTTGCCAAATGAATCCACGGAATTTCCAGGGTCTCTACACACGATGATCACGAATAGAGCCGTAAAGAATAACTATACTTTCATTTTGGTTTGCGCACGTGTCCGTTACTTAGGAGTTTATTTTCACGATGAACCCAGACTGAGGCGTGGAAAACGCGCAGGCTTACATCTGCAGCCGTGAATCAACACCGGATGACCTTACGGCGGCGGTCGGAGGGAAAAGCAGGTCAAGGCCAATCGCGGTGCAGTAACGTTCCTCCCTCTTGACCGGACGTGAGCTCGATTTTGCCCACACCTGACACCGGGACATCCGTTATCCAACTTCCCGTTCAAATCATGTATAATTAGTAGCAACGCCTGATCTTCGCGTAAAAGAGTTCTCTGTACGTTGACACCTGCTTGCTGATCGAGACCTGAAAAATTCCCGAGTTCAATAACCTGCAGGTTGCATTCTTATCTACACATGTGCCGATATCAACAGTGCATTGGTTGTGTGCTGTCACAGTGGAAGGCGACGATTGGGCCAGCCTTCTCCAGGAGGTGTCGAACATCGTGTGGACCAATGGCTAAAGTTATATAAACAAACACGTGTTATGAAGTCTAGCTTGTCCCAAAATGAATCCGCGAATTCTTCAGGTTTCTACTTATTGGTCGATACACTCTAATTATGAATCACTGTAGAGACGTGCGAAATCCGCGTTATATTTCGGTGACACCACTGTCTTATAAACAAGCGAGCACAGTTCGTGGCTACATTGGTCTCTGCACTGTGATCAACGTCACGTATCTACTTGGTGTCCTCAAAAGAGATTGGCCACTCCATCGCTGAACTTGTATTATTGGTTCAAGAGTTCTCCGAGGCGTACCAAACATATTTCCGACCAGCGGCTGAAGTTGATCAAACGAAAAGTAACTTGGAATTCAACCTGGCCTTAAATAATAACGCGAATTTTGCAGGTGTCAATGAATGAGTGATTTCAATCATTAGAATTATTTTGCTGAATCTTCAGTTAGTGAGTTGGCGAATCAGAGGGCTTACAATGAGATCTTACTGTCAGGTCGGTGCCATTCACCAGGACTCAGTAGAAATCACTGTTTGATCAGCGGATACCGAGTTGTAAAATTATCAGTAAAATTCCGCTGATTCAAGAGGATTCAAGATCTGCAATTAAATTCACTATTTGGTGCGATTTTAACTGTTAATATTTCGCGTTTTTTTTTTCCCTTCTGATATCGAGCTAGACTTCGCAGTCATCTTGATACTAGAGCCGGTGTTGCCAGCTCATTTTCTGATGTCTAAGTGTGAAGACAGCCCACCTCTGAAGATGGGGGCCGCGGTGGTGTAGTGGTTAGACTACTTGCCTTCCACCTAAGCGAACCTTGTTCGATTCCCGTCAGGGGTCGCTCCCGGATTTTCGCACGAGGGAATTGCGCCAGACGATGCCGCCCGCTGGTCGGCGGGTTTTCTCAGGGATCTCCTGTTTCCTACGCCCGTGCATTCCGGCGCTGCTCCATACTCACCTCGTTTCACCCACATCGGCTCTCAAGACATCGTGTTAAGGGCCGCCCAAATTTCTACACTCCACTCCGGCGCATATCTTACACAACTTAAGCTGTATGCGGATTTGTCAAAGACGTCCAGCAGAATTCTGCCCGCGGGCGAGGAGGGGGAGGGGGGGGGCTTGATACACACACAAGACTTACAATATCTAAGAGACCCTAACGTTTCTTGTTATAGCCACTGGAATGTTAGACTTCACGCAGTCATGTGCAAATTCAAGGAGAAATTTTATACCCTGTTCCACCATCGTAGTTCGAAACTCGATCCGAGATCGGATCTAAGATCGACACAGTAAACTGTTGCACAATTCGAGCTCAGAGCTGGAATGGAGATCGAGATGAAGTTCATTTCAAACCGCAGAAATTGGCAGTTCGAAATCTCGATCCGAGATCAGCAGCCATCGTAGACAAATGTAGTTTGAAAATACGCCAACAGATAGAACTACGTTCGATTGTTTTCTTGGGAAATTAAAACAACATTATACGCACTTGAATATTATTCAGTAGAATTCGTATAACAATAATACACTTAAAACAGATAAAACATCGCACATCTAGTTCCATCTATAGTAAAAAAATACGCCTACTTCTATGACGTCATATATTAGGAACCAATAGCAAAATTTGTCTCGTACATAACATAGATCTCACAGTTTGGAATCAAGATCGACGAATCGGAGATCCAGAATCATGAAATTTCGATGGTGCAACACTTTTACATTGGAACCAAGATCAAACTGGATCCTGGTTCGGAGCTAGAATTATTCGGTCTCGGATCGGGGAAGATGTTGGTGCAACCGGGGATAAGTCTTTTGGCAGGAATCGCGCAGATTCTTGTGAAAAATATTACGCGCGGGCTACATTTCAACAGCCTGCAGCTTTCGTCTGTTATAGCCTCCGCGCCTTTGTTTAGTTCCTCAAATATATAGTTGATGTCGTGTACTTGCAACGGAGCGAGATAGCGCTGCATCCGATCTCCTGTCCGGCCATCCTGATTTTAGATTTACAGGATCATCCGAAATCTCTCCAGGTTAAGGATCCTGTGTACCTGCGCGTCCAAGGTCAAGAAGCGAGGGAGCGATACGGGCGACACTAACACGCACGCCTAGCGCCTCATGGCTCCTACGCGCAAGGCGTGCAGTGTTTCCGTCCTAACGATTTACTGTGTAAACTAGATCTGTAACTGTGAGGTTTTATTACACGCGATGAAAGTACACAGATCAAACTACCTGCGTATAATCGTACTTTTCTCTTGCCGCTTAAAGAAGCTTCATAGGCAAGCTTTAAAATGCGATATTTGACCACATTCACGATTTTTTCTCCATTAATGATAAAAGTAAAAAGATAGCGATATAGACAATTGTTTTTTTCTTTTTTTTTTAGCCTTTCTGGCAAAACTTCGTATTTCCAGGACATTTATTTGCCGAGATACGCGTTTACGCGCAAACAACGATTTCACAGAAAACGTTTCAGTACATAGGACCCTTAATGCTGGGTTGATTTCCTATTATAGGCTCTGGCCGATTTCTACCCAGTTCCTATTAAAATAAAAGTTATCTTACTATGGCCTTTATCTCTGTTCAGGGGCACTCAAAACGCCAATAAATATACACAGACGAAATACTATATCCTTGCACGTCTTAACTTCAGGGGCGGATAAATTTTTATAGCATTGCGCGAACTACATTTGTCGTGAAAGTCGAAATATTAAAGGGAGTTGGCCACACGGAAAATGTATTTTTAATTGGTACCACGCGCTGTTCAACTTGTAGACATTGTCCGAGGCTTACTTTTCCTCAAATAAATTTTTTCTGTATCGCAGGGTTTTTTTTTTGCAAAATTGTATGTCAAAGTTAAAATTTTACTGTTTTTTGTGATGTACGAATAAGATAAACCAAACAATTGGCAGAAAATGTGACAAGGACAATTGAAAGATCTTGTCTTAACTCATTTCAAGGCATGCTTAGCAAAAGTTGTTTTACAAAAATTCGGGGGGCAGCCAGAATATCTTTATACGCTAAGAGGATATTTGTAGGGATCTCCTTCCCTGAGAATTGTCGGGTGTAGAACTGCATCAATGCTCCGGGGATGTCCTGGAGAGACCCTTGTAAGACCACACGCTCAAGGCCGATTCACACTGAAGTTGAAATATAATAACAACAGCTCACATGTAGGCTAATTGATAGTGAATATATTTATACACAACTATTTTTTTTCCCTCCAGATTCTGGGTACAGTATACCGGATGGGTGGTAACTCGCGAATACAGAATGCGATATACGACTCTATGGCAAAATGTAAGGCGAAAATATCCATAGTGGAAATTACATTTGAGGCTCTTCATTTCTGAGGAAACCGACATGACTAGAGACCTGCAAAATTCGCATCATTATTTCGGGGCACCTTAAAATTAAATCACGTGTACCTTTGCAGTCGGTTTGCCATTGGACCATACTTGACTTGACACGCCCTGGGTAATTCTGCGCCAATAAATGATCACTTGCCAATTGTGTGCCCGAATCACATGCAGTTCTGTCGGGAGGGGAGTGGCATCACGTTTAGTCAGCAGCCAATGAAGAAACGACGGCAGCTCGAGTATAAACAGCACTGTGGAGTTTAGCCTGGCGCCAAATAATAACGCGAATTTTGCCCGTCCCTAGATATGACATGGCTGGAAGGAGTAGGAGCCAGTGTGAGTTGATGGGACGAGTGTGGTAGTGTGTGGGAAACGCTGTGACGTAGGTGACGAATCAGTGTTAAGGTGGAAGAAAGCAGTCGGCTTAGTATTGGCAAACAGCCGTGGCATGGCAAGTGGATTGGCCGTTGGGGACCTGTGGCATGGCCTCCGCGGTCACCAGACCTCTGTCCACTGGACTATTTTGCGTGGCCTCACGTGAAGTCCCTGGTGTATCAGCCAGGCAACCCCGCCACACTCGCCCGAGGACGTCATCGCGCGGCTACGTGTTGCTATAAGCTGTTCACGGTAAAATGAGTACTTTTGAAATCCCTGCTTAAGATCTACTTGTATGCACGTTGCGTATTCTTTCGCCTTATATAAGATTAGCATTGCCACTTGTCTCGTCACTTTATTCATGCGCCGGTCAAGTGAAACCGAAAAATTATTAGAAAAGAAAACATTTTATAAATTTGCTAATTTTTACACGTCCGATGCATTAAAAGAACAGAAACCGAAATTAATAATTTAAAATTTAAAATATCACAAATGGTTATTTTACTTTTTTTTTATTTCACATTAAGGTATGAAACTACTTCCCATCTAACGTTACCAACTTTACCGTGCGCATGTCACTCAGTGCGCCCGTTGAAGTACATGCAGGCGTGGGCAGTAACTTTTTTCTAAGGTTGATTTCAAAAGTGCTCACTCTATCGTGAACGATGTTTACCACCACGATTAACACACACTTGCAACTACTCATTCCAGATATGTCATGTCGGATTCCTCAGAAATGAAGTCTCAAATGCAATTTCACCCGATTGTATTCTCGCCTTACATTTCGCCAGAGAATCGTATACCGCATTCCGTATTCGCTTGTTCCCACCTACCCGGTATTTGGTATTACGGAGTTAAAACTTATCAAAGACGAGCCTTTCTTAACCCTTCGAGGAGTATGCACGTATATACACGGGCCCACGTCTATAAAATGAACACGATATACTGTAAAACCTGTTACATCTGTCGCAACACATTAATTGGCGCACAGTCAACGCGTGACTTCATTGGCCGACGACCAGCCAACGATAAACCTTGCAGAGTAGACTAATCGTGCGCGGTGTAGCCAGAACCAATAGTAAGATAGTAAGTGGACATGAAGAAACCAACACAACAGAAACTGCTGTAGTGGAGGATATAGACAGCTAACTTCAACCTTGTCTTCAGTGCTATTTAAGTTTTGCCATCCTCAAAGGGTTGAGATGAG
Organism: Dryococelus australis; assembly: GCA_029891345.1. Taxonomy (NCBI): domain Eukaryota; kingdom Metazoa; phylum Arthropoda; class Insecta; order Phasmatodea; family Phasmatidae; genus Dryococelus; species Dryococelus australis. Next base: position 17,497,812 of record CM057006.1, on the reverse strand, counting down.
AGCACACGTACGATTTTATTTTAAAAAAATTGACACAGGCTTAACGCAAACGTAACGCAACGAGCCCCTTGCTAAATTCAATCTAAATCGGCCTTCAGTGCTTCAGTGCTTGTGACAAGGCGTGGGAGAGCGCAGCTGTGAATCAGGCTGGAGCTTTGTACCTGGTTGACAAAGGTGAGAGCTTGGTTCACCCGCCATGAAAGGGCGCTAACATTTTCCATTACCGATTGGGAGTTCGAAGTGCGGTATGTCCGCACTGGCTAAGAGCGCCGCTATCAAGTGGGAAAACACGGTCACTAGTTAGTAGATGGAAATATAGGTTTCCAGCGCAAGGGCTGGGGGCTGCGGATTTGTATAGAGCATGAAGAGGAAAACAAAATGGTAGGCGGAAACAAGATGTCGACCGGAAACAAAATGGTGGATCCAAAATGGCGGCGAAGCCACGGCGCCGCAGCCCCCAGCCCTTGTGTTGGAAATCCCTTTTTCCATCTACTTGGAGCCCCTTCATTCCGGCGCCGATCCATATTCACTTCAATCGCCCTCATCGACTCTCAAGACCTCGCTTTAAGAGCCGCCCAAATCTCCTCACTTACTCACTCATCTACTTTGGTTGTATTAAGGGCCACCGGTTTTTCGCCAAATGAGTTACGCGAAGGCTAGACTCCAGTGTCCTATGGCATACGTGCAGTTTTCCTTTGGTTGTTGGCTACTTGTCTTTGTCGGGAGACAGTTCCTTACCTGACTGGGCCAATAAGAGTTAGGTAAATCCGACACTGAGTGTCTCGAGCACACATCTGCAATACGTGACAGTTAAATTCATCCAATCATGAAAATGAATCTGAGCTCTAGTGTTTTGGATTACAAGTAGTCCTGAAATCTTTTCATGAAAAACAGGCGGCCCTAGTAATAGTCAGTAGCGCCACCGTGCCGTTATGTCTTGGAAGTGCCCGGGCCTGTATCAGTTGTGTTCTGATATAGCGCGGGTGCTCGTCGTGGAATTGCATTACAGCCCTTCATGGACTCCACGTTCTCCGCAACGACGGGTTATTCCAGCAGGATAGTGCCACGTGTCAGCGGGCCCAAGTTGTCAAGAATTGGTTCGAGAAGCATTCTGGAGAGTTTCAACTACTGCTTTGACCGCCTCGTTCGCTCGACGTGAACACCAGTGAGGTCCTTTCGCACCCAAGATCCTGCACCTACAAACCACAGGGAGCTGTAGGTAGCTATCCAGATGGCATGGGTCGGCTCTCTCTACAGGTGTTTCGTCCACTTGTGGAATCGATGCCATGGCGAGTTACTGCATTTCTCCGGGCTAGAGACGGGCTTACACGATAACAGGCCCGTATTCCTTGACAAGAGACGTACAAAATTCGCGTTATATTCCGGTGACATGATAGACTGCACTGCCTTGTAAAAACGTGACTACTGTTCGTGGTTTCATTGGCCGCTGCACTGCAATCGACGTCACGTATCTGCTTCATCTCCTCGAAAGAGGTTGGCCGCTCCACCACTGAACTTGTATTATTGGATGAAGAGTTCTTCGAGGCGTGCCAAAAAATATTTTGGCAATGGTGAAAGTTGGTCAAACGCACAATTACTTGTAGTTCAGTGCGTACTTAACTTCTTGAGGATGGAAAAACTTAAATGGCGCTGAAGACAAGGTTGAAGTTAGCTGCCTATATCCTCCACTACAGCAGTTTCTGTTGTGTTGGTTTCTTCATTTCCACTTACTATCTTACTATTGGTCCTGGCTACACCACGCACGATTAGTATACTCTGCAAGGTTTATCATTGGCTGGTCGTCGGCCAATGAATTCACGCGTGGACTGTGCGTCAATTAATGTGTTGCTACAGATGTAATATGGTATACAGTATATTGTGTTCTACTGAGAAATGATTAAAAAGAACAATTTTATTCTTATGAAATGCAATGTTGAATAGTTATACTTTTTCACTTATATTCCCGTAAAATACAGCGATACAGTGGAACTATGATAGTGAGGATTTAGTTTTTAAGAGCAAAGAAATGTTCATATAGACGTAGGACCGTTTATATACGTGCATACTCCTCAAAGGGTTAAATAATAACGTGAATTTTGCAGGTCTCTACCCATGACTAGAAGAGACATGAAAAATTCGCGTTATTTTTAGGGTACAGGCTAAACTCCAAGAAACTACATGCTCGTTTCACGCGTGACTACAACTTGTTTGGAGCGTCCAGCCAATAGTAAAATCTCCACGGTTGAGCAACCGATCTCCAGTAAAGTGGTCACGCAGGTAAATGACGACAAAAACATCAGTTATACTCAAGCGGATACAGGACAGTGAATTCTAACATGTTACCAAGTAATAACGCCTATTTAGAACGTTTCTACCCATGACTTACAGCTAGAGACCTGAATAATTCGCGGATTCATTTGGAGACAAGCTAGAATAAAAACTCTTGCGTTTATGTAACCTCAGCAATTGGTCAACACGGTGTTTGACACCTCCTGGAGAACGCTGGCCCAATCATCGTCTTCCACTGCGACAGCAGACAAGCAATGTGCAGCTGATATCGGCATATTTGTACATAAGAATGTAGTGTAGACTGCAGGTCATTGAACTCGCGAATTCTTCAGGCCCCTGCTTATGTTATGCCAATGTATTATACGCAGGGTGTGAGGTTTCGCACAACAGAATGTCATGAATACGGATGTGAATTGACTAGTGTGTTGCCAACCACAGTCTTCTCCAGCCGCGACGACTTTTCGACAAAAAAAAAAATTCCCTAATCAGTACGTAAAGACAAACTTGCCCAGTGTGGGACGAAACAGTAGCAAATCTCCGACAGCACTACGTTTTCAGATTCGGTTTTCGTTTCCAGCCAGCGACCGAGAACGCTAACAGGCCACCACTCCATTTCGGTTCTGAGTAATTACCTGAGTAATTCTCAGGCCCAGTGCTGGTGGTTCTGCGACCATGGCCGGATCCTGACATAGTTTTGCTATACGCTAAGATATGTTTTCGAGTCCTCACTCCCAAGCTAATACTCGTCATAAAATCGTCCTTTTTCTGACTCTCTCTCTCTCTCTCTCACACACACACACACGCGCGCACACACTTAGTGATTTTGTAATAGCAATTTTTCAAACAGATAATGCACTATTTAATTTATATTAATATTCAGGAATTTAAATTCAGGCAATGTACTAATATAAGAATGAACTACACTTCGCTTTTATTAATTTAGTATTTTTAAATTGATTACATATTATTTTGTAAATGTCTAAACAAACGAATTTTAGTTTTGGATTTGAATATGTCAAAAGTTAAAAACTGACTGTCTCGGAAAGGTAAAAGGGTCCGCAGTAGAGCAGTGGTTAGACTTTTTCTTTCATTTGCCCTACTTAGCAGTTCAGCCATCCAGCGTGTTCAATTCTATCACGACCACTACAATTTAACAAACAGTTCATTAGTTATATAGATTCACAATTTTTTTGTGGGATGGCGGCTGTTCGTCTGGGCGCCTGTAATTTAAGCTACAAATTCTATTTATATTAAGAAGCATCCTTCACACTTCCTAGGAAGGTGGTGAGCTATTCTGCCACGACCGAGACAGCTCCCCGACGGGTATCCTTTACCCCCTCCCCCCCCCCCCGTTTTGCCGCCCCCGCCGGAACAGACCAGGGACCGGGATTCCCACGAATCCGCCCGCGCGACCAGACGCCGTTGGGCCCGCACACAGCTAACTAGCCTTTCAACCGGTCCGTCATGGCACCCAACGGTCGAATGGCCCCGCCTACGAACTCGAAGGCCACCAGCCCCCTTCATATCTGTAGGTACTATTCTATTTTGTTCTTTTTATTTTTCCCCTCGCCCACCGTTCTGCTCCAACCTAAGCATCGTCCAGGACATTGAAATACCCCTTCTGGACACCCAGGCCTTCGTTTCCCGGCGGACGAAGAAATGGAGCTCCGATCCTACGGGCGCCCCCCTTTTTTTACATAGAGACATACACAGACATCAACCAACATATTATCACAGATCACATCTTTCCCTGATTTAGATTTTCTTCTCCGCAGATCCTTCCGTTCTTCTTTCATCCGTTTCAGATATTGTCTTTCTTCTTCTCTATCTTGCTGCTTCTCCTCCGGTTTTTATCTCTTATTTTCTTCTCTTCCTCCTTCTTGTTCTTCTATTTTTCTCCATGTTTCCTTCAATTCTCCTTGCATTCACTTCAGTTCTTGTGTTCTTCTTTGTAACTTTTTCGTGTTTGGAGCTTATATATTTTCTTCCCCACTGTTATTCTGTAAAACTTCAATATTGACTGAAAATTATGTTTCTTATCTAAAAGAGAGAGTTATTTACAATTTTTATTTAATTTAAACTATAAAACACTAGACAAACACAAACACTCACTGAATAAATCCCTCAGTTCCATCACACTCTCATCCGCTCCCTAGACTACTCAGTTAAATCATCATTGATAGTTTTTACCAAATCATATATTTTTCTAATACTTTTGTTTATTATTTCTACAATTTCCTTGTCATATATATTATGTTTTTGTAATGGCCATTTGTCATTAAAAGGTTATTAATTCTGTTATAATTCTTTTCTTTCTTCTTTAAACATGTCACACAAGTACAGAATATGGTATACCGTCTGAGCTCCCTTTTCACATTGACAACCGTCGTCTTCTATTTTATCTACTTTAGCTAAATATTCCTTAATTTGACAGTGTCCCGTTATTACTTTCAACACGCTTTTATTTATATTGCTTTTACTTACTGGCTAGACTGCCTGCCTCTCCTCTAGGCAAATCGGGTTCGATTCCCAGCGAGGCAGCTGCCAGATTTTCGCAAGTGGGAGTCGTGCCGGACGATGCCGCTGATCGGTGGGTTTTCTCTGGGCTCTCCAGTTTACCCCGCCCTTGCATTCTGGCGCTGCTGCATCCCGAATTTCGCGAAAAGATTTCCGCACGTGCTATATTTCAATACCCTACGGGCACACCAACAGTATTATTTTGCTTATTGGCGGCGTGTGTTTGTGAGAACACATTTTCTTACTTTACTGACCAATCAGAATTAGGTTACTCCGCTACTATACGTCTGTGATTCGCGGACAGACACCTAAGACCCGTAACATCTACATAGATCAACCAATCGCTGAAGTGTATCTGATCTAAAGTGTTATGAAATGCAACTGATCGCGAAATCTTTTCGCGAAATTTGGGTGTCCCTACCTACAGGATAATCTATTTAGTTATTTCGCTTTAAAAATATCTTTTATTGCAATAATTTTCCTTATGTATTGCAAGGTGAAAAATTAAGTCCCTGCTGGCACAGCGCCCCCCCCCCCCCACCCACAATTAGGCGCCCTATGCGTCCGTATGTTTCGCATGTCGCTGTCTGTGGCACAGATACACAGAGATGAAATGGCGTGGCTGTTACTTTGACGTATGCAAACCCATTCGCAGATTGGCTGTGCGAGGCTATTGGGATGTGTCTTTCGTCTGATTGGCTACCACGGGATACGGAAGATTCCCTATAGGTAGGGACACCCGCAATTCGCGAAAAGATTTCACTGCCAGTTGTATTTCATAACACTTTAGCTCAGATCCGCTTTCGTGATTGGCTGATCTAGATGTTACTCGTCTATGGTGTGTGCTCGCAAATCACAGACGTACAGGAGCGGAGTTATCTAATTCTGATTGGCCCGTCAGGTAGGAAAATGTCTTCGCATAAAGACTCGTGGCCAATGAGCGTATGAAAACTGCTGGCACACCGGTAGGCTATTGAAATCTAAGCACGTGCAGAAATATTTTCGCGAAATTCGGGTGTCCCTAGCTATAGGCTGGACTGCCAACCGGCAAGTAAGTTACCAAGCGCTCATTGGCGGGCAGTGTTGCAATGTGCAGTTGGCGAGTGACGCATGTATTGCTGACGTGCACCTCTGTATCCTTAAGTATTCTGTGTCCCCGATGTGCATGGTCGCCAGAGAACTTGCACGATGCAGTTGCATCTCGTGTCTCTGAAGCTCTCCGGGGGGTCTACGCTAGATGGAGTGTCAAGGACTCGAGGAGACAGTCAATCAGTGTGCAAATTAACTTCACTCTTCTGGGCCTTCCACATTTCAAGCAGCGAGTTGTCAGTGCTCCAACTTTGCATTGCGTGATTAACAGTGCGCTCTTTCGCTCAGGAATTCAGTGCAGTGTATTAGAAAAGTTATCAAACATCCAGTCCATTAGATCGTCACATCAAAGTCTCTGCCGACCTCCTGTGGTGCAGCCGTTGGCGCGCCACTGGTCTGGGGTGCGGGAGGATCTGGGTTCGAATCCCGGGCAAGGCATGGGTGTTGATTTAAGTTTGGTTATAAGTTAGTATGTAAACCGTCCCCTGCTAAGCTTTCAAGCATAAAACCGGAGGACGCTAAGTGTAAACGCAACTCCGCCCTTGACGTTACACACAGCATTGCTTGGTGCGCAATACGGCGATGCTGTCTTGACGTGGCCTATCTCTCGTCGACCGGACCCTTCACGACATGGTGGGTTGGGGCGGTGGGGGGGGGGGGGTGCCCTCACGTAAAGACTGCTCACGATAAAGCGAGCACTATTGAAATGAACATTAGAAAAAATTCACTGCCTCATGTCTGCATATATTTTAATGGGCGCACTGAGTGACATACAGCCAGTAAAGTTGGTAACGATGGATGGGAAGTAGTTCCATATCTTAACTTCGAATAAAAAGTGCTAGGTTACCATTTGTGATAACTTAAATTATTTCTTTCGCTTTCTGTTTTTTTTTTTTTTTAGTCAATCGAAGTGTAAAAATGAGCAGATTTGTTAAATATTTACTTTTCTAATAATTTCGTAGTTTCACTTGACCGACGCATGAGTAAGGTGATGATGCCCATGGCAATGTTAATCTTACGTTGGGTGGCAGAATACACAACGTGCATACAAGTAGATCTTAAGCAGGGCTTTCAAAAGTGCTCATTTTACCGTGAATAGCCTACACCAGGCATACCCTGTGTTCACTGATCTCCCCTCACAGTTCTGGCTATCTGTCGCTCTGCATACGACTTATAACGCTAGTCCTGCCATTACAGTCGAATAACTAATGCATATAGACGTGCAAGATTCGCGTTATGTTCCGGTGGCATGGTAGACTGCACTGCCTTATAAACAAGTGACTATACTCTTCGTGTTTTCATTGGCCGCTGCACTGTAATCATCGTCATGTGTCTGCTTGGTCTCCTTCAAAGAGATTGGCCGCTCCACCGCTGAACTTATATTATTGGATCAAGAGTTCTCCTAGGCGTGCCAAATATATTTTTGGTCAATATGGCGGAAGTTGGTCAAACGCACAGTACCTCGGAGTTCAGTCTGTACTTAAATAATCGGGCGAGTTTTGTAGGTCTCTACCAATGCATTGTGGGGGCGATTACAGACTTTACAGACCGTTGTAACTCTATAATAGTTTAGAAACACAGCGATGGGATATGTGTGTGTGTGTGTGTGTGCCAGATCACGTCTGATTTGGACCGTTCATTCTGGGTTCTTGAATTTGCCAGTCGTTGTTCTAAGATAGAACGTGTTCATGCCACCTGTGCAGCCGTGGTCTAAAGAACTCTTCTGTTTGGAGTTGTTTATGCTGGTCGGATAAGCCGTCTTTTAAGTTCTAAACACCTGCGAGTTGTTTCAGAATTGCACACGACTTTCAGCGACGTCACAAGCTGCACGCTCGCAGCTTGCGATCTCGTCCTACGCTTTCGTCTGCACAAGGTATGCGTAAGGGGAATGGTGCATGGAATCAGCAGGTCTATGTTTACCCGATTTTCGATATAAGTTGTTTTCCGAAGGGTTTGTCGAGATTTTTAGCTCGACAAGACGCAAATAATTATTTAAACTCCTTTTTACGTTGTTAGATTTTTCAGCGCCTTCGTTGTTCTCAGAGCGCTGGTGGACGAAAGGAAAGGATTTTTTTTTTTTCTTATCTTCAATCAGAGCTCGGAGAATAACAATCGCAGAGAATTTTTAACCATGTAATAAGGTGCTCAAAATTGTTATATACGTCTTGTCGAAACCAAGAATTTCGAAGAATCGTCTGTAAAAAAAATTGTGACAAAATTATATAAATATACGATTTTTGTTCACCATCACCTTTGCAACTTCCACATGGATCACTTCGAGGGCGGAGTAATTCGGAAACCTGGTATTTGGAAATGCTGGTGGAGTTAAAAAAAAAGAATGCAATGTAGAGGTTACTGCATGTTTGCTACCACGATTGTATTACGTAGTCGTTACTTTAAAGAAGTGCATTTCAAATACGCTGCCGCTTAAAGCTGGAATCACAGTAGCCCGTCAAACATTACACATCAGCCCTACTTGACGTCACAGCACAACTAAATTTCATATTATATATCTTTTTGAGTGTTTATAACACCACGAAAGTAACTGCCTGACAAGTGGGGTACTATATTTTAAAATCCTGAAACGGCAAGTAATCCTTTTTAATATCCTATATTTACGGTTTAAACACTGCGATAAAGTGCATGATTATCTACTTTTGACAATGTTTGAGTTGATACGAGAGGAAATGTATTTAAAACCATATCGAAATGAGATCTTGGCGTCAAGTTAATTTATTATTTACTACAATGGGAAATTTTGTTTTGTAATGTTGTATTTGCTTCTCTTTTCGCGCACGGTCGAGCCCTATACGACGGAAAGTAGGAACAGAATCTACTCCTATCGGGCCGTCGGGGCTGTGATTTTGTCGCCCGACGTCACAGCGACCTTGATTTTCATTGGCTGCGACTTTTATTTCGTCGTGTCGAGTTCGTCGGGGTATTGTAACTGCAGCAATAGTCAAGTCGTATTCCAATTACGCGGACGCTTTATCAGTAATGTTTCCAAACAGCCAGAGGAAATATAAAACTTGTTTCAATTTTTTACATTTATTATAGAGATAACTTCACCCCACCCTTCCTTAACCCAAATAATAAAAAATACTTAAATTTAAAAATTAAATAATATTAAAAACTAAAAAAATTATAGACCATGAGGAAAATGTTTAGTAACTGGATTAATACATCTTTGAAACTGGCACAGTTAGGAAATTCTTATACATTTATTTTTTATTTTTAGCAGTGTCGGAATATTGTAAAACAATTTTCGTCAACCATATTCTAAAATAAATCAATAAAATATCTTTTGATTTTATATTTTACGTTTGAAAATGTTACAATTGTAATTTTTTAATTTAACTACACTAACACAATAATAACTTTTTTTTTTTTTTTTTTTTTTTGAAAGATGTAAAATAATACAACTTCTTTGTTCTCCGGTGCCTTAGAGCACTTTTTTTTTCTGAAGTGTCCAGTGTTGCCAAGGCATGAAAATCCTAAGTTGCGAAATGTCCTACTTAGTTGCGAAATGACCCATAGTTAGAAAGAAATATTATGGGTTTTGTTGCAGGCCTCTGTATTTTATCTATCAGTGTATTGGACACGAACCGCACTGGAATTGAATACAGACTGTTCCTCGAAAAAAAACTTGAGACTTCCTCAAAAAAAATCTAATATTTTTTTGTACCCGCTTTTATTGACTGTCTCCTCGAGTCCTTGAAAATATTCGTTATTACTCAAATTTTTTCTTTCATAACGAAAGGGGGTTTGCTAAGCCCATTGTTCGCTCAATGCCACTATTTCGACATAAATTTCGAAACGATAACGAAGCTAGACGTCAAACACTCGTACAGTTGACTTTTTTTTTTTTTTTTTTTTTTTTTTTTTTTTTTTTTTTTTTTTTATCTATCGTAGTTTGGTAGTCACGCCCTGGATGAATTCGAGTCAATAGCTAATCAGTAGAGATGATGGTTTATTGCGAGAAAAGTTGACTGTTTGCTATGATTCAACGCACTGTACACATGTCCGACAATTTTCTTTCCTTATTGGCCGTCAGGTTTGTATGAAGCTACTATGATTAGACCAATGATGATTCTTATACTGTAACGCAGAACGTTTGTGATTGACCTGCAGAGAACCTAGCCGAGTCGAAACCTTGGTCATCCAGTCATAAAGGGATAAACCAGTGTTATCGAAAATATGCTGGCTTGAAATATTTTTTTTTTTGCGATTTTCCATCATCCCTACTAATCAGCTAGAAAAACACGATCGGGTCCCGCGCTACCTGCTCTGAGGTAAAACTGGAGAATCGGCAAATGTACATACAACTAACTGAGGCTTGAGTACATGAGGGATTGTGCCGTCTAGCTTGCTGCCAAATGAACCCGTGAAATGTCCGTGTTTCTACTTACGAATACGTTCCGATACACATATTCCATACTGTATACATACGTGAAAAAAATATTTCCACTCCGCTTCTACTTTTTTTTTTTTCAGCAAAATCTCATTAGTAGAGACCTGAAGAATTCGCGGATTCATTTTTGGAACGTGCTTTTATATAACTTCAGCCATTGGCCCACACGGTGTTTGCCACATCCTGCCACCACGCTGGTCCAATCGTCGCCTTCCACCGTGGCAGCAAACAACCAATGCACAGTTGATATCGGCATATTTGTACATAAGACTGTAGAGACTAGTCTGCAGGTCGTGGAAATAGCGAATTTTTAGGTCTCTACTCATTAAGCCTAAGTGGGACAAATCCCACGACCCGGTAACACTGATTGTATTTTAAAAGCTTCAGTTGTAGGCGGGGTTATGTTATGGTAAAAGTCATGGCACACTTATCCCAGATTACACGCGTTCTTTAAGAACTTGAGTGAGTCTGAGAACGGGTTGGCAAAGGCGTCGTCTTCGAGGCAAGTGTTTCTCTCTCCTCGTGGGAGAGGAGAGAGCGTGAGAGAGATGGAGCTCGTGACAATGGAGAAACGAGCGAAGGGCGCTCATTTAGGAGAGTGTGCTGTCATCGCCACCGAACTTTCGCAGGCGTTAACAAGTGCAGTGCACGCACTAAGAAATTATTCGTAAAATTACCATACCAATGTACATGCGAATAGTGAGAAAGAAAGTGCGAATGGTAAACTATTATCCCTGATACATTAATGGTTTCGTTCCTACATTCGCTCACGAAACAGTAAAATGCGTATGGAAGTCGTCTACCTTGTATTCGTGGTTACTTCGCGCTTTTTTGAAGCACTGCTCAAGTTCTACTTCCAGGATATTCCTCCGCCTCGGACAAACTAAGCTTAGCTAGGTCTAGAAAATTACACCGAAGGACAACGCACTAAATTCTTGCGCACTTAATCGTAATCATATTTCGCATGAGAACTACTCTTTGCACCCTAACTCTTAATCAGTGAGAATTTTCACTGATTCATACGAAGTACCAGCAGTTTTCATTTACTTGTTGCCCGCGTGTCTTCGTCAGAAGACATCTTCTTACTTGGCTGGCGAATCGTAACTTCGATACTGCACATCTGTGATGAGCGGGAAAACACTTAGGCCGTGGCCCAATTCGCCGAGAAAGTATGCTCTCGCTCACTGTTGACCCTCTCTGCTGTCCCAACTCCGAGGAGAGAGTGCGAGAGGAAGAGTGAACAACGACGTACACTCGGTGCTCACTCTCGCGCCCTCTCTGGCAGCCGTGATGTTTTCAAGTATAACCTCAAATACCCAGCCATATATTTTGTTGTTTCTTAAGCAGTGTTAGAAATATTTTATGAACTTAACATAATAATTAAGATTGTGAAGTGTGTATTAACAACAATATTCCATTTGTAATGGAGCATTACAAATTATGATATTACGTTCACCTTTCATTTAGGTTAATTGTGTGCATATTATTAAATACTGTGATTTGCACATAACAATTGCGTTTTTAATCATACAAAATTGTAACACCTTAAAATAAGTTACTAGTTCATCAAAGACTGTACATTTCTTCAAGGAAAGTGAAAGACCAGCAATATTTTATTTCTCACTATTTATTACGTTTTCTGTCAGAGAAATAATGCCGAAGGCTTACAGAGTGCACAAGTCTCAATTCGCTAGAGTGAGCCTGAGTGTGCCACAGTGAGATTGGCGAGAGAGAGTGAGCACACTTTCTAGTTGAGATACGGCCTTGACACCTAGATCATCCAACCACCATGTTTATTACTATAGTCAATTCACGATTGTTTTACACTTTTCTTAAGCCCTGCTAAAGTTATACTTCCAGAGTATTCCTCCGCCTTGTGCACACTAAGGTTAGCCAAGTTTGGAAAATTACACAGAGGGACAATGCACCGAATTCGTGAGCACTCAGTTGTAATAATATTTTGCAAGATTACTATGTCTTACTAGGTGCTAGCAACACACATGTTTTCTCATACTTTCTATTCATATTTATTATAAATGAAATGTTATGATTTATTTATAAAATATAGATAAAACTTCAATTTAATGAAAAATTAGATACTTTAATGTTAACACACGTATAAAACGGTTGTGGTTGTGATACATGGCGTATTTGGGAAGTAATTGTATTGTATTGTAAAGAGCTTTTTAACGTCCCCCGGTTTTATGCTTGACAGCTTGGCAGGGGGCGACTTACATTCTAGCTTATAACCTAACTTAAACTAAGGCCCACGCCTTGCCCGGGATTCGAGCCCAGAGCCTCCCGCGCCCCATGTCGGTGGCGCACCAACCGACTGCACCACGGGAGGTCGGCTTTAGGAAATAACTAAACACGTCATCCATGGGGCGATTTTTTTTCAGAGGTTCGATTCAAAAAGTGTGAATAAACCGCGCCATGCACCATAGATAGGCGGGAACCTTAATGTCTGTGATGGAGCCTGGTCTGCGCATGCGCTGTGCAGAGGTGACCCTGGAGACAGCTTACTGGCAGAGTCGCCGCGGGCTACGACTGCCAGTCGGTGAAGAAACTGAAAGCAATCGCTGCGGCCAAGGACGACCGTTATAAACAAACGTTCTCTTCCAAGGTTCCCCCCTTTGCACCTCACCCGAGTGTCGTCGCCCTCAAGGGACGGTGGGCCAAGAGGAGGTGGGGGTGGGGGGGACACCGAACTCCCCGAGCCACGGCATAGACGTTGCCCGGCGTATGTTGTCTAAAGCCCAGGGGCTTTCTGTCAAACTGCTTCCAATAAGTTTGGTCAAATGAAGTGTTGGCCAGTTACGACGTCATCGAAACATCATAAACGTCGCATACTTGACTGGAAAAAGTTGGATGCCTTCAATTTCCATCAAACATTTGAAATTGGACCGGTTCAAAAATTTATTTGATGTTTGACGGTCTCAGTCAATCAGAATCGTGCACGACAAATATGTACGCCACGAAACTTTAAAATAACGAACAATTGCTGGACACGAAGTAGGTTATAAAGATCATTAAATTATGTAACTGTGTGGGCATGAATGCTCTTTTAAGTGAATACTGCACATGCTATTGCGAGCTCGGGGGCATTAAATTTCATTGTGCAGGAAACAACTCTGATAAATAAAAATTTAATTTAGTAAAGAAGCGAAAATAAATTACAACATCCCTTACATTTCTTTCTGTAATGGACCGCATGGAAAAACAAAAGCAGTATTTCACTATGAAAATAGTTTTAAAACAATAATTCAAACTAGATACCCCCAGTAAAAAAAAAAAAAAATAAAAAAAAAAAAAAAAAAAAAAAAAAAATCTGACAGTGTGATACATTTTCAAACACATTCAAGATTATTTGATAACATTTGTTGGAAGGAAAAATTTGATGGCCGTATTTTGTCCTCAAATTTTGTTGTCAAATATGGCTAAAGGCAAAAACTTCACAGTGTGACAGGTGCTTAAAGAATTTTTGCCTAGAGGCACGTAGCCTAAAGGCGTTTCTCCTACATCATTTTTTATAACATCCGTTGGCCTACATGCGTTCTAGATACATTTCAGCAGCGTGGAGAGATCTGGGCTGCTCGTAACATGGAGGTCTTGAAAGCCGATGAGGGTGAAGCGAGGTATGGAGCAGCTCTGCAATGCAAGGGCGGGGGAAAACAGGAGATCCCCGAGAAAACTCGCCGACTAGCGGCACTGTCCGGCGCGATTCCCACTTGCGAAAAGCCTGGGAGTGGCCCAGCGCTGGTTTGGAGAAAAGTGTTACAACGTACTGCTGACCAGTAACGCCATTTTGCAGGCGAGTGCAGCTGCAGTTTCGCAGGACAAGCCGCTGTTTAACTTGTGTGTTTTTCAAGTCTTATATGCCTTTATGATCGACTTAACATTGACAATTGACTGTATACTGAGAATATGACTCATTGTTTTTAAGGATATTGGTTTATGGCTGCAATGTACGGGCTCGTGCACGCCTGACTTAACATATGGTTATAGTTGTTATATCCCAAGCGGATGGATATGTACTTTCACACTTCAAAGCTTCGTGAGTGAGTGGAATGATTAAAGGCAAAAATCTAACCACTGTAAGAAGTACTATTAATATTTACTAATCCTTTCAACTTTTTACAATATTAACATTCTTTAGAAAAAAGTCTTACAACTTTCAATACATACTATTAAATCGTCACCATACTGGCATCAGTTCACGTCAGAAGCTCGTCTAAGTCACGAATTTTACATACTTCCTATCACTAGCACTTCAGCTCGACAGCTACATGCTGCACCTTCCGCCACTTACTAGTTTCTCTCGCCACTTACTAGTTTATCGCGCCACTGACTAGCTCCTCTCGCCACTGACTAGCTCCTCTCCCCACTGACTAGCTCATCTCGCCACTGACTAGCTTCTCTCACCACTGACTAGCTCCTTTCGCAACTGACTACCTTCTCTCACCACTGACTAGCTCCTCTCCCCACTGACTAGCTTCTCTCACCACTGACTAGCTTCTCTCGCCACTTACTAGCTCCTCTCGCCACTGACTAGCTCCTCTCACCACTGACTAGCTCCTCTCCCACTGACTAGCTCCTCTCCCCACTGACTAGCTTCTCTCACCACTGACTAGCTTCTCTCCCCACTGACTAGCTCATCTCGCCACTGACTAGCTTCTCTCACCACTGACTAGCTCCTTTCGCCACTGACTACCTTCTCTCACCACTGACTAGCTTCTCCTTTTTCCTTCCTAGCCCAGTTCTTATATTCAGTAACTAGAACTATCCAGTTTAGAACAACTTATTTTTCTCTTACATCAAAATGCAAACGTTTCATCAAATTTGTGGGACGTTGACCACTACATGTTTCCCCGGGCACAAATCGCCCTCTCAAACAAACTTCTGTGAAGTAATATTTTGATGTGAAATTACCACTGAGGTCCGTCTGTAGGAACAACTTGTTGTACAGGCTCTGGTGCTTCGCGATCACCTGGCTTTCTCACGCTTACAATTTCCTAACACGAACCAACACTCAGAGAATATGTTTTACTACCTTTACAATATACAACATTTAGGGGAGAGTTGCCTTTATCGTGCCACTTTTTACATTTGCAATTTTATCTGTCTGAAAAGAAAAAATACAAGGTTTTATGAATTTGTATCAAAAAGTACGACTATTTATGGGTACATTTATGTGGGTTACATTTCAAAATTTAGCGACGGGGAATAAATAAAGAACATTTCGTAACAGACTGCAACTGGTACGATATAAAAATCTGGTCTCCTAAATCGTACCCCCTATGTCCTAAATCGTACCACAACATTATAAATTAAACCAAATGAGAGAACAAACAAGACAGCATGTAATGACACACATGATTATTGTAGTATTTAAACACTAATAAAGTTTGATTATTTTCTACGGTAAGTACAAGAAATATTCAATTATTTACAGACTACACAAACAAAATGTTTCAGTTCTGACTCCGTACAACTCTCATGAACCCAGGATGCGCACACTAAACACTAAACCTTATCTTCCACAAATGTTTCTTCACACACAACATTACCAGTCGTCACGTTGTAAGACACTTTCTATGTCGATCGGAATATCACGCTGTAATGAAGTGGATGACTGGTGTAAATTTGTGATCTAGGCCTTGGTTTCTTCCTGCAGATGTAGAATATTTCTTCGTTGTAGGCCTAGGTCGTTAGTCTTTCTCTTCTTAATACTGGGCTGTGATAATTGTAGGTCAGTTGGCACGTCCTTTGCGATTTTCGTTTTTAACTCTTTTACTTTCGCCTGTGCCACTTGCAACGCCTTCGCCAACTCCAAATTGTTTTTGTATGGACTGCTTGTCAAAACACGTGCCCGTTGGGCCTTTGCCAACCTACATCTTTTGTTGGGTTTAGGAATCGGTGAACGTGGTTCAATAGACACGCCGAGATTACAAGAAATGGTTTATGTTACATCAGGGCCAGTTGCATCACTTGGTTTTTTCATACAAAAGGACATTACTTTCATCTGAGTTGGGTGACTCGTTAGTGGCATCTTCAGTGGGCCTTGAAGATGCACACAGATCAGCATCTTCATTGACTGGTGTAGGATCATCTGTTTGCTTAAGGTACTCGGCTGAACGTATGACCCTGACGCACTTATGCAACTCACCACTGTCAAGTTCACACCTATTTCTCTACTAGAGACTGAACCCACCTGGCATTTTCCTTTCTTAGCTAAAACCTTTTGGCATTTGTTTTGAACAGTACTAACGCCTGTTTCATCCACATCAAATAGGCGGGTCGCATCGATCTTATTTTCATCAATGACTTTCTTTAATACGTTAAAAAATTCGCCAACATGTTCCCTATTGAACTCCCTTGCTCGAGCCATGGATGTTGCTTCTGGTTCACGTAATGCTAACTTTTTATGACGCGCTAGGAAAGGGCGAAACCACTTTTTACCCGCAATTTGAGTATCTCGATTAAAGTTATGTGGAATGCGTTGTGCTCTGCTATCTGATATGCCAGATTGCGTACATCGTTAATCGTGACTCCAAAAAGTAGTTCTTCCAATTTTTAAATTTATTCTACTAATTGATTTTCTATTTCAAATGGCAAGGTAATAAATAGCCCGTCCAAGCGCCTCCGTACCGTCTTTAGCAATTACGTTTTTACATTCCAAATGGCGCTTTAGCGTTGGTTTTGTAATGCTGTACTGGCGGGAGCACTCGTTGAACCCTGTGTTCCCATTTCTGTACGCTGCCAAAGCCCTTTCAATGTCTGATTCACCCCAGGCGCCATATTTACTTTTCGCCATTCTGTAACACACAGTTAACACGTGTGTTACTTAAGTTTATTAAAAAAAATTTAATTGATGCAAATAAATTGCAAATATAGAACTTCAAATAATATGATATCCCAATTCGTACCGGTAGGAATTAGGAACCCCACCCGTGGTACGATTTAGGCAACTGCGCACAACTTCACTCTTTACGTCATATCTAACCTAAAACAAGTGCCTCGCTACAAAGCGACCAGCCGTTACGTTCAATATTACTTACACCACAATGATAACTGCATGAAATCCAGTAACACTTACCTTGAAGTGCTGTATTATCTTACATATGGAGTAGAAAAACGACATCAGCAAACACTCAAACAATATAACTGAAATAAAAACGCAACACGTGCTTACACTGACGAGTTATTTTCACGGACTGCTCAATGTATCTAGTAGTTCAAGTATTCGCCGTGAGAGCCCTCCACTAGTCCTGCTTTATAGAAAACCAACGGCGGTGCGATTTCGGCAACTTTCCTCTAATATTTACTTAATTGCTAGTACACTCACAAGTCACGACATACTGTATATCTTAAGTACAAGTCAACACGAAGTAGCCTACAAGATCACAACGACCGTTTTGTTAGCGGGAAACTGTATTTGCATGTTGGATTTAGGTTATGCTGTGTTGTGAAATCGTACGAAGTGAACTGTTAAATCGGGGGGACAGTATTATCGGGTATTTAAAGAACTGTTCTCCGCATTGTTCTAGTTCTTGGAAGAGGTTATTAAGTTCGCTTATATTAAACTCTTTTCAGTTTTATTGGTTGAACCGCCCAACTTTTTTTTTTATGGTAATACTAGCAGTAACCATGAATAATAAAATATGCTGCAAATAATTTCTGCCCGTGTCCATTTTTCCTGGCTATATAGACTGCATTATTTCCCTACGATTCTGATTGGCTAGACTTAACAGTTTATATAGTATATTCACGGTAAAGTAAAGTGACGAATAAACACAACCTATACATTTCACCATTCCCAAAAGTCATCATTTGAACTGAAGCAGCCACAAAATTTATTTATTAGTGGTTAAAGCCATTTCGAAGGGCCTTAAAAAGTGCTCACTTTACCATGAACAGCCTATAGATAAATCGTAGACTGCTGAACTAATTTTCCGTGTGCTTGTCAGGTCGTAAGTACAATTCTTAAATCATCAGTACTGAATCGTAAGCCAACCTTAACCCCTTAACTTACTAGCACGCCAGAAGTCCATTGTTGGTAGTTGCCGATGCCTTAGACCAAACTAATAATTCCTTCTACAGATTCCATTAAGTACACAAGGAATTAGCAAGTACTTTCAGACTAAAAATATCGTCTTTTGCAACATCTTGTGTAGTCCGCATAATTTTCGGATGGACACTTGGCTTGGTCGAGTAGCAGTGTTGCCAATGCTGATGTTAATGTTAACCCGCATGTACAAGCTAAAATACCCGCTTCTACTCACAAGTCGGCAAAAAAATTTACGGGCAAAGAAAAAAAGCATTTAACATACTAGACAATGGTGAATTTCGTGTGCGTAGGAGACGTGTGCATAAGGAAGCGTACATGTAAAATGAAGAAAAGCGCGGTTTATAGAGATATTCTTATTTGTGAAGCCAGCGTAACATTTAAAATTATCACAAATACATTTAGTGAAAACTGACTGACATTCTACCATTGAGATCACAGACTGTAGCTGATGGCATAAATTCGCTAATGAGCTGTATCCTTAGTGCAGACAGTAGAAAAGGCAATGGAACCGATTATGTAACCTTTGTGTTGGTTGGTTGATTAATTTGACTTTTTATTTCACTCCGTTGATCTCATAGATTGCCTAGACGTTTAGAGGACAACTGGCACATGAAGTATGTCAATTTGTTACATTATACGGCAATACTATCACTACTGTTACACTTGTGACTATATGTATATATTTTGTACTGTGACAAAATCGCAGTTCTCAGGTAATCACGCTGTTACTTCAAAATATCGGTTAGTAGCCAAATTGCTATCTTTACTGTGTCAGACGTAAAAATAAATGAAGCTACGGGTCTTATAGACCCTTAAAAATACTAATTCGGCGAGCCAAGATTGCGAAAATACTAGTAGAGAAAACGATACACTGAATATATATATATATAACTAGTATAAAATAATAAACCAGCATAATAACAAACAATAACATGTTTCATTGGTTACAATTCACAGCAGTAATATTAGCATCGAGTTGTGCAAAAAATTATGTATGCAGCATTTACTGTACATTGTTGCTAGTGCATACAGAAACTTTATCGAAGCGATTAACAAAAAACAAGTTATTTTATTTGATTACATTCTGCCATCTATCGGCAGCCATAGAGGTCGGGTAATGTTTTCAAGTCGCTTGTTCGAGTTGACTTCATGTATGTACACCTATTCCATTTTTTCATAGACGAGGCCTATGGGTGGCCCATGCAATAAATAAACATAAAATCAAATATCATGAGAAAGGCACAATTCAAACTTAACAAATAAAACTGATAGCAACATATAAATAGTCAAAGAAGTTAAAAAAAAGACACGCATGTTATGCATTATGTTATACTATAATTATTACTATACAACAAGCCAGTTTCAAGTTAGGTAACCAACATTTATAAAATAAATCAAATAAGTACATTTTTGCATATAAGTAAAGATAAATAAATGCAAACACTGAACCTGGTCCATTACTAGAATCAAAATATTGGGGATGTAAGTAATATTTTATCTTATATTTATATGATTTTGTGTCACAGAAGCAAAGATCTTTATATCGAGGTAAAAGGGAGTTAAATATCTTTATGTTAGAGGGGCAGAGAGGCTGTGGGGAAATACAGGTTACTGGTGCATTTTGTTTTATAATTATGAACTTGATGCTGTGCGGTGAGGTGGTTGAGTGGTGAGGAGCGGTGAAAGTTGAGGTTAGGAAAGTTGGAAAATTTACTGTTACCCAGTAGACGCCAGACATCGTCAGCGCGAGGTCAATGTTGCGGTAGAGCCGCAGACTCTGGAAGATATCTGGATAGTAGGCGGATCACCACGGCGTAATCCTCCGTCGTTGACGTAGTCAACCTCATACTAAATATTATAAGTTGACTATGTTGTTTGTTAAATGTTGAGCCTATTCAGGCTGGACCACACATCTCTAATGAACTGATCAGTTATAACTATTACGCACTGGACTCGATGAACCACACAAATACGCTGGGTGAAAAGGTAACACTTTTTGTAGCGTTTTGAGGTCCCGTGCCCTGAAATGGCCGTACAAATAGCCTCCACGTGAGTGGGTCCTGTTGCAAGTTTCCAATCTGTTATTTACCACATGCCATCGTTCTACATTCTGCGTCGCACAGTTTGCTTTTTTGCGATTGTGCAAATGTACAATCTGCTTGCGCATTATCTACCTTCCAGTATAGGTCGGACGTTCAAATGCTGTTGTCTACAACGTTCACTTGATGTAGGCTTGTTTCATGTAGGGGCTCCTGCCTGTCCAAGGGTAGTATCTCATCCCATTCTGCATTGTCATGCAGTATTAAAAAATAAATAATACACGTACATTCCATCACCCGTATGTTTTTCGTGAATATACATCAATTCTCCTCTAACGGAAGAAGCTTGCATTGAGCTGCTGGGTTTGGCCCTTTTGCGCGAGGTTACTCGGTATAAAAGCCACACGATGAATTAAAGTGAAATTGTTCCCCTGGGCGATGCAAATCCTAGGGGAGGAGAGCAGGTATCTCCGGTGCCGAAAAGTAAAAACGTTCCGATTAATTAATAAAGACTATTGCAAGCTAGGTGATTGGCTTGAAAACAATGCCGGCCACCGGAGGGCGTTCATGACGTAGCCTAGCCCTCGCGAGTCCCACATGCTACTGACTGTTCCATCGCAGTGCGAGAACCTCCCTTTGGCGGGTTAGCACGCCATGCCGGAACTACTTTCTGGTACACTTGCTAATAAAATATATCAAAACACTTCACACTTGCAATTTTAACACTTCATAAAAATACTCTGCGATATTTAACACTTTGTGGACTATGCTCGAGTATAGCTCGAGCAAAGCTAATTTAAAAAATTCTTTATTATTCAGAACAAAACTCGCATCGATATGTAGTCTTTGTTCGGCAAGTGCTTAATACGACCTCACATGAACACGACAATGCAGTAATAATGATATGGCCAACAATAGAATTTATTTTATATCCACTCAAAGGGAAATGATTAATTGAAAATACTTTTACACGATAAAGTACATTTGATTTGTTCAATATCAGCTCGGCTCTCCACTGGTTGATGACCGGCCAATAATGAACGATGTAAAGTGCAGGTTAGGGACCGGTGTGGTATGGATCAATAGGACGATGGTGAGTTCTAACACGGACGCCAACAGAACCGGTATTCTTGCGGCAGTGGATATATGTGACTCACTTCTAATTTGTCGCCAGTAAATGTGTGCCGTCCTCAATGTGCCAAATGAAACCACAACATCTGTAAAAAGGGTGCAATGAGATGAAGGGGATACATGTGATATGTAAACAACAGACACTTGCAGATAAATACTTTAACCCTTTAAGGAGTATTCACGTATATACACAGGCCAGTGTCTATATGAACATTTCTTTGCTCTTAAAGACAAAATTCTCACTATTATAGTTCCACTGTGTTGCGGTATTTTATCGGAATTTAAGTAAAAAATTATAACTACTCAACATTGTAGTTCATAAGAATAAAATTGTTTTTTTTTTAGTAATTTCTCAAATGAACACAATTTACTGTATAACATATTATATCTGTCGCAACACATTAATTGACGCACAGTCAAAGCGTGACTTCGTTGGCTGACGACCAGCCAATGATAAAGCTTGCAGAGTATACTAAGCGTGCGCGGTGTAGCCAGGACCAATAGTAAGATAGTAAGTGGACATGAAGAAACCAACACAACAGAAACTGCTGTAGTGGAGGATATAGGCAGCTAACTTCAACCTTGTCTTCAGTGCCATTTAAGTTTTGCCATCCTCAAAGGGCTAATAAACAGTAACACTTGATAC
This sequence comes from Dryococelus australis, assembly GCA_029891345.1. NCBI lineage: Eukaryota > Metazoa > Arthropoda > Insecta > Phasmatodea > Phasmatidae > Dryococelus > Dryococelus australis. Next base: position 17,475,622 of record CM057006.1, on the reverse strand, counting down.
CGAATTTCATAGGGACGTCTCTGTAGTCCCCTGAATCAGGGTTCATGTGGCATATGCTGTTAAGCCCTGTAGTGGAGGATATAGACAGCTAACTTCAACCGTGTCTTCAGTGACATTTAAGTTCTGCCAACCTCAAAGGGTTAATAAACAATAACACTTGATACCGAATTTCATAGGGACGTCTCTGTAGTCCCCTGAATCAGGGTTCATGTGGCATATGCTGTTAAGCCCTTTTTTTGGGGCGCCCTGTTTGCACGTTGCATTGGATTACACCGGTTCATCACTATGGTGCACTATCGACAGCACACTCCATGCATCGCACCAATGCATCACCCACACATGGTGGAGTGTGCATGTCTGCTGCACCATGGATTTGTGCGCGTCGGGAAGACGGTCTAGGGAGAGGGGAATGCGGTATGCGGCAAACATCAATTTTTAATTTTAAACTGTCTAAATTATTAGAGAAAAAAAACTTAAAGTTAATTGGATATATTGTCCTGTAAGAGTGAGAATTTTCTCATTTTTGAAGAGTTGTCTGTATTCTAATTACCTTGTTTTGAAGCAAGAATCCTAAAAACTTGGCCACTGTTAGCTGTGCTTCTCCAAAACATTATTCCATAAGAAAGAACAAAATGAAAATACGAGAAGTATATTTGTTTGAGTGAAGCCCTGGCGACCAGAGGAGAAAGATACCTAAGTGAAAAGCAAACAGAGTTGAGTTCGTCAGCAAACATTTAATGTGTTTTTTTTTCAACTCAAATTATCATCCAACTGCAAACCAAGAAATATTGTTGTATGTACAACTGCAAGTTTTACCTCATTATCTATCCTATTTTACCTCATAGTTTTACCTCATTATCTATCCTATTTTTACCTCATAGTTTTACCTCATTATCTAGCCTATTTTTACCTCATAGTTTTACCTCATTATCTATCCTATTTTACCTCATAGTTTTTTATGGCACGTAAGGAACTTGACATAATTGGTCTTTTCCTTATCAAGAACAAGTTTACTTGCTAAAAATCATTAAGGTACTATCGAAAGAACTTCTTGTGATCTTTCATTCATTTTATCGTTAAATTTTGTATTTATGAGAAGACTAGTGTCATCTACTAATAGAACAACATCCGCATCAGACTGTATGTACGCTGGAAGATCATTAATAAAAAATAAGAAAAGCAAGGGACCTAATATTGAACTCTGTTGTACACCATGTTCAATATATTCATAAAATGACATAACGTTTTGCAGCAAGTTTTTGTCTGAGATAACAATTTTTTTGCTTACGTTTGGTATAAGGATAACATTTTATCAAAGAATTCGTATTATTTACACCATACCGCGTAGTCGAAAATTCACCGGTGCATCTGTCGGTGTACACCGGAGGTTCGAAAATTACTTATTCCGTTGATTCCGGTTGAACCGATTGATCCACCAGCTCAACCGGCCGTGCACCAAAACATCAACCGATGAATTTTCGAACTCTCTCTCTCTCTCCTCTCTCTCTCTCTCTCTCTCTCTCTCTCCTCTCTCTCTCTCTCTCTCTCTCTCTCTCTCTCTCTCTCTCTCAGAAAAATATAGTCAACACACCCACAGCGCGGACGTCGAGTTTTACAAATGGGAGATAAAATTTCAAATTTTACGTGTAATGGTAGTAATATGTGTTTGAAAACAGACGAAAACACCGCTAAAAATCAATCTTATGTTCGAAAAATGCCTCAACCGGTGTACAGCGGTCTATCAACCACTGGTGGATTCATCGATGAATTTTCAAAAACGCAGATAGATTAGAAACACTAAGAAACTTCAATGGGCCAAGTAATAGTCAGTTCATATTTATATCTGATTACAAAACTTTTTTTGCCTCTGAGAACAGAATACCCTCATTGTACCCGAAACTGGTAAATTCCCCATTTTTTTACCCGCAAGTTCGGGTAATTATCCGCACATTTGCAACTTGCATAGGCTATTCACGGCAAAGTGAGCACTTTTTAAGGTCCTCCAACACGCACTAACCCTTTATAAATGTGTTTTATTGCAGCCTCGGGCCTTAAATTATGGGATTTTTTTTAAGGTATACACTTTGTTTATTAGTAACGTGGCAGTGTTTTCATTAGAAAGTGGCGGAAAGATAAAAATTGGCTCAAGCAATTTCTACTAACAAACGCAACTTCCAACTTTGCTTACCCTCCACATGTATTTACTATTTTATAATACCTAACATTAGTTATAAAAATGGAAACGAAATGGGTGTAATGATAATTAAACTGGATATTATTTTGAAATATATTACAAATTATAGGAAAACTCCCATTTTCCCGAACACTTTCATCTACTTTCCAAGGAAATGTAGGACTGGAGGACGCAAACAGAACGACTGATTACCCTGCCGAAGGAACCCGGTCGAGCGTGTGGCGTGCTGTTGCTTGCGAGTTCGATTTATCGCTAGTCGCTTCCATTTGTGGAAATAAATACTAGATAGCAGCACTGTGCGTGTACAGTACGGGAGTTACGGAAACTCTGTTTCTCGAATCGGAAACGGGAAACTCAGAATTAAATGCGTTTAAAGTTACGGCGGAAACTATAGAGAGTCAAACATTTCCGATATATATATATATATATATATATATATATATATATATATATATACGGCAAGCATTGCTTTCCTCGCGTCTATGGAATAAACGCCGCTGCTAGTAGGTGAGCCTCGTCACGAACTGGGAACTGGGTCAGTCAGGGGAGAAGATAAGATGGAAGGAGGTAGTGTCGGACGAGGGGGGGGAGGGAGAGAGAGAGAAAGCCGCGGTAGCTGAGAGACGCGAGAGAGAAGGCGTGCGAAGGGCAGACAGCCCGAAGCCAAGTTTAAGCGGTAGAGACGAAGAGGAAACCTCATAAGCGGAGAACTACAGCTTCTTACACAATAGAAATCTTTAGCATTTGACTTTAGGTTTCCTTTCCTCTGACGAAAGCACCATTACATAATAGAATCGTAAAGTCAGAGTTCAGACATTTGAACATCGATTCTGGGAGCTTCGTAAAAATGTGTATCTCGTTATGAAAATAATTATGATAATATCCAGGAATGCATTTTACATAACTTATTTAAAAATAGGCTTAAAATTGATATTAGAAGTTTATTTCAAAACAAAAAAAAAAATCTCATTTGTTTACTTCATTGAAGTATGTAAATTCATATATTTCCTCTTCACATTATATTCGTTTACCTTCGTATAATATACCGAGATTAAAACCGCACTACAGTAAAATATCGCACTTTCCACATAACCTCTGTTAGAGTTTCGACAAAATGGCTGCTTGAATTCGACTTTAAATTTCAACTTTTCGAAATCGTAAAGTGCTTGACTTTACCTTTGACGGTTCCATTGTGTCAAGCTCCATGAGAAACAACATGTCGGAAAGCTAACGTAAAGTCAAATGTTAAGTTTTCAAATGTGCAAGGGCCTTACCTCGCTGAGCGAGCGCTCTAGGATTACCACACCGCAGCACGTGGCGCTAATTCAGCACCTGGTAAGCATTCCAGAAGAAAAGAAATGAAATCGACACGAAGTATAGGCTGTTCACGGTAAAGTGAGCACTTTTTAAGGCCCTTCAAGAATTTTCCTTTCATCCAATCCCCACCTTCCTGCTGTTTTTTTTATATTATAAACATTGCAATGTAACCAATAAATACAGTGCATACGTGTCACCAACCTAAAAATCTATAGCACGAGGCTGCAATAAGATATATCTATTAGTGGATAAAGCCTGTTGGGAGGGCCTTAAAAAGTGCTCATTTTACTGTGAACAGCCTATAGTCAAGAAATCCCCAAAACAAGCAGGGTGTAAATAATTTTTTATTTGTCGTGAGGAAGGGGGGATGGCAGGCAGAAACTAACTTCGTTCACCCTCCCTCCTCGGCTCACCGGATAAAGTTTAGAGTTGTTCCACTAACTCAGGGACGCCTATTGAAATCGATTTCTTAATGATCGGTCAAATCGGTTCCGAAAATACGTCTATGGATCGATATTGAGGCCACCGATTTTTTTCGCCTTCGCCATATTATTTGTAGAATCGTTTTACGATTCAGCGGCACATTTATTTTTCATTTAACGTTATGAATTTTCTAGAATTTTGGACTGTCGTATTTATGAATTGTTAGATGTTTATGGAATTGTCATATTTTTGTCATTCATCGATATTTTAATGCGTTTTTGGTTAATTGTATTTCTAGTTGTACAAGTTGTTCCAAGGATAATGGCACTTCCTAACACATAGAATTGACGTTGTGTTGGTACAACTGGCCAGAAAACTATCAAAAATTAATTAATTTTGTCCGATTTTCTACGCACATCGATAGTCTGTGCCTCGATGTAGATCGATCCATGAAATCGATTAATTAGTTAAATATCGTCATGCCTAGGGTCTATAAGGAACTTGATCCTCACGCAGGTCAAAGTGATTTCCCATCCACATAGTTAATTCTTAATTTACGGTCTACAGTGCAATTACAGTATTTATTCGTAGCTGAGTGTATTTTTCAAGCTTATTATTTCATACGGGTTTCTTTTGTAAAATAAAATATATATTCTGAGTATTCTTTTAAAATTAAACGTTAAGCTGAGAAGGAGAAAGATTTTTGTGGTCTCAAGTCTTGTGGAGTGTTGGTATGCACGCCATGGCATGGCACTTGGTTGAAACCTAAACTAATTAGCACGTTATTTGTAAATATATATAATTATTTTTATTAGCTCTATAAGTTATCTAACAGGACTACGCTGGGGAGTGTGGCATGAGCAATGTTACACTGGAAATTTCTCTGTCCTTGAAAACAGAACTTGCACCGATATACTGTAGATGCATTGTTCCGCTGGCGTTTAACAGGATTTTGCAATAACACTTAGAAGAACAACAATAACTATCATGGCAAAACAGTTTATATAACAATTTGTGCCGTTTCAAATTCTAAGTCTATTACTAAGTGGATTTTGTTATATAGGAAAGTAGCCGAAATGATTATTACTTGTGTACCAGTGCCGCAGTATATTTTGATGTAACTTACGTCAAGCGTATATTTTTAATTTTATATGATGTTTAAGACACTTCACTTGATGGTAAAATTAAAAAAAAACACAAATTTAGGCCTAATAGATGCCGTACTGTGAATGGTCGGGAGATGACTATCATGGACGTGTGTAAAGCCTTCCTTTGCTGTGTTATTATACAAACGTATTATTTACAACCATACAGCACACAGGTATAAACTTAAAACGGCACGATCGATTGCAAATCCTTGTAAACAATAGACAAGGATAAAGGTTGTTCGCGGTAAATTGAGCCATTTTCTAAAGCCCTGCTTAAGATCTACTTGTATGCACATTGTTTATTCTTCCACCATATGCAAATTTTACATTGCTATGGGCCTGATCATTTTATTCGTCCGTCGGACAAATGAAACTGCAATTATTAGGAAATTTAACATTTTATCAATTTGCTAATTCTTACACATGAAATGCATGAAAAACATAGATCAAAAGAAATAATTTCCATGTTCACAAATGTCTACCTAACATTTATAATTCAACGTTCAGTCACGTCGTTATACGCTGTTCACGGTAAAGTGAGCACTTTTCAAGGCCTTGCAAAAATTTTCCTTGTAGTCAGTTTTATTCATCTTTCGGTCACTATTTAATACAATCACTGTCTTCGAATGATAACGCGAATTTTGGACGTCCCTTCCAATTAGCAGACCTGAAGAATTCAGCGAGTTCAATGGCCTGCAGGCTAGACTCCACATTCTTATGTACAAATATGCCGATATCAGCTGCACATTGGTTGTCTGCCGTCACAGTGGAAGGCGACGATTGGGCCAGCGTTCTCCAGGGGGTGTCAAACACCGGATGGACTAATTACTGAGGTTACATAAACGCACGAGTTTTGAATTCTAGCTTGTCCCGAAGTGAATCCGCGAATTCTTCAGGCCTCTCTCTACTCATCAGACACAAGGCCCGTTCCCACATCAAAGGAACCGCCGCGTAATTTCGCCTCTGCGTGCTTGCCTGTTCTGCGACCGCGCCGAACAAAACTAGTATGTTTTTTTTTTTCTCTCCCGCTTTCGTATCGCATCCCCTCCTTTTTCTGATCATGTTGTGACCGTGGCAAGGACACACGAGCTAGTGTGACTGCGATTATCTGGTTCGTGCCGAGCCGCGGGCCAGCTCACACGAGCGTCGTCTTCCGTTGCCTAAAGAGACTCTCTGGCACTCTCAGGTTTCGCAACACGCGCGATTGTCGTCACCTTCCCCTCTGCGACGACACATGCGTACGCACTCGCTGAACTGCATCACGCAGCTTGCCCGTAAAATAACGCCGTCTAAGGGTCCTGTGTACTGAAACGCTTTCTGCGAAATCGTTGTTTGCGCGTAAACGCGTATCTCGGTAAATAAAAGTTATGGAAATATGACATTTTGTGAGAAAAGATAACATAAAAACAACTATCTAAAGCCCTCTTTTTTTTTTTTATTACTTTTGTCATATTGAGTGTATTCTATGAGAAAAAAATCCTTAAAATGGTCAAAATTCGCATTTTTAAAGCTTGCCTATGCACTTTCCTTAAGCGGCAAGAGAAAAACACAAAAATAAGGACGTAGTTCAATCTATGGGCTTTCGTCACGTATAATAAAACCCCTATGTCACATATATAATTTGCACAGTACAGTGTTCCGACGGAAACACTGCACACCTTGCACGTAGGAGCGATGAAGCGCTAGGCGTGCGTGAAACTGTCGACCGTATCGCTTTCTCGCTTCTTGACCTTGGACGCGAATTTCGCAAAAAGATTTCACGCCCAGTTGTATTTCGTAACACTTTTGCTCAGATCGCCTTTCGTGATTGGCTGATCTAGGTGTTAGGCGTCTATGGCGCGTGCTCGTGGATCACAGACGTTCAGGATCGGTGTTATCAAATTCTGATTCGTCCGTCAGGTAGGAAAATGTCTTCTCATAAAGACTCGCGGCCAATAAGTAGGGGTAGTGAAATTTTGCAGAAAGATTTCAGGACAAGTTATATTTTAAAACACTGTGGGGTCGTTTACCTATCTTGATTGGTTGAATTGCATTATGACAGGTGTTAATTGTCTGCACACGAATCACGTAGGAGCCGTGCCGATGTTGCCGAATTCTGAGTGGCCCGGTCAAATATGGAAACGCCTTCTCAAGCTGACAGCAACCAATGGCAATAGACAAACTGCTGCTGGGTTCTTGTAGTATTGATCTACGGCGTTCTCATAATTTTTTTTGCGAAAAATCACTAGCTCTACCAATAAGCAAATGAAAACTGCTGGTACGCCGCTAGGCTATTGAAATCTAGCATGTGCAGAAATATTTTCGCGAAATTCGGGTGTCCCTACTTATAGTTAGAGACTTGAAAAATTCGCATAAATATTTAAGGACAGACTGAACTCAAACTGACTGTGTGTTCGACCAACTTCGGCCATTAGCCGAAAATATGTTTGGCACGCCTCGGAGAACTCTTGAGCCAATAATCCAAGGTCAGCGGTGGAGTGACCAATCTCTTTCGAGGAGATCAAGAAGACACGTGACGTTGTTTGCACTGCAGTGGCCAGTGAAACCACTAACCGTGCTAACTTGTTTATAAGACAGCGGAGTCTATCATGGTACCGAAATATAACGCGAATTTTGCAGGTCTCTACGTGTAGTCTATCCGCTGTGCCTTCACACATTTTACCTGTCGAGTCACCGTGCCCACGATCGTGGACATGTTTATGGGCAGTGAAATTTCGAGACAAGTTATACTTCAAAACACAGTATAGTTGTTTACATTTCTCAATTGACAGGGTGCCACGGTGGCTGAGAGATTAGCACTCTCGCCTCCCAACAAGGCGAACCGGGCTCAATACCCTGCCGGGTCACCGGATTCTCGCAAGTGGGAATCGTGCCGGACGATGGCGTTGGTCGGCGGGTCTTCTAGGGGATCTCTAGCTTCCCCCGCCCCTTCATTCCGGCGCTGATCCATATTCACTTCAATCACCCCCATCGACTCTCAAGACCTCGCTGTTAAGAGCCGTCAGAATGTCTTCACTCACTCGCTCGATTGGGTTTATTATCATTTTACTCTCAGAACGCGAGTAACTTTGGTTCTCTGCCAAAGTTGTTTAGTTCTAATTGATATTTAATGAATCACAAGCATTTAACTCTATGAGGGCGGCACAAATTTACAAGCACCGAAGTCAGTGTTGAAGTGAGCTGCCTATATTCTTCACTACAGCAATTTTAGTTGTGTTGGTCTCTGTATTTCCTCTTACCATCGTCCTATTGGTCCAGTCTACACCTGACACGCATACTGCACTCTGCTGTCTGTTATTGGCTGGCCGCCGGCCAATGGAATCACGCGTTGACTGTGTACCAATTAATGTGCTGAGATATGTAACAGGTTTAACAATCCATCGTTTACATTAAAAAAATGATTAAAAAGGACAATCTTATTCCTACAAATTGAAATGTTGGCTAGTTGTAATTCTTTACTTATATTCCGATAATGTCAAGCAAAATAGTAAAACTATAAGAGCGAAAGTTTTCTTTTCAAGGGTAAAGACATTTCCAAATGAACGTAGTCCCGAATATATATATGTGATTTCTCCTCGAAGGGCCAATACATGTGTCAACGTAAGTGCGCATTAGTTTTGGTAAAATGAATTCATTACTTATATTTTGTCTATAAATTATATTATTTCATAATAATTAATATAAAAGGAGATAAAATAGGTATTTTGGCAATGCGCAGTACGAAATATTTTTTATATAAAACATTATCACACAAAGTGAACACGATTGCGGTGCATCGTCTCGTTGATGAAATTTTCTAGACAGGGGAAAGTTTTGTTTGCATGATGCGGAGGAATATCCTGGAAGTAGAACTTAAAGCAGTGCTTCAGGAAATTTTGAAGTAACCGTGAATGGACTATAAGTAAGAGATGGTGGTTTATCCCGGGAGAAGTTGACTATTTGCTATGATTCAACCTACTATACACGTCCAACAGTTTTATTTTCTTATTGGCTGTCATGCATGTATGAAGGTACAACCTTAGTTCACTGGACCATCAAGGATGATGATGCTGTTAGAGTTGAACGTTCGTGATTGCTATACAAACAACTTAGGCGAGTCGAAACCTTGTCCATCCAATCAAAAAAGATTAAACTACAGCTGAAATGTACAATATGGATTGTATTTCCTTTCACATGAAAGATGATATTTTTGATTGGGAGACTATCGACTTGACACTTCATTGGCTGGTCAGTAATAAACTTTATTCGTGAAGTAAGCGTGTCAAACGTGGTGTTAAACAATATGACAGTAGTAAGCGAGGAATTGTGTTCCTGTAGCGGTAGAAGCAAGTGACACAATTCTAGCTTCTCTTGAATGCCAGTAAATGTACATAGAGTGTAAAGTGATAAAATTACAGGCTGTTCATGGTAAAATTTGCACTTTTGAACGCTCTTCTTGTGATCTACTTGTATGCAGGTTGTGTAATCTTCCGCCTTGTGTAAAATTAACATTGCCATGGGCCTTTATCTGTGTATTCATGCATCGGCCAAGTGAAACTGCGAAGTTATTAGAAAAGTAAGTATTTTATAAATCTGCTCATTTTTACACTTCGCTGTATTTAAAAAAAAATGCGGAAAAAATAACATAAGTTAGCACAAATAGTTACTTAACATTAATATTTTCCATCTATCGTTGCCAACTTTACTGGGTGTATACCACTCAGTACGCCCGTTAAAAGATGCAGGCAGAAGCGGTGACTTTTTTTTAAAGGTTGCTTGATAATTGCTCATTTATATCATGAACAATCTTTACACTGTTTATCACGCTGTATGGTCTAGCGTACTGCATTGACAGAGCTGTTAATATTCGCAGAACATTTCTGGAATTACTTGTTGGATTTTTTTATTATTCTCACGTCACGATACGTCCTCAGATTCCAATACTAGAGACCGGAATAATTCGCGGATTCCTTTCGGGACAAGCTAGAATTCAAGACTCGTGCGTTTATATCTATCTACCAAAAAGTAATTGGGCACCCGCGAAGATAGGTAATTCAGTACGTCAGTTGACTTGTGTTTCACGGCCTTCGGCGTAGGACCGCTGGTGTTTGTCCGTGGTAGCATGAACACAGAGTCCTATTGTAACATTCTGGATAATGAAATGCTCCCAACATTGTGGCGTTTTTACGTAATGGACCCGTGTTACTTCCAGGATGACAATGCCAGGTGCCATGTTTCAAGGACTACTATGCAGTGGTACGCCGACAACAATGTTCGCCGATTGGACTGGCCCGCCCAGAGCCCCGATCTCAACTCTATAGATCATCTATAGGACGAATTGGATCGCCGGGTGAGGGCTCGTCAGGGGCTACCAAAATCCATTGCTCAACTCATTGAATGGTTGCAAGAGGAATGGTGACGAATCCCCGTGGATGTCCTGCAAACACTCGTAGAGAGGATGCCAGACAGGGTGGCTGCTGTTATAGCCGCAAGATGTGGCCCTACGAGATTCTAACTGGGTGAGAACCACCGAACAATCATTGTGGACTTTTTGGTAGATAGTGTATAACCTTAGCAATTGGTCCACACTGTGTTTGACACCACCTGAAGAACGCTGACCCAATCGTCGCCTTCCACTGTAACAACAGACAACCAATGTGCCGCTGATATCGGCATATTTGTACAAAAGAATGTAGAGTGAAGCCTGCAGGTCATTGAACTCGCGAATCGTTCAGGTCTCTACTCATTACGTCTCCGACCGTGGAGGACTACTTAGTACAACCTAGGAGTTCTGGAACAAGCGACTTGTCCAGCGAGGTTGAATTTTTCCAGGAGGACTTGGCCATGCGAGGTGCGCGCGCAGTTCACATTTGCGAAGTGTGATCACAGAGTAGCTAAGAATGCATAGCTGAAGCGGCCGCTAGTTCCGCGGACTCCAGCCGTACACTGGCCACCAATATGGCGCCACTAGCCATCAATGTGTTGGGACGCCGTTCTCCAATCAGCGCCTGGTAACCCCTAGCCAATAGGGAACCTTTCACAGCGTTCAGTAGCCAATCAGTCCGTGTCCGAAATGGAAGATTTTGTTGACAAAATGGCCGTATGACCCGATTTTGTACACAAAACTGGTGAAGTACTTGGTAATTTGGTATTTATCATCTGGTATCTATCGGATGTTTGCAAAAATACAAAATGACAAAATCAGCGCCACGTTGATTTTGAAGTTCAAAACACATATGTGAACGCGTAATTAATTTTTTTTTAAACAAGTAACTGTTCATTAAATAAATTGGCCATGTTCTAAAAAGCAAGTAGGCTAAGTGTTGTGCTTTGTATACACATATATTCTTACCAAAATATATTACTTTTAAGTCCTTACTACATAATTTATTTTCTTTTTTATTATCACTTTGGCAGCATTCAAGTGATCGATGTAGAAATATTATGTCGGCTTAAAACATTAAATTTAGAAGAAAAAAAATTTCAATAATAATTTAATAATACGTTGTCGGGAGTGCTAAACTAGTGAATGTCGAGAACGACCGAATTTAAACTTACGAAATGACAGATTATAGAATAAGGAATTTTTCATTCCAGTCACGGCCTTCCACACAAGTCGTTCCCTCGGGTTGTCTCGTAGCCAATCAGAGAATGGGTACGCCCACTTCGTCGTCCAGTGTTTTGCCCTGTGAGTAATCTGATTTGCGAAAATTTCTGCGCTTGTCGTTTATGAGCACACAGCACTTTGCTCGCTTGTTGCAAAAAAAAAAAAAAGTCAGCGTTAAGTACCTGCGCACACCAAAATATCACACAATTGCAACAGTGAAACTATATACATCGAGGATTTTGTTTTTTAGTGTCAGAGAAATTTTTTTCCTTTACAGTGTAGCCAGAGTGACATTCGGGAACATTGTTCTATAGCCTGATCACGGTAAAATTCGCGCTTTTGAAAGCCCTGCTTAAGATCTACTTGATATGCACGTTGTGTATTCTTCCGCCTTATGTAAGATTAATCTTGTCATGGGTCTCTCATCATTTTATTCATGCGTTGTTCAAGTGAAACTGTGTAATTATTAGAAAAGTAAATATTTTACAAATCTGCTGATTACCCACGGCTTAAACCGCGTGCAAAAATCAAACGTTAGTTATAACGACCAAGTGCTCTATCTTAATTGTTGGTGGCATATTTAATATATTATCTAAGAAACTGTTCGTTTTTCCGGGATGAGCAGTGCCCTATGTGATACTCCAGAATATAATCTACCCCTGTACCACATTTAATCCAAATCCGTCAAGCCGTTACGACGTGATCGAGTTACAAACAAACATACAAATTTTCGCATTTATAATATTATCAAGATTGTCAGAAAAGGTTATATAACACTTTTTATTCGACGTTAAGATACGGAACTACTCCCCATCCATCGTTACCAACTTTACTGGGCGAATCTCACTCAGTGCGCCAGTTAAAATATACCCACGTAGGAGCAGTTTCTTCTCTAAGGTTGATTTCTAAAGTCCTCACTTTATCGTGAACAGTCTTCAAGTGTTAATATTAGTTTGGTAGAATCAAAAATAAGTTCGTGATTACAGTGTATTGAAAGCTGACATGTGAGGGAAATGGTTTTGCTAAAGGGTGATGAATAATGTTCGTCTGGCACGGGGTAATGAAGACCCTCCGGGTACACGAGGGTTAATATTAAGGGGAGTAGAAATGAGTGAGCGAGAGAGTGTGAGGGGGGGGAGGGGAGGCGAGGCAAACGAGCAGCTGGTAATTGCTTTACTGAGTACACCTCGGGCAAGAGAAGACCTCAGTATCGAGTTACGTAACTAACTGGCGGTAGGAACACTCCATCTCTTGGCCTCTCCCCTGTGAGAAGGTTATCTAACCCGCCCAGCGGCAGCCGAGATGTGTGGTTTTCTTCCCCTGCTATCCAGAGCTTTCTAGGATATTTCAGTAGCGTAGTCAGGTATTTTTCTCGGGAGATACCCAACCTTTTGAACTACTATAAATAGAGACATGCGAAATTCGCGTAATTATTTGATATCAGGCTGAACTTCACAGTGTTCTATACACCGGAGCCTGCGTCATTTCTCCTTTGGCTGCTTCACACATGTGAAGCCACGCCCTTTCTGGCTGAACTGTATGTGACTGGGGCACACAACTGTAAAGTGTTCATTTATTGGCGCAGAGTTACCCAAGGCGTGTCAAATAAAGTATAGTCAAATGAAAGACGTGTCTCCAAATTATAACGCGAATTTTGCAGGTCTCTAACTATAAAGATAGTAAAGACGTACAATTATATTTGAATCAGAAAATCGATAAATTCATTTCGCTTACTTTCAGTGGAGGTTCTCTTAAAGTGTTTTCCCCAACTATAAAAACCAAAAAATAAATCTTGGCAAAATTAAAAATTAAAACCACTAATTTGCCAAATATCTTTTTGGCTGCGTAATAAATAAATTAAATGCAGTAATGTCTGTTGTAGCTTTCTTTACGGGAAACAAAAGAAAACCGGTGATTTGATGGGTACACACGAATTCTTGATTATACCCCTAGGGTCAGTTTGTGAGTTCCAGACTTTGAGATCTCTTTGTTACGGAGAGATAAGAGGGAATTCGGTTTTTGATAGTAAAGTTACTCGGCCTTGGGGTGTGAAAAATATTGAACTGTGTTAAGGCCACGATCCTTCATTTCTACAGCTTTTGCGAGAATTAATTTTTGTATCCAAATGGGAGCCGATATTTTAAAATCCTCTTACTATCTTGTAACAAAGTGTTTTTATTATAGAGTCTATTTTTTTCAACAAAAAAAGTGTATGTTTTTATCCAATTAATTATTTAACGAAAATATTGTTTATTTAATAATTAGTTAACATTATATAGTTTTTGTGCTGAAAAAATTAGACTACATAATAGAAACAATCTGTAACCAAATTGTAAGAGGATTTTAAAATATTGGCACCTGTTTGGGCACAAAAAAAAAATTAATTCTCGCAAAAACTGTAGAAATGAAGGACCGTGGCCTTAAAACACAGCTTAACTTGGCAGTCCTCGATCAGGTCCAAGCGTTTCACACATTACAGATGTTGCGGTGTTGGGAGGAAGTTTTATTCGCAACTTATTTATTCGTCTTCGTGAGTGGCCCGGACCTTCTGAACCACCGTACTCGCTGCGCCAATGAATTGTGTCTTGCATAAGCAACATCAGGTCCATTGTAAACTTAGTTGTTACCCGCAGAGAACTGAGAAATACACGGATTCGTTTCGGGACAAGCTAGAATTGAAAACCTCGTACGATCGTATTGCTTAATTGGTCCGCCCTCCTGGACAACTCTGAGCCTCAGATCTCAGATTTTTGCTCATTGGCAGCTGCTGCAGAGAGTAGCCAGTGTTACCTTACACCTGGCAGTATGGGATTCGCTACTTGTTTCCTTGCATGTCTATTTTTTAATTTTTCTTAACTACCTTATTCTAAGTGTTATGTGAAGTTAAGGCGCGAAGGTAGGGCGGGATTTTATTGCGTCTCAGGGCTAACCCCTTACGCCTACTAGGAAGGAAAATCATGCAAGGCGACATACATCGCGGCAAAGAGGGATTGGGCAGCCATAGCATCCACTTTGGGGCCATGACTACCTCCCTAAGTGTACTTAGAGCTAGTCTTAGAGCATTGCAGGTATACTACTGGCTCGGAGTCGTTCAGGGCGTGTATAATAAACTGTGACCCAATTGCAAAGTGGACTTCAATTAACTTACGTTTGACATCTACATTGTCCTCAAATGAATTCGCAGACTTTTCCTACCTCTAAGGCCACGTGTTTCTCGCGAAAATATTCCCGAGTAGGCTAGACTACAATTTTCTACAGCATACGTCCAGTTTCCCTTTGGTTATTGGCAACGTGTGTCTGTCGGGAGTCAATTCCTCACCTGACTGGGCCAATCAGAACTAGGAAACTCCGACACTGTAATTCGCTGGCAGACACATGTAGTGCGTGACGGTTAAAACCATTCAATCACGAAAGTGGATCTGAGCTCTAGTGTTTTGGAGTACAAGTAGTCATGAAATCCTTTCGCGAAAAACAGGTGGCCCCACCTACCTCTAAACATTGAGTACGCAAGAATACAGAAACGAAACAGCCACTTGCACACGTCAGCAAAATGGCGTCACTGAACAGCAGCATATCGGAACACGGTTCGCCAATCAGCGCCCGGTAACCTACTCCCCCAGCCAGCAGGTAGGGACATCAATAATCCGCGAATTCATTTCAGGATAAGATAGACGTCAAAAACGTGTTCACGGATGCCACCTATGCAACTGGCTCTCGACTGGCCGACTCTGAGCCAATAGCAGACTTGCAGTGAAACAAGTAACACTGGCTACTCTCTTGAACAGCTTACAATCTACAAACATCTGAGGCTCGAGTAGACACAGGACTGTGAAGTTCTAGCCTAGAGGTCATTGAACTCGCGAATTTTTCCTGTTCCTACTAATAATTAGGGCCACCTATTATTCCAAAAATCAGATTTGTGCACAGACTAGATTTCAATTTCTTACCCGCAGGTTTGCAAATTTACTTTGGCTACTGGCTGCGTGTCTGTGCGAGAAGACCTTTCTTACTCGACTGGGCCAATCACCCCGCCATTGCACGTCCGTGATTGGTTAGCAGACACCTAAGACGAGTTCTAGTTAGAATTATCCCATCGCGACATCGGTCCTGAACTAACATGTTTTGGGGTTCAACTAATCGTAAAATCTCTTCTCGAAAAACAGGTGGCCTTAACAATAATTAGGGGCACGTGATTTTCGCGAGAATAGTTCAGGACCAGTTGTACTCCAAAACACTTTAGCTCATATGCACTTTCGTGGCTGGGTGATTTCTAATATCACGTGTCTCAAGCGCCTTGCCCGCGAATCATAGACCTTCAGTATCTGAGTTCTTTATTCTGATTCGCCCAGCCAAACAAGAAATTGTCTTCTCACGTGGACGCGCGGCCAATAACCAACAGAAGTTGTGGTTGTAGACGTAGGATATTGTAGTATAGCATGAGCATAAATCTTTTGGCGAAAAATACATGGCCCTACCATCAGGGCATCATTAAAAACACACAGTAGCCAATCATAGACACAAGGCCCGTTCCCAGAGACCCGCGCAGCCAATCATCGAATGGGTGCGCGCACAATAAACGTAATCATCGCGTCATTTCGTCTCTGTTTACTGAGCTACTCTTGTGTCCTGACCATAACTAGAATACATGTTTTTGGGTAAGTGTCGTGAGTGAAGAGATTTGGGCAGCACTTAACAGCGAGGTCTTGAGAGCCGAAGGAAGGTGATTGAGGTGAGTATGGAGCAGCGATGGATTGAAAGGGTGCGGGAAACGGGGAGATCCCCGAGAAAACCCACTGACCAGCTATATCTTTTTCGAATTTTCTTTTTTTTTTCGTAGTGGGGAATGCAGGTGGTTGTCGTGGGTTTCGTTCGGACTCATTCTGTACTCACGTGCT
Organism: Dryococelus australis; assembly: GCA_029891345.1. Classification (NCBI taxonomy): domain Eukaryota; kingdom Metazoa; phylum Arthropoda; class Insecta; order Phasmatodea; family Phasmatidae; genus Dryococelus; species Dryococelus australis. Next base: position 17,459,059 of record CM057006.1, on the reverse strand, counting down.
CTGTGGAGTGACCGCTGAGCGTTTCAAGTCAGTGTATCAGACGTAGCTCGTGAATAATGCCCAACACGCCCAGTTATCGATTCTCCACACCTTCCCTCGCTCCCCCCCCCATCCACGCTTCACAACCCACAAATCTAAAAAAAGAAGTTGGTCATGAAACCGTCACGAAGCAGGACGCCGACCGAGTTACACGCAAACCTTGTAATTCTCTTAGAACTGCTTGTCTTTTGTCTTCTCGTTTTCGTCGTGGGGCTGAGTTGAAATGTCTGTGTTGCCCACTGCCAAGCCGCGAAAGAAAACATTTCAAACCAGTATGACAACTGTGAAACACACGAAGGCTGTTCACGATAAAGTGAGCATTTTTGAAATCAACCTTATAGGCTGTTCGCGGTAAAGTGAGCACTTTTTAAGGCCCTCCCAACAGGCTTTAACCACTAATAAATATATCTTATTGCAGCATCAGGCATTAAATTTTGAGGGTGGTATGTATACACTGTGATTATTCATCACAAAGCAATGTTTATATTAAAAAGCAGCAGGAAGATGGAAATAGGATGAAAGGAAAAATTTAGAAGAGCTTTAAAATGTGCTCACTTTACCATGGACAGCCTATAGAAATAAAGTCACTGCCCCTAACTGCATATATTTCAACGGGCCCCCTGAGAGACATGCGCCCAGTAAAGTTGGTTACGATGTATTGGAAGTAGTTCCGTATTTTTACGTCGAATGAAAAGTGTTAGGTAACCATTTCTGATAATTTAAAATTATTTCTTTCGCTTTCTGTTTTTTTATGCATCGAAGTGTAAAAATGTGCAGATTTATAAAATGTTTACTTTTATAATAATTTCACAGTTTAACTTGACCGACGCATGAATTAAGTGATGAGGCCACGGCAATGTTAATCGTACATAATACGGAAGACTATACATCGTGTAAACTAGTATATCTTAAGAAGGGCTCTCAAAATTGCGCATCTTACAGTGAATAGCCTATGGTAGACAAGTACTCGGTGACGAAATAACGTGGCGGTTTCTTCTCTGTGGCCATACCCATTCTTTGATTGATTGGATGTGCGAGTCTCTGGGACGGACCTTGTGCCTGATTGGCTACCGCGTGCTGCGGCTGGCGAATAGGTAGGGCCAACTGTTTCTTCCCGCGGAATGATTTGTGCAAAGTATAGATGTTGTCAGCTTCGTGCGTGCAGGTTTGCAAATTTCCTTTGGCCACTGGCCGCGCGTATGTGTGAGGAGGTTTTCTGTACTCGACTGGGCCAATCAGAAGAAGGTTATCCCGACGCTGGGCGTCCGTGACTGGCTGGCAGACACCTAAAATGCGCGTGAGTTAAAAATCATCCAACCGGGATACTGGTTGTTAGCTAACGTGTTTTGGAGTACAACTTGTCGAGGAATCTTTCCGCGGAAAAAAGGTAACACCACCTGTATTTTCGCGGAAATACTTCAGGTCTACTTGTACTCCAGATCTGATCTCTTTTCGTGATTGGATGTTAATAACTGTCAAGCATTGCAGGAGTGTGCCCGCAAATCACGGATACTCAGTGTATGAGTTATTGAATTCTGACTGACTCAGTCAGCTCAATAACTGTCTCCCGACAAAGAAACGTGGCCAATGACGAAAGGAAAACTGCACGTATGTCAAAATTAGAGACCTGAAAAATTCGCGGTTTCATTTCGGGACAAGCTAGAATTCAAAACCCTGTACGTTTGTATTGCTTATGCTATTGGTACACCCGTTATTTTACACCTCCTAGACAACTCTGAGCGAATAATAAGTACACAGTAAAATGCAAACCCAGTCATCGTTTTCTGATAGTACAACAAGCTACCAATGAATAGTGATATTTGCTTGATTTTGAATACGGCAATGGAGTATAACCTACTGGTAATTGGGCTCGCAAATTTTTTAGGACTCTTGCCAAAGGACATTGGGGCCTAGCCTTTGCGTACATATTTTCGCGAAAAAACAGGTGTCCCAGTCATACATAGCATCATCTTGGGGAAGTGAGGTGTTTATAGTTATGGCGCCCTTCGTTTATGTGAATGCGAGGAAAATTTTAGAATCGATGTTTGCGTGCTGGAACACGCGGGACAGACTCGTCGGGACGAGCTGGCCATATCTCACGCACGTGCGTGAGGGGGAGGGGCAACGCGAGGAGGTATGCTTCCCGTCGTACCTGGGATAACGCACCGTGAACGGCACGGGGGACTATATCGACCTGTCGCGTGCTGCCTCGGGGGTGGCTAGGTAAACCAACCCTCCACCCATCTCCCAATCCCTTTCCACTTACATCGACCGTGAACACGCCCTTCAGCCCTTCCGCCAACCAAAGGAGATGTCCACCTCGTCTCCTCATACACGAGACAGGAACTCGAGCTGAGTTCAGTTGCGACATTCGGCCGGCTCTTGGCAACGAGGTCTTGACAGCCGATGAGGGTGAATTGAGGTCGGACTGGAGCAGCGCCGGAATGTGCAAGGATGGGTGGAATTGGAGATCCCCGAGAAAAAAAACGCCGACCAGCGGAATCGTCCGACGCGATTCCCACTTGTGAAAATCTGGGAGTGACCTTCGCCGTGGATTGGACCGAGTTCGCCTTAGTGGGAGGCGAGCAGTCTAACCACTCAGCCACCGCGGCCCCTCCTGTCTGCGATTGTACCTGCAACCATACATATAGTTCGTAGAAGAGAGAAACCCGATCTTGCTACAGAAAAAATTGTTCCTTGAGTAGAGCAATGTCGGCAGTATTTCTATTGTCCAAGCAACAAACCGAAGAACTCTGATAAACTAATAGACAATTCTGAAATTAGCAGGAGCACGTGTTTTTCGCGGAAAGATTCCAGGACAAGTTGTGTTCCAAAACATTTTAGTTCAGAACCGTTTTTGTTCTTGAATCATTTGAATTGTTACGCGTCTTATCTAGCTGCCCGCAAATCACAACCAGCCAGTATCGGGGACGCTTAATTCTGATTGGTTCTCTCATGTAACAGACACTCTTCACTCCAACACAAGCAGCCAATAGCATAAGGAGGATTGCAAGTGAACACATAATATATTGAAGTCTAGCCTCTGCGTAAAACTTTTCGCGAAAAACAGGTGGCCCTAGATATTAGTATTGAAATTTAGTTGCTTCTACCTTTAAACACAGTTACAGAACTGTTCTGATGGCACTACTCTGTTGATGTTCTTCAGTACATTTGTAGCGAAGATCTCATCAAGGTGGCAGGAACTCCATAGTCTAGTAGGTACCTTTTGTTGGCTCAGCGCTGCGCAGTCCAAGACTTTTAGAAATAAACCGTGCCGACATAAATAACTCGGAGTTGTTTGGAGTAGAATCCGCCTGCAGACAAGCCTACGCCACAGAGCACCCAGGAATATAACAATAACAAGGAGTTTATTATTACTTCAGTCCCCAGCGTTAAGCCATCACTACAGACGTGCAAAATTCGCGTTATTATTCGGTACCACGTGAGACTTCACTGCCCTGTACCTACGTGAGAAAAATTCGTGATAAAAATTGGCTACTGGCATTTACACGGAGTCATTTACCTAAGTGGAGATTGGTTGATCAACCGCTGAGCCTTTACTATTGGCTCGAGGTGACTCTGGGACGAGCTTCACAAGTTGTCTGCCAATGCGAACAGTGAAGAAACATATCACATTTTGGAGCTCAGCCTGTCGTCAGAATTTTGCAGGTCTCTGGCCATCACTGAAGTTAAGATGTAGTATTTAATTATGTTTGAGTATTTAGTGATATTGGCCTGCTTTATGAAGCCTACTTACCCAGGTCACCCAGGTGCCCAGCAACGACCTCAGCAAAAATCGCGCTGGACACCAAGTGACACACTGGTCTCAACCATACCAAGATAACCAGTATCCGCAATATTGACGTATTGCGAATAAATGTCCACTATCCGTTCCGTCGTCCGACTTTGAATACAACATTCTAGTCCCTACGGACTGGTCGGGGTGAAATACCAGTTGATTTAGCTCAGTGTTTGAGTGTTTGTGCTTATCTTGACCAAAGCACGCCGGTGCGATCTTCCAACCACCGCCCACACGAGTCCTTTCCCACAGTGACCACGTGCCAGGAGAACCCTTGACACTGCTCGGAGGTCACCCCATGATACTCCTTCCTTTTCATGACACTTGTGGGTTTTCCCAAGGCCCGGTTTACGGGAAAGATGCGCGGCAAATCTCGCGCCTAAGACCGGCCCACACCCTCTCCGCCTCACCAAGCCTCTTGTCCATTACCATTAAGTATTTGGGTCCTTCACTAAGACCCAGACTTTTGGGCCCCAAAGCTCTGACCGTAAAGGAGTAAACTGGCCCACCTCCCATCAGAATCGTCACTATCTGTCGTGACCGCACTCTTCTGGGAGGCAGATACCCCTTTTATCTACAAAGCTTTGTATAGGGAGCACCATGGGTAGCACACGTTTACTGACTCTCGAAAGAGTCACCCAGAGATACCACAAGGAGGTGTGGCTCCCAAAGTCAGCAGAGGCTATAGTTTTGCTCCTAAAGCTGGACTCACAACCATCCGTTTCATACGTCAGTCGCCCGTCCGTCCGTCGGTCACGTGATCTTCTACCAATCGCAGGCCAAATTTTTTCTATCCGCCAATCCGTAAAATATATCTCAGACTTTAACTTTCGACGGATAAATGGGCCACCGCCTTGTAATATCGTTCCTTGAACATGGCTGTCGGAAAACAGTCACTTGTTTATTGTCTGAATATTTTTCTTTTTAAATACACAAGGCAGTGAAGTTGTTTACTTTTTTACGTTTCACGTTTGAATAGAACTGAAGATGATTTGTAGATTTTCGCAGGAAATGCTGGTAAATTACGTTAGGAAAGAGAATATGTTTACTACATTCATTAAAAATCATTTGTCTGTGCGCGGGAAAGTTAGTGTTGTTGGGTGGTACAACTGAACATTTTCTGGTCCGACGGAACGACGGATGACGGACTGTTGTGAGACGCTTTCAATTAACGAACGAAAAACCTACGGATGGCTGACTGACGGACGGGCGACTGACGGAAGTGACGGATTGTTGTGAACCAAGCTTAACACATTGAGGTCTGCACACATTTACTGGCACTAGACGAATTAGAAGTGAGTCACCTATATCCACTACTGCAAGAACACCGGTTCTTGTTGGAGTCTGTGTTAGAACTCACCATCATCCTATTGGTCCATACCACACCGGACACTACCATGTACTTTACACCGTTCATTATTGGCCGGTCATCAACCAATGGAGAGCCAAGCTGATATGGACCCAGTCAAATGTACTTTATCGTGTAAAAGGATTTACAATCAATCATGTCCCTTTGAGTGGCTATAAAAATTAATGCTATCGTTAGCATTATCATTATTATTGCATTGTCGTGTTCTTGTGAGGTCTTATCAAGTACTCGCCGAACAAAGACTACATATCGATGGCAGTTCTTTCTGAATAATAAAAAATTTTTCAAATTAGCTTTGCTCGAGCTACGCTCGAGCATAGTCCACAAAGTGTTAACTGACTCTTATCGCAACTATTTTGTATATGGGCTCCAATACTAGGACTTGACAGTAGCCCCGACATTTCGCTGTCCATATGCTCTCTCGAGAAGCCGGAATGCTGTTTCAGCTCAGCGTGGGGAAGTCCTATCCCTTATAGGCTGTTCATGGTAAAATGAGCACTTTTGAAAGCCCTGCTTAAGATCTACTTATGTGCATGTTGTGTATTCTACCATCTTATGTAAAATTAACGTTGCAATGGTCCTCATTACTTTATTCATGCGTCGGTCAATCGAAACTGTAAAATTGTTAGAAAAGTAAACATTTTATAAATCTCCTAATTTTTACACGCTGAGGCGTAAAAAAAAAAAAACGTAAGAAACAATTTCGATTATCACAAATGGTTACCTAACACTTTTTTATTCGACGTTAGCATATGGAACTACTCCCTATCCATCGTTACCAACTTTACCGGGCGCATGTCACTCACTGCGCCGGTTAAAATATATGCGATTGCGGCAGTGACATTTTTCTAAGGTTGATTTCAAAAGTGCTCACTTTATCGTGAACAGCCTTTAGTCTCGGGCATTCACACTGGCCACGAGCTCCATGTGTGATACTCGCCTTACGCCCTTTAAAGGCCGGTTTGCGCTCTGCCATTCCAGCATCCATGCCAACAGAGAGGATTCAGTCATTCCACCTGTCACCTGTCACGACTGAATAATCCAGGAATACAGAGGCGAACCAGCCGCTTATTCCGCGAACTCCCACCGCACAGCACTATCACAGAGTAGATACGTGCACAGAGTCGAAGTGGCATAGCGGTTCATGCGACGTGTGCGTGAGCGCCCATTCGCAGGTTGGCTGGTCGAAGCTGGTGTCTGATTGGCTACTACGTGCCGCGGAAGGTTCCCTATTTGCTCGGCTGCCGGCTGGCAAGTAGGTGACCAGGCGCCGATTGGCCAACGGCGTTCCGACACGTTGTTGCCCAGTGGTACCGTCTTGCTGGCTTGTGCGGCATGGAGTACGCGATATAAGCGTGCGATGCGCCTCTGTATACTGATCTCCTCTGTGGCAACACGGCGCCGCTAGCCAGCAACGTGTAGAGACGGTGTTCGCCAATCAGCGCCTGGTAACTTACTTGCCGGCCGGCAGCTCAGCCAACAGGGAACATTCCGCAACACGCGGCTATTTTTTCTAGCTTATGTTCGTCATACTTAAAGACCAGAGATTACGGAAAATCGCAAAAAAAATTTTGAGCCAACATATTTTCTATGCCGCTCTTAACTAGTGTATTATATTCATGATTGGATGAACAAGGTTTTAACTTGGCTATTTGTTTGTAGACCAATCACGAACTTTCCGCCTTATAGTATCAGAATCCTCATTGGCCCAGTGAAATGGGATAGTATCTTCATGCATGCATGGCAACCAATAAGGAAAGAAAAATGTCGGACATGTATACAACACGTTGGATCCTAGCAAACAGCATCTCTACTAAAGATTGAACACTTTGGAAGTTTCATTGTTTATATACGTTTTTCACTTTCAATTATCTGACGACGTATTATTTAATTTATTAATCTTTTTCATCTTGTTTTCTGTGGAGTCCTTCTCTACCACTTAACACTTTATACACATATATAGTAGTAGGGGCTATGGTTGCATTTAACTTCTAATTAATCGGATCATCGGTTCGATATCAAATTGATTGACCTAATTAATCTGGTAATTTAATACGTAATTAATCATATCAAGAATTGTATAATCTTAATGAGATAAAATTAATGTGATTGACTGAGCTTCGCACAGCCAATCAGAGAATGGGTACGCCCACATCAAAGGAGCCTCCATGTTACTTCGTCTCTGTATACTTATTTGCTCTGTGTCCGCACGTATACTGTCGTGTTTGGCGGTGTGGCTTCGAGCCGGCTCGCAGGGGCGCCAACGCATCAAAGTGATGGTTGACTGCTTGAAACGGTACGCGGCTCGAGAACAAACAAAAAGTTCTGACGTCAGTCAGACACTTTTTTTTTTTCTTACTCCTTTGCCCTCGTGTTCGTAGCCATGACTGCTGTGTGGTTCCCAACGCTATCGAGTTCTCGAATCGAGTTCTCAACTGGTCGGAGGCTGAGTGGTTAAACTGCACGCCTCCCGCTAACGCGAACAGGGTTCAATCCCATCCCCGGCGAAGGTCGCTCCCGGATTTTCGCAAGTGGTAATCGTGACGGACTATTCCGCTGGTCGGCAGGTTTTCTCGGGGATCTCCCTTTTCCCCCTCCCTTACATTCCGGTGCTGCTCCATTCTCACCTCATCGGCTCTCAAGACCTCGTTGTTAAGAGCCGCCCAAATTTCTCAATTCAACTCACAGACAGGAATAGAGCATACAGCACTGCTTGCTGTTGCTATCTCCATTATACACTGTTCACGGTATAATGAGCACTTCTGAAAGCCTTGCTTTAAATATATTTGAACGCACGTTGTGTATCCTTCCGCCTTATTTAAAATTAACATTGCCATGGGCTTCACCACTTTACTCATTCGTCGGTCAAGTGAAACTATTAGATAAAGTAAATATGTTACGAATCTGCTCATTTTTGCACTTAGGCGAATTAAAAAAAAAAAAAAAAAAACGAAATTAATAATTTCAGTTGTCACAAATAGTTACCTAATACTTTTAATTCGAAGTTGAGACACGGAACTACTATTCCTCCATCGTTGCCAACTTTACTGAGAGCACATCACTCAGTGCACCCGATTAAAATATCCTATATGCAGGTAGGGGCAGTGACATTTTTCTAAGGTTGATTTCAAAAGTGCTCACTTTGTCGTGAACAACCTTTAGCAAAATTTCTTCTTTGCCAAGAACCCGCTTCATTACTATCACTATAGTAACGCCGCAGATGTGTGTCGCCACTGAAATTCTGTTCCTACAACCATTATCGTTTCTCAGTGAAAGTATCTCCCTGTCTTGTTGGCTTGAGCTGCTAGATTGCATCTTTAGCCTTACTACTAAGTTACTGAGTGCTCAGGTCGCCATGGCACAAAGCCAGAAGAATAACTAACATAAGGCACACAAAACTTTCAGCGGCATCGATATAGTTCCAAGCGCGTAGGCAATACCAATACTTAGAGATAGGGAAATTTCGCCAGCTCAATGACGTGTAGGCTAGACTCCACAGTCCTGTGTACACTCTAGCCTCAGATGTTTGTACATTGGCTGCTGCTCCAGAGAGTAGCCAGTATTGCCTCACACCTGGCAGTATGGGATTCGCTATTTGTTTCCTTTCAATTCTGCTATTGGCTCGGAGTCGCCCAGGGCGTGTCCAATAAACTGTAATACAGTTACAAAGTCAACTTCAGCGTACACGTGTTTGGCGTTATGTTGTCCTTAAAATAAATCGCCAAATGTTTCTATCGATACCAATAATTCCTGCAGGGAATCACTCGCCGATTGTCGTCGGAAATAAACATGCTGCTTTCGTACTGTAAGCTTATTACTGCATGTTACATATTGTTTACAGTAAGTGTTGAGAATTTCTTCCACCATTGTCTGAGCAGTGGGCACAGCAGCAAAGAATGAGTGTAGTGTTGCCTAAGTGCTAGGCACTGTAACGCTGCAACAACAGATATGAGTGCATTTTGCACAAGAATGGCGGGTCATTCGCAATTGCAAGAGGACCATTTTTGTTACTCAGGTCATACTGCTCAGTAAATCATCACGAAGCGTTTATAATTCCTGACCGCAAGACTGTTTTATGCAAGATGGTGGCTACCTTGCAATTTTTGTCATGGTGGGACAAATTAATGTGATTTTGCTTTTATGTTGACAATACTGACAACGTAGGACAATATTCAAACAACTGTAATTGAATTTATCTTCGTTTCTGATATTTCGCAAGGATACAGATCAAAATTTCGATTTTCAGGGACTTATATCTCCCTTAATATTCATTTTGTGTGTAATGTGCCCCATACACTTCTCTCTTTTGATTTTGTATAAGAAATTCCCTCACGAGGGTTGTCGGTCGAATTCAGCACCAGTCTGTAAATCAGCGTGTCTGGTAAGCCATATGCAGTTAGGGCAGGGATTTTATTTTGAAAATTTGGTTACGAAAGTTCTCAATTGACCGCGAATTGTCTATATAGCCATTGGTTCGCGGTGAAAATTATCACGGCTTTAATTCATGTTACATCGAAATTGTATGATCACAAAATATACAGATGACTCTTACAACTTAGACAGAGTGCATAGAGGTCAAAACTCAGTCCCAGGTACATTATTCACAGAGACCTGCAAAATTCGCGTTATTATTTAAGGACAGACTGAACTCAAAATTACTGTGCGTTTGACCAACTTAAGCCATTGGTCAAATATATGTTTGTCACGCCTTGGATAAATCTTGAACCAATAATATAAGTTCAGCTGTGGAGCTGTCAATCTCTTTTAAGGAGACCAAGCAGATACATGGCGATGATTACAGTGCAGCGGCCAATGGAACCACGAACTGTGGTCACTTGTTTATAAGGCAGTGGAGTCTATCAAGTCACCGAAAGATAACGCGAAATTTGCACGTATCTAATTCATAAATAGTGCCACCGGTTTTTTCGTGAGAAGATTCGACTAGTTGTACTCCAAAACACTTTAGTTGAGAACCAATATCGCTGCTGGATGGTTTTAATCAGCACGCGCATTAGGTGTCTGCCAGCCAATCACGGACCTTCAGTGCTAGGGTAACGTTATTCTGATTGGCCCAGGTGAGTAGAACATGTCTCCTCACACAGACACGCAGCCAATAACCAAAGGAAATTTGCAAGCTTGCACGTAGGAAGTTTTATCTTGAGCATACAGGTGTCCCTATTCATAAAACAATCGTGGACACTAGAGAAGTTTACACACTGTCATAACGTTCACTACAGAACACGTGTTTTGTCACATCATAACTAAACAAAAAGCCAAGGAAAGTAAAAACATCTAATAATATATTGTCCTGTTTTAATGAACTTTTTTTTTCTAGCAGTGATTGTAATACGTTTAAAAATATTTTTCATGTAGTTTAAACCATCACTAGTACTTAGCCCTTCAGTTATTGCGAACAAATAAAAATTCCTTTTTACCATTTTCAAATCTTTAGTGGCCAACACTGGAAATTCTCTGTATATGGCGTAACTCAAAATAAAGAATTTAATTTCTTTTTAAATACACATAATGCAACTTGAAATTTATGTATGAATGCAATTTGCAACACTTCATTAATTTTAAACGTCAAATATGCAGCACTCAACATATGTACAGTATATTATCAAAAACATTTTTATTAACGTTTGTACGTAGGGACCTGCGAAATTCGGTTTTTTTGTCGTCAAGCTAAAATTCACATTAGTATATATACTCGAGCCGGCGTCGTTTCTCCATTGGCTGCTGCTGAGGTGTTAGGTCACTCACATTTTGCGTGAATTGCACGTGATTGGGGCACACGATTGTGAAGTATTGACTTATTGGCGCAGATTTACCCGCGAGGGCGTGTCAAATAAAGAATGGGCCAATGACAAACGTCGTTTTCTACGCGCCTCATTTTGGCCAAAAACAAGCCATCCTGCTCCCCTCAACTTCCTTTACCAACCCTCTCCTATAACATACATGACCCTGGTCACGGCAATTCTTTCCTCTTGCTGTCTTCCTTGTTCCGTTGGCTTCCCGCCAGATCTTATTTACAGGCCTTCGCCCCCCTCCCCATAGCCGAAGAACTCTCTCTTTCTCTATCTTCGTCTCCTGTCACGGTTCGTTCTGTGAAACGAGTCACTCGTGAAATTCTACAAGTTGTTACAAACCGTGTTTGCTCCTTGATTCCTCGTCACTAGAGACCTGCGAATTTCGCGTTATTATTTAAGGACAGACTAAACTTCAACTTACTGTGCGTTCGACCAACTTCGGCCATTGGCCAAAAATATGTTTGGCACGCCTCGGGGAACTCTTGAGCCAGTAGTATAAGGTCGGCGGTGGAGTGACCAATCTCTTTTGAGAGATAAAGGAGATACGTGAGGTTGATTACCCTGCAGCGGCCAATGAAACCACGAGCCGCGATCTCTTGTTTATAAAACAGTGGAGTCTATCATGGCACTGAAAGATAACGCGAATTTTGCAGGCCTCTACTCATCAGTAGAAGCCATGCGAAACTCCCCTTGTTATTTGGTCACTGGTTTTGCTTTAAACATGTGTAATTTTGCACACCTCTTGGCATTGGACAATACGTTTTCGACACGCCCAGAGAATCTCTACGCCAATGAATGAACACTTCACATCTGTGTTCCCGAATCATGAGCAGTTTATTCACAAATAAAATGGCTTCACGCCTTTGCGGTAGCCAATGAATAGAGACCTGTAAGATTTGTGAGTTCAATGACCTGCAGGCTAGACTCTACAGTTGTATGTACTACAAATATGCCGATATCAACTGCACATTGGTTGTCTGCTGTCACAGTGGAAGGCGACTATTGGGCCTAGCTTGTCCTGAAATGAATCCGCGAATTCTTCAGGTCTCTACCGATGAACAAACTACATCATTTGGATTATGTACAGGACTGCGAAATCTGTCAGGACTCCCGATAATAACGCGAATCTTGCATGTCTCTACTCAGTCATCATTTCTTGACACGCAAAGTAGGTTTTTTTTTTTTGGTGATGGTGTTTTTCGGGTATTGTAGACTACGTTCTGCAATGACAATGGACACGTAAACTTCGCAAAAGAGTTCCGCTCATACTAGACTTTAATATCCTTCGTGTACACCTGTGTTTTATCCTTTCGTTATTAGCCGCGTGTCTTTATAAGGAAAAAATAGTGGTGTTCGAATGGGCCAATCATAATTAGATTCCGTGGTTCGTGGACAGGCCACAAATACGCATACAAGTCAGAGAAATCGAATCTTGAAAGTGGGTCTAAGCTTTTATGAAATAAAACTATACGGGAAAATAAACTAGATTTAAAAAATGTATATATGTTTAGTGACGGTTGAAATTTATAATGGACATAAACATGAACGCGCATGTGTAGAGATAATGGTTTATCGTGGGAAAAGTTGACTGTTTGCAGAAATGTTCGTGATTGGTATGAAAACTACTTAACTGAGTCAAAACCTTGTTCATTCACTCATGAAAGAATAAACTAGCTAGAGTTTTATGGAAGATATGCTGGTTGAAAACATTTTCACAACATCCCATTATCTCTAAGCACGTGATTTTGAAGGATTAATTAAACGAAGCTTAAATTACATTCTTGGCCTTGAGTTCTAACCCATTGAGACCCACTGCACACAATTGTGCACATTACGTACATGTAGATAATTTTTTGTCTGTACTGCACACTTGCGAAGCTCAATGACCAATGAACTTACCTGATGGTAAATTATTCGTAAACCGTCTTACTGGCCTAGGTCATAATTGGTTCATATAACTGTTAGTCGAGCATATAGCCTACAGCTCATTGGCGATAACAGCGAAACAAGTGTTCTGTTGACTTAAGTACAGCACGCATGATAAAATTATTTGTTTTCAACTCCTTCAACCGTAAATTAAAGTTGGTCTGAAAGGGCTAAAGCTCAGGTCTCATGCAAATAGTAAGCGGTTATCACCAGTAACTTCAGTCTCTCGTCCTTCACGCAAATAGCCTCATCGAATGATAGTTACGGAAGTGATTACCCTCCCCCCTCTCCCCCCCCCGGCTTCGCAATCAGCCCGCAAAAAACTCTCCGGTAAAAATAAGTTCCGGAACGACGCGATCTAAACTCGAGATTCGCTCGCCAATCAGCGGTCGACGTTTGGCGAAGCGGACTCGCCGTTGCGTGACGGAAGGCCATTATGGGGGAAGTTGGCGAATTCTATTCGCGAGTTCCCCAGAACACCGCGACCTACCCCCATCTCCCGGTCTTTGGCGCGCCTGGCGAGAAACTGGGACAGCGAATCTAGATGAGATCTGAAGTTATCAGGACTAATTAACTTTGTTATCTGGCACTCGTCAAGGAATTAAAGTTAGATGAGAATTTTTTTTCTTCCTCGAAAATGCCAAATTGCTAGGGACACCTAAATTTCGCTATAAAAAAAATCCACTACAAGTTGTATTTCATAACAGTTAAGCACAGATCCACATTCGTGATTGGATGATGCAGCAGTTTAGACAGACGTCTTAGGTGCCTGACCACGAATCACAGACGTACTGTATCAGAGATGCCTAATCCTGATTGGCCCGCCAAGTAAGAAAATGTATTCTCACAAAGACACGCTGTCAATAAGAAAATGAAAATTACTGGCATGCCCGTAATGTATTGGCATGTATTTGGCATGTGTGTAGATGTGTGTTGATTGTCAGATTTCAACATTGCATGTTAACCGTTTGAGGAGTATGCACGTGTATATTCGCGGATGCCTTTATGTGGAAATTTCTTTGCTCTTCAAAACAAAATTCACACTTTTATAGTTTTTCTGTTTCGCTGGATTTTATCGGAATCTAAGTAAAAAATTCTATTAACACGCATTGCAATTTGTAACATTAAATTTTTTTTTTTTTTTAATAACTTCTCAAATGCACACGATGGATTGTAAAACTATTTACCTCTGCCGCGTCACGGTAATTGGCACACAGCCAACATGTGACTTCATTGGCCAACGGCCAGCCAATTATAAACGCTGCGAAGTAGAGTATGGGTGTCCGGTGTATACAGGACCAATAGAACGAAGGTAAGTGGAAAGACAGAGACCAATACAAGTGATATTGCTGTAGTGGAGAATATAGGCAGTTCACTTCAATCCTGTCCTTAGTGCGAGAAAATTTGTGCCGACCTCAAAGGGTTAAGGATGTTAACAATTTTTAAATACCTCAAGGTCACGTCTGGCCATGCAGAAGCGGTCTCTCCCAAGACCGAATTTCTCGCAAGTAGGATATAATAGCTAGAGACCCGGAAATTTCGCGGATTCATTTGAGGACAGGTTTAACTCCAACCCCATGTACACGGGAGTCTCTGCTTCTATTGGAACATAGTTTGTTAGACACACCACCAACCACGTTCAACCAATAACAAACCTGCTAAGAAACCAAGGAACGAATCACGTGCTACCTGGTCTGGAGGTAAACTGGAGCATCAGCCAATAAACAACTAGAAGAAGCTCGAATACACAAAGCATTGTGGAGTCTAGCTTGTTGCAGAATGAATCCGCGAAATTTCCGGGTCTCTAATCGCTCGCATTGTAAAGGTGATTGAGTGAGTGTGAAGAGATTCGGTTGCTCTTAAGGAAGGGAGAGGGGGAGGGGGTGTCAGTCCCTGTCGAATTATTTATATTTATTTTTTCTCCACAAATTCGATTTCAGTAGGAGCATTACAACTTATTGGCACGTCAAAGCATGAATAACATATTTCTTTTAAGGTTCTTGAATTGTTACAGATTCACTTCATTTGATATTTTCTAACTTGTAAACGCCGAGGTGAAATACTTATTTGATTAGAGCGACTACATATGCCATAACTAGAGACGTGCAAATTTCGCGTTATCTTTCGGTGACAGGATAGACTCCGCTGCCTTATAAACAAGGGACTACAGTTCGTGGTTTCATTGGCCGCTGCACTGTAATCATCGTCATGTACCTTCTTGGTATCCTTAAGAGACAGTGGCCGCTCTACAGATAAACTTATAATATTGGCGCAAGAGTTCTCCGAGGAGCGACAAACATATATTTGACCAATGGCTGAAGTTGGTCAAACGCACAGTAACTTGGAGTTCAAACTGTCCTAAATAATAACGCGAATTTTGCAGGTGTCGAGTCATAACAGCTACGACAGTCGAACAGAACAGATTCGAGAAGACGCGTTAAGTAATAACCTATGCCATGTCGTCCGAAAAAAATTCCATCTAAAATCAATGTTTGCGGGTAGTAGCAGAAAATAAAAAATTCAAGATGGCAGGACCTGAAACCCCCTTAGCAACCAGGTCTTGAGAGCCGCTTTTTCAAAACAAATATGATGACATTGTAATAAATAATTAGGGATGTCTTCGTTCGGTCTGAACAATTTTATTTGAAGGCTAAAACTTTTGAAACGTAAGTTTAAAAAATAAAATTTGGATGTCAGTTGGCGAACTTATTTAAAATTAAACCGTTAAGGCGTTTATTGTAAATAAACACTCAAATCAATAATTTCGTAAATATCAAATAATCAGTATTGCAGCAAATTTAAACATCACTACATAATAACAAATAATATGCCGAGTTTATTGGGATCTAGTGTCAGATTCCGAGAGCTCACTTCGGACAAAGCATCTGTAAACCACATTCGGGACGGCGTCAATGTGACGTCACTTGACGCCGCGTTTCAGACATGTCCACGTCCACAGGAACGGCCGGATGTAGACGCGTCCGGAAGAACGCGCACGTGGGAGCTCCCTGCAGCGAAGTTCGATCTGCAGGTAGGCGGGCTGGCGCCACGACTCGGGGGCATGACGAGGCAGTCGTGGCAGTTTCGTAGCCTTCCCCCCCCCCCCCCCCGCCACTTGTCGACGACGGCGGTGCAGAGGAAGAAGGCCGTCTGTCATGCTCTGGTGCGAACAATAGAAAACCGATCTCCGCTCGCAAGATAAACGGTCGTGATTTCCTGGAATAGTGGCGTTTCGAACGTCGCTTAAATTTGACGGAAGTCGCGGAACAAACCAGTGTCCAGCACGCAGGTTATGTCACACGAACAGTAAACAAGTTTACCGTTATATTTGAACTGAAAAGAAATTATTTTATGAACGTAGCCGCTCACTATGCGGGTATCATCAGTAGGGGTAGTGAAATTTCGCGAAAATATTTCAAGATAAGTTATATTTCAAAACACTGTATGGTCGCTTACGCATCTTGATTGGCTGAATTGCTTTTTGACACGTGTTAATTGTCTGCACACGATTCACGTAGGAGCCATGCCGATGTTGCCGAATTCTGAGTGGCCCGGTCAAATATGGAAACTGCTTCTCAAGCAGACAGGCATATTTTTTACGCGAAAAACTATTAGCTCTAAATCATCATATGTTCTTAGACCGTGTCCGAATTCAGGTATAGGTATACTGGTGTACTTGCATCCTTGCGTACTTTACACCTGGCGTGATGAATAGAGCCAACTGTTTTTCGCTAGACTTCAACTTATTACGTGCAAACTTGCAAATTACCTTTCGCTATTGGCTGCGTGTATGTGTGAGGAGGCATCATTAATTGACTGGCCTATCATAATCATGTAACTCCCATACTGTAAGTTATTAAATCGCATGTAGACATCTAAGATGCGTGTGTTATCTAATGTACTAGTTTCCAATTCAAATAAGCGGGCCGTGTGCGTTGTAGGAGTTTCGTTACGCGTTAAAAGGCGACGACCAATCATAACAGAGCAGTCGGTGTTGATGGAGGGAGACTGTTATTTACAATAACATAACTATAAAAAATATTTAAAAAGTGCGTGTGTGTGCACATGTTTACGATTATACGTGCTCACAAAAATAAGCTTATCTAACAGAAAATGTCGATTTTGAAGTATGATCTGCTTGTATATGGTTGCCATATGCGATGTTCGGGGGGCCGCGGTGCTGTAGTAGCCAGACTACTCACCTCTCATCAAGGAAAACCGGGTTAGATTCCGGGTGGGGTCATCCCCCCGAATTTTTCATTTGGGAATCATGCCGGACAATGCCGCTGGTCGGCAGGTTTTCTAGGTGATCTGCCGTTTACCCCCGCCCTTGCATTCCGGCGCTGCTCCATACTCACCTCACTTCACCCTCATCGGCTCTCAAGACCTCGATGTTAGTAGCCACTCAGATATCTTCACTTCGCTTCACGATGTTGTGTTAGGCACAAAAGTAAACATGACAGACATACCGCCTTTCTCTAATGACTGAAATTAAGAATTAAATCACTGGAAACTGCACCGTATGCCAGATCAGTGCTTACTGCATAATTCTTAAGACATATACTTTTTATTGTAAAGCCAGCTTAACCCTAAAGTCAAACAATCACAATATTGGATCTGAGATCAAGTGTTGTTAAATACAACAAGTCGTGAAATATTGACGCGAAAATCGGGTTTCCTTAGGAATTGTGTAGAGAGTTCAAGATAGTGTTTTTAAGGACAGGGGCTTAGTTAGGGGGGGGGGGATATCGGGTCACATACTAACCTCCCCCCCCCCGGCCCACAAAATGAAAATAAAATATATATGAAAATAAAATTGAAAAAGAAAATACAACTCTAATTTTTCTAAATATAAGAAATGTGTGACCCCTGGGTATATGCAAAATTCGCGTTAATTTACTGCACAGTACTGTGCACTAAAGCCGACGGCATTCCTTAATTGGCTGTTGGATAAATGCGAATTCACTCCCTTTCTGACTAAACTGCACGCGATTGGAGCACACAGCCGTGGCGCGTTTATTTACTGGCGCAGAGTTACCCAGGACGTGTCACACAAAGTATGGTCCAATTACAAAGGTATTGCAAAGGCACACGTGTTTAAAGCGTCCCCGCATAATAACGCCAATTTTGCAGGTCCCTAGTGAGCCAAGATCGCGGCCTCGCCATTGCAATAACTTCTCTCCAGCAGGGAGAAACGCGACAGTAGGACTCGAGTGGCAGTTCTGAGTGTCGTGAAGCACTTGTGCCGGGTCGAGTGGGAACAGACATCAGGAAAATGGCGACGCGCACGCTATATCCGCACTGGCCCGTAGTCTGCTATAACTGCGATTGCCGTCTCCTTTCATCATTGGAATACTGGCACTGTGAAACCAGAATCACTGGTATCAGTCGGTAGTAGTATTAGTCACGGTAAGTTATGTAAAGGTCGTTCACGAGAAAGTGAGCAGTTTTGAAATGAACCATTAAAAAAAAAAGTCACTGCCCCTACCTGCATATATTTTAATGGGCGCACTGAGTGACATTTGTCGAGTAAAATTGGTAACGATTGATGGAAAATAGTTCCATAAATTTTTACGTCGGATTGAAAGTGTTAGGTAACCATTCGTGACAACCTAAATTATTTATTTCGCTTTCTGTATTTTTTTTATGCATCGAAGTGTGAAAATGAGCAGTTTTGTATAATATTTACTTCCCTAAAAATTTCACAGTTTTGCTTGACCGACGCATGTATAAAGTGATGAGGCCCAAGGCAATGTTAATTTTACATAAGGCGGAAGAATACATAACGTGTAGACAAGTAGATCTTAAGCAAGGCTTTCAAAAGTGCTCATTTTACCGTGGACAGCCTATAAGAAGCTGTAACACACTGTCGAATACATAAAGGGAATATGAGATAGAGTCATCTTAGTTTCGCAGTAACCAGTCTCATTGTCCACAATTCTGGACTACTTAATTATTTTTTTGTACTTAGCATTATTAAAACAATGTATAATTTATCGTTCGTTAGAATATTTAAATATTTTTCCCACTTCATATGGAAACTACTGGCCGAAGAACAGACGAAACCACGGACGACTAAGTTATAGCGTCTGACAAAACCCATGTTTTCTGTGCAGCCAAAACATCGTGTCGTCCTTAGTATACTTCATTTCATACCAGTAACTGACTGGAGACACACAGCACTGCAACTTGTTTATAATCGATAAGTTAGTACATATCTCCGATACCATATATTAGCCACTTGACTAAAATAAAATCGATTCTCCAAAAGTCACGAGTTCACGAAAAAATGTTTCGCCTTTCCAGCAAATAGTTTGATTCGCATTCCGTCTGTGACCCGCCAGTTTTTTTGCGGAAATGTGTGGTTCCCCCCCCCCCCCCCGGCGAATCGTAGTTTCTGTTGTAAATATCTATGTATTGTACGTATTGAGAACTCTACAACTAGTGTTAACAGCAAAGATACCGAAGGCCTGGTAAGTGCACATATTTGTAAACGAAAGAACTCTGTGGTATTCCTGAACCTACAACTAGATCCTGTAATGTTGATAAAAAAAAAAAAAAAAGAATTCCTTCATTTTACGGAAAAGTGCAGGTAAAAATTTATCCAGAGGTGTCCGTAAACTACCCGTAAAATTACGAACACATTGATTTTCAAAACCGGACTTTACGTAAAATTCATGGAACCTCTCCGTTAATTCCCTAGTTAGTTTTCTGTACTTCTAGTTTCAATCATTTTTATATCTATTTTATTTTAATTTTCATTATGTGGGTATTCTACTGTGTATAAAAAATTATTTAAATAAGTTAAAAATTTTTTACGTGAGCACAAGATTTGAACAAGATTCAGAAAGTTGCAAGTTCACGACCCTAACCACTTACCTACCATGCTCTCACGGTCAATTTTGGTATAACTTTCGAATTTCTGTATTAGTCACACAAGCAACTTTTCTAGTTTCTATTAAAGTTAGTGTATTTTAAGTGTTGCTAAGTGTTACATACGACTGTTGCTACTTTTTAATGTTTGATACAACAGGTCTTAGTGACATGGGTAGCTTTAACTGAAGCAGAAACGATAATTTTCTGGTGGTTACAGTGGAGGAGAATGTTTCGTATGGACTCGGCATTGTTCGTGCCCGAAACCCGAAGTTATACGAAAAACGGAGATTTTCCGTATTTTGTATTTGCGCACTTAACTCCCGTTTTTCGTCATTGCGGATTGCGTTTCCGTATTTTTACTGGGCAATATCGTGAAAAAATTTCTGTAAATATACGGAAAATTTGAACAGTGTCGGGGGTCTATATTTTGAGAAAGGGTGATGAGGGGAGAATAACAAAATAATTTCTTGACCCGGCATCGTCGATATACTTGTATGTGATGGTATTCAGCAGTATTTTACATGGCACTTGTTTCTGTTTGTTTGCAGGTACACTGGCCACTGCCCAACCCTCAAGTTCCGCTTCGGTAAACGATACGGAGCTAACACGAAAGAAGCTCTCCAGGTAATTGTCCCCGCACCTCTTGAATCAGTGATCCCGTTGAAGAATCTTCAGGAGTTGTTTCAATCAACTTTTATGTAGCGTGGGAGGCGTAACAAGAAACGATGGTTCATCGTTAGAACCGGTGATTTTTTTCGCGATAAAATCTTAGCTCATTGTAGATTTCTACACTCTTAAGCACAAACATAAATTTATATTTTGCCATTGGTCGCCCTCTGCACGAGAAGCCGTTTCAGTTTTGAACCGGGCCAATTACAGTTCAACAACTTTGGCAGCGGACCAAAGTGATTCGCGTACCAAGACTAAGGCCCTATTCACAATTCCCAGTCGGCAGTCAGAGATGAGTTACTCAACTACAATACACATGATCACAGCGTGCAGTCCAGCAGTAGGAGATGATCAATCGTCTTTATCTTGGACTTCTGGACTGCCAACTGCCGAAATACTCCAAACAATCAGATGTAGCGCTCGCGATCACGTGACGTAAACAAGTGTTTGTCGCAGGACTGTTTATTATTTGTATTTTGATATTGGGTATGTTGGCTGCAGTATATATTGCACGTAATTGTGGAAGGCGATAATTCAAAGACGGAAATCATGATTACCTGTTCGAAAAGATCGTTTCATGTGTAAGGTGCCGGTACATGGGCCTAAAATTGGCGATGGGTTAAACGCACAATTTTGTAATTCGAATGAAAAGATTACGATTATTTTTTCCTAGAATAAATAATTGGTAAAAATAATCGATTTTATTGTTCTAATCCATACCTAGAGATTTACCGCTAATTATGTATATTTCTATAACTTTTTTTAGTATTATTATCGTCAAAAATTCTTCTGTTAGTTTTTAATAATTTCCGCTATTTTGAAAATTTGTTGTTTCAGAATTATATTTTATATTTTATCTGCAACGTTTTGTTTTAAATGTATACTGAATAATCGAATTTTTTAAAAATCGATAAATCGATTAGTAAACAAGCGATTATCCCATCACAACAAAATGTTAATTTATTTTTTTGTACTTTACATAATTTAGCTCAATGAATTAACAGTTGGCTCCTTCCAGTTGGGTTTGGTGCACTGATATTGTTTGGCTAGAAGATCGTTTTCCCAGTGGTTCTTTATTCCGAAACTAAATTGGCACTGTTTACAAAAAAATATTTCAAAAACACAGACTGCACGTTGTGAATTGCATTCGACTGCCGACTGCCGACTGCGCATTGTGAATAAGGCGTAACGTGTTAATGTAACCAATCGATAAAGGTAAACAACCGTACTGTGTTTTGAAATATAAATTGCCTCGAAATCTTTCCGCGAAATTTCACTGTCCCTGTTCATCGTTTACTGTTTCCGAGGTTTCAACGTACGTACTGTGGCCGTCAGTCGAGAGGTTTGGGCGGCCCTTAACATCGAGGTCTTGAGGGCCGAAGAGGGTGGAACGTGGTGAGTGTGGTGCAGTGCCAAAATGGAACCGGGAGGGGGGGGGGGGAGATCCCCGAGGAAATGCGATTTCCACTTGCGAAAATCCTGGAGCGACCCCGCTTGGAACTACACACATCAGGAAATTTTCTCTCATTACTCGTTGTCGTGCGTGAATGAAGTTACTTTCTCATTTCTCTGGGCCAATGAGAATTCTGATACTAAGACTGGACATTTATGATTAGAGACCTGCGAAATTCGCGTTATTATTTCGGGACTCCTTAAACTTGAGTCACGTGTACCTTTATAGTTGGTTTACCCATTGGACCATACTTGACTTGACACGCCCTGGGTAGTCCTGCGCCAATAAATTAACACTTGCCAATTGTGTGCCCGAATCACGTGCAGTTCTGTCAGGAGGGGAGTGGCATCACGTTTAGTCAGCAGCCAATGAGGAAACGACGGCGGCTTGAGTATAAACAGTACTGTGGAGTTTAGCCTGGTGCCAAATAATAACACGGATTTCGCATGCCCCTATTTATGATTAGTTTGCAAAGTGCGTAGCCGAGTCAAAAATGTGTCTGCCAATTATGAAAGGACCAGGACGGTACAGTGTTTGTAAATATATGCTGAATTATTATTTTTTTGCGATTTGCCAGTGTGTCTAGTTGATATTTTTACATTGTCTACTTCTATATATATATATATATATATATATATATATATATATATATATATATATATATATATATATATAACTGTTTCCTTTTGCTTATTGGTGGCGTGTCTTTGTTGGAAGACTTTTCCTTACTTGACTGGCCAATCATAATTAGGTTACTCTAATACTGCACGTCTGTGATTCGTAAGACACGTAACACATTCATCAACCAATCACGAAAGTGCATGTGAGCTAAAGTGCTATGAAATACAACTGGTCGTGAAATATTTTTCGCAAAATTCGGGTGTCCCTAATAATTACAATTCATCGCATTTTACCAAACGCTTGGGATTTCAAAGTGAACACAAATTATTGGACGTATGTATATATATTTTTTTGGTAGTTTCCCGTTTTCAGTTATATCTTAAGTCACTTTCTGCGTTCAATTACGTTGCGCCAAAAGTATGACGTCCAATCGTAAAATTAACTGCTGGTTGCTACAACTTTCGGGGCCGCGGTGTCTGAGCGGTTAGACTGCCCGCAGATAAGAGTTAGTAAGATTCTCCAAAATATTGATTTTAAAATTACTCTGTTAACCGTAGAACAGTCTATACACGTATCGAAACAACTTGGATTGGATTAAATGTTACAGACCTGTTTGTATAAATACGATATACGTAATTAAACACTTAACATCTGCCCACGACATGTCATTTATCTTGAAACGTGGTGTCTGTTGGAAAAAATTAATAAATGCAAACAAACACTATCGTTAGGGATGGTGGAAAATCGCGAACATTTTTTGAGCCAACATATCTTCTATAACACTCTAACTAGTTTATTCTATGATGACTGGATGAACGCTTGTTTTGTCTCATCTAAGTTGTTCGCAGACCAATCACGAACGTTCTGCCTTATAGTGACAGAATCCTCATTGGTCCAGTGGAAAGGGGCAGTATCTGCACACATGCATGTCGTCCAATAAGAAAGGTGTCGGGCATGTGTACAGTATTTTGAATCCTGGCAAACGGTCAACTTTTCCCGCGATAAACCACCATCTCTAACTATCGTCTTCGTTTTACAGCGTGATTTTGACAGTTATTTTGACGATCGATGGGTTAACCAATGCCGCGGGCATTCGCAGACGAAAACTGGCTTGTCTCTATCTAGTTAAGGTTAATTCTACTCAGGTTAGACATGAAACGAGTTTTCTTACGGGAGAGTTTTTCCATGGGGGAATCTCCTCCGCTAGGTGCGCTAGTGTTCCAAATATATCACTTTAGAATAGCTTTTTTTTTTTTTTTTTTTTTTTTTTTTTTTTTTTTTTTTTTTTTAACATAGAGAAAAATTTAGTAAAGTCTGTTCACGTTAAAGTGAGCACTTTTGAAATCAACATTAGAAAAGTCACTGCTCCCACCTACGCCCAGTAAAGTTGGTAACGTTGGGGTGGGAAAGTAATTCCACAGCTCAACGTCGAATCAAAAGTGCTAGGCGACCATTTGCAATAACTTAAATTATTGCTTTCGCTTTCTGGTTTTTTTTTTATGCAGCGAAGTGTAAAAATGAGCATATTTTTTTAATATTTACTTTTCTAATAAATTCACAGTTTCGCTCGAGCGACGCATGCAAGTAGATCTTAAGCAGGGCGTTCAAAAGTACTCATTTTACCACGAACAGCCTATACACACGAGACACTAGCGCTTGCATAGTGGCGAAAAGGTTTAGTTGGCAAACTTTTAACATCGATCTTGCCAACCCGAGTAGAAGTAACCTTAATCTAGTCTGCGGCTCCGTCCTCCATAGATCGTGGCCTGTACTTTGCATGACGGGAAAGGATGACGTGACGACTAATTGCACCAAACAATCTCGGCTCGGCACGGCCCGGCGGAGCGCGGCACGGCACGGCTCACGCGAAGTCCGACCTACACGCGTCGTGCGGTTAACATGCTACACTTGCGTTCGGGATGTTACTGCCTCGGTACCGAACGACTGCACAGAAAAAAAAATCGTATAGTCTTATACGCTGCGCACCGTAAAGTGAGCACTTTTGAGGCCCTAGCTACTTTTGTCCTATCAGCAATTTTTTTATCGCTCCACTACTTTTTAAAATAAATATAGCCATGTAAGTAATAAACACAGTGTATATATTTATCGGACTCGAAAGTTAACGTCTAAGACTACTATAGAATACATTTATTGACTAATGTTCCATATGAGAGGGCTTCAAAAAGTGCTCACTTTGTCGTGAATAGCCTGTACTATATATAGCTATAAGCTGTTCACGGTAAAGTGAATACTTTTTAAGGCCCTTCTGAATTTTTCCTTTAATCCAAATTCCATCTTTCTTCTGCGTTTTAATATAAACATTGCAATGTAACCAATAAACACAGTGTATACATTTCACCACCATCAAAAGTTAATGCCTGAGAATGCAATAAGATATTTAATACTGGTTAATGCCTGTTGGGAGGGCCTTAAAAAGTGCTCACATTACCGTGAACAGGGTCTATAATGTTTTGTAGTGGAGGTACACAAAATTACTTTAGTGACCATTAAAATTATTTCTAACAAACTAGATAGTTGATAGATTCTGGAGATGTAGTTTTTTTTTCGCGAGAATTTTTCGAGCGTCATAGTACTGTAGCTTCATCTGACTTCTGCATTCCACTGTCCATTTTTCTTTTTTACACAGCGAAGTTATTTGTAAGCGAATCACGGAAGTTCACTGTTCGAGTGTCAGAATTCTCGCGGTGGTGTAGTGGTTAGGCTACTCGCCTCCCACTTAGGTTAACTGGGTTCGATTTCCGGCATATGGGAAGCGTGCCTGACGATCATGCTTGTCGATGGGTTTTCTCGGGAATATCCCGTTTCCCCAGTAATTGCATTCCGGCGCTGCTCCATTCTCACCTCACTTCACGCTCATCGGCCGTCCAAATCTATTCACTGTCTTCATTAAGAACCCAAATGTGATGTGTGGATTCCTGCTCTAATTTGCACTCTAAATATGAAACAGTGAGAATTGAGCCAATTCGGTGAAAATAGTACGTATTGAGCGACTGATAATCAGTGACTGATGACTGCAGTCCTGAAAATTTCGCGGATTCATTTCGGAACAAGCTAGAATTAAAAACACGTGATTTTGTATACCCTTAGCCACTGGTCCACACGGTGTTTGAAGCCTCTTGTAGAACGCTGGCCCAATCGTCGCCTTCCACTGTGACAGCAGACAACCAATGTGCAGCTGATATCGGCATATTTGTACATACGACTGTGCAGACTAGCCTGCAAGTAATTGAACTCGCGGATTCTTCAGGCCTCTAACTAATTAACATGAAGGCTGAATTTCACAGATCTATTTGTGATTCCCACTGAATGTCGAGAATTACACTGCCATAAATCACTTGTCCCGAGTTAATTTCCTTGGTTTGTTAGTCTGCAGCAGCTTATCAAATTACTTTCGGTGAATGTTATTTCAGTGATTGGTATCACTGATTCGAGCTTAGAGTGTGTATAAAGGAAAGAAAAAACACATACTCTGTGGCCACATATAGAGCCACAGGCACAGCCGTAGAAGACAGGTCTAAACACTCGCCTGCAGCGTTAGGGAATCTTCACCCTTTGTGAAGTATTTAGTCCATGAAGTGGCCGCAGAATCACTGTACCAAACTAGTGCTGCTAGCTTTGCTGGTACAAGGGTAACACCATAGAGAGATGAACGTCATTTTCCCATTTCAAGGAAAAAATAGTAGTAATTCCGCTTCCCATGCTTGTCGTATCAAACAGCACTACTCTGGTAGCATCGCTCCGAGGTAGGGCTAATAGGCAGAGACATGCGAAATTCGCGTTAATTTTTGAGGACACGTTGGAACTGCACGTTATGTGGTAAGGGCCAGGGTAACTGTGCTCCAATGATTGTTCACTTCGCAACTGTGTGTCCCGAATCACGTGCAGTGCAGTCAGAGTTAGAACGACGTCTTCACGTCTAGGCAGCAGCCAATGAAGAAACGACGCCGGATCCGGTATTTACACTACTGTGAAGTTTAGCGTGATGTCACGCGAATTTTACAGGCCCCTTACTAATGGGTCAACAAGGGCGTCAAATTTTCAAACTAGTGTCCAAACCTGTATTATACAGCCGTGGGACACAGACAGTGGCGTATACAGGGGGGGAGGAGGGGCTGCAGCTCCCCCCGAAATGACACAGTTTTTTAAAAACCCTATTATCAAAATGTCAATCATTATATTTATATATTTGTTATTACCCGCATGACACTTTTTGGTCTAAAAGTATATTGGAATTTTTTGATGATTTAATCACTCATAGTACTGCATAGTAGTTCAGTTTTTTGACTTAAGTAAAATATTCAAGTGCATTTTTCATATTTTCAACCATTTTAACAGTTACTATTTATTTATGTGGCTGAGGAATGTCAATTATGTGTCATAGACTTTGTAGGTCTACGCTTGGACATTAATGGACATTTAATAGAATTAAAAAAATTCTCATAAAATTGGTTGTTACCGAAAATGATACGCTACCATTTATACATGTGAAATAATTATCCTGTGTTACCCTTCTTAGCGTAATAAAATGCGGCAGTGATTCGCTTACATATGCGAAAATATTAATGCTCCATTTACAGACTGAAAATGTAAGATATTTAAATGAAATGGTCATGAAATTTACTACTGTGTTGACCTATTGTAAATTTTGCGTGTGCATATGTGAGCGAGCTTGCATAAATAGCTTAATTGCTCCTTTCCTTTTCTATCCTTCCACTGTGACTCGTGAACGATGTACTACTAGTGACAATAGACTAATATTCATAAGTCCCCCCCCCCCCCCCTTAGCCACTCCCACGACCCTGGCCACGCCCTTTCTCGGGCCGCGAGAAATCGAGTACCTCAAACATCACGGCGGATATAGTGTGAATTGTGCGTGTTCGCAGGAGTTCGGCGCCAAGGCGAGTGTGAGACACGAGCCGTACCGACATGACGACCCCCACCAGCCGGTGCTGACCTCTGTGGGCCGCAGCCAGGGGCAGGCCGAGGACTGCGCCCTCGACATCAAGTACCGCAGCCGGCCCTATGTCCTCGGATACACCGGTAACTATAGCCCGCCCATGATATCTTCATCCGTGCATTACTTAGTCTAAAGAAATGCTACAGGAAACAGATGTTGGAGAGTCGTGTTGTTTATTAGGTGGGGCGAAAGGCTAGTAGAGAGAGGTGCCAATCGCTGTGCTGATCCTGTGCTGTGATTGGTCGCTGGTTGTGGCAGACCATCAATTATGAGTTTAAGCCCTTTTGTAAATATAATCATAATTTCCGGACCACTGATGGTATGCTCATCATATTCATAACATAGGCACGGTGCTAACGTCATTTAAGCCCTAAGACCTTTCTGACAAGGTTAATTATGCATTTAAGCCCTTTTGTACAATGTAGTCATAATTTCCGAACCGTTGAAGAAATAGTAATAAAATTGGTTGCTTCCTAAAAAGCTTAAACGCCTATTAAGGGTCCTATGTACTGAAACGTTTCCTGTGAAATCGTTATTTGCGCGTTAACGCGTATCTCGGCAAATAAAAGTTCTGGAAATATGACTTTTTGTCAGAAAAGATCAAATACAGTTATCTACGCCCTATTTTTTTTTTTTTACTTTTGTCATATTAAGTGTATTCTTGGAGAAAAAATTCGTGAAAATGGTAAAATAGAGCATTTTAAAAACTTGCCTATGCAGAGTCCTTAAGCGGCAAGAGAAAAGTATAAAGATACGAACGTAGTTTAAACTGTGGGCTTTCTTCACGTGTAACAAAACCCCTATGTTACAGATCTAATTTGCACAGTACAGCGTTACACCGGAAACACTGCACGCCTTGCGCGTAGGAGCGATGAGGCACTAGGCGAGCGTGTAACTGTCGCCCGTATAGCTCCCTCGCTTCTTGACCTTGGACGCGTAGCTACGTAGTCCCCTTAAACGTAAAAGTATATTTATTTTTTGGCTAAATTAAACTTTGACTTACATTTCATTTACAAATAATCGTATTTAATTTATTGTTTATATGAATAAAAACCAGAAATAAAATTACTGTGTAGGAGTTCTCATGCGAAATGTTATAAAAAATGAGTATAGGCTATTCACGGTAAAATGAGCACGTTTTAAATACCCGCTTAAAATCTACTTGTATGCAAGTTCTGTATTTCCCGCCTTATGTAAGATTAACATTGTCGTGGGCCTCATCACTTTATTCATGAGTCGGTTAGGTCAAACCGTGAAAGTATTTGTAAAGTAAATATCTGTCAAATCTGCTGATTTTTACGCTTCGGTGCATTACAAAATAAACACAAGGTGAAATAAATAATTAAAGTTATCAGAAATGGTTACCTATCACTCCTCATTCGACGTTAAGATACGGAATTACTTCCCATTGATCGTTATTAAATTTACTGGGCGCATGTCTCTCATGGCACTCGTTGAAATATTTGCAGGCAGGGGCAGGTTGATTTCAAAAGTGCTCACTTTATCATGGACAGCCTGTAAGTACAATTACGGTGCGTTATCTTTTTGGCGAAATTTTCTAGGCTTAACTAAGCTTTGTTTACACGAGGCGTAGTTAAGCTTTGTTTACACGATGCGTAGCTAGGCTTTGTTTACACGAGGCGTAGCTAAGCTTTGTTTACACGAGGCGTAGTTAAGCTTTGTTTACACGATGCGTAGCTAGGCTTTGTTTGCACGAGGCGTAGCTAAGCTTTGTTTACACGAGGCGTAGCTAAGCTTTGTTTACACGAGGCGTAGATAAACTTTGTTTACACGAGACGTAGCTAGGCTTTGTTTACACGAGGCGTAGTTAAGCTTTGTTTACACGAGGCGTAGCTAAGCTTTGTTTACACGAGGCGTAGCTAAGCTTTGTTTACACGAGGCGTAGATAAACTTTGTTTACACGAGGCGTAGATAAGCTTTGTTTACACGAGGCGTAGATAAACTTTGTTTACACGAGGCGTAGCAAGCTTTGTTTACACGAGGCGTAGATAAACTTTGTTTACACGAGGCGTAGATAAGCTTTGTTTACACGAGGCGTAGCTAGGCTTTGTTTACACGAGGCGTAGCTAGGCTTTGTTTACACGAGGCGTAGATAAACTTTGTTTACACGAGGCGTAGATAAGCTTTGTTTACACGAGGCGTAGATAAGCTTTGTTTACACGAGGCGTAGCTAAGCTTTGTTTACACGATGAAAAATAATAGCAGAACTTTAGTAGGACTTCATAAACGTCGTAAGTTTCCATGAATGGACTATACCACAGTGGCTGCATTGTAAAACATGCTCGTATTATTACAAATTCTCTGGACAATAGCTATGAAGGTGACTATTTTTTAAACTACGCCTAAACGAGAGCCTATTGGTTCGTTGCTGCAGTTATACTTTTAGCAGTTTATTTTCTTTCCCGGTGGACTAAAGACTGTTCACGATAAAGTGATCACTTTTGAAATCAACCTTAAAAATAAAAGTAACTGCCCCTACTTGCATATATTTTAACTGGCGCAGTGAGTGGCATGTGTCCAGTAAAGTTAGTAACGATAGAGGGGGAAGTAGTTCGATCAAAAAGTGTTAGGAAACCATTTGTATTAACTTAAATCACTTCTCTCGCTTTCTGTATTTTTGTTATGCACCGAAGTGTAAAAGTGAGCAGATTTCTGCAATATTTACTTTTCTAATAATTTCTCAGTTTCACTTGATCGACGATTGAATAAAGAGATGAGGCCCATGGAAATGTTAATTTTACATAAGGCGAAAAAACAAGCAACATGTATACAAGTAAATCTTAATCAGGGCTTTCAAAAATGCTCATTTTACTGTGAACATCCTATACATGTGAAAGGTGGTGGTCGGGCAGGGGAGAGGGGATATATTTTTGCCCTCCATGGAGGAAGAAGCAACAGTCGAGGAAATGCCGGGGAGTGAAGAGATTTGGACGGCTCTTAACAACGAGGTCTTGAGATCCGATGTGGGTGAAATGAGGCGAGAGTGGAGCAGCGTCGGAATGCAAGGGCGGGGGAAACGGGAGATCCCCGAGAAAATCCCCCAGAAACAGCGGCGTCATCCGGTATGATTACCACGCGTGTAAACCCCGCGAATGACACTGCCGGGACTCGAACCCGGTTCGCCTTGGTGTGAAGCGAACCGCTACACTCAACCGCGGCTGCCGTGTTCATCAGGAATTGTCGACATTTTAAACTTGCAACGGAAGCAGCACTCCGATAATACTTAATGTCACATATAAACAATATCTGAATCGTCAGCATGCTGGCTGGAGTGTTTTAAGTTTTGTGATGTCTGTGTACTGTGTTGTACCTAGTGTTGTGATGTACGTTTACTGGCTACACCGGACACGCTTTTTTATTCTGCAACGTTTATGTTTGGTTGGCCGTCGACCAATCAAGTCGTGTGTTGACTATACACCCATTATTGTGTCGAGGAAGATGTAACAGATTTTACAATCCACCGTGTTCAAGTGAGAAATTGTTTAAAAGGTCAATTTTGTTCTTTGCGAATTGAACAGTTGACTAGTAGTAATTTTTTAGTTAATGCCCAGTGAAATAGTAAAACTATAAATGCGTGAGTTTTGTTTTAAAAGGCAAAGAAATTTCTATATAAACTTAGCCCCGGGTGTGTATGTGTACACTCCTCAAAGGACACATTTGGGTGCTGAGTGAAGAGTGAAGAAATTTGGGCGTCTCTTAACAGCGAGGTCTTGAGAGCCGACGTGGGTGATTGAAGTGAATATGGAGCTGCGCCGGAATGAAGGGGCGGGGGAAACTGGAGATCCCCGAGAAAACCCGCTGACCAACGGCATCGTCCGGCACGATTCCCACTTGCGGAAATCAGGTGACCCGGCTGGGGATTGAGCCCGGTTCGCCTTGGTGGGAGGCGAGCGTGCTAATCGCTCGCCCCCCGTGGCCCCGCTGACGTAATATTACATCACCTGAATGTATCTCAGTTGTATGGTGTCTGCCGTATATCATGATGACATCCGCATTATTTGAAGACACGGGCGAAGAAATATTACTTCTCCAGCGGTGTTCATAAGTAGAGACGTGCTAAATTCTCGTTATTATTTGTCGGCAAACTAAACTCCAATATGTTACATGTTCTTTCGACTGTTGTCATTGGCAGACAACTTATGTGGCTCGTCCCAAGGACACTTCGAGCCAATAGTAGAGGCTCAAATGTTGAGCAACCAATCTCCAATGAAGCGGTCACACAGGTAGATGACGCCGTACAGTTGTCAGTAACCAATGAAATCACGAACTGCGCTCAAAGTAGGTACAGGAACTTGAAGTCTAGCATGTTACCAAATAATAAGGCGAATTTTGCTCGTCTCTATTCGCAAGGTTCTCTGCAACGTGGTCAGCAACACTCAAGGTGTGAATTACCGAGGTTAACTCGGTAGACTGTGTATTAATCTAGGTAGGAAAGAACATTTGACTGGGACGCTTACAACTCGGCATTTTATTGTCAAGACAGCCGATCAGTAATTAACGCTGTACAGTGTAGTAAATATGTCAGGTGTTGTGCGAACCAATATAACTGTTGTATAGGTTATTCACGATAAAGTGAACACTCCTGAAAGCCCTCTCATTTGGAATAATCTATACATCCTTACTACTATATAAATTGGAAAGTGTGTTTGTTTGTCCTTTCACGTCAAAACGGAGCGACGGATCGAAGTGATTTTTTGCACAGATATAGTTGAAGGTTCAGAGGGTGGCATGGGCTACTTTTTATCCCGGAAATATCTCATTTACTTCAGGAAAATTATTATTGTAAATTTATATCATTCCTTTAGGAAAATTCTTATTGTAATTTTACTACATAAAAAAAAGCATTGCTAAAAAAAAGTTCCGTCATTTCTCCTTTCTTTTTTGTCTATGGGCTGTCTTCCATTCCTTCCCAAAAGCCGCATTAGCTCACTGGTTAGAGAACCCAATAGTGGGGCCGCAGTTGCCCAGTGGCTAGAGAACCCAATAGTGTCACAAAACTTCATTATTTATCCCTATAAGCACGCGCGCGAAACAGTGGATAAAAGATAGTATAGTAACACATAGTCACCCGGCCGCGTGTATCTGTGTAGTCGGCTAAGGCTTCTAAACTACTCGATGGATTTTGATGCGGCTTTAACCATCATTTTGAGAAATTCTTGAGGAAAGTTTAAGTGTTTAATACATTAATATTTAAATTAAGGATAGTAGAGAAATGTCGACGTTTTCTAATCAAGTCGAAAAATGCCGCTTTTCGGGCGCTTGCATGACTTACGCTGACTAAACCATAAGAGATACACCAAATTAATATGCTACAGAATTGTATATCTCAAAAATGGCTACATAAAAGTCCGCGACAGCATATGTTTATCTCTTAAGGACGACCCACAGTAAACACGTTTATATCGCACCAGAGAGACCGTGGCTGTCGGCAATAGTCAATAAATATATTTAATTTTAGTTCTAGACGTTGGCGTCTTAGCGTGGTGGAATAAACCCACTGTGTATGTTTCTTGAATAGCGATATTTGATTAAAAAGGTAGTTAAAGTATAAATAATGGCTGAAAGAAAAAGTAACTAGGGCCTCAAAAGCGTTCACTTTACAGTGAATAGCGTATAAATGGGAACATAGAGACCTAGGTCGCGGTTACAGGAGTGCTGTTAAACACATTCAGCTAAATACATTTGGAATCCATGTCTGAACAAGTTTAAAAATAGAACGTGTTTCCGCGGTTACCCACCCGAAGCAGAATGAAATCAATCGTGTAACTTAAAGTGCATGATATTTAATTATAATAGCCTCACACATTGATCACTGTTGAATTTTTTAATTGTTATGAAACCTACACTTTTACTGTGGTGGCATAATGGGTGGGTATTATTACATTCGACCTTAAACTTAAGTTAATTCAACAAGTGCAGGAATTCCCGCCAGATTCAGCAATATTTATTGCACTGCTTGTTTACTTTAAAGCGGCCAATAGTAGCGCAGCAGAGAAGATAAGTCGTTGGAAACTACTTATTAAAACAGTGCACTTTGAAGGAGAAACAATTGCAATCGGAACTTGTTCGAAGGTAACGTAACCTCTCCAATAGCTGAAACTTGTTTTAGTGAACTAGTTCTGCCAGCATCCCGGGTAACCGCGGCCCAACAGACCTGATGGTCTCACAGGCGATTTCACTTCCAGCTTGCATCAACCCTTTGAAGACGGCACAAATTATCCGGCACTGAAGATAAGGTTGAAGTGAACTACCTACATTCTCCACCAGAGCAATTTTAGTTCTGTATGTCTGTATTTCCATTTACCATCGTCCTATTGGTCCATGGTTACACCACACACGCCTTCTGTACTCTGCTAAGTTTACTATTGGCTGGCTGTCGGCCAATAGAGTCGCGTGTTGACTGTGTACCAATTAATGTGTTACGATATATGTAACACGTTGTTTATTTGAGAAATTATTAGGGATAGGAACATTTCGCGAGTTCAGTGACCTGTAGGTTAGACTCCACAGTCCTGTATACACTCGAGCCTCAGCCATTGAGTAGCCAGTGTTACTTCACACCTGGCAGTATGGGTTACGCCACCTGTTTCCTTCCCAGCCTGCTATTGGCTCAGAGCCGTCCAGGGTGTGTTTAATAAACTGCGATCCAATTGCAAAGTAAACTTCAAGAGTACACATGTTTGACGTCTACCTTGTCCTGAAATGAACTCGCGAAATTTTCCTATCCCTAGAAATTATTGCTAAATAAAGTTTATTCTTACAAATTGAAATGTTGGCTAGTTGAAATTTTTCTCTTGATTCTGATAATGTCCAGTGAAATAGTAAAACTATAAAAGTGTGGGTTTTGTTTTCAGGTACAAAGAAATGCCCATATAAACGTAGCCCCGAATATATACGTGCATACTCCTGAAAGGGTTGACTATAGTCAGTAAATTTGTACCGCACTCGAAGGGTTAATATACGCGCGCGCGTGTGTGTATATGTGTGTGTGTGTGTGTGTGTGTAGGCTTCATCCCAGGGCTGCACTTCCGGTACGGGAAGTCGTTCCGGCGGGCGGCTGACGACAGCGTCATGGAGTTCAACCGGCGCGCGGAGGAGGAGGAGGAACGACGTCGACGAGGTCAGAGGTCACGCAGCGCCCCGAAGATGCCGTCCATCCGCTCGCGCGACGAAGTCAAGAAGGCCCTCGACCAGTACGAACAGAGGCGCCATCACCCAGGTCACACTCTCATTACTATCGTAAAGGCTGTTCGTGATGAAGTGAGCACCTTAGGAATGATTATCGCTAGAGACCTGCAAAATTCGCGTTATTTTTTCGGTGACAGGGTGGACTCCACTGTCTTATAGACAAGTGAGCACAGTTCGTGTTTTCATTGGCCGCTGCACTGTAATTAACGTCACGCATCTGCTTGGTCTGCTTATAAGAGAATGGCAACTCCACCGTTGAACTTACATTATTGGCTCAAGAGTTCTCCGAGGTGTGCCAGACATATTTTTCGCCAATGGCCGAATTTGATCAAACGCATAGTAACTAGGAGTTCAGCCTGTCCTTAAATAATAACGCGAATTTTGCAAGTGTCTAATTATAGGTACACCCGAATTGGGCGAAAAGATTTCCGCACATGCTAGATTTCAATATCCTACGGACACACTAGTAGTTTTCTTTTGCTTATTTTCCTTTATATATATATATATATATATATCCGTCATGCATGTTAGTATAGGCTGTTCACGATAAAATGAGCACCTTTGAAAGCCCTGCTTAAGATCTACTTGTATGCACGTTGTGTACTCTTCCGCCTTATGTAAAATTAAAATTGCCATGGACCTCATCACTTCGCTCATGCGTCGGACAAGCGAAACTGTGAAATTATTATAAAAGCAAATATTTTACAAATTTGCCCATTTGTATATTTCGATGCAGTTAAAAAAATAACATGAAGCGAAAGAAATTGGTTACCTAACACCTTTCATTCGACGTTAAGGTATGGAACTACTTTACCTCTATCGGTACCAACTTTACTGGGCGAATGTCACTCAGTGCGTCCGTCTAAATATATGCAGGTAGGAGGAGTGATTTTTTTCTAAGGTTGATTTCAAATGTGCTCTCTTTATCGCCTTAAGTCTCTATATACACATGTTCTGTGAGCCCTCCGGCATATGTGTTAGTAGCTAAGACGGTTGGAGAATGGGATGCATCTCAGGGCAAGCCAGCCCTTTATGCCTTAGGTCGGGTTTAGGATGCGGTAACGCTGTACGTAACAGAATGGCTATGCGAGCGTGAGCAGTTAGAGACAGCGTCACGTGACGAAGAGTGCAGGTTGTACAGAGTGAGTCCTTCAGAAGAAACCCCGTGGAACACGTGTGTAACGGAGCCAGGGAATGAGGAAATACAGACCACGGGACCTCTTTTAAAGGACTCAACCTGTAGAATTCTGTGCTTAAGTGTGTAGGGAGGAGTGGGTGAACGAATATTTCGAAGATCGAGGAGACGATGGTGAATACGCCCGAGTGTTCCTTCACCTCCTGAAGCAGCCGGACAATTTCTTCTTTTTTTTTTTCTCAAAACTTCAAGGAATCCCTCCCCATTTATTTTTGGCAGTTTCGCCTGCAACATGAAAATGAGAACTCATCAATAGCAATAAAGTAAACGAAAGCTGCCCTTGAACAGGTTATTCTTAGTACATAAATCAATACTAACCAATCATAATAATAATTATATGTAACATATTATTAGAGAGAGAGAGTGAAGAACCACGAAAAATATGTGAGCCAACAGTCTCTCACAAACACTTTCAGTAATAATTTGCTAATGTATTATTCTACGTGGCTTAACTATTTCCATACCAATCACACAAACAATTTGTCAAAGCAGTGTTGTTCTCATTAAATTTGTAACATGGGTAACTATCTACTTACACTAACGACAGCCAATAGGCGTAACAAAAGGTCCGTAAAATACACAGAACAGTGTAGACAAGCAAACAACCTACTTTCCCGGTGATAAATCACTCTCTCTAATTATTATACACAGTCAATGAGACAATAGGGCACATAGTCCGAGAGATATGTGGAGCGATTTGGGAAACTTTCATGGAGGAGTACATGCCAGAACCAACAAAGGCCTCGATGGAATCTGCAGCTGAAGAATGCCTTACTAAATGGAAATTCCCCAATTGTGTATGCTGCATTGTCGGGAAACATGTACGAATCAGGTGTCCTCCTGGATCGGCATCTATGTACTATAGTTACAAACATCATTTTTTAGTAATGTTACAGGATTTGGCTGACGCTAATTGTCTATTTACAAAACATTGAAGTCGGGGGTTACCGTAGACAAAGTGACTTGGGTGTATTCCAGAACTCGGCGTTGTTCCATAAAATAGAGGAAAG
This sequence comes from Dryococelus australis, assembly GCA_029891345.1. Classification (NCBI taxonomy): domain Eukaryota; kingdom Metazoa; phylum Arthropoda; class Insecta; order Phasmatodea; family Phasmatidae; genus Dryococelus; species Dryococelus australis. The sequence continues at coordinate 17,422,105 of CM057006.1, read as the reverse complement.
CTCAATAATGCGTGATGCCAAACCTTCGCCTTCTAAAAATGTTGGTGATGATGTGCCAATGCCTTATGTCATCTTAGGTGACCAGAGGTACCCGTGAAAACTATCTTCTGACACCTTTTGCCCGACAAAATTTGACCGACTCGAAAGAGGTATCCAGTCAAAAACTTACGCCTGTCCGTCGAGTTATAGAGAGTGCTTTTGGGATGTCGGATGCAAAATTGATGGTTTTAAAAACTGTTATTCAGTGTTCTCCTGAAGTTGTAGACATAATGGTCAGTGCCTTTTTGTTGCACAACCTAGTGTTTAATAAAGAAGGCGCTACATAAGCTGATCACTAGGGCCACCGGTTTTTCGCGAAAAGATTTCAGGACTAGTTCTACTCCAAAACACTAGAGCTTAGATCCACTCTCTTGGTTTGATGATTTTAACTGTCACGCATTTCAGGTGTCTGTCAGCGAATCACGGACACGAATTGTCAGAGTTGCCTTGTTCTGATTGGCCCGATCAGGTAAGGAAGTGTCACCTGACAAAGACACGTGGCCAATAACCAAAGGAAAAATGGAGGTATGCCATAGGACGTTCGAGTCTAGCCTTCGCGTGAATCTTTCCGCGAAAAACAAATTGCCCTACTGATCACTATGTTGGAAATGGAATAAATTCATGTTGGTACTAGCCATGATTCTTTAACTTGTAATCGTGGCTTCAATAGAGCTACAGCACATGAATGCAACATAAGAGACGGTTTCACGAACTACTTCTGTACACACACTTAAAAGTACATACGTTGTTTACTTTGTTTATACCTCTCACATATTTCGGAAATATAGATGCGCTCATTTATCTTCTTCATGTTGCAATAATTTTAAATATAGTATGTATATTTTCATTAAAATATTAGTGTTCCAAAACGAATCCTAAATAATAAGTAGACGATCTCTGTCTGTCTGTCTGTGTCTGTCCGTCTTTAATATCTCTAGATCCCTTGAAACTCGACAGAAGTTCTTCAAATTTTGCAGAGCGAATCCTCAGAGTGAAATACAGGTCAAGTTCGAATTTCAGCAAGATCAGATTACGCAATCATTAACTTTTAGCCTAAAACTCATTTTTAAATTACTTTTCCCTATGTAATGTTTTTTATTAATGCCTAGAGAATATTGCATAGAGATATGAATGTAATGAAATATAATTTTTGTTTACTTTAAATGTCTCGCTTCAATGTTGAGTTACTTAAGTGGGGGGCCACAGTGGCTCAGTGGATAGAGCGATTCCAAGTGGGGCCGCAGTGGCTCAGTGGATAGAACTATGCTAAGTGGGGCTGCAGTGGCTAAGTGGATAGAGAAATATTAAATGGGACTACAGTCGCTTCAATGTTGAGTTAATTTCACTTAATTTCATTATTACCTACATATATCTAGGCAACATTTTTTTTCAGTCTTTGTATGGTAACCACATTTTTTAACATGGTAACTGTTCTAGCCCCGTGACAGTAAAAAAAAAAAGAGGTCACGGGCTCGGTTACCTAGTTTTATATATTTCCTTGATATACACATTCCTGCCATGACTTCCTAGCATGCTCTTTTTTTTTTGTCGCCTGCATCCCGAAGAGGTCTTCTGTCACATACCATACCAATAAGCATGTCAACGTCCAAAGTTAGCTGGAAATTAAAAGCAGAACACTGTTGATAAAACAACAACGCTGACTGGGTTTTCATACGTTCAGGTGCTACATTCAATATTGTACACATCAATGAGTGAAATAAAAAGGAAATGTATGGACTGCAACCTTTACGAGTACGACGGGAAACAGTTCACTACTTACTTGTTTCGGGCGGCATACGACACACTACCGCTGTAACTGAAACGTGAGTGGAAGAAAAAATATGATCAAATGTGCGCGTCACCAAGTCACGTAGGCCTACTATGTCTCAGTGTCTTTGTGAAACACACATTCTACCAGCCAGCCCCGTCAAAATATCCCTTTTTCCGCGCAACCATGCATGTGAAAACTAAATTTTTTTGTTTCCAGAAGCCTAGTTGCGCCATCTCTGCGCGCATACACATGGTATTAGCATGCAGTGTGGCCAGATTAAGTAATAATACGTTTAATTTACATTGTCGCTTCGAACGTTTGATTTGTTATGCACTCTCGCACATGTTCGCACCGCCGGTTTACTCGCGCTCGAGAGCTTCCTGTGTGACCATGGCCTTATTACGTTTACAAAGGGTGCATGCATCACGGCTATAGCAGGGTCGTGTGGTGCCATGGCCGCAATTGTAGCCTTGGCCACGCCCCGAAAGAGGAAGGGTCTAGATGGAAGAGCATAGAAAGTGGAGAGGGCACTGGGAAAATCTATGCGACAATCGCGGAGGATAAGTGTATGTATATCTTTAACTGGATTAAGGCCGAAGAAAGTAGGGTAAGTTATTAGTTAGAGAAGATAGACTTGTGTGGGTTTGATGCAAGGTTATATGAAATGAGTGGGGAGCTGAGTTGTAACCAGGGTCGTGATATGCGGTCCTGGTGGAGGGGGACAGAACTGAGCCACCCACTCGACAGATGCCAGTCATCTCTCTGTGACACAAGGCAAGGTGTCTGTTACAAACCACTAAAAGGAGAAGAACCTGCAGTTAGGGGTAATGAGTTCATCACAATGTTTGTGGCTTTCTGTAGTAGTATGTGTGTTTGAGTGTATATGTTAGTATAGGTGTGCCTCCAAACCGCCACCAGGTGCTGCAGAGAGCACACAATACCTTGGGATTGGCTATGGCGAGGGGCCATGTATACAAACAGCTGCGTGGTTAGAGAAGTGTTTCAGATCATACGTGTGTACAGCAATGTAATAGCGATGCAATTCACAGAACTGACACTGAACCAGAGGCTGTGCGGTTATGTTTTGCCTTATTATGTGACCACTGATCACAATGTGCTTCGCTAATTTTTTTGTACATCAGTGTAGTGATTGTTAATTACATTCGCGTGCTTGGCTGAAGGCTTGCTATCAGTAGTTTGTTACACTTAGAATGGTTTGTGAGTGAACTCAGCTCTAACCCGACCGTGATTGTTGTTGCAGATAACCACCGCATCTCGCCCGAGTTCCCGCCGATCGCCGGCTACACGGGCCACATCCCGCGCCTGCGCGTCGCGGAAGCATCGCTGAGCCAACGCTTCAGCACAGCGGCGCGACTCGGTCTGGCGCTGCTGCAGCGCGAGCGAGAGCAGCGCCGACAAGCGGACACGGCGTGCGGCTCGGCGAATGTGGCGCTGCGCCCCCACCATGGCGACACCCGTCAACCAATACCCGCCGTGTAGCAGCGGCCCGCTTTCGGAACGCGCCCGGCGGCTCTGAAGCCCGGTGTGCACGTACCGTCGTCGAGTTGGATTCACACGGTCACAGATCTACGCTCACCTAATTTATTGCTTGATTTATTTATAATTACGTTCAATTATATGAGGATAAAATAGACGGGCGGGGAATAACCCTGCAAAGCAAAGATTTTAAAGAAAATGAAATTGGCACATTATTTTAGATTACTCACCTGTTACTGAAACTAATTTTATGCATGTAAAAGCAACCAGATTTGTCGCAAATTAAATATACAACTTTTATTTGTTTATATTTGCCTGCTGCTAAAGACGATTTAGAAAACGAACAAGGAACTAAATTAAAACATATTTTCTTACATTTTAGTTTCAGACACACTTACAAGATGTGTTTTTGTTGGGTTCTTGCCAACTATCAAATCCTACCACTTACTGCTTAAATTTTCCATTGTTAAACCTCCACTATCGGCGTTGTCTGCACAGAAATCGAGATTGGCCCGATTTTTTTTTTTTTTTTTTTCTTCGTAGATAGCTCGAATAACGCAGAAGCGGTTTGAAGCATTCTGATTGGCTGTTGGGGTGATCTGTGACCTTGTGAATCCACAGATAGAATGTTCAGAACGCACCTAAGCAGATTTTCTGCTTGAACCATTTTGGTGATCGATTAAAAGCTTAGTTTTCCACCATTCGTTAGTTATTACGAAACCAAAATTTTCAAATAAATGGTGGACAAGAGCGTGGACACAGTAGATGTTTATAATATACTTTCGAAATTATATGTAGGCATTTATTATTATGTTTTCGTTAAATTAATTTACTATTTTACCAGTCTAGTATTACATGTTGGCATTTTTCAAAAAGACGCGTTCAACAAAATGTTTGTTACAAACACATACAGTGCCTATCATTCCATTCACGGAAGGGAAAATAATTTTTTTTTCATCACTGCCATAGCTTCATACGACTATGTATTGTCTCCGATAACATAACAGAATCGCCCAGACAGAAAAAAACTTACGAATCATTGCTGGGAGTCGCAAGCATACTCACTGCACAAGTTCGGAAAGAATCTGAAATCTCGTGTCTTTAATGGAGCCATTAAATACTGGCAGATTTCGTTTTCGATGATAGTTCAACTGCATGCCAAACAGAAACCCCCTTTTGTTTTGTAAGTATTTTGTAATGTTTTAGCCCGCATTCTTCAAAAAATAGCTACCTCGACTCTATGTTAGCGTGAACTTGAAAATGTTAACGATATCTTCTGAAAATATTACAAAACAAATCTTTTGTTTATCTCATTGCGAGATGTAGTGAAACCTACGTACTCCATATACTACAGAGTTTGTAGATATCTGTTATTATGCTACTAAAAATCCTACTGACACCCATACAAATTTCACGGTGATTTACAAAAGTTAAAAGTAAACTACCCTGGTTTTGAGGTTGATAAACATAGTATGATACACAATCTAAAATATTAATTTTTAGTTGTGATTGTCAGTGACTCATTAAGCTATTGTAGGTCAACTAGAACAATTTCCTGTCTTCAAATAATGTTTTTTTTTTTTTAATGCGGCTTTTAATAAATTGAGCGTACCTCCAGTTTTAAAAAAAAGTTTGGTCGAGTGAAAATGCCTGGGGAACGGGCCGGGATTTCTTAAGTTGGAGAAACTGCTTTGCTAGTACCGAAAATGAATACGGGGTATATAACGTTAATAAAGTTTTAATGTAAAATATGAATTCAGCTATGATAAAGTCTTCATACATGCTCAGCGTATTTTTAGTTTGCAGCAATATTACGGATCGTGTTAAGGGTAGTGTTTATCTAGCTGTCCTGATGTAAATTTTTGTGGGTTATAATATAGGCCTAGTCCAAACAATTTTAAGTAGAAAATTTTTAATTTCTTTTTGCTTTCGTGTCATGTCTGATTAGTTATGGGTTCTAAGACACTAAGTTTCTTCTGTGTAAACATTGTGAATATTATCTCATGTGTGTGGAATGTGTAAATCGGACAGTAGACGGAGGATTATTAAATGATTATATTTAGGTCTATATGAGATAGAAACTTGTTATCAATTTTGTTGACATTAGGATTATAGAAAACATGTATATTCTGTTTTTAAAACATGTTAATATTCATAATACAAGCCATCATATTTTATATTATATGATAAAATGATTTTCGATTGTAATAAGTTGTAATGTTTTAATTCGTAACTATAATTTTCTTGTCAAACAAATGAGTATTTTATTTAAGCACACGACATTTCGATAAATTCATAACAATGTTTTAGCGCCAGTTTTAATTTTTCACGAAAAAGAAAAGATGCAAAAAATTGATGTTCTAGAAATTGCTTAAGAAACTGGCATCACATAATTATTGAACAAAATATTACAAATATTGCTTAAATTTATGAGATCGAAAAACTCGCAGGTTTGGTTACCTGTAGTACAAACTTAAACATGTGAATACAAAAAAAAAAAAACATTGCTGTTTCTCCACTGTATGCCTGCAAGTTGAGGACACGCTGTTTGTTTTTAAATTAACGCCACCGTTTAGGTGTTTGAAGAGGCGGAATTTTAAATATTTGTTTTTAATATACAATATGATGAGCAAGAGAAAAATTAAAAATCCATGACTGACATAATATGTAATTCAGGGTGTGTTCATAATACAGCCATTGTACCTATAAAATACTCCAATGCATTTTTATAATCATTCTTTTATTTTCGCACTGCAAAAATAAAATGACAAGCTTGAGAAGAACAAAACGTTTTGTAAGAATTACCATGTAAGGCGAAAACACTAAAGTAAATAATAATAATTTTCTTTTTTTAATGGATTGAAGTAAGGAAAATTATATGGCTGGAGTAGTAACACTTTTTTTTTACTACTGGCATTTATGAATAAGATGTAATGGTGTATAGCCTAAAAGAATGTTGTAATAAAAAATTAATGTTACTTTGGAGACCGTATGTGTGTGTGTGCATGTATATTTGCGTGGTAACAGTGCGTAAGTTAAACAGTATTTTTGTGTTGTGTGGGTAAAAATCGTATTTTTGGTGTTGTTATCACTTGAAATAAATTGTACTTGTTGTTTCTTATAAACCAGACTGACAAACGTATGATGTAAATTAGGACAGCTTAAAGATCCAAGGAAAAGTATACTATCTTTATTTACAGTGTCATTGACGTAATGTTAATTTCTCCAATGGCATGCAGTCGTTTTATGTTCTAATGCTACTAGGAGCAAGTCGGGCGGAAATGTAACTGCCTATAAAACACAAAACTGCTCCTCCTTCTCTTGCCCTGACAGACATAATTCCGTGCGAAGGCGTAACCAAACACGGATGAGTAGGAAGGAGGGAGGGAGGGAGAAATTTACGGCCATCATCACAACCTCGCATTTGACTCAAAGGGTGAAACTTAAACTCTGCACATTATTAATTTGTAAATGAACTTCTCTGTTGTGCGATTTAAAATGTTTATATTGTAATAAACAAATGCTTTACATTTGACTAACATGTGGTAACATGGTCTGTTCGCGGCGAACTGAGCACTTCTGAAAGCATTGCTTAGTTCTTAACTGTACGAACTTTGTGTATTCTTCCACTCGTTTGTAAAATTATCATACTTCAAAAGTGCTCAATTAAACGTGAACAGTCTATACGAATAAGTTCCATATTATATTAGTAGAGACCTGAAAAATTCGCGAGTTCAACGACCTTTAGGTTAGACACAACATTCTTATGTACAAATATGCCGATATCAACTGCACATTGGTTGTCTGCTACCATAGCAGAAGGCGACAATTGGGCCAGCGGTCTCCAGGAGGCGTCAAACATCACGTGGACCAATGGGAAATGTTATATAAACGCACATTTTTGAATTCTAGCTTGTCCCAAAATGAATCCTCGAATTCTTCAGGTCTCTGTATATTAGCAAACTCCCTTCCCACACATAACGATATCCGATATATATGTATATATATATGATGATGATTATTATTAAATAGACCGACAAACTTCGGGAGGTTGATTCTCCATGAAAAAGTAGAAGAAAAACATATGTGACACTTTATTATACCTAAACCGAAAATTAAGGGAGGTATGAGCCCTTAAAAAAACCAAGATTTTAAGCCGTATTTGTGCAAAATATCGGCTCTTACGTCGAAGGTCCCGATACCATACCGATACCATGTTCTGAGAGTTGTATTCGGTTTAGGTATAAGGTGTCACACATGTTTACCTTTTACTTTTCCATGAAGAATCACCTCCCGAAGTTTGTCGGTCTAATTGCGAATCATCCTGTATATATTCATGGTTACGCCACTGTACGCACGTGCTTAGAGAGGGGAAGGATGCAGAGAGAACGCATTTATGTGCCTGTGAGTGTACTTACATACTGTAGGCCCACGTGAGAACATTATTGATGGTGACTTTATCATTTTGTGTTTGTACCAAGGTACCCTGCTAGGCGTTGTAAAGTACCACCTAAGTTTTAGATGAAATATTATACTTGCGCCCTGTAGGACTCTGAACCGATAGTAAAGTAAACTTTCGGCACTCGGGTTGTGTAAGGGGCGTACCTAGTAAAAAGAAAAAAAAAATGTTAACACCTTAATATTAAATCTGGCCGTGAGGTAGCTCTGCGGCGGCGCTAGATAATAGCATAGATAAGCTTAGCGTGTGTTCTGTTTACTCAGAATTTCAAGCGGCGAGACTCAGAAAACACACAGCATTGTCGCTATAGTTCAAAACACTATTTTACAGTACAGGCTGTTCGCGGTAAAATGTTCACTTTTGAAATCCCTGCTTAAGATCTACTTGTATACATGTTGTGTTGTCTTCCGCCTTATGTAAAATTAACATTGCCACTTTACTCATGCGTTGGTCAAATGAAACTGTGAAATCATCACGAAAGTAAATACTTCTCAAATCTGCTCATTTTTACGCTTCGGTGCATTAAAAAAAACTGAAAGCGAAAGAAATGATTTTAAGTTGTCACGAATGGGTACCTGACACTTTTTATTCGATGTTAAGATACGGATCAACTGTCCATCCATCGTTACCAACTTTACTGGGCGAATGTCACTCAGTGCGCCCATTAAAATATATGCATTCTGGGGCAGTGATTTTTTTTCTAAGGTTCATTTCTACGCGCCAGTTCGCAGCCTTGCGTTTAGTGACGTCGGGGCACTTGATGTGCGCGCCAGTTTCACCCTTATCGCTTTCCTTGTTAGTGTGTCTCGAAAACAGAAAATATATCCAGGTAAACGGGCGCCTTCAAATGTATACAGAGAATTTGTTTCGAAGACATATTTCGACAGTGCCCAGTCACCTACGGGTGTGCTATAGCATCCTGTTAAGAGACATTGATGTTAAGTGGCTTTGTATGTTTTGGGATTTTTTTTTTTTTTGAATGAAGAACAAACTCGAGCAGCCTGTTTCTTAACAGTGGGATGTATCCCCGCGCTTTTTGCGAAACAAGTGTTTGCGCGAATACGCTTATCTCGGTAAATAAATGCTCTGCTAATACGACTTCTTGTCATAAAATATTTAAAAAACAATTACCTACGCCTCTATTTTTTTTACTTTTGTCATATTACGTGTATTCTTGGAGAAAAAACTTTGTGAAAATGGTCAAATATCGCATTTTTAAAACTAGTGTATGCAGTGTTCTTTGAACGGCAAGAGAAATGCACAAATATACGGGCGTAGTTTAATCTGTGGTCTTTCATCGCGTGTAATAAAACCCCTATGTTACAGATCTAATTTGCACAGCACAGCGGTACGACGGAAACACTGCACGCCTTGCGCGTAGGAGCGATGAGGCACTAGACGTGCGTGTTAGTGTCTCCCGTATCGCTCCCTCGCTTCTTGACCTTGGACGCGCAGTTACATCCTACTGTCAACAAGCAACACTACAAAATCTTTCACATAAAATTTTTTTTATTAATATTTTTCGACGGCCAGCTTCTACAACTCCAAAAATTGCTGGTACCTCAAGCAAACAAGAAAAAAAAGCACCTCATGTACAATGTTAGCCAGTAAATGCCTAAAACTAAGGCAAATAATTACAAATCTTTATTACAGCCAAAGTTGTGTCGTGTTGTGATTAATGGAAATAATGTATGTCATGTTGAAACTGTTGTGTTTAATAAAAAATTGTTTTGAAATACTTTTAAATCAATGCGTTTTTGTATTTGAGTGTAAGTCAAAAAGTAAGTTTCCTAATTTTTTGTAGGTAAACAGGTGAATATAAGTCAAGATACAAAACACCTTTTTATTCGGCACTATTGCTCTATTTTTCAGTTTAACCACCCAATTAATTTAAGCATCTTCCGTATCCTAAAATGAGGTTTTCTATTCTCTGGCGATGGAAAATGGGCTCCTGCTAACTAAATCATTTCATTTCGTCTTCGCTGGAAATCGCTTGCCCTGTAGAAGTTCCGTCATCTTGGTAAACAGATGAAAGTCGGAAGGTGACAAGCTAGAGCTGTAAAGGCCGCTCCGCCCTTCGTTTTTCACATTCGTTCGACCCTCTGCAAATTCATTCACGGCACCTTTCCCGCACCTATTGAACAGGTTATCACTTCCTCTCCGCGCACAGACACGATCCTCCCGTGAATGTTGACAGGTTCCAAGTTTTTCACCCGCAGGGAACGGATAACCGCGCACACCTCCTCTCGTGATCAATCGTTCAGCGCCTTCGCCATTTTTCAACTGTTGCTACTCCCAGATTCTGGTTTGCAGTCTGTTCGCAGTAACTTCACACTTTTGAATCAGATCTTTGGTAAATCACCCCATGTATAACGTGATTGGTTGTTTCCTAAATATGTCATAAGTCACAAGCGTTTAGTGTATTTCGTGTATCCGTTAACATAAAGTTTGATTATATTTTAGCCATAAATTATTATGTTTTATTTATAATCGATATGAAAAAAGCAGAGAGAATAATATAGTTGTGTTGGTAATTCCTAGTATAGGCCATTCATGGTAAAGTGAGCACTTTTGAAAGCCCTCTCATTTGGAATAATAGTCCAAATATATATCTTATTTTAGACTTAGACGTGAATTTACGAGTGCGGTGGAATCTACACGTTGCATGGCTATATGTTTTTTAAAAGTTGGTCAAAGGATAAGAAATGGCTGAAATATAAAAGTAACTAGGGCCTCAAAAGTGCTCACTTTATCGTGAACGGCATATAAGTAATTGTTATTATGCATAATTATTAGCGCATAAATGCTATACGTTTTCCCTTTGAAGTAATTTTATTATATTGGGTTAAAGTTTGGTTTGTGTGAGGCGGAAGAATTGGCTGAAAGTAGAACTTAAGCAGGGCTTCACGAAAGTTGGAAGTAATCAAGAATGCACTATATAATACCAACTTGTGTATCTATGCGGCATTTATCGGTGGAAGTACGAATTAGTAGCATACGCATAAATTGCTGCGATACGGTTCTTTGTTTCTGAGTAATAGAATAGGGAAACTTACTTTCAGACTTACCCTCGTATGTCACCTATGAAAGGGTAAATTTCACGAGTTCAGTGACACATATGCTAGACTCGACAACACTGTGCATAATATACTTTCATGTGTTTGTCCGTTCACTGCTGGCCCAGTGAGTACCCAGATTGCCCCATTTCAGATAGTAGGGGTGTTGACCGTAAAGGGGTAAGAGGGAGGGGGCGGGGTTCGGGTTCAACCCCCCCCCCCCCCCCTTTTCACAACCACCACGCCCCTAAATTATTAACGACACGTTAACAAACAATATATAGTTAGTTATCAGTAAAATGATAAATTAGGTAAATAAAACGACTTAATAGTACAATAAAAATAAAATAAATAAATAAATAAAGAGACGTCTACATCTACTGTTATTCTTCAGTTTAAAAATTGTTTATAGGCGCTGTTTCATAAATAAAGAATAAACACTCCCCACTTCGGCCAACAAGAAAAAAAATCTGCTTACGTCACTGCAAGGTAGATCGGCATTTTGTACTCGTTTCCTTGCCGGGTGTTCTTGACGCATAGTAGTCAAAAGTGTATCTTATAAACTGAGCGCGGAGTCTAGATTTGTCTTCAAATTAATTCGTAAAAATTTAGGGTCCTTAAATGTATTATTTTGCCAAATAACCAAAATTTATAGACGTAATTACCTAATACGTAATGACTAAAGACCTGAAGAATTCGCGGATTCATTTCGGGACAAGCGATAATAATTCAAAACCCGTGCGTTTATATAACCTCAGTAATTGGTCCACCCGGTGTTTGACACCCCTTGGGGAACGCTGGCCCAATCGTCGCCTTCCACTGTGACAGCAGACAACCAATGTGAACCTGACATCGGCATATTTGTACATAAGACTGTAGAGTCTAGCCAGCAGGTTATTGAACTCGCGAATCCATCAGGTCTCTAGTAATGACTGCAAATAGGCGTCCAGCAGATATGCAAAACTGCTGAATAATAATGAAAATAATACGATGTTTTTCTCCTGACAGCGAAATGAACACTGGGGCCCAGCTAATCTTGTTGCAGGATGTGGGCTCCAGTAATGTATTAAAAGGAATGCATGTAGAAGGGGGGGAGGGGGGGCACATTATGTTTTTAGAATATTCTGCATGTTTTGGAGTCGCATATTCCGTATACTGCATGTAGTGTAACTCATGCTGCAGCAAGCTCGTTTTCAAAGATAGAGACGGGGCCGCGGTGATGTAGTGGTTAGACTACTCGCCTCCCACCAAAGTCGCCCACAGATTTTCGCATGTGGGAATCGTTCCTGACGATGCAGCAAGTCGGCGGGTTTACTCGCGGATCTCCCGTTCCCCCCGCCCTTGCATTCCGGCGCCGCTCCATACCTCACCTCACCCTCATTCGCTGTCAAGACCTAGACGTGGCATCGATTCCACAGGTGAACTAAACACCTGAGGAGAGATGTTGGCACTTGCCGTCTGGATAGCTGGATAACTATAGGTTGGTCACAGTAAAATGAGCACGATCTACTTGTATGCACGTTGTGTATTATCCTGCCCTATGCGAAATTAACACTGACTCGGGCCTCGTCACTTTATTCAAGCTTCGGTCAAGTAAAAATTCCAAATTATTAAGAAAGTGAATATTTAGCTAATCTGCTCATTTTTACACTTCGGTACATTAAAATAATAATATGTGAAAGGAATAATTTAAGTTATCACATATTGTTACGTGACACTTTTTATTCGACGTTAAGACATGGAACTACTTTACATTCTTGTTACCAACTTTACTGTTCGCGTGTCACTCAGTGTGTCAGTTAAAATATATGCAGATAGGGGCAGCGACATTTTTCTAAGGTTGATTTCAAAAGTGCTCACTTTATCGTGAACAGCCTATACCTACATCTCCTTGCTATATTTTATGTGCCGGATCTTGAGTTGCGAATGTACACAATCTACCAAAAAGTAATTGGGCACCCGCGAAGATAGGTATTTCAGTACGTCAGTTGATTTGTGTTTCACGGCCTTCGGCGTAGGACCGCTGGTGTTTGTTCGTGGTAGCATGAACACAGAGGCCTATTGCAACATTCTGGATAATTAAATGCTCCCAACATTGTGGCGTTTTTACGGAATGGACCCGTGCTACTTCCAGGATGACAATGGCCAGGTGCCATGTTTCAAGGGCTACTATGCAGTGGTACGCCGACAATAATGTTCGCCGATTGGACTGGCCCGCCCAGAGCCCCGACCTCAACCCTATAGAACATCTTTGGGACGAATTGGATCGCCGGGTGAGGGCTCGTCAGGCGCGGCCAAAATCCATTGCTCAGCTCATGGAATGGTTGCAAGAGGAATGGCGACGAATCCCCATGGATGTCCTGCAAACACTCGTAGAGAGCATGCCAGACAGGGTGGCTGCTGTTATAGCCGCAAGAGGTGGCCCTACGAGATTATAACGGGGTGACAACCACCGAGCAAACATTGTGGACAGGTGCCCAATGACTTTTTGGTAGATAGTGTACATCACCACCACGTCCCATAAATCCTCGACGGGGTTGGTATCGTGCGTGCTAGGTGGCTGAGCGGTTAGCCTGCTCGCCTCCCATTAAGGCGTACGGGGTTCACTCCCCGGCAGTCTAGCCCCCGGATTTTCGCTGGCGGGAATCGCGCGGGTCGATGTCGCTGGTCGGGTTGGGGATCTTACGTTTCCCCCTACTCTTGCATTCAGGCGCTGCTTCATCGTCTCCTCACTCCAACCGCATCGGCTCTCAAGACCTCGATGTCAAGAGCCGCTCAAATCTCTCAACTCAACTCTATACAGATTGCTTCTCGAACCAATTCTGAACGACTTAAGCCGATGGAATGATCCATTATCCTGCTCGGCTCGACTGCCACATCGCTGTGGATGTACGTGAAGTATATGAAGGGCTGCAACATGGTTTGACTAGCACACACTCACTCACGCGATGTCGATGCGCAAATTATGTTAGCCTTGTCTTCCTTCTATACATAAAATGTTGAGGTAACTCATAATTCTGTAATGCAAAATTGTATCGAAATCATTTCGATCAGCTAGTTTTGATAAAAAAAAAATTCACGTGATTATGAAAATGATTTTTGGGGTAATGACATTCGTATTGGCAAATTTAAGTTTAGTGAAGATGTTTCTTTTATACGCATTTTCTAAGTTAGCATTCCACTTGGCACTGAAAGAGCTGACCAGTACTTACGAGCGTTCATTTAGTTACTGACTGTTGATCAGTAAGGGAGGAATGATGTAGTGGCGTCTGGGTTGGAGACTACACTGCCGGCTGAAACTACTGACGTGCAGAAGTTCAGGCAGTATCAGTAAAAGCAGACGATACAACATGGCGGCGATGTATAACGAGCAAGTTACGTTGTTGTTATATTCAGAAGTTGCAGGTGGAAAGTATATTTTCACATTCTTCGACCTCATCATCAATTATGAATCAGACGATATCGAAAAGAAAAAATGCCATCCCTGTTTACAACATGTTTAAGCCTATCATTGCTTCATAGCGTATAGCAGACGCCATTATTCCTGCTGACGAGTGTTCCACTGGAGTGCGAATTTTTACTGATGGCGTTCCTTTTGGCATGATACTGGCGAGTGCTTTTAGTGCCAAGTGGAATGTAGCCCAAGTATGTACTGCTATTATTCCAAACCTTGGACACAGATGCTGACTATCTTAAAATAAAAGTATCGTATCACATATATGTAAAAAAAAAAGTAAATAACATTGAACGAGTGAACGTACATGTCACTATCACTCGTGTATTTATCTTGACGTTTTATTCCAGATTACAACTGATTGAAGTTACGTAGTACGAACTCCAGAAAGTCGAGCCAACTTCCTTCCTTCCTGGAGTGTTATCCTGGAAAAAAATATAGACAACTATTTTCCGTTGGTACAGGTTAATCACGAGCAAATACAAACGTTTTAGCCTGCTGGGTGACAAATGTTTAGACGTGGTTTAGGTGTATCGGCAAAACAGAATTTTCTTCAACCCTGAATTCTGCCACGCCAATAGCGAACTCTCTGGATTCTCCTTTGAAGAATTTGTGAAGTCGGGGGAAGCCACGGTGCTATGAAAAATCAGCTGTGCCGGAAACACTTTTACCTTGAGATTAGTTTAATTTGGGTCGCGTTTGGGGAGTTGGGGGGGGGGGATATAGATTCTTATTTCGTAATTCAAATGGGTAAAATAAAATAACTAGATTAATATATAAAATAGATTATAAATCCATTAACGATTACTTCACAATCTTCTGAAGCCCTGGTAAAGTTCTACTTCCAGGATATTCCTCCGCTTCAAATGCAAACTGAGCCTAACTAAGTCTAGAAAATTGCGCTAAAGGACGACGCACCGCATTCAGTTGTAATGATAGTTCGCATGAGAACTATGTCTTACTGGGTGCTACCAAAACACGCGTTTACTCACTGTTTTCATTCGCATTTATTATATATGAATGATTCAAATTTACGAATGAAGTGCATGCAAAACTTCAGTTGAACGAAAAATAACATACTTTCATGTTAACAGAGGTTTAAAACGCTCGTGATACATAGCATATTTAGGAAACAACAAAACACGTCATATGGTGTGATTTTTCAAAGGTTTGATTCAAAAAGTGCGAAGAAACCGCGAATAGACTATACTAATATATAAATTTTATATTTTATATCTTACATATAAAATCAAGGAACTGAACTGAATAACAAATGAACAAAGCTAGACCTTGTACGCACCTTGCAGGCAGAGAGGCGCCAGAATACAGAGTAGTGGTTTCAGAGTAGATACTGTAAGTACACAGGGACGAAATAAAGAGGGCGTACCCATTCTTTGATTGGCTACGCGACACTCGGGATACGAGGCTTTTGTGTCTTGATTGGCTACTGCAAAAGCGCTACTGTGAAAGGTTCCATGTAGGCTGGACCAGGCGCTGATTGGCGAGCTATGTTCCGACGTGCTGCTGTCCAGTGGCGCCATATTGCTGGCCAGTGTGCGGCTGCAGTTTGCGGAATAAGCGTCTGTTCCACCTCTGTATTGTTAATTACTCTATGGTGTGTAGGTGGTGGTCGGAGGGATGCACTGCAGTATTGCCAATTGCAACACGATACATAGGCTGAGTTTCAATTCTATTGCAAATTACGTCATGATGGTTGTTTACAATCAGGAAGTTTTAATACATAAATGCATTCCATCTGTGTATAAAATAACGTGTCTTTTATAAATAAAGCGGCCACGACATTATAACATGATAAATTGTCGGTCATTGTGGTTTTATGTTTCTTGGACAACATTAAAAAATAATTCTCGAAAAGCTTTACCGGGACGGCACTCCAGCTCTACCACACCCCCGTGAAAAAATATCTTGCCAAAAAAAGGTTTGTGCAAAAAGTTTGGGTGGCTCTACACAGCGAGGTCTTGAGAGCCGATGAGAGTGAAGCGAGGTGAGTACGGAGCAGCGTCGGAATGCGAGAGCGGAGGTAGACGGGAGATCCCCGAGAAAACCCGCAGGCTCGCAGCATCGTCTGGCACGATTCCTGCGTGCGGAAATCTGGGAGCGAATCTGCCCGGAATCGAGTCCGGTTCGCCTTGGTGCGAGGCGAGCACTCTACCCGCTACGCTACCGCGGTTTTGGCGGTACAAGACACCTCTGTGTAGTCTCTTTGCAGTTTCTTCACATTTTAAAAATAAAGTCTTTGAAAAATTATTCCCTGTATGGCGTATTTGGTTGTTTCCTATAAATGTATATATATCACATACGTTTTATACTCCCTTTAACGTAACAGTATCTTAACTTCTGTTACATTAAAATTTTCTATATAGTTGATCTATAAATTATAATATTTCATTTATAAATGATATGAATAAGACAGAAAGTAAATATGGGTGTTGGTAATTCCTAGTAAGAGATAGTTCTAATTGCAAAATAAGCAATACAAGGAGTGGGCACGAAAGCGGTGTGTGTCCGTCTGGTGTAATTTTCCTTTTGATGTACTTTTATAGACTCGGTTAATCTGTGTTTGCACGAGGCGCAGGAATTTCCTGAAAGTAGAACTTGATCAGGGCTTCTGAAAATTTTCGAAATTTATACACCATTCGCGTTTTATTCACACTTTTTAAACAAACTTTTGGGGAAACAGCCTGCGTAAGACATGTATGGCTGCTTCCTAATTACATTATGTATCACGAGAATATGTATCGTAAAAGCACCTAATTATTGGTCAAATTAAACTTTTACTTATATCGCATTTATAAATTACGATATTGCATTTATAGCCAATATAAATAAGGGCGAAGAAAAAATGTGTATGTTGGTAATGCTTAGTAAAAAACATTCTTATACAAAATATTATTACACTGATGAGTACGAATGCGGCGCGTTGGTCATCTGGTGTAAATTTTGTAGCTTAGTTTGTATGAGGCGGAGGAATATTATGGAAGTAGAACTTAAACAGGAAATTTAAAAAAACGTTTAAAGTAACCATCAATAAAGCCTGTTCACGATAAAGTGAGCACTTTAGAAATGAACCTTAGAAAAAAGTCACTGCGCCTGCATTCACATATTTTAATTGGTGCACTGAGTGACATGCACCCAGTAAAGTTGGTAACTATGGATGGAAAATAGTCACAAATCCCAACGTCGAATAAAAAGTGCTAGGTAACCATTTGTGATAACTTAAATTATTTATTTCGCTTTTTTTTTTTTTTTTTTGCATCGAGGTGTAAAAATGAGCAGATTTGTAAAGTATTCACTTTTTTAATAGTTTTTACGCAAGGCGGAGGAGTACACAACGTGTATACAAGTAGATTCTAAGCAGGGCTTTGAAAAGTGCTCATTTTAACATGAATAGCCTACAGACTGTATACTTAGGTGCTCTGTGACCTGGACGATGTCTCAGTGATAGCGGCAACTGGTGGGTCGGTCGAGGCGTCTCCCGACGACGAAGTCCGTCTGGCTGACGTGCCTGGACGGGTTGAAGTCCCTCAGCTGGTAGAGTCGGCGGGTATGGTAGGGCTCTGCAGGCAGGTGGATCCCCCGGTCGTCGTACCGCACCATGGGAAACCTCATGCTGGGGGATCACATCGGCCTTACTACCTCGCGGCCGTACTAAGAGGCCTTGCACTGAGTGCACCACATGCAGTCTCTGCCAGAACAACAGCCACTGGAGTACACCACACTGGTTTGTCCTTGGAGCTACGTTTCCTCAACGTATATTTGCGACATGCCTACGATGTCCAAATGCTGTCACACCCAGCGGCCACCCTGCCTCTGAAAGGGTCTGAAAGGTGCACGACGTCATAGGCAGTCGGCTTCGTAATCTATGCCATCGCCGACACAGAGATATAGCAAGCAATACGCATGTAGGACGCCGTGGCTCGGGCATTAGATTTGGAGTCGGCGAGACAGGTGTCAGCAACCCGACGTCCAGTACGACGGCAACAAGTAGACGCTGAAGGAGTTGTAGGCTTCAAGGTTCCCGCGTTTGAGACCGAGAAGCGCGGGAGCAATAAGGGCGACACTGCCACGCGTATCATGTGTACCATTGCCACTAAGTGCAAGGCTCTAAACTGGCATGCAGTGTTCTCGTCGCACTGCTTGCACCTATGGGGCTTTCGGTGGCGATCCTATTATTTTATTGATGTAAAGTCTGTAGGAAGGTTCAATGCAAGGCCCTTGAGTAGGTTTGTATAGATCTGACGCGTATATTCTGAGATACAACGCTTTGAAAAAGCTATTATTAACCATATTGGAGTACTTTGAAATGGTGTTTCTAATGTACGCGACCTCTTGAAAGCAATCCACAGCCATCGTCTGAAGTGTGTCTTCTTTTCGTAGATCAGCACATTGGACATATGTTGAAAAATGTGTATTTCAAACGCACTGTAATGCAGTTCAAGTTTCAGGTAGGGGGGAGCCTTAAAGACTTCGCTAATAGAGTCTTTAGTAGGAATTTCATTGTTTTCTATTTATGGATCGTAAATGTTGGAAGTGTCGCCAAACTGGACGTTTCTGGGTATCAAGGCGATGCTGAAGGAGCTGGAGGCCACCATTCCGACACTTTACTAGGGATTTCACTTCCCTCCACCTATGCATCGGGAATGTTGGGAGTGTGGTGAAACTGGTCATTTGAGAGCTCAGTGCCCCCGAAGGAATTGCAGGATGCGAAAGCCAGAAGTGAATACAACCGAGTGCATTTACAGGGAGCTGAATCGGCAGCAGAACTCCTGAACAGCTAAGAGGTAGCGACACCTGCACGTTGTCAACATAAATGCCCAGAATGTTGGAGCAGTGGAAAGGAGGGGCACTTACGATCTCGGTGTCCAAGTATGTCATCCAACACCAAACGGGCCAGATTACAGCCTCGCCAATAGTTAACTCTAGTAGCAGCGGTGATGATAATTCGATGAACAGCAAACCACAACTAATGGGAATAACGTACATCGAGAATAGAAGAGGTTGCTACCTGGCAGTAATAAGGTCCAGGATACAGGAGCCGAACTGCTAAAGAAGGCTTGCTGCAGATAATGTGGACGAGACTAGAGAAATACAAGTATCTTCCGGAGAAAGCAATCAGTCAGAAAAGAACAGAGGATGAACATACTACAGTCTCAGCATGCATCAAGAGGAACATTCGATGTGACCTGAGAGTTGCTTGGATTACATTCATAGGTCAATTACTGTGGCTGTACGACACTGAACATCGTGATGGCTATAGGGCATAGTATCAGGGATGCTAGGAAGGCTTCTATCAAATTTTCAAGCAAGTCAGTGATATGTCCTTCCACATTCATGGTCGTGGTTATCTGGAGGAAAACTCTATGGTGGTCCCCATCAAGCGACTAGCACTTTACAAGGATCCAGATGTTGCAGAGTCTGTTCAAAATAAACAGATTTGAGGAGTAGGCAGTGTTACATGTCGTCGTTCTGCATGGCTTCCCTTGCCCTGATTCACCCGCGTGTGCATAGCAAAGTGTGTCAAGAACATCACTGGTAACCTGTGAACAGTGCACAGTGACAAAGGAGACACCCGGTTGCTCGAAGCTGGCCGTGATAAGCCTATCGGGACTCGTGCCACCTTCTTTCCTTAGAATATTGAATTACTTGGGTTATTATGGCAAGAAAATTCTGGTAACTGCCCTCGCCTTCCTTAGTGTGACTCGGGGAATGAGGAACCTTCAGGATCGGGCCACATGAATTACATAAGTGTGGTAGGTCTTCGAGTAGACAATCTGGAGTCTGACAACTTGTTTGACTTTAAGCACTAAGTGTGCAAAGCTTGTGAAGTGAAGAGTGGCGGCGACTTACAGTGCCCAGAAAGAGTGAAGTGTGAGACTGCGATCATCGCTACAGTGGAGAGTGAGACTGGCAGTTGGATCTACTGAAGTGGATGCGTGAGAGACATTTGGACTGATGGCAAGACACATTGGATTGAACATCTGTAAATAATAAGCCTGAATTAAGTGACTGTAACCAATATAAAGAAAATGACAAGGACATCGATTAGAATTGAGATTGACATTAAATATTGCGCTCACTGAAAATAAGTGGCAATAACAAAGCTATCTAGTTAAATATTGTAAATAGTAGTCGTGTGTATCTTTATAAAATTATAAATTTAAAAAAATGTTTTTAAAATAAAAACTAGCAGCTTTCATGAGTTCGTATATGCCTCTGACGAGTTGTAACAATATATACAAATGATTTCCCTGAAATGAATACTGGCATTTTAGTGAATGCAAGAAGGTGTCGATATGAGTGTTTTGATTCCATGAACATGTGGTCGGAAATGCATCGTTATCATACGAAAAATTGAAAAAGCAAGACATGTACTGCAACCAATAATAATTTAAATTATGTGTAGCAGTTTAGAATGTGTTTCCAGCATGATGACACATCCCCCCCCCACACACACACACATACCCACACGTGCCATCAGGGCTTTCTTGAACGAGAGGTAACCAGATGGGTGGTCTGGGCGAAGAAAACCTATTCTATCCCTCGATATGTTCTCACTGGATTGTATTTTGTTGATACACATGAAGGCACACGTCTGTGACACTTCGATGAACAACACCGAAGCATAGCTCGTTGCAAAGATAGTGGTAACTTTTGCAGTAATCAGGGAGCAGCTAGATGCGCTACATCGAGTACAACAGTACATAGTGAAGTACATGGAGCTATGCAACCAGGTCAATGGCCATCAATTTTAACAGTTGTTATAGAACTTACTGTTAAGTGTTTAGCTGTCAAATTGCTTACCATACGTGTATTGAATTTTAATTTTTCTTAAGCATAACGATAGATTTTCGTGCACATGTTCATTACATCAAAACACTCACATTGACACACCCTTTCATCAACAAAACTATCTGTACTCATTTCAAGGTCGTCTGTGTGTATATGATACACACTAATAATTCCGGATTTCGGTGTAAACCATTATTAGTTGCATCTAAAAGCTCTTTTGCTCAGATCCGTTTTCATAATTGGATGTACTATATATCAGGTGTTTGCCCATGAATTACAGACTTTCAAAAACCGAGCAACCTCTATCCGATCGGCCCGGGTAAGAAATCATCTTCTCATAAAGACACACAGCCGATTACTAACGGATAGCTACAAAGGGTATTTTTTAATCTTATGTGCAAAATTTTTTTGAAAAAATTATGTGACCCTTATAATGGCATTAATTGTAATGACATGTGTATATGCACAAGTAATTTAGCGAGGTGAAGGGTGTGGTTACGGGCTGGGTTGGAGAGGTTTCATAGATGTGTCTTCCAGTGCCTTGGCAGCTTGGCGGGGATCCAGATAAGGCCCTTCTGCGAACAGTCTTCCTGGTCCATAACAGTCCCCACTCCTCCACCAATGAGTCAGGCATCGTCCCTAGGGCAGAAAGTAAGGCAGAGCGATAGATGTAGAGACAGTGATAAAGAGCGATAGGGAGATACAGGGCAGATATGCAGGGATACTAAGTGAGATATATAGAGACAGAGACAGGTAGAAAAGAAGAAAGCATGTATAGAAAGAGATGCAGCAAGACAGAGACTGTGTTCTATATGCCTGTCACCTGCAGTTGCTGCCTGTTACTTTAACTGCATCAAAAACTCTGCCCCGAGACTCCCGGGGCTCCAGTATACTCAAGCCTGAGTTATTTATCTATTAAATTCTGCAGCAAGTTATGTTCTGGACCAGTTAGCATGATATTACGTTCGTATTTTACTGCATTTTCGTTTTACTGCATTTACTGTATTTTCGTTGGTACAGATTATTTCGAGGCATGTCTAATAAGCTGCGAAAGAAACTGATATAAAATCTGTAGGAGCATACGTTGTCCTGAAATTTATTCGCGATGATTCCTCATCCCTATTTATCAGGCACACCTTGAACGACGCAGTCAATAAAACTGTAGTGAAACAAGGATATAATGCAGCGTTGCATGTTTTGGGGTTAAACTGGGCAACTCACTGGGGCAGCAGAGTTCCAAACACATCCACAGTGCTGTGGAATCAAGCTCCCTGTCTCTATTCATGTGATGGAAATGACAGTCGTGAACTAACCTGGCGCCTACGCAGAGCCAGTCTTCGCTTGCGGAGTTCCTTCATGTGGTCGGTGAAGCAAAGTGCTTTAAGCTGTTGCTCCAGGTCAGACAGCTCCCTGAAACATACATGACCATAGACTAGACATGAGGTAGACTGATTATAGTCGTATGTTCACGTTTCCAACATTGGCGAGCGATTTACCTCCGTAACTGACAAAATTTAATGATCAGACAGTCACATATTCATTAAATATCAGGGAGTGATGATTGGTTGAGTGTGATATAGACTTCACCAGCACCTCTTCACTTTCCGACTCTCTGTTGCCTTTTTATCTGGCCAGCAGTCCTCACATTCTAAGATGCTCAAGGGTGATACATCGACCATA
Organism: Dryococelus australis; assembly: GCA_029891345.1. Taxonomy (NCBI): domain Eukaryota; kingdom Metazoa; phylum Arthropoda; class Insecta; order Phasmatodea; family Phasmatidae; genus Dryococelus; species Dryococelus australis. The sequence goes on along the minus strand of CM057006.1, from coordinate 17,399,339 downwards.
TCCAGCATGCTGCAGTATGCACATTAGTGTGTGTGTTTTATCAATGACATACCCAAAGTGTCAACACAATGTCCGTGAATTAGATCATGGAAAAAAATGATTTAAAGCCATTGCAATTTGTCAATCCCGAAACGTGATAAATACAGTCACGACGCATGCCATGTCTTCTCACCTAGCGTACATTCGTCCAAATGCTGCAGTTCATGAGATAGGAGCACTCTATGCCCAGTTTTGTGTGTGTATGGCCAGGAAGGAGGGTGTGTGTGTGTGTGTGGGAGATTTCTAGAGACGCAAAAGAGTAAAATAATTGTTTTTGTATCTGTAGGATGCGAGGTTCACGGTGCGCTCCCCGGGATATGGACGTTTTATTTTTGGTCATCACTCCACTCGCATCTTGGTGTCGTTTCTCTTACCCCTCCTCCTCTTCTTGCCATTCCCCCCCTCCCTCCGCTCATGCATACTTTGACAATGTCATCCCTATGGCGAATTAATATAAGGCTGTGTTGCTGCCATCTCTGGCACATTTTGTGTTTTCTTCTGGTCTGACTCATCTGTTTGGTCATCGTGGTAGTGGCCAAGGCCTCTTAGGGCATTGCAGCAGATGGGTCATTATATAGCCATTTCATTCTGACTGTTTGCGTGTATTTTTAACATAATGTATTGGGCTAGTTTAGATGTGTAATAGGTTAGCGACAGTGTCCATAGTATTCTGAATTCCTTTTTGGCTGCCTTGTCCGAATTACGTTTTGATTTAACTAATTATCGGGTTATGGCTGTGATTCCCGTAGGATTTACATTGTAATATGTTTTAATGTCTTTAATCATTCACTGTGGTTAGCGCCGAGCTCGGAGTTGGATTGTGTCTGTGCGAAGATTGAAAGAGACGGCACTGGCTCTGGTGCTTGACAGTTTTGTTTGTTGAGGCTGCTGATGACCTGTCTGCTCAGATTCGAATTTATTTGTAAATGCTCACATATTAGTTCAATTGCTTCAAGAATTTTCAATGAATAAAATCGATGAACAAGGTTTCTCTCAATAACTTCTGGTACGCCACAAGGAAAAGAACAAAATGCTTACGTCCCTTTTTGAGAAGTGGATGATGCCCATGACGTCAGAGTCACTGTGCAACCCCATGAATATATTCCAATAAGATTTTCAGAAAATCATGTAGAGACAGTTCAAACATACATGATAAGGCATCAGCCACCTAGTTGTTCTTGCCACATATATTGCACATCTCAAAACAGAACCAGGATAAACCTTGTTGAGCGGCACCACCCACACAACCTGTGCTTATGACAGCACCGGCACCACCTTCCATGACTACAGATGTGAGTACACCAGCATAATTCCAGTCGTCACCAACATTCGCAGAGATGTCAACAGAGGACCCACCAACTTTCCTTGACACCTGTAGGGACTGCTTGCAGAGGTACAGTGTCTGAGTGCAAAAGTGAGCCAACTGCATGCGTAACCAGTTTTCCGGTTGGTGTGTCAGTAATAGTGCAGTATCAATAAATGAGGGGTTAAGTATAGTGAGTTTCTGAATGGTTTTCAGCGATGGTTTGCTAAAACCCACTCCTTTCTGCAAGCACAGAGCCATGAGATACTGTTAACATAACAAGTGGGAGTAGTACTGACTGTTCGCTAAGTAAAAAAATAATCTATTTAACATTTTGGTGCGATCTAAGTCCATAATGTTATGCTGCCAAATGCAAATCTAACAACTGATGGTAATTCGTTAAGTAAAGGCATAGTGAGTACCGAATTCACGACGATACTGATAAATGATGCAGCATGTGCACACTACTGAAAACTGACGAAATTGATGGTGGCCACCAATAATGGTTATGTAAATTCTCCCAAAATTCCTAAGAAATTTACATCATCTTAGAAAGTATAAAACAAATTACTCATTTAAATTTAATACTTATAAGAACTGTAAGAGCATATCAATAAAAATCCAAGCACAAAATTGAAACTTATGAATAATTAGTAATGCCTACAAATTGAAACTAAATTTAATTATATTCAAGCATCTAAAATAAAAAAAACAACAGGCATGTAAAACAATATGAAACCATGAAATAATATTGAAAACAAAGTGGTCTGGAGCAGAGTGTTATCAAATTTGTAGTAAAAAAAATCCAAAATTAGTTTTTTTTTTCTTCTGTTTGCTTCAGCTGTCAGACAGCCAACTTTCTAAGCACAAACCAGCTCTCTATAATACAGGGTAGAAAAAATTTAAATTTGTTTACTTTTTCAACTTTTCATGAACTTGCAGCTCGACCAATTATCGATCAAGTTACTCTTTAATATGTAAAGGAACGGAATGGAAGATTTACACGGTTTCTCGCTGACTGTAAACACCAGGCCGATTGTGCGTTCTGAGCAAATGGTGGAGTCTGAACAATATGAACAGGACCCACTCCTTGGCCTCTTCTTCCATTTTGTCCATCAAAGAGTTTTCGACTTCTTCTCTGAATGCCTGCAGACACAAAAATAATTTAGATAAGTAGGTTTTTGGTGACTGTGTGCACCTATTTAGTTTGTTCTCATATAATGTACTGGACTCAATGGTGGATTGCAACACCAGCAGTGCAACACATAGGACACAAGCCAATTGTGCTCTAATAGTGGTGAAGCGAGGTGGGGATGTAGCAGCAGTGGAATGCAGTGATGGAGAGAATGGGAGTGCACCGAGAAAAATTACCAACTATAGCCAATGTTCACCATGTTTCATATAGGCGAAAATCCAGAAATGCCACACTTGGAATCGAGTCTGATTCGCTGTGGTGGGAGGCGAGTTATCTGCACAATGCAACTCTGTGGTGCCAAGCGGAGTCAGAAGTACAAGACTGTTACAAACTATCGCGAGAAATGCCTTGAGGATGTGAAGCGACCTAATTTTCAATACTGCTTAGTTCTGAGTAAATCTGCCATTTATGAAATACATTTCAGACGACTAACTTCAGTTTAACTGAAACCGATACCTACCACTCGCATTGACCTGTGAAATTAGGTATGCTGTGGCCACATATAACTACTTAATTCTCCTTCAACTTATAAAATCTTTAAGTGAGTGTGATAAACGTGTAGTTGATGGTAGCAAGGTGGTGTAAAGGTGGAGTCACAATCTCTGTATAACGGATGGATGCACATGCATATGTTTTCAGACATTCGAACAAAAACGTAACTTTATGAAGCGAGAACATTATATTATGTATTTTGTTTATACAGGCTTTGTGCAAAACAAGGCACAATTTTAAAATGTTGTCCAATGAAAACAGAATTTCGTTTATTTATGTCTTTACCTGAATAGTTTTAGTAAAATAATAATATTATTATTTAATCGGGCACTCTGATTGGTTGAAAGTTTAGTCGTGTGTAAATACGTAGAAGTTGAAAGTTGAACTACTCTGCCACTCTTTTCTATGTACGTGCATGCACTAAGTGTGAATGTGAAAGCATGCATGTATTTATTCAGTGTTCTACTTTTATTCATAAATAATTATGTACGCTACTTGGAGGTTGTGATTCCATCTTAATTGGGTGACATATGATGGTGCTTGACAATTTGGTTGGCCAGGAGCTGCGTAGCGAAGAAATTGTAAAATTAAATAAGGTAAGTTTTGGGGTTGTTTGAAAGGTGTAGGTTATCGGCGTCAGTCATCGCCAGTTGGCGAAGACGTGATAGTATAGTTGAGAATGCGGTTGGGGGATCCCAGGGTTGTACGGCCCGATCGCCCAAACAAATGCTTATCCCCGATGTGGTATTTATGACTGCATAGTTCCCTGTTACAGCATGTTACAGGCTGACGTGCGTTACATTGCTGAGGATGTAATTGGATAGCAGGTTACTGGGGCCCATCGCCTTAACACACAAAGGCGGCACTGGAAGAATACACATCTCACTTCACTCACTGCTATATATATTTCCGGTGATAAATACTAACACTCGCAAGTGCGAACACACAAATGAAACAGACCCAGTGCCCTAGACCAGTTAGACTGCATGGATGAATACATGGGCTGGCGGCCACACACGAGTGAATTAAAGTGGTGGTAATTAATCTTCCCTAGACGATGCAAGTCCTGGGGAAGGCGAGGGAGCATCTGCGGGTACAAAAGAATGAGCAGGTTCTTATATTTAAAGTAACGCTGTAACTATAAACGGTTGATAAAAATGCGAAAGTGCCTAGAGCGAGCACAATGAATGCCAGCTTCAGCAAGCCTCTGAGTCTGACAGAATGGTGGGCAGCATGGGACTGAGAAGGTGTATCAAACTATGCTCAACGTACACTTCACACTGCAATTAATACAAAACATGAGCTTGAAAAACACTGCATTATTTTTTAGAGGAATGTTTTACTTACAAAACACTTTTAAAAAATCTGCACCAAACTGCGGGAATGAAATACTTTCTACGTGCTAAGCTTTAGCAAAAACATTTAAATGGCTGGACGATTTTCTAGGGGGGTCTCTTGTGCAAAACATGTGGGCGCTCCTATCCTTGTATGTATTATTTAATTTATGTAATTATCACACCCTGCAAAATATAACTTATAACATTTCATAACCTGTGGTTGTGCAAAGGAATTTTCCATCCCTCCCTATGTGGGCTAGTTTGCCATGAGAGGGGAGGGATGTGTGCAGGCACTAACAATGCACAGCACTCGTTCTTGATGTATGCTGAGCTGCACTGTGAATAATGATATGTATGGTGCAGTTGGGGGACGCGCGGTGGGACAGACAGTTTAGGGTAGTCAGGACTCCATCCTGCATCACAGTGGTAGGGCCAGAGACACAAATCTTGAACAAAGGTGAGATCAACTACAAGAACCGAGTCTACTGTTTGCTGTGTACTGTGTATACTGACGAGTTTCTTTCTCATAGCTTGTTGGTGAGTGGATATGGAGTGGAGAGACTTGAGCGGCTCTTAACATCGAGGTCTTGAGAGCCGATGGTGCGAAGTGTGGTGAGAATGGAGTAGCATTGGAATTAAAGGGTGGGAGAAATGGGAGATCCCCGAGAAAACCCACTGACCAGCAGCATCGTCCTGCACGACTCTCATTTGCGAAAATCCAGGAATGACACTTCCAGGAATCAAACAGGGTTCACTTAGGTGGGATGCAATTAGCCTGTCCATTGGACTACCACAGGTCCAATGTGTGAAGATATATCCTCATTTGACTGGGTCAGTGTGACTTCTCCTTCTGTTCATGTTTCTCAAGCTGCTAAATTATATTAACAGTAATATTAGAATTATACATATAGCCAAATATGACTCCAGTTTGAAAACATCATGTTGGCAGAAATGATCATTTTTGCGGTTTACCACTGCCTCTGTCAACAGTAGACATGAAACTCCAATGAAGCCTAGCCTGGCTTTGAGTATAACATAAAATTACAGGAGGTGTCTGCCTCATCGTCTCCTTGAAGCAGAAACCTCAGCGATGACTTACTACCATTCTCTGGACGAGAGCATCGTTCTTGCCAAGGATTCCATGTATCCAGCCTTTAAAAAGGTAGTAGTCGAAGACGTGGGTTCGGACAAAGTGGCCTCTCCATGTCTTCTGGATCCTGGCTGCCATGGTGGCGAAGTGATGACGCATCAGCTCCTTCGCTCGCTCCTACAGGTATAACTTTTTAATTTACTGATTTATATATATATATATATATATATGTATGTGTGTGTGTGTGTGTTTACTCTGTCTAGTGTACAGACTTTGTATAGTGTTTGTCCAATATCTTTGTACAGCTATGAATTGAAAAAAGATCTTACGGATGCAATAAAACAAACAAACAAACACTACATCGCATAGCTAATCAAGACAAGGCTTATATGTATAGACACCTGATTTTCGTGAATAGAGTTCCAGGCAAGCAAACCTTCAATATCTTATATGCGCACTTGTGTAGTTTTCCTTTAGTTATCACCACATATTTTTGAAAGAAATATTTCGGCATTTGAAATGTAACAATCAAAACTATCCATTCGCTAAAGTGGACCTCGACATAATACACACATTTGAGAACATAGTAACTGGATGCTTAGGAGTTGCAGAAAAATTGTAGGTTGCTGAAAAATATTTTACTTTTTTGTCGATATTTCTTGCGAAAGACATAAATAGCGATGCAAATAGGCCTACACAAAAAAGAAGAAAATGGTATATTCCTGAGTTATTTTATACAGAGGACAATGCTTCATTTACACCCTCTGAAATTACATCACTTGCTATTTTATGTGGAATCTACTTACTTTTTCCATTCATAATGTTTCGTTACAACACATCGCGAAAGGAAAAATTAAAAATGTTCTGATCAGTCCCATGTAGTTTAAGAGCTTATATGCCAGTTTATGTCTACATTGTGAACTGAGGACCGGCTTCAACTTGCATGAAAAAAGAAACAAACTAGGGTGCTGTAGCAGCTCCTTACCCTAAGGAAACAAAATTTCATCCGCCTCGAGACACGTCCTCTCCAGACCTTCTGTATGGAGGTCGCAGCCTGATGCAGACTGCTGAAATGTCGCCTAACCAGCCAGCCCCGGTAGCACTTCTGTATACAGCGGGCTGCCAGGAACTCTTTGCGGCTGTTTCTCGCAGCATCACTGAAAAGAGGCCAACATGCAATCAAGACTATGTTGGCTTGATGAATATAAATCTGCTTACATGCAGTGAGAAAATTTTGTTTCAGCAACCTATCAGTCATATATATATATATATATATATATATATATATATATATATATGCACCTCCATCAAATTGGAGGGTGGTTTATGGAGATTTATAATCCATGTGAGCAAAACACATTTTTTGGTATTTTGCATTATGTTTCATTCACTATCACTTGAATTAAGTTACAAGTAGAAGTCACAGGTATATTATAAACTACTTCAGCAAAACATACACCAATGATGCCTCTGTCCTTCCAGAATGGGACAGTTGAAGAGAAATTTCATAAAGGAATGGCAAAAATGTAGTAAGTCGATAATACTTACAGACAATTTAAGATATACATTCGAAAATACTGAAAGTTTCATTAGTTCTAAATAACTGAACTCCATAGACATACATCACCTTTTTAATTAATATTTCCATCTAAATATGGTTGTATTTTCTTCACATTTGATGGGTTGTTGTTGGCTCAGGAGCAGGTAACAGAAGTTGAGAATCTGTGGTAAATGGTTTAAGAAGGTTTGTTTTAGAATAATTTGGGTAATATGGGCGTCAGCTAGGTCGAGCAGAGACTCTTCTATAGGAGTGGACCGTTCGCCTGTGTGGACTCACCCCATGTCAAAGATGATGACGTATTGTTAAGAGAGTATTCCTCTCTGCCTGCCTAATGAAGATGTAGGCCTTCTCATACGCCACGAATTTCCAGGCGAGATCGTTATGGCCAATTCATGCGCCGATAAAACTTACGTTCCCAAAATTACCGTCACTTGTGGGGTGCAGTAGTTCAGAGTGTAGAGGATCCAATATTAAATGGGCGCGAAGTAGCCGGCAGTAAAATAAGACACCATTAGTTGCACCCATTATTTTATTTACTGCAATTACCCTCCTTGAAGACACATATGTTTCCCAATGGCTATGGTATGTTGACAACTGATGTGGTATAAAAACGGCGCACAGCCGATAGACAGATAACATGTTGAATACGATCCTGGCGCTTTTGAGCTTGTGGAACACAGGGGAGCTGCTGCCCCTGGGCTAAAGAAAGTTAATTACAGTTCCATATGAAAACTAATGACTATTGTAGCTAACTGGAGGAGACTTTTCTTTATCCATTGGGTTTAAAACATAACTAATACTAAATACAGGAGTTATTAAGATAATTTACACCCTCGAATTTCGAATATTTTAGGGTGGCATTGGGTGGCTCGAGCTGGGTGAATCCACTTTCACTGTTGAAGCAATGTGGGTAGCCATGCCTAAATGGCTATAAACAGTAAAAACTATTTGCCAAGACTCTTTAGGACGAAGCTATTCAGAAAAATTGCCTTAATGCTAGGCCTCACTCACACTGCCCGCATATGCACACACGGGGATCTAACACATGTTTCGGGAGGGGGGAGGGAGAGCATGGAAATGGTTGTTGCTGGAACTCTGGAGCCATTGCGTCTGCCTCGGTGCATTAATTTCCCCGGTGGAAACTTGTAGGGAAGGGGAGGATTGTTTGGTGATTAATGGTTGGCTCGAATAATCATGACCTCAAAAGTTGCCTCTTGAGGACTTTAATGTGGGATGGACATCTGACGCTAGTATTGCCTGAAATGCCGTGCAGATGGGTGCACTCCTCCCACACTGCACCGAGGCAGGAGTTGTTGAGGTGTAACCGCCATGTTCGGGCCGACTCCCCTCAGTAGAAGGCATGTCTTAGCTGCACAGTGGAAGCAGAGTGAACGAGCTAAGGGAGCGGGTTGCAGCACGCGAAATTTTTATAAATGTAGCTGGAGTGTTTCAATGGTAATACATCTTGCCCATCACCACACCAAACCAAGTTTCATTCCCGGTGAGATCAAAACGTGATTTTCTCATGTGCGAAGCACGAGTGATATTATCATTGGTTAGCAGAATTTCTTGAAATGCTCTGCTTTCCTTGCCACTAAATTCCCCTGCTGTTACATGTTCGCCTCAATTCACTCCCAACAGCATTAAATATATCAGATCTTGAATGCCACCGAATCTCTCTACACTCGCTACCCCTACATGGTATTTTCTGTACATTTGAATTCTTGGCTAGCTGGGAAGCCCTGGTTTCAGTGAAATATGGGCTCCCCTATTGCAGCATGCAACATTAACTGTTGTCCAAAGAAAGGTAACACATATTTGGTGACATGTGTTCCAGTATTTCTTATACTTTTATCTTGGTGGGCTCCTGAATAAAGGTGTTTGTAAAATGGCATATTTTTTGGAAATAAGTCACATATTCCTCTTGCTCATGATGCTGTTTGATATTAAACATTGTACTGGACGATGATGTATGGGCTTAGCATGCTTCTATGTATCGAGAATATGTGGTGCCTTGTGCTTTATAACTGAACAGTAGGAACCACCATTAGGTCTGCAAGTCCTTTCAGAAAAATGTATTATTCTTCTCTGTCCATTCTTATAGTGGCTACCATAAAGTTCTCGTGTATATCTCACAGAAGAGGTGTTTTTGTGGATGTGCTCGGAGTGCTGGCATGCTTGTGTCAATTGAAATGTAGTGGTAGCATGGTATTAAAAATATTGTGCGAATGCTGAGTTGACTAAAATTGGTGTGCTTGGAACACCTGAGTGGCTGCTGTATGAATTAGAATACTTAAACAAATGTGTAATTATTTAATTACTCTACTGGTTCTTCATGAGGGGAACATCGACAACTATGGAGAATTAAATCCTGGGAGAACAGCCTATGATCCAGAGATTATTGGAATCTGCTCTACCAACACTTCAAGGCATCACAGTGATGATGCCTGGCTTCTACCAGGTAGCACCATCAACAACCACTCCTAACATAAAATTCTACTGCAACTCAAAACCCACCTTCACCTTCCACGACCTAATCACATGGCATTAAGATATTAAAACCTTGCAATAAAAAAATTATTAATGAAACGAAATACAGGTGTTGTCATGAAATAAAACATTACTCTTTTGCTGTGTTCCAGACGTCCATGTATCCCTTGTACCCATTTGTAATACCTCAGATGCATCAACCACAACAGCAACACCCAACCGATTGACATAAGGCCTCGGTCCCGATCAGTGCAGGTTGACAACAACGGCGTGTCAAAACTTTTCTTGCAGCTCTGCAACCTGTGGGCTGAGGGCCATCGTATTTTTAATATATTACAAGATGTAACTCTCATAATAAATTGATATGTGGCCCAAAAGGGTGTTTCCCATAAAGGCACGACCACTAGACGCAACAGTCATGGGAGGGAACACGGGGGTAAATGGCGCCGCTTTACCTTACGCCTTTCCGATGTGTGCGATGTCTGAGGGCCTTGTGGCCGAACCCGGTGTGCTATGTGACCTCAAGAGGGATGAAAAGGTGGGGAATAATATTCCCGAAGCAAGTGTGAAGTGGGGAGTGGCTCCCTGGCACCATTAATTAATGAGGAGAAACAGTGGATTTTGCCCAGTGTTGCACAACAGTCAACTAGGGAAGTCGCCTGCTATTCTGTAGGAGGTTAGCATGTCTAAACAGATAGCATGTCTAAACCATGCCCACAAAGGTGAAATACATCTGACATCATAGGAAGTGAAATGCATATTGCCATTATTCGCTGTATTTCACTGTTACATCATACATATATTAGTTATAAGAGGGGAAAATGCATTCATCTTTCGATAATCAGCCATGTAAGGCATAATTTTATTTATATCACCCTGCAAGTGTGGGGGCATACGCATGACGTCAAATTATCAGCCATATCAGGGGTTCCGATGTTCACGAGTAGGTCACCAACATGTTTATATTCGATAATCATAATTATGTGCAGTGTTCATTCATTTAATCATGTTATTTTTAAAGTTACGTTTTTTCATGTTTTGTATTTGGCGGTAGTCTTGCCGACTTTGGCAAGGCTGCGGCCATTTAAAATCAGTTAGACTTCAGCACTTCAGCCATCTGGTAGGACAGGCTGTAAGCTCCCCCGTTACCTCCCTTGGCAATATTTAATTGGCGACTTTTATTGATTAATACTCTCCTGAGTATCATTGGGCACTGCGCCTTAATGCAGTTTTATTTATTAGTGTACTTTTGGTGTTAAAGTATTGCTTTTACGGGGCTTGCCTCCCACTAGGAGAGTAACATCAGTGTTAGCATCGGCATGCGAAGTGGCCGACAACTTCGTCCCTTAGAAAAGGGTTTTACAGAATTACATAATAATAATTTATCATCCATCGAAACTTACTTCAAACAGACTGCGGATCCAGAGACTCTTTAGGCCATCGACCGTACGACCCTTATCAACATAGTTCTCTACCGAACATGATGCCGATCACCTTCAACAGTTCCTGCCCTACTCTTGCCATACCAGGAGGGACACGAACCCATATCATCTCTGGGGACACATAGTGTCACTTTGCTAGTAAAATAAGGGAATATTTAATTTAATCTGTCTCTCTTGTATCTACATGTTGTTCAGTATTTACAATATCCTAATTCTATAATAATAAGAAATTTCTGTACCGCTCCTCGGACAGCCCGTGAAGCTGGAGGGTGGAGGGGATGGTTGCACTACACTGCACTGACTCACAATTCTTAACACTACACTACATGGCACTAGTGTGCTATGATACTTGAACATGTCGTGCTCATTGCAGCAATGGAAGTTGACACACAACATAGCAGATGGTCTAAAAAGGGCAGGATGTTGTCTTCCTTCAATGTACTTTCACAGCCATTTGAATGAAAATTGATTACTATTGTGATATGTTCAAAAACCAACGTAGCAAGTTGTATGTCCAGTGGTTTTCCATACAATATTAAAAACAGTTAGTAACTACTTATGTGAAAAGACATATTTTGACTGGGATAAAAGTCATCTATAGTTTTGACCTAAAAATATTTTAATTTAATCTGCAGAACAACTGGATCATAACTGGTAACTATTTACATAAAGATGAGATACAACAATTCTTTTCCTGCGGATGCACTGGATTTAAAGCTAACCTATTTCACATCAGTACAACTGTCAAAGTCACATCAACAATGTTGAGTAGGTACGTTTGTATATATCTAATCTTTTAAAAGGAAAAACCATGTTATAGCACTTACTGCAATACTTTTACCAATTTCAATTTAATCTAATTACACTAACAATATTTAGAGGAAGCATAGAAACATCTCAAAGTAAATCCTGTTCACATGGTTTGATAGTACTGTTGGAAGGAAAACAGTCAAATTTTGGAACAGGGAGTTGCTACTGCGCATATTGGGCGCACACACTCCCTCATTCTCGCTCTATGATCGTATTGGTAAAAAAAACAGTCAAATTTTAGGCCACAGAGACTGGTACTGTACAGTTAGCATGATCGCATTACCCCATATTCACTCTATGACTGCTGGTGACATCAAACAACAAAGATCATTCCTAGAGATTCATTAATATTTATACACCATTATAATAGGGCAAATAATGATGAGCAAGTCAATTTTCCTGGCGATCGCAGATACTGCATTATCTCATTAGGATTGCATTATTTTGTATTTATATTTAAAGAACTTAATACACTCACTTTTCTCGCAGTTGGATCTCTGTCAGTGTTTTTGATGCATCTTCCAACAGGAAAGCAATAGATGCCATAATGTTGTTTAATTATTATAATTATAAACAAAACAACCCTTCCGTATTTCCAAAGCGTTGCTATATTTACCGGACAACTCTTCGCATTTTCGATGCCTCCAGAGTGCTGCACCATACTTACGAAACTGGTCGGTATACATTAGCAGATAAAGAGATGACACACATAATTTTACAGTAAAACATGAACGTTATTTAAGTATTATATTAGTTCATTAAAAATAAATCTTATTTTATTATAATATCTACCACAGCATTTCCTAGTTTTTCATTACCCTTTACACTATTGTTTTATCAGGATTTTCCATCACTTTTTCTTTCCGAAATTTGTGTAAGAATACACCATATCCTGCTTTGATACAAATGCATTATAAGAGTTTAATTTCTTTCAACCATAAATGGCATAGCCTGTGTAGTGTAGTGCAGCTACATCATATTTCGATTCCACTGTAAGTACACAAGCTCAGTTGAAAGACACGACGTTGTTTAACGCTGTGTAGTAGGACGACTTGGGTTGACATGCGATTTTAGGGGCGGTGAAATATTTGGATAGGAAATTTTGGAGTGTTGATTTACCCGACTAGGTTCCTGGCATTGCTCAGTGGTGATGCCAATGATGATGATGATGGTAATGGAGCGGGAGTAGGAAATACTGTTGATCTCTGGAGGCAGTGGGCCTTTCACCCGGGTGTAGATTTCCTTCATTACATATTTTGCCCCCAATATTAAATATAAACTGGAAATTTATATTTATATGATGCATACTTATCATTACAGTATGCTGAACGAGGGACCTATTCTGGCTGGTCCCACGCCTTACCAAATCAAGCAATTAAAAGGCATACATTGAAGAAATTATGAGACATACAAAATACACTTAAAAGACATAGCAGTGGGGCGAGTATTTTAAGGGCCCGTACCCTGAAATGCAGCGAGGCTTTATTCGAAAATAATACACGTAAATACATGGACACATATATAACTGGTGAAAAACATTACCATTCCTCTCTTGGGAGACACTTTACAAAAATTGCCAGATGTAAGCCTGCCAGCTAAAGAGATGCTGCATAAAAATTCGCAAAGGCAGATAAATTGTTTAAATGTGCATTTAAGCTTCCATGGGCGATGCAAAACACAGGGGAAGGGGGCAGGCATCTCCAGTTGAGAAAAAACGAAAAGGATTTGCTAAAATTAAGTGAACTATTACATATTAGCTGATTGGTACGAGAATGGTGATGGCCACCAGAGTGTGGAGTAATGCAACCTTGCCCTCGCAAGTCCTAAATTGTTCTGCTGTGACACGTGACTTCTCTTGGTGGGGTTAGCACGCCACACCATAACTACTTTCTGACACACTTGCAAAACCACACTGTAAAAACATACCAAACTCTCTTACCTTGCAAATCAAAACACCATAAATTATTCTACATTTCACGAAACATAAATAAACATTTGCTGATTGCATGGGATGAGATGAAGGTGGAAAACACTTTGGGAACAACTTACAAATGTTGCTGGGCACAGACTGCTGGCGTGGCCGATAACAGGCGAACAGCACAAAGCCAATCAATGAATTACGTGCAGATTTAAGCTCCCCTGGGCAATGCAAGCCACAGGAGAAGAGGGCAGGCATCTCTGGGGGCGATAAACAAAAAATGTTCCAGAAAATTAAATAACTATCGTAATGAAGATGGTGCGCAAAACATGCTGGACCCCAAAGTGTGATGCGGCCACATCCTAGCCCTCGTACATTTCAGATGCTACTGCAGTGCCCTCTTGACACCCGAACCTGCCAGAATGGGGGTTAGCATGACGAACCGAGACTACTTTCTTGCACCCTTGTTAATCTAACATGAACTGATCACCTAAACTTGCTTACATTGTGCTTACAAAATAAAACAATAATCTCTGACACTAAACCACAACACTAATGGAACTAATGGATGAAATGAGGGTGATACACTTGATATGAAGAATGTTATTGTGGTCCCATTTGAATAAGAGTTCTTTAGGCAATTGATTTTAAGTCCTTTTGCAAATTGCCCTATTTTCACTTTGCATTACATTACACTAGTCGAGCACATGAGATCTCGTGCGTTCGATGCGTTGCACTAATGCATTGGTGTTTCGTCGCACTACGCCTTCACACACTCCAATTAGAACGTGGATACGTGCTGCGCTGACAGTTGCACGGCCAGGTAAACAGTCATATGCCCAGTTGCACCATCGTGGTTCAAAACCGATTCTAGATCGGATGTAAGATTTTCACAGAAAACTGTTTCACCCTCTTCTAACATCTTTGGTCTCATCACCATTCGAAGCTTCTTACACAATATAATACTTTAACTTTTTACGTACGTTTCATTTTCTCTGACGAAACCACCAATACACAATACAACTGTAAAGTCAGAATGTTAACAATTAAACATCGGTTCTGCCAGCTTCGTAAAAATTTGTATCTTGGTAATGTAAATAATTATGATACTATCCAGAATGAATTTCACGTACCTTTTTAAAATATAGGCTTAAAATTTATATTAAAAGTTTATTTTTAAAAAACTCATTTGTTTTACTATATTAAAATATGTCAGTTCATATATTCCCTCTTCACGTTATATTTGTTTGCCATTTATTAAATTTAACACCTGCTTTCTTTAATATACCGAGATTTAAAAATGCCCTACATTAAAATAACGTACTTTCCACATAACCTCTGTTATATTCTCTGCAAAATTGCTGCTTTACTTTGACTTTAAATTCAACTTTTCGAAATCGTGAAGTCAAGAGTGCTTGACTTTACCTTTGACAATTCCATTGTGTCAAGCTCCATAAGAAACATGTCGGAAAGCAAACGTAAAGTAAAATGTTAAAGTTGTCAATTGTAGGGCCTTCAAGCACCCAATCAAAGAGGGTGCAACAGTTTTCTGTGAAAACCTTACATCCGATCTACGATCGGTTTCGAACCACGATGGTGCAACTAGACATTAGGTGGCGAGGGACGGGAGCACACGTCAATTCATCATTACCAATCATCAGTGTTCTTTCACTGTTATCTTGAAGAACTGAAACAACTTTAATCTTACACTGGGCAAATTAATCAGCCACATGTACATATTCTGCGTCATAACGTTACACCAGCTGCACCTTTTTCGGAGCAAATGTAAATTTTGCTGTACTGATTACACCAGTAGTGATGGGCAGTTCACGAACAACCAGTTCGTTTTGAAATAGTTTTAAAAAAGGACTAGGTACATAGTTCACCGCGACATAAAAGAACTAGTCTCTTGTGATATCGGTCAGCCTTCTCTCAGTACCAGTTGCGTGACTGCGCATGCTCAGATAATCCGTCGTTCGTACTCCCTGTAACTCTCCCCCCCCCCCCTCTTTAATGGGTTAACTTTACACCTGGTTGTCTCTTACAACACAACCTATTATAATATTGTTGAGGTCGTTACTATCAGTGTCAAAAGTAATTTGGTGTTATATTACACAACATAGACGTGGATAGCACAGTATAAAGATATTTTCACTATTCATTTATCTTACTTCTATATAAAAAATAAGTAATTTCATCTACACACAATAATGCACTAATTCTTTACCAATTAATTTACAAACATCACTTATTTGCTTCTCTTTCCGTTTCACGCTTGCTTTGATTCTTCTGAGGAGGGGAAATGGAACTGTGAAAGAAAGAGAGAAAGACCTACCCAGTTCTCGGGCCGAGTTACAGAGAAAGACCTGTCTAGTTCTCGGACCGAGGTTACACTTGCGCTCTGCAGTTCACCAGTATGCGTGATCATTCGACTGTGACCTATATAGCTCAAAAGAACGGTTCCCAATGAACTGTTCTCAAATGTGACTAGTTCGCAACGACCTAGTTCATTCAAGTGATATGTATTTCCCACCACTATACACCAGTTTAACTACGCCGGTTGAATGAATTGATGTCAATTAGTCTGACGTAATATCCGGTAGAATGAAACGATTTGGACACAGACTGCAGATTTACTAGCTGGTGTAATTACGCCATTTATTGGAAAACACATTTACACAAAGTCGCTAAAAATTGTCCGTTTTCATAATCATTACATTTCATTTATATACAGCCTCCTCTAAGTAGGTATTTATGTCGCTCGGTGTCAGCCACATAGCTCGTAAACATGATTTGAGGATGTTTTACAATTAAAGATAATTATCAATTATAATACACGTGACAGTAAAATAAGTTTTTATTTCACTTTATCAAATTAAAAAAAAAAAAGGTGAACATTGTTTTGCTCTCTAGGTACAAGACTGTGCCTGGCGCTAGACATTGCATGCTTGTAACGGTCACTGTACCTATCACGAAGCTGCACGGAGAGGCGTGGTCGCAACAAAAACTTTTGACTAATTTTCTCTAACGTCTATGGTGACAAGGTGCTGGCGGCGCGGCGGGCCTGTATGCATGTTCGTATGTTTGATTTCTTTTTATTGTGAAGAAGTTGTAAACACGAATAAGTAATGGCGGACATCAAACAGGAGTTGAAGAATGTCGACGATCAACAAAACTACGCGGGGAGCAACAGCAACGACCCAAAAAATGTGCAGGAGCTGACACAATACGTAAGAACCTTTTTGTCATAACATGTGAATTCCAATAATGTAATGGACCCAAACGAACGAACATTCGTTAAGTAAGGTTCGTTCGTTCACGCTTATGCAATTTTCAAAGTGCTACAAACTTCGAATAGCTCTCATTATAAGAATTTTTTTGTTAATACGGTCGGTTGTGCGCTAGCAATGGTATCGTAGAAATGCGTGAAATTCTCATCCGGCAGTTTTCGAGTACATTACTGTCTTGTATTTGTGTGTACCTAAAGCTGGACTCACAACCATCCTCGTCCGTCGTTCACATCACGTGATCTTCAACCAATCGCAGGGCGACTTTTTTTCCTGTCCGTCGTCGGATATACCTCAAACATTAAATTTCGACGGACGGGCCACCGCCTTGTAATATAGTTCCTTGGACATGGCTGTCGGAAAACAGTCACTTGTTTTTTGACTGACTATTTTTCTTTTTAAATTTAAATACACAACTCATTAGAGTTTACATTGTTACGTTTCACCTTTGAATTGAACTAAATGTGACATGTAGATTTCCGCAGGAAATGCTCAGATATTATGTTAGGGAAAAGGAATGTATTTATTACATTCATTAAAAATATTTCAGTTGACGGACGAAAAAACCAACGGATGGCAGACTGACGGAAGCGACAGATCGTTGTGAGCCATGCTTAATTCGGTATGCCAAATCACCTAAACTTAAATACCTTAAACACTATGCTTAAGGTAGAAACAACGATTATAGTCCATTCGCAGTTTCTTCATATTTTTTTTAATGTTTGAAAAATATGACCCATACAATAGTAATCATGGAAAATATAAAAGGTGCGTGTGCACAAATGCAGCGTGATGTAATTTTCTAGACCTAGTTGAGCTTTGTTTCCACAAGGTGGAGGAATATGGTGAAAATAAAACTTAGCAGGGCTTAAGAGCAGTTGTAAATAACCATGGGTGATGAATAATACTGACTTTAACACATTGCAGACCAGTATTTACAACTGTGCAGTTTTATCACTCATTTTGCTGGTGGGGTGGTGCGTCAAGTTGTTGGAATTTCCCCGTACGGGAAAGTGAAACATCTTGGCAACACAAGTGGTGGAACAGTGGTCAGACAGTTGAACTTGCACCATGATGAATTTGGCTTTATTCTTGTGCGAAATGTGGCATATTTTGGTTTCTCGAAGGGCACTCCCCTTTCCATTCCCCACCCTAGCTGCCTCTGGTTTGTTTCCACCTCGAATCCCATGCTGCTGCACCCGTATGGTGGAGGTGCGAGAACTGGAGAAGGCGCAAAGAAAGGCAGCAAGATGGGTGAAGGGTAGGAGGAGAGGGCAGGGGCAGGATTGTGAGGAAGAAAGGAACTACAGACCATCAGTGATGATGAAAGAAATGGGGTGGAGCTCATTGAAGGACAGGAGGAAAGTTGAACGGTTAGTCAGGATGTACAGGGTGGTGAATGAAGAGGGAGGATGGGGAGGGCTACACTGCGAGCTAAGTAAGGGGGTGTTTAGAAGAAGAGGATACAACAGAGAGAAGCTTCAGAGGGTGTGGAGGAGAACGGAGCGGGGTAGGCAGTCCATGCTTATTAGGTCTGTGAGGGAGTGGAATGTGTCGAGGGAGGAATTGGTATCTGCGAGAGGGGTTGGTAAGTTCAGGAAGGGAGTGGAAAAGGAGTTGGGTCAGGTACGGGAGAGGTGAGAGAGCTCGCCACCGGGCGGCAGCCTAATTGCGAGTGTATGTATGTATGTATGTATGAATTCAAAAAAAGAATCACTTTACAGTCACGAGTGCTGAAGAACTCAACTGTGATGATCTAGGCCTACTATATCTCGTTCTCACACCAGTATGAGTTCTCAAGTATACTGTCATTTTCATTGCCTGTAATGTGCTTTTTAGAGTTGCTATGCCCTCGTCTAATTCATTAAAAGTGGCTTTCAACTACAAAATTTTGAATTTGAAACCTGAGACATTTTCATCGTGTGTTGAGATTGTAAGCGCTTGTGATGTAGAAGTGGAGATTTAAATAAGTTCAGTAAAATTCTAAAAAATAATAATAATTGATGTTTTAAAGACAATATTAAACAACTTGTATTGTGTGTGCAAATTGTGACATAAATATAACTTTGAATCCAGAATGTTTGAACATATTTCTCTCTTGTTCCAGGTTCAGACACTTCTCCAAGGGATGCAAGACAAATTCCAGACGATGTCTGATCAAATCATTACTCGAAATATCCTTTTGCATTCGTATTTTGAATAACTTAATAGCTTATTTATTTTAACTGTGCGAAACCCTTTTTGCATGTATCCTTCTCAAGGGACAAGAGGAAAATAATTGCGAAATGCATGATAGTGCAAAAAGAGGGAAATTTATGCTGCATGTGAATTACACGGGACCATAAAAAAGGTGTGAGAAGGGAAATGTGTAAAATCAGGGGGGTGTAAAAAGGGTTGTTCGATACTTGTGGTAGGGTGTCTGTTTTTGCAATGTGTGTTTACGTGAGGGTTAGCGACCAGAGAGATGATGGCTGATACTGTATTATCCCCCCTCCCCCTTTTAATATATCTCGTAGATAATAGCGTAGGTAGTCCCAGGTAGGGGTGGGAGCAAATTGCATCTTGGGCGAGCCCCATTGACCTAGGCATTCTTACTGGCTAACCTATAAGGGATGGGGAAAATTGGCATGCATCCCTTAGCAGGAAAGAATTACAAAATTGCATGTGATTAACGGAGTAGAAAATTGGTATCACCTAGCACAGCGGATGGTGGTGTCTCAGTAGCTTACCACTTTGTTATAGGATGGACTTAGTATATTAAATTTTAATGTACTTTCATGTCTTAACCAGAAGTGATCTGTGTTGATGAAAGAGAGAGAGAGATATAGATAGAGTGATTGTGTTATGGGAAACACTGACACGTATGCCTAAGATACTCGTTGCTTGTAGGTACAAGGCATGAGTATTTCTGTCTGTTATAATGATACAAACCACTTTGGGATGCCAGATTCTTCTGTAATGTAATATAGTAGTGTAATTTGTGTGTATAAATCAATACTACAAAATACGAAGATTACATCAACCATATCATTATCATAAAAGAAGTGTGGACCTTCCAATGCAATGAGTAAAACTTAAAATAGTTATTGTGAAAGAGGGTTGGTAATTCTCCCAGCCCACACATGCCACAGAGGACTCAGCTGGCCTGACTCCAATTGCATGGGAATTGCAGTGATAAAATCTTTTTATCATTTGCATTTGCTATGGAATTTTTCACCAATCATTGAGTTTCATTTGGTAAACTTTAATGATGAATGGTTAGACCACTAGATTAGTTGTGTTAACTCTGTACTAATCATACGTACAACAAAGCAGATTCAAAGAAAATATTCACACAAGATTCACTGGAAAAAATTATAATTGCAAAGAACCCTCGAAAGAACATTATCAACTGTTCTACACAAATCAACTTATCTTAAAACACTTTGAAAGGTCACGTTTAATAAGTAAATTATTAACCAGACAAATCTTAATTCTGTTTGAAATTTACTTGAAAATATTTTAACCAATTAAATTTCTGCTGTCAGGTTTTTTTATATAGTTTTAGAATATCTGAACTATAGTCAAACTTTATTTTAATTGAACTCTGAAGCTTGATACGGAGTCCACAAATTAAGAATGAATATTGGATTAATAACTGCATAGTTTCTGAACTGATAAAAAATAAGTTCAGTCTTTTCACTAAATAAATTATTGAACAGGGAGCAAAAGATTTTTTTTTAACTTTCATTATGGGCCTCTGGTTATAGTTCGGCAAGGATGAGGCCATCTTAGATTTCCTGTGCAACCTATTCTAGTCTTTTGCTGCATGCTTACTAATAATGTTACAAGCTAGACTTTGGTGATGTAGAATCCGACAGTCAACTGTTACTGAATTGCAGACAATTCGTGAACTGATTAAACATAAGATAAAATTTTTGGCGTCGTATGCTGGTTCGGTCTTACTTGGAGCATTCTGGAAGAAGGCAACCGCTGCATCTCTCAGCTCCCAAAATAACAGGCATCTATAACGTTCCTTTTAGAATAGGTTCCTCTTGTCCATCTTTGAGTTGGGATACACTGCTACGGACATCTCCAGCTGCAGACGTAGCGTCGATCGACTTACAAAGTGCCGGGTAGGCAAGGCACTTAATATCTATGTCCGCCCGTGTTGAATGACCCGGTGAAGGAGCAGGCCTGTATGAGGTTCACGTACAGAAGCCGATGTTCCACACAGGATATAATAAACTGACGTATCCCATGAAGTATCAATTAGGGATTAACTAGCTCAACTTATAACTTCTTTGGTTCCATAGCTCAATATTTGCAGACCAAGTTAAGAGTATTAAGTCAGAACAATATTATATGATATCTTACTAAACTGAGGTAACAGTTTAAAAAAACCATGATCCAGTGTTCATCTGAGTATGAAAATGACTAGGATATTCAGCAACATATTAATGTATAAATTATGTAAACGCTGGTCTGAAAAGAAATGTAAACAATTAGCAGTTATATAGCGAATCAAGGTAAATATTAGGATTGCCTGTTCTGGAGGGGCTTTTTTTTAATAATTAAAAGTAATATTTAAAATAGAATCATAACAGTAAACATAAACACAATCTTCACAAATGTAAGCAATTACAAGTAAACATACTGTAGGACAATAATATATAAAGGACAGGAATCCAAGTACTCACAGTCGAGTACTAGTCTATAGGCACACATGCAAAGTGGGACGACGCAGTTTTTTCACGCGGTTGCAACGTTTCGCTGGCTAAGCCAGCGAGTTGTAGGACACTGCAGTGTGGTGGAAGGACGCTGTTAGTAGCAAATCTAGCTAGTGGGTGGCGAACTAAGGTGGGAGGGGAAAATTGAAAAATTGCAGGTTTAGTAAGGAGACCTGGTCGCTGCCTGGGTTTAGTTTATAAATTGGCGATCTGATTCCCAGCGTCTGAGTTGTGAGCTATTGCTCTAAGGTGGTAGGGCTCTCACAACTCTGGTACCTGATGAAGCTGGTTTAGCCAGCGAAACGTCGCAATCGCGGAACCTCGTGAAAAACTGTGTCGTCCTACTTTGTGTGTGTGCCTATCGACAAGTACTAGTCTGTGGGTACTTGGATTCCTGTCCTTCATATATTTTTAGTAGCCTATCGGCCTATTTGCAATCTATACTTTTATTAGTTTGAATTTATTGTACATGATGAAAATCCACAGCATAAACTATGTCTTTATGTTTGTACCTATTTTACCTCCCTCTTAAGGAAACTGCAGGCAAGCTCTTGAAATTTTTTTTTTCTCATTGAACACATTCAATGTGAAAAATATTAGATAAAAGTTTAAAAAAAAAAAAAAAAGGCTTAGTTAATTTGATTTTTATCTTTTCTGCCAGAATGTCATATTCCAAGCATATATATATTTACTTAGATAATACGTAACCGCAGAAACGAGAAATGAGATAAAAATGTTTCAGGACTACTAGCTCGTACAACGGAAACCCTTGAAAAGTCAAGGAAATATCTGGGAAATTGATGTTACATCAGAGAATTTAGGTAAAAAGTGATGAATGTATTTAATAAGAAAATAAATATTGTGTTCTAACATGTCTGCTACATGTCCTCTCGTGAATCATACTGTTATTTTACTTTACCCCATCTTTGTGGGGCACTTTATACGCCTGGGAGGCAATTTTGTTACTGTTTGAGACTGAACTTTTGGTTTACAGGGGTCATGGATGGGTGGGAAGCAGTCCAAATTTAAATAACGACCCTGTCCCTGGGAACTATGAGATGTAGTTTCAATAGTTGAGTGTACAAATATTTCTAATTCTTGCTACATATGTTGGTAAAGGAAAAGTAAAAGGATGTCTGGAAATGCTAGGGAAGTTAATGATACTGCTGGCCACCATATCTTAAAAGACGAGGTTTTCAGTGCTGGTGGGGATCAAAGTGAGGTGAGAATCGATCATTAGGAGAATGCAAACATGCTTACTAAAATTATTTAATTGTTGATGCTCCAAGTGATGTTTTCCATTGATGTGTATGTGGGAATGACACTTAATTATTTCAGTAGTAAAATTGATGATTTTTAATGTATTTTTATAAGGATGGGCCGTTGCCACATTTTGCCGATTACAGCGATGTCAATACCAGTTTTGATGAGCACAATCATAATTCCCATTTCCTAATATTTGGGAATACTTTTTTATTACTTAAATTTAAGTCTTCAGTTTTGTGAACATACTATGCACTTTGTATTAGGAGTCTACAGGATAGAAATGAAATACAACACTAGTTTTAATAATAAATGATAAGATAGACAATTTAACTGGGCAAATAAGTGACTCAGCCGTCAAACGAAAGCTGTCACCAGACAATAAAGCATTCATTACAAACAGAGTTCATTACCTCAAAACTTCAGGCAATCTGATGCGAACTTGGATTTTAGATCTGAGAAATACCATACATAACCTCAAAAGGAATGTTTGTATAAACCAACAGCCTGAATATGTCATTAAAAATAACTTATTGAAATTAATTTAGTATTAAATATTCACTTGAAATTTAGCTAATTTTTTAAAATATTTATATTTTCACTTAGTAGTCGTTGGCCAAGCCATACTCAGTCCCTTGGTTAACATAACTGATTATTTACGACAATTTTTGCCAATTATAACTTGCTGAGTCTTATTCAGACCTTGTAACATTCTAACCAAAACCACAGTCTACTGTTTCCAATAAGAATTACGCCACTGTCTTTTACTTTCCATTTATGTGTACAATAACATCATCCCAAATTTGTTTACAATGTTGCCAACCTACATGTACAAACGCATAAGAATAATAATACAGATTGCTTTCTCATTGTTGCCAACCTACAAATGCTGTAAAAAATGTAAGCAGAAAATAGAACACCACAAACTCTCGCTGAATATAATCAGAACTATTGATGCACCAGATGTCAATTATCTACATTGTTTTGCATTCACATAGTGTCCAAAAACGAATCATGCGCACAATCTTTGGCAAATGTACCAACAGAAAATGTAAAACATAATCAACAGGAACAAATCTTTGAAAAACAATTGTTCCGAATATATAATGGGTTTTGGACAGAATATATGATTGGTGGATGTGGTAAATTAATGATTTACGAGATGTAGTATGCCAGTTGATTTAACATAGTGTTAAATAAATCTGTGGTACTAATTGGTGAATAATAATCTGCAGATAATTTTCAGATGCCGATGGTTGTGGTATCGGCCGGTTAATCAGAATTTGCATCAGCAATTTGACAACAGAAAACTTGGCCAGGGTTATGCTATACAAACTGTGTTAGTGGTAATACCAAGCATTGCTTTGATTATGTGTTTAATGTTTACGTGATAAAGTTCAACATCTAGGTATTATTTTTGCTTAAGTAGCCTTGCCTGCAGGCAACTCTCTTTCAAATGATTTCCTTAATGAGTGCCACTCGATGAGATGGGGAACAGAATAGATGACCTGGAGAAGAACATAGCAGACCTCATGACACAGGCGGGCGTTGAAGGCACGGACAAGTAGTGTGTGTAGCGAAAGAAGCATGCCTCTTCTCCGCACCCATGATAGACTGTTGCCCACTTTTCTCACCAAATAACTTTTTTTAATTTTGCTACAGTGTGTTCATAGATTTGTGTTCATTATGTACGTGAGCAATGAACTTTTGAGTGTCCAAAAACAATTTAATGCAGTAAAATGTAATTTTTATGCATTGTTTCATTTTGTTGTCCCATGGAAATTGAATGATTGTTTCATATACATTTAATAGAAATTGAAATAAGTTTTTACCTCGTCTTACTGGAGACTGTAAGCAATCAGTAACATTTTTGTATGCGACTATGAATTCATAGTTTGCTATACATTTTTGGATGGGTGCTCAGGTTTCTGCTATAATTAATATAGATATATTATATAGTAATAAATAATTAAGTGGTACACCTACCCTGATCTATCTCCCATGTTTGAGGCAGAGAATCACAGGAGCGATAAGAGCAACACTGCCTCATGTGTCAAGTGTGCCATCACCTTAGGGGTCATTTACAGTGCTCTTTCACTATTGTGTGTCTAGTGGTAACCCTGTCATTTTATTGTTGGAAAATCTGAGGCCAGGTTTAATGTAGGACCCTGAGTAGTTTAGTGTGTATATGTCGAGATACAGTAGTCTGGAAAAGCAGTTTTTAGCTGTTTTGGAGTGCTTTGAAATGCAGTGTTATCATGCACTCACTTCCTGGGCAGCCTGTGTTTTGTGAGTGCCATTGCATGTATGATAGCACAGCTGACAAGGCATTTTTCACGTGGCCATCATTGACACAAAGATTATTAAAATTTCAAGAGCTGATAATCACACACACAACTGGGAAAATATTTTGTATGCTGTCCCTCATCAGTAAACGCATGCAACCAAGACTAGAAATATTCGTACATTAATTCTGCTTGAACCATTTGAATGGTACGGTTACTAAATCTGATCTTGCTGTATAATTGCAGGCACTTTTATCCCCAGTACAGCAGCAGCAGCACTGATTTGTCATAGTTTAAAATGTAAACAGTGTCGAAAGTAGACATGCTACAGAAGATGAACACATTGCCCCGGCTTCCCTGTTATTTCTATGCCACCCACTGAGCAAGCATAAATTACACACACTACTTCCATTAAGCATCTCTGTTTTTCTCCTTTGCTACCTCCCCTCTTTTAATTGATCACACTATCAACATCACGTGTGGGAACTGTGTCGTCTGGTCAGTGGGTTTTCTCAGTAATTTCCAGTTTCCCCCGCCCTTTCGTTCCGACACTGCTCCATACCTCAATCACCCTCGTCAGCTTTCAAGACCTCGTTAAGAGCCGCCTAAATGTCATCACTCACTCGATCAACACTCCTCTCCACCCTTCACCCTACTGTTCGCAGAAGGCAGCGCTGCCTGGCAACAGGAGTCTAGCCAAGTTCATGGCAAGCTAGAAGGAATAAGCTGGTATTGAAAGGGAAGCCATTTATTCATTCCTTCCTTTTGTGTTGTCATTTCCCACAGTCAAATTTTTATTGAATTCAATTACGAGTTCAATAATTTATTTAACTAAAATCACTTTATTTCTGATTCAATGAATTGCATTCAATAAGCTTGCAAGTTTCCACATTAAACTTTTATCACATACATTTTAATTAAACCAGTTTTAAAAAAGGCCAAAACTAAATTTTTAGAAGTATCTATGACTCCTAAATAATTGGTTAAACCCCAACTAATTTTCTTAATTTTGTTATAAATTTTGTTTTAAAATAATATGCATCCTTGTTTTGGATAATCTTTAAATGTGTGCACACCTCTCTGTTAAGAGATTTCTTCTGTTAATTCTCTCAGAAAAGCTGTGATAAAGTGATTGAAATTTTGGATTCAAGAAAATTAGAACATGTTCTAAACAAAAAATCTTGAAGGAAAACAAGACATTTAAGGGACTGAAAGAGAAAATGGCGATGTTTATGAAGTGTCTATGACATCATATAGCATTCAATGAAAATTGAAGGTAATATGAAGAAAAATTTGATTGTGTAAAAAGGCCTTTGGCCACAATAGACATTTACAATATTTCATCTCTAAGAAACACGGTGCTATCATTAAAGCAAGGAAGGACACTAAAAAGGCACTAGTGTTAAACGAGTGTGCTAACCTTGTACTTCGTAGAACACTGCAGTGCATTCAAAAATTGCTGTGGCGAATGTGTTGTTATAGCTGGTACATGTTTTTATACGGTGCGATTCTACTGTACTTATCAGGTCTTTCATTAGATGTGTCTGGTTTCCATAGAGCAGCACATTGGACGCATGTTTAATAGTTTCGTGAGAAAACATGTTTATCGAACATTGTGACTCAAGTCATGGTATAAGCGGCATGCGTCGATTCCACCCTCTCCCCTCCGTTGCGACGGAGGCTCATCCGACATCGATATAGGTGGAGCAGGGGAGAGCAAGCACATCCCTACCTCTCTGGAAGGTCTAGGCGTTCTAAACATGTGCGAGCCATTAAAAAAAAAAAATTCAACTCCTAGGCAGGTTCCTTAAGGTTCAGGCATTTGACATGCCTTGGCGCTCACTCAATGTGCTGGGGCGGTGTGGAAACACGTTGGGCCGGGCGCACTCTTACTGCGGACTGGCTTCCCCTTGCCCGGCCGGCCGGTGCGTCGTGCTGCTAATGTGTTTACCCCCCTGTGGAGAGATTACTGTCCAGTTTGATGTGATGTACTGGATGTCCCATGCAACCTTAATTGACGTGCCGTGACAAATACAGAATAAACACAGTGGTTACGCGTTATAAAATATATACGATTGAACCTGCAAAGAATTCCACAAATTTAAACTGCACGTGAAAACAATGGGAACACACTTATATACAAGCTCTTACTCGCAGGAGGCGGAAGGCAGGAGGAGCATAACTATCGCGGTGCTTGTGGTGGTGTATTAGGTTGGAGGGAAACCCTGGCCAGATCTTTGAGGCAACCTGTAGGTCTCACCGCAAGTCAACAATTAACATGCGACATAATAGCAGTTGCTAACCTGAGACCTTCCATTACCTAAGGCTGGCAAGCTACCGATTGAAAATGCGAGTACACTAAAATATCTTACGAATAAAACATATTGTAAGAGATCACCCTACAGACTAAATATGGTACTAAATCAACATATCACTAAAATCATTATGCACTGTAGCTGTTCTTTGTACTGGAGTACAATGAAGCCCTTAGGCTTGGTCTTTTGGGTTTGATTCTCGGTCAAAGTTATACATGATTAAAGCTGTAAAAATTAATAAATGAACACATTGCACTAAAAACGTATGGTAATATTTATAGATGTACCTAACTTACATAAGGGTGATTTATTAATTTGTGCAAAGCTAAACTAACTTACTTTCTCCTTGCAGGGAGTCCATTTTGATTTCTCAAAGCTAATTGTACACTATGAAATCTTTATCTTCATGTAACGCTGTCGCTGTGGTGAGTGTATCGGTTACCTGTTCTTATGTGGCTGTCGGCCACTGTTTATATACATTTACTAATTGATAACTACGTGTAGCACTGTGTTGGGAATGTCTGCGTAACTTCCAATTCCACATTACATATCTTTCTTAACACTGTCTGTCTGTAGTTTCACCTATACATTTTAGCAACATCTACTGTTGATTAATGTCTTACTAGTTTTACTGGTGATTGGCATAGTTGCTGACTGCTATACATTGTCTTTGTTCATCCACTGGCATTGCTCGTGTAAAATGCGTCTGCATCATACTGTTTTATTATACATGTTGTAACTCGTAACTGTTTACTGATGACTTAAATTACCTGTCCCTTTAAAAAGGGCTTTTAACGTGCCCACAATATTACACGTGATTATATTTAAGAGCAAATAACAGCTACTCAATACACTGTCTGTCCATTTACTCCTACCGTGGTGTTGATAGCTAGTGGTAGCGTGGCTATGTATGGTATGCTACTCAATTAATTGTTTGTTCTGTGGCTATCAGAAACTGAGGCTTAGCGAAAAGTAGGGCTATAACGAGTCCTTATAGTTTGTTTTTCCACTGCTTCGCGGTCTCAGGTTATGGAGCACTGGCTTATTTGTTGATGCTTGGCTCTTTGACGGTCTTCCCCTCTACCGTAGCACAGTATGTGTCAGATACAGCCATGTGAAATGTGCCGGGAGTTGCCATGGTGACTCCTTGTACCGGCCAGACGATCCAGCTTTGGCGGCACGAGGGGGCATCTACCTTCAGGGTTCAGAACAGGGCGCTGGGGCATCGTCTTCTGTGACAACTGTTGGGGAGCGGCCCTCCATCTTGACTGCATGGGTTCCTACCCGAGGGGTAAGCAGTTTATGGGCGTTGTTGGAGACTTCGACATCTGATCGAGCTGCCGGAGGGAGGGATGGCCCTACCACCTCAAAGGTACTCTGGTTTAATGATGTGGTTTGTATGTCGTAAGCATGCGGTTGTAGGGTGTCGACTTCGCTGGCACTAGCCATCCCTGGCATACTCATTGGTCCTCGAGTGAGTGTGCTGTCATACTCCTCATCCTGGAAGACGTAAGTAGGTTGAGTATGAGTACGTTCAACGGGCGTGTGCCGGTCAGTGGGATTGTGGTCCACATGATCGGTCACTTGGGTAGAGGTCTGCAGGGGCTCGGTAGTGTCCTTTCTTTCACTGACCTCTATAGAGTTGTCTCTTGTACAGTTTGTGCTGGGGCCCCGTCGGTAATGGGACGGAGGGGCGGCTTTGCTTGAGCTGCATGGTTGTCGCTGGTGGTACCACCTCTGGGTCCGCAATCAACACTATTGCTGGGCTGGATACGTCGACTTTTGGTTCAGTAGTAGTAGTAGGTGGTGGTGGTGGTGGCTGGGGGGCTGTGAGCATCTTCCACCTCCTTTGCTAGTGTAGGTTCAGATCGTTATGATATTCGGCTGGAGCGGCGAGATCCTTGTCTGGATTCTCGGTTCTTTAGACTCCGCAAAGAGAACTCGTTGCTTGCAGAGGTGGTACGTCCACGTGTGGCATTACGTTTGCGTGTGTAACTGGTAGGCGTTGGGAGCAGTAATCCAACGGAGACTGCTTCTCGACTTTTAGGTGGTCCCATGCGTAAGTCTTTTGATGGTGGGACTACCTGACTGGCTGTGCAAGGTCTGGGTGCCTGCGTTTCAATCAAGGTGGTGGGTTTGCTAGATTTTGGCAGAGTCATCTTCATTGTCTAAAGTTTCTAAGACTCCTGCAGTAGCTATTTCGTTCTCTAGGTCTGGCATTCCTCCGGGAAAGGAGCGCATCTGACCTCGTGTGGTTTTCTGTGTACGGCCTCAGATATCTTCTATCCAGTACACATGATCTTGTCCACCTACCACTTTATAAGACCCATCCCATTTGCTATCTAGGCCAGAGCTGAATTGTGTGCTGGCTTTACGTATTGGGGGACTTATGAGCACTGCTTCCCCTAGGTTGAATCCTCCAATGCCAGTCTTAGGTGCTGGATATTTCTCATGTATGTAGCTTTCTTGGGCTCGCTTCGTTTGAGCTAATGAGGTTAGCTTCACATCTTCAGGTTGCGCCATGTTGGTCGGCTCCCATTGCCAGTCGCCGGGTCTATGAAGTGGCGGGCCTAGGAGTTGGCTCGAGCTGGTGTCGACTGTCTCGTTAATCCGCCTATGGAGTGCTAATAGTATGGCGGGGATATGCTTATCCCAGTGGTTATGGTCGTTACCCACACTGATACAGAAGCATTTTTTAATTTCTCGATTTCCCAATGGTTGCACGCCCATTGCCATTGGGCACTCGTGACTTGGGTTCCGTTATCCGTAAGAATAGCTTGCAGGTAACCCCAATGAGTGTATACTTAAGTTTTCCAATTCCCTTATCAGGGTGGTTTCTCGCTGGGTAGAGAGAATGCCTCCACCCACCTGGAGAGGAGGTCGGTAACTACCAATAGGTACCAGTTGCCTTGGTGCTCCTGAAATAGCTATGCCCATGAGGTCGGTGGTGGCTAGGCCTTCCCTCGACAGCATGTCTGGCACTGACTGACGATGCCATCTTGTCCCAGTTTTCTTCCTCCTTTCCACTATCCTCCAAACTTGGTGGTCGCAAAAGAGCATCCGGTAATTCATTCTCTCTCCCCGGGCAATGTTGCACCTCAAAGTCTAACCTGGTAAGGAACATATCCCATCTGCCAATTTTGGCATTTACGTTGCAGGATTCTTTTAGCCACTGGAGCGCTTTGGAGTTTGTGTGTAATATAAAATCACACCCCTCTAGATGATAATGGTATGTACGAATGGCCTATATCACTGCGAAGCATTCC
Source organism: Dryococelus australis (assembly GCA_029891345.1). Classification (NCBI taxonomy): domain Eukaryota; kingdom Metazoa; phylum Arthropoda; class Insecta; order Phasmatodea; family Phasmatidae; genus Dryococelus; species Dryococelus australis. The sequence goes on along the minus strand of CM057006.1, from coordinate 17,368,537 downwards.
TGCTCATTAATGTGATATTTTTGTTCTGTCTCATTTCATCTGGCAAATGCATAAGGGATCACTTGGAGTCCACTATCCATACCGGTTTGATATAGAACTGACCTTAGTCCAGTTCGACAGGCATCGGTGGAGCCGACATACAGTACAGCCCCTCTATTACGACCCAATCTCGAGGAACCGTGATAAGTTTGGATTGAAAATGTCAAAAATTTGAGGCACGTCTAAAAATAAGTACTGTATTCCCTAGTCAACCGCATTATCTTGAACCGCTGTTTCAGTTATGCGTGGATTTGTTTTTGTAGCCCTTTTCTACAACCACAGTACTGGTTTCTATTATCCACGGTTTTCAGTCTATGGAAAACTAGCCCTTACTGATAGTGGTAGCACATTTCTCAAGCCACTATCATAGACTTTGACATTTGTTGTCTCAAGCAGAGTGAAGCTATAAATTACTTAATGCCAGAAGGGGACACTGGTGTATTGTCCGTGAGGGGGGTTGCAGGCCCCGTTATTATGAATTCTGTGCCCTAGTCACATGCCGCTGCTTTACCCTCCCTGTTTTTGTTCGCTTCCATTATTCCTCCTCTTTTGCTGTAAAAACAGTGACACGTTACACAGACTAATTTCTTAATCAGTGTATGTATGATAACTTCAAATTTAATTCAATGCCCCCTTTTTTTAATGATTAATGTTAAGTTTATGTGTGTCCATGCCTACATAATATGCCAATTTTTTTTTATAGTGTGCAATTGTTTTTTTCTTGTGAAGTCAGTTTTATGTGTAAAGTGAATAAAAATAAGCGTGTGCAAATAAAATGTGTTCTTATATTACCAGTGCCATATTACGGCGAGTGAGGCCGTGTGTGTGTGGCGGACACCGTCAAAAGTTTTTGATAAAAATTTTTGGATAATTAATATTTCAAGTAGACAGCACTAAATATTTATTTTCTCATAAAAATTGCTGGGACCCATGGTGCCAGTGCAGAGGCCAACACGCCGCCTACATTTAGTATAAATTCAACACATTGACATGAATCACATCTATCAGCATGTTTTCTCAACGCTGGGCCGCTGTTACTAAGTGAACTGACCCTGTAACGATGACAGTGGCGGCGGGCGGGCAACCACCTCCCGCCATCTTGCAGCGAGCGAGCGACCGACTGACAGCTGCCCAGTCTGAGGATCCAAGACCGAGCTTCAGCAGCAAACCACCACGCTGCAGAGGATCTGGGCACTCACCCATTTAAGTACACGGGCCAGACCAAAGTGAGAGCACGGTGCGCACCAATAACTTGTATTCCAGAGATATTTAACACTGTGATTAACTTTAGAATGCTGTATTATTGAATAAATGAAACTTTACCTCAGTATCTTATATAACCTGAAATATTTATTTTGTATTAAATACGAATTAACAGCGAGAGCAGCGACGTGTTGGCAATGGCCGGTAAGAAATAGTTCACAGTTACAATATTTTTTATCATCATTTTATGTATACTATTTGTAAGTTAAACATTGCCAATTGATATATTTGTATTGTTAGGTAGCACGGATGGAAACGCATTTCATTGCTGCAGTTAAAAATATCCGCGCAAATTCCCGTGTGTAGGCTGGTGTTTTTTTCTGCCCGGAATAAAGGTTCAAGCTGGTGTATTTTTCCGCCCGGAATAAAGGTTCAATAAGCGAAGCAGAGCGTCTCGTTCGTTCTCTCTTTCGGGAAGATTGTACCACCTATGTAGGAAAGGTATACATTTTATTTCTAATTTCAGCACAGCTCATACTAATTACAGTAACAGTAATGATGTCTGAGATTGTAATTTACAACTGAAACGAGATTTTATTGTTTAAATACATATTATATGATATTTAGATGCGATGGTGCGACACAGCTCATTACACGACACTTACAAACCCAGTAGGTTGGCAGATGTGGTGTGGAAAGCATTCCCAACATGGCGGCAACAGCAGGTGACATACAATGACATGGCATGTTTTCAATGAAGCGCCAAGTTCGTACTCGTGTTTTTGAAACATCCCATGGAAGTTACAATGTTGTGATAAACATGTTTTTCCACGGCAGAGTGAAATGTGTTGTGATCGTTGCATATGAAAGGGCATGGTGGCTGTGTTGTAATCGTTATGTAGGCCAGGTGTGTGCGTTGATTTCAAATATGTCCAAAATTTATACGTTTTAACCATGAACTGATGTTATGATGAAATTAATTACGTATTTTCACGTCTTTTTATCATACCGTTGTACCTTTGCGTTAGGTGTTTGGAAAACAGTTATGTAAAGAGGTTACGTTTCTGGGATTTGAATGTTTGCAACAATCGCAACGAAATACTAAACCCGCCCAGATGAAAATAAATAATAAAATAAACCAATAAGTACCAATGCATGTAAATATTAGCAGAATAAATGGTATGGTATGCCTATGTGTTTGCGTGTTCACCACTATCTTTTACGTGCTAGGTCAGTTGTGCTACTGAGACAAACTCAGTTCCCTTTCTTACTGGATGCTATTGTTGGCCTGGTAGGCTGTCTTACTAGGTACATAGTCGGCGACAATAGGTCTGGCAACATGCCTGACGCTAACAGTGGCCCTCTGGGGCAAGGTAGACTTACTTACCAGAGCTGGGGGGGGGGTTCTTCCCCCTAGAAGTGTCGACTCCTGGCGAAACTAGGCGTGCTGCACAGTTGCTTGGCAGCACTCAACTCTGCCTTCTTAATTACTCTTTGAGCACCGTGCCTGCTGTTGAATGGCATAGGCTTACAGCGGACCAGATTTTCGGCAGGTGGCAAGCAATCTACAATCCCTGACTTAGAGTGAAAGCCGACAATGGCTGGCGGTGCGCGCTCTGACTGCATAACAGTGCAAGTACCTGGAGTTGTGGGTAGCAGACTGCCTTCCTGCAACTGATGGGTGAAATCACAAATCCCCTGCAGCTATCTCTGCCAGCACCTTGGCTAGGCGCTTCAGTCAGTGATACAACTGGGATTGGTTATCCTGACTCTGTGGGGTTGTGTCCTAGTGGATGGGGCTCTACCGTTCTTAACACCGAGGTGGACAGAAAGGGTGGCCATCGAAAGATGAGGTGTGTGTACAACTGACAGACTTCTGAAGGGGGACTGACATTCTACTCTAGGTTAAAAACTCTGTTACTTGCTTGCCACTTGTTGATCAAATACTGGTAGAACATAGGCTGTAGTACAACAAGAAACTCGTGGATACATTAAAATTAAGGATTTATTCAATAATAAATACTTAGGCGACTCGTACATGCTACCAATAAGTCTCTGCTGCAGAAGTACTTAACCTACACACTCCTAGGCTACTTAGATACAAGGGAAATAATTTTACTGTCACAACTACACTATTTGCGTTTGCCTAGAAGGGCACTTAGCCTTTATCTGAGGAGCCACCACCACCAAGTAGTGGTAGCTGAAGAACTAGGAGGTACCAACAACTTAAGTGCTAAGTCGTGTTTGATGTCTCAGGTAGAAGCATTTTCTGGTGACGCCAATGCCAAGGGTGGTAGAAGCCTCTGGTAAGTGGTGGCTGCAGTCATTGGAGAACTAAAAGTTCTTGGAGAGGACCGTGAGCGCCTAGTGGTCAGTAGAGAGCCCCAGCACAAGAAGTGTTGAGGCGAGCTACTGGAGATGAACTCCCGACCTCAGCAGTGCACTTCCTTATGTACCATTCCTCTAAAGTGGGCCGAGCCCGGAGTGGGAGGTGTGACGTCTGCCTGGAGTGTACAGGGTGGGAGAACTATCCTCTCATGCTCGTCTGCCTTCGACGATGTGGTGACACTCTGTCTGCCGGGTGCATCAGGGGGGTTGATGCGTTGCGCGGCTGCTTGAAATATCCTTTGTTACAGTGATTCCAAGTGTGTTTGAGTTGAACCCATTCTCTATGCAATCATAACACATTGTGCTTAGATTGCTCATTCACGTGTGTAAACACTCTTTAGTAGATGGAGAAGAGCAGTTCAAGAACATTCCGGGAGGCCATGTATATATCTTCCATGTCTCTGGCGAACACTTCCTGTTAGACCTCCGATAGTTGGTTCCTGTGGTTTGTAGATGCACCATTTACCCACAGTGGTGGTAATCAAAACAGGGTGAAAAGGGAAAGGACTGCCTCTAAATCTCCCAGGGGCTTAAATTCTTTCCCGACGGGTTCGAGCTACTTAGTCCATGAGAGCAAGCTGCGATAATCTGTCGGCTCACTGCTCCATCTCCACCCACCGCCAACCAAGATAGTCGAAGGGCACCATCTGGTAGTTGAAGCCTTTCTCTACAGCACCGGCAGTATCCACGGAAGGAACACCCTCTCACTCAGTGGAGCACCCGACCTGCCCAGCACTACTACTGCTCACATATCAAATACCACACTAGTCGATAACGACCGTACCACAGAAACGGCTCCTGGTTAGGGATGTCAAAATATCAATTTTTCTTGATTCTACCTAGATTCTGATACCATAAATTAAGAGATAGCGATTACCAACATGTGCCACAGTCAATGTATCCTCTTGAAATTTTGTTTTGTAGGTCAAATTAGACTGACACAAATATGAAGATAATTACAGGAAAGACTTTCTGGTCTGCTAAGTGAAGTTAATTTCCTATATTTATGCAATATTCAGACATATATGAACTTATTAGGCCTATTAGATAAGTATTTTTATGAATATAGACACAGTATTATACAAAGAGTTAAACAAAAGTTCTCAACTTATGAAGCTAATCTATATGTACACAAATATTGATGCTATTCAGCAATGAAACTGAAATACAAGTTATCATTTAACATAGCGAAATGAAAATGCTTCTACCAGACATTTCAAGTTACAGGGACAGTGGATGGCTTGCTACTACATGCATATTTGCCCAAAAGATCTTCTGAATCATAATTATTAGCAATTTTCTTGTACTCATCGTGTTTACGTAAGTGTTTTCTCATGTTACTAGTTGTGCGACTAACCCCACCTCGTGAAATTTTTGCCGAACACAAACTACAAAATGAGTAATTTACGCTAACTGAAAAATATTTCCACACATTGCTTGCCATTTTCTTCACATCTCAATACTCAGTACATTGAAAACTTTAACACTACCTACTTAAAGAAAAAAAAAACCTATAGTTTTGGTAAAAGTAAACCCAAAATAAAAATTGCTTTCTATTTCGATTACATCAAAAACAAAAATGTCACAAACAGGAAATATGTATGGTACGAAAACTGCACCTGTTTCTTTATCTAATATACAGTTAAATAATGGGTAAACAAAATCAAAAATCCGAAAAATAATACCAGGAATCCTGGTATTATTAAGGATCCTGATCCAGGATCCTTTTGCTCCCACTACTAACAACTATTGCGCAACAGACTAAAAGCCAATACATGTTCCGCGTCAGTGACCCATAACTGTAGGAGCTTCCCACTAGCAAGGGTTCATATCTACAAACCACATCTGGTTGCAGACAGATGCCGGCTTTGGTGCGCAGCTTATCAACTAATGCTGATTGCAATACCTATGTACAAAAAAGTGCCATCTCCAACAGTATCCGCGTGTGCGGCGGTGGTCTTTCATCCCTGACTGCCAGTTTGTTTTAGTGTTTGGTCTACACTGACATTTACAGGTTTAGATATTGTGCTGAAGATTTCCATGTGCATTTGTAGTATTCTCGCAACAATATACAATTATTACTGAATCATGCCAGAAAGTGCACAACAAAGAAAACGAGTGCAGTTTTCCCATTATAACCGCATCACACAGCACATGAGAGTGATGTCGGAGTGAAGTGAGGCAGCCAAATACTGATAATAGCCGCCTGCCACATGGCAGCCATCAAGATAAAAACTACTTGTTTACCGCGAGTTTTGATTACTCAGCTATCTCTTCCCCTGCATTATCGTGGATAATCGAGGTTCTACTGTATTACCTTAATTCTTTCATAGTCGAGCCATCTTTGAATGGTTAATTCCGGTCAATGCATACGAGTTCAGTACAGGTTCAGCCTATTTGGAAAACCAAAAACCTGTTCCTGTGCAACATAATCTCAAAAAATTATTGAAAGTGGATGAGGATTTTCAACAATTAACCTTTCGATTATAGATTCTTCAATACCTGTAATAATCGAGGAATCGACTTTTGACATCCCTACTCCTAGTACATCTCACGTGTCAAAACCACTTCAGTCACAGGGATGACGTTGCTCAGGTATATCCACACGAGCTAACCCACATGCCAGCCAGTGGTTCTAGCTGAACCTGGCATTGTTCCCAGTCGACAAACAACAAGGCCAGTTTCATACACAGGCCAAGTACCCATCCTGCACAGAGAATAAGTTGCATGCCACAAAGACTAGCCTAGAGTCTGACCAAAATCACTTTGGGTCGGTGACGAAACTGTTAGGGTCCTTCACGCATCAGGGTCAAGAAAGCAACACACGTCAATGTGTACATAATATACTGTATACCAACCTCGTATGCCATGGTGACTATAGTTGATAATTATAATTTTTTTAAAATCCTTCGTAGTTTAATGATTGGAGCATGTCATTTTCAGCGACAATACAAAAATTTTTGTTTGATCGACGCAGTAAAAATTAAATTTTGAGTTGGGCATAACCAGACTTTTTTATGCATTATTTACATAAGAATTTTGTCGGGACCAGAGAATCTTTTCTGTGGCCACTGACTTTCAACCCACGTATGCTCGATGGATTGGGTTTCCACTGTACGTTAATGGTTTTTTTTTTAATTCTGCCATAAAATTGAGGGCTTACTGTATCTTGATTATGATGACGCATGTTTTAGTTTCCTCAAAGCCAGGCATAGCTATTCAGCATTTACTAAACTATAGCTGCCTATGTTGACAAATTTCCAACTCAAAATGTATCTACTAGCCAGTTGTGAACACCGCCAAGTTTTGTTGCACACTGTACTGAAACAGTGTTTACAACAACTGTAGCTTTGCTATGGCACGATGCTCTCAGACATGGGAGGTTTTTTTGGCAGAAAAACCTAGAAATTAAGAATATTTATTGGTGTACAAAGTGTGCACATTATTACAAATATTCCAGCAGCTATGAGTGTACACATTAAAGAGACAGTCAATGAACATGTAGTGGTATTCATCACTTTAAATGGCTGCCCCTGTAGTGTTTCTGCTGTGTTTCATCCGATGCTACTGAAGAGATGTCTTCCACCAGGTCGTCTTCCCGGCCAAATATAGAGCTCGTCCTCAACGATTCCTGCCGGACATAACATTTGGGAATGAGACCTATCACCAACACATACCAGCCATATAATTACAAATACAGTAGCACGCCTGTTCGCCCTTTTGTGCTTTGTACACCTGCTTTTTTCAGTCCCATTTACACATTTGATTGCATAAATTTCCCTCCTTTTACACTTGCCTGAATTTTGCAACACTTTCCTGGTCCCCTGAAAAGTGTTTAAGAAAAAAAACTACCTCCACTACGCAGGCTGTATGCTTATACCTACGTAGGGCCACCTGTTTTCCGCAAAAAAGATGTGGATGCAGGTTGGACTCCATGTGCTAAGTACAGTTCTACATTGGTTATTGGCCACTTGTCTGTTGGAAGAGACAGATCCTTACCTAACTAGGCTAATCAGAATGAGGTAACTCCGACACTGAGCATCCGTGATTCACAGGCAGATACCTGCAATGCATGACAGTTACAATCATCCAATCATGAAAATGGATCTACTTTAGTATTTCGGAGTACACGTAATCCTGGAATCTTTTTACGAAAAACCTGGTGGCCCTACTTATACATGCCCAACGCTACATGAACGACTAATATTTTGGCAACTCTGCCTTCAGAAATTAAAAAATGCACACAGTGGCAATGTGGGCTCGGGTCCCTATCTTCTTTGCACATGGGCAACATGGTGGACAATGCTGTTGACAGTCTGTTTTCTCAGGGAATTCCAACTTCCCCCATCACTGCTCCACATAATTTCATCTTCATGCGCACTAAAGCTATAGCTGTTACATCTCCTCCAAATCTCTCCACTCGAGCCTTTCTCCTGTTCACCTTCAAGCTTTCGAATGCTAATGCAGTGCTGGAGAGAGAATGCATACTTCCAGTTTGCAAAATTTTCCCTTGGGGTTCGACCAGCCTACAGCCATTCTGATGCTACTTACCTCATTGTACCTATGTGCAAAAGCATCAAATTGATTAGCAGTCTTTCTATCTGCGACTTACTTGATTACGACTTTGAGTGGTGACGTTATATATTCCTTTGGCATGCTATTGATTATGACGGTATGATACGTGTCTAAAGGCAACTCTAAACTTTCTGTATAGAAAATTTAGCACCTGAAACAGATTCCAAAAGCACACTTTTTTTGGGGGGCCACGGTGGCTGAGCAAAAAGAGCACGCTCATCTCCCACAAAGGTGAACCGGGTTCAATCTCCAGCTGGGTCACCGGATTTTCGCAAGTGGAAATCATGATGGACGATCCGTTGGTCAGCTGGTTTTCATGGGGATCTCCCGTTTCCCCCACCCCTTCATTCCGGCGCCGCTCCATATTCACTTCAATTACCCTCATTGGCTCTAAAGACCTCGCTGTTAAGAGCTGCCCACTCTCTTCACTTACTCTTTTTTTTTTCTCTCTCTCTCAAAAAAATAATCCCTGGAGTTGAAATGAAATAATGAAATTTGTCTTTGGGCATGAAATGTTTCTCAAATCCTTTGTGTGTGTAAGACACCACTAGAAACTATTCAACTGCTTTTGAATCTCGTGTTTTGTGCCCAATACAGCCAGGCAAAGCCTGTAAGTACCTAAAGAAGAGAGCAGATGGAAGTGTTGCATACGCACCATGGAGGGGCTGCGAGCAAAGTGTGTGGGCGAAGTAGGGATGCCCTGACGCAGGGCAGGGGGTGTTGAAAAAAGATTGGCCAGAGAGAAACTGGAGTCCCGGAAGGAGGTCCTCTTGACCGTGTCGAGGCGGGCGACGCTCTCTGGCACCCTCATGGCCGCCTGGAACTCCTGCAAACCAAACATAACCTTTTGTCACAGCTACAGCCATTCCTCTGCCAGCCCTCTAACACCATCCAATATCATCCTCGAACATTACAACACAACCATAACATGTAACCCTTCAGTCACTAATTTTATTTCTGTAGCTCAGTTATTCCATTATCATTCAAAAGTAAATCCAGTCTTATAGCAAAGACCATAAACCCAGTTCAATTTTACAATAGCGTTCACATTATAGTAAACAAATTTGTCCTATAAATTTTGTGGTTTTTGAATGGAAACAGTTTTATTCTGTTATTCATGTGGCCAATGATAGAAATTTTTGTTTGTTTAAAAAAAAAGTGTAATTTATTGTTTAAGCAAGTCATAAAAAGTAAAGCCTCCCCATGCTCTACATACAGAAATAAGACTAGAAATGTCACACAATTAATAGGTTAAAAGAACACCTAGTTATCTGGGGGGGGGGGGGGGGGAATCCATTATTGTTGCCCAAGAAAATATTATTTGAAGACACTAATTCATTGCTTCAGAATGGCAATCTTCCTCCCTCCTCACAATTTTATAACAATATATATTACCTCATTATGCACTATACATAACCCTGGCTTGTAATTTTTAAATTGCCCAAGCATATACAAATACTTGCATCCTGCTACAATACACGCAGCAGTCATATTGGGTAAAATTTTTGCGAACCTTGCTGGCAATATAAAATGACAAAGGGACTGAATAGTAGTATAGTATGTTCACAGTTAATTGAGCATTTTTTAAATTACTATTTAAGATCTATTTGTACACACATAGTGCATTCTTTCACAAAATGTAAAATTATCACTGTCACCGCACTGATTACCTTATTCATTTGTCTGCGAAGTGGAACAGTGAAATTTTTAAAAAGTAAATAATTTTTACAAATCTGCTAATACTGTGATGCGTGCCACATACTGCTTTTATTCTAAAGTGCCGCTGTCATACCCCCGCCATCTTAAACCAGCACTCCTGACGAGAGATAAGCTCACATGTCTGTACGTTTTGTGCTCGGGCGGGCAGTGATGCAACCTAGTAGCCCCGTAAGGCATATTGCCGTGAGGCCGGCAGCGAGCATAAACAGCCATGCAGCACCCGAGTAAGGAAGGGCTTGCACTCTGCACTAGTGGTTGCAGTGGGCGAAGTTAACGAAAAGATATACTGTATTTACTGCATTGTAAGTCAACCTTTTTTTTGTCACTTTGAATCTTCCAAAAATGCCCCTTGGCTTAGAATCGGGAAAGGCAAAGTTACATACAGTTTCGACCCAGTATTTATAAAACAAGCAGATAAAATGGACAGCATATATTTACCAGTATCATTGCAGACCTAATACTAACATAATGAAATGGTCCAAATTCATAAAAATGTGCAGTTTTTATGTCATGCGAACCCCCTGTTGCTTGGCTGGGTGTGACCTCTATCAAGTTCAGGGTGGGCAGGCGGCAGCGGCAGTTGCGGAGTATACCTGAACCTGACTAGTCCGCTATGGCACAGTGCCGGATCTACACCCCGTTACCAATCTGTAACTGTATTGTACATCACAGATATCTTATTTAAACTACCATCACACAAAATGGTTTTTATTATCCACTCATTACAATTCTTGCAAATTGATATTAAAATTTAAAAACCAAAAACCACTTTAGTGTACTGCATTTGGTGTAAGGTAAAAATATAAAAAAATAACATTTTAAGTGACATAATTAGATTTAATGGTTAAGTACTTTGAGATGTAATTTCATGGTGTAAACAACAACTGCATTCCTTTATTCCCTTCCATTATGCATCAGTTTCCCGCCGTGCTCTCCCTCTACCCACAAACTTCATTATTTCCCTGCTGCTGGCCTCTCCCTTCTACTCCTTCCTCGCTCTCTTCCCGTAGTCAGCCAATCCTTCGTCCTAGCTCCGCCCAAACCCCTCTGCGCTCCCACCCACATCGGTCTGCACACGACACTGCCAGCGACCAGCCACTCTCACACCTCCAAGCACCCCTTTATCATATCTCTCCCACGTTGTCTCTTCTTCTCCCCCTCCCTCTAAAACCAGTTAGCGCTGAACAAAGCATTATCATCCTCTTGGTCCTAACCCCTCACACCGATCACATGTATTGATCCGTAACACGCAGAGGCATTTATTTGTCCTCTGCCTACATTCACGTGCTGTGGCACTTGCTGTCACATCTTTTCACCACTTCCGCCCCTTTCCTCCTCCTCCTACGGGACTTCCATCTCCCTTCCTACCACGAACTATTCACGGACATGAAAAATTTGGCACAATGACCTCACCATGTGCTCTCAGCTGATAGAGCATGCGAGAAAGTCAGCTTGCATTCAGTGTCTGCTTACAATGCGTTAAATACAGTATGCGGCGACGTGCCATCTAAACGCTAGTTGATGCCAGCCACCTCAAGGGAGAGGTTGTCTACTGGAACCCTTATTCCAGCCCCACGCCGCAGAAGAGATCCAGTCCTGAAGGAAGACGCCAGCTGAGAATGCCACACCAACGAGATCCAGCCAAGAGCCCACGAAGGGCCATCCACCTGACGTGACCTCAACCTACCACTGGAATAACCCTAGCAGGAGCCACAAACAGCTAAGTGTTGGTGTTTGTTGCTCAAGGAACATCTTGAGCCCTTGTGTGTCTGATGCCTAACGTCTTTAACTATGAGGATTGTCGGCGAGTTTACGCATTTAGTAACGTTGGTATCTGACCCCGCCCTTGAGGCTCCTAACTTGCTAGGTACAGACCCGGACAGTGTGTCTGTTTTACACCAAATAACATCATGCTATCTAACCCACAACCTGTCTGGTGTACTTCTTTGTAAACACTATCAGTCACAGACTTACCTCCCCCCTGGTCAGGACAGTAACACCTATGCTCCCCCGCCCCCCGGCTGAGGACAACAGCCACCTTCGTAAAAGACAGAGTATAATCAGCCTCCAAAATACCCCCCCCCCCCCTCACGACGATGTATCGCCCTTACGGCCACAGAGAAAAAGGAGATGAAGCATTTACTTAGGGTTTCAACCCTCAACACCCAAAGTGCCCGTAGTCTGCACCTGAGAGGTAACTTGTACACTATGAACCATCCCGTTTTTCGCAGGGGGTAAGTAGCATCAACTGTACTTATAAATACATTACAAAACAGAAAAAAAAATCACTTTAGTATACACAAATGTTTACTTAACATTTATAATGCTACAATGAAAACACGGAACGGAACGTGTACGTTCCCTCCATTGTAACCAAGTTCACTGGGGACATGCCGGTCAGTGTGAAAATATGCAGGTAAGGACAGTGGCATTTTTAAAAGATTGTTGTGAATTAATCAGGCAAATATACATTGATGGGCAGAGGGGAAAATGTGTATCCAAAATACTCATCTGAGAATACTAGTGAATAATGGTTTCCATGCTTGCTCGTGACGAATATACAGTTCAGTATTGGGATGTAATGTATTTGACAGAAACACCAATATTTCCTTTTTGAACTAAATTGTGCACAAACAACGTTTGTGAGGGAACATCATGAGTGCAAAAATGGTGCACTGAGAACTTTGCAACTTGTGCTATTGTATGGATCGTGCACAAAATTCTGTGACAGCAAACAATTTTCATGAAATGAATTTTGTGATATATTTGTGGATGAAATAAACAGTTTATTGAGCATGTTCTGTATTAATGATGCGATTTTGTACTAAATATTTCCTATGTTCAATTTTTTAGTACTGATCTCCTTAAAACATGATATCTTTTAAAGGGAGAAGTCTGTTTACAATTTGCCATCAATAACAAGTAGAAATTTTCTCAGTCCAAAGCCCTTTTAAAGGGATGGAGACCCATATAAGTAACATTACACAATACTTCTATTCACAGCTATAAAACCAAAGTGTATCACTAAAACGAACACAGAAAATGTAACATATAATTTAAATTGCCCCTCATAGGTGTTGTACTATCTAAAAATGCATGCATTTAGTACAATTTTTTAAATCAAGGAAAGTAATTATTGACATTCTAATTAATATTTATAGTTTTTATGCTAGAGACCTACTGATGTAATGTATTTATTAGATACAATATTTAAAAGGCCAGAGGTACAAGTATATGCAGTTTAGTACTTTGTCAACAGGCACATAAACTAAGGACGACACATTTTTCATGGGGTTGCACAGTCACGTTTCACTAGCTAGGTCAGCTAAATCGAGCGGTGAGTTGTAAAGTTGCCCAAAAATTATGTGTTAGCCTGTTGACAAATACTAAACTGTGAGTTCTTGTGCTTCTGTCCTTTTAAATATTATTGGTATGCTAGCAGCCTACTTACCACCATTAATTAAGTGTTTATTGGAAACATGCACCTGTAAAGATTCATTTTTTATTTTCACAAAAATACTAAGTGCAACAGAAAATAATTTTAAGATGAATAAAAATATTGTGCAATTTAATGAAGCAATGAATCTAATTATGATAAACATGTAAGCAGTATGGATGGAAATCTGGTGCAACTACGCAATCTGGACTGCCTTCGTTGGTTTTTCATTCCTTCACAGTAGGCTGAGCAAAACGTCCACTGAATATTTTTGAAGACTACTAGTAATAGTAGTTCCGTAGGAATTACTCCACGTGAGCAGGCCTGAAGATCAGACACGTTGTGCATGCTTCAGTGTTAAGTTTCAGTTGGACATGTTGTGGTTATACTAAGAAAGGTTTAGCAGGGATTCACATTCCGAGTAATAAACTAACCACTTCACTAAAACCATTATTTAACCCACAAAACTAATGCCAAGGCTCAACCATGCTTTAGTTTTCCTTACAGGTATTCCTTTCTCTACACTCCGTAGCCATAACCACATTTATAGGAGGACAATGCTAGGTAGGTACAGTAAAACCCCTCTATTAAGACCCCATTTATTACAACCTAATCCCGAGGAACCGTGAAAATTTTGGATCGAAAATTTGAAGCACGTCTAAAAATAGATACAGTAATCCCTCGCCAACCGCGGTTTCAGTTATGCGAGAAATTTTTTTTCTAGACAATTTCTCCATTCCATCATCCACAGTTTTCAGTCTATAGAAAACTAGCCCTTACTGATGTTAGTGGTCACACGTTTCTCAAGCTAACATCACAGACTCGGGGAGGGGGGAATTGCAAGCCAGTCAGTAAGGATTCTTTATCCTAGTCACATGCCGTAACCTCCCTGTCTTTTTTTGCTTCCAATATCCCTCCTCTTTTGCTGTAAAAACAGTTACATGCCCTTTTTTTAATGATTAATTTTAAGTTTATGTGCGCCCACACCTACGTAATATGCTAATTTTTTATGGTGGGCAATTGTTTTTTTTTCTTGTGAAGTCAATTATTTTTATGTGTAAAGTAAATAAAGATAAGTGTATACAAATAAAATGTGTTATGTTGCCGGTACCATATTATGGCAAGTGAGGCAGTGTGCATGTATAGGAAACGTCAAAAGTTTTTGATGAAAAATTCGGGATAATTAATATTTCAAGTAGATCGCACTAAATATTTATATTCCCGTAAACATTGCCGGGCCTCATCGTGTCAGTGCAGAAGCCAACACACCACCTACATTTCGTATAAATTCAACACACTGACATGAATCGTATCTGTCAGCATGTTTTCTCAATGCCAGGCCGCTGATACAAAGTGAATCCGCCCTGTAATGACGGCGGGCGACCGATCAACTAGCTGCCCAGCCTGAGGATCTAGGGCCGAGCTTCAGCATCAAACTGCCACATCCACATCTGGCTGCTCTGCAGAAGATCTAGGCGCTTGCCCAGCTACTTACACGGCCCGACCAAAGCGAGAACACGGCGCGCCCACACACATATTGCGCAACACCACTTAAACTTTTGATCATTACGTGCCTCACGAGACCTGCGTAATTGATCTTTAATAACAACTTTATATTTTAATAATACATAGTCTAATCTTTTCACACACTTTCAATGGCCTTGTCATACTGTGTTTAAGCCTTTTTTTTACAAGGGGTGGTCCAATATGCCTTTCTTGGGTATCAAATTAATCAGGAGACACTCAACTATTAAAATATACATACAGCATTTATATTAAATTTAAAAAGTGGTTTGTGCTAGAGACGATTGAACATGAACTTCATGCAAAAAAAATGGCAAGTTTGGGGGCATAGGGGTTAGGGGTGGGTCAAAATCGGCCCAAAATTTTTGAAACTTTTTATTAGGACCCCCCCCCCCCTTACGACCCTATTCTCGGGAACCATGAGGGGGTCATAATAGAGGGATTCTACTGTAATTATTACTGAAGTAAATTCAGACCAGCGCCGGTTTTTTTTAAATAGAGAATTTGGCGCTAAACATTTTTGTATACAAAGGAAGCCTCAGGACTGAACTCGCCATGCTTTTGTGAATTTGTCTCTCACCATAGTTGCTGAACAAGAAAAAAAAATTTAAGGATAAAAAATTTGCTGAAATTCTGGTTTTAAGTAACACATATAAATTTGTTTTTCAAATGTAGGAAACCACGTAATGTTTAAGGAAGCTAAATACTACCATGCAGAGTAATTTCTTAAACCATCGAATAAC
Organism: Dryococelus australis; assembly: GCA_029891345.1. NCBI lineage: Eukaryota > Metazoa > Arthropoda > Insecta > Phasmatodea > Phasmatidae > Dryococelus > Dryococelus australis. The sequence goes on along the minus strand of CM057006.1, from coordinate 17,352,910 downwards.
CAGCCAGAAAAGGGACGGAATTGATTCAACAGATATAATGGGCATACATGTGAAGGCAAAATGTGTGAAGTCAGCGATACAACACAGAGTGAAGTGGCTGGTTTGGTTAACATTATACATATCTCACAAGAGAAACCACCAAATATTAATCACAATAACTATGAGATTCAACAGTTCCGTACAACAGGTATTTTGAACAATAGTGCAATGCCTAGATGATAAGACAAAAAACTACACTATCTAACTCGATAACTGGCACAGAATTTTGTGTGCGCATTGTAAGCCAATATTATAAATGGTACAGTTATATATGAAAAAAAGATATGAACAGCATGATTTTACTAAAAAATTTTCACCAAGAATATTGTTATACAATTTTCAGTATAATCCATTATTATTTTAATGAAATACTGTTGGGGACAATGTATTTCTTAGAAACAAGTTAATTTTGTAATGTAAGAAAGACAAAAGCCCATAGATCTCATTAGAATCTTTAATGTTGTTGTATGTATAAATTTACAGCAGTATCCACTTGATTTCTTAGCTAAAGACTGTGTTTTGAGTGTTCCCCATTTTTATAAACTCTCTTGTCTGGTGTAACGCTGCCGCTAGTCTCAGTAACATGCTTCAAAAGTGAATGCTGTACAAGCGAGACATGCGAACTACCACCTAGCTTAGAGTGACGTGCACTGCACATTACCTACGGCAGTGTTAACTGCCGCCCCTTCCGCTGAGCGTACACAAACAAAGGAAACAAACAGTCACCGTGGAGTATGTCACACAAAAGACATGCAGTGTGAACAGGACAGTGCGACACAAATAACTAGAGACAAGATTTTATGGTAAAAAGTATTGAAACTGAATTACATAACAACAAAATACAAATCTGTACATTACAGTTTATTTCACCAAATTATAAAAAAGTTACTGAATAACTTGTTATCGAAATTTGTTAACCATGTGCCATTAAAACAATTTAAATATTAGTCTCAATGTTTTCTCTAATATAATAGAAGACTGGAAAATATAAAAAGTAAAATAAGTACCGTAGTTGGTTTGGTTACAAGTTGCACAAGAGCTGTAATATGAGATTCTATACATGTAAGTGTACTCGAATTACATATTGAATTGTATATTAATCAAGACAAACAAAACACATAAGAAAAAAGTAAAATAATTTAGTTTCCATGACCAATTTTTTTAAAAATCAGAATTGTACATTTGTACAAGTGTATCTAAAGGAAAATCCACATTGCCTGGAAACATAAAACGTTTCTATCAGAACTTTTCTTTAAAACAAAATATAAAAGTCTGTAGTAATTATTTGTGCGCTTACTATTCAAATCAGATGATTACTCTTGTCTATGCAGTTGAGAAAAAAAAAACTATGAATTAAACATTCTTGGAAGAAAACTTAGCTAAAAATAAAACCATAAAATCTGATCCCTACAAACAGCACACGTGACACAAGACTGTGATAGGTGCAGGATCAGTAGAAGTTTACCGTGTCTAGACTTCCTCTGACCTGCTGGAAATCCTGAAACACCAGGGTGGTATAAGCACGTCAGAATCACCACACACACACACACACTATTTTACGTTGTATCTCACAATTTTTCAGCTATATTCAATACAGCTGACACTCGGTTAATATTGCAATTTTCAAGATCCATATTTTGTTTCTTCATTGAATCCATTCTGTATCTGATAATGATAATGGCTACTACAAGTTATTTTCATACTTGATTTGTTAATTTTATTTTTTAACTCATTCTCAATCTTTGTGATGTAGTCCACAGAATTTGTATTTGCAATGAATGGACAGACACATTTGTCATTGAATCACATTTTATTTGCACTTCAGTGGATAAATCTGTGCCAGTGAATGAACAGTTCACAATTGTGTGCACGAACCATGTGCAACCCCGTCAAAAGAAACTGTGAATGAACATGTGAAGCTCGCTCGGTTATAGTATCTAGGTCTGTGATGTCTAGCAAGATGCCAAATAATAATGGAAATTTTGCAGGCCTCTAATGATGGATATTATGATAATATGATGAAAATAATTACGATATAACAGCATGTATGCTGATATTAACTCCAGGCAACATCGCAGCAAAGGCGACAGTTATTCGCTCAAGGTGACTTGGGCAGGAAGATTATGCATAGTTTGCCACTGCCTTCTGTAGTACAGGCCAGTTAGACTGACCATAAACCCAAAAAATTTGATTGCAGCCAGATAATATAACTTCCAAATAAAACTTGTAGATAACTGTCATCTGTATAGACTAGCTATGGTATACAGGCGACCTTTGTCAGAATATTTTATAATGGTGCACACTGTTGTAGGCTCTCATTTGGAATAATAGTCAATAAATATATTTTATTTTAGCCTTAGACACTGTGTTTATTATTTACATGGCAATATTTATTTGAAAATATGATTAGAAGGATAAAAAATGGCTTGAAGGAAAAAGTAACTAGGGTCTCAAAAGTGCTCACTTTACTGTGAACAGCCTATATCTGTTTGTACCAACTGTACAACGTATGAAGGTACAAGAAAGTTGAAACCTGAATGCTTCTTGTTATTTTTAATAATTACACAAATGAAATGTACACACAATTTATGGCAAGTTGTCACTTCTGGCTGTATATACATCTATTAGTAACCATAACAACTTGTCTTCATATATCGTCAGTTATGACAGAGACAGGGTCTGAACCATCACTGTCTCGGCTATCACAGCCAATGGGTGCCGTGCAAAGAAAGGTTGTGGAGAAAGACAGTCAACAAATCAATCACCTGGAGGTCTGCATCCTCATCTACAGCTGCCACGTCCTGGTAGGCGCGGGTGAAGAGCTCCAGCGACTTGGCGTGCAGGCTCATCTCCACCGTGATGAAGTCCAGCAGCAGGGAGCGCACATCTCGCAGCTTGCGCTTCTCGAACGCGCACGTCTGCTCCTCCAGGGCCTTCACCGTGCGCGACACCTCTGCGCTCGCCTTCAGCAGCTCTGACTCTGCTAGTGACTGTCCGCATCCCCGTCAAGGAGCACAGTGCTGAACTGGCCACTGCCATGGGCAGTTGTATACCTCCATGCACAATGAGTGTTGTTATACAGTAAAACCTCGTTAATAAAAACCTCTTTATTACAAAGTTCTCATTGATAGAATGTTTTCTTCTTTACCATTCGTGTGACCTACGAAATTTAATGTACATTTATTTGTATTCTTGATAAACAATATTTGTAAATTTGTATTAAAACGTAATATCAAGTCCACAAAATTCATGGTGAAGTGAGCACTTTTGAAATCAACCTTAGAAAAAATTCAATGTCCCTGCCTGCATATATTTTAACGGGTACACTGAGTGGCATGCACTCAGAAAGGTTTGTAACGATGGATGGAAAATAGTTCCGTAACTTAACATCGAATAAAAAGTGGTAGGTAACAATTTATGACAACTTAAATTATTTCTTTCGGTTTGAGATTTTTTTTAATGTACTGAAGTGTAAAAATGACCAGATTTGTAAAATATTTACTTTACTAATAATTTCACAGTTTCACTTGACCGACACATGAATAAAGTGACTAGGCCTATGGCAATGTTAATTTTACGTGATGTGGAAGAATACACAGCGTGCATACAAGTAGATCTTAAGTAGGGCTTTCAAGAGTGCTCATTTTAACATGAACAGTCTATAAGATGATGTCATGCTGGTGATAATGCTGTCTTACTTTCCAATATGTTGAATCACAGATTCAATATTTGAATTTTCTGGGATTTTTGAATAATTACTGAAAACACCTGTTAATACACACCTCATTATTACAAACTGTAAAAATACAGGTCCTGTGAGGTTACTATCATAGAAGTTTCTGTGTATACGATAGAAACACACTGGAGCAATATTCCCAGTCTGGCCATGATTGTGGTATTTCCCGATTTCACAACATCACTTCATGCAAATGCTTTGATTCCTTGATGCACGCTGTGGCCAATTTCTTTTCCACACTCAACTGTCTGAGCAATTGATTCCATGTCTAATGGCCCCTAAATATATTAAAATTACTTTCATACAGGCCAGGTGGTACCCGGTGCATGCAAAATTTATTTCTTCCTCCCCCTGCCCCACACACGCATTGAAATTATTAAAAGAAGGTATAATACGATACTTATAGTTGCAAGTGTTATTTTCTGGTCTATTTACTTAACATTGTGAGTATAAGCACTTAAAAACTTTTTTTCTTATCTCTGTTCTCTGCAGATTTTGAAAGCACATCATCAAAATCGATTCCTTTTGCTACTTTGTTTTCAATTAACAACATGGTTAAGGCAGAGACCCGAGCATGACTCATAGGGGACCTAAGATAACTCAGTGGATGTTTGTCTTCTGAAGTTGTGATCAGATTCTTGGGCTCCCAGAACTGCGAACCGAGCTGACGTACTTTCCATATCTTTGCAGCGAATGTTGATTTCTTGATAAAACCTATCAATGCACTCCAGCATTGGTCTTTTCAATTCTTCATTCAACGTGAGCGATTCATCTTGATCCTTTTCTCCAGGCATCATTTTCTTCTTTCTGATGGTTCTTCCTTTCACTAAAGGAATGTCCATCTCTTCGCAAGTGTTCATTGCAAACTGCAGAGCTAGCTCCACAATCTCATTTCATTTGTCTTTCAAAAAGATTTTCAGACTTCTCGTTTTGACAACACACTCCTCAAAACTGATTTCAACATTCTACAGGTATTTTTGAGTGTGGTTTACTTCTTCTAAGACATTACTCTACAAATACAAAAATCATAAAAAAGAAAACATCATACTGCTGGCAAAAGTGTTTGCGCTGCTCCTACGTTTTTGACAGTTTCTGTGGGATCACAAAGTTCTTCTATGGTATTGACAATCTTCTTGAAATTAGCATGTATTTAACTACCATATTTTGGCATGTATAGGCCACGTGCATATATAGGCTGCACCAGAAGTTTTGGATGAAAAATTAGGGATAATTATTATTTCAAGTATAGGCCGCACTGAATTTTTATATTCCTGTAAATATTGCCAGGCCTCATCGTGCTCTAGTGCGCAGTCCAACCGGTGCAGCGACAGCAAACTACGGGGACATCAAATTAATTAGTTTGCCTTTGGGTGTGTCCTTGCCACGGCATCATACACACAGAGAGCTGCTGCAGGCTCTCTTATCCGGCCAGAGAGATCTTACGTAGTTCGCACGCCCGCCGCCATGCTACAAGTGCACATTGATGCACCATATTTTTGTAACATGTTGCAGTAGTTTTGCTTTCTCAAGTCAAGTTACCATCTGTGGAATAGTAATTGCGCAATGCATATTCGTAAACACTGCAATATAACACAAATTTTCTGTCACAAATGTTTGTAGGGGAGAAATTAAGTCAGCATTTATTACGTTTGTACGGAATTGTGACTTAATATTTTCAGGAATACAAAAATTCAGTGCGGCCTATACTTGAAATATTAATTATCCCTAATTTTTCATCAGAAACTCCTGGTGCTGCCTATACACACCAAAATACTGTACATAGCATCTAGACGCGTGATGCCTTGTGGTTAGAGAGAGGAACGTCACCAATCTAGTGCTTTTGGTGCTTGCTAGGACAGACACACCCAGTGGTGAGGCTTGGACTCTAGTCCTTGCATGGCACTGGAGCACGTCCAGTATACAAGATGGGCCTGGTATATATTCGGCAGGGCACAAAGTCCGGTACTGCAAGTACTACCTAGTGCTTCGGCGGGACTGCTCTGACAGGAATACCTGGGTGATGCGTAACCTGCCTGACCTGCGGTGGTTCTGACGTGCGTGTGCTAGAACTTTGTGGTCTGGTGCTCGTTAGTGTTGATGGTCGTTGGGGTAGGCTATAAAATTTGGATTCCCAAAAGCGTTGATTGGTAATCCCGTGGGATTTGTCCTGACCGCTCAAATATGCAGTGAACACGGGGTGTGTCTCCTCACTGAGCCTGACAGGTGCTGTGAAGAGGTCCGAGGGTTCTTGGGCTCTCCCTTGGAAGAACTTGCATGTGCTGATCCTACTAGTGGTGCCATCCGGCGGTGCGCAGAAGTACTTGGAGTATCTCGATGCATAGTCTCGATGGTTCGGCCGGGTGAACAGTACATGTTTGGCGTGGAGCGTCCATCCTGTACCTTGGGTAGACAGTACAAACTTGGCATCTCGTGGTGTGTAGAATCAAACAACTCAGTGGAAATGTGCGGCTGAGTGATGTGCATTGATGGGTTGAAGTCGTTTTAATAGTGATGAAAAGACATCATGCATCAATCATGCGATAGTGCTGCTCCTAGCATTTCTTTGACACTTTGTATCTCCCATAGCATGCATCATAATGTTTACGTTACTTACCAAACTCAAATCATAGAGAAAATGTAGATCAAATAAATCAATGAACTAAAAAATGCCAGAAAAATAAATTCAGCACGCCACTTGTAAGCTTCAGAAATAATGCACAACTAACTCAACAGAATGAAGTGGGTTGATTGACCGGCATGGCAGTGGATAGGATTGGTTGCATGTCGAGTGATGATGAGTCACAAGTTGTTTACATCTCACTTCAATAAAAACTGTAGTCAGACTTCGGTGGATGAAACACCTCCTCCCCTTCCTTATCCATATGCTCTCCACTACACAGCATCAAGTTCAGCTATGTTTCGTTGCATTTGTACACTTTGACTAAACTAAAAAGTTTCAATATGTATTTTGGTGACTTGTTGAAGTTAATTTACTGTCTGACAAAATTATTAACTTGTTTTAAATAAAATTATTTAAAAGAAAGTGTTGTGAGACCAAAAATAAATATTTCAATTTTTGCCATTTTGTCATGCCCCTCAGTGATGACGCCTGGAACCCCCTTCCTACACCATTGCTTTCATACACAAATGCATAAGGTTGTGCAAATATTCGGTATGCCAAAACTATAATCAAAAATGAGAATTTTCTGTAAAGTAGTAGAGCATGTAATAATAAAGCTTGAATTTTAAAAATAAATATTAACAGTAGGTTATAAAGCGATACAGATAAACAAGATGGCAAGGATATCACCTATTTAAGTTACTGAACTTAAAAAGAAAACAACTGAAAATTCTACACATTTTCCTACTTTCATGTAGTATAAGAAGCTGGCACTGTTAAGATTTTGCTTAATATCTTGACAGTGTGGTCACTACAGACATTGCACAGAGAAGTCACTATAAATGTTGCTCAGAGAAGATATCTGCTGTGTGATTTTGGGAAATCACGGAAAACCAAAATCAGGATGGCTGGACCGAAAATCGAAACTGGGTCCTCGCGAACGTGAGTTTGGTGGCTTGCCACTATGCCACCTTGCTTGGTGGCACTGATTAGAGCTGGCTGCCTCATACGAGTCATTCCTGCCAACCTGGAGAATGCATTAGGTGAGCTAGATGGAGGTGAAGCAGCAATGGAACAAAGACAACAGAGGAACGGGACTTCCCAGGAAAAACTGCCACACTACAGCAGTGCCAACCATACTACCCATAATAGAATCCCTGCCTAAAAAATTCCCAACTGCCATGTCCTTGGTTTGAACTAGGGAGCCTAGTGGAGAGAGGTTAATAAATAATGGAATGGAGTGAAGGGAATCGGGAGGCTCTTAATAACGAGGTCTGAGAGCAGGTGAGGGTGAAGCGAGGTGAGTATGAAGCAGTACCAGAATACAAAGGCGGAAAAACAGGAGATCCCTGAGAAAACCCACCGACCAGCGGCATCAATTTCCACTTGCAAAAATCCGGGTGCGACCCTGCCACGAACCAAACGTGGTTTAACTATGTGGGAGGCGAGTAGTCTAACCAGTACACCACTGCGGCCCCGTTAATGAATAATGACCGGGGCCACACGTGGGTCTGAAGTAGTGATGGGGAGTATTTTCAATACCTGTTATCAGTAACGGGTACTGAGAAGGAACAGGTATATACCGGGTAAGGCATTTAAAACAGGCCACCTTCATAACTCGCCCGCTTATAAAGTTAGAAGAAAATGTTTGTTTCAGACAAACAGGGGAGAACGCCTTCAAAAGACATTTATTGAATAACAGTATTTCAGATTTAAATTTGCTTTGATAATTCTATATTAAAATATCTTATGTGCCATTTAATTTAATATATTAATATTTTTACTCGGCGTGCATAGCACTTCCTTGGGTGTGAACCCTGCAGGCGGCCATGGTAGGTCCGTGCGACCCCTACCTCTGGGCAGTCATTCTAGGAGAGCTGTCGAGGTAAGACACTGTCACGTACACACTTCATATTTTTGCACTGAGATAGATTTCCATAGTTTTCATGTAGTATACCGGTTAACATTTGCTTTGCGTACGTTTTGCCAGACATCCCCAGCATTATGCTTTCGCTTAACTAATTAATTCGCAGCCCTTGTGGCTTTCTGAAACTTAAATGCCATACGGTTTGGGGACGTGTCCCAACGAGTAGGCGTTAGTGACGAGAGTAAATGCACGTTGTAATCTAATTTTTTCACTCACCGTGTCCTGCCTCCAGGAAAAATCTACAGTCCCCCCTAGCTGCTGTAGACCCCTTTCCTTGTGGAGACTGTATCTTCGTACACCACGGAGAAGGCACCCATCTAGGGGTGTGCGAGGTTAGGTATGTGCTGGGGGAATCAACCAGCGGAATTGGCTAGTCACGTCCGAGGTTAACCATAAATTCATTTCTGGCACAAACTGTAATTTGGCTTAATAAAAGGAATGTTACCAGTGGAATTATATGTATCTTTGTAGCGTTAGAACCCAGCTTATCTCCAGTTATTCAAGGTGCAACGTTTAGTAATGAAAAGTGTTTTGTAAGTACGCATGGGTGAGACGAACACACAGAATCCCTGAGTCTCACAGTGCGGTGCATAGGAACCACCGCTGGCACCCATCTACCAGTAAGTAAAAGTGTATTCGTTCGTCATCGTGTCTCACCTGATGGCGTCACTGGTTTAGCTCATCTCTAGTCTGAAGAAATGAAATTTATTTTTATAAATAAGTGCCATCACCACTGTTAATAGCTCCACCTACTTGCAGATATTTTGTAAAGTCGAGACCTCAAAACGCATGAGCTCTAAGGCCGACTCATGCCCACTTGTCTCAGTACCTCTACACACCAGGCGCTCAACTGCTGCGCAGTCTTTCAGTCTGCGACTCCCCTGAATGCATCTTTAATTGGTGATGTTAAATTTTTATACCACACTAATAAAGTTAAAGTACAATGCATGTCTAAAGACATATGAGTTTCTGAATATAAAAAATTTAGCAGCTAAAATTAATTCTGCTGTGATAACGCATAGATTGTCATTGTTAATTTATATTACACTGTTTATGTTTTCACGTATTTGAGCCCCTCCAGAAAAGTTAATCACATAATTTACGTTTACCTATTATTTTGTCGGATGTTTACTTCATGATGAAATGTATTATGTTAATGCATGCCCGGTTATACTGAATGGCACGTTGGTAGAGGAATTTGTCGCTAGACCAATAGCAGGGTTTTTAAATTAGACTCAACGGGGTTTGGCGAGGGGTGTTGGGAATTGACTTACACCATCATCCTAGCTGATGCTGTCCAGGTCTTCACTCAATGGCGGCGGGCTTGTGCCCCACTCTGAAGCGGCAATTCCAGGCAGCTGATTCACTGCTCCAAAAGTGTGGGTTTGACCAACCGTACCCTGCCTCCTCAGTCTGGTACACCAACCCTCTCACCACTGGGTGGTACTCTGGGCTGGTACGAATTGATGGGGAAAAATATACAATTACCACCGGAGCAGGTGCGACTGCTTGGCGTCTGAGTTCGACGGCGCGGTCCTGTTCCGCCTGCCTTTCCCTAGTGTGAGATGCGAGTGCACTCAGCTGCCTGGCAGCAAGGAACGCTATTGTTTGTTCCCTACACTTTTTGCCGTTCCTTACCTGGTAAGGCATAGAGTCACTGCTCAACGAGATATGGAGTGCACCCTGATGAGGAAACAACTTCACAGTGTACGTCCAGTATCGGCTTCCTGACACAGGCTCAGTAAAAGTCTCCACTGATCCCCCAAGCTTTGCGGGCTGATCAGAAATGTGGAGCTGTGTGGGCCACCAATACCTTTACTGGATGTGCATTCATGCAAGGTCGAACGGCAGGTCTCAGGATACGGTTACCCCAGCACTAGACACTGCTCTGGAGCAAGGAAATAACCTGGGATTGCTGCCCAGCCTTGAATGAAGGTATTTCTAGTGGTTGTGGCTCCTCTGCTCCTCCTCTCCAGCACTAGACAGTGCTCTGGCGATTGGAAAACAACAGATGGCCATCTAATGGATGTGTATAAGGACTGACGGATCCCTGAGGGGTGCCCGTAGTCAAAGCTAATTCAGTTGTATAAAAAGTCCCGGTTCCTGTCAGTAGTGCACGTCATAACTGGTTTCTAGCGGGTGAATAGAATGATACTCTGTGAAAGAAAAGAAGCTGAAGTATATAGAACAAATTATGTTTATTGAGGGTTCACCGCTGGGGGCAAATTTAAAGCTCAGAAGTTTCTCCAGAGGTACCAGCACTGAGCAGTGCTCTGGGATGTCGCGAGAGAAGAAACAAGAATGACTTCAGACGAATGACTCCTGGAGCCCTGCTGCGGACGGACTTATATAGTGCTCAAGTCTAGGCTGCCGCAGCAGGGTGCGGGGAAGGCATGACATCCTTCTGTCCTGGCGTGGGAGTTGAAAATCTCTGGTCAGCAGTAGTCAGCAATACTGCCTCGTTCATCTTCGGTAGCGCTCGGCCTTGTCTGGTGGCGAGCGGCTTGTAGGCTCTCAATGCGGGGGGGGGGGGGCAGAGTGCCTGCCAGGTTGCGTAACCTTCAGGTGACATGAACTCGCTTATAAGTTCCTGTTGCCTGATGGAGTAGGCAACAGAGAATTCATCTGGAAAATTCTCTACGTGTCTCTCACGTCTGTAGTAGTCAAAGTAGGTACACTGAACGATGAGTTGTAATTGTAGTTGATTAGTAGTAGGAGCGGCATGCGTCAAAGTTACATAAATTACGTTTACAAAATTTAATTACTTAGTTATGAACTCATTTTCTATTGAAATTGAGCGCTGGATGATAAATTTTGATGATATATGTTCCAAAACAGCGCTGGATGATAAATCCGACAGTTTTGGAACATGCCTTAAATTTACTTTTAACTTCCTTTGTATGAATATTTTTTTGTTAGCCAAACCAAAGAATAAGTGAGTTTACCCTGTTTTATCCAAGCAATTGATGCCAAGGGAAGTAACAACAATGAATTTAATTTCCTTTGTAAGATGAGGGTGTACTATATTGAAATTGAAGGGTGGTATCCTGGGTCATTTAAGATGGTCGCACCAAGATTATGTGCTGTTATCCTGGCAGTGATTTTTGAAGAGGTCGACGCAGCTGACCAGGTTTGATATGTCTGCAGAGGCGCACCCCAGTTTGAGGACAAAATGTACGGGATTAGTTTGGTAAAAACTCCGGAGATTAATATTCCTATGAGGACTGGAAGATGTCGCACCCAACTCAGTCTCAAAACCAAGTAAGGTTGAATCAATGTGCGATTGCGAATTTCTGTCATCCTTCATTAAACTGATGACTTTTTGCTTCAATTTGCATAAAATTAACTTTGTGAGTTGGATCTTGAACTAATGTGCCATAGTATATTTGAAAATTGATAAAAGATTTTGCGTGAAAATGTAAAAATACGTATTACCATATTAACAATTAATACAAATATTTTTCCTTGCTCGAACTATAACCAGTGGTCTCAGGATTAGGTCAATGTGTGTTTATGAACAGAAGAACTAGCTACTGGAGCAAAATTAATATAACTTCAAGTAATATAATTTATAAATTGTTCTATCAAGATCCAGTCGCTCACAAATTTGTGCTTTGTGACATGAGTATCAGAGGTCAATTTTAATGATTTAAATATGACGTGTGTGTACAGTAATAGTATGGAATATTTTTCAGTAATATCTTACAGCTGAAGGTAAATTTCTAAAATTCATTGTCTCTCTGTGTTGTGTGAGAAACATTATTTATCACTTATTTTCTTATTTATTAAAAATTAAGTTTCACAAATGTTTCGTTGTTCTGTAGTAGTACTACGTAGTATGTTTTCTTATAGTAATCTACATCTTAATTAGTTAATATTATGTGTGTGTTTGATGAATTTATTGTTGTATCAATATGTACAAAAAATCTGACATTTATCAGTCATATTCGAGCTGGTTTACGAGAAGTTAAATAGTAGCCATACAGACTATTACATTTTATTTGTTTATTCATCTGAAATTCCCACGATGCAATTTAAATGTTACGTGATGGGTCATGGACATTTTATCTTCTCTTAGGCGAGCCTATAGCTCCTAAGAATGCTGACCTTTCCTAATGCTACATTACAACTATCGCTATGTTCATTTCTTTAACACACAAGAACATAAGGTCCTAACATCTTATATTAATTACACACACGAGTAATTACGTAAAGAATGTAAAAAAAAAGTTGTTTATTCAGAAAACATGCTAAAACCTAACAGTAATAATTTAGTTAAACTGAATACGCCTAATTTTCATGCCTAAATAAATAATCACTGGACCTCAAATGAAAGCTTGAAAAATTGTCTTTGGGCACATAGCATTATTTAAATACTTTTCCTTTTCAAACACCACTACGAACAAAGTATCCAACAGGTTTTTAATAATGTGTTTTATACCAAACTTTTGCAATGCACTTCACATGTCAGCTAGGCGGAACCCTTAATACATGCAGTTAGCAGCCCGGAATGTTTAACCGTAGGTCTATTTCAAAAGTGCAGAATGACTACTAGTGATTCTACAGCAGGTAAGGATACAATCTGTTGCCGGTTGTGTGGATTGCGCTCCCGCAGGCGGTCCAACTGCCTGCGTCTGCTCAGCTCGCGGTCACGCACTGCCAAGGCCTGCTTCACCTCCTGCCGTGAAGCGCGGCACACTGTGTCGTACTGCGACAGCTCCCCCACCACCTTAGCCTCCAAACGCTGCACATTGGCATCCCTGCGCACACCGGCCATTCACTCACTAGTTCTTTCTGTGTGTGTCCCTCTCTAGCCATCTCCCTCTCACGCAAGCATTTGCACGTACTCAAGGAAAGATGCACTGTGTGGTGAACATAAATTCAATGTACATATGGTACTAGTAGGCCAACATGGTGGACTAGCAATAGCGGTTACAAAGAGGAATTTCTTTCTTAATTACATTGGCAAACATCTGTAGTCACCTACCTACAATCCAGTTCACGAGTACGAAGAATAAGACTCAAAAGACGTCAATGAAATTATCAAGTTATTGTGAATTAGTAATTATACCAATTAAACTTTCTGGAGGAGGTCAAAATTAGTAAAATTAAAATAATAATATTAAACACAATGATACACAGACAAATAAAATAACAGGCTCAAAAGTAAAGCTGTAATGTTACAGCATAGTCCTGTGGTGTAACTTCCCAACAATTTTAAGCCAAAATAGCATCAAATAAATAAACATTTTTTTGGTAAAACTTATTATCAATTTAATCTATATCAAAATCATTATTCATTACCTCAAGGGGAGAAAAAACTCTGAATATTAATTATTGCATGTCTTCTTAGTAAGATACTAGCCAAACATGAAAAATTGTTCAAGAAACTTGGGTTCTTTCAAATATAACTTTAAATAACTGTGTATATGGTACTTAATTACAATTGGTCTTCACTATATTATTTAAGCATAAATAGTATCAAATTTTATTCTTGTACTCTATCAAATGAAGACCTGGGGTCTGATTGTCTTGAAAAAAAAAAAAGCCATGTTTGAGGACAAGACTTTCTGATAGAAACGTGATTTGTATTGGAAAAATAAGATAAATGAGAACCCTACTTAATAGCAATACCATTTTGAGCCATACTTCATGGTTGACAAAATATTCTAATGAAAACAGTAATTTGAAATAAAGCAAAGGGCAATCATTTTTTAATTAAACTACGCATGTAACACAAAGTTAACTCAAATGACGGAAGTTAGTATGACATGAAACTGTTCTGATAGTACCAATTGCTTCCTTCAGAAAAAGTGTGCACGCACGCGTGCATGCACGCACACACTCACACACGCACGCACGCACGAATGACACTGAGCAAACTATGAAATATCAGAAACCTGAAAACAACAAATTAAACTGGTTCCTTAATTATTTAGTTTAGTTTCCAATACCATCAATGCAAAGTTTTTTTAATTGTTAATCTAGTATAACTTATTCTACTTTGACTGCAGGAGTAAAATGAATATCAATATCATACCAGATGACACTGCAGCCAATTTCAGCCATCTTTATTACACTATTTGCATACTTCACAGCAATCAACTGAGATACAATACAGACGAAAATTTGTTCTTACACACTTTGTCGCCGGCTAACAGCCAGCGGCGCTAGAGCCCATGACGGCTCTCACCACGCACGTGTCATATGTCCATGCACATGCGCAAAGAGGCCAATATTTTTTAATTTCCACATAAATATTATTTTGCAGTGTAAAATGTGTCTTGTATTTGTAGGGTTCAATATGTCTCGAAATATTTTAAAGTGTTTGTTGTTGTGAAAATTTTTGGTTATGAAATTCAAAGTACCAAGATTAAGAACACTGATATTCTGGCGTGAACGTCGTAATAAAGAGATGCTGAATTAATACGAAAAATTCACAAGAAAATGATGAAATGTAAAACAATATTTAATTTATTTGTGCCACTTTTATTTCAATAACAAAATCTTTTACTCAGCATGCATAGCACTTCCGCTGTGAACCCCGTAGGAGGCCATGGTAGGTCCGTGCGACGCTTGCCTCTGGCCAGTCTGTCGAGGAGAGCTGGCGAGATAAGACACTGTCACGCATGCACTACAACCTTTTGTTCACTGATGCAGGTTTCAATAGCACTTTTAGTATATCTGTCAACCTTTGCTTGCGTACGTTTTGCCAGACATTTCCCCAGCATTATGCTTTCGCTTAACTAATTAATTTCGCCCTTCTGGCATTTTCAACTTAATCGAGGAGAAATATGTCGGAGAGGTCACGCAAAGCTTGAATCAGGCGCCATCCGCTTTTGCTAAAAGTGTTTCATTGTAATTTCTGTATTATTGCTGCGTACAATTTTAAGGGCTTTGTTTTCATATACGTATTTGAGGGTATTTTTCATGTTTGAATATTTTACGGCAACATCGCTTACAGCCATGTGGTTAACCGACGCCAAGTCTATGTTCACGCCATCATTGCGTTTTGAGAGCTTATTTATGTAATATCATGTGTGCAATATATTTATTCAAGGTTCTATGTTAAATTTTGTCAGGGTTCTTCCGTGTAATTTTCACGTAAGTGGATGCTCTTGCGTTTGACCACACTATCTATCAGAATAATATCTTGTTAAAATTTAATTTGCCGTTTTCACAAAGAAATATTTGAAATTCCACCTGCACTACGTGGTCCGCTATGAACTTTATCCAGCGGTATCCACACCATATAAACTTGTTTTCACACATGTGTGTGTTTATTGTGATTACTCATCTCATGCCCCATCATCTTTTTAAGGGCCTTTATGTATTTTGTGTAATTTTGCAATTTGTGTACGGTGGTATTACTTCCGTCCTAGCCGGCTCTGTGTATACGCAGTCACCACACTACCCCATGTCTGGCGGGCGAGCCATGATGAGTTTGCGTTAGTGATGCCAAGTAATCACAAGTGTTAATGTTTTCATCAGAGTTTCATTTGTAATTCACAGTGTTCTGTCTTCAGGGAAAAACCGTCAGTCCACCCTAGTGGCTGCCGGCCCTCTTCCCTTGTGAAGGGTGTGCTTTCACGCACCTCGGTGAGATCATCCATCTACGCGTGTGCTAAATTAATTGCGGGCTGGTGAGCACCCAAGCGGAATTGGCTAGTCATGACCGAGATAATTTCATTGATCTGTACGAGCAATAATAAAATCAAGTCTACAGTGAACTTACCTTCTTTTATTCTGTAGTGACAGTGTCCTAGCCACAGGTATTTTATCAAGTGCTTATTTTCAAAGTGATGTTTAGTAAAAGTTTAGTATTGCTAATGTGTTTGTAAGTACCCATGGGTGAGATGGACACACAGAACCCACAGCATCCCTGAATCTCAATAGTGTGGTGATTGGGAAGCATCGCTGGCGCCCAAATTACCAGTAAGTATTTGTGTCATCATTCGTATCATGCCTCACCTGACGGCATCAACTTTTACAACCATATTTACTTTTGGAAGGAATTACAAAAAAAAAAATTGTAAACACAACATGTAGAAGCGAATGTAACCTTGTACATAGCTGAATATGTTTGAGTTATATAATTATCTATGCCATGTGTGAGGTCATTAAGGCACCTTCAAACCACAAGTAGTAAGCCTGGGATGTGTGTGAATTTTTGAAGTTAAATTAATTTTAATTGACTATATAAGCCTCCTCGTATTAGCCTCAATGAAAAAAAAAAAAAGTCTTACTGTCCACATACTTCAGTAGAAAGAACATAAAGGAGGCGGGGGAAAACACATGACCAAACACAGCGACACACGAGGAAATAATACGGGTGAGTGCAAAAGTAATGCGGAAAAGGTTGGGGGGGGGGGGGGGGGGGTGGTGGTAAAAATCAGGAGATATCATGTTACATTTTAACTGTCCTGTTTAAGTTTCACACACGAGATAGCTGGCAGGAGTTACCTGTAGTCTCCAACAGCAGACATGATGGCAGAGAACTTCAGCAGCCCATCCTTCAGCGACCTGTTCACAGTCTCTGCCTCCGCGTAGTTCTGGACAGTCTGTGCCAACTCATCTCCCTTGTCTCTCAGCCTGGAACAGACAACCACCTCACAGACTGACTTGTGTACCACTCGCACAGAATGGACTACTTCGACATCATGCATCAGCTCCTACAGCAACAAAGGTTGAGGAAGCAAAACCACAGCAACATGTTGTACAAATTGGCATCTTATCAATGTGCACTTGTAGAGCCACTGCGGGCGTGCAAACTACGTAAGATATCTTTCTCTTGTACAGTAGACAAATTATTTTCTCACGTACGACATCTATGGGAGAGAGCTCTAACATGTTTTGCATTTTACACGTGCGGGATGAAGGTTATTTTGTTTATGAATGCAAGTGAACAAATAACGGAATTTTTTTACGCTAAATTCTTCCCTTCCCTTCCTTCCTTTAAGAATTAAAACATTAAAACGTACTGTATGCTGATAAATTTCTAAACATGTTTTGGGGGAAAAATTCTTTAAAAAAATTTTTATGCCAATATCTCACTTTTTGTCAAAATTTGCGGCCTACACACACCGAAATACCGTACATTACGTAGTATACTCTTCTCATGAATATAGACAAGGTAAGTCCCAAGTAATTCACCAGAATCACATTATCTTCCGACGTTGTCTGAGACTTGTGTTGTATAACTGTATAACCTCAGTGTTACAGCATAAATATGCCCTGTAAACGAAGCTTTATACATTAAAGATTCGTTGCAAACAGTATTCTTACATGTAATAAAATTCAACAACCCAATATAAATATATTCTACATAAATTATATCAGTTTTATAGCATAAACACAGCAATATTGATATAGCCTATTCAAGGTAAAGTGAGCACTTTTTAAGGCCCTTCCAATATTTTGCTTTTAGTCAATTTTTGTCTTTCCGCCACTTTTTAACATGTGACTCATGAATATGGTGTATACTTTCACCACTCTTAAAAGTTAATGTCTAAGTCTTCAATAAAACATGCTTATGCCTATAACCCTCCCTCCTATCACATTTTAATATTTTTACAGACAATTACTTGAAACCCCTCCGAAATTCCTAGTAATTGTGATTACTAATAATAATATTTAACATATCGTGGTATTACTTTTTCCGATTTTCAAAAAGCCCCTATTCTGGAATTTTACCCTTGTGAATATAAATTATTTCTAATTTAACGGCATCGCAGACACAAAAAAAGTGTGGATAAGACTAAATCACAATCTTCTTGGTGCCAAGGTCCTTTCCTGTGTGGCGAGTAGATTTACGCACACACTAGATTTAAACTTGCGCATGTTTGCAAATTTCCTTTGGCTATTGGCTGCATGTTTGTGTGAGAAGACTTTTGTACTCTATCGGACCAATCAGAAATAGGTATCCTGACATTGGACACACGTGGTTGGCTGGCAGACAACTAAGCCATGTGCGAGTTAAAATCATCCAACCGTGATTTTGGTTCTGAACCAAAGTGTTTTGGAGTACAACTAGTGGTGTCTTTTCGCGAAATACAGGTGGCCCTAGTAATATGGGGAACGGTGCATGAAAGCAGTATATTTACCCTATTTTCAATATATAAGTTGTTTTCCAAAGGGTTTATTGAAATTTTTGGCTCAACAAGATGTAAATAATTATTTTGAACAACTTTTTACGTTGTGACGCCGTCGGGTAAGACACGAGATGAACGAAAGACACAAGTTACTTACTGATGAGGGCACAAGCAGTGTTTCCCAGTCACCGAACTGTTGAGACTCATGGTTCACAGGGATGCTGTGGGTTCTGTGTGTTCATCTCACCCGAGCGTTCTTACGATACACTTTGTAATACTAAACATCATTACTAAACTTTTAGAAAACAATAGCAAGAGGTAGCTGTCATAACAAAAAGAGAAATACTTGTTGCACTGTACTACATCCTTTTATTACTACCACTCGTACAAAGAAAACATACTAGAATTTTATTAGTGCATTACTCTCGGTCGTGTCTAGCCAACTCCGGTTGGGTGCTCCCCAGCTCGCAATTACTCTAGCGCACTTCTGAAGTGGATGATTTCTCTGTGGTGTTTGAAAACACAATCTTCACAAGGGACCGCTAGGGTGGACTAACGATTTTCCCTGAAGATAGGACGCAGAGAATAACGAAATGAGACAAAAATGAACAAGTTACATAAACACGTGTGATTATATGGCATTGCTAACGCGGACTCGTCAGGGCTCGTCTTGCTGCATGTGGTTAGTGAGGTGTCGGCCTACACACATAGCTGGCTAGGGCGGAAATAATGTCACCATACAAAATTCCATACAATCACGTAAATACACTTGGAAAATGATGGGGCACAACATGTGTGAACACAATAAACACGCAAGCACGTGAAAGCAGTATTAGATGGCGTGGATGCCGCTGGATAAATGTGGCAGCGGAGCACGTGGTGCAGGTGAAAATAGTGTATTTCTCCACAAAGACGGTGGATTCTGGTCAGACAAAATATTATCCTGTTTGGAAAAATGATTCCATTGCACATTGGATCGGTTTTGAGCCTCTTGCATGCCGGATGGCAAGAAAATCAGACATGAAAAATGACAGCGTGGTCAGACATACAAATCATCAATTACACGAAAATACATTGAACCTTAAATAAAATTGACATAGAACCCAGAATAAAATTGTGACACACATGATATTACACAAATAAACCCTCAAACTGCATGGATGGAGCAGATATCGACTTGGTGGCTATAAACCACGTGGTCGCAAAAGATGTGGCTGTAAAATAACTAAACATAAAATATATACTTTAATACATACATAAAAACAAAGCCCTTAAAATTGCACGCAGCAATAATACAGAAATTACAATGAAACGCCTTTAGCTAGGCAGATGGCGCCTGATTCAATTTGCGCCGGTCGCATGACCTCTCCGACATTTTTCCCTTTTTCCTCATTTAAGTTTCAAAAAGCAGCAAGTGCACAAACTATATATTTAAGCAGAAGCATAATGCTGGGAAAATTATCTGGCAAAAACGTACATGAGCAAAGGTTAACCGGTATACTAATTAAGAGCTATGGTAATCTACATTAGTGCAAAAAGTTTGTAGTGCGTACGTGACAGCGTCTTACCTCGCCAGACCTCCTACGACTACACTGAGGCTAGCGTCACACGGACCTACCATGGCTGCCTACGAGGTTCACATAAGCAGAAGTGCTATGCATGCTGAGTAAAACTTTTTATATACGAAAATTAAGTGGCACAAAATAATTTAAACATTGTTTTACATTTTAGAATTTTCTTATTGATTTTCTGTATTATTTTAGTGTCTCTTTATGACGGCGTTCACGCCAGAATATTAATGTTCTTAATATCCACGCAGTGTGCACTTTGAATTCATAACCAAACATATTGCAACATTGACAAACACACATTTTCAAACACTTTAAGACATTTTAGACCCTGAAAAATAAAGAAGACACATTTTACACTGTAAATAAAATTCCGTTATAGGAAAGTTCAAATTGGAGCCTGTTTATGCACATGCATGCACACGGATCACGTGGTGGTGAGCGTCATCAAGGACTTAGCGCCGCTGGCTGCTAGCCGGCGTCAGATGTTAGATTTTCACCGCCTTCATTATTCTCGGAGCACTGATGGAAGAAAGAAAATTATTTTTTTTTTAAATCTTCAATCAGAGATCCGAGAATAAGGAACGCAGAGAATTTTTAACAGTGCAATAAGGTGTTCAAAATTGTTATTTACGTCTTGTCAAACCAAAAATTTTCAAAAAATCCTCTTTAAAATAAATTGTGACAAAAATTATATAAACATAAGATTTTTGTGCACCATTCCCCATAAGCAAGCAACACTGTTTTATGCATTCATGTAACTAAAAACAATTTTTTAAAGTTTATAATTGACGAGTATCTCTCCTGGCTTCTCTGTACCTCTTAGAACACTTAATATGTGCACACTTAATTATAATAATAATAGTGATTAATTAAAGGACAGCAAAGGGCTGCCATACATACCTGGCAGCTTTGCGCGTGTATGCTGCGAACGACGTGCACATTTCTGCAAAGTGCTTCTCCACTGAAGCTATACGCTCCTGGATGAACCGTGCCTGCTGTTCGCTGCAAATCACACATCACTCAACGCATAGTCACCACAGTTAACTAATCACCACGCTTCCTGGGATATGAGGATTATCAATGGAAATTCAATTGTACATCAAATGCATTTCTTCAAGCACAGATTCTTGTGCCTCGAGACGTTTAGGACATGTGAAAATAATGGTTTTGGTGTCTCAGAATGCCATACATTTTAGTCACCATAACAACTCAGCCACTACTGTTTGCATACCAACTCTATATCCTTGAAAGCTGGGAAAGTGGGGTGAAATTATCCCTCGACTTCCAGTAATGGTCTGCGAATATTCGAAATTTGTGAATTATTCACTAACTATATTCAATTCAAATAAGTTATGAAAATAATATATTTAATTATAAAATACATTTATATATATACAATTTGTGTAATAAAATAGATTTTTTAAGTTACACAATGTTTAATGCTTATTTACTCACAACAGCAAGTATATAGGTACAAATGATGTAACATTGTGATAAGAAATCAGATAACATACATACATATCCACATATAGTTGATTCACGCTATCTTCGGCTTTTTCTTAAGTCCTGCTTCGGGGATATTCCTCCGCCGCCTCGTGCAAACTAAGCTCAAATAAGTCTGGAGGATCACACCAGAGGGAAAACGCACCTGATTTGTGCGCACTCTGTCATAACAGTATTTTGTATAAGAACTATTTCTTACGAGGTGCTACCAACACACATATCTTATCACTGTTTTTATTCAAATAATTTATAAATGAAGCATTATAATTTATAGATGAAACATTATTAACATTTCAATTTAACAGAAAAAAAAAGTCACCTTAATGAAGTACAAAACTCTTGTAATACAGGTAGGCGTATTTAAGAAGCAACTAAGCATGTCATACATGGGGTGATTTTTCAAAGGTTTGATTCAAAAAGGCTGAAGAAAGTGTGAATAGACTATATACACATACATGCATACTGACATGGGAGTTTAATACAAGTAGAAGAGACAGCTGGGGGTGGTGGTAGACAGACCATACACATGTCAAGTTAATGTTAATAAAGTTCCATAATTTAAATTGACAATTTAATAGTCAACCTATACAAGGCTTGTCTCATAAAAATTTAAATTATAAAAAATATTTTTTTCATTAGAATCTAATAACGTAACTATAAAAAGAAATATAATGTAAAACATTTTTAAGTTTTAAATATATTTATTTCAGGTAGTTCTATTTTAAGATAATTTGGGAACAAACTAATTATTGGTGCTAATATAATTGTCTTGCAAGAAGCTTCGATTGTATACCTCCTAATATACTGGTATGAAATTTAAATTTTGGTAAGTGGAAGTTCTAAAATATTTGCAGTATTAAAGAAAACAACCCATAATTAATATTATCTGAAAGACACTCAGAGATTAATTATCACAACAAAGAAAAATAAAATAAATACTGAAATGTACAGCACTCAAAAACATTTACCACGTCCTGTTTTGCGGACGATTTGCCTTCATTATTCGAATTTGAAAGCACGTCACACAAACTTCCTTTCGTTTGACTTGACAACAACTGTTTCCTACCAACACGTTTACAATGTAGCCAACTGCTAAAATTTAATTCCCACAACCAAAACTTTAAAAAGATTAAAAATTGTTCGTTTCACTCAACTGCTGCTAATGAAGAAATTGGGTGAAGTCAAATTTTTCCATCAATGTGCTAACCAACTGTGAAGAACAAAATGATTCAGATTTAGCAACGAAATATTGCATTGTCGGTATACAGTCAATTAATTTGGCTGCGCCAAACAAACTTAAGTCTATGGCTCCAGTACCATCAAACATTAGGCGTATTTTCGCGGTTGAAATGTTAGCAGGCTGGTCACCAGCGTTCACAATTAAATGTTCCATCGCAAAAATGATTTTTGTAGACACTGACGGGAACTCTCAGTCGGAGGGAACTTCAAAACTGCGCAGTCGCTGTAATTGTGTCAGAAATAGAAATGGGATGTAGGGACGTTTTAATGTATTTGAATGCAGAGAACATGTACTTCTCACCTGAAAATAATAACGTTCACAAGTAAGAAATGCAGCTCAAGTTACAACGAGGAAAAGCATGTATTAAAACTTCACTGAAACTCGAAATATCATAACCAAACGAAATGTATGTTATATATACAGCTTGAGATTATCCGTGTTTGTAACATTCATCTCTGACCCATTTCAACAAAACTTTCCTGCTTTTGATCTAAAATAAGGTACCATCTTCATTTTGAACTATCAAATATTCATCCATTTGTTGGTATAGCTAGTTTTCATCACATGAATTTTGTCTTGTAAAGATGTTAAGTTGAGAAAGTGATGTCTCGTGTACAACGTGATGTTAACAACGCTTCCCTACTTGACTCGCTACACCACAGAAATTTCCATGCCGCGCCTGCTGTCGGCCTGCCGGCTTGCAACGTGTGTGCGATGCATGAACGTTTTCGTCGAAACACAGCAAAAGTTTACATATAATGGACTTAGTAATTATGAAAGAGTTGGTATTCTTGCCTGGTATGTGGACTAGCAATGTGAAAGCGATGAACGTTAACGACTGCGCCACCTCTCTCGGTTTGTGGCAGTCGTGATGTCTTGCAATGTTCGTCAGAGGAGCCCGAATTGGGTTAACCGAGCAGCAAGACAGCTACTGCTAGACTACAGCATGGCGGCACATGCGCACTGGATTTTTCTGTTTTGTATGTAAGTAAATGGGGTTAATAGAAATCAGGATGCCCGGGCCACCTTAGGAGCCTTGTACTTTCCCTTAAAGAATCTAAAAATGATATATTTTAGCCTTTCCCTATTTTTTTCGATTCAGTAGTTATATTTAAGAAAAATAATTGTGTAAGCTAACGTTTTGCTAAATGCTGTTTACGGCAATCTCTGATCATATGACCAAGCCTTCCACAATTAAAATATGACATTTTAATCTGTTCCTGCAATATTTTGACACATGTCCATTTTTTCCATATTTAAAACAGTGATATGTTTTCTCTTAATTTGTTTCTTCATTTTCCTTTCCTCTTCTAGCATACTGATAATTCAAGGAGAGAAATCCAACAACAACAATCATCTTCAGAAAGTGTGCGTGCGAGTGCACCAAAAGCAGAAGTGTCAGAGGTGGTTGACAAAGTGACGTGCATAAAGAAAGTTTCAGGAAAAACCAAGATAGAAAATAGGTATTTTGATTCATGTGCTTCTCATGTTCATCACACGAGTCCATTCAAAAGTTCGTTTGTCGATATGGATGAGGAAGCAAAAGGTGATGTACAGTATTAATTTGTGATGACAATAAACTAGAAATTCATGGGTCAGGGACAGTAGTCAAGCAAATGGAGACAGGATGAGGGGAATGGGAATTTTCGTGGTGCGGCTATATTTATTTCGCACTTGAATTTGTAATGTTTTACTATTGAAATAAACTCAATGCCAAACACAGCTGGGTGTTTACTGTTTGTTTTTGTAAACACAATTTTAGAGCATAAAAAATGTTGTCATAGGCATATATATATATATATATATATATATATTATATATATATATATATATATATATATATATCACAATTCCAGCCAAACACGAACTTTTAGTTACAAATAATAAAAATTTTCTCCAGTTACCAACGCCAACGCCAGCTTAAAGCTCCTGGGACAAAGACGATTTGTATTGGTGTACGTGAGATGGCACAGTTTCTGGCTGGTGGTTGGCGTTGATGGTTGGTCCTAAAAACAGAGTGAGTTCTACAGTTCTGTTTGAGTGGGAATTGAGTGCAGTGTTCGGTATATACTTTCTTTAGTGTGCATTGGATTTTGTTTAACAGATATGCAAGTGAGTTCCACTTAAATTTAACCCAACAAACACAACCTGTCGGCAAATTGTCGGCCCCATGCCTATACTGTTGACAACTGTCGTTTCAATGCAAGAAGATAGCCATCTGACAATGGCGTGATGGCTTTTTTGTGACAGTATGTTTGCCGTTAGAAAAAAGGGCAATGGCCCGCTGTATTTTTAAGGATAACAGATGGATATCACCGAAAATATGCCGGCATGATATCGCAGAACAAACATGTTGCACGTATCTTAAAAATGTTTCTGGGCCGATTTCCCATACATCATTGTCGTCTTTTCGGTAAGCTGGCCATTATCTTATTCATTCCGGCCCGGTAACTTTTCGAGACAAGGCTCTGTATCACAATAAATATTATATATATAGTATAAATATGATGTCTTTTAGCCGATAAACTTTTGGAAAGTGTTTTGAATAGGTAAGATGTTAGCTAGCTGTTAACGGCATGATAGATTTTTGAGACAGAATAATTGCCATTATGAAAAAGACAATGGCACGCTGTGTTTTTTAGAATAACGTTTTCGAGACAAGGCCCTTTGAAGAAATAATTTTTAAATAATCCGTATTTTAAAATTATTTGTTATATTGTCATGGAATTTGTAGATTCCTTTATAATAATTTGGGTCATGATATATTTAAAATTATGGGGTTGATCAGCATCTTACCCCGTGGTGTATAGGTTAGCATACTTGACTGTCAAATCAAGGCCATTAGATTCGAATTCCACATTCGCCTAGCAAAATATTTTCATATCATACAGTGTGCTGGGAAGTAAATAAAATTAATATATGTAGAGAGGAAATAACAATTACTAAAATTTTTAATCGAAAATTTAAGGTTTTTTTCATGGTTATACTGCTTATTTCTGCACATCATGCTACTGTAGGTCCATCATCGTAAGGCCATCCAGCCGCCGCAAGCCCGGCATCAAAGCAACATCCAGCCGTCGCAGGTCCATCATCGTAACGACATTCAGCCACCGCAGACCCGGCATCGTAGCGACATCCAGCCGTCGTAGGCCCGTAATTGTAACAACACCCAGCTGTCGCAGGCCTGGCATCATAGCAACATCCAGCCGTTGCAGACCCGGGATCGTAGCGACATCCAGCCGTTGCAGGCCCAGAATCGTAGCGATATCCAGTGGCAGACCTATCATCGAAACAACATCCAGCCGTTGCATGCCTTGTATCATAGTGATATCCAGCCATCGCAGGCCCGGCATCGTAGCGACATCCAGCCGTCGCAGGCCCGGCACTGTCGGCCAACAGTTAGCCACCAGTTTATATTTCCATCAGGCCGCTTCCGGCATAAGACAGCGGGCCGGTATCGGCTGGTCGGAGTTTGTCGGCTAGTTTTTACCGACCCGATTATAGCACATATGTTTCATGTATATTGGGCCGGAATATATTTTGTAACTTTCCGGAAGTGGTATAGTGTAATTTTGACACTGCCGGCAAACAGTCAGCCGCCAGTCCATATTTACCTCTGGCCGCTTCCGGCATAAGACAGTGGGTCGGTATCGGCTGGACGGAGTTTGTCAGCTAGCTTTTACTGGCCCGATTCCGGCCCATATTTTCTGTGTTTGCTGGTAAGGCTATAACTCTCAGTTTTCTAATTGTTTTAGTATTTTATTTACTTGTACAATCAATTTATGGCAATTTTTTTTACAAGTCATAATTGAATTATTGTACAGTTATGTATTACAATATTTTAGTACCACTGTCTTTAAAAAAAATAGCACAGTGCTCCTCGCATGGGCGCTATCAAGAACATTTCCTAGGGGAGGCATAGGAATTATAAAAAGTTTCCTTCAGAGGAGTGTCAGATTTATGACTGGGTTTTACCCCAAATACATGCAACAAACATCCGTGACTTATAATGGGAATAAATCTGTTTATTGTTAAATAAAAATGCACAAACAAATATCAAAATAAAATTATGGAAAACCAGGAAGAACTCAATTACTCTTCCCAGCAGGGACTTGCGTTTTTAAGTAACGTTTCCAATATGTCATTTATTTGTTACAAAAAGTGTTATTTCACTTTCATAGAACAAATACAATGACACCCTTGGTTCCTACGAACTTCTCAAAAAGTAAATGTTCTCGGGGAAAAGTCGAATTTAAAGTTCACTTTCAAATATTCTTATGTAAAATTTATAATTGCCTCCGGCACTAACTCTGTCGTTAAATCTCGTACCACTGGACTAATGTGACAGTCAAGAACTAATTTAATCAGCAACTAATCTTCATCAAGATCAATGTATCTTAAAGCCCAAAATCTGTACTATCAAAATTCATTAGACAGATGAGACTTGTCCACAGTCTGAACTCAAAACTGGGTGGCATCACCTAAAATAGTTTAATGTCGCACATGCTGTCGTCGCTCAGCTACCATTAATAAAATCTAATGTAAATGCTTAACTCAAGCCCTCTTCTTAAACTGACTTGGTTAGCCAAAACTTAAACTCATTTCTGGTAACAAAAGAAATTAACTAATTTAGGTTGATGCCGGGGATTTTAAAATAGAAAAATCCCGGCGATAAAAGCGTCCAGGAAAAATAGGCCCGTATCCAGAAGCCCTTAACTTCCGGCCTCTTCCGAACATACTTAGAGCAGAACGAGAGTGCGATCACTTTTATTTTATTACTGTCCAGTTTCTAATCTCCACCGTTTGAAGACGTATCTGCGGGCCACCATTAAGCAGGAATGTCTAACGCATGTGATGCTACTTCGTGTCCACAAAGAGAGAACTAGTGTACTAAATCTTAATGATATAATGAGATAATTTATTTCCCGCAAGGACGAAAGAAAGGCCTTATTTGGGCAAGTAGTGGAGTAAATATTCAGTGTATTTTATTGAACACTTGTCATGTGTCTTTAGATTGATGCCATGTGATGTTTTAACTAAACATGTCACTGTTATATGTAATAATGCTTCAAACAGATATATATATATATATATATATATATAATGCAATTTAAAATTGCAAAAATCTATTAACGAAACAATGAACAACGTACATTTAGGTACGCATGTTCAACATAACTTTACACATTACAAATATTATTTTTTATTTTTATTACCATTATTATATGTAAATATATTATTTCATGGGAAATTACGTGTAAATTTTGTTAATTGTTATAATATTCTACACAGTGTTCTTGAAAAAAAAAAATCATATGTCAAACATGTTGCAGCTCGTTTTTAGTGAAACGAACTTTAGACATTGTGCCCCCCCTCCCTCTCCCCCCAACACAACTCAAAGGTTTGCTCCGGCTCGCCTGCTCACAAGCATGGGCTCAGCTATATCCGGTCACTCAAATACAACTAAAACTAGTAGAGAAAAAACTCAATTAAACTTTCAAACAAAAGAAAGAAATTATGTTAAATAATAAATAAAAATAATAAGTTCTGATACATAAAAATTCACGAGTGACAAATAATTAACACAACATAGTTAGTCACTCTTGCTCAGAATAAGATACTCTCTTAACCTAGAGTAACCAAAAAACAAAATGACAGTCCCAAACCACAAATGGTTAATTTGCGCACGAGTCTTATTGTACATAAAAATGAGTGGGTGCTAATCTATCACAATATATTAAAAATAGTAGCTATAATTGTTTAAAAGGTCGATATTTGCAAGCTGGCATTCACTTGCACACCTGTGCAAACAAAATCCAGCGCACAGTAAAAGAAAGTACGTGCCTAACATTGTATTCCATTCACGCTCAAACAGTATTATGAAATGCGTCCTGCACACTTAACAAGAAATACACTCCGGAACAGAAACAAGCGACTCCACACGTCTTCCAACAGTAATAAATCTGTTCGGAGTATTTTGTTTTTGATGTTAACGACATCGTGTGATCGCTGTCCTTGCCTTAATGCGTAACTCTTTCGCTTTCCACAGTTCTTTGCCATCCTCTAGTGAGTTAAGAACAAAAAAAATATTACTTACATGGATATGCAACAGATGGGCTTAAAAAAAGTTGGAAGTAAACGCGAACGGATAATAATATTAATTGTGTGAATATATCGCGGCGTTAAGTAGGCCTACAAACATATATATATATATATATATATATATATATATATATATATATATATATATATATATTAAATAACATACGTAGCTGTACTTCAAAATACTTTGGTTTTTGTCCACTTTTGTGATTGGATGGATGAATAGAACTGATTAGAACTGAACACTTTTCTGAAGCCCTGCTAATGTTCTACTTCCAGGATATTCCTCCGCCCCGTGCAAACAAATATTTAACCAAATTACACCAGACGAGCATCGCACCCCATTCGTGCGCACTAAACTTAATGATATTTTCCATTAGAACTATTTTACTAGGCATTACCAACACACCTATATTCTTACTGTTTTTATTCATTGTAATTATAGATGAAATATTATCATTAATTTATAAAATTTAAATACAATTTCAATTCAACCAAAAATAAGGTACTTTTACGTTAACACAATATACAGAATGATTCTCAATTAGACCGAAAAACTTCGGGAGGTGATTCTTCAAGAAAAAGTAAAAGGGAAACATGTATGACACTTTATACCTAAACCGAATATTAAGGGAGGTATGAGCCCTTAAAAAAAAAACGAGATTTTAAGCCACATTTGTGAAAAATATCGGCTCTTGCGTTGAAGGTCCCGTTAACATACAGTTATGTTCCGAGAGTTGTCATTGTATTTTACTTCATTACCGATATTTTGCACAAATACGGTTTAAAACCTCGTTTTTTTAAAGGGCTCATACCTCCCTTAATATTCGGTTCAGGTATAAAGTGTCGTGCATGTTTTCCTTTCACGTTTTCTTGAAGAATCATCTCCCGAAAGTTTGTCGGTCTAATTACGAATCACTCTGTATAAAACACTTGTGATACACGGCATATTAAGGAAACAACGAAACACTTCATACATGGGGTGATTTTGCGAAGGTTTGATTCAAAAAGTGTGAAGAAACCGCGAATAGAATACTTAAATTGGACGGGGCGGAGGAATATGCGGAAAGTAGATCCTGAGCAGGGCTTTAGGTAAGCTGTAAGTTACCGTGAATGGACTATATAGTTGACGTGTCCGTCGAGTGTTAAAGGGGCTAGGGGGTGTTTCGGCGGCCAGGTATCGATCAAGGAATCTCGCGCAGGCCCGGTGGAGAGAAGAGAGTTTTTTTTTTTTTTTTTAGAACCGACGTCGCGCGATGTTAACGCCAGTCGACAGTAGCGCTGCGACCGCGGCGAGACAAGCTACCCCTGTAGTCGTGCTACGCAGGCCAGCTTGACAAGATGGCGGCGGGAGAAGTGAGGGACGGCGCCAACGCATCCGTCCACGGGTAAGACGTAGCAATTCCCGGACTGCGTTCCGCGGAACCTTAGCGTTCCGTCTAAATCGCATTAGGGTTCCGCAAGATCGATCAACAATAGCATTGAAGAACTATTGTGTGTGTGTGTATATATATATATATATTGTAGGTCGCCCCTAGTGTAAGCATATTAAAATACAAATTTCATAACATATTATAATACGTACTAGAGATGCAATTTTGTCTCTCGCTGGAAAAAAAAAAATTATGGTAGCTCTTGATCAAACGATAAGTTTCTGGTAATGTGAAAATGTTTATTTAGGCAATATCTGCATTTCTTTATCGATATAAAAGTTTTTCCTTGCCTAAATTGTTGTTTTCAAACCTAATTTATGCAAACCAATCAGTCAGGCTTGTTGCATACTTGCAAGAATGAATGAAGAACGTTGTGGGTTCAAAATTTTTGGTAAATAGAGTCGGGGTTCCGTGGATATACGAAAGCTTATTAACAGTGTAATGACAGAAAAAGTTTTCTGGAACTGTTGATGATCTAGAGAACTCATCACCGATATACTAAAATTCCATAACCATTGTTGGCGGGAAAAGTAATTGTTTGGGGGGGGGAGGGGGCCACTTTCACAACTCCTACTTACACGAACACTTTTTTTTTAACTCCTGAATTGATAGCGTGAAGTTCGGGTGGCTCTTAACTTCGGGGTATTAAGAGCCGATGAGGGTGAAGCGAGGTGAGCAATGTAGCAGCGTCAGAATGCAAGGGTGGAGAAAACGGGAGATCCTTGAGAAAACCCGCCGACCAGCGACATCGTCCGGCGCGATTCCCACGAGTGATCCCATCGGGAATCGAACCCGGTTCGACATGGCGGGATAAAGTACTGTAAATAACTCTATCTGATACAATAAGTTTCCTGTTTTAAATCGAGTCGCGCCACAGTGCTCACCTGTCTAATGCGCTCTACGTTTGTATTGTATCCTAAATCGTAAACACTATTTTATGGGTAGGTTTCGCATTGTTACATGGCAATGCCAGCAAATTATACACGGATGAGCTTCCTCGCTTTAATGGCTTTGAGGTTATCCGTGACATCCGCAGGAGAGTACCTAGCCAATCGTAGTCCGCCGCCCAACATAAGTAGAAATATTCTATGTATGACAGTGGCGGCTGGTGATTTTTGAAACTGGGAGTGCTGTGACGATCCTAACTCAGATCATCACAAATAGCATTTTTTAAATAGGCACAGTGATAAGTGCTTGTTTGAAGATAAATTTATCATCGCCCGATTTGTAATGGTCAACATACTGTGGCTGCTGGTTCAGATCTAATCACTACCACAGGTATGTATTTGTTTTAAGTTTGTGTAAGTTATATGCTTTCCAACCAGTACCTACATGGCGTGGTACATTACACGAGACGACAAGAGATAAGATGATTATAATACTAGTTCTGCTATACTAATGCTGATGGTAACTTAAATATACCAAAACAAATATTTTAAAAAACCAATACTAATTTACATACAGCACATACAAAATGCCTGTCAAATTTAAATTAGAGGATGAAAGTGGCATGTCATAATTAATATAATTGTAAACAAAATACGTTCTTCATTTACTACGCGCTATCTAACTGGCAATGAATATTCACCATACTGATCACCGACAATTTTATAGCTTTTTTTATATGTTGTAAACGGGTTTAATGTCTTTTAACTTGCCTCCCGATTGTTTCAAATCTTTTACCCCATTGACAGGCCATGCAATATCATTAGGCTTCACTATCGAAAAAATTTAACAAAACAATGCATTTCTAACTTCACACCTGCATAGCAAGTCCGCGAAATTGTATGTAATTGGCTTTGTTGTTTTGTTATATTTAACTGTGGCCTTGCTGATCCCGAATTCTTAAGATCTAGTTTATTCCCGTAATTCGAATTCGTTTTCGTAATAAGGTTCAGAATGTTACCCGCAGAATTATCCATTATTTACACGTTTACACAACACGGCATTAACAACAATTCAACCCTGCTTCTGACTGATGCTCGTGGCTCATCGTTAACAACAAACTTATTCAGAGTATTACACACTATATTTGAAGTCCACACGAGTTTGAACGATATCTATGAATAAAAACTATTCGAAATAAATACAAGCATTGTTATGAAATGTGTTTAACAACTGCAGAAGAGCGGAGCCCGAAAGTGTGCCTACAAAACATGTAGTGTATAGCTATAGAACACATTCTGTTAAACAGTGGAATTCGAAGTTTCAGTATTGGTAGCCTTGTCAAGTTCCAGGAAACCGTTTTTGTGTGAGAGCAGGGGCGCGCCCTGCTCTCTCTGATTTCCAGCACGTGATTGGCTGAAAAGTGACGAGCCCCTGAAGTCTTTCCTCCCTCCCGTTGCATCCCTGGTCATTTGTTACGTTCATCTCTCTCTACTCGCTCCACCCACTTCGGGGCGAAGAATCTGTAGCCCCACCACACGACATTTCCAAAAACATTTCTCTCGCGACCTGAGTCTCGTCCATCTCAAAAACATTGGCTGCGAAATAACCTTAGTATTCGTACGCAGTATTATTTGCAGAGTAGCATATAATTAGTGGTCTGCATTCAGAAATTTTATTAGAGGGGCTGCACCCCGCAGCCCTTCCTCAGCAGCCGCCACAGATGTATGATGATCCTCTTAAGGGTCCTATGTACTGAAACGTTTTCTGTGAATTCGTTGTTTGCGCGTAAGAGCGTATCTCGGTAAATAAAAGTTCTGGGAATGTGGAGTTTTGCCAAAAAGGATACAAAACAATTATCTACGCCCCTATTTTTTTTTTTACTTTTGTCATATTAAGTGTATTCTTGGAGAAAAAAAAATTCGTGAAATGTTTAAATATCGCATATTTAAAGCTTGCCTATGCAGTTTCCTTGAGCGGCAAAAGAGAAGTACAAATATACGGGCGTAGTTTAACCTGTGGTCTTTCATCGCGTGTAATAAAACCTCACAGTTGCAGATCTAATTTTCACAGTACAGCGTCACGACGGAAACACTGCACGCCTGCGCGTAGGAGCGATGAGGCGCTAGGCGTGCGTGTTAGTGTCGCCCGTATCGCTCCCTCGCTTCTTGACCTTGGACGCACAGCTACATGGTCCTCTTAAGGCAATTTTTCTAAACCTACCCTTTTGCAAAGTGTTAAGTGTGTGGCCGCGGTAGGACAGTAACTAAAATGCGTCTCAGGGCTGCTCCCCACACGCCTAAGAGGAAGGGAATTCATGCAAAGAGGCGCGCATTCTCGACGAGAGGGATTGGGCTGCCATGGCCGACAATTGGGGCCACGACTACCTCCATAGCTCAGGGGTTGGGTGGCCGAGTTGTAGTCGGAGGGTCGTGAGTTCGTTTTTCAGTCCGCTTGTCGCACTGGGAATATGTCAGCAAGTCGTTTTATAGGCTATTCACTGTAAAGTGAGCACTTTTCAAGGCCCTCCCAGCATAAATCCCACGAATAAATATATCTTATTGCAGCCTCAGGAGTTAACGTCTGACAGTGCTGAAATGTACACCCTGTGTTAATCGATCAGATTGCAATGTTAACATAAAAAAAAATCAGCTGGAAGATAGAAATTGGGCGAAAGAAAAAATTTCGAAGGCCCTTAAAAAGTACTCACTTTACCGTGAACAGCCTATAACTTGAGATAGTCAACGTCACTTCAACACAACTACGGCAACAAACGACAAAAAAACTAAAGTAGTGGTCAAGGCGCTCGCCTCCCACCACGGCGGTCTGGGTTCGATTCCCGGCGGGTTCACTCCCGGATTTTCGCATGTGGGAATCGAGCCCGGACGATGCCACTTCCCGGATGGTTTTCTCGGGATTTTCCCGTATCACCCCGCCCTTGCACTCCAACGCCGCTCCATCCTAGGGTCTCATTTCATGCCATGTTCGGAGATGACGGGTAGGAAATTTAATTATATAAAAAACTGTTCAATATTTCTGAGGGGCCACCGTGGTTGAGCGGTTAGACTGCTCTCCTCCCACCAGGACGAACCAGCTCAATCCCCGGCCAGGCCACTTTCGGATTTTCGCAGGTGGGAATCGAGCCGGACGATGCAGCTGGTCGGCAGGTTTTCTCGGGTATCTCCCACTTCCCCACCCTTTGCATTCCGGCGCTACTCCTTGCTCGCCTCATTTCACCCTCATCGGCTCTCCAGCCCTCGTTGTTAAGAGCCACCCAAATCTCTCAACTCACCTCGACATATTTATGAGCTGCTTCTGCTCAAGAATTGCTAGGGACATGAAAATTTCGCTTTGATATTTGAGGTCAAGACGGGCATCAAACAGGTGCTCGTTGAAGTGATGTTGCAATTGGATCACAGTTTATTAGACACGCAATGGACGACTTTGAACCAATAGCAGACTTGCAAGGAAACAAGTAGCGAATCCCGTACAGCCTGGTGTGAGGTAACACTGGCTACTCTCTGGAGCAGCAGCCAATGCACAAACATCTAAGGCTCGAGTGTACACAGGACTGTGGAGTCTAGCCTACCCGTCATTTAAGAAGATTTTCATGCCAGGACGCTAGTTGCCGTCTCCTAGTTCCATCTCCACGCGAAGCCATAAAATAACCTCAAAACCGAGAAAGAAAAAAATTCGTCTCTCAAATAGCCTTGAAGCCACTTCCCAGTAAACGTTTTAAACGCCGTGATATCGCGCCTAGCCTCTCTGGAGTAGCCTGCTGATGACCTTCAGAGGCTTCGGCCCGCACTAGTCGTAGAAGAGTTCCTCGCAAATTATGTCGGCAGCAGTCGAATATAGTACAGCCTGGTCTTATAGTCCACCCGTCATTACTTCCAACTTTTTTTGAAGCCCTACTGAAGTTACACTTTCAGGATATTCCTCCGCCTCATGAAAACAAAGGTTAACTAAATACAGGCTGTTCACG
This sequence comes from Dryococelus australis, assembly GCA_029891345.1. Taxonomy (NCBI): domain Eukaryota; kingdom Metazoa; phylum Arthropoda; class Insecta; order Phasmatodea; family Phasmatidae; genus Dryococelus; species Dryococelus australis. Next base: position 17,317,778 of record CM057006.1, on the reverse strand, counting down.
GTAAAGTGAGCACTTTTTAAGGCCCATATACATTTTTCCATTCATCCAATTTCCATCTCCTGCTGCTTTTTAATATAGACATTGTAATGTGACCAATAAACACAGTGTATACATTTCACCACCATCAACATTTTATGCCCGAAGCTGTAATACGATATATTTATTAGGGGTTAATGCCAGTTGAGAAGGCCTTAGAACGTGCTCACTTTATCGTGAACAGCCTATATATAAAAATACATCAAAGGGACAGCGCACCGTATCCGTGCGCAACCAGTCTAATTGCAGTTTGCATGAGAAATATTTCTTACTGTAGGCTATTCACGTTAAAACGAGCGATTTCGAAAGCCTTGTTTAAGATCTACTTGTATGCACGTTGTGTATTATTCCGTCTTATGTAAGATTTAACATTGCCATGGGCCTCATCGCTTTATTCATGCGTCGGTCAAGTGAAACTGTGAAATTATAAGAAAAGTAAATATTTAACAAATCTGCTCATTTTTACACTTCGATGCATAAAAAAAAATACCGGAAAGCGAAAGAAATATTTTAAGTTATCAGAAATTGTTACCTAATATTTTTTATTTGACGTTAAGATACGGAACTACTTCCCATCCATCGTTACCAACTTGACTTGACACATGTCACTCAGGGCGCCCGTTAAAATATATGCAGGCAGGTGCAGTGACTTTTTGCTAAGGCTATTTTCAAAAGTGCTCACTTTATCGTGCACAGCCTCTAGGCATTACCAACACACACATTTTCTTTTTATTTCCATTCGCAGTAATTATAAGCGTAATAGCATAATTTCTAGATTTGATGAAAGTAAAAGGTCAGTTTAACCACAAATATGATAATGTTATGTCAACAGAAGCATAAGACATTTGTGATGCGTTACTTGTTAAGGAAATAACCAAACACGCAATACATGTGATTTTTCAAATGCCTTGATTAAAAAACTGCTAGGACATGGCGAATAAATAACCGCAACGACAGTCGCAGAAGAAGTCGTAGCTCGTAGCGTGTCTAGTGCTGTGGTTCGCTGAATCGTAGAATCTTGCGATCACGACTGCCCGTGACACCGAGCGAGGTGGCGCAGTGGTACCTCGCTGGACTCAGGACCCGGGTTCGATTCCCTGCCCGGCTATCCTGAACTTGGCCTTTTCTTCCACGGCTTTCCCGAAGTCACTTCAGGCGGGCGAATGCTGGGATGGGTCCCAAACGAAGGCCATGGCCGATTCCTTCTCGATCCTTCCCCCCGATCCCTCTTCCTTGCGAAACTTGCGCCGTCCCTAATGACCTCGCTGGCGATAAGGACGTTAAGCCCCTGTTACCTTACCTTATCTTGCGACTGCAACGACTAACCAATCATATATACAATAAGAAAACAAAGCACGAAAACATGCGTTGCCCTTCAAGTGAAGTTAGGCGTACCATTTTCATGGTACTTGTACCATGATTATAGACCATGACGCAAATGTACCATAATCTAACTACAGTAAAAATATACAGTTTATGGCTCAAAAATATAATAAAAGATGATCAGTCTGCAGCCTGCTTGGTTTAAGCCGAAAGCGGAATCCCTATGATTTAAATGCGATTTAGAGGTTGAACCTTTGAATGTATAAATATTCTTCTGGTTTTTGGCGACGTTCCGTTGTTTCCTTTTAGTTTGCGAGTTCGTCGTTTATAGTTGTCATTCAACTGTTTTCTGTGCGTGTAGTTTGGCCTATTTTAGCTAACAAACATATTCCATTGCTTTACAGACAGACGTGTTTATCATATTTCATAAGGATGGAACGACTATTTTGTGACTTGTAAACCAGGTAATATGCCAATTATTATTTTTTATTTCAAATATTTTATTTATATGCGATATCGGTAGTGAAAGTAAAACAAACATAAAATTTAGATTTTACGAATTTGTTAGAAACGTGCCGTAATTTTGTGCCAGTGTACCATTATTCTGAATGCCCCGTACCATGAGAGAGCACTGATGAGATACACCCCTGCCTTATACATACCCCGACAGGCCAAAAACATTTTGGGATGCGGGCCTTTCTCAGCAACTTCTCGTGGCATCGATTCCACAAGTGGACGAAACAACTTGTACACTGTTACAAATTTCCGTATATTTACGGAATGTTTTACGGGAATGTACAGTGTATATACCGAAAGGCAATCCGCAATGACGAGAAACGGAGTTAAATCCTTAAATACAAAATACGGGAAGTCTCCGTATTCCCTTTGGCTTCGAGTTACGGGGACGAACAATGCCGAATCTACACGAAACTTTCTTCGCCACCGCAACAAGAAACATTAAAAAAGCGCAACAGGCATCTGCAACATTTGGCAACACTAAATAAAAAAATGCACTAAATTTAATAGAAACTAAAATTTTGCTTTTTGTCGTTCCAATGTAAATACAAAAGTTATACCACAATTTTCAATTGAGAGTTGTAGGTGAATGGTTAGAGTCGTGGGCTGGTAGTTTTTTGACTCGGGTGCAAACCTCGCTTAAGTACAAAGTATTTGAAATTTTTAATATAATTTTTATACACGGTAGAACACCCACAAGTCAGTGTATTCCGTCGGTGCTTTTTCCACGTCAGTACTGAATACCTATAGTTCGTTCATGACATGAACAGACTTTCTCGGAGTCTTTCCTACTCCCAATTTTAAGCAATAGATTTTTAAAAAATACGTTGAAACATTCAAACTATATTCTCTCTCCGTGCTGACGAACTGTAGCCCGCGCCAGACACTGTTTGTAGTAACGATGCATGCAGCTGACGACTAAGGTGTTGTTCAAAAGTCTGTTCCATCGCCCGCACATCAGTTATGAGACACGAGTTGCATACCTTCAGGGCACTGTTTCGTAAAAATTAGTAGTCGCGTGATTATGACTGAGGAACAATAACATTAGCCACTGGATATAAGTTTTTATTCAGAAAATATGAAGTGTTAAAAGAATCTTGTAGTGTACGAGTGCTTAAAAATGAGCGATATTATGCATTTATATGCAAGATTGTGTCGCAAATCTCAGACGCCTATTTTTGGCAGTGATTATTAGCACTCTATTGTAGCGGTCTCAAAAGCACGATTAATCCATTCATGGTTCCACAGTATAGCAGATAGTAGAACATCATTATTTCTCGTGATGTACTTTTGTAAAACTGTTATTAATTAGCAAACGTAAGCACACTCTTATCGTTACTGACACAACATTATTATAAATTCGAGCGCTACCCCATATCATTAGTAGTAAAATGTTTTCGATAGTTTATATCGATTAATCTGACATTATTATAATGAAGTTAATTTTAAAACAATTTTATGTGTGTATCACATTTGTTTCACAGGTTTTCGCCAAGTGTTCGGATATACGCTGCCCCGCATCACGAAATCATAAAGTATCCTCAAAATCTAGAAAGAAAGTGTCTCTTAAACGGTTTCAACACGAAACTTCCCAACTCGCCATTAGAAACATACAATGTTCGCGTTATTATTTGGTATCATACTATACTCCATTCACGACTACTTCCAACTGTTATGAAAGCCTGCTAAAGTTCTACTTTCAGGGGATTCCTCCGCCTCACGCAAACAAAGTTGTGCCCACTACGGGCATTGATATCTTGCATGAGAACTAGTTCTTACTAGGCATTGCCAACACACCTGTTTTAATTTATTTTATTCAAAAAATGAAATATCGTAATTTATAGATAAAATAGAAGTAAAAATTAAATTGAACCAAAAATAAGAAACTGTTATTTGAAACACAATTTAAAAAACGCCGGCTCTTCGTGACATGTGGGGTAATTTTTTAAAGGTTTGATTCAAAACGTCTTAAGGTACCGGGAATCGACCGCAGCTGCAAACTGAACTCCAACAAGCTGTATGTTCGTTTTATTTTATTGGCAGCTCACGACTGGGGACACCCGAATTTCACGACAAGATTTCCGAACATGCTAGATTCCAATAACCTACGCACATATCAGCAGTTTTCCTATGCTTATTGGCCGCGAGTGTTTGTCAGAATACATTTTCTTGCTTGACGGGCCAATGCGAATTAAGTTACTCAGATACTGCGCGGCTGTGATTAGCGGGCATACACCCAAGACACGTAATACCTTGATCATCCAATCACGAAAAGGGGATCCGAGCTAAAGTGTTATGAAGTAACAACTGGTCGTGAAATCTTTTCGCGAAATTCGGGTGTCTCTAGTGACGATACCGCGGAATGTAGCCCGAGCAACGAATAATGTCTCTCATTTGTGACAGCCTTCTCTTGAGGAGTTGTTTCTTGCATGCTCCATAGAGCGTGTGTGTGTAGGTCACTACACACTGTTCGCGGTTGAAATGAGCAGTTTTCAAATCAATCTTTCAAACATTCACTGCCCCTACGTGCATATATTTAAACTGGCTCACTAACTGGCGTTCGCCCTGTAAAGTTGGTAACGACCGGGGGAAATTAGTTCCGTGATTTAATGTTGACTTAATAGTGTTAGGTAAACGTTAGCAAACACTGAAATGATTTATTTTGCTTTCTGATTTTTTATGCATGTGAGTGTAAGAAATTGAAAATTCGTAAAATACTCACTTTAATAATAATTTCAGTTTCACTTGACTGACGCATCCACAAAGTGATTAGGACCATGGCCGTATTAAGTACGTATGGCGGAAGAATACACAATGAGCATGTAAGTATATCTTAAGCAGGGTTTTCAAAAGTTCTCAGTTTACCACGAACAGCCTGTAAATCTACTTCCTATGCAGCGCGCCAGCTATAGAACGTTGAGACTGGAAAAGGTCTGTTTATCTCTTTTCTCCCCGCCCATGTGGTTTTTCACCCAGTTCATCAAACCCTTGGAGGATTATGAGTACTTATATATTCGGGGCTACGTTTATATGGGAATTTTTTTTGCCCTCGAAAGCAAAACTCACGCTTTTATAGTTTTACATTTCGCCGGGCATTATTGGAATGTAAGCAAATAAGTTACAATTACCTAGCATTTCAATTTGTAAGCTAAAGTTTTTCCCGTTTAATAAGCTCTCAAATGAGCACGATGGTTTGTATAACCTGTTACATCTGTTTCGAAACAGTGATTGGTACACAGTCAACGCGCGATTCCATTGGCCGACGGCCAGCCAATAATAAACGCTGCAGAGTACAGTAGGCCTGTTCCGGTGAAGCCAGGACCAATAGGACGATACTAAGTGGAAATACGAGAGACCAACGGAACTCCAGTTGCTGTAGTGGAGAATATAGGTAGCTCATATCAACCGCGTATTCGGTGCTTGTTAATTTAAAATTGCGTCATGTACGTGATATATAACCTGCGTAACAGGAAATCGTGAGTGGACCACTGACGGCGATGATGTGGCACAAAGTCATAAAGCTGGGGAGAGCTTATCAAGGTAATTGCATCAACCCTTATCGGGAAGTGGCCATATGTCCGTGGGGAGATAAACCCGTTGATTATTGGCAGCCCTTCACTCACAGGCTTCCAAACAAGGAACGTGTTTTAACACGTAAAATAGGTCAGGCAACTACGTACTTCGATGAAATTCCCCTTTTAACTTAACCCTCTGATTACTATGCCCGGGTGAACATCAGGCAACCTTTGTTTACACTATTCATAGCAAAGTGAGCACTTTTGAAAACTGTCTTATTTGGAATAATAGTCGATAAATATATTTCATATAAGCCTCACTCGTTAAATTGCATGTGCGGTGGAATATACATACCGTAATAAATACTTACATGGCAACGTTTATTTAAAAAGGTCGTTAAATGATAAAAATTGCTGAAAGGAAAAAAAGTAACTAGGGCCTCTAAAGTGCTCACTTTACCGTGAACAGACTATACGAATATTTTCCTGTACATAAAAAACTAAATGGGAGTGACTTAACGACAAGGCAGCAGCCAATGGAGAAAGGACGCCGGCTTGAGCATATACAGTATTGTGGATTTTAGTTTGAGGCAACATAAGAAAAAAAAAACAAGGATTTCGCAGGTCTCTACATATGGAACATTTTAACAGTTATTTCTAAATCCCACTTATTTTTCTTACATGACTAGTGTCACATATGTAACCGTAATCAAACATTATCTAATTATTTAATAATTTCCGTCCCATATGGGAAAATACAGGTATATTTGAAACCCTGTAAATTAAAAAAAAATATTCGTTAAGTAGTCGCCCATGTCATGTCTAGCTTTGATTTTTTTAATTTCTGGTCGTACTTTTTCATTAAGAAGATTTGTAAGAAAATTTGAAGATGGAGTGGATACTACCCCGTTTTCTAACCGTCACGTTTAACCCCCGCAAAAGCAAAAGCTAGATCGGCTCCTAGATCTTCAGGGTCCACCGTGAACTTTGCAAATTTGAAACCACCGTGCTGTCTGAAAAATTAAACGAAATTATACGAACTACTCACACACACACACACGCACGCACACACAGAGAGTTTCTACGGCGTCCGCGCCCTGTCCTTCTTTCACGATAAATTTGATCATGACGGTATCCCCATTAACAACTTTCGGTTCCCAGTGCACTCGAGTGTACACGGACTTAGTTTTGGGGAATGCCCGGTAACCAGAAACATTCCCCGCCACCTTGCCTTCCAGTGCAAAAGGCTTAGTTCTTCTGTTGACCTCGTGGATGTCCGGTCCTTCACTCCATGGTTCGCCATCCTTAATCGCATTCCGGTGCCATCATCGGTTTATCCCTGTGTGAGACTAAGTCCTACCCAGGGATGTGTGTCGTCTTGGTCGGTGAATGAGAGAGGGTAGGAGGTGGGTGGACGTGAATTCTTGCGTGGCGTAACTCTCCCCTTTTCTAGTTCATCCAGTCATTTGGTCAGGTGCAGCCGGGAAGGGGGGGGGGGAGGGGTGGGCTGGCGACCCCTTTTATATCTCCCTCCCCCCGCTGGAGGGAGATATATCTCCTAAGGCTGGTTTCCCTCAAGGGGTACACTGTCTGGTCATAATCGGAATGGCGTGAGCTTGTTTTAGGATGCCGGCCGGAAAGAAGGACTAGTACCGGACCACAGCGTACCCCATGAAGAGCTTGCTGTAGTCAAAGGTACGCCTCCCGTATGTCCAACAGCTTGCACGGGCGTCTCTGATACGCTGTTCCAAGTCGTTGATGCCATTAACCGGCGTAGCACACACCAAACTTTTCACGTGTCCCCACAGCTAATAGTCCAGTGCATTGAGGTCAGGAGACCGCGCAGGCCAAAGCACTTGACCGCGACAACGCAGTAAGTGACGGTAGTTAAAGACGGTTCACGGTAAAATGAGCACTTTTGTAATCAACCTTACAACTAAGTTATTGCCCCTGCCTGCATATATTTTAACGGGCGCACTGAGTGACGTGCACTCATTGAAGTTGGTAACGATAGATACAAAATAGTTCCATAGCTTAACGTTGAATAAAAAATGTTAGGTAACCATTTGCGATAACTTAAATGATTCATTTCGCTTTTTTTTTTTTCATCGAAGTGTAAAAATTACCATATTTGTAAAATATTTTCTTATCATTTCACAGTTTCACCTGACCTACGAGTGAATAAAGGGATGAGGCCCATTACAATGTCAATTTTACATAAGGCGGAGGAATACACAACATGCATACAAGTAGATCTTAAGCAGGACTTTAGGAAGTGCTAATTTTACCATGAACAGCCTATATAAATGTTACCACAATGTGAAGCGCCTGTAACTCAGTAACAACGCTTTGTAGGGCTTATGTTCATAGGGCCAGTTTTGCTTGCTTTGATCCCATGAATCACCTCCCGAAATTCGTTACAATAGTTTAGATGCATCCTGTCAGGCGTGGTTTTGCCCAATAGTAAGGCGTTAGGTGAGAACAGAGGCCATTAAAACTGAGTGTTCCCGGCAGTGGTCAACACAGATGACTCGTTTCTGGATGGTCTGTAACACTTTGAGTGCGATACAGATTTGCAGATATTCAAGGCGATTTTTTTATAACCTACCTTAAGATTAAGAGGACAGTCGGAGGTCCAGGGTAGGGATGGGACCTAAGGGCGTCTCAGGGCTGAGCCCCTTACGCCTGGACATGCAGGGAAGTTTCTAACTACGAGGGCACATGCTAGCGGTTCTCCTGGGATTGGGCAAACTTGACCGCGACTGGGATCAAGTTTACCTCTCATGCTAACTCTGAACTACAAGGAGAGGGGTGGGACCGGCATAGGCACCGTAAAAAACCCTCGATAGAAAATAATTGCAAGAGTGCGTGCATTTTATAAAGTAGAAAAAGGTTTATACTGAACAGACGATGGGAAAGGATATTCTTTATTGAAAAGGTGTTTGAAACACTATAAGAGAAAGATTGGTTGGGGGGGGGGGGGGCTATCTTTTATTTTTGCTGGTCACGGTGGATTTAGCTTGTAACCAGGGAGGTGAGAGGTACCAGCCCCCCTGGTGGAGGGGAAGATGCGCTATTGAACATCACCCCTCCCGTGCCACTAGTCGACACCTGAAACAAAAAAAAAAAGTATTCAAGGCGGCAGAAGTAATTCGTAGAGACCTGCAAAATATTCGCGTTAGTATTTCAGGATGTCGTAAACTTAAATCACGTGTACCTTTGGAGTTGGTTTGTCATTGGACCATACTTGACTTGACACGCCGTGGGTAGTTCTGCGCCAATAAATGAACACTTGCCAATTGTGTTCCTGAATCACGCGCAGTTCTGTCAGGAGGGGAGTGGCATCACGTTTAGTCAGCAGCCAATGAGGAAACGACGGCGGCTCGAGTATAAACAGTACTGTGGAGTTTAGCCTGATGCCAAATAATAACGCGAATTCTGCGGGGTCTCTGCTTACCAGTAGGACCACCTGATTTTCGCGAGAAGATTCCACAATTGGTTTTTACTCCTAAAAAACGTTAGTTCAAAACCAATATCGCGATTGGATGATTTTAACTCGCACGCGTGTTAGGTGTCTGCCAGCCAATCACGGACGTCCACTGTCGGGGTAACTTAGTTCTGATTGGCCCAGTAAGGCAGAAAATCACACAGATACGCGGCCAATACACAGAGGAGAGGTGCATGCTTGCGTGTAAGAAGTTGAAGTGCATTAATATTTTCACGAAAGACGGGTGGTACTTGTAAGAGGTTTCTCCGAAACCAAAACGTGTACTTTTCGCTGGCAGACACATAGAGACCCGTGATAGCCTAGTTAAAAATCATCCACTCACAAAAATGGGACTGAAATAAAGTGTTTTGAAATACAACTAATCGCGGAATATTTTAGGCGAAAAATACTTGAGTCTCAGCTATTTTCCCACTGATAGAGACCAGAAAAATTCGTGATTTCAATGACCTGCAGCCAATATTCTACAGTTTTATGAACAAATAGGCCGATATCGACTGCCCATTGGTCCTCTGCTGTCACAGTGCAAGTCGCCGATTGGGCCAACGTTCTCCTGGAGGTGCCAAAACCGCGTGGACCAATAGCTAGAGACCTGAAAAATTCGCTAGTTCAATGACCTGCAGGCTATACTGTACAGTCTTATGTACACACATGCCGATATCAACTGTGCATTGGTTGTCTGCTGTCACAGTGGAGGACGACGATTGGGCCAGCGTTCTCCAGGAGGTGTCGAACACCGTGTGGACCAATGGCTGAAGTGTTTTTAACACGTGTGTTTTGAATTCTAGCTCGTCCCGTAATGAATCTGCGATTTTTCCAGGTCTCTATATATACGAGAGCGATTAGAACGCTCGCCTCCCAACAAGGCGACCCGGGTTCAATACCCGGCCGGGTCACCGGATTTTCGCAAGTGGGAATCGCGCCGAATGATAATGCTGGTCGGCAGGTTTTCTCGGGGATCTCCCATTTACTCTTGCTTGCAATCCGATGATACTCCACACTCACCATGCATCACCCCCATCGGCTCTCGAGACCTCGATGTTACGAGCCGCCCAAATCTTTACACTCACTCTCTACTCGAGTGGGCCTATAAGAATAAAGTTACCTCGACGTTGGATGTCCGTGATTGGCTGACTGACACCTAAGACGTGTGGGAGTTAAAATCATCCAACGCGGAGAACAGATCGCCTTAGTTATAAGAAGAGTGCGTGAAGAGATTTGGGCTGGTCTTGACTGCGAGGTTTTGAGAGCCGATGAGGATGATGCAAGGTAAGTATGGAGCAGCGTCGAAATGAGTGGGCTGGGGAAACGGGAGATCCACGAGAAAACCCTTCGGGCATCGTCAGACAAGATTCCCGCCTGCGAAAATCCGGAGTGGACCGGCCGGGGATTCGACCCGGTTCACCTCGGTGGGAGGCGAGCAGTCTAACCTCTCAGCCACCGTGGCTCCCTAGATATGTGTTGTAGAGACCTGCGAAATCCACGTTATTATTTGGGGACGGACTGAACTCCACGGCGCTGTATGTTTTTTTTCCACGCAAGTTGCAGAATAGCGCGAGCCAGCGTGGCGAATTGACTGCAGAGACCTCGTCTCGCTTGGTGTTGCTATTGATTACACCGCGAGCAGGATTGAGTCACTCCTCCCCCCCCCCCCCCCCCCCAACCCTCCTCATTTGGAGTCCTGTCGCTAGGCGACGGCCCGCCATTGCTTGCTCGGGGGACGACGAAGGGGTGTTGTTTGGGTTGCGGCGTGCCCGGGGGCAAACGCTACGCTGTTAAAATCTCGTCCCTAGAGTTGATGGAAAATCGCGAAATGTTTTTGAGCCAACATATATCCGATAACTAGGGACATGCAAAATTCGCGTTATTATTTGGCATCATGCTAAACTCCACAGTACTGTTTATACTCGAGCCGCCGTCGTTTCTTCATTGGCTGCTGACTAAAAGTGATGCCACTCCCCTCCTGACAAAACTGCACGTGATTCAGGAACACAATTGGCAGGTGTTCATTTATTGGCGCAGAACTACCCACGGCGTGTCAAGTCAAGTATGGTCCAATGGCAAGGCAACTGCAAGGTACATATGATTTAAGTTTAAGGTGTCCCGAAATAATAACGCGAATTTTGCAGATCTCTACCGATAACACTATAGCTAGAGCCACGAGCATTTCGCGAATTCATTAGGAGGTGAGGTAGACTCCAAACACTTGTTATTTTCGCCTACTGTTGTGATTGGACGACAGTTCTTTATACACGCCCCGTTTAACTGTGAGCCAGTAATAAGCAGCGAGCAATAGTGTGAGTGAGTGTTTGACAGTCCTGTACAGAGGCCTCACTTGATCACAGTAACCAATAAGCAAACGATAATATCTAGAGTGTATAGAGGGTTGTCCAGCCTAGCCTGCTACCAACTCTGCCCGCGAAATACTCGTGGATCTAACTATTGGTAGGGATAGGAAAAATTTGCGCGTTCAATGACGTGTGTATACTAGAGCCTCAGATGTTTGTTCATTGGCTACTGTCTCATAGAGTAGCCAGTGTTACTTCACGCCTGGCAGTATGGCACTCGCTACTCGTTTCCTTGCAAGTCTGCTATTGGCTCAGAGTCGTCCAGGGCGTGTCTAATAAACTGCGATCCAATTGCAAAGTCAACTTCAGTGTTCATGTGTTTGACGTCCATCTTGTCCTGAAATAAACTCGCGAAATGTTCCTATCCCTAACTATTGGCTATAGTGTTTTCGGAGATATGTCTATAGTCTATAGCTAGAAACCTGAAGAATTCACGGATTCATTTTGAGTCAAAGCTGGAATCCAAAAACTCGCCGGTTCGCGTTATTATTGCAATTGGTTCACGCGTTAGATATCACATCCTGAACAACCCTGAATCAATAAAAAAAAACACGCAACAAAACACATGCCCAACCATCGCCATCCGCTGCCACAGCAAGTAATCAATGATTAGTTTTATCTGATTTATTGTACCCAAGACTGTGCCGTTTAGCCTACAGGTCATTCCACCCGCGAATTTTTCCTGTCTCTATCTATAGCTGGTTTATCGTTTAATGATTGGATGACCAAGATTTTGACTCGGCTAAGTTCTCTGCAGGCCAATCACAAACGTTCTACTTTTAGATTATCAGAATCCTCACTGGCCCAGTTAAACGTAATTGCAGCTTCACACACGCAAGACGGCCAATAAGAAAATAAAACTGTCGGACATGTGTACAGCACGTTGAATCCTAGCAAACGACCAACTCTCCCCGCGATAAACCATCATCTCTAATCATCCCGTAGTTTACGGAAAAGTTGCGATAAGTATAATCCATTCGAGGTTGCTTCACACTCTTCTGAAGCCCTGTTACAAGTTCTACTTTCAGGATATCCCTCCGCACCACGCAAACCAAGCTTGACTAAGTCTGCAGAATTGCCCGAGGTGACAACGCGCCGCATTCGTGAGCACTCAGTTGTAATAATATTTTGCATGAGAACTATTTCTTTGCTGGGCACTACCAACACAGATTTTTCTCACTTTTTTTAAAATTTGTGTTTATTATAAATTAAATGTTATAATTAGAGATGGTGGTATATCGCAGGGAAAGTTGATCGTTTGCTATCATTCAACGTACTCTGCTGTACATATTTCCGACAGTATTCATTTCTAATTGGCCGTCATGCATGTATGAAGCTACAATTCCATTTAACTGGGCCAGTGAGGATCCTGATAATCTAAAAGCAGAAGGTTTGTGATTGGCCTGCAGAGAACTTAGCCGAGTCAAAATCTTGGCCATCCAATCAATAAAGGATAAACCAGCTGTAGTGTTATCAAGGCTATGATAGCTGAAGAAAGTATCGCTATTCTGCATCATCCCTGATTATAATGTGTGAATGAAATATATGTAAAACTTCAGTTTAGCGAAGAGTGAAATACTCCTATGTAAACAGAGGTATGTAGGATAGTCACGGTAAAATAAGCACTTTTGAAAGCCTGCTTAAGATCTACTTCTATGCACGTAGTGTATTCTTCCGCTTTATGTAAAATTAACATTTTCATGGGTCTCATCACTTTATTCATGCGTCGGTCAAGTGAAACAATGAAATTTTTAGAAAAGTAAATATCTAACAAATCTGCTCGTTTTTGCACTTAGGTGCATTAAACAACACAGAGAGTGAAATAAATTATTCAAGTTTTCAGAAATGGTTGCCTTACACTTCTTACTCGACATTAAGACACGGAACTACTTCCCATCCATCGTTGCCAACTTTACTGGACGCATGTCACTCACTGCATCCGTTAAAACGTATTATGCAGGTAGGAGCGGTGACATTTTATAAGGTTGGTTTCGGAAGTGCTCACTTTATCGTGAACAGCATTTAAAAAGGTTGATACATTACATGTTTAGGAAATCACTTAATACGTAATACAATATGGGGTGATTTTTCAAAGGTTTGTTTCGAAACGTGCGAATAAGCCGCGAACCAACTATAAAAAAAAATTGCTCCAGAACTCTGCGTAAAGTCACGAAGACGTTACTTTCTCAACCACGGACTTACCGTAAGAAGTCGTATAACTTAACGTGGATTCACGTAACACCTCCGTGAAGTTGCTATAGTCTATTCACGGTTTCTTCACACTTTTTTAATGAAACCTTTGAAAAATCACCCCACGTATTACGTCTTTGATTGTTTCTTAAGTATGTCATTTATCACAAGCGTTTTATATTTCTGCAATTGAACATTTTTTAGGTGTATTTTACCTATGAATTATAATAATTAATTCATGATTAATATTAGTAAAAATACAGTAGTAAGAAATAATTCTTATGTAAAATATATTTAAAGTGAGGGGCGTGGGTACACGAATGCGATGCGTAGGGATAGGAAAATTTCGCGAGTTCAATGACCTGCAGGCTAGACTCCTCAGTCCTCTGCATACTGGAGCCTCATCTGTGTATTCATTGGCTGCTACCCCGCACCTCGCAGTTATGGGTAGAGGCGAGGTAGACTACAAACAAGTGTTCTTTTCTCCTACTGTTGTGATTGGACGACAGTCCTTTAGACATGCCCTATTTAACTGTGAACCAGTAATAAGCAGGAATCAGTAGTGTGAGTGAGTGTTTAACAGTCCTGTACAGAGGCAAATGATAATGTCTCTAGTGTATAGAGGACTGCCCAGCCTCCCTTGCTGCCAACTCAATCCGCGAAATACTCGTGGCTCTAGTTATGGGATTTGAGGTGTTTATTTACATGTCCGATATTGGCTCAGAGGAGTGCAGGGCGGGTCTAATAAACTGTGATCCAATTGCGAAGGTGACTTCACTATATATGAGTTTGACGTCTATCTTGCCCCGAAATGAATTCGCGAAATTTTCCTATACCTATCGAGGCGTGGTTCCTTTGGTGTATATTTCTACATTTAGTTCAGTGTTGTTTGCATGACGCTGAGGAATGGCCTGCAAGTAAAGTGAAGAGTGAAGAGATTTGGGCGGGCTCTTAACTTCGAGGTCTTGAGAGCCGATGAGGGCGATAGAAATGGAATACGGAGCGGCGCCGGAAATGAGGGGGCGGGGGAAACGGGAGATCCCCGAGAAAACCCACCGACCGACGGCATCGTCCGGTACGATTCCCACTTGCGGAAATCCGGTGACCCGGTTCCCGTTGGTGGGAGGCGAGCGTGCTAACCGCTCAGCCACCGTGGCCCCGGCCTGAAAGTAGAACCTTGGCAGGCCTTCAGAAAAGTTGGAAGTAACCCTGAACGGATGATATTAACAACTAGCAGCCCGCCATCGCTTCGCCCAGGTTTTACAGATTATCCGTGACTACCCGTGACTGGCCGCGACTACATGCGACTAACCGTGACTATCTGAGACTACCCGTGACTACCTGCGACTACTTGCGAATTTATAATATTTTAGATACACTTGGTTTTACTCTACCCACTGGGCCACTACATCCTAACTTGAATCGCTCTAGCCACTGGGCCACTGCGGCCCCATTTGACGAATCTCTATCTACTAAGTAACTACTGCCCAAGTGGAATAGCTCTAACCACTGGGCCACTACGGCTCATGGGGAGGAAAGGAGGACAACCTATAGACAAAAAATGAAGGAGAAATGGTGGAGCTATTTTTTTCAAAAATGCTTTTTTATACAGTAATCGTGATGTACATCCCTGATAACCATCATATCTTTGGAACCGTTTGAGATATCACGATGAAACAAAGTCTAAGTTAGTCCGGGGGGGGGGGGGTTATTATCCATAAACTGTGTAAATTTCATGTCAATACGTTCAGTGGTTTTGAATTGAAATCCAGTCTTACAGACAGATAGACATAAAAAAAATTTTTACATTAGATATGGCTTAGTAGTCTAATCGATTATCCTATATGAAAAAAATAATTACAAGTGGGAAATTCGAAAATCTCAGTCAAGACACTTCTATTTTATTTATTTGTATAGATACGCCCGCGTAAACATCTGCGTGCATACATACGGACATTTTCAACGGTGTAGATCCCTGGATAGTCGAAGTGAGTAGGTGGACTCTGTTGTTATTGCAACGGTAACTCGCTGAAGCCCCGCCCGACGCCGTCAGTTCATTTTTCCCGAACAAACAGCGTCAAAACAAAAGCCGCGTTCGAATCCGCCTTGCGTTGTATTTTATCGGGAGGAAATTTACCAAACAAATTTTGCCGAGTAGGAGAAACGCGTCGAATTTTCAAATACTTCCACAGAGGCGTTTACGAATTGATTCGCCGCTGTTTACGTGGAATCCAGAGCAACACAACCACCGAAATGTTTCTCATTTTATTTTTTTTTGAAGGAAGTTGTTGTTGGTGGAACTGATCTGGTAATAACGTGTTGTATTCGTATTATGAAGTTCTTAATGTGCGGTTTTCTAAGCAGGAGTAGGAAAATAAAACAATTTTATAATTTTCCGAGTGAAAGTCACTTTCCTCATCAGAGTAATGCACGTCTGATTACAACAGCGTGAAATAAACGGAAGGAAATCCGGCCCTCTTTATACTAACTTTTTGATCCCCTTTACACCCCCTTTTTTATTTTTCCGGATTAATAACGAGAATGGCTTGCACCCATTTTTCTCATGTAGCATTTTTTAAATTTTAATGCGTGATTTTATATTATCGAACTTTAGTTCTCTCGAAAGGGTTTTTGCGGTGTCTGCGCCAACTTTTCTTTCTCTATTCTTATGCCCGGTTGCACCAACATCTTTCTCGATCCGAGATCGAATGATCCTAGTTCCGAACCAGGATCCAGTTTGATCTTGGTTCCAATGTAAAAGTGTTGCATCAACGAAATTTCATGATTCTGATTCTCCGATTCGTCGATCTTGGTTCCAAAATGAGAGCTCAAGATTAAGTATGAGACAAATTTTACTATTGGTTTGTAATATACATGACGTCATGGAAGCAGGCGTATTTTTCGCTGTAGATAGAACTAGAAGTGCGATGTTTGATCTGTTTTAAGGGAATTATTACTGTACGAATTTTACTGAATAATATTCAAGTGAGTATAATGTTGTTTTAATATCCCAATAAAACAATCGAACGTATTTTCAAACTACATTTGTCGTCGATGGCTGCTAATCTCGGATCGAGATTTCGAACAGTCAATCTCGGCGATTCGAATTGAACTTCATCTCGATCTCCAGTCCAGCTCTGAACTCGAATGGTGCAACAGTTTTCTGTGTTGATCTTAGATCCGATCCCGGATCGAGTTTAGAACCACGATGGTGCAACCGGGCATTAGTGGAGTGAAGAGATCTGGGCGGCTTTAATTAACATCGAGGTCTTGAGAGCCGATGAGGGTGAAATGAGATGAGAATGGAGTGGCACCGGAATGCAAGGACGGGGAGATCGGCTACAAATCCCGTCGACCAGCGGCGTCGTTCGACACGATTCCAACGTGCGAATAAACCCCGCCGGGAATCGAACCAGGTTCGCTAAGGTGAGATACTAGTGGTCTAACCACTACACTACCGCGGCCCCTATTCCTCCACTCTTGGTTACAGCTATAGGCTGTTCACGGTGAAATTAGCACTTTTGAAAGCCCTGCTTAAGATCTACTTGTATGCACGTTGTGTGTTATTTCGCCTTATGTAAAATTAACATTGACATGGGCCTCATCATTTTGTCCATACGTTGGTCCAGTGAAACTGTAAAATCATAAGAGAAGTAAATATTTTAAAAATTTGCTAATTTTTACACTTTGACGCATTAAAAAAACAGAAAGCTATGTAAATAATTTAATTTATCACAAATGGTTACCCAACAATTTTTATTCGGCGTTAAGATATGGAACTACTTTCTCCTTCATCGTTGCCAACTTTACTGGGCGCATGTCACTCAGTGCGCCCGTTAAAATATATGGAAGTAGGAGCAGTGATTTTTTTCTAAGGTTTATTTCAAAAGTGCTTACTTTAACGTGAACAGCCTTTATATCTGTTGGAACCAATCGCGGCCAGGGCTGATCAAAACCTCTCTACCGAGATGCATTCCCCCTTGCATGGATTTCCCTTTCTCGTAGCCATATGGGGCTCAGTCCTGAGACACTTAGCACTTATAATTAAGGTGGCTTAGGAGAAAAATGCATTAGGCATCTGGTAAACTTCAACGATTGCCGATACGTTGCAAGGAGATAAATCTCTGAAGCGGCTCAGCCCAAGCAACCTAGGATATGCATGTGATGAATTTTACCTGATGATAATTATGTCTTCCCCGCATCATCCACGGTAAACGACGCTCCGGATTCAAATCCCGGGCGGAATGGAGAGGAGACATTTTGGGCCTCTCTTAACATCAAAGTCTTGAGAGCCGATTAGGGTGAAGCGAGACGAGTACGGAGCAGCGTCGGAATGCAAGAGCGGGAGAAACGGGAGATGCCCATGAGAATACCAGCGGCATCGTCTGGCAACATTCCCACTTGCGAAAAATCAGGGGACAAACCCCGCCTGGAATCGGTTCGCCTTGGAAGGAGGCGAGCAGTCTAACCACTTTTATAAGGCAGCGTGCTTCGTGTACTCGTCCAGTGTTTCTGTCCAGTGTTGGTTCCCTGTCATTGTTCCCTCCGATCCCTTCATTGCCCTCTTCTAACTACAACTTTATTTAAGTAATTGATACATTAACGTCATTAGCCATATTCTTCCCCTTTATTTTAGGATAGGTATTTTTAGTTAGTTTTTATTTGTGTGAAAGGTTTTTTGAGTGTTGCTTTGTTGTCCTTTTTGGGGTTTCGTTTCATTTCCCCATTTACTTATAATGTTCCATTTTGTGTTACAATAATTCCTGATGTTAAGTAGTCCTTTTCTTCAGTTACAAAAGAAGAGCCTCTTATTTTGGCTCGGCTCTCAAGACCTCGCTGTTAAGAGCCGCCCAAATCTCTTCACTGATCACTAGGGACAGGTGCTTTTCGCGAAAATATTTATGGCCATGCTAGACTTCAATATCCTACGTCCGCAACCACCATTTACTTAGGTTATCGGCCGCGTGTCTACGTGAGAAGACATATTCATATTTGACTGTGGCCAATCGTAATAAAGTACTCCGATACTGAACGTCCATGATTCGCCGACAGACACTTGAGGCACGGGAACATTTTAAATCATCCAACCACGAAAGTGCATATGAACTAAAGTGTTTTGGAGTAGAACTGGTCTTGAAATCTTTTCGCGAAGAACACTTGTCCCTAGTGATCACTCACTCGCTGTAATTTTGGCTTGTGTGTTACATAGACTAAAGATGAGATAGGCCACTTATTCGTCTTCTGCGCATGTACCCAACATTGACCTACCCCAATACTACACAACTGACAGAGTCACATGGTCAACAGTGATGAATGCGTTTGTTTACATCTTAATTTTTTAATCACAAGCTCTATTATATTAATAAAATACTTTTACCAGTTCGAATGTAATAAAAAAACATTAAAAAATGGTAAGAGGAAGTATAAAAACATCTCAAAAGCACTTGTTAACTAAACAGTGTCCTAACCTCAAACTCAATCCACGCAATTAAATGTTGGGACACGGAGATTGGTTGTGCGCAGCCAGCGAGATCGGTCTACCTCATCTTTAGTCTATGGTGTGTTGTGGTTTGTTATGATTGTGTTGTTATGGTTGTTGCTGTGAATGAGCTGAGGAGATGTGACGTGGTGTGTGTGTGCAGGGACGCGGGGCAGCGGGACGGCAGCTCGTGCTAGGGCATGGTGGGCGGCGCCCCGCTGCGCCACGGCTGCGACGACGCGTGGTCGTGGAACAGGCGGGATCGCAGCCACGAGGTGCGCCTGTACGGGCCTGGGCTGCGGGTCGCCTACTTCCACCCCAACTGGAGCTCCGGGACTGCAGGCGTACGAGGTACCCGCGCCCTCAACCACGGCCGCCACTACTGGGAGGTGCGTGTGTCGCAGCGCGTCTTCGGAACGTCCATGATGTTTGGCGTGGCGACGAGGCGCGCTCGGCTCCACGTCGACGCCTTCACCAACCTGCTGGGCGAGGACGACCACGGCTGGGGGCTGTCCCACAAGGGACTCCTCTGGCACGCCGGCCGCTGGACCCACTACGCCAAGCCCTTCCGCGAGAACCAGGCCACGACGGTCGGCGTCCTTTTTGACGGCGTCGCCGGGACCCTCACCTACTACAAGGACGGAGTGTGTCTGGGCGTCGCCTTCCACGGGCTGGACCGCGTGCGCGAGCCGCTCTACCCCGCCGTCTGCTCCACCGCCGCCAAGACGGAGATGACGCTCGCCAACACCCGGAGGGACTTTGTCAACCTCCAGGACCGCTGTCGCGTGGTCATCCTGCGCGCGGTGCGGTCTCGAGGGCGTCTCGACCAGCTGAGCCTGCCCGCGCGCATAAGGGCGTACCTGGGGGAGCCACTCGTCGACGCCGTGCAGCCCTTCCAGCCCGTCAACAAATACATCGTCAACTCCATGTGAGGCCGCGCAAATCCTGCCCCATCCCTTCTGAAACCTACACGAGGTACCGCAATCACTAGCGACACCCACATTTCACGAAGAGATTTCATAACTAGAGATCTGAAAAACTCTCGAGTTCAATGACCTGCAGGCTAGACTCTACAGTCATTTGTACAAATATGCCGATATTAACTACACTTTGGCTGTCTGCTGTCACAATGGAAAGTCACTATTGGGCAAGCGTTCTCCAGGAGGTGTCATACACCGCGTGGACCAATGGCTAATGTTATATAAACGCACGTATTTTAAATTCTAGCTCGTCCTGAAATGAATCTGCGAATTCTTCAGGTCTCTAGTTATCCTCTATAGACATATCTCCGACAACACTATAGTCTATAGTGTTATCGGATATATGTTGCCTGTAAAACATTTCGCGATTTTCCGTCATCCCTAGGGATGGTATTTTAACAGCGTTGCCTAATTCTGATTTGCCATACACGTAAGAAAATGTCTCCTTACAGAGACACGCGTCCAATCAGCAAAAGAAACCTACTGGTACTCCCGTAGTGTACTGACACCTAGCATGTGCGGAAATATTTTCGCGAAATTCGGGTGTTCATACAGTTACCATCTTCTGTGCGTGTCACCAACATTAGGTCACTCTTTGTCGGCAATACCGATGAAATCACGTGTTTGAACATTCTCACGAATTGTCTGCGATAAAGTGTGGATTCACATTTCTCGCTATTTCTCATGGCTAGGGCCACCTGTTTTTTTTTGCGGAAGAGATGAATGCTCAATCTAGACTTCAACTTCTTGCGTGCAAGCTTGCGAATTTCCTTTGGCTATCAGCTGCCTCTGCCAGAAGACATTTTCTATTCGACTGGACCAATCAGAATAAAGGTACCCGAACACTTTACATCCATGATTGGTAGGCAGGCACTTAAAACGCGTGCGAGTTAAAAACCATCCAACCGCGGTAATGGTTCTGAACTAACGTGTTTTGGAGTACATCTAGTTTCGGAATCTTTTCGTGAAAAGCAGTTGGCCCTACTTATGATACATTCACATTGTCCAATAGTAACCATGCGCTGCTGGTTTTATGGACATTTTTTTTTGTCCCGTACACTGCAAGTAAATACCCTCCTTAATTTCCATGAATAAATGTAATATAAATGTCTCCTACGAGTCCTTGTTTGCGGTGTTAAGTATTTTATTTCAGTTACCCGGCACATATATGCTAGTATGAAAACATAATTATTCTATATATCTAAATTAGTTTTCATTACGTTGAAACTCGGTCAGAGGTAATAAAGTTTCTCAAGAGAAACTTGTATTAACGAAAATAATTGTGCTAGTTCAAACCACATGGTTTTAACTGTCCTACTGACAAAGTAGCTATTCGGTGTTGGGACAACTGAACCGGTAACTGAGTAGTTCAGCGTATACATTTTACCCTTTATCCCCCCCTCGATTCAGAACGTGCGTCCATTATCTACATCCTCACGAAAACTGAAAATAATGCTCCTAAATGTCACAGCTATTTCTCATACAAAAAATCAACACATTCCATGTTCTTTTCATTGAAATGTTTAATGTACGAACATACATTACCATGCCACCACATGTACATAGGAGATTGATACTTAAGAGAATATTTGTCTTTCCGTATGACGTAGGATAAACATTAAGAACATTAATTTAGGCTATGAGAAATTTAAAATAATCTTAACTGTCATGTCAAATGTAAATGTAAGCTTGTAGACAGTAAATGTTTTGTTTAACAAAATAAATAGGACTGCCATGGCTAATGGCTACAGACCTGAAAAATTCGTGAGTTCAACGACATTTAGGTTAGACTCTAGAGTCTTATGTACAAATATACCGATATCAACTGCACATTGGTTGTCTGCTGTCACAGAGGAAGGCGACGATTGAACCAGCGTTCTCCAGGAGGTGTCAAACATCACGTGGACCAATGGAAATAGTTATATAAACACACGTGTTTTGAATTCTAGCTTGTTCCAAAATGAATCCGCAAATTCTTCAGGTCTCTACTAATGGCAGTTCTAGCAGTACCATGTTACCTGCAAATTAATTGACTTGCTACTTTGTGATATCAAACACTTTTGCTTTTATGCACTTGCTGTGATGAATTTATGCTATGTCATTTGTATGTTAAATTTTTATAAAGTTGTCTTTGTAGCTACGGCAGTTAATGTTAAAGTGGAACGCAAGAGTAACTGCTTCGTAGCTTTTGTGTTCCACTGACTGTTATCATCATCAAATACCCTATGTCCCAATGCCCAACATACTGTGCACATATTTAGGTAGTATAGTGATGTTTTAAAAACCATCTTTGGTAGCCATACCTCCCACATCATAGAAACTCCAAGAACTCGAATTTATTACTGGTTCCTTAAAACACTTCCCCTCTGATAGACTAATAAATATGTGGTACTGTTTTTCTTTGAGTTTCTTCACAATTTCTCAACGTGAGCAAAAGTTCACTGCAAAAAGACTTCCAAAAAAGTCCCATTTATGTTGTCTGACAAACACGGATTACCACGTTTCTTTTGTGTGCTCAATTTTTGGATGTAGAATGTAGAGACATGCGAAATTCGCGGTATTATTTGGCATCAGGCTAAACTTCGCACTACTCTATATACCTGAGCCGGCGTCATTTCTCCATTGGCTGCTTCATAGATGTGAAGCCACGCCCTTTCTGGCAACTCTGCGTGATTGGGGCATACAATTGTGAAGTGTTCGTTTATTGGCGCTGAGTTACCCAAAGTGTGTCAAATAAAGTACAGTCCAATGAAAAACTTATTGCAAAGGTACACGTGTTCAAAGTTCAGCGTGTCTCTGAATAATAACGCGAATTTTGCAGGTGTGTAAGAATAAGTGATGTCATCCTGCTTGTGGGAATGTAAACAAGTAAGCGTGTGGTTATTAGTACGATCTTGAGCCCCGGCAGGTGGAAATATTTTGGACGAGGATTCTCGTATTGCGGTCACTGCTGTGATTATTGTCAAGTTACACCTGATTCCTCCCAGGGGCCACGGTGGTGTGGTGGTTAGATCTCTCGCCTCCTGCCCAGACGAACCGTTGATTATCGGCGCGGTTGCTCTCGGATACTTGCACGTGGGAATCGTTCTGGACAACGCCGATGGTCGCGGGTTTTTCTCGGGGATGTCCCGTCTCCCCCAACCCTTGCTTTCCAGCGCTGCTCCATACTCACGTCACTTCGCACTCACCGGCTCTAAACACCTCGATGTTTAAGAACCGCCCAAGTCTCTCCACTCCACTGACGTGTCCTCCTATGTGTGTTATTCCATCACTGTTCCGCTCAGTATGAGCTCAGGTTACCCCATTCTTCTGGCCGGCTGGATCTGAAAACCTTGTAGGTAAGTTAGCCACGTCCACTGTAAACACTAGTTACTTTCATCCATGTCGACCCTGCCACAAAGGGCACACTCCTCACTGAAGTCTCACTGATGCAAACCCGTCTCTTCGTGGTTCCTGCAAAATTCTCCTTATTATTTAAGGACAGACTGAACTCCAACTTACTGTGCATTTAACCAACTTCAGCTATTGGCCAAGAATATGTTTGGCTCGCCTCGGAGAACTCTTGAGCCAATAATACAAGGTCAACTGGGGAGTGACCAATCTCTTTTGAGGAGATAAAGGAGATACGTGACGTTGATTACACTGCAGCGGCCAATGAAACCACGAACCGTGCACGCTTGTTTATAAGACAGCGGAGTCTATCATGGCACTGAAAGATAACGCGAATTTCGCAGGTCTCTAGTCATCACCTCTGATCTTACTTTAAAAATGCAAACCACAGAAGTTTGGCTACTTGGTGGTTACCCTGACGTGGGTGTGTCATACCGAGTAATACACAGGCAAATTAAAAAGTGTAAATACTTTCAACGCCAGCCCGTACATATCGGTTAGCAGCTTCCATAATGCCTGACGAGATATTTGTAGGAAATCCACCAAAGAGAACAACTACCTTGGCTACATATGTTGCGTATGAAATCCATGTAAAATGTGTATTTATTGTTTTGTGTAAATGTTAAACGATATCGTTTTTTCAAAGTTGTGTTGTATTGTATTTAATGTGAAGCGTTATATTGTGCAATACACCTGTTGTATTGTTTATCTGTATTCGTACTAGTTACACGAGTATGCATGTATCTTTTTTTATTGATCCCATATACATAGTTGTAGATGTACCTGTTCAACTAAAACATACCACTACTAGAAGTTAGTGAGTTTAGTGAAATTGCCACCACTCTCAAACATTACAGGTAGAAAACTATGAAGACCTGTAGTTCCAGTAAACAAGTTAATCATTACAAATTTTTTTTCCCCAAATTGAGATACGGGAAGTGGTGGGGCACTTGGTATAGCTCTCCCTTCCCCCTTTTTTTCCCGCCAACACTAGAAATGTCTTTAATTTCAAAATTCGCAAGGCACTTATAAAGATTTCACTGCTAAAAATAAATTCAACTAAAATAGATTGTAAAATAACTTTTTTTGGAAAAACACTGGCTCTCAAAATGCAAACTATATATATATAATTAAAGTCCACATGTAACATAAATCCATAAACTAAAAGGCATAGAAAATATATATGCTACACTGGTAGAAAGAAGCATATGCTAAAATAGGATATATTCTTCAGAATACACATGAAAAATAGCAGCTCCCAATTGGTAAATGCTAAATTTTTTAAGGACACATCTATAATTTCTACAATTCATATTTATAAAAATAATAATGTGTTTTCCACAGCTAACTTTTATTGGTCTGAACCGTGGTATCAACCTACAACAAGTACAGCCGAGGATAAGCGGAACTCTGCCACACTTATCCCTAGTCCCCTGCCCTGAATGTCGTGGATGAAAATACTGCATACAAAAAAAAATGGAGAGATCGGGTGTCTACAGACAGTCTCTACAAACGCGTGTGCAGGTATACATAGGCTTGTGAAGCAGGGACAGTAACAATTTTTGTACCACCTGTTCCAGTGTTCCAAATTATTTTTGATATTTATCTTCCAAAAAAATTCATGCCACAGCCCCACACATTGCAACCACCTTTTTTGTCAAAGCCAGTGCACCAAATATCGCTATTAAAATATTTAATGCCCAGAATGAAAAAAAAAAATTCTGTGTCTTATTTTTGTATAAAAGTGGAAAACTAGTCAGAGTGACATAAACTTTTATTTTTAATGACGCCCATTAATTTGCGACACAGGAACATTTCCCAACTTGACACAATTCCCTCCCTTAAATTGTGATGATAAAGCTTTCCAATAATTATCTTCAAAGAGAAATGTAAAAAAAAAAAAAAGATACTTAGTTGACATAGTATGTGTGATGTTGTAAGCTTACAGGGTTGTATTTGTTATACTAATTTGTGAGAACGTAAACGTTTGGGCAACAGCTGTTCTGCATCACTGTACAAACTGGAACTTGGTATTTAGTCACGGTTAAAACTGTTAGCATGAGACTGTAGGTGTGCTGTCAGGTGAAGCTAGCTTTTCTACAAGTGCAACTACTATGAATAAGAGATGTTGTGTCCTGCACTAACTGTGTGTTGTAATTTTAAGACATTAAGTGTAGATAAAGTTTCAATGTTGTGTTTGTAGCTAGTCAACAATTTTGACATGTCTAAATACTGCAGCATTACAATGAATACTGTTCAACGCTAATGATGAGCACACAAGATTTCCTGTCTCAGTCTTGGAAAGAACGTGGAGCTGTTCTAATGACAACTTATAATATTTTCATATTAATTTTTTTGGAAGGACATTTAATGATTTCCATTTGTAGTTCGGCTATACATAATTTAAAAATGTCCTGTTATAACACATAGTATCTTCACTGCAACCTATCGGCTAATTCAATGCGCAGTTACAAAGTTTGTGAATTCTCCATATTAACAAATTGTATTACGTAAGGAAACACTTGGATCAATATTATACAATATAATAACAATGTAATAAAACACTTCTATCCATGCTACACTATACAAATAACAGCTCAAATGCTTTCTTTTCCAGATTTTCCTCTAAAAAAAAATAAAACAAATGAAAAATTTAAAACGCTATCTCCTAGTTTGTAAAAATTGTTTTATTCATTTTCAGATTTTGATTATATATAAATAAGCTACTTAGATGCTGTCCTGGGAACTGTATTTTACATTCCACACTAGCTGGGCCTTTCAACAGATGGTTGGCCCACGATATGCTCGGAGCATAAACCAAGAGAAAATTATCCGCGCGTGGATCCAGCAATCACATTGTAATGCTGCAGCAAGTATAATAAACTGGACACAGTCCACGAGATGAAAATATTTTAGAAATGTTGAATGAAACTACTAATAAACTGTGTTGTGAATGGGAAGAAGCGGGGAAAAAAAAATTCCAGTTCGTCCATGATAACATGCAACGGTTGCGTATTAGTTGGTCACTAAATATTTTGACCCAGTTTGTTGGAAAATATTTCTAGACGCCCATCAAGTTTGCATTCTCGTGGCTGTTACTTCAGGAAGTACGTAATGTGAGGATCCATAAAGCCGTGGATTTCTTCATTTGTGCCATATCACTATACATAAATAAAGGTTTTCTGTTGTGTGAATTGTTTCGATGTTATCGTCACTCATTGGCCAGGCATGTGCAATAAGTAGTCTAAGTCAATAAAGATCGGCTTTGTTTCGTCTGCCGACTGTGTGTATTTTCATGTCCTTACCAGACTTCACATCCCGTGTATCCAGGAACAAGAGAGAAATACTTATAAAAACGTTGAAAATGGAAACTAATAACACTTTATCACAGCACCTGCGAAGAGCAGCTTTAATTATATTTGGATTTAAAGCTACACACTAAAGACTTAATGTATTCAGAGTGTATTAACTGATTTACAACCTGGGGTTGTCTGTTTACGAACAAACATATTCATACAACAACTAGATAAAGGCGTTAATTTAAGTTTTTAGCTGTTACAAAAGCACCTAAGCTACTGTTTTTCATATGGAACAGTTTTAACATTTGTGAATAAAACTTTCTTCAAAAAAAAAAAAAAACTTTCAGCTTTTGGAAACAGTAACACGGGACACATTTGCAGAATACGAACACTTTTATGTATTTTGATGTACACTTGTATCTTTAAAAACAAACACTATGCTATTATTTTACGCCCAAAACTTTGACACTGCGTCTCATAAATACATATTTACACTTTTCAAGAGACCAGGAAAATGTGTTGTAAAATGCAAGTAAATGTGAAAAAAGTACAACTCATGCTTTCAAAAAGTATACGAGTAAAAGAAAATCAACAAAAAAAATACAGGAAAGCATAGAACGAAAGGGGCTAGAAAATAGTTGTACCGTACTTACTAGCAATAAATCAAACATTTATCACAATTTCCATTACAGAGTAGTGAGGTACCTTCAGCGAGGCTCCAAGTTACATAAATGTTGGAATTAAATAAAAATAATTCAACAATTTGCCACCCACTCCCAAAACATTTACGCAAAATTATTCCATATCTCCTACAACACTTAGGTACTACCCAGTAACCATCTACACAAAACTCACCAATACATATTTACAACAATACGGTAAGTCTTGCTACATATACTCATCTTATCACAGACCAACCTACCTACTCCAAAAATATTTACCCACAGCTAAACCACTTCACTAAACTTGAAAGCTTTCGTCGGGAGATGCTTGGTTTTAAAAGGCACTGTATATAAATTTGGAATATATATGTTATTTCAATATGTCAAATTAGAGTTTTGTAAAGGTGTGACAACCACTGCGAAATAAATTCTGATGTGGCGTGTGATGCACACTGTGTCAATACAGCGATAAGACTACCTTGTCCAGCGATCTCCAGGTCTTACCACATGCGTAGTACAACTGCAATGTAGCTAGTTTGTAGTTAACTTGACTAAACATTTCTTTTTATCCTTCCACGCATTTCATTGTAAAATATTATTCGGACCTAAAAAAATATTTTTCCGCGGAGCAACCCCTTTGTCCATTTTTGCCTATTTTAGATTTCTCTGGAACAATTTGGGAAGTATTTAAGAATGTTCACAAGGTATCTTTGGCGTGTGAGAAAGGAGTTTCAAGATGTCTGTTTGTACAATGTGTATGCGAAATTAGCTTCGCTTTAGAAGAGTTTTGCGAGTTTAGGTTAGAATCCTTACAGAATATCTTTAATACTGAACCAATTGATAATCGGTTTGTAGATAATATTAAGAGAAATTCAAGGAGTTGTCAAATATTAAAATCGGTTAAACGGTTGGCGAGTTATGAGCGTTTGAAATTCATTGAGGTTTCCCGCCGGACACTCATAGTATAATTTTCCTTTTCTCTTGTCTCCATTTTGTAATAATGCGCAATTAGTATCGCATATTCCTATAAATTTGGGTGATGCTCTTTCGACTGCAATGTGTCTGAAGAGTGAGGTGTTAGCAGTTTCTGTGTTAGTTTAGCTTATCCCATTAGTAAAATTCAATTACGAATTATGGACATAAGATGTTTTATAAATTCCGTTCCGAACAGTTTGATACCAACATTGAGCTAGTTTGATGAAAAAAAGTTATTCGACCTACAAAATTTTTTCCGCAGGGGGACCCATTTGTTCATTTTCGACCATTTTATATTTCTCTGAAACAATTTGGGAAGTATTTAAAAATGTTCACAAGGTTCCTCTGCGTGTGAGAAAGGAGATTATTGTGGTGTTTTTGTATAAGGCGTACGATTTGCAACATTTCTTATATTTTGGACAAATTCTTTACGATTTCTCACTAAATCGGATCCATTTGATACCAAGACTGTAGATAACTTTAAAAGGAGTCCAACGAGGGGTCGATCATTAAAATCGGGTAATTGGTTCGCGAGAATACGAGATTCTGAATTTCATTGAGGTTTCACAAAATACACCCATAATTTAATTCTCCTTTTATATTGTCTCCATTTCGTCAGAATGCGCTATTAGTATCGCATATTCCTATAGATTTTAGGGGTGCACATTCGATTGAAATATGTCCGGTGAGTGTGGTATTAGAAGTTATGAGTTAGATAAGTTATTTCTGATAATCTCTGTTAAATTCTTAGCAATTTCTTATTTATTCGGTTCACATTAAACTTCAGTTAGGAGAGAATGCTAAGAGAATACAAAGCGTTTGTCGATTATTAAAATCACTTAACTGGTTCGCGAGATATGAGAGTTTGAATTTCATTGAGGTTTCCCGCCATACACTCATAACGTAATTTACCTAATCTCTTGTCTCAATTTTGTCATTAAGTGGAATTAATTTCCCACATTCATAGAGTTCTCGGAGGTCCTATTCCGATTTAAATGTATCTGGCGAGTGTGGTGTTATCAGTTTTTGAGTTAGCTATGTTTTTTTTTTTTTTTTTTTTTATAATTTCGGTCAAATTCTTAGCAATTTCTTACTTAATCGGATCCGATTGCACCTCAGTTTTTAGAGAATTTTAAGGGGAATCTAACAAGTTGTAAATCATTAAAATTGGTAAAATAGTTCGCGAGATATGAGATGTTGAAATCCATTCATTTATGTTTCCCAACGGACACTCATAAACCAATTTTACTTTTCTCTTGTCTCCATTTTTTTTCCCCCAGAATGTGCCATTATGATTGTACAGTCTTATAGATTTCGGGGGTGCTCTTCCCATTGAAATGAGTCTGTTTTGTGAAAGTGGTTGTTAGCATTTTCTGTGTTAGGAACGTTATTTCGGCTAACAGTAAAAAAAACAATGAATTATGGACGGTAAGAGATTTTAAGAAATTACTTTCCGAACTGTTTGATACCAATATATACTTAGTTTTGTGAAGAAGGAAAAAAAGTTGTTCAGGCCTACAAGAGGGACCTCTTCGTTAATTTTTGACAATTTTCGATTTCTCTGGAACAATCTGGAAAGTATTTAAAAAATGTTCACTAGGTACCTTCGTGTGCGAGAAAGGAGTTTTTCGGGGCGGAAAACTCACTCGCATCTTTGCACGTTAGCCGTGTATGACCTTTTTTTTCGTGTGTGGGTAGATATGTATGCATGTTGTTACATGTAGTATGTAATTTGACACACCTGTCCCTCTCGGTATTTATGGCCACGGATCCCCACGACCTGCAATGTTCATGCAGTGCGTTTTACAGGCTGGCCGCCTGTAGCATACCTGCAGGAATCGCGGTGATTACAGCAGTGTAAGCCGGCGGTTCCACGGGCTGCTGGCAGAACTACTTCACTAAAACAAGTTTCAGCTGTTGAAGAGGTTACATTACCTTCGAAATAGTTTCCGATCGCAGTTGTTTCTCCTTCAAAGTGAACAGTTTTCGCGAGTCGTTTGATCGACTTCTCTTCTCTGCTGCACTCCTATTGACTGCTTCCAAGTAAACAAACAATCAGTGTAATAAATATTGCTGAATCTGGCGGGAATTCCTGCACTTGTTGAATTAACTTAAGTTTAAGGTTGAATGTACTAATACCCAACTATTACGCCATTACAGTAAAAGTGTAGGTTTCGTAGCAATTAAAAAGATCAGTAGCGATAAATGTTGGAGGCTATTATAATTAAATATCATACATTTTAAGTTTCATGTTTGTTGAGGTTTGAATTGCCATAGATTTCATTCTGCTTCGGGGGTGTGTAACCGCGGAAACACGTTCTGCTTTTAAACTTGTTCAGGCATGGCTACCGAATGTATTTAGCTGAATGAGTTTAACAGTACTCGTGTAACCGCAGCCTAAGAGAGCCTTGGTGATTTAAATCACTCAAACACAATTAAGATTTTCATTCTTTTGATCAAAATATAAATTGTTGACATCAGGGGTGTAGCCAGAAATTTTTTCGGGGGGGGGGGGGGCTTATGAGTATTAGTCTATGGTAGCTAGTAGTAAATTGTTCACAAGTCACAGTGGAAGGATATAAAAGGAAAGGAGGATAGAAACTATTTATGCAAAGTCGCTTACATTTTTAGTAACTATATGTACTTGACTATCCCCCCCCCCTCTTTTATACAGAAAACAAAGTTTTGATGTATAAGATGTAATCATATGTGTGGTTAATAACAAATAAATACATATAACGATTGCCATTTTAATATAGGGTGTAAAAATGTGTGTCATGCGGGTGATAACAAGTATATAAATATAATTATTGACATTTAATAGTAGGGTTTAAAAAAAAAATGCGTGTCATTTCGAGGGGGAGGACTGCAGCCACCTCAGCCCCCCCCCCCCTTTTTTCCCTGGATACGCCCCTGTTGACAATCTAGCTGGGAAAAGGAGTGTAAGGGATGGAGGGAGGGGGTGTTAAAGAAAGCAATTAAATTTCTTCGATTTCCATACAGAACAATAAATAAAATTTTATAGAAATTTTTTTTTTATTGCAGCAGATAAAAGAAAGCTGCCAGGATGTTTGTGTTCGCTGTTCTGGATGTACATATAATCCATTTCACATCACCTCACCAACTGGTCTGATGGTTATTTCATGCACCTGTAACATACACGAACGGCATGCATTGCTCTTAGGTCACTTAATTGTTTCACTTTACTATTTTGTAAGACAAGTTTCAGGATATGTTAGTTCAACATGTAGTCATTGTACCTCTGCCCATCAAACATGTTCTGCAAGGCCCTCGAGTAAGCGAGTGAGTGAACATATCTGGGCGGCTCTTAACATCGAGGTCTTGAGAGCCGATGAGGGTGAAGTGAGTTGAGTATGGAGCAGTGCCGGAATGCAAGGACGGGAGATCCCAGAGGAAATCCGCCAATCAGCGTTATCGTCCGGCGCGATTCCCACATGCTCAAATCAGGGTGGGAGGCGAGCAGTCTAACCACTACACCACCGCGGCACCATAAATTATGTAAATGCTGCTTTCATAAACTACTATTTATTTTTTATATTTGAATCGAAAACCTAAAAAAATGAATTGATGAATTAATTTTACAAGAAAAAAAGCAGTTACATGTTTAGTGGAAGGGGTTAAAAAAAATATAGCTTTCTGGGGGTGTTACGTGCAGCAACAGGCATGCTAGCCTGATTGCCGTAGCACAAACATATTGGGAAGAAGTGGAGGGAACCCCTGGGCGCTTCTAAACAAACCCCGCCAGGCAGGCCGAGTGCGCCGTATATTACGGCTGGAAACACGGCGAACGAGATCTTTGTCGTCGTGACACTGCACCCAGGAAGACTTCCAGAGATGGGGGCGTGCCGTCCTCCGACATGCGTCTAGTCCTCAGCCTACGGCATCGTGGACAAGGTGAAGTCTGACCATAGTAAACCAGTCAGAGTGGCCATTTGTTATAAACAAGCAATTTAATAACGAATCACATTAATATGTAATACGATGTAATCAAGTAAGCTAAATGATAGCTCTTCCGATTTAACGAGTAACTAACAATTTGTAACGAGATGTAATTTGATAGTGATGATGTAAATACACAGACGAAACTGAATGTTTTTGAGTTCGCCACTGAGTACCCCAAAATGTACGTTTAAAATAAAGAATTTAGCCACATTAAAGTTAAAAGTTTTCAAAAACGTAATAGGTAGCAACTAGGAGAACTTGGCCAGTGATGGCGAGCTATCGGCTGTTCACGGTTAAATGTGCACTTTGGAAAGCCCTGCTTAAGATCTACTTGTGTGCACTTTGTGTATTCTTCCGCCTTATGTAAAATTAACACTTCCATGTGCCTCATCACTTTATTCATGCGTCGGCCAAACGAAACTGTGAAATTATTATAAAAGAAAAATATTTTACCAATTTTCTCATTTTTATACGTCGATGAATTTAAAAAAAAAAAAACATTAAACGAAACATACAATTTAAGTTCATACAAATTGTTACCTGACACTTTTTATTCGACGTTAAAATATGAAACTATTTTCCACCCATCGATAACAAGTTTACTGAGCGAATGTCAGACAGCGTGCCCGTTTAAATATATGCAGGCTGGGGGCAGTGACTTTTTCCTAAGGTTGATTTCCAAAGCGCTCACTTTATCGTGAACAGCCTTTACTTAGCTGCACCCTGGGCGGCGTGGAGAGTGTGTATACGACGGCCTCGGCGATGTCCTGGGGCTGCAGCATGGGCACCTTGGCGATCGCCTCCGCAGGCAGACTGCTGTGTGCCATCTCCGTGTCCACCATGCCCGGACTGATGCTCTGTAATATGGCGGACCACAGTTCCTTCAGTGAAGCTGGCACATGATTTCATTTATAACCTTGAGTCTATTTGCGGTGTATTCACACTTTTCCAATCAAACCTTTGAGAAAAAAAATAAACACCCCATGAAGACGTGCACGTTTGTTTCCTTAAACTTAAAGCACGTGTACTTTTGCAGTTGGCTTGCCATTGGACCATACTTGACTTAACATGCTCTGGGTAATCGTGCACCAATAAATGAACACTTGCCAATTGTGTGCCCGAATCATGTGCAGTTCTACCAGGAGGGGAGTGGCATCACGTTTAGTCAGCAGCCAATGAGGAAACGATGGTGGCTCGAGTATAAACAGTACTGTGTAGTTTAGCCTGATGCCAAATAATAACGCGAATTTAGAATGTCCCTAACCATTTGTTAAAGGCTTACATATTTGCCAGAATTGGTGTATTTGCAATAATTTCAATTCCTGAATCAATTACGCTACTGGTAATTGTGTCGTCATGTTTGCTTACATCGAATACAAATAATGTTCCTCTGGTTTTCAATGATTCAGGTTCTAGGATTGGTGAGCTGATTGGTTTTCAATTATTCAGGTTCTAGGATTGGTGAGCTGATTTTGTTATAATACATTTCCTGGAGCTTTGAGTACATATTATAGCAAATAAAGAATTCCCCATTTCCAAAGTTCACATTTAAATTGGTATAAGGATAAGCTTGACTGTTTAGATAGTTTAATATTTTTCATATCACAGTTATCGAATACTGATCTATCAGCTTTTAAATTGTTTTGTCGATTTGTTTGAAAACAAATGACAAATTGTGGTTTCTCAGATGAAAAACTTGATTTCACATTCCAAATGACTTTTTGTGATGTCGGTAGAGTTGGAAATGTCTCCAAAGCCCACGACCTGAATGCAATATCTAGATTCTTCCCTTTTTCGATATATTTTAAAAACTTTACATGTTCACGAGTGTTAATTTCAATATGTGGCATTAGCCATTCGACACTGTTTAATCGTCATTAGCAAGGCCGTATATAGCATTTAAATGTGTGTTACTGGATAGAATTTGTAATTCTTGTTTAGCATTTAATATTACATGTTTTTATTCCTCAGCAAAGCCAAGTACCATACTTAACACCATAACAACTCTGTATTTTCCACCTGGGTATATTTGTAGTGTAAAATTATTAGCATTGCTCCACCCAGCCATTAGAACTGCATAAAGGTCGTTTACAGTTCCTGGGAGATAGTTCTTTGTCGTGGAAGTAATTCCGACATCTTGTGTTTAGTCGATTTCAACACCATTGAGCAGATATGCAATTCTATAGATTAAATTAAGTATTCCATTTCTCACTATTCCTGTAGTTACTGGATTAGATGCATCTGCTGTCTTTTTAATTGTTCCTCTAAACCTTAAACTTGATTTCGATGGTAATGTGTAAATATCGTGATTTTGTATAGAAATGCTTATTTGCAATGGAAACGTATATGGTCCTGCTCGGAATGGTTCATACACATGTATTTCCATATTGGTGACTGCATTATCATAACATATTGGTTCTTCAACATTAAGTATGTCTTCCATTTATATTAATGGTATATCCTAATTACTTTAAAAACAATTCATTTCCCTGCATTAGCTTTATTGGTATCTTGTTTGAATTGACCGTTTTATGCTTCTGTTTACGTTTTTTATAGTCACTTTCTTTGAAAGACATTTTTTAGAAACACAGTTTTTAAATGAAGCGCCTACTTTATGAATGTATTGACTAATATACACAATACTCCATTTCATTGCAATAAACATGGAATGCACGTGCTTATATAGCTTTTTTTTAATGTAATCGAACAATAATTTATTTGTTTCTAAAATTAATCATTTTACCAACTTGATCGACAATTGTAACAACTAATTCATTAACATGATTGACTATTACTGGAAGATATATCAATGTATTCTGTTTTTCAATTTCTTTTTACCCTGGGGCCACTGCACACATGAATTCATGTATTGTATTTGATCTGCCTACAATATTAACATTTACTTGGCATACGTTAACCGACAATACATTAACCTGTTTTGATGATCCATGCAATTATTAGCTGGATATACTCTCCTTTCATAACCTAATATATTTGCAATTTAATTGTCTTCCCTGAAATCGATATTGACATTACTCTACATCACACTAGTTAACATATTTGGATTCCCACGTAATTGGAATTGTACATTTTCAGGTAATGTCGCTTTAATGAACGTTTCTAAATCATCCAACTAATAACATCCTACCGGTATCACAATTTTATACATTTGTTCACAGTTTTTGAACGTAAATTATTGATTGCCTATATCAGTGTTTGGTATGCTATTGTAAGTAATGAATTCGATTAGACTTATTTGCCATGGTCCCTCTAACTCCAAAGCTGGGAAATATACCGACCGCAATTGAGAGCGAATTTCCACTTAATATCAACGTAATTGACATATTACTAAATGGTTTTACTAATACATTGAATTATATATCCTCTTTATAGTCAAAAAATGTAAACATAAATGACCACAATTGATTGTATTTGGCAATTGTTCCATTTTGTAATTGTGTCTTAATGTGTGTTTTCAAATCATTGTGTATTTCAATTGGAGGACATAAATTGCCAAAACTGTTGAACTAGAATGATTGATTTACATTTTTAATTAATGTAATCCAATGTGTTCCTTCGTTTTGTGTCGAATCTAGATTAACAATCATACATTCGCGAAGGTTTGGTTTCTTTGGTAATTCGTTTCTTGTTTACACACCTCGGAAATAGGGAATATCCAGTTTCTTTACAAATACATTAATGTCTTTGTTTGTTTAATGCACACTCCTTGGAGGACTATTTAAGAATTTCTGCATTTCTTTCCACGTTTGGAGTTTTTTTCGTCCTTGACCGATTTTATATGGTTTGAGATGCATTCCTTTACCACTTGATTTACTTGATTCAGAAAGAACTGAAACTCCTCCCATTAAAGCTCCACGAGCTGATAATGCTGGAAATATGAATGGTAACATTCCACCTTGCTTTGTTTTTTGTTTTGTTTTGCGTTTTACACTCATGCCTCTGTTCACATTCACCTGCATAACTTTATCAACGACCCAAGCGCCTAGCTTTTTACATGTTGATATAGATGGATTCTTCCTTATATTTGCTGCTTTATCGGCTAGAATTGTATCCGCTATATGTATTTCTTTCAAATCGTTTGTTCGATCGTATACAATATTGTGTTCTTTACAAGTGTTATCCAAAGTGTTCATTCCTTGATCATTCAGTGCCAGATGTTTTGCAAGCTTAGTTCTGGGTCCACAATAATTGTATTTTTGTAAATGCAATTCAAATGGTAATTTGTTAATCAATGTATTCAATACTCTGCGTCCTTTTTTGGTATGTTTAGTACGGGCCACATTTATAGTTTTAACATCAGTACTTTATATTGCATAGAAGTGAAGGTTATAAAAGATCATGTTCATCTACCGGTAATTGCAAATACGAAAGAAAATGTAATTGAACAGAAACATGATATTATTTTACCACCAAATATACGTTGTATAATAAGTGATCCTTCTTCATGCAGAAAAACGTGTGTTATTATGTCGATGTTGGAACATCCGAATGGACTTAAGTTTGAGAACACATATGTGTTTTCTAAAACAACACAACAAGAGAAATATAAACAGTTAGTAAACATTTTGTCGTTAATTGAAGGAATGCGATATTTCCCTTTTACTAATAAAGAAGATATTGTGCCTCCGAATGAAGCATTGCCCAATTTCGTATTTATATTTGACGATGTTTGGTGCGAACCGCATGGTGCAATACAGCAATACTTCAGTTTTGGTCGACATTCAAATGTCAATTGTTTTTATATATGGCAAAGGTATGCACATCTTCCAAAACATAATTTGCGTGATAATGCAAATATGTTAATTGTGTTTAAAATGGACAATATAAATCTACAACATATTTACAATGATCATGTTTTGGGCGATATGACATTTAAAAAGTTTAAAGATATGTGTTTTTACTGTTGGAATAACTATTTCGGTTTTCTGGTAATTATACCGCTCCTCCTATATAAAGAAAGATATAGGTATGGATTTGAAAGTTTTTTACTTCCCAATGAAGAATAATGAGTATTTCAAAGTTCGGACACAGCTGTATAAAACACAATCATTATAATACCTGTTTAAGGAGAAATCGCGATGGGAATTGTGATTTGAATAGACATATATTACATAATATGGTTTAGCTGTGAAAGATACCGATGTGGCAAATATAAGATATGTGGAAGACTTAAATACTATTATGACGAATGTATTTAAATTACAATCAATCAATATGCAATAGAAATTAATAAACATAGTTGAGACTATTACACAAGTGTCTGCTAATATTAGTTATATTTCAGAATTATTGGTAAATGTGATGATTCCATTGCAAAGTATATAAACTAGAACAAACAAACGTTTGGAACATTAAAAAAATCTAATTAATGAAATAGTTAGCTCTACAATTACAAAACAATTTGATACATAAATGGATGAAATGATGCAATATATGTGTTGAATTGATTAATAAAACATCTGCTTTAGCTACGCAAAAGGAATTGAAAAATCAAATTGATGATTTGAAATCTCGAATAAACTATTTTAGTAACGATTTGAGGGTTAAAACTCTGAGTAAATTAGACATGCTTTTGAGTAAAGTCAGTAAGATTGAAAAAAGTGCAAACTATTCGACCTAATACACCCGTTAGAAAACTAACAACTTAATTTATATATATATATATATATATATATATATATATATATATATATATATATATATATATATATATATATATATATATATATATATATATATAAAAGTAGATGGAATTTATTGTAAACAAATAAAATGTCCGAATCTGCTACAGAACTACATAAAGTCATATCTGCTCTGTAAAGGCGAAATATTTACAAGCTAAACGAGCCAGTATGGAATGGGATGTTTTGAATGAAGAAATATTTAAACCTGTTACAAGTAGAATGGATACATTACATTCCGTGCTAAATACATTTAATGAAACACCAGTGGAAATTAAATCGAAAAAACCTATAAAGAAGAAAAAGTTGTCTCAATTAACACGTTATTTAGCTATAAAACAATCTTCGCCCATTCGCGATACGATATTTCGTGTATATCGTCATCGAAATATATGGCTTCTGGGAGATTCGGCAACTAAGTTTTTGCCTGAAAATAGTATTCAAGTAGGTGATTACTTAACTGGTGTTAGTGAAGTATTGTTTGAATTATTTTAAAAAGTTCCGAATGGTTATTCCGATATCGATTTGGAGAAATCAAAGGATCTTGTTCGTCGCACAAATACAAATAAACATTTAGATGATGATGAAAATCATCCGAAACTACATTTATTAAGCGATATTGTCGGAAGTGGAATATATAAGGATAAAGTTGGTGATTGGTTTTCTCCTGTATATTGGAACAATCCTGATGAATTGGTCTATAGATTAAAACTTTGCATCGTGGGAGTCTGGAAATAACTCACATACAAAAGAAATTGTTTCTATTATTGAAGAGTTGAAAGAAGACGGCAAGATTGCTCAAGAGATTCACGCCCTTACAAGGATAAGATATCCCAGAAGACCAGTTATTATTAAAGGTTTTAATGATCTTTTTAAAGCCAATTTGTGTGAAATGACATTGCTTTCGAAATACAATAAGGGATTAAAGTTGGTTGGGGTATACCTTTGAAAAAAAAAACTGGGAAACAGATTACCAATGCAATGAAGATCGTTTTGAAAGAGATGAGGTCAAATTCGCTCCAAACTGAAAGAGGGTCCAAAATATTTTGTGTGCTGTTCCGGAAACTAATGATCGAATATGGTATTAATCACTATGCAACATACTCGGAGCTTAAAGCCAGTGTTGTGGAAGGATATAACAAATCATTAAGAAATTAATATATAAACATTTCATGTCGAAAAGTATCTATAATTGGGTGGACGTTTTGCATGAAATAGTTAAAATTTTATAATTCCAGATATCAGCACTATTAAGATGGCACCCGCAAAAGTTACGGACAATAGTTTGATGAAAATTATGTATAATAATGTTAAAGTAATCGACGAAAGAAACAAAGTTCAAAGTTGGTGAATTTATATGTATCTCGAAACAGAAAGAAATCTTTGAGAAAAAATTTACGGTGAATTAGGAGTAAAAATATTTAAAATTATTTCAGTTAGAAATTCATTTCCCAGAGTGTATTACCTTGAAACCTATGATGGACAGCCTATAAGAGGTAGTTTTTACGAACACGAATTGCAAAAAGCCAATTCCTCAAATGAATAGTTGGTTGATAAAATCATGAAAAGGAAAAGATATGTCCTTGGTTCGATGGAGGGGTTTCTCAAAATCACATCACACGTGG
Organism: Dryococelus australis; assembly: GCA_029891345.1. Classification (NCBI taxonomy): domain Eukaryota; kingdom Metazoa; phylum Arthropoda; class Insecta; order Phasmatodea; family Phasmatidae; genus Dryococelus; species Dryococelus australis. The sequence goes on along the minus strand of CM057006.1, from coordinate 17,278,270 downwards.
GTGAAGAATCAAGATCTTAAAAGATTGAATTACAATAATTTGCAAATTGTTTTTATACTAAAAAATTATGTTAAATGATACGTAATGTGTTATTCATTTAATAAACCTATTGATATTGATGTGGTATGGATGTACGATTTACTGTGCTATAATTCCTATTGTTAGGGTGGTAATATATTACATTTAATTTATGATGTAATTCCTTGTATTCGGTTAATATTTTCCGATTCATAAGGAGTGAAAATATTTTGGTTGTTAATCCTCTGAGTTAATTCTCTTTTTCTCGGGTTAGTGGTTGTAAAATTATTCTACACCTAAAATGTAATCATTTGATTTCTTGTGTAAATCGGTGAAAAATAATATTATAAGTGACTTATAACATCAATTTTTGTGTTATTATTTTTGTTTGTTTTAACTAGAATGTAGTGTGCACAAGTTTCGGAAGTATTATTTCTTCCAGGTTTTATTCATTGGAGTTACGATATAGTAATTTATAATCAGGAGCAACTGAGATAGAGAGATTTTTTCGGAGCATTGCTTTGGAAATACTGGAGGAAAGTTGATTCAAGAGCTTCATTAGTTTTTGTATTCCCCGAAGAAGAAAGACTGAGCAAATACGCCAAAACGATATATTTTCTAGGTCTGTTTGAGTGAGAGAGTTTTTGTAAACACAAGGCTTAGCGTTGAGGGGTTGGCTCTCAGACCGTCTGTATACAGTGCTGGGAGTCTCCAACTATCGATAGTTTTCTCGTCGGCAGAATGGGTGAGGGACAGGAACATTCATTATTATCAATGCGATTTGGAAATGGGTTCTCTGCCCTGGTGGACAGGGGTGCGACAAGAGTACAGTCGTGGTAAAGGGAATCTGCTATTAGTGTTGGCGACTGTGTGGATAGATTGATGAAAGTTCGGGGAAGGGAAGGTTGTCAGCTTGGTGATTGGATAGACTTAGTCCGCTGGTCGAAGCAGTTAGGTGAATAATCTATCACTTTCTTGCCGGCATGAGAGCTTGAGTTTGTCCTTGTCGGCAGCATGTTGAAGGAGTTTGGAGAGTATTGGTAAAAATGTTTTATGGTTTTGAGAACTTTCTGTTCTGTTTGAGCAAACTGTGAGGCGTGACATATTGTGCTGAGCCCTTTGCTCTTAACCGACAATGTGTTGCAGGAGATGGGGCGAAATGGCAAATATGTGTGGTGTCGAGCAGTCTGAGGCATGAGAATTTGGATTATTTTTTTAACCTATGTCGAAAATGTGTCAGAGGAGGTGGGGTGAAGGATGTTCGGCATTGGCGGATAGATGAATGGATGGTCGGTAAGGGTGTGAGAAGAGACAAGCACGCCGGGCGACAGCGAAAGCTGTATTGTCGGCCTCGCGATGTGTGGTGATGCGGCGAGGAGTCCTTGGAGTGGCGAGGGAGAGGAGAAGTGGCGGCCATAATTTTTCGGGGCGGTGTTTAGCGCAGGCGAAGCCATCCGTGACGGGAGAGGGAGTGTGTTGGTAAGGGGGTGTCGGAGGAACGCGCATGCACAATAGAACTCTGCGGGGAAAGTCGGGGCGGGGTAGGGGACAGTCTCCGATAGCTGGCACTTTCTGCATGCAGAGGACGAAAGTGTAAACTCTCTCCCTCCTTGCCTGAGCTATTTCCCTGCGTTGTCTCTGCACCTTGGAGAATAATATATTGCCTTTATGGCACCGTGAGAGGCTTGTACTTGTCGACTAATTGTTGGAGGAGGTGGGGTGAAACAGCTAAATGTGTGGTCTCGAGCAGCGTGAGAACTTGCAGAAATTTCTTTGACCCTACTAACAATGGAGCAGAGGAGGTGGGGGTAGGTGGCCGGAGAAATTTTTTTGTTTTCCGAGAGCCTTCAGTTACAAACGAGCTGCCGGCCTGCCTCGTTGGGTACCACAAGGCATTGAACATTGATCACATCCCATACACTTAAAGTTTTCTCTCGCGTGTTCGTATAAATTTTTATTTAATTATGCGATTGTTGAGAGTTAAGTGGCTACCGGAAAACGTTTTGAGGAATTGCTGCGATTTTAACGTGCAATAAGAGGGAACCCATTTTCTCAAATAGTTGTGTGTGGTTAAATTAATTTCTTAGCATATTCATTCAGTTTCGTAAGGCGTTCCTTGCGAGCCGATGAAGGTGAAGTACGTGTGAGTATGTGTGTCAGTGTGGGAGGGGATTAAACTAGGGGAGGGTTTTTGACACCTGAAGTGTTGGAGTTGTAATTTAGATTGTAAATTGTGTGTTTTTTATTGATTTGTGAAGTGTGAATTTATTACACATAGGTGGGGGTGATAAATGAGTAATTTAGTATGGGACAGTTATTTCGTTCCTGTGTGGATGTAAAATATATTTTTCTTGTGTTAATATTTAAATAGTTTATTGTAGGAATTTGTGTGTTCAATCTAATCGTTAACAATTTTGCATATTTTGAATGTGTGAAATTCGTTTGGTGTTTAATTAAATTAAATTTGTTTTGTGCCATTTATTCAGGTGTTTGAAATATTGTTAAGGAAATTTGTTCTTCATATTTCGTTACGATATTAATAAAAATTAGTTCTGAACTAACGTGTTTTGGAGTACAACTAGTCGCTGAATCTTTTTGCGAAAGACAGGTGGCCCTATGTATGGCATTGCTTGCTTCTTATTAACAGTTATTCATTATTAACTCTGCTTAGCTAATAGCTTACAGGTTGAAGCTGTTATAAACTTCAATGTTTGGCAACCACACAACAGTACTCATTTCACAGTTTCTTAAAAATTCTGAGCTATGTCCATCTTCAAATTTGTTAAGATCTTCATGTTGGCTTAAATTGTGCAAAAAACCCCTTTGCTTTTTCATTTTTTCCTGGATGTTTGTTAATGTTAGAGACTTGCGAAATTTGTGTTATTATTACGGACAGACTGTAATCCAAGTTACTCTGCGTTTGACCAGCTTCAGCCAGTGGTCAAAAATATGATTGGCACACCCTGGAGAACGTTTGAGCCAATATCATAATTTCCGTGGAGGAGTGGCCAATATCTTTTGAGAAAATCAAGTAGATAAGAGACGTTGATTACAGTGCAGAGGCCAGTGAAACCAGGAACTGTGGTGACTTGATATTGATGTAAATCTGAGTACCACTTAAAAGTTTAAGTATGTGAGCAAGGGCTTTAGCACACAACCTGCTACTTTGCATGGTGGCGGGGGGTTATAATGCTGTTAATATGGTTCAGCTATCGGTGCCGTAAATTAACCAAACTCTAAGATTGTAGGCTGTTTCATGGAATTAAGGGCGACCTCATATTACCAAAATACGCACAACGCATAAGTCTCTGCCTCACCTCTTTTGCATAAGTTCTTATTTTTCATGTCATAATTTCAAGTTTTAGAGGTATTATTAGAAATGTTTGTTTATTATAGACATGAAGACTTCATGAATTCATCTCAGAGCAAATCTAGAATTCAAAACACGTGTGTTTATATAACTTCAGCCATTGATCCTGCACACGGCACAATGTTTGAACCCTCCTGGAAAAGGCTGGCCAAATTGTCGCCTTTCTTTGTGATAGCAGACAACCAATGTGCAGATGATATCAGCATATGTGTACATCAGACTGTAGAGTCCAGCCTGCAGGTCACTGAACTCGCGAAATTTTCAGGTCAGACCTGAAAAAATTTGTGAGTTCAATGACCTACATGCCTCACATAGTAGTTTTTCCTCCACAAGTATAGTCACTTCACACCTAAATCATCAGAATACCTCATGGGTACTTCAAATGTAGACACACGTGATTTTCACAAAAAAATTTACATGTCACTGGACTTAAAATGTTTTACGCACACACCCACAGCTACCATTCGGTTATTTTTTGTGTGTCTTTGTGAGAAGTTTACAATCATAAACACGCATTTATGGTATAGCAATTTTGCAGTTATATCTGCAAAAGTTACTGAAAATTGGAGTGTTTTTTTTTCTAGAATGGTTATTACTTTAGTACCTCCAGGTTCTGTGTTTAGAAACAACAGGATTTTATTTTAATTCATACAGACGAAACAAAGTTCAAGTAACAGAGCTGAAGGGGGGGGGGGGGGGGGGGAATGGGAAGACATAAGATGAGGAACTGATTTCATGATAGGTTTCTGAAGTTTGTATTACTTATAATACGTAAAATATTAAGAACTTAAATGATCATTATTTATACAGAGTGTCAATGAATAAGAGTTACAAATTAATAGGGGTGACACATGAGATGAATTGGAACATATTTTATTAAGGCACCCATGCATGGAAATGCCTCCTTATACCCAAAATGGCAATTATAGGGTGGCGTCAGGTATTAAAAAAGGTAGTACACGTGAATCGGTAATTTAAACAGGTTTATTACACACTGAGAGAGAGCAGCAGTTGCTCTAAATTGTCACGCATTCTATACGTGTTCTGCAGCACCGCAGTACGTTGCGGAGCACATCATTGAAGATGGCCAGCGTGTTCTTGACGGTTTCGAATGCTGCATTAAATCTGGCTTCATGTTCTTCTCTGGAAGTCACAGGAGTTTCATACACCAGTGTTTTACATGGCTGCAAAGGTAGAATTCCAAAGACGTTGGGTTGGGGGAACGTGGTGACCAGACAATGAGACCTCCTAATGTGCATCAAATCAAATAGGGTAGTGCAAAACACCTTCAATCGACACGTGTAATGCCCGGTACGTGCTGTTACAACGCTCGGTTGCCATTGGGTCACCGACTAACCCTACTCACTGGTTTCACCGTGTTTTAGTACAAGGAGGCATTTCCGGACAATGGCACCCTTATAAATTATGTTCCATTTCATTTAATGTACCACACCTATTAATTTGTAACATTTACTCATCGACATTCTGTATATCCTTTCTATACATGCATGGGTCACATCCTGAATAATGAAATCACAGTTAAACTATCACCATGTGTTTTGATGTTCATATCCAGACTACATATTAATACTCTTTTTTAATGAATGTTCTTATACAACAGATTGCCTGAATATTTAAGTTGCTAACAAACATACAACAAAATTCCCATGCCAAAAATTTTGATCTGTTTTAACACAGATGTTCTGTATGCTCTTCAAAAAATATTCCTTAAAATTTTTCGCTAGATTAAAACTTGCTTTTTATTTACAGAAACATTTTCGCAGCATTAAAAATAGAACAAATATTAGCAGAAATTGATTTATTAAACAAACATTACTGCATCTAATGGCACATGATGTTTTATGTTGGATCCTGTACTGTGTAATTAAAAAAAAAAACCAAAAAATATCTGAAGTAAGTGTACATTCTAAAAAGCACGTAATAATGTTTTGTCTGAGTTCTTAACGTAGTTAAATATTTAGTTTTAACTAGCATTAACATGAGGTAACGTTGTATTGAATTGTATTTTTTTCTCAACATTTTCAGATGAAATCCTTTCCAGAACATATACAGAAGACAGCCCGAGTATTCATTCTCTCGGTGTATCTAGGGTTCACAATATGCCAGTAACCAGATAACAGATTAGGCTTATACCAGTATTTTTCACAGCCACAGATGAATGTTTGTCAAAATAACATAGTTAAGAAATATTTTAACAGTGACTTTCAATTCATAGTTGTTAGTAATGATGTTTCGGAAGACATACACTTGCACACTCAAGTAATGCATCACATCCACAGCAAGGGCATAGTTCCCTCCGGTGGTTAACATCCAACAGCAGTAGGACAGTAAAGATTTCATCGCTCTCACTCGAAATGACAACTATGAAAACAACGTGGGATTCATTGTGTTCGCCTCCAACTATACCGACAAGTATAGCCAGCACTCAGTGGGCTAGACTCTTCCTTTCTGGAGCCCAAGGACACGGTTCCTGCTGGTCACATGAACCTCACTGAGATGTTCCAGGACTGCTGGGACTCGTTCAACATTCTGAACTTGGTGGCGCTGGTAACTGAACAGCAAATCTCTAATGGCAGTAACAATATTTCCAGCTCTAACTATGCTGTAACTCACAACGTATTTGAAAATCGTCCTACCTACAAAAGTTTTGCAAACATTCAGAAGGCGCTTGGAACTCGACTCTACGCAGAAAATCTTACAGATACAAATGGATATATATTTCACCTCAATAGAAACCAGGTTAACCTTACTCTTTCTATAGAAAATGATACTCTTGGATATGTCCAACTTAAAGGCCCAGATGGCATGGCCATAAGTACTATAACTGAAGTTATGAATGGTTCAGTGTCTATCAATCCCCCATTAGAAACCTGTGTGTCTAAGGGAAATGCTCCGATGAAAAGTTTTGTCATCAACTCTATTGTCATAACATTGAACTTATTGGACCAAATATCATATCCCTTTGACGATGTCTGCGTTGCACTTATTGTGCCAAGAGGTGGTCATATTCCTGACTACGTAAATGTTATTTTACCGTTCAATGGAGAAATATGGATGCTTTACTTTTCCACGATATTACTTATAAGTGTAACTTGGTACATTTGTGATCTTTTAAACACAGAGCATAATGAAAAATGTTTCAGTTCTGTGGAATGTATTCGACTATTTCTACAAGGAAGGATAGAATGCATGCCAATAGTGTTGTCTCAAAGGTTTGTAATTTTTAAGGGTCTGCTATTTCAGGTGGTGCTTGTTAATGTGTATCTGGGACCAATGACCAGTTTCCTAACCATGGACCACTTTTATCCTGACATGAATACAATTCAAGAAGTGAGGGACTCCGAACTTTTTTTTCACGACCTACATCAATTTGGATGATGCGAGTCACATTTCCTCGGATTTGGATCTTGAAGATGAGGACATCATATTCCTTGCAAACAGGGTCGAATTTGCATTTAGTTTCAAGCAAATGGGGGAAATGGTTGGCATTCATAACAAAGCATTCACAATCCTGGACAGCTTCGCCGGGACGTATGTCTCCAACAAAACAGAGTGGTTCCGAAACAATCGTCGGGTAGCCCACATCATGGACCAGTGTATTATTAAACTCCCACTGTACTTCATTGCCTCTTCACCCTCCTGCCCATTCCTGCCGAAGATGAACACTGTGATCACCCGACTGGCTCAAGGTGGACTGGTGAAGAAGTGGAGGCAAGACTTCATTAGACAGTCTGAATACTCGGCTGCTAACCTGCGAAAAAAGGTCCAGGTGAAGGCGATAGCACTGAAACACCTCCAGGCTCCATTTTTTGTCTTGGATTAGCTGTATTGCTCGATTCAATTTTTTTTGTTTTGGAGCTTCTACACAGTAAATTTGCACAAAGTTTAACTGTAAAAACCCTGTTGGTGTTTATCGTGTTTGGAACCTTGCAATATCTTTCATAACGTTTATTTTTATGCGAAGAGGCTGGTCATTTGAACAATGATTTTTCCTGCAGGTATGAAACTAACATCTTTGTAACACTGTATCTAAATATGTGCTGTGTATAACTCCATTGAAAAATACATTTTTGAATATATTGACTAACAATGTATTGTATGTACCAAATAATTTATGACACAAAATAACTTGAAGATTATATTTGTTTGCAATGCCATTCTGCATTGTAAAGGGTCCTGGGTTCGAATACCTCCTACGGTGTGGTTCTACGTGAGCATTAATTAAGAGTGCAATCCACCTTTACCGGCATCAATCAGGCAAGTTAATAAACAACACTGAGAGAAAACTACAACATAGTAATGCGATATAATATGGATGATATTTTACAAGTATTTCACAACACACATTTGATACTATATGCATGAGATAATCGTCAACAGTTCACAGACTTATTACTGTTAGTCCCAAATTAATTTCCCAGTTCAAATGTTGCATTCTTTATTTTTTATGTGCTCTCTACCCGTGTCAAGCATGCCTCGCACGGCTAGTGAACACCGTAGCCACAACTGCTGGCGGGTGGATATAAGGGGCAGTGTGGTGCGGCCCACGAGGTGACAGGAATTTTGGTTTCTGTATTTGTTTTAATTTTGGAGTTGATAGTGTGATGAGTTAATACTACAGATCCCTACCCATGTTAAAAGATATACAGTATATGCTACTATATGTAAAATAAAATGAAGAATGTTTTATAATTAATTAAAATCAATATGTAATATATTAATGTATATTGAAACGAGACCCTACATTTACATTTTTGCTTGCTAGTAATTTGGCCTTTAATCTCTGCTATGCTTACAGTAAAGCATTTTATTTCTTTTGTTTGTTTGTTTGAATATGCTGTGTAATTTTTTTTATTGATTGATGGAACATGAAAGTTTTGGTAAAAATGGATTACTAACTATTCTGAACTTTTAAGAAACATATAATTTTGCAATAACTGAAGAGTCACAGAGATATATTATGATACATAATGCCAATCTGTAAGGACTATTATAGTATAATGGATTGGCTTTCACATCAAGAACATCTTCATATTAAATGAGTGGTATTGTAGAAAAACTTTATTAATATTCTGAGAACCTGAAGTCAAGAGTTAAAAACATTTTAAGTAGTTCACATTAATTGATATTTAATGCCCAGTAGAATCCTGAGATTTGTAAATATTTTTATCAGAGCAGCAGATTTCATCCAGAGATGTGGAATTTGATTTAAAAAAATTACATATTGATAAAATATTCAAATAGTAAATAATATGTATAAAAATTATAAATTCTTCTAATGGTACTTAAGGTATTCATAGGTTCTCATTTATCTAGTATATTAGGGTAGTATTCAAATTGGTGCATGTGTTGTTTTCTTGTTGTGTATAAATTAGTGATTAATGACAAGAATTTGAAATTTTGCTAACTTTTAAATGCACAATTTATATATTAATCCCTATTGCAAGGAACTGTTGTATGAACACAATACATGTACATTTAATATAACCTTATGTCCATACTGTCTCTGTGTCACTGTATATTACTAGTTCACATCATAAATGTTAATATTATTGGATGTACATCAAGTAAACTGAAAAAAATTATAGATTTTCCTTTCTCTCTCTTTTTCCTATCGTACATGCTATGTACACATATCACACACTCACCTTCAGGTGTAATTTCATTTATTCTTCTTGGAATACACACTTTTATTTTATTATTGTACTAGCTGTGGCGCTGCAACATGTTGGCCAAGATAGTTAAATAATTTGTTTCGGAAATCGTTAGCTAGGTGGTATGAACATGGAAGAGGGAGGTTATTTCCTCTGAAGTGTCCATTGGCAACCATCGAACATGGATCAAATTTAAATACCATTGTCTAGTTTAGAAAACTCAATTACGAACACCCCACCGACAGTAGATATATCTTCGCTTACTGTAGCAACATCCTACGACAATTCACTGGCAGTTGGTTTCGCTATTAGAAACTGTAGCGTCGGTTGTTTGCAAAGTTAGAATTTCTCTGACTGTAGCCTGTAGGGCTTCCCTTCTTAATTTACGTAAGCTGCCTTTGAAGGTGTTAAGGAATTTAGCTCTCAGCTGAAGGCCTTTGCAAGATGGAACTTAGGACGTTAGGTATTCATAAGCCTGACGTCCAGGACGTTAAACTCACCGGAGGTCAAAAAATTTGGAATGTACAAATTCTACGCCGGCCTTATTCAAGCTGGGCATGTGTTTGTACACTCGACCTGCTTGTACCTCATGACAATTTCATAAAAGTAAAACTGGTGACAAAGAGGTAGACCGAATAGGTAACACATAATTAATAAGTGGCACTCGCAAATACTGTAATTTGGAAAACTTATTTTATTTTACACGAGAAAACCCAAATTATGCATAGCTAACTCCTGCTTGTTAAAAATGGAAGCGTTTCTAATTCAACGTAGGTGAAGACGACCTACTCAAAAGTTAAATAGGGTGTGCTTTTTAATACTAAAAATATACAAAAACATCTAGTAGGAGGTGTTCATAAGAAACCACAATTACCAGAAGGTAATATTAATAAATTGGGAGGTCCAGAATGGATGTCGACGTGACGTGCTACCACGAGAGGCTGTAGGGAACAGGGGACCTTTCTTGGACACCTTTTGCAGGTGACTGGCAGAAGTAATGACTCAGACTGCTGGTGACTGCAGAAACACAGTCATCGGGGATTGATATTGGATTGTGACGCGAGTGTGTCTACTGGTCTTCTCTCTATACGGGCTCCTGGTCTTATTCAGACTTGGGGGGAAGACAGATGTACCAACTATCCTGGAGACTTTGCAACACTGTATCGCCAAAGCACGTGGTGATGGCTTAATGGTCAGAACACTTCTAGAAAAAAACTCCGGTCTTTGCAGACTGGGAGTTCAGGGTGCCTGCAACTTACCCCTTATCATACCCTCAGCCTTATTCAAGTCAGAGGGCTGACAATTGTCTCAAGCCAAGAAATGGCACTTCGTTTTATACTGAATTTTCCCGCTCTATGGCTCTCAGAGGGGTGCAAAAGTGGTTAGCCTCTCCCAAAACGTGATGAAATTTGTAGTGCTGGGTCAGCGTGACCCATTTCTATCGCCTGTGATGGAGGTGATGACTCTGGAGACTGTGACGTTTCACTGGCAGAGGTGCTGCTCCCTTGTAGCAACATGTAGAACTTGCTTGGCAAGGGGTCAACAGCTCGCCGAACAGTAAAATCCTGTGTTGGGGTTAAGGGTGACTGCGTGATGGCTTTGGAGTGACAGTACAATTTCATTAATCACGTGTCTGTTGTTACTTAATGTCGTGTAGTTCAACGGACCCTGTAGGCGCGTGATTATTGTACTGTTCAAAACTGTCCTGCCCATATAAGCGCTAGTGCTTCAAGAAGGTGCGAAGTCGAAAAATAAATCAATTTTTTTATCGACAAAATATAAATTATATTTCATTTATAACTAATATGAACACATAGAAAATATGTGTGTTGGTAATGCATGGTAATAAACAGTAGAGATGGGTCGAACGTCGAACCCGAACTTTATAAAGTTATGTTCGGGTTCGTTTGAAATTTATTGCCATGCCAAAGATTGGTCCTAGTCCGGTTTGAAATATTTAAACGAGTGAGTTCCTGTTCATGAGTTCGTGTTCGGTTCTAAAAAGTGCTAGAAAGGAACATCATTAACGAACTTTGAAATGAACTTAACTATTTACTCATGTACGGAAGAGTCTAGAGGATTGTTACCTGGGGGAGAAGGGAAGAGGTAACACAGGTTTATTTTACAGGAGGGTAGTGTGTCACACTCCACAGCGGCAAAAAAAGGAAGGGACCAGCATGGAGAACAAGCACCACAAAAAAAAAAAAAAAAAACATCACGGAAAAAAAGACCAGCACGTCACTGCAAAATAAGTGATTTGCTTGACTTTTTGAAAAATGACATTATTAATTAACATTTTTTTGTGTTGTTAAATTGTGGTTTTCACATACGACATCTAAAATGACTAGAACTATAAATTTCTCAGTGTTATGATAAATTATATCAATCAAATCTATAGAAACCAAAAGTTAATATAGGTTAATTTTGTACCTCAAAAAATTTGGCCGTTACATTTTAGAATTATTAGGGGTGAAACTGTGCAGAGTCGCGGTGGTGGTTGGGTGTTTGCTTGTGTGCGCGCGTGCATGCACGTGCGTAATATATATATATATATATATATATACACACACACACACACACACACACACACACACACACACACACACAGAGTTACTGTTTATTCACGCAATTAGACATGAAATTGTGAATCTGGTATGTTAGTATATGTTTATACTAGGGGGCCGGTTTAGTTCTTCCAATTTATACCGGTTCTTGAGGTTTCACTGGAACTGGTTTTAGGTTAACAACTACTACTCGGTTCTCATTTCTTCACAGCAATAAATTTAGTAATATTTTTACATGATATGCTTAGTACGAAACATTATGAATTAATCTAGTTACAGCAAATCTCTCGTCATTACAAAAATAACTGTAACGAGAAACTTATCAAAACAAACAAAAATTGCAGTTACCACCAAAACAATATAAGTTAATTCACCTTTAACAAGCATTTTTTCCTTGGCAGCAATATTTCCTTGCAGCGAATTACTATTGCCGTTGAAAGCATATAAATATTAATTAATTTGGTACCAATGATCACAAAAGTAGTTTTCAAGGACAGCCGTTTTATCAAATACAGTATTTTGTTTATATTCTGACAGTTAAATGAGACAAAATGTAAACAATTTTGTTGTTGTGGTGGCAAGTTCATAGATAAATATATACAGAGAAGATACTACAATAAGCATGAGTGAAACAAAATGGCTGACGTTTATGTACATATTTTTAACTTTGAATCGTTCTAATTGTTACATGTTTAAGTCTTCCAAATACGGCATTCTAGGGTATTATACGAGAGAAAGAATTATGTAAACAAACGGAGTAGAGTACATGCATGTATTTTGTGAGAGCTTTTGGACGTGATACGTGAATAATGTTTGGCATTTTTCAAGTCTCGAAATTATTAAAATGTCATCCAAATACTAGAACCGTATACTGGAACCGATATATAAACGTAAAATCGGTTCCGGAACAGAAATTTTTTATTTGACCCATCCCTAGTTTATACTTGAACAAATAGGGGTTGAATTATGAAGGTTGTATGTACATATGTTGTTTTCACTTTGCACCTCGTAGCCAAGTCCAGAGGTCCAGTAACAAAACTCTCATTACTTGAGTGGGCAACGCTGCTAAAATGATTCACGGGACCACTGTAATTGATGTTAAGTACTTAATTTGCAGATATGCGTGTGTGCACACACTGATTACTGTTCAGCATCCATAATCCACTGTATTTTTAAGGTGGTTCTACATATTTGATTTTTGTTATATACGAATATACCAATTTAGGGCTGAACTATGAAGGCATATGTGCGAGGATAAGACTTTTAAAGTTCGGTAAGAGTTCAGTTCAAGTTTGACAAACTATAGCATAGTTTCATTCGAGTTTGGTTCGTGTACAAATTTAAAGGTTCGGTTCAATAAAAATACTCTGGGTTAAGTATTATCATACTAAGTGTGCACAAATGTTGGTGCATCTGCCATCTGGTGTAACTTTCTAAGTTTTCTTTGCATGGGGCAGAGGAATATCCTGGAAGTAGAACTAAGCAGGGTTTCATACACGTTGGAAAGAAGCGTGAATTGGAGTACATCCGAGTGTTTTCAAAATGTGGCAGCTTGTATGCATATGTGCTTTCTAAGAAAAGCACTGAGGAAATAGTGTATGATAGGGATGAATAGTCGGTTGTGGCTGAGGTTTTGAGCATCAAATAAAGTGAAATGCAATTGGTGGGGGGAGAGTAGTGCCCCGAGGTTATCTGCCAGCCAATGACATCTGCCACGTGTTACACATGCAAAATTTCAGGTGAGCTCTCTGGGAACTGAAGCTGGTTCATCTTGGTAGGAGGCAAGTAGTCTAACTGCAACCAACCATGACATCACTTTAATTATAGTTATGTATTATTTTAGTTAATGTTGCGAGTAGGCCGCCAGGCTACCAAAAATACATAAAAGGACAGGAATTCAAGTACTACACTGAGCATTTGTATTCCTGTCCTTTAATATATATTTTATTCTGTATTATTGTTTAGGGTGGGGTAAGACAAAATTCAATAACAATAAAAAATATATACTCTGCTTACATTTAATAAAAAATGTTTACAGCACCTACTCCAGTATTTCTTAGTCCGTCTTGCTTGATTACATCAGTTACGTGGCACTATAGTTTACAGGCTTCATTTATCATCCAAATACATTTTAACAGATAATACTTATACCCGTTCAACTTTAACAAAAGCCATATTTTACATTACATATGTAACCAATCACTAATGATGTTCTTCCTGCAAATGAATATTACAGAAAGAAAAAAAAAGGAAACCCTACAGTATGACAAAGTGGTCATATTGCGATGTTGTATTATTTGGAGGAAAATGATAATCAAAATTAATTCCATATTCAACATAAAAAAATTCAAGACACTTGTAGCTGAGGTTGTTCTTCAACCGGACACACGAGAGCTTCTTAACAGATGCCTCAGGGGGCAGCCTTGCCCTCCTTGGCACCTTGCAGTGCCTGAGTAATGTAGAGTTTGGCCAATGCCTGGGAGCAGAATTGCGACACGTGCTGGCTGTATGTGTTGATCTGCCCTGACACGATCATGGGGTTGAGGCGGTGCGGCACTGGGATCGGCCGGAACAGTTTGTTGAGGTCCTCCTCAGGCAGCGGCGGCTCGTCCTTTGCATGCCGCGCTGCGTTCTCCTGCGTCTGCAACATCACGTGCACACATCAAGCAATAATCCTGTACTACACTTGCCTCTAAACAACAATATGTACTCCAAACATACTAGGACCCACAGTTGGCTCAGTAGGGCAGCTGCTCTTCCTCCACAGCTTAGTCCCTGGTTCGATCCCAGGCGGGATTCTTGGACATAGGGTTTTCATGTGGGGAGAGATGCAGGCACTGCGGTGGTGTGGGGTTTTCTTGAGGCTCTACCATTCCAATTCTGCTGCATGTCCACCTCCATCTCGTATCACCTTATCCATTTGGCAGGCTAACCGGAGCAACAGGTTTGTCCCTAAGGTAATACAACCTACTCCAATTAGTATTAGCCACTTCTTATCCATGTCACCCTGCCTAGGTGGAAACACAGGTGGATTTTCACAAGGTCACACTCTGATACATTACATCACCACTGTGTACAAAGCCACAATAAGGGACAGGAAAATATGACCTGTAGGTTTGACTAGCCAGTGTTATAAGCTGTTCACGATTACAGGAGTGATTTAGAAACCAATTGTTTTAAGTCACTGCCCCTATTTGCATGTATTTTATCGGGCACTACTGGCATGCGTCCAGTAAAGTTGGTAACAAAGAGGGAAAGAAGTTCCATGTCTTGATGCTGAATTAAAAGTGTCGGGTAAGCATTTATGAATACTGTAGGGACCCCAGAAAATGAACCACGAAATACCGCGAAATTGGATGTTATTTCACAGTTTTCGTGAAATCTGCCTATTTTTTTTTTTTTTTTACAAAACATGAAATTTTGCACGAAAAAGACATTAACACGAATATTTACATTTTTCAGAAACTGTAACTAATCGTTTTCAATCGATTAAGTGTCGACAATCGATTGCACTGCCAACACGGCAAGATGCCACACACACTGTCCGACTTGCACTTGCATCCTTTATCTACACTGTATGAACTACCGGTTGCGCTCTGCCTTGCTTTGTGTATTGGTGCACACTTTTAGCATGTTGATTACTTGTGAGATTGTACGCCTATTGCAGGTTTAAATGGCAAGTTCCTAGCGCCAGCAAGTAATGTGAACAGCCAGAGTATTGGATCGGCTTCCGGCGAGCTGTTCAGGTTTCACAAGATGGCCGTTATAATATTGGGGCACTGGCATTTCGATAGAACCACGACACAGAATCAATACGAGCGCAAGCAGATGATTGGTTGAACCTCATTACAGGTGAATACACACTCCTTTTTCTACATTTAGCTGCATGGTAAAATAAAAACAATGTGCAGTAAAACTAATTATTGCCCTTTATTTCTTTATTTTGTTCCTGTAATTATAATGAAGCCTGATTCAGTTGAAAAAGTGATTTTAATGTACACATGTTTGATGTCTATATTGTCTCAAAATGAATTTGCAAAACGTTCCTGTCCCTAGTCACAAATATACATCCTGATAAAGTAAACTATCGAGTCTACAACCTGTTATGTTCCCTAGGAAAAGTGTTGATATTTTGAAGGGATCATTATTGGAAAAATATTTCAATTAATTTTTTTTCATGATTCCCAAAAAAAGGACTCTATTGGTTTAGTGAAGGTATGAGAGGTAATAAAGATAATAACAAGAACCTACCCTCTTGAGGACATATCGGTGCTTGTCCTGCTGCTGACGGATGACTTGCTGTTGGTAGCGGTTGAACTTGATGGCCTCCTGGTTAAGCTCGTCAACGCGGTCCATGAGGCAGCGCAGCTGGCCCTCCAGCACGGATGCTGTACCCAGGTCGAGGAAGCGCGTACCATCCTCGTCCGGCACCATATCCCCCAGCTCACTCAGCAAAATGTTGGTCAACTGTGAGTTGCGGATTGTAATCGGCACCTCCACAAACAGGCTCTCGTAGCCTATCTTCAGGTTACGCAGTGCCTCCGGGTGAACTCGTTCTCCTTGTACATCGCTATCGCCTGCGGCGTCAGGCGGTAAGCCTTCAGTGTCAGGAAACCTCGCGCTGACTTCTGCGTGTCTACAGCCACCAACAACACACCTCTCTCTCTCTCTCTCTCTCTCTCTCTCTGCTGAACTTTTTTTACACTATACAGCTAATACTTTCAGGGAAAAAACCACACGTGTTCATTATTATAACATAACAAAATCACAATTTTACTATTTCTGAAATATGGAAGTAACAGAAGCTCATTCACTCACAAAAATATTATCCTGTAATTAACATCAAAAGGAGGAAGAAAAGGTTAAACTAATATATCTATTTCAGAAAACAAGGAAAAAAGTCTTCCAATATTTTCAGCTACTCAATGTCTGGTAGGTCTAAATCTTTGTCACATAACTTATGGCAAGCAAAACTGAAATTAGGTAATCGAACATCTTACACTTGATCTTTAATTTTTCATAAATGGCTAAGTTTATTTTATTTGTATCTTGTAGTGACAGAAAATTATACATGATTATGGAAAAATTTACATAAAGATCTAAAGGAGAAAATCTGTACAAGTATTTATAAATAATTAGACACAGATTTTTTAAATTTAAATTTATTCTTGGTCATATAGTTTGAATTCCTACTGTAAACACTGTTTGAAATTATCTATCTCTGATAATTTTACAAGTGCTACAAATAATATACACTAACTGGATATATAAGATAAAATTTGCAGCAACCCAGCCAAAAACGTAAGAGACTTCCCAAGACCACTGGGTCTATTTGAAAGACAACATGAATGTAAGGTATGATCTCACCAAAGGAAGCATGTTGAAATGTTGTAATGACAGATAACAGATAAGCCTATAATCACTAATTACTTCAGTAGATGAAATGTTGTGCGCAAAATTAATGTAAAAATTCAATTGGCTGGTCACATTGAATTGAAAGGGTAAATTATCACATATTCAACAGTAATTTATCATTTCACAGCATTTTCCATTGTTTACAATACGAAAGAAACTAACAAGATATCTGCAAAACAAATAAAATGGAAAAGAACTATTTATGTCCGGGATGTGCGACACATTCCCTATTGCAATGTTGGTTGTTCATAATAATCCTTTCAGGGTGGCAGCACCACTGGGGTGAAACAAGATGGTGATCAAAGGGCAACAAACTGAAAGTGCTGGAGAAAAGGGATTATCATAACAAGGCAAGCCATTTAGAAAAAAGCATTCACATCTCCTACACGCACATCTCCTACATGCAGAATTGCGGAGTTAACAATGGCAAGAATCGAACCCTGTTTGCTGCTGTATGAATGAAGAGTGAAAAGATTTGGATGGCTCTTAACAGCGAGGTCTTGAGAGCAGATGAGGATGATCGAGATGAGTATGGAGCAGTGCCAGAATGAAGGGAGATCTCCGAGAAAACTCACCGACCAGCAGCATCATCTGGTATGATTCCCACATGCGAAAATTTTGGGAGTGACCTGGTCGGGGAATGAACGCCTGATTCGCCTCCGCAGGCTAACCGCTCAACTAGCGTGGCGCCCACCGCTGTGTGGGTATAGTACGCTAGCCACAGACGAGACTGCAGCCCTTGCCTTGCACAAGAGGACAAGGTTGAAACAGTTGTGGCCACTCACCGTAGATGACTACGACAGACTCCTCGATGGAGGTCTGGTAGTGGTATTGGGACTCCAGCAGCGGCAGGCTGAGGAAGTTGCCAACATCGGCGCTCTGGTACCAGCCCACGTGGAAGTGGTCCACGTTGACACGTCGCAGCCGACGCATCATTGCCAACTGGTACTCCTCTACAAGAACAAATTTTTTCTTCACAAAACCCACAATAACCAGATAGATCAGTAAAGCAGCTTTTAGAGAAGGCCATGAAATTGAAATTTCAAATCTGATTGCACACGCCACACTAAAATTGGTCACCACGTCATTCTGAAAATTAATTTGACCTTGCAAGAGAGAAGCCAATGGTGTATCAATTAATAACAATTATATTAATTTAAAAGCTCCTGAAAATTTAGTCTTGTATCAAATTTGTGGACAGTAATTAATGTGAACAAAATTCCTTACAACATTAATATAATTCAACTTCATTCTTAATTACCGTACACTTTGTCATATTCCTGTCTCCATAGCTTAAATGGATAATTTACTATCTCTCAAGTTGATACACAGTGGATCACACAACCAGCTTAGAAAGACCAACAGAAATTGCTTGTTCGTCGCAAATTTCAGTAAAAAAAAAAAAAAAAATTTGATACATGTTCAATCTCCTGATCTCATGAAATCTGCATAGCATGAGAAATTACATTTGTTAATAAGGAAGTATTGCAAATAGACCCTCCAAACATTAAGATACACATTCCCAGGAAGATGAATTTCTGACTAATTAGATCTGTAACTGTATGATATTATTATACATAATGAAAACCAATGGATTTGGCATAATTTATGCATTCCACTTTGTACTTTTCAACTCTCTTTTACGACAACTGCACAGCACAGCCAAAATGATATTTTTTTAACCACGTTCAATAATTTTTTACTCTGCAAATATACTAAATACGATAAAAGTCAAAAGTGATGGCTGAGGTTAGTTATTTATCTTTCCTGGGAAAAATTATGTCCCTATAACACTTATTTGTAGAGAAACATAAACATGCGCAAACACTGATTTTACACACAATATTTAACTAGGGAGGCTCATTGTTTTTCTTCTTTTTTGGCAGAGATGCAAGAAAGCTGTAAGGGACACACTGGCACGCGCTACAAGAGCCCCATCGTCACTACGTGCAGGGCACTGTACTGGCATGCAGTGTTCTCGTAGTGCTGCATGAAAATATGAGCCTTTCAGTGGTTACCATATCATTTTATTGATGAAAAGTCTGTAGTAAAGTTCAATACAGGTTCCTATCGTAGTTTGACTCGTGTACAGCTAGTATGTTTTAAGATACAGCAGTCTGGAAAAGCCATCTTTAACTATATTAGACTCCAAACTAATATTTACAGCAAGCACGGTAAATGAAAGTACTGCCCCATCCTCGTCTAGGGTATGACGTCTTTTTGCCAGTAAACATACTTGGAGCATGTTGCAACATTTCAGTAGAATTTGATATGAAGAAATTATGTAGAAATAGCAAGTCAAAATTCTCTTACACCAATTTTGATTTTTCTTTCATCTTATCAGAAATAGACAGTTATCACTTGATTCTTGCTATAGAGTATCAAGTCAAAACCATTTTCCAGAAATTATAGATGAACTGCAAATGTAGAAATTACAAATTACTTAGTTGCTTACACACATGGGTGGAAAAATTATTTGATAGGATAAAAGTTGTGTCCAAAATATTTCAAGAATGTTGACCACTGGTGCAACCCACACATGTTAAATTTATCACTAGTAATTAGATATATTAAATTCACCAACTTTCCTCACACATCTAGTCTTGAACGTGTCTGGATTCTTTCTTCTAAAAAATTTCTTTGATTTTCCTTATGCCTTAGGCCTACTTATATTGTCACCTGCCCTCCGATTGACCACGCCACATTTCTCCACCAATCAGCAATGGTGAAAAGAGAGACAAGGATAATTTTCTTTAGGACTTTTGTTTAATAAACATTTAATGTTGACCACCGTCTAGTAAATAAATGAAAATAACAAACAAAATATTAATACTGAAAACTGCCTAGAAACAAATTTAAAATACTCACACACAATCTCTACGTCAATATACTGACGCATGACGTATTCAGGGCTAGAGTAAGCGCACTGCAGATGCACGACTTCATCCCATCTGAATACGGCAAGCCACATGGGCAAGTCCCACAACAGTACTGGAGGCAGCACACTGGGAAATTCCCAGACTTTGATAGAGCCTCAACGTACCTTCAACCCTGTGCTCCGAGCTTGTACTACCCACCAAAATAGACAGAAAACAGTCACGTCAACCCCCTCTTAAAGCAACAATATTCCGCTTCACCGCGCCCACTAACTGAAGAGCGCACCATTTGAATTTGCCGCTGTGGAAAGGGGCGGGCCAATCTCCAAAGGGTCATGGCCTACTCAAGCGCCCAAAGTTCTGAGATATTTCACACTAGGTGTCGAGTGACAGGCAAGATAAGCATCTATGGTCTATGCATGTGAGTCACAAGCGCCACCCCTAAGAGCCGAGGCCAAGCCTCTGCATCTCTCGAGGCGCCTAAGATCGCTGGAGATCACTATAAAACGTGGAACAGACCTAGCATCCACAAAGTTTCTCGGGGTGGCTCATCGGAGTCACTCCTCCTCTCCAAGGCTGTGAAGGCCCGGGGTATCCTGACTGAGGGTTGGTCATCCTGTACGCGTGCCGCTAGTCGACAGCAACCACGACCACACCATCTTCCCAGAGGCCAGCATCCCCCAGAAGGACATGTCTTCTGCAGCGTCTCCAGTCGTCTCACCGTCCTTGCATCTTCCTAAACACCGTACCTTCCCGGTAACCTAAGGTCACGGCGATGTAGAAACCCTCTTACGGCCCGAGCCCGGCCATCTCTACCAATCGAATAGAGAACCTAGCATTCTAAACTATGAGGTCCCTTACAGACACTACCCTCCCGTAAAATTAGGATTCCTGGGCCAATAGCTTAATTTAAATAAGGTCTATTTAAATTCACAATCCTAAACGAAAGCACGTAACGTAACACATCTTCACCTTAAATTGCACTTCTTAATATAATTGACTTCCACAGCAAATTGTATTCTAGTTGATATTTTCCTTTGAAGAAAGTATTCCATGTTAGTAGCTGTAAAAGTGGATCTTTTAATCTCACTTTGATATACTGAAGTTTATGCAAAAATTCGTGAATGTATAAAAAAACCACAACCAAACCCTTGGATTGAATGACTTGTCAATTCTAGTTATTAGTAAGCTTGTGTCCCTAGTGATTTACTTGTTACGTCAAAATCATTTTAAACTCTTAATTATTTGTTTTGTGTGTACGTGAAGTAACGCCACCGGTTCCGTGGAAACAGCCAAACAAGTATTATTATTAATATTATTATCTCAGAGTAGCTACAATAGATCAGAGTCATGCCAAAGAACTATAAGACTGGTGTTACGAACCGGCCCAAAAGTAACTTACAACTCCTCGAGGAGGAGATCAGCAGTAATTAGATTATTTTATCACAAGATAATAATTCACTATTCTCTTTACCAGTGAGGAACATGGTAGACTGGCATTTAAGTACCTGTTATTACTCCACTGTGACATGACCGTATTTGGCATTGAACCAACTGTACTAACTTCAAAGTACACCGCCATATCTCCACACCTTCCCCTCCCGTCAACGAGAAGCACGAGCACCATTCCACTGCCGGCCGCCCCAGCACTGCCAGCGGAGCAGAGGAGAGCCCCCGTCGCCTGCGAGACAACAGTTGACATGGAGTGTTGCCCAGTGTTTCTCATTTTGTCCGTCACGCAAACCCACACGTCCCACAAAGTATTCTGACCCCTTGCCAATGAGGGAATAATCCCTCCAGGGCACGCTCTATGCGACGCGTCCAAGTATTTGGAGGCCACCCACCTCTCTCGTACACACATAGTGTACGAGGGTCTCAAGATCAAATTGTTTGTCAGAGTTACAATCTGCAAGTCACAGACATCAAACTCGCCACGAGATACCTCATCACATACTCTCACCATACGTGGGAAGAATCCACTTAATTCCTAGCCTGGGACTTGTGTGCGGCCCCTCGGGTGGCTCCATAGAGCAACTATTTGAGATTAGTGAACATTCCCAGAGGTATTCACACGTTGGCGCACAAGGTTCTAATCCTCACATCACCGACCTTAATTGGTAAGGTACTCTTCCAACACTAAAGGTACATGGAGAGTTCTCCCCTTGTAACGGGTCGCTTAACAGTTTGGTTTTACTTAAAAGCAGGGGGCTTCAATACTATTAAAATAATTAAAGATTATATTATTAATTCATATAGTAAAGCGTAATTTGGAATTGATATTAAAAGAAGAGACAATATAAGCAAGTACTTGGTAATCACATATCATTGAAATACATATGATCAACATTAAACATAACCCTCAAAAAATGCAATGTTACAATGTTTAAAAGTTTAGTCAAAAAACTATGATTTCAGACACACTGCAATGCAGATAATGTGCCAAGCCGGCGGAACTGTAAACCCTTTCAGTCAAAGATAAATATAAATTTTTTGGAGTTGCAACCAACAAATTTTTCATTTGGACCTGTACTGGTATTGACATTTATAACTGAAAGGGTTAAGGGGGAGAAATTCAGTTCAGCTTGGATTTTTCTTTACAAATTCTTGTAATAAAATTTTATGACCAGACATAAAAAACCAATGCCTGACATGGCATAGAGGACTACTTAACAGTTAGTATGTTTTCAGTTATAGCCATATTTTCCCACGTGGGACAAAAATGATTAAACAACAGTGGAACCTTAGATTACAGTTAAAGACATGAAACAAATCCTGTAAAAAAAAAGAAGCGGAATCTCAAAATAAATTTTAAAATATTACCTGTGCCTAGACCAGCTTGTTGTTTTAGAATCTGGAAATTAAGTTATGGAGTATATGCCCCCTTAAGCACTGCGAGATCTGTACACTATATTACAGAGAACTTCGGCCACATACCTTCATCCATGGTGTCATCATTGTGCTTGGGGAAAGGGAAGCAGTTGGTTATCTCAAGGCAGCCCTCGACGACCAGCCCCA
This sequence comes from Dryococelus australis, assembly GCA_029891345.1. Taxonomy (NCBI): domain Eukaryota; kingdom Metazoa; phylum Arthropoda; class Insecta; order Phasmatodea; family Phasmatidae; genus Dryococelus; species Dryococelus australis. Next base: position 17,255,337 of record CM057006.1, on the reverse strand, counting down.
ACAGGGCGCCCTGGGCCACCTCCATGTTGCTGACTGCCTCTTCGTGGCTATGCTTAACCATCTTCATCACCGCCTGCCACAACATCCACGTCACTCCACCCTTACTTCACTCCCTCTCACAATTACCTCAAGGGTAAATGTCATTGTGTTTACACGACGAATCAAAATTCCTTCTCAATGCATCAATTTTGAAGGAATACAGGCACATTAAGACGTCATGACAATGTCTAAGTTTATATTTTTTCCTTGAAAATATAATTTAAAAAAATAAATTAGATTTTTAAAAAACTTCTACAAGTGGCAATATTATCAGAGGATATTTTTATTAGCTTGAAACTGTTAAGGTGGCCTCACAACCATCTATCACATCAGTCAGTCATCCATCCGTCGGCCAGTCTTCCGTCTGTGTTTTTATCCATCGATTGAAAGCGATTCACAACAACCTGTTGTCCATCAATGCTTGTGTATTGCAAAATTTTACTGCGACAGCTCAAAATTATGATCTGTCTTTAGTTGGAGGTATATTTTGGTTGGAAATACATTTTCAAGAAAGAAACTTTTGTCAAATAATATTTTTATGTGAAAAATATATAAGTATATTAAATATTGTTTATATTTTAAATTCCTGAATTTATCACCAAAGATAAATAAACACATAACTTATCCACCAACCTGCATTTTATTTCAAAGTGCATATTTGCGTCTATGTACTGTCATCAGAAGGCAGTGGTCCGACCATTGGTCGAAAGTTAAAGTTTGAGAAATATTTGACGAATTAATGGATAGAAAAAAGTTCCTCAGTGATTGATTGAAGATCACGTGACCGCCAGTCGGCATGGTAACTGGCAGATGTGACGGATGGTTGTAAGACAGGCTTTATTTTTAAAATTGATACTGTGAGAAGCGATTTCTTTAACACTGACTCCCCATTTAAATTCAGAAGTTGCAGGCTTGGTAGGCATAGCCAATAGCGTGGCTGCCTAGTGTGCGACTGCCTGGAGTGAAAGGATACAACTTTTTATGTTTAATGATTTAGTTGAGACTCTGCCTCATTTCACAAGGTTTCAAAACAAATCTCTTTGTTCATCTTTACTTGGACCACATTTTGTTTTTTTTTTTTTAAATATAAAACAATTACTCTTAAAAATTGTGGCTAAATTAAGATTTATATAAACTCAGAAGACATAGAAACCATTTAATTTACTCCAAAAAAAAACATAAAGAGTTTAACATTTTGTGCTAGTGGCTTCAATACATTTCTAGGATTTCACTAAGAAAAATTACTGTAGTGAAGAAATTAAATAAAGAAATAACATGACAAAGTTCAGAGTTGCCACACGGCCCTTGTCAGGTAGGAAACAATGACGACAAAGAGGAAGGACACTTGATGCTGAAATCTGACACAATAAGCATAATGTGGTATTGTGACGAAGTTTCCGTCACTATAAATTAACCCGCAATGTTTGCTGGTGTTTTAAAGAGCATCTGTTACAGTGAGAAGCTTGATGGCCTGGTTCCTGTCAAGCGGGAGTGGAAGCGGGTAGCAGAGCGGGAGATGTTAGGAGTTAGTAGGAGTTTCTGCGCCTCGAGAAGAACAAAAAAAAAAAAGTGTATTTTTATAGATGGTGTTTGCTCTGTACAGAGGTCGTGCGCGCTGAGTAGTAGTCTCGGGAAAGGGAGGGATATGCTGCGGTGGGGGAGTTAGGAGCAGTATATATACGGGTGCGCGAGCAGGCTTCGGGGTACTCGTCACCCGCCGAGAGTGGGAACTCTAGGGCGAGTGGTCCGGCCCTCGAGTAGAAGGGAAGCAGTGCTGCAGTGTTGACGATAAGTATGGTTTCTTTGAAGATAGAGTAGTGATCACCTGGAAAAATTGCTGCTTTTCAGTAGTCATGCGTGGACTTAGAATTTGGCAGCAGTCATTCAGTGAACTTAGAATATTTTGTGTACAATTTTCTGCTTTTGCGGTAGTACTGTGTGAACTTAAAGAGTTCCTCGCAGTAGTCTAGCAAAGAACTTATGCCTTTTCTCGGGTCAAGCAGTAGTGAGGACTCTAAATTATTTTTGTCACAGTTGATCTGCGAACTTATTAAATTTTAGTGTCCGGAGTTTTGCGATTTTCTTTTAACCTCGCCATATTTTTACATCATTTTGGGAACTTGGATTATTTTGCTCATATAATGTCAGGATATGGATGGGATCTTGGATTAAATTAATTTTGCCACAAAACTGGACTTTGAGCGAGGAAGCGGACTGAGAGCGAGTTTCGTAAATGCAGTCGTGATAACTGACACTGGAAACAGCTTGGAGATTTTGGTCCATCTGTACGAGCACGAACACGCGGGTGGTAGTTTTTTTTTTTGTGAGATGTTGAAAGAGTTCATTTGGTGTGGGACATAGCGACTACTGTGTTTTCGAGGGAGTGTTATACCTGCAAGCTGGGAGGAGAAGATTGTGTTTTTTGGATGTAAAAGGAACAGAAAATAGAAAGGAAAAAAAAAAAAACCCATTGACGTAAGTGAGGTTACGACAGGAAGGGCTAAAGTATCGTACGGGGTGGGAGTGTGTATGTGAGAATGTTGGTGTGTTTGGGCCAAGGAGGTGATGTGCAGCGACTCACGTAGTGGTGTTGGTAGGGTGAATATCCCCAGCTTCTCTTTTGCCATTTGATATTGACTGTTGGTGAGTGGCGTGGTTGAGTGCTCTGCCAACACTTTGTGTACAGGTAGGGACAATATCCTCAGGCACCTCTCCATTGATTGTGACAAGTGTCTGGAGGTCCTAAGACTTACCGCCACCTTGTGGAGGTAGGGGAGGACAATATCTGGTAATTCTTAAGAATAGGGGCATTTTCGGAAAAATAATACCTGGATATGTTAGACATGATTTTTAGTAATTATAATTACTAGGAATTTTTGAGGGACTTCAAGTAGTTTTCTGTAAAAAAAAATTCAACGTGATAGGGAAGGTGATCAAGATTGTTATAAAATATGTATAATTTACGTGGAATGTATTTATATAGGGTCACTGAATTGTTTTACGTGCAAAAATACCATTTGCAACAAATATTTAATGCGTAAAACATCATTTATGTGGTATATTTATAGCACGATGCTGAGGTTTATACAGATAAACAATTCAAATCAGGTATAGAGCAGTGTCTGGACATTATGTAATTCTGGTGAATTACCCAAGGCTTACCTGGTCTATATTGATGAGAGGATAAAACGTATTACTAGAAGAATAAATACAGTTGTTTAATAACATGGCGGTATACACTTATTTTCAATACACTGTGCATCCATGTTGGTTGCCGTCAGATGGAGTGTGGGTAATTTCCGGACGTTGGTTTGCACCGGTCCTGTCTAAGGCATCTGATTTATGAGTGATTAAACGTGTGTTTTATTCAAATTCATGTTGTTTGAAGTGTCAAATCTAATAATTGTGTGAAATTACAAGTGTTCCTACGCTATTTTAGCAAGGGAAAAGGTAAATTATAATATATGTGCGGTGATTAGTGTGTGTGACTGTGTGTAGTGAGGTCAAATGGACCAAAGGTTCTGGAGTGCGTATTCGTATATGCCGTATGAATGGAGCGTAACTTGGTGAGTACTGACTAAATTAAATTTATTGGGGGGGGGGGGGGGGGGAATTGGAAAGTGGTATAATTCCACTCTAGTAATTACACAGAACACAAATTTACTAAGGGCATCAAAATCTAACCAATAGAAACCTCAAAAGAGATAGTGGGGCAGGTCATGAAGATCAGAGAAATTGTGGGGTAAAACGAGTGAAACATATATGTACATAAATTAATATTTTGAGACGAAAATATGTTAAATTCCAAAAATACCGTAGAAGCGTAGCCGTACATTATGCACCGAGCCAGAGTCCCAGCGCCAGCAGGGGAGTAAATCCCCAAAACAGTGATTCAAGGCACAGTGGCAATTTTTTTAGGTGGTGACGGAAAGCGTCACGAATCAGCGAAGCTTGGAGTTTCCCCATAAAAGATCGTCATTTTTAGCCTATTTGCACTGAGAAATCATGTGTGTGTGTTTTGCAATTTAACATATTTTTTTTACTATTTGTAATATTACTGTAATATTGTCTCATGAAAACATGTTTAATTGCAAAAAAACTGAACTGAACATGACCTAAATTGACAATATTACCAATACAAGCAACAAATACGATAGTGGGGAGGGCTATGAAGATCACGGAAATTGAGGGCTAAAAGTTTATAATGAAAATATAGGCCTACAAATTTTGTATTTTTTTAACCCCACAATTTCCCTGATCTTCATTGCCCTCCCTATCATCATTTTTGGGGTTTCTATTTGTCAAATGTTGATTCCCCTAGTATATTCATGTTCTATGTAATTAGTGGAGTGGAATTATATCAGCATGCAGCTGCAGCAGTATAGGACCCGTATGTGGAGGTGCGAGAACTGGAGAAGGCACAGAGAAAGGCAGCAAGATGGATGAAGGGTAGGCGGAGAGGGCAGGGGCAGGATGGTGAGGTCGAAGGGAACTATAGGCCATCAGTGATGATGAAAGAAATGGGGTGGAGCTCATTGAAGGACAGGAGGAAAGTTGAACGGTTAGTCAGGATGTACAGGATGGTGAATGAAGAGGGAGGATGGGGAGGGCCACACTGCAAGCTAAGTAAGGGGGTGTTTAGAGGAAGAGGATACAACAGAGAGAAGCTTCAGAGGGTGTGGAGGAGAACGGAGCGGGGTAGGCAGTCCATGCTTGCGAGGGAGTGGAATATGTTGAAGGAGGAATTGGTATCTGCGAGAGGGGTTGGTAAGTTCAGGAAGGGAGTGGAAAAGGAGTTTGGTCGGATACGGGAGAGGTGAGAGAGCTCGCCACCGGGCGGTAGCCAAATTGCGAGTGTATGCATGTATGTACAATATCACTTTCCGAGATTTTTTTTTCTTCTTCAGAAAAGCTCCTATTCTTAAGATTTACCATTGCATTAGTAAAACTATTGTATCTTGAGTATGTAAATGTCAGTATGTTTAGCCTATAAAGGTAAATATATTATTAGAGCTTGAGTTTGTTAGTGACTATATTTGGTAGTTCTTGTGCAATGTTTACATGTGTAACAAATAGGTACTTCAGTATTAAAGATTAGTGATTTTTGTTGGCATAAATTGATGGTGATTATGAAAATGGAGGCGTAAAGATTAACCTTTCAATGTGATTTGAATTATGCAAGGTAAAAATTCAAATTATTATTCAGTAAAGAAGGTATTAACCTGGTATTTTCTTGGGTGTTCTGATATCTAGCGCTCGTAAACCTGTTCCCAACTATTTTCTGGATAAAGTACGTGCAATAACAGTTCTACAATATTACCCTTACTCTGCTGCTGTGTGCTATGGTGGCAATTGGTGTTTATATGCACCTCACAACATATATACACACACTTGCAATTAGGCTACCGCCCGGTGGCGAGCTCTCTCACCTCTCCCGTACCCGACCAAACTCCTCTTCCACTCCCTTCCTGAACTTACCAACCCCTCTCGCAGATACCAATTCCTCCTTCAACATATTCCACTCCCTCGCAAGCATGGACTGCCTACCCCGCTCCGTTCTCCTCCACACCCTCTGAAGCTTCTCTCTGTTGTATCCTCTTCCTCTAAACACCCCCTTACTTAGCTGGCAGTGTAGCCCTCCCCATCCTCCCTCTTCATTCACCACCCTGCACATCCTGACTAACCGTTCAACTTTCCTCCTGTCCTTCAATTAGCTCCACCCCATTTCTTTCATCATCACTGATGGTCTGTAGTTCCCTTCTTCCTCACAATCCTGTCCCTGCCCTCTCCACCTACCCTTCACCCATCTTGCTGCCCTTCTCTGTGCCTTCTCCAGCTCTTGCACCTCCACCTCCATGTACAGGTCCCATACTGCTGCAGCATATTCTAACATTGGCCGTACCATTGTGCCATACGCCTTCACCTCACAGCTGACTCCATTCAGCACCCTTCCCAGCGTACCCAGAGCCCTTCTCCCCTTTGCAACCACCCTCTCTACCTGTATTTTCCCACCTGAGGTCTCCCTACAGTACAATCCCTAGATTCTTATATTCTGCTGCTTCTTATATCTCTTGTCCCTCCCATCTGTACATGTCCCTGCTTATCACCTTCTTCCTTAGTTTTTCTTACATTTATCCTCATTTTATTTTTCCTGGTCCACAACCATATCTTATCAGTGTCTGCCTGCAAATTTCCGCCCCCCTCTCCCACTTCAGCATACACAACACAATAGTCTGCAAACAATCTTATTTTTCCCCTAATCCCCAAACCCAAGTCATTTACCATTATGGTGAATAACAAAGGACCCAGCACGCTTCCTTATGGTACCCCTGACGTAACCTCCTCTTCCTCCGATATTGCCTCCCCCACTTTCACCCTCTGCCTTCACCCCCTGAGGAAGTCCCCTATCCATTCCACTACCCTACTGTACGGTAGCAGTGTCTCCACTTTCCTCATCAATGTTCCTTGTTCATAACCCTAACCACATACTGCACCACCAGCCTCTCCATTACTTTTCCCGTACTTGATGTGAGACTCACCGGTCTGTAGCTGCCAGGTCTCCCCCTATCCTCTCCCTGCTTGTGTATAGGTACCATCATAGCATCCTTCCAATCTTGTGGTAACTTACCCTCTCCTAAGGACTTGTTAAACAGCACTACTAAATATTTCACCAACTCCTTGCTACCAAACTTTAGTACTACGTTTCCTATCCCATCTGGACCCTCTGCCTTACTGCTCTTCAAACCCCCTAATTAACTTTTCTATCTCCCACTCCCTCATCTTAAACTTACTAAACAACCCCCGAACCATGTTTGCCCCCCTTATTCCAATCCTCCTTTGCCTCAAACACTGACAAGTACTGTCCTTTCCCTTCCTTTTAGGGTTAATGTAGGAAGTACGGTTGGAGTGGAGGCAGGCTTCCGGTGAGAAGGCACTGGGGGTTTAGTATGCCTACTGCAGATTTTAATAGAATGGTATTACATCCTAGGAAATCCCTTGTTTTAATATACTCTAACCCGTATACACCCAAGGTTATTTAAGCGTGGGGTAAAATATACATTCACAAATAATTATGGTTGTAAATTTACGTACAATATGGACACAAAAAAAAAATTAATTTGTTACCAGGCCATCCATCTGCACGCATTGTATGGACGAGTCATTTTCTTGGGCCCGACGTCCACTCGCTCTACTACTTGCCATGCTGCAAAAATTTCCAAAATAAAAATCCTGTAACTTTAAAATTCCGTCAGACACACCTTACAGGTTATGAATCAAAGCAACATGCAAGAAGACCATAGATAAACATAACACACAAAGACACAATAACCGTATACTCCTAACTTCACGGATCGGACTACCTCATGTAATCTATGGTACCGACACTTAGCTTATAAAATATCTCAGTAGATAACGTGCTAGTATAAGAAGAGAACGTTAATATACCCGCTAATATTGACCGCTCGTGTATAAATCATGGTCATTTAAATTAAAACAGGTTTTTATTTGCGTGAATCTGTGTGGAAAAGTAATTATATCTACATAAAATTAGTTTGTAGTGTAATGATTATAACAGGCGTGGACTGTGCTTATATTTACGTTTACTGAAATGGTTTCTGTCATATAAGTCGTCACTTGTTTTGCACATGACATTCAGTGTGCATCAGCTGATGCATGATTTAGGTGTTATCATCGTGTTGCTCAAGTTGAAGTAACTGCTGATTTTAATTCTTCGGTATGGCGACAGAGGAATTTCTTTTCCGAGTGTGCTCTACTTAACAGTCTGCAACATTTACTAAGCTGTATGGTGTGCGTTGCGGAAATGTCATTACATGTAGGGTTAGGTTCGGATGTAAACAACTGTCGTGAAAGCAGTTTGAAATGTTCAGGGCATTGCGCAAGTAAAAATACGACAGCGTGTGACGACCTGTGTGCGACGGAAGCGAATGGCAATCTTGTTACAGAAGAACTTAAATTTGAGGAAGGTATGTTTTTGCTCAACTTTTACATTTTGTTTCGTAATTGGTCAGTTGTTTGAAACTTGGTGTCTTCTTTTGAGCCACTGCTAAAAATGGTGGTATTATTACCTTTAGGTGATATTTACAACTTATTGGCTAAGTTCAAGGGCTTGGCTATTAAACTTGCATGCAAATGAATATGGCTTAGATTTAATGTATTGGTATATTTGTGCCTTCACTCGTAAGTATTTTCGAGCACAATATCGACCAGGTTCTTGTATGGTTATGCCAAGACTCATGTTGCAAATTATTGTAGCTGGCTCCAAAAATTCACACTGTAGGACATTTGGTAAGTAATCGAGATTTTGGTAAAAAAATTATAAATTACAAAATGTCTCAATTTAAGGAGTGTGCTATGAAGAGAGCACTTTTCGCATTACCTGGCGAAGGGCTCTTTCACGCAATCTCACTATCAATTTGAGACAGTGCTATCTTTTTGGTAAATAAACTGAGCATATGATGAAAACCTGTGAAAGTTTTTAATTGTCCCATAATGAATGTGGACAAATAATTACAAATGACATTTAAGCCCTTTTTTACAAATGAAAAGTTTTTACTACCAAATGCTCATATTGATTATATTTTAATTATACAATAATATATTGTATTTAATTATTTAACTCTAACACTTATTATGTACATTCGGTACCAGTTGGATAGATGCATTGTGAAATATTTAGTTATTTATTGAGAATACCGGTAATTGCTATTTCAAAAATTAAATGAAATAACTCAAAATTTATACTTTAAGGATCAACAAAAAGTGGTTAGGTGGATAATCGTACTTTCAATTTGTAGTTTAAAAATGAGTCGTATGTGCTGGAAAACATAGGTCGAAAGAAATTTTGGGGTATAAATATTTTTACAAACCAGTTTAAAAAGGCAAAAAAAAAAAAAAAAAAAAAAAATGTTGTTGCCTTCTTAACAACACAATAGTATAGACCTACAATAAGGTATAAAATGAAGTAAACTCAATTTAAGGTAAAAAATATACAACTACTGCAAAATAATATATATATATATATATATATATATATATATATATATATATATATATATATATATATATATATATATATATATATATATATATATATATATATATATATATAATTTTCCACAGATGTGTAATTTCTGACTACAGTGACACGCGATCCTAAAATGACTTCAGCATCATTATTTTGTTTGCAGTTCCATTGAGCACAGCATCCCTTCAGAAGATCAGAGACATACAACAAGTTCTGTCTCAGAAACCTGTTGACGCAGATAAGCTGAGGGAATTTGCTCGCTCCGATGGAGGACTTGTTACAGGTAAGACAGATTTAACAGGAGGGGACTTTATTTTTTTTTTTGTATGTAAATATTTAACTGCGCCTATCTATTTTGACGACAAACATTATTGTGCGTTACTTTGACAGTTTCTCCCTCAAAGCAGTGTGTCCTTTTTGAGACAGTTTTTGAGCCCACTCCAAACACATTTATTCTTATTACAGTTTTCAAATTTCTATGTAAGCAGTACCGTTAGAATTTCAGCATTTCCAAGTGCCTAACACTTTTATCTAAAACAGAGTCCCGTGTTCATTGTAGTTAACATTGTTCAAGTATCAGCAAAACCTAAGTAATGGTTTTAAGTTAAGGAATTTTAAATGTGCATATTTCCCATACAGATTTCAAAATTGTACACAATTAACACTTTTATTTTTAATATTTGTAATAAAAATAAAAGTATTTAGAAGTTAAATCCTAGGTGAAGAATAACTAATTGCTTTATGGTACTCCAATGACTTTAATAATTACTTAAGCAAAAAAAAAGTCATTATTTTGCACAAGAAATATGGAAAAAATGCTTATAATTTTGCACTAATGGAAAATTATTTTTCAATGTACTTTTTTTAAAATTGAATTTTCATTGATATATTCTTAAGATCACGTTTCTGTAAAATATTATCAAAGTACAAAACAATAAATGTTAAGTACCCTCTTGATAATATGTGATTTGTATTCTTACAAACAGAAATGGTAAGAGAACATTTTATTTTAATGCTTATAACATTGGTGGCTGTGGAGCCCCTCTTCCAAGAAGGAAGGAAGCATGTAAGATAAATAAATTAAAGGAAAATCAATAAATATCTAAAATAATGTTATGATACCAGTCGGGCCACGGTGGTGGTGCTGGTCGGTGGATTTTCTCAGGGATCTTCTGTTTTATCTCGCCCTAGCATTCCGGCACTGCTCCATACTCGCTTCACTTCACCCTCGTCGGCTCTCAAGACCTCGGATGTTAGAACCGTCCAAATCACTCCACGATCCATGTATTGTGTCTGCGATAGAATGTCACGCTGAGAGAGGTGCAGCGGCACGTTGTGGGATGCTTTATTTAAGTGTGTGTGTGTGTGAAGGCTGTTCACGATAAAATGAGCACATTTTTTTTATAAACTTAGCGCTAATTTGTAGAAACTCGCAGCTTATTTCAAGTTTTTATGGTTAAAGTCATACTAGTGGCTAATTGGGCTGTGTGTGGTAAGACATGGCTTACTACGCTCACAGATACTACTCGGTAGTAAAAATAGTGTTGCATTTACTGTGAGTGTACTTAGTATGCAATGTTAGTCAATGATAAAGGTATCTTTTGTTCAAATGGGGGAGACGTCTGTGCCCATTAGCAAGTTGGTGGAAGGGATGGCCAGTCTGTAGCCAAATTTTCCTTCAGTCTGTCTGTGTGTGTGTCTGTCTGTCTGTCTGTCTGTCTGTCTCTCTCTCTGTCTCTCTCTGTCTCTGTATGTGTATATATATATATAATGTTCTGTTAAAATCTTAATTTTACAAATAATGGTTTACAGTGTTCCCTATAGGTGGCATTATGAATTATTCTCTAGGCTTTCTTTTGCATGAAAAGCACTGTATTTATGTGGCAGCTATTACCCCAAAACATCAAACCATAATTAACCTTTGCAGTTGTTTTGGAAAACTGTCAATTAAATTGTAATTTGGTAAATGAATAAGAACTGTTTTGAAAGCTACAGAGGTGCTGTTAGGTTCTTTCCTTTTGCTTGGGCGTTTGCTAGATTGTATAAGGTTGGCTGTGGACTTCCTGTAAGGCAGTCTTCAAGAATTACCGTAACTTCCATCGCATTAAAAATATTGTGATCGCTAACTTGGTTCAGTACTTTTAATTTGTGTAAGTGTGACATTTCCACTGGCCGTCTCAGAATATTTTTTAGGATTTTTACTAATTTTTTAACCCTGGTTTGCAATCTAGGTATTACGATCAAATACTTGTATTATATTTGTAAGTTGTGTATTTTACTGTGTGGTATATTACTACATTTTAGGCCGGCCTATATCTACTCTTATTATTATGTATTAATTTATTGGAAATAGTTTTCTATTCTATATGGTGCTGCTATTATATATTTATGGATATCAATAATCAATACACAAGTTGTATAGTACATGTTTGGTAACTGGACGAGTGAGGTATTTTTGAGTATCCTGCACCAGTAGTGTGACATGAAAGAGAGACCAAGACAGATAGAGACTAAGAGAGAGAGAGAAAAATGGAGATAGAGATATTTATACAGAGATAGATAGAAATATAGATGTAGAGGGGTATAGTGTGAGAGAGGTGAAGATAGAGGAATATATGCAAAATTAGCACGAGAGGGGTGGGTGGGCGAGGAGGGGGTGCAGGGAGAGAGAGTGAGAGGTGGAAGTAGGGTTTGAAAGGGTGTGGTGGGGAGGGGAGGGGAGGTTTGAGAAGGTTAGGAGGATTGTTGTGATAAGAGAGATTTGAAAGGGTGAGAAACATGTTTTAAAGATAGGGGTTTGAGGGTGAGAGGCAGAAGGGTTGTGAGGGGGATATTTAAAAGAGAGATCTTGGGTGATGATGCTCAACAGCTCAATTTTTCAGCACCAACAATATGGGTGAAGTGACGAATGAAACGATGATGGAATGTGAATCACTCCCGAGAAAACCCAGTGCTTAGCTGCAGTATCTACCATGGCGATATGCGACATTGTGGCCGTGAATTTAACCACGCTTGCTGTTGTGGGGGATTATATTTTTCTGTCCACTATACCCCGCACAGTCCAACTGATGGTGTGTTGCATTGGCAGACGACACTCGGAAGCTGGTGTGGCCGAGGCTGCTCGGACTGGACACGAGTTACCCGATGCAGTTCCCCACCCAGGAGCAGCTTGAGGCTCACCCGGAGTACCAGCAGGTGGTGCTCGACGTCAACCGCTCCCTGAAGCGCTTCCCTCCCGGTCAGTCATCCTCGTTGTCGCTACCTCTATCAACATTGTTTCTATCCCCACCTGCCACAGTAGGCAGTTATAACTCAAGTAATCTGTTTAATTGTTAACACTTGAGTGCTGTTGACGTTATATTATTTTTCAGAAGTCAGTTTTAAAACTGCTGTCAATATAGCGTTATGTTGCAAATGCCTTAAAAGAATGTGAATTTCGTGGAAGTATTACGACAAACTTCATATAACTCTCATTACCATATCACAAGTTCGTAAAGTAACATGTTCAAAGAAGAGAGGAGATGGTTTCAGATGCCATTAAACTTAAAATATAACTTTTTAATAAGAATTTAAAACAGAACTGTTTTTTACTGAAATACTACCAACATTAGTTTGGATATGCCAGGCATTGTTTTAAATACATGTGCATCTATGGACAAAAAAATATTTGAAGGCCCATTTCAGAAGTGCTCGTCAAATCACAAACCAGTAATAGCTTTCTTTTATTTACTTTTTGGACACTGTAAACTGCAATGATATAAAAGAGGGTAGTTACTTCTATGCTCTGGCACCCTTCACATTGGGTGGATCCAACTGCTGGTTGATACTGGACAAGGTGGTGTAAAGTTTTCACTTGCCGTTGCCTAGAACGAAACGCCATACTGCCCAATTCAGTGCTCCTTTGCATGTAGTGTGTAGTTTATAATATGTATACTGCTGGGTGGCACAAACAAAAAAGACAAAAATAAGTGGAAATTGTTTTAAACCAAAATGGGGTGTGGTTGCGTTGGGGACACGGCCGTTTGTTTTGCGTGAATACGTCTGCGTTGACGCGCTCGGACTACTTGATGTTTTTTTTTTTTATGTTCCCAGCACCGGTTCACTTGATCATATGGGATTTTATGGGTATCGCTGGATTGTTTTTGAAAAGTTTTTTCCAACCATATGATTTCTGTATTTGTACTTGATTTTTTGAAGTGTTAAGTTCTTTTAATTTTTTACATTAAACTCATATACCATTTCATTATAACCACGCCATACAATTGTTTTTATACACACAATTGATTGATCTTGACGAGCGAGCTGTCAATTGATACTTAGCGTGTCGTAGCTTCTCCTAGTCAAAAGTTAAACCACGCGGAAGTTATAAGATGCTGTGAAACGAACTCCAAATTGCTGCGCCTCCCCCCGCCATGCGCGATGCTTCGCAGTCCTCACTCGATGTAACATATTCTTTGACCCTTTGGTAATCGAGCGGTGTAATTGAATTTTGAACGTAGACGATTGATTCAGAGCTGCAATGCCAAACTGTATCCCCCGATTTTGTTACCATCGGCATTTATGGATTGTCTCCCACGGTGGTTGCAAATTTAAAGACTTATTCATGTAAAAAATTATGGTCGTCGTAGTTATTTTCCCAGCTATTTAAATATGTCGTACAACTTTGAAATATTGGTAATTTTTTCTAGTGAAATCTGAAGACCATATGTAGCAAAAACAGTTCATTTTGAAATTTCAAAATATTTTCAGTTAGCATTTCGTGTATTGTCAATAAGTTTTATTGATTTACGTTATAGGTTCCCCCCTCCCCCTTTTTTTTTTTTTTTTTTTTTCATCCTCCATAATTCGAAGATAAAGATGTTATAATATACTTGACTCTATGATTTTCTTGTATGACAGTAAATAATGTTGAATGTTGTAGAATTTTTATTCTGTAAACTCTAATGAACTGTGGTTTTAAGATGTTTCTTTTAATGCATGCATGGTCTTAATGCTTGCTGTGAACATATTAATATTGAAGTTATTTGTCCTGTGTGATGTCTAATGATTTTCTTCAGTGTCTCAAAATGTATCATAGTTTCATTAGCTCGGTATTAATTCCTATTATTATTGCTGCCTCAATAAGCTAACTTCTGAAGAGTAATGTTATCTCTACATGGTCCAATATAATCCTTTTCTTACACACAGTTACACTTATCTGCAAATTACACTTTTTAACATTTACTGCTTTTGTGGTTGTTTCCCAATTTTTGACATACACTTGTATCATAGACCATATTTTCCTGCTTACTAGAAAATTAAAATTAAATATACATTACGAACTTTCATGAAACTGAAATGGAAATGAATAATAATTTCATACGAGGTCTAGTCTTAACGTAAGTTTAATGAATTTCATAACATTGTTGCGAAACCAAACAAATAAAAAGGAAGATATGTATGTTGTACTTAACACTAGAGTCCTTGCTTATATTTAAATCTCCATTTTATGTGGTTATAGTAGTTATAAAATAATGAAAACAAATAAAATGATTTACAAAAAATAATTTTCTTGCTTGGGCACTAAATGAACATTCATTAAAACACCCAACTATTCGTTGAAATAGAAGATTTTTGTTTTGTTACAACTTTTGCCGAACAAATTTCTTACTGAAATGAATATGTTTTTCCTTATTTGCACAACCCTATTGAAAAGTGAGTTTGTGTGCATTTGAGAGTGATGAACGAAGTGGGAATGTTGGTTGAAGTGTGTTAGTGTGTGGTAAGGATGTGCTTGTCTGCACAGGAATCCCGTACGACCAGAGGGTCGCCCTGCAGGAACAGCTGACGACGCTGATCCTCCGGGTTATCAGCAAGTATCCTCACCTGCGGTATTACCAGGTACTGTGTCTGCTGGCCTCATCGCGGGAAGCGCACACGTTCATGTACATGTACTCTTGTCATTGTCGCCTGCTCACTGTAAATTCAGCACTTTGGAAACCAACCTTTAAATAATGCCACCGCCTCTTCCTGTACGTACAGTATTTTAACAAGCACCTGGTATGTGCCTAGTCAAGTTGTCGATGATGAAAGGAGAGTACTACTTCCACATCTTAACATTGAATTAATAAAAGTGTCGGGTAAACATTTGTGAGTACATACTGAGATTGTTTAATTACTTAATGATTTTTTCCAATGCATTTATACTAAAAAATTAACAAATGTGTCAAATATTTAATTTTCTAGTAATTATACTGTTCCACTGCTTGCGTGAAGTGATCATGCATGTTGGCAACGTTAGAAGAATACACAATATACATACTAGTAGATCTTGAGCAGGACTTACAAAAGTGCTCAGTTTACCATAAACAGATTATAAATATTGGTACTGGAGAAATGGCAACTGTTGGGCATGTTTCGCAGATTTATTCAAGGACAAACTACACTTCGAACACATGCTATTGGATCGTGGTTGATTACACACTCCTTGGGCAAGTGTGAACTGGTAGCAACAAGGAAACAATGATGTAATTAATGCCATCCTACCTATGGTGTGAGTCGTGATTTGCATTTTGTGCTTGTCGAGAGCCCAATTACATTTTATTATTGCTAGTCTGGTGTAGAGGAGTTCACTATTCTGACGGGTAGATGGCCACTGCACTTTGTAGCATAGCAACTAAAGTGGCTAAATTTTCTGACACTTGAGTATTCAGAAGACTGTACGGAAAGGCTGTTCCAGCCCACATGAGGCCTGCAAAAATTGTCAAAATGTGTAGTAAAATTATAGATTACTTCATTTATTACATCTGCATGTAAATAAACTTACTATGCATGTATAAGCAAGTTATGACTTTTAATTTGGTGAATGTGGCCTGTCGAGCATTGTAATTAAAAGGCTGTTCACGGTAAAGTGAGCACTTTTGAAATTAACCTTTGAAGAACGTCACTGCCCGTGCCTGCATATATTTTATAAGGCGTACTGAGTGACATTCGCCCAGTAAAGTTGGAAACGATAGAGGGGAAAGTAATTCCATATCTTAACGTTGGATAAAAAGTGTTAGGTAATCATTTGTGATAACTTTTTTTTTTTTTTAAATGCATCGAAGTGTAAAAATTAGCAAATTTGCAAAATATTAACTTTCCTATTAATTTGACAGTTTTACTTTACCGACGTATGAATAAAATGATGAGGCCCATGGCAATGTTAATTTTACATAAGGCAGAAGAATACACAACGTGCATACAAATAGATCGTAAGCAGGGCTTTCGAAAGTGCTCATTTTCCGTGAACAGCCTTACCTATTTGTGAGAGGTCTGATGAGAAAATCAATTGAATAACTCTGCTGTAAAACAAGTCTGCACTATGTAGTTATTGAGCCCATAAAATACTTCTATAATTGATAGGTGGGAAGTGGAGACTAAATAATAATAATATAGATTGATGTAGGCTGTAATTTCAGAATTATTTCTTCATTTATAGTTCTTTTAAGGGATAAAGAGGGGGGGGGGGGATTATATAAGTGATATATTGCTGCCATTAAGAGTTGTGTGTAATGATGTAATGCTCAAGTCTGTCAGTAAAGAGTCAAAACACAGTGAAAAGTGAACAATTTTCTAAATATCGGAGGATAAATGAAGTGTACACAATATTTTCATCTGATTGTAATAATCCCCATCGTTGACTGTGATTTTGGTAGTCTGCTGGAACAAGTGTAAGAGTTGTGGTCAGTTTTTATACTCGGCTGACGTCTGCTCGCTCGTGTTTGAGGTACTGAGTATGTGATGTGTCAGTATTACTGATATGTTGCTCGCTCATGTTTGAGGTACTGAGTATGTGATGTGTCAGTATTACTGATATTTTGTGGCCAACACCAGTTTGTTCTCTGTGTCATAGTAGGGTTTCTTTACTTGACGGAGAGACAGACTATTCACAACTTGTGTTGATGTCATGTGTAAGCCAGCTCACAGATACAACCGTAGTCAATATTATTTGTCAGATTAGTGAGTAATTGTGCACACTTTAAGAAGTAGTTGATAAAGTATGTGTACGTAATGATTAGGTGTAGAGATGAACAAAGCTGGATACTTCATTTTGCTGAGAATTTTTTAAAATACGTATTTGCAAATTTGAAGTAAATTTTAAATCGTAAGTTATCAGTTACTATGTACTCCCAAGTAACCATTAAATAAAAGAAAATGAAAAATAGTATAAGCCAGGCTAAGCTCAAATTCAAGTAAATGTCTTTAAGTGATACAAAAATTTTTTCGTATCATTACAACTTCAACATGGATGTTGACTTTCATGCAAAATAAATTTTTCAATAATGATATTTTAAAAAAATTTTGTTTAAGGGAACCTAAAAAGATTTTGTTAAGTGATATACACAAACTTCTACCTAATTTTAGTTTTCTGGAAAAATCTGGAAGTTCGCAAAAATTTTTTGAAGCTATATAGAAGTAATATTGAATTTTGAGTAGAAAATTTAATGTAAAAATTATTCGCTTTGAAGCTTCAGCCATCCCTAATTAGTGTAGCATCTAAAGACTGCAAACAATTCCACAATGTATAAAGAATTCCCAGCAATTTTAATTACAGCATTGAATTACCATTTGTACAATAATAAGTAGAAAAAGTAATCAGGGCTTACAGGTTATTTTTGATCATTGTTTTTATAATTTATGTGTTCATATGATGTTGATTAAACTAACAGTATTACAGTTTAATGGCGTATGCATATAACAATGCTTTTTCTAATTATTGTTTCATTTAGCGACTTTGTAACTTTACTGGAATGAACATGACACTGGGATGAGTTGTAACCGCAAATTTTTTGTGATGTTGAGCCACTATAGAATAGGGATCGTGCAGTGATAAAAGTGAGGACGATGTACGTACATGCCTTGGATGGAGGCTTATGAGCAGAGCTAGATTGTCACAGTTTTGTGACAATACTAAATATTTTTTCCTGCTGAATCGAAGGTAACTTAGCTAGTTTGCATTCAATGTTTCTTCTTAGAATAGATTGGCATAAAATTTTAGGGTGCATGACTGCAATATGTGAATCGCAGTGTTATTGTACATACATCAAGTTTAATGTATTGCCACACTTATCAGTGAAGGCTAGGGAGGTGAAATTCAACAACTGTACATTAATTAACTGTAATATTGACTTGGCTTTCAATAGGTGTGGTCTTAACTCTACTGTTGCAATGAAGAAACCTGTATAAGAAGGAAATTTAAATTCACATATCCGGTGGAAAACTGAGATTTCATAATTTTTACGATTTCAAAAATCCAGTATTACCAGCAAAGAAGTTTTCCATGCACTGTTTAACAAAATTTATGTTGATGCATAGAGTACTACTTTTTTTTTGCTGCAACTATGCATCATCACGTGCAAGCCACGTGCCTACAAGGATGCAACCCTGAAAGGCAGTAACCCAAGCCAAAATTATGTCTCGTATAATAAGGTGGAAGCCTGGAGACTGTAATGCACCCAAAGAAAAGATGTATTAAATCTTAAATCGCCTTAAGTAAAACTCCGCGAAATGGGAAAATACCAGTATACCATGCCAGTGCAACTGTGCCTGAGTTCACACAGCTGACGCATCCGCGCATAGCTGGGAAGCCGGAGTACGGCTTCACCTACAGAGGGAGGAGCTACCCCTGCCACCCCCAAGTGCAGGGGAATATATGTCCCTGCACCGCCGCAGAACGACAGTTTGATTCCAGCAGCTCGCCCTCGCCCAAGTCGTGGCAGGACTCTCTGCTTGGTCTACCGCTCTCCTCACGAGAGACCAACAGTTACTCTTCAGCTACCAATGCCATACTTCTTTAGCACCTGCTGCTGCCCCAGAAGAGTCGCTGTTCCTTCAGGACACAACCATCTTCAGTTGTTATGACTGCTACCTAGTTGTTGCTCTGTGATTTTCTCCCTTCAGGCTCTTAAAGCTGACAGACCTTCACCTGCCTTTGTTCCCTTCCAAAGAGTTAATCAGAGCCTTGGTAACAGTATCAGAGTCCGGGTCACTGTGTCTTATTATAGAGAGAATAAAATGTGTATCCAGTTAAACTGCTGTTGGCTCTTTCTTGTGTAAATGGTGCTTAGTCATCCTCTGTAAGCAACACCCCACAACTGAGAGTCAGGGAACTGCTGAATTATAACTTAATTTGCCGATCTTAGCATGGGACTATGGCCCATCCCCTAGAAAGGACTGGACGTACGTCAGCAAACACAACCCATTAGATGTCCACCCATACTGTGCTGCTAGTACGTAAAGATACCTTTTGCACACGTATGGTAGAGCCACGCCCACTAGCAAGACACATGACGAAGGGGCTATACGCCCCTTCGTCATGTGTCGACACACGCCGGAGGGAGTGCCAGGCCTTGCAAAGAAGAATCCACCTCTTCCGAATTACACTCTAGCTACGGTTATTGTAGCCTGCCACCCCGTTGCAGAAGTGTACTGTAGCACCTAATTCCCTGGTAAATGCTGTTCACCCATAGGAGGGAAGTGGAGCGACAGGAGGATGGCTGCTATCCCGTCTGGTAATCGAACCTTTATTAAACCATTAGCATCTGCTTTCAGCATTTTGACACCTCGTGAACATGTTCACGCCACCTATCAACTGTTGATGCCTCACCTCACAGTCCCCTGGTAAGCTCCACAGGTCACCTAGGCCTACCCTTAGACCTAGGCGTTGAGCGCATCAACGACCTAGGCGCAGCTTCACCAACCAACACCAGTCGGCCACCAGTCGCAGCCGAGCACATCTGCCAGCCGAGTTGTCCAGCAGACGCCATCATTACCAACCAGCCAGGCTAGGAGACTTGCAATTGGAGAAATGTCGATGAGCAGTGGGAGGTAAGCCAGCGGGCCCGCCAACACCCCGTAATTGCAAACCAGCTCTAGCTCAAATTGACATTGTGTCAAGTCGGCAACCTACCCGCCCAATCCTCTATAAAGGAACCATAAAGACTAAAGTGTCAGATCACACAGAAACCGTCGCATTATGGTCTGTAAATCTCTTTTACCTGTGTGACTGATCTAACACAAACTAAAAACACAACTTGTATTTAGGCGTTGACGTGTTCCTATCCATAGATCGTCAGACATCAATGTAATTTGTTTTAATCAGCTTGTTTTAATCAGAGATAACCAGCAAAAGTATACCCACTGCAAGTATTAGTATATGGCAAAGATAATATGGATTAAAATAAATAACAGTTATTACGACTAGCACATGCCTGGCCAGAAATAATCACCACATCTCCTAAAGGCTTGTAAAAATTATAATAAAATGCCTCTAACATGGTTAAAATGCATCTAGACAACTTGCATATAGGAAACTTCATGCTGTTGATAACTCTGGTGCGTAACGTCGGGTGACTGACAATGACGCCATGGTTGGGCGAAGTTTTAATGTGTCAGTCACACACACTAGCTATATATCGGGATTGACTGTATTAGCTTCTAACCTGTCCCCGGCTGGTATATAAGCTAGGGCGTGTGGCTTGACAGCATGACACAAAGTGTGATGGCTTAGCGGTCCTTTGCCCTACTGGTTTATCCGTATTGGGCATGGCCCGGGGTAGCTCCTGTCTCGGCCGCTGTTGCTGCTAGTCCCACTGGGTCTGAACCAAGGCTTGTCTATTCCCAGTGGTACTGCAAGTCCATGGTGAAATCTCTCGATGATAGGATGCAGCTTGTCGGTGGTCTTGAGAGAGAGCTGGAGGGAACTTGGGACCTCTTCAGTTAGCGAGCAGCTTGAGCTCATCCCCTGGTGGTTAAACTGCAGAGGGCATTGGGCACTGCATTGCAGTTCACGCTATGCTCAGAGGCAGTAGCTGCTCTCTTAGCTCTCCACTTTTCACCACTTCTATGAGTGTATTGCATAGAGGTAGAAACCAAGGTCTACGGCGCTAAGGGAGAGCAGGCGACGAAGATCCCTAGCTAGGTGTAAAGCCAGTCGTGGCTGGGCCACCCAGATTCAGTTCAATTGCTGCTTCTGGCGAAAATAACAATGCAGTGGATGGAGCACTAGGCTGATCAGAATGTCCAGTCACGTCGTTATTGTGTTACGGAAGGGTTCAGGCCTCCAGAACCAGTCTTATCCCTCCTTGTGGCGAAAATAACACAGTGGATGGAGCGAATTGGCTGTGCTGGCTGACTAGTCACCTTGTGGATTGAGTTTCTAGTAGTTGTAGCTGTACCGTATGTGTGCACCAGGTACCTTGACGTACCTGTTCCACAGTATGGGTGGCCGTATAAGGTGTGTGTTTGTGCTTGGTTAAGGGAGCCGCTCTCCTACTCTAGGTTCTGCAAAAAGGATTTCAAAGACGCTGTCTCCTGCTTTTCTTAGGTGGGTCGTCTACTTGGGGTTAAAGTCACAGTGACCTTAGAAATGAACTTGTAGGTTATTAGGTTGTGTGTTATTCCTGTGAGGAATAGACACAGTGGTGCGTACTAACTCCTAACTACCAAATTAACTGTAACGGAATAAAGTACAATAATACCAGGTGAAGGGAACCTGGGTCTAGACTAGACAAGATCAGATGCGGCTAGGTAGCTATAATACTAACTAACTCTAATGCTGTTGTCCAGGAGGGACTCGGGTGTCACTACCAGAGTGGTAAGGGGCTGAAGACTTCTTCGGGGGTTGAAAGTCTGGAAGATGTCTTGAAGGTAATGGTGGTCATTTGTGAGGAAGGCGGTAGTAGCATAACTCCAGTACACGAGCTGGTGGAGCAAGCTGCTGAGTATCCACTGACGAGATGGGGGCTGTGCGCTTGCCTATATGGATGGCCAGTTGCGGGCCCTTCGACCTGTCAGGTGTCTTTGGTCTGGAGCTCCTTCCTGAGCAGGGAACGCCGCTATCTGTTGGGGGAGACTGGAAGTTCTGTTTTTTACTTGTGTGTGGGTTGCATCACTCCTGTGAGCTTAGGGGCAGCGCTGGACTGCTTGGCTGATTTCTATCACACCGAGGGCGGGGGGGGGGGGGGGGTTGGCGTGACATCTGACATAAAGGTGAAGACGGTCTGGACTGCCATGTTCGTGGGTGCCCCTTACCTTGGGCGTAGGCACCACCCCAGGTGGGGTTCAAACCCCACCTGGAGTGACGTGATGACACGTGAAGATGAGGTAAAGTCATATATATATATATATATATATATATATATCAGTATGAGTCATGCGTTAACTCGATATGGATAAATGTAAGCAGTCATTGACGTATCTGTCATAATGGCACCCTTGATTTTGTGGGTGTATTACTCTGAGACACAAATATTTTACAATACTTAATGGTGGCATTTAAAGTGAAATGTTATGAATTATACTGGTTCCTTTTATTTTATAGAAAGTGCATATGAATTGGATTGTAATGACTATATTTGTGTTTGTAACATTTAGTTTTACTTAATCAATATGTTTGTAATCAGTAGGTTCATTCAGTGTTACTTGTTATTGGTTGTGAAATCATGTAGTCAACTATGGGCAGAAAGATGACACAGCATAGGTCTAACAAAGAATGAACTAGAAATAAATGTGCATATTAATGATGGACTGGAGTAGACAGATTAGGGCAGTTCTTAACATTGAGGTCTTGAGAACTGACGAGGGTGAAGTGAGGGGAGGATGCAAGGATGGGGGAAAATGGAGATCCCCTAGAAAACCTGCCAACCAGCAGCATCTCCTGACACGATCACCACATGCGAAAGTCTGGGAGCGACCCCGCTCTACTGGGAATCGAAGCAGGTTTATCTAGATGGGAGGCAAATAGTCTGACCACTACACCATCATGGCTCCCTGCAGATGACATGGTAACACTAATTGATTGATGGTTGGGGTGGGGCGTGGCGCTGCGGTTTCACAGGGCTACCACGATGTGGCGGTCACATTCCTGCTTGTGATGGGGGAGACAGCAGCGTTCCAGATCATGGAGCGGCTGTCGGTGGAGCACCTGCGAGACTGCATGGAGCCGACGATGGAAAAGACATCTCACCTCCTCAACTACATATACCCCCTTATCTACAGGCTGCACCCCAGACTGCACGACTACCTTGAAAGGTGGGCTATAAACAAGGCTGCTGTGTTCATGAAAATAAAGTACAGTAAAGCATTTCTGTAGCGAACGTCGCTTTAAAATTTCATCATAACAAACTACTTCTTTTACATCCGATTAAAGTCGATGCAGAGTTCTGTGAAACATGATTAATAAAATCCTTTTTACCAAAAAGTTCTCGTTAATACAGAGTTGTCTTCTTTCCCATTCGAGTGAGATAGTAAATTTAATGTTAATTTTTATGCTTGTTAAAAATATGTTATTTGCATTACATTGTAATGTCAAATTCACTGGTAAAAATAAGTCCTGGTGGTGATGAAGAATGTCTTACTTTCCAATATGCTGAATCACGTGATTGACGTTTTACTTTATTGGGAATTTGTGTAATTAATACAAATGCCTCTTAAGGCAAACATCATTATTACAGACTTAAAAAATGAGTTGCCTTTAGGTTTGAATTAAAGATGCTTCACTAAAATAGGTTAATGATTCAATCAAACTGATTATGTTGCAATTTTTGGTACACTTTAATAAAAAAAGTAATATTACAGGTCTAAGCTTCTGGGTTTAGGGCAAGTGTTTGAGAATTTATGCCTGCATTTTGACTACTCCTGTCACATCGTTTTTTTGTCCTCTATATCTGTGTCTCTTTATATGTACATATGTTATTGGTGCACATTCGTGAACAGAAGGTGATGCGTGCTGCGTTTCCCTCGCACAAGACTGTTTGCCCGCTGCAACGAGCTCCACAATGCAGCAGAGGGCTCCACTCTACCTAGTGCGCTAGTGCACCAGTGCACCCATGCAACGCATGAGCAGCAGTTAAGGAATGCTCCAGATAGTGCAACAAAGTGTAGAGTCAGTGCAGTGCAAAATAGTGTGACTTAGACGGCTATGAAAACAACTCTGACGCAATTACTCTACCCTGGAGTCATCTAGACGAGACTTTATAAAAGAGGCCACTACCAAAAGGGCAGTGTGTGTAGTTGCCACTTACCAGCAAGTAGCGGCGGCTGTTGAACCAGGAGGATCAACAGCGGAAGTGTGGAGTGAAGTCAAATAGGCTTCTGGTGTTGAAGAGCTTCTGGTAGCTGGTGGTGGTTCAAGCTGCTGGAGTTTCCGGTAAGAAGTGGTGGAAGCCTCTGATCGCTGGTAGCTGCAGAAGATCTCTTGGAGTTCTTGGAAAGGACAGCGAGGGCCTAAGGATCAGTAGAGAGACCCAGCACAGAAGTGTTGTGAGGCAAGCTACTGGAGATGATAGCTGGTTTATTTGGCCGCGTACTGCCTTATATTGTGTGCTCAGCCGGCCCACGCCTGGGCTTGAGTGGGAGGTGTGATGTCTGTATGGAGCATGCGGGGTGGGAGAATCTACCCTAACGCTCTGCTATATGGCCTCAGTCGTTCAGCAGCGCTCGGCCATCTCCGGAAAGCTTGGTGACACTCTGTCGAGCAGGTGCTTCTGGGATGCTGATGTGTTCTGCAGCTGCTTAGAAACAAAGCTTATTTCACTTGCTAAGATCGCCCGTTAGGCTGGAGCGATCCTGTGCGCACTCGTGAATAACGTTTTGGATTTGACCCTTCGTCGGGATGCATAGATACTGCGTGAGTAGTGACAGGAAATTGGGTCTGGAACATCAGGAAATACCACTTGCCTGTAAATGTCCCTGTGCGAGGACAATCCTGTAGCGTCTATGGTTGTGGTTCATGGTAGAATACCACACATAAGGATGAGTTGTAATCGTGTTTAGTATAACTCGTATAAGTGGCACGGGTCAGAATATTTAAATTTGTAATTACGTATTATGTAGATTCTTTAACTTTTTTATCAACAGATTTGGTCATAGCGCACACACTGCGGCAAAATGTAAAATGGCTAAAAATATTTTGTATAAATCATTTCAAATTAAATATTTTATGGTGTCAACAACATATTTGTCAGGTTTGCCTTAAGCATAAAATTTGGTGTTTATTTCTAACTTATTTTAAGGAAGCTCTGTGTGTGAGAGAGAGAGAGAGAGAGAGAGAGAGAGAGAGAGAGAGAGGAGAGAGAGAGAGAGAGAGAGAGTGCGTGTGTGTGGGCGCTTGCGTGGGTGTGTCCATAAAATTTAAATAAGCTCCTAGCAATGGGGTTTGTACTGTATTATTTAAATGCTAGGTTTGCCGTGTTTAAAGTCTCGTTATAATTTTTATAATCATTTGCATTCTAAACTTTCAACTAACTCTGCCATCTAAAGGCGTGTCTGGGTGACTCACGTTGAGAAAGCGAGACACACACAACTAAGCACCACTTATCTATCGCTCCGTGTCGCCCGCCCAACACGCTCGCCTGGCGTCGGCACAGGCTGTTTATTCTCAATGCGCCGTGAATTACACTATACTTGGTGCAATATAAATATCAGTTAAATTATTGTGTACTTTAAATCCTGCACATACAGTGCGTGATCTGTGTTTGCTTTGAAATGTACTTTGTTTTATCACGATATTCGGAGCCAATATCACTGTTCCATTATTAGTAAAAATGTGTAAAATTCCATTATCTTGATTTTTTAATGCAAATTTGCTTATTCACATTTTCTCCAGTCCCGATTAACATGGTTCATCTGTAGTTTACTATATTGAAACATATTCATCACAAATAGTCTATACTAGTGTAAATGTATAATTAATTTGGTGGTAGTTTCAAACACGTAGACTGTACAGTCAAAATACATGGCAAGATTATTTAGTTATTTTCCTAATAACACGTAGCAATGAAAGTGCAAGTGCACCCCCATGCACACCCCCTGCAAATACCTTTGCACCTCAAATGTGTTTCACTCTTTAAGTCCATTATGTAATTTTTAGATATGTTCTGTGTAATTATACACAGTGCACAGTGAGCAAAAAGAAGAAATGAGGTGATGAAGCGTCGTGGTTGCAGGTCAGGCGTGGGCACCATGTTCTGCCTGCCGTGGTTCCTGACGTGGTATGGCCACAGCCTGAACCGCTACAGCGACGTAGTGCGGCTGTATGACTTCTTCTTGGTTTCCCCACCGCTGATGCCCCTCTACGTGGCTGCTGTCATTGTCGTCCACCGCAGCGATGAGATCTTCCTGGTTGACTGCGATATGGCCAGTGTTCACTCGCTGCTCTCCCAGGTGACATGTTGGCCCTCGTATGAATTAATGTTTTGCAAAGGGCAGCTTTGTGAAAACACTGTTTTTTTTTTTTAAGTGGAACAACAGTTATTTTAAAGAGCCCAATTTAAATCCTGATCATAAACTTAAATTGATACTAGTTATGTACCAAGTAAATAGCAGTATATAATTACACAGTAACTTGTAAATGAAATGTAGGTTATGTCAAGTTTTTAACGTTGAATAACACTTTTAAAAGTCTCATGTTTTGTTGTCTTTTATGACACTGTATCATGGACTTAAGGGCATCCGCGGCCTGCCTGGTGCTCGAATTGTACTACAAGTGTTTGAAATTCACCTTTTTTTAAGAAACCATTAAACATGTTCTCATTATACATATATTTGAAGAGAAAACACTGCAGACAAGGTACGAATAATACTCTCAATACATCATTCACATTATAAATACTATTCCGGAGCCCTCCAATATTGCTAAATACAGAGTGTCGCTCTGCTGTATTCCATAATACTTATGCAGGTCAGAAACATTGTAACGTGGCAGTCGTTAAAATGACTGGAAATCACAGCTCAGGTTCACTGTATCGGTAGTCATGAGACGTAAAGGAGCCACATTAACATTGGGAAAAAAAAGTTCCAAGTGTCTTGAGTATTTCCTTTTAATTTTTAAATTCCACATAAAGTTCACCATCTTACAATATTGCGGAGTCACGTACAGTTAGATTATGAATGAGACAAGTGAAACACAACAGTGCCGCAGCAGTTAATTAATTAGTGAAGTCATGTAACCTTTGCATCGTGAGATACATTTACGACAGGAGGGAAATTAATTCCCTCCTGGCACCCTAATGACCTCCCACTCTGGCGGGAATAATTTAGTATAATACCGTTTGACCGCCGAAAGTACTTTTAAATTATATCTACTGTAGAAGCACGGGTGCTGCCGGAATGAGCTAAATTGCTTCCGCTCTATGCGTCTTCTTCACAGTCTTCTAATCATGTGTAAGCAGGCAACAGGCACTCCGCTCTCACGACACGTGCCTCCCTACTCCTCGCACCAAATATGGGCATGCGCGGCACAAAGTCCTTCCATTGGCCACATCAAACTGCTTCGCAGCTCTAAACTTTATCGATATAGAACAAATAGTGCCTACGAGCATAGTAAAAAGCTTCTACCTCTAATACTGATGCAACCTGAACTATGACTTCAGAAAAAGCTAATGCACTGCTGATAAACACAACTTCATGTACTGATAAGATATTCCTATTCCACGTGGCACCAAATAAAATAAAATATCACACTCCCTCGCAAAAGAAAAAGGCTATTAACCATATGTCCTATTTAATTATTATTAATAACTGCATCATTACAACGTGCAAAACTATTATAGGGATTCCGCATTGAACTTTGCTGACTTTCCAGCAATAAAATGCTAGGGTCAATGCTTTCAATCCCATAGGTATATGCCGCATGATAGAAACACTCGACGCCAGTTGAGCGCCTTGCTCATAGGAGTGGTGAGGCGCTATGTACGTGTGTCAGTGCCGCCCTTATAGCTCTCACACTTCCCTGCCGCTGATGCGCTAGAAATCTCCAAGTAAGTGGCGCCCTTGAAACTTAGGATTGTCGTTTTATAAAAGGAGAGAGGGGGGGTGCACCTTGTTGAATCTCTCCCTCAGGTAATGAGACTGTTCGGCCCCGACTGCTAGATGTAGCCTCTGATTCATACTGAAGACTTGGTGCATGCTATACAAAATTGTGTACTTGATTCTGTAACTGATTGTGTATGGAAACTGTCACAAATTTAGTGATAAGTTCATTTTCAACTTGACAAATGTATATGATTGAGCGAATGACCCTTTTTTCACGAGACGAAAACGAAAAATATTTTGTGAACTTTCATGAAATTGAAACGAAAATGAAAAATAATATTATTAAGGCTCAGTCTTAATGAAAGCTTAACAAAGTTCCTAACATTATAGCAGGTTATTCATTATAACAAATTCGTTGGAAAATCAAACCAAAATTATGTAGAATATGGAGTATTTACCAAAGGGGATTTTACCTACATTTAAATTTACATTTTATGAATTTATTTCAGTTATATAATAATGAAAACAGACAAGCTTATTTACAGGCAAAAATTTTCTTTGCTGGTGCACTAAATGAATATTAATTTAATACACGAAAATTAATCGAAATTGAGAATTTTTGTTTCGTTAAGACTTTCGATATTCAAATTTCGTATTGAAATAAAATTAAAGTTGTCATGTTTCATTTTCGTTTCGTTATACTGAATATTCGCACAACCCTAGAGTCCACCCTCCACTCCATTGCATCTTGTGAACATGTATGTGTGTGGAATGATAAGAGCTGTGGTACTACAGATCCCGGACGACATACCATTTGAGCGGCTCCTGCAGGAGGCATCTCGTCTTTACCAGGAGTTCCCCCCGGAGAGCATAGAGGGCGAGGTCGTGGAGCGGGTTCGCAGGGAGTGAGTATTCTGCTGTAGCAGGATCTGCGTGACCATTAAAAAGAATGTTATGGGTTTAGTACATCCACCGTCATGTTGTAATTGCTTATTTTTGTGGCACTAAGAATTGGGCCTACTTATAAAGAATTACTTCAAAATTTTTTTACTTTAAGTTCAAGTGTGTGTAATTGTAAAAATTGTAGAAATGAACTGGCCGCAATCACAGGTAGTTATAGGTATGTAGTGACGCATGCCCGGCTCGGACGTTGTTCTACACGTTGGGCTTGTTCGTGCTTGGTATGGACCAACGATTGGGGAAGTTACTTACAACCCTACTTATAACCTCTTACTTTCGGATGGCTGAGAGGAGACGGTTTCCTCCTCGGTGGTTGGCCAGCCGCTAGGCAGTGGTTGGACTGGAGTGGGTTATGGCAGACTTGTGTGCTGTGAAGAACTCTGAATCTGTCTGTGGGGGTAAGTGGGAGGTCTGAATTCCACAAGCAAGGATTGGTTATGCCTAGAGGTGGTTCTTCTCCTTGCCAGAAGGGATCCAAAATGGGCTGAAGAGGGTGTACAAATTTTACAAGAGGAGGAAAGTGGGGTAGGTATTACACAGGCGGTATGAATTCTGCCCTGCTGAATAATATAAGGTAGGCACGTAGTATTAACTTCGGAGGTATAAATAGCCTTTTTCAATCTCTTCCATATCCCTCCTTTCCGGGTGTATGGCATGGTGATAAGAATCTATAGAGCCTCGTAGAATACATGCCGGTGAATCCTCCCCTACTGTGTTTGGCTGAATATCCAGACTTGCAGCGTGTTGCACGCAACGTTGTTCCTTTCATCCAGCCCCAAAAGAAGCGGTGGACAGAATGCGGATATTCTCAAGCTTCTTCCTGACTGAATACCCGAGTGATGTCTCCACAAGGGGTTGACCACCAGCCTAGCAATTCCAGCTCTGTTCTGGCCTCAAAAGAAGGGGTGGTGGAGTATGGAACTATTCAGCCTGCTCAATTCACCTGGTGGATGTGTACCTAGTGTTTCGGTCTCCTTAAATGGTCTGTCAGTTAAGCAGAACTCGAGTTACCTCTTAGGATGTGTGTATCTAGTCTTCTAGCTTGACCTCTGTTTGGTTAGGTGCGTAGAACTTTCAATACTTCCAAAAAAATCAGACTAAAGAGAATACTATATGAAATTCACATGTTATTGTTATGAAAGTAATATTAACATGGTGGCTCCGTTCTCTCTCCTAAGTTGATACAACTTGCAATGGAAGTTTTAAACCTGATGTAATAACCAGGTTAAGTCGACCTGGGCAAAAGCTAGTGAATGTATAGGTGATTATTTATAATTAAAAGAAAAAGTTGTTAGTTAATTGGTATTAATGGATGTCTAACTACCAGGGATGTTATGAAGGAACTTAAGTGTGGACGTCTACCAGAAGGGCATTGACAATTGTTAACATAGTCTGGTATGGTTGGGAGAGGTCCAGAAGGGACTTTGTCGTGACCTTACCGGGGACTAGAGTGGGTACCGGGCGGGGATGGTTGGGGACAAAGCGACACCTTCGGGAACCTCTGGTGGTAGTTGAGTCTCCCAGAAGCTGCTGGAGGGATGTGCGGTGGTGGTAGATGGTGCTGAAGAAGTGGTGAGCTTCTAGTCGGAGAGTCTTCCTACTGGTACATATCCCAACCCCAAGAGAGCGGTGGAATCTCCAGTGATACCAGTGGTCACGCTCCCTGATGGCTAGCTCTGGTCCTAAAGAAGACAGAGGAGGAGCAGAGACTGAAGAGCATTGGCCATGCCAACACTTTTATACTTATCTCCCTAGGGCATTTGGAGGTGATGGGTGAATGGTGAGATAGCCTCGGCCGCAGGGGTTGAGAATTCCAAGATGCTGAAGCAGTGCTATCATCCCTTATCCCAACCAAAGGCACTGCTAAAACAGATGCTGTCATCTATTGGTGGTGCACAGTGGCACTAGCGTGACCACAGGAGGGAGCTGGCGTCTTGGTCAACAGTACAATCTTGCGATGGGGGTGGTGGTGTAACAGTTTCTGGACGAATCTGTGTGAACAGTATGAGCTAGGATCACATGTATGTTGTATCTTGACAGTGCCAATATACCCTGTAGCCATGTGTCCCGCCTCTTCAGTACTGTTTGGGGTTCATGACCTGTCTCATTCTGAACAGTGTGCTCAAAGATGGGGCAAAGTCGCAAAGTTAAAGTACGCATCCTAACTGTGCACGAATGTGTCACGCTTTAGTAGCAGATGTTATTTGTCCCTTAATTGCTTAATTATTTAATTTTGCTAATAACTTAAATTTTTATTTCTGGTGTAGATGGAAATCATATTCATGCTTTTATTTATTTTTTTAGTTTAAGCAAATGTAATTTGTTTCTAATAGAAATGCTATTGTATAAGTTTTGTTTTGGCACTTTTCCACCATGACAAAAGTCACCAAAATGGCAGGTCTTTCTGTAAAAGAATAGCGAAAAATACTAACTCAGTTTTCTCTTGTCTGTCAGCACCGTAAATATGTTTTGTGAGAGAGAGAGAGAGGGATTTTGATGGGGTCAGGTGAGGTGAGTGTGCAGCAGTGATGGAACGCAGTGGTGGGGAAGGAAGAGCACCTTGAGAAAACCAGCTTGCCAATGTCCACATCTACCATGTTCCTCACGTCTGCCAGAAATTGAATCCAGTTTGTTGTGATGGAAGGCAAATGGTCTGACCACTATAGTTCCTCGTTCCTTTGTTATGGAATATTGTAGTGTGAACTGTGAAGGGGCTCGTGACGAATGGGTATCATTGCGTTTCAGGCACCAGCACCTGCGACGTGGGGATGCCAGGCGCAGACCGCCGCCCGTGCGGCAAGGCCTGGCAACAGTGGCGTGGGCCGCTCTCCCTCGCCTGATCCCACATCGCCTTCACTACCGCTACGTTCTAGTGACGGCAACGCTCGTGGGCATCTACGCTTACCTGCGCATGGCTGACGCCCTCGGCTCCATCAGGTAGTGTCCGGCACCCCAGCGTGCCTGCTTGCGCCGCGAGCTTGCCCCCAGCCCGGGCGGACGCTCCAGTCATCCATCCTGTCGACTGCAGGGTTCTGAGGTGGCTTGAGTGCCCGACACATTGAGAAATCCAACGTGAAAAACTTTGTGCAAAAGTGTGGTTAGAGGAAACTGTTTGAAACAGATTGAATCTATGATTCAATTTGGATGCGGCAAAACTGTTTTAAATTTCCTTGTTGACAAATTTTTCTGATTAATAATTGTAAAATTATTTGCCTCATTTAGGAAGTTTTTATTGAAGGCTTCGTTGTATAGCTTCTCAGAATTGAGTAAAAGAAAACACACACAGTAGAACCCCTTTTGTACACCATTCAAGGGATCCAGCAAAAATGATGTAAAATGTAGGAAATGCTGTGAAGTTTTTCAAACTTAATGAAGTTGCAATAAATCAACATTGTCAACATTAACATTCCATTAATACTATATACCATTTTACAAAACAAAAACTGCTGAATATAGTAAGCTCTACCAAAATATAATCTAGTACGTTTACAAATAGATTAAAAAAGATGTGCACAGCAAATGGGAGGTAAACATGGGTAAATATTGATAGTAGAACAAATAAACTGACAAATATAAGCATGCGTACGAACTTTGCCTAGAACTTTTTTGAATACTTCTGTCGCAACTTGGAATTTTCATAATGAAGCACATAAAAATAAGAATGAATGTAATATAAATTTAGAAGGATTATTTAATAATGCACTACAACTAATCACACTTTCCATTTAATTAGGCTTTGAAAAGAAGTCTGAGATTGTCTGCTTCAGCTGCTAGAGTTGAGAATACAGTGACGCTGTCACGTGATCTAGAGGAACTAAGTAGCCAACAACATGACGTAGAGTTCTGAATGACAAGTATTTCATCTACGAGACTGCGAGCGCTGTAAAAACTGATTGTACATATACACTTTTCCATGCTCAGTCGTGTTCAGAAAATAAATAAGTGAGCAATGATATTTAAAGTATTTTGTTTGTGGTGTTAAAGTAAATAAATTGTGTAAATAGTGGGAAACAAAAATATTTGTATTGTAATTAGTGGGGAAGATGTACATAGAATCAAATTGAGATCAAACGGGACCGAAAATAAATATAGTGTAAAAAGCGATAATGCAAAAACAGGGTTCTACTGCGAGTTGATATTTGAAAAATTATTTTGTAACCTTTATTGGGACTTTAAAAAATTCCTATTCTTTTGAAACTGTGCCTTAGTCTACGACCTTAAGTGTGCACAAAATGTGGTATTAAATGTATATTTATTTTAGCTATAAATTGGTTGTAAAACAAAATTATTTGTGTGTTGGATTTATACTCTGCATTGTTTTGAAAATTTGTAGCCAATGAAAATGAGGTTAATCAATTTATCTTTAAATGCAGCAAAGATAATTTTTTTAATTTTTGTTGTGGCAAACATTTGGTATGTTTTAAGTTGACCATGGAATCAGTATATAACTTTAAAGTACCATAAATTTTAAAGTGAAGGAAGATTCGTGAAGGCTGTGGGCATCAGAAATTGGTAAATACAGTTTCCTAGCCTGGTGTAACTGCTAAGCATGTAGTTTCAGTGAGAGAGTAGAACTTTATTGTAACCAGTTATAGAATGTTTGTTAATAATTGCTGATATTTGTTGATACGAGTACCATAGCATGTTTGTATCATCGAGTATGCCCTTGTCACCAAAATATCAATTAGTTTCAGCTAGGAACATTGCTGCAAATTGGTGTACTGAAATTAGATGTGAATGGGAATGTTTTTGGTGTTTACTCATCATGTAACAGGACATAATAGTGTTGTTATAATTTGCAGTATGACTGCAGAATTTGTAAGCTCGGAAGTTATAGATTTGTCAAGCTGTCACACTTATATAAGGTGTCTGACAAGTGATTTGTGCTTTATTCCATGAATGATGCCTTAACAGTGGAAAGAATCTACATACCTTTATCCTCATTTTAGGTCACTTGTCTGCTGTACATAAAGTGTAACCATATGTGTATTTACTCGTATATAGCGTTTCCTCATGTGTAGCATGCACCATAATTTTTGCAACAAGTTCCAGGGGAAAAATTTTTTTTTATTAAAAGTGCACCAACAATTTGTGGTGCCTTGTTAGTAAGTATTTAACAAATTATTCTATCTTTACGTTAATGTGTGGTGGTGATTGTGATGTGTTTGGAAAATACTTTAATTAAATAACTTGCTGTGCTAAAAGCTAAAACATTGTGGCATGCTGTACAATCAGGTAAACTACGCTACAGTGTTAAAGAAAAGCGTCAACTGCGGTGGGCTTTCTTTTTTTCTTTTTTATGTAGGTGGGGAGGGGGCGCTTCCTTTCTTCTTTTTGCTTCTTTTATGCAGTGACAAGCTGTCTTTTTTTTTTTTGCTGTGCTGGACTGTGACACAAGCATGTGGGGAGGCTTTGGCAGTAATGGTCACAGGTGAATGGCTGGAGGTGCGAACTGAATGAGACGATGAGTTAGAGGGAGAAGGGAGAAGAGTGATGATGTAAGAGCGAGAGATGAGATAACAGACTGTTCTGCTACCCCACCCCTGCCCGATTTAGCACAGACCCCAGAAATTTTGGCGTGAATACATTTTTTAATTTGCAACCATAGTGGGAGGCAATCCGGAAAATCCATTTTGATAACAAAATCAGGGGATACAGTTTGGCATTGCAGCTCCGATTCTGTTGTCTACATTCAAAATTCAATTACACCACTTGATTGCCAAAGGATCGAAGAATATGTTACATTGAGCGAGGACTTCGAAGCATCGTGCAAGGCGGGAGGGTGGCACAATTTTGAGTTTGTTTCGCCGCGTCTCGTAACTTCCGCGTGTAGTATAACTTTTGACTAGGAGAAGCTACGACGCACGTTCAAGTTTCAATTGACAGCTCTAGTAAAGGTCAATCGATTGCGTGTACAAAAACATTTGTGTGGCGTGCTTTTGGTGAAATTGTATGAGTTTAGTGTAAAAAATTAAGAAAACTTAACACAATTTAGGCCTAAACTCGTCAAAAAGCCAAGTCGAAATACAGAAATTGTATGCAATTGGAAAGAGCATCTCAAAAACAATCCAATGGCCATAAAACCCTATATGATCGAGTGAAGCGGTGCCGGGAACGTAGAATAAACATCAAGTAGTCCGAGCACGTCAACGCAGACGTATTCACACAAAACAAACGGCCGTGTCCCCAACACAGCCAAACTCAATTTTTTCCTTCATTTTGGGGGAAAAAAAGAGTGTGCTATAGACGAGTAAATACAGTATTAATTACCAATACAGTATTTTTAAATTTTTTGTCAAAAGTCCTCGGAGGTTCACTTGTAGGTAATATAAAATACATAATTGAAGAAGGAAAGTCCTTTTGGAGTAGAAATAGATTGAACGTTGATTTTTGTATGGTTTTGTAAATTTGTTTTTTTTTTCTTTGTGCACAGTACCCGCCTTAGAAGGTTTCTCCGATTGTAGTTCAATTTAACACCATTTACATGATGATATGCAGGACACCATTACTAGCAAGTCTCACTTACTTGATGATGCAACATGCTACGAGATAATTTTGCGGTAACTCGGTTGTGGCCAGTGATTTTATATTAAATCATTGCTAAGACATAGTGTATGTATTAGGGATGGGTCGATACTGCATTTTCTCGATACTCAATACCAGTTTCGATACAAAAAATATTCTCATGATACTCGATACTTTTCTTGATACCAAGTTAAAATTGTCATAACCACTTGGCCAAGAAAATTGCTCATTTTACTAGTGTCATTGACACACACTAAAACTGTATAAAATCCCACATCACACTGGAAATTCTTGCGGAAAGCTTTGGATTGCTCACTGCCAGTTGGGTTGGTTATGGTACACATTTAAAAGTCTTGCAAACCGTTGAACCTAGGTCAAACTTTATGGGTGCGTTGGAATACCCAAAGGATACAGATTTAGTTATGGCACGCTTTTCAAAAGTATCGTTTGCATTCCGATAGTTATGGTACGAGAAAATATGCATTTAATGACCAAATTGTGGTATGCATTTTGAAAATATCGTATATATTCCAAAAGTTATGGTACATGTGGGCCATAATTATGGCACACGAAAATGAGTGTTAAAATTCGATACTTTTGAATATTCTCATGTGATACTCGATACTATAAAGTATCGAGGGTATTGAGGATCCCATCCCTAGTAGTCTATGTATTCCAATATTATGTAAAACAAGATAGTTGCTTTCATATTTCTACATTGTTCAGAACATTTATTTATACATTTGCATCATTATTTATCCAGAGATACCCTTGGAAGTTCATATCCATGACAAATAGGAAGGTAGTTAGTTTATGGAGTTAAAGATTGTCCAGAAAGCATAATTTAAATTATGCATATAATCTTACTTTTGTTTCATAAGGGTGTTTTGCAACAAGAACAAAATTATATTTGGCCACTGTTCATCTTGTCCAAATAGCATGTGATGTCATTTCAAGTAAAAGAGGGGGAAAATGAAGAGAAGGGGAAACAAAAAAAAAAGGGGGAGGGGAATTTCAAATTCTTTTCATTCACTCACTTTAAATTACACATTTTTGATCGGTAGGAAACTCACAGAAATCTAACTCCCTCACAAAAGTAAATTAATTCCTATTAACAGTAATCACTTCGGACTGCCTCAAAATATTTGTGTAATCTCGCAAGAATTGTCACCCTATGTACAGCAAATGTGAAAATAATACTTGACAAAAATGAAAACATAAATCAATGAAGTACTGAATGGGTTTCTTTTCAGCTATATCTTATTTCATTTTTTTTGGAAACTATTTTGTAATTGTAGGATTTCAAAACAGTATAAATTGTTATTTTGACACAGTATATAAAAGGACAAAGTACACGTACGTACAGTCTAGTAATTGTCAACAGGCACACACACAAAAAGGATGACACATTTTCCATGTGGTTGCGTGATCGATGTATCGCTGGCTAGACCAGCGTCTCACCAGGCTGTGAGTTGTAGGACACTGCAATATGGCGGAAGGGTGCTGTTTGTACTAAACCTAGTGGCCAGGTGGCAAACCAGGGTGTGGTGGGAAGACTGAGAATTTGCAGGTATAGCTGACGAGTGTGGTAAAGAAACTCGAGTGAGGCGAGGCAACACTCACCGGGTGACGGGCTTTCCAGCTGGGACCCGTAGGTGCCCGTCATCCCTGGAGACCCTAGGATGGAGCGGCGGGGGAAATGGGAGTACCCCGAGAAAACCCGCCAGCAAGCGGCATCATCCAGCATGATTCCCACATGCGAAAATCCTTGAGTGAACCCGCCGGTATCGAACCCAGATTGCCGTGGTGGGAGGCGAGCGCCCTAGTCACTGCGTCACCGCTGTCCCACGAGTGAGGTTTAAAGCTGTGATTATTTTATATTGAGACCTGGTCGCTGCCTGGATTTAGTTATAAATTGGTGATCTGATTGCCAGCATCTGAGTTCTGAGCTATTGCTCTAAGGTGGTAGGGCTCTCACAACTCTGGTACCGTAGCAGGAATCTATCTTAGTTGTGTGATGCTGCATGTGCTACAACTGGTTTGTCTTGTAGGTTATTGATGTTGCCAGCTATGGCTTGTTTGGTATCTGCTCTGTGGCCATTCATTCTTTTGCCTGAGTGTGTAGGTGGTGAGGCCAATGTATTCGGCATTACAGTGTTGGCACTAGCTGGTAAATCAGACGTCCTCTTGCACAGTCGTACTTGCCTTGAATGTGGTATGTATGGCTAGTGAGTTTGCCATTGAAAGAAGTTGAGGATTTGCGAGTGGCACAGGAACCACAGCATGGGCTGTGTTGCAGGGTTGCGATCTTCTGGAGGCAATAGTCTTGATGACATTTGTGGTAGGCTGCAGCTGTGGACAAGCCAGTTTATTACGGAGGTTAGGTGACCTTTGGGAAACTAATCTGGGTGGTTTGGAGAGATCTTATTTGTGACGAAACGACTCCTTACAATTGTCGAGAGCCCCTGCCGAGGAACACTCTGGCTATTTGTTTGGCTGTAGTGGCAAGACTGTAAGGTAGGGAGTTTTTAGCATGGTATGAGTGGTAGCTGTTGAAATGTCATCCTTTGTGTGTGCCTGTTGACAAGTATGCGCTGCTGCCAACTTCATCTGTCATAATATGTGAGCTGCCTTCATGTTTGCATTGGTTGATAAATGCCCAGTTTCTGGGCTGTGTGTGTGTGATGTTTGTTTTGTGTCAGGTGGTTTAACGAGCTTGGAGATGTGACTGTTGCGTTAAGGCACGTCATGGACGGGCTGTTCAACTTCACACAGTCGTGACCTGCCGCCCTGCTTGTGGTCCCAAACGTGATGGGGGTACCTGTCGCATCTGCCTTTTGTGGTTAAAAAGTTGCATGTACACAGTTTATATAGTCAATAAAAGATTTGTTATTCAAGAACTTGGAAACATTAGCATTTTTTTACGTAATGTAAATATTTTCTTGCTACGTGTGGCACTGAAATTTTTCCACTAACTAGTGTTGCAAAACAGATGAGAACTGTAGCAATCCTTTATCATGTGCACACATATGATGTTTAAAGTGTGTATGGATGTACATATAGTGTAAGTGTTAGAGAAGGTATTGAAGCCTTAAACTTTGCCAGTATAAATAAATAAAGAGTTGAACCACAGGCGTACATTTTTCAGGTGGCATTCATTTCCCAGAAACCTTAAAATTTTTTTAATGACAGTGTTGGTATGCAGAAGTAAATAAGGGTACATAATTATATAATGCAACTAGTTTTGTAAATTAAATATTGTGACACATTTATTATGTATGTATTCCCATGCAATGCTGGTTTTGTGCATTATTTGCTTACTTTCCTCGTAGTTTTGTACAACGTATGTTATGCTGTGAATTCTCTATCTACCATTTCTCAGAGGACTTTCAAAAAATTGGTATACATCCAGAATTTCAGTAGATGGGAAACTGACGTATACCTGAGTAAAATATAACTTCTAACAACATTCAACATCGTATGGAGTATAATAGAGCAAACGTCACATAGTAGTAAATACTACATTTAAAAAGAATATATGTAACGTGACAAAGTTCTGTACATAATTGATTATAAGCAGGCACAGAATGCAAGCAGACTATAACCTTTCAAAGACTTTGAAAAAGGAAATACTATGTAAGAATGCAGGCACAATTTAGAATGTCTTCTGCACACCACCCTATCACCTGAGAGCGAGCACACTGAGAGGTTATTGATTGGACAGTGTGTTCACGGCAGACGACATAGGGAAAGGGATGCAGATGTATTTTTGGTACATAGAAAATCCACGGCAGTCAAATTCTTTTGTAATTTATTTATTTCGCCTGATCATATTTTAATAAAGTTATTGTGCTGTTTTCGTCGTAAGTTGTGATCTGCAACATTATTATATTTAGGAACATGTTACTGTGGTTTTATGTGTTCTCTTCAATTATTGAAAATTTCAGTGTTTTTATCTTTCATAAATGATGTACAGTTTGTACTCAAGGAAATGCATTCATTTACACGTATGTATTTTATTTATTATTTAGGGAAAAAGAAATTTCTTGGCTTTATTATAACTAAACAACATACGAATTTACCGTATTTATTATTTAGATAAAAAAATTTTCATTCAAAGCTTTATACAATAAATAAACATGAGGTAACATTTTTTGAAATTAAAAAAAAAAAACAACAATGTGCACCAGATACAAAAAAAAATTATAATTTATAATTTTAAAATACCAGTTTAGTCACAGGTATACACAAAATCTAATGGTTGCCACCTTTTCTATCTCACTCTTCTACATTGGTATTAAATATTTTTACTTATGGGTAGGTAACATTGACGGACTAGAATCGAGGATGTTGCAGTGTTTGTTGACTCAAGTAATATTTTCACTAGTTGACACAAGGGGCGCTAATGTCCTAGGAAATTAGTGGCGTCGTAACCGAGGGGAATTTGAAATGGGAAAGGGGTATTTTGGCGTGTATAGGCCGCGCACTTTTATAATAAAAAAAAGACTACAGTAAGTATGGTGCTGCTTATATAAGAGATATTGGCATTCAAAATTTTTCCCCACCAAAACATGTTTGGAAATTTGTCAACATACAGTACATTTTAATGTTTTAACTCCTGAAGGAAGGGAAGAGAAAAACTTTTCCACTCGAGCCATTATTTGTTCACTCGTGTTCATAAACAAAATAACCTGCATCTTGCACATGTAAAATGTAAACATGTATTCACATTACCATCTATGAAATAGGATGTATATTTGTAAACATCACAACGTAATACAAATTTTTGGTCTCTAATGTTTTTTAGGTGAGAAATTTAGTCTGAATTTATTGTGTTTGTACAAAATTGTGACTTAACAATATTTACAGGAATACAAGTATTCAGTGTGGCCTATACTTAAAATACACTATCTACCAAAAAGTAGTTGGGCACCTGTCCACAATGTTTGCTCGATGGTTGTCACCCCGTTAGAATCTCGTAGGACCACATCTTGCGGCTATAACAACAGCCATCCTGTCTGGCATGCTCTCTACGAGTGTTTGCAGGACATCCATGGGGATTTGTCGCCATTCCTCTTGCAACCATTCCATGAGTTGAGCAATGGATTTTGGTAGCGCCTGACGAGCCCTCACCCGGCGATCCAATTCGCCCCAAAGATGTTCTATAGGGTCGGGGCTCTGGGCGGGCCAGTCCGGTCGGCGAATATTGTTGTCGGCGTACCACTGCATAGTAGCCCTTGAAACATGGCACCTGGCATTGTCATCTGTGTTCATGCTACCACGGACAAACACCAGCGGTCCTACGCCTAAGGCCGTGAAACACAAATCAACTGACGTACTGAATTACCTATCTTCATGGGTGTCCAATTACTTCCGGTACATGGTGTATTAATTATCGCTAATTTTTCACCAAAAACTTCAGGTTCTGCCTATACATGCCAATATACATGCCTAGAGAGCAAAGTTACCTTGCGCCGGCCGTGTTTATGACTAAACAAGTTGTCGAGTGAGTGCGATGTAGACTGCGCAAGCCACGTGGCCCATATTGGCTCTCTGTCCTAGCATTAAACTGTTGTTCTTCCTACAGAACTATCGGAATTATGTAAATTCCACTAAGGTTAGCGCACTGTCTACGTAAATATATGCCTTGATATGCTGCTACTTTAAGCCACTGTGAAATGTGTGTTGGTTTTTTTTTTTTTTTTTTTTTAAAAAAAGCATGGGTTTGTTAAAATACAACTGTAAACGAAAGTCGCATTCGTTGCTGAAACATGCAAGTTTG
Organism: Dryococelus australis; assembly: GCA_029891345.1. Lineage (NCBI taxonomy): Eukaryota > Metazoa > Arthropoda > Insecta > Phasmatodea > Phasmatidae > Dryococelus > Dryococelus australis. The sequence continues at coordinate 17,214,211 of CM057006.1, read as the reverse complement.
ACAGTTCTTCAGTCAACACCAGGGACTTGCAATAGTCTAGCCATTCCCTTAAATGTGGCAACACTGATTCTGTAAGGCAACATTTTCAGAGAGCTTGGCATTATTCCACGTGGCTGTCATCACGTTGTAAAATGGCGAGTCCACAGTATATGCCAGTAGGAACTTCGTTGCTGATACTTAATAGATACAGTAGCACCATTTGAACTACAGATGGTTTTAAGACATTCTGTGAAATGGAGCTATTCTCAACAAGTATCATTGTACGTTTATCATTGTTACAAACTGTAGAGTAATGGTTTTGTATGTGTATATTGTAAGATGAACTTGTAGTTAGGTTACAAGGTAAGGTGGTTACATATAGACAAATGTAGCGTTTCATCACAGAGGATTTAGACATACAGAGATGAAATGTTGGCACGTGCATCTGTCCACAGCATATTCACCAGATCATAACATACATGTCTGCCGTCACATTTGTGGCTTGAGCGCTGGTTGTAAACAAATACTAGTTGAATTGTGCACTGCTATATCTTGTGAACCGTGAGCAATATCTTTCACTATTGTCTTAAACGTCAGTTTGGATTGGGGGGGGGGGGGGGGTAATTACATGTTTCAGTAGAGTAGTGGAAGGTAAAGACGCACTGCACATCACAGAAGAATACTGGCGAGGAGCAAGATCACGACAGTTTGCATAAACACAGTTCATCTCTGAATACTTAACATCTTCTATGGTTTCTTCTTGCCATGTTACCAGTTCGACCAGTGCAATATTGGGCAGACGCGTGAGGCGATGTACAGAAACACGACCATGTATGTATTATACTGTGAGCCCAAATGTACAGTATTGTATGTAAATAAATTATTTTATGCAGCCATGTAGTTGATTAGCTTCTAAGTGTGTTACTGTGTAAATATTTTGTACAGGTTGAGTTACTGTTGTGTATATGAATTTCAGTCCTGCAAAGATGCACGCCCATATTTTTCAACTTGTTGCAGAAATCAAAAACCGACTTTTCCTAAGGAGACTGTAACTGTTTTAAAAGTTGAAGTTGTGTACAGTGAGATTGTTTGCCTGCAGAATTACGCAGATGTGTGTATTTTGCTGAAAATAAATCACGCACGCTCTACCATTATAAATACGTGTTTTCATTGTAGTAGAGGTATGCTAGGCTGGGATATTTTGTTCGCGTCAAGCCTGAGTGAGCATACAGAAAATTTTGCAAGCTTCGGCCTCAAGCCGAGGCTCTTTTATTATATACAGAAAAATTAATGTTATAATAAAGATAATGTGTTCATATCTGCAATTCTAAAGAATAATTTGAATTGTAACACACCTACATTTTAAAATTCAGTTTCGTTTTTTGAATGGATGCTCCTGTTTTGGAAAAAAATTTTGCTAATTTTTCTAAAACATAGTCAAAAATTGTTTTGCTAATTTTTTCTAAAACAGTAAAAAAAATTATGTAATTTGGGATACCTGGGCGATGCGTAACCATATGTGTAGGCTTGGCCTTGGCAATTTCAATAGGTTGTACGTGGGCCGCCAGCAGGCGTGTGTTCTGCGCTGAGATGGTTGGGTAGGCGGAGCAGCTGGTTAAAGACTGAAGTAGGCCTTAGGAATTTCTGTGGGCTGTTCAGGCAAACTAAGGTATTCAGCGATACAGGGGTGTAATTCTTTGCTCAGATGTTTAGGTGGTGCAAACGGGTCCTTCGGGATATCCGGAGTGATGGGTAGCAGAGGCAGTACCGGAGCTTGTTCCCTGGGTGCAAGCTGGTCGAGAGGTTTGATGAGGGAAGGGGTAAGCTCATGCAAACGTCCTGAGACGGTTAGTACCTGCTTTACATTCTCGTGTAGACCACTGCGACGAAAATGAGAACGCCGTCACGTCTGTGTGCAAAAATAGTTCTCACTGAACCAGCGTTTGTGCCCTGCTGCCACGCTGGTTTTATATATATATATATATAATGTACATGTACATATAAATTTTTTATTTCTAAACTGAATATGCACAAGTAAAATTTTAAATAAAAACAAAATAGTCACAAACAACATAGCACTGTGCAGAGGACTTTTGAATACACTTAAGGAAATAGGTTACCAAATAATATATTAGTGTGTGTTTATTTTGCCATTTATTGGAATATTAAACTGTAACAAGTTGCCTGCACAGCACAGAATACAACAGGTATATAAATAGTTATAAGTATTCACATCTCTTCACAAAATTCATATCTTTACAACCATTCAACTGAACAAGAACTGAAATGAACAAACAGCATTATGGCTCCATCATGTATTCAGTATTTCTGTGTGATGTTCAAATCTGCTATTTGAAGTCCAAACCGAGTTGGGAGAATCCATTACTGGTGCTTGAAGGGGTGAGGTGGTTAAATTTAATAGCACTGTGACGTGGCGTGCATGCGTCCCCCCCCCCCCCCCCCCCCCCCCCAGCAACATACAGATTATTTTCTCATTTCAACTTTAGTACACAAAGCATTTGAGGCATATAAATTTCTGTTCTAGCGATCAAAATTCCAATCATTTTTAAAAACTCATTAATAAATTATTCTAGCTTGCCTTGCACAATGAGCGAACATAAGACGATTCTGACACAGCTAATTCCACACAACCTAGAATGGTAAACTATGCCTTACAGAGAGCTGAATAATGAATTTTACAAAGCCCGGGACGTACTGTATCACAGTTAACAGGAGACACTTGAGATGTGTGTCTTGCACCACAATAAAATGTAGAAATTTCTAACATTACAAGGCAGTACGGCAAAGCGCTGTAACACAAATATTTTTCCGATTATGAAACTGACAAAAAAAACCATACATATTGCCCTACCTTGGTTTCTAAAAACCTTAAGTGTTAGATTAATATGTTGTGTTAATTACATCCTGAGCTCTCGTAAATACACTTCATGGCTCAAATCAATAAATCCATAATGACTTCTATCAACCCTCCATAAGGGGCCCATCTACCTGATGCCAGGAGCAATAAGGATAACACTGCTATGCACAAGGTCCATAGGAATTCACCGTAAATATTTTAAGCTATGATGTGAACATTTTATTGACCGTGTTGAAGAGCCTCAAAATAGTGTTTGTTCATGAGCATATGTTGACAGTTGTACTTCGTCCTAGTCTGAAGTGTTGTTTCCTTTCGTTTTTAAAAAACATGGTGCACGTGTGAATTAGTTTCTTTGGAAAACGTTTATTACAAGCCAGTTAACGCGCCAGGCAGACGGACGTCTTAATAGCAGCGTATGGATTTGGTGCGTAAGGTATGGTATAGAAAATAGAGACCTCTGACTTGGGTACCACGACTACAGAGGTCAAGTACTACATGACTGTTCTTCCACATTTCTAGTACAATTACGTACGTAATGCGCGGTGACATTTCTTACTTGCGATAACGGCGGGTAACTTTGGCACAGGTACTTGTGGGTTGCAAGAAAGGCAATCCATGCTAATACTACCGCTTACGCATGACTTTTTGACAACAACTAGACATGTCAACTACTTCATAGATTCTACCACAAACAGGCAAAGTTGCACTGATAAAATTATTTTGATTTGTTCGTGTGAAAAAGCGTTTCTCATGTTGGCCTATTAAGCCCCACTGAATCCACCTTTACAACCACAACACAAACATCTCGCCACGGAAATGATGCGGCACAATTTCAGGCAAGTTGTCAAATAATTCAGTTCAACTTGGCTGCCATTGAAGAATACTGGAAATGATAACAGACAAGAAATACAAAAGAATGCATTACATAAAAATATTATCTAACGGCTACAACGTACATAAGTACACACACACACAGCATTAATAAATAGGATAAAAAAAATTCTTCTGGGAAATATGTACAGTAACAAAGTTGGGTAACCTACTGTCGCTAAGCTGAAGAAAAATTATGGGCTCTATGAGAGGGTAAGCTTTGTGGCGTCAGTCCGTCCCTTCAGATTCAACGTATGTAAGCTGCCAATCCTTTAGGTTACAAATCAAAAACATAATATGGATTTTGAAAACAAAAGACTGCCATCAACTAGGTACATACACCTGGCCAATGTTAACATTGTAGCAAAATTCAGTGTGTGTCTACCTTGAGCTACATGCTCGTTACTAGCCACTGGCATGCATTTATATTCCAAAGACAGTATGACTGTTCTAATATACAGTAGAACCTCATTGCTGTAACCCCTTTTATTAAAACCTTTTGACTTTAGAGATTTGTTGTTGAACCATTACAAAATCCAGGGGGGGGGGGGGGGAATTGGCAGGAAAATAAGTCGCTACACATTGCGTTTCTCTTGCCAAACACTGTAATCCAAGCAGTGCATATGTAAAAATAGAGACCCCCCCCCCCCCTTACCCTTTTAATGTATAGAGGTCGGAGTGAGAAAATATGTTGAATTTTACAAACAACAAAAACCCTCTATTAAGACCATCCCTCACCAACAACGTTATTCCTGGAATCTCAGACAGGGATTAACAGTTCGGTTCTACTATATTTTACATGTTGTGTTCGTGTATAGGCCGCACCAAAAGTTTTTGATGATTTATTATTTAATATTTACAGTATAGACTGCACTGAAGTTATGTATTCCTGTAAATATTGCCGGGCCTCAACGTGCTAGTGTGGCAGCTAGGCAGACCGGTGCAGCAGTAGAATGCTACAGCAAGCGCGCATGCGTGCGCACACAGATGCTGCTGGCTATCTCATCCAGCCACAGAGAAAGAGAGAATAATAAAAGAGGTTGAAGGAGGGGCATGCAGTCTAAAAATACTGGTAGACTACCCAGCCTTCATAGGGCTTCCCTGCCAACCACCACTAAAAGGCTGTTTTGGAGAGGGGAAGAGAGAGTGAGGAAGCTGGCTGACTGATGAGGATAATAGAGAGGGGAAGTTGGAAGGAGGGAGACAGCCAGCTCTGGGCTGGCACTAGGTGGTCCGTGGGCGTTTAAACATGTATAAGCTATTCATTTGTTCTTTTTTTTTTTACTTGCTTAGAAACTAAGTTAGAACATTAAAATGCACTGTATGTTGACAAATTTCTAAACATGTTTTGGGGATAATTTTTTTTTCTTCTAATACCTATATCTCGTAAATAAGCAGTACCCCACTTTTCATAGTAATTTTTTTCTTGTATAGATGTGCGGCCTATACATTACAAAATACAGTATTTTTGTAGTCTTGTAAACTTTGTTATTTACTATTCTTAGAGCTAGTGATTTTTCGCGGAAAATTCAGAGTACAATACTATAAGCACCCAACAGCAGTTTATCTATTGCCATTGATTGAGAAGGCGTTTTCATATTTTACCGGGCCGCTCACAATTCAGCGACATCGGCAAGGCTCCTACGTGATTCGTGTGTAGACAGTTAACACACTTCAAAAAGTATTTCACAGCCAATCAAGATAGGTAAACGACTCTACAGTATTTTGAAACATAACTTGCCTTGAAATCTTTACGCGAAATTTCACTAGCCCTAACTATGTATTAATACGGTGAGATCATGATGCCAAGTACCCAAATACTTTAAATTGACCAAAATCCTACACTGCAATATATAAAAATAGGTCCACTAACACTTGGCTCACACACATCATTAGGGACAGAATTAACATGGCTTCCTCCATTCTTGACCACATTCATCTGCTCAGCTACCATTTCCTTCACTTCTGCTGCAACAGCAGACATGAACTATAAAAAAATATTCACAAATAATTACATGCAATAATAGAAACAAAACCTTACAGGAACTCAAACACAATGCACAATCAATTAACAAATCACTAACGACAAAAAAAATGAGGAGGAACTGCTACCTTCTAGCCAACAAATCATTACAGAATTCAAGGTTTAGAAAAATACATGCGGCAAATATAATTGCCAAGCAGAGGCCAAAACAATTAAGTAGCTACTTGGCCAATGAACAACTCTGCTTTTCATACATAGCACAACTGACACACATTTGTACTTTTTTCCTTGCAAGAACCACAAAAGTTATTGAACAGTTGGCAAGTTTACGACGTGCAAACCTATCACTGGCCAAAACCAGAGTTTACACACCTCACATTTGTTTTGTCTTCACTTCAGTGCTACTAGATCAATCACAACTTCACCTCTGGCCAACACGACACTAATATTGTGTAAATACAGCTAAAACATTGCTGGAAATACAATCTTATAACTATTAGTAAAAATGTTTTAAAACTATGTATGTCATCTTTTTAACATTATGTACAAAAATTATCCCGTTGTGAACCTACTAATGTTTGACTACCTCTTGCGTGACCTTGGACATCTTAAAACAGTAAAGTTTGCAATCTTGAGGTAAAAGCCATATACATAAAAGAAAGTGACGCACACACAAACAAATACTGCTAGTTTGCGAACAACTTTCATACAGCTTTGCTATTAGATCATAACTTCTAAAATGGTTGAAACATAACAGGAAGCCACAGTTAACATAGTTAAATGGGCACCCATTTAATTACCTAAGGAAGACATTCCTCAAGCTCTCGTACTGCACAATTTGGACATAGTTACCCAACACACACAGATATTGAATGCCAAAGATTTCCCACAATCTTAACATTTTTTGTTGGTAATTATTTTTCTCTGGTTCTTTTCTTATCAATTAAACACACAGCCAAACACAACAATTTTTTTTTGGGGTTTGCTCTATGTTGCGCTACTACGTCCAAATGCGAGTGTGAACAATATTCCAGTGATTAGACAGCTAAAAACAAATTTATTTTCCGCATTCGCTGAAATACCTACACCGAACGCTGGCAAGAAGATTACGATATTCCTTCAGACTGGTGCATTTAAATGGTGTCCCGTGACAAGAACAGGGCACAATAAGAAGATTTCATTGAAAATAAATTGCGTGAAAACAAGACACACATGAGAAATAAGCACCCGTTTGCATCTGTTACTACAAGATCTCAAGTGAATATTTCTAACGGCTGGTTGGAATTACTTCATAGCCATTTTTTTTTTTCTTACCAACACGTCACTTTACTTAACCTCTGTAGACATTGTTTCCTTTGTCCATTACATGGACAACAGCTACATATAACGATAGCCCCCTCTAGTCGGTGGGTATCAACTTTCCACATGGATAATTATTTTTTCTCTATGAATATTCAACACACTACAGTAAAAACCCTTTTAAGAAGTTCCTAAGTTAACAAATCTTACAGCTTTAAAATGCTTTACCTAATCTGAACACATGGATAATTTAAACACCTAAGTAACATGACCCGGCCATTCGAATGTGACTCTTTACTTGCAGTCATTCTTGTTTGGTTGTGCTGTCAGCACAGTCCGCTGTTATCCAACAACAATAATTTTACTGTACGATGTGTTTTAGCACCGAGTCAGAAGTATAACCTTTTTTCCTCTCAGGCCACAGAACTAAGAATTTCAACTCTCTCAGTTTCAGATAAATCCTCATTTCAGAAGTTGCAATAAACTATACCTGTAGTTTTGTGTTTCCAACAATTCTTGTATAATGCTTGTACATATATACAATGTAAGCAATAAACAATTCACACTATGGTTGATATTTAAATATATCTGTTGGTTAGCAAAAATATTAATTTAAAAGACAAACGCTATCAGTCCTGCAGAAGTGATTTTATTTAACGACTCGTTGATTCATGTAAAGTACAGTCCAAACCACAAATCTATTTTGTATGCGACATGACATATACTGTACGCTGCGACTGAAATGGTTAAGAGGTTGTCCAGATGAAGACGCCAATTTGCTCGGAAACATCTTAAGAGGGTTGAACTGTGCGAGAAGAGGGGGAGACAACTGGGCTGGCACACACCCGGCACGCTAGTGGGGGAACATGTTAAACTTGTGGACGAGCGCAGAGATGTAGGCGACCACACGGTCATCGCGCAGGATGCTCATATGGTTGGCGTTGGGGAACGCCTGGTGGTAGATGCGCTGCGGCTGCGCATTGCGCCACTGCACACAGCCCTCGAGGCTGCGGTTGTTCACCGTGCCATCACCGTCCCCGTACACGAAGCTGGGGTAGCCATCTGGGAACTTGCCCTTGCCAAACACCAGCCTGCCACCACAACAAATGCAAATTTATTCCTTTAGTTTTTATGTCCATTACTAATCGGGATACAATAAGTCTTCCCTCTGCTTGTTTTAAAAATACAATTTTTATCACATTTATCTTACAAAACATATGGTGTTTGAAAATAGTACACTGAAAGATTGTTGTTTGGATGTATATTAGAATATTTTGTGACATATTCTTTTCAGGTTTTCTTGTCTGATAAAACATATTGCTAATTTGAACATCAGACAGTCTTAAGAGCTTTTTAACTGCACAAGAAACAATAAAATGATAAGTAACAAATACAGAATGGCAACTGTAAAAATAATGAAGTGAAAACTAGAAGAAAAATTGACAGTCATTAATATTCTAACACTGACAATTCTGAAATAAAGTAAAACCTGAATACGCACTGCAAGTGGTGTTTACTCCCACTAGCGAAATTTACCTGGTAAATCACTTAAATACAATGTGGAAATTCTTTACAAGCACTTTATGCTTACTCTTGGTTCAGTTATCTTTTGTACGTGAAACGAACAATGACCTGATAACACGAATGAAACAAATCATTCAGGGCTTGACTTCTGGCCTGTTGCCAAACTAGAAAGTAAAATAATTACAAGGTCGGAAGGCACGTCTTAGTGAAAATTCTCACGAGAATGATGATTAACAAGTGATTTCTACCTGTCAATGGTATCAACGCCGTAGCCCTGCAGACAATGAACTTCAACGCCAGGTGGGGAGAAGTCGTCTGCATATTTCTGCACATCTAGCCTCATTTCCCAGCCAACTTCATAGTCAATATCCCTGTTGAACAAACCAACAAATATTAAGATTCTACCATACGTGACTCTGGAAGGGGCACATCAGACTGTTTAAAGTGAAAATCGGGTACACTTCCCAAAACACTCGTGTGGCATCCGTTCTTTACCATGTACCTACAGGAGAAATAAATGTTTTATTTATGCTAGGAGACAAATAAGGAACGGACAGGGGGGAGGTGGGTCGGGCACTGTATATTATTTATTAATGTTAAGTTTATATATTGCGAAAATGTTCGTTAATTAATTAATTCGATAAAAGTATACCCTTTTTTGTGCTGAGAAAAAAAATTAGACTACATAATAAAAACAATTTGTAAAAAAAATGTTAACTGGATTTTTAAATGTAGGCTCCCGTTTGGAATAAAATATTTAATTCTCGTAGAAATGGGAGAGTGTGGCCTTAACATTGGTTCCCCATTTGAAGTTCGCTGCTGTTGGCTTGGTAGGCGGGGCCGCACAGAGTGCCAAAATTATCACTGGTCCAGTCACTCGGAAAACAGCTTCTCACATATACGGTAGCCAATAAACCAACCAACATGAAAACTAACGAGTAGTAGTGCATTTTTCCAAAAAAAAAAATCACACCTCTGCCTATAGCAGTGTTTGTCGGTGGAGAGGGAGAGTAACTTACACGAGGTACTGGCGTAAGTCGTGGATGGTGTAGTTCCTGTCATCGGTCTGCACCAGCAGCTCATTGTCGTCCCAGAAGTAGGTAGAGGGCAGCAGCCACGCGAGGCTAGGCGACGTGATCTGCTGCGCCCGCATTGTGCTCTCCCGTAGCACGTACGAACCCAGGTCGTCCCCTGAAACACACACCCAGTTTAGCTCACTAAGGTCGTCTTTAGCAAGCTCGTAAGGTACAGGAGACAGTGTGTGTAATTATAAAATAATTTTCTACTGGTAGTTCCAGCCTTGTTCTCAAACATTCGTTCCCTCTTTTAATATCACTGGATAAATGGAGGTCCACTCATTTCAACTGTATGTTTTTTTTTTTTTAATGAGTAATACCTTAATTACATTCTCCCGTGACCTGAAAAATAAAAAATTAAAACAAATGTTTTTATAATATGTTTAACGTTTGAAAGAAAATAATGGAATATTAATACTGATCTGGCCTTTTGCTTAATCTGTAAATAATCACTGTTACCCTCTTAACTCTTGTGTCAGCATTATTTGAGTACATCACTATCCAACTGTGCAGGCAAAACATCTTATACTTTTTTTTTTTTAGATGGTCTACACTGGTCATAAATGCAGAAACACCATGTCTGATTGGCAACAGTTTTGACAATCGACACCACATGCATACACAGGACTTTATTTGGGATGGTCTGAATCTTCAGTTCCGAAATGAGTAAACTGTATAATAAAAAAAACACCATTTTCCAATGTAAAATATATTTCAATTTCAAGTGCACGCTCAAGGGAAACTTATAGAAATTGTTTGTCATAATATTATGAACAAAATTTTGTGTTAATTTTCCAAATTTGTTTACATTTTGACTTTGGGGAGGAGTTGCTGCTCCTTCTGCTCCAGAATTACCTATTTCCCTCCACTATACACTATTTTGATATTAGGTTATATAAGTACTCTTTTCATGATGACTGGTCATATACAGTGTTAAATTAAGGTTAGTTAACCCTTTCTGAGAAGATTTACTTTATGGTTTCCTGTACTGCAAATACAAATTTTTTTTTAATTCATGGTACTATACACCAACATAGCACTTGCTTTGTCATCATAACTAATGAACTGTAAGTTCTAAGACAGACTATAGAAATAAGAACTATTCAAAACCTAGAAAAGTTGCACGAATTACGAACCAGTGATCCACAGGGAAAATCATCAAGTAGGTACTAAGCCTTGCAGTGTACAGTACATACCAAAAATAACTTTCTTGTGTTTTGTATACGACTGTAAACACTGAATCTGAGGGGTTAAACATGGTTATGTTAGGTTGTTTGGTTACAATAGTGTATGTTCCACTATAGTATAAAAGTAACAAACTTCAACCATTTCCCTGGAAGCTGTCCGTTTCCTCTATTTGAAGCAAGTGAAATTGAACTGGTTCCTACGATGTAAGGAGTGAAGAAAGAGAGATGTTTACCAACGGCGTAGACCTTGAGGGCCTTGACGGAGCCGCCCCAGACGCCGGCGAGCGTGATGAGCGCCTGGATGTACGTGTCCTTCCAGCGCTGCGACTGGAGGTGCAGGAAATGCAAGCACGAGGGTCCGCCCATGCTGTGTGCGAGCAGCACCACTCGCCGCCCTCCGTTCATCGTGTACGTCTCCTCCACCAGCGCTCGCAGCCGCACAAAGTACTCTCCGTTCTCATCTGACACACACCCCCACAAACACTGCCTACACTTACTTTACTTTACACTCTCGACATTCTCACACTTCAGCACTTATGTACAAGCTGCATTCTATACTGCTTCTTCTGCTGGGAGCTAACAGAATGGACTTCACTTGTATCACCTTAAAACATTGAATAAAACACAAGGACCTGGAAAATGTTCCCTTGGAAATTTCTTGAAAATTATTGGTGAAAACTGATTTCCCCCCTACATCCATGGGTTGACTGAATATGAAATCTGAAGCGGCAGAGTACCGTGAATAAAATAAAATAAAGTTGGAATTATGTAGAGACATACGGACCTATCATTCTTTCTCAATTTTAAGGATTCTTGAGACTAGTTGACGTGGGGAAACGGGGAGCGAAAAAGTAACGTGAGAAAACCCACACCGCGTGCCCGTGTCTGCCCCATGTGAGAATTTACTCACCTGAAGAATTCACAGCCACCTGGTGCTTTGAACACAATAGAGGGCATGGCAAATAGGAGAATATTATATTAGCTTGTGCCACACTGGGAGATGGCAGCACGCTAGGATAAGTTAACATACTCAAACTCTGTGTACTCGTACTTTCGTACTTAAAGGTTATTTACAGTGCTGTACACTAGTATGAGACAGTCGGTGAATACTACACACGAGACTGATTTATGGATAAAACTGTACTAAATAATGTCACATTCATATCTGTACACACTTGAACATATGACCATACAGTTACAAATAATGTGGTGTTTTATAAATTTTCCAGTTGTTTTACACTTTTCATCGGAACTTAATAAGAACATACTAAGAAAAAATAATATAGTGAAAATAATTAATAAATGAAAATAACACCAAAATGCATATTATTACAACACAACTTTATATCAAAATGTTATCCATAAAACCATACTTTTTATACTTTCCTATTTTTACAAATTCATATTCAAAATATTATTTTCAATCTGTAACCACAAAATGTGTTTGTGTTTCATCCTGTGATCTTATTTACGTAGTGAATAAATACTACATAGAAACATTTTTGTGAATGTATGTCTAAAAGCCAACTACTGAACGACAAGGAATACGGTTGTGGACCGGCGTGCAGTGTAGACATGCTACTAACGGTAATACAGACAGGCCTTCAAACTGTGGTCCTGTCATTTTATTTTTGGCATGTCTGAAGCAAGGTTCAATGTAGATCCCTTGAGTACTTTTGTACGTATCTGACCCAAATATTTCGAGATACAGAGCTATTTTTAGGCATGATGGAGTGCTCCAAATCCAAAACCAAGTTTCTAACAAGCATGATGGCTGATACATAATCTTAAGTGTTTGTTCTTTTCATAGATAAGCACGTTGGGTGAATGTTTAATATGTAGTTTCATAAAAAATACTGGATTTCAAAGACTCTGCACAGCAGTTCAAGCATTAAGTAGCTGGGCCCCTGTAACGCCTGTTTTTCTTCTAGCTTGTCCACACTCTATGCCCCAGTGTACCTACAGGCCGAGACTTACTCGGGGCCTTGCGGAAGTCGTAGGGTGCCCCACGGATGGAGACGTTGCGCTGATAGCCGAGGGCGACCAGGGCGGAGGCTATGGTGGTGAAGTAGGAGCCAGTTGAGGCGTGGCTGGGGTCCAACCACTCGACCGAGTAGCTGGCTCCAAAGCCTGGGATTCTCGTCTCCACGCCGGCCATGTTCGAGGTTGTCCGCTTCTTATTGTCGTACACCAACTTCATGTTGTCTATCTGCCACAGCACAGAACCACGCTCCATGATAATAATATTCCACAGTCAAAGATCCTGCTACATAAAGCTAATTTCCTTACACAATTTTAAAAACACAAAACCGTTTCTGTGTGAAGTATTGTAAAATACACATTAAAATTTTAGAACAGATTTGTAAGCATGACTTCTTTTGATGCAGGTACAGCAAACACTTCTCTGTTGTGTGTGTGTGTGTGTGTCTATCTATATATATATATATATATATAACGAGGGCTTCAAAAGACAAAAATTGTATTGCTCATAGACTGGAAATTATTTTCGTTGTCAGTGGATTGTGTTTAAGAAAGGCATAACACAATTTCTACAAGTCTTTTTGGGAAGGCAGATGATTTGAAATAAGTAACGTGGTTGCGACCATCATGGTAACAGGACAATGGATTCACGAGAAATCTGTGCCATACTACGTAGCATCAGTTTACTGCTTGGCATGTATTTGCTGGCCTTTTATGGAGTAGGTATTTACGTACAAATGGGGTAAAATCTTCTGAAGCAGGTAAACTGGTGCAGCCCTCTGCACTGCACTGACTTCACTTTCGCTTGTGCACTGGCACGAAGAGTTGCGCATATTTTGCATGAATTCAATCGTTTTGTGGCCATTTGAGGATTCCGATTACATTTTTCTTTGAGGGATTTCTTGTGTTGTTGTTTATCATCTTAGTGTTATTTACGTATTTTATCCCACATTTTCATAACCCTCCCTACTATGACGATTCACAGGTAATAATGTGCCAATGGAATCGTGCTTTAGAATGAAAAGTACTGTTGGAATAAATTTCTAGGCCTCTGGGTTCGAACCGCGTGGTGGACTTCTTGTCCAACGTTTCGCCAGCTGCAACGACTACCGAAACGTCGGAGAAGAAATCCACTACGCGGCTCAAACCCAGTAGCCTAGAAACCGACGACAACGGCCGCGAAAGTCTGCAAACTAATTTTACTGTCAAAACGTACAGCTTTCTGGTATCCTTATCCTGTTTTCCAGATTAGTTCTCGTTCTTTATAATTACGTTTTGTTTTATCATCAAGGACGAATACCTACATTACGGCCAGGGCCGCGAAACTCACCCAGCAGTCGATGATGAGTGGCACCAACAACTCCATATTCAGCCAGATGTTGAAGAAGTCCTCCGTGGTCTTCTCACACACATAGTGGACAACGTCGGTCTTGTTGAGCCGCGCCTCCACCTGGCTGCCGCCGTCTCCCGGCACTGCACGTTCACATACACACATACAACAGTTATTCTCGCTATGTTACACACAACTCGCAACCCACACAAAATACCTAGACAGCCTAGAATAATCATGCACGACCATAACTTCTCTGAAAAAATTTTTTTTTTTAATGGAAAACTTAGCTGAATCATTTTCACAAAGGTATCAATCCACAATGAGATAAGTTTTTTTGCGGTAAAGGTGCACTTAAGTAATTTCTGTAAGGATACTGTATTGGCATCTCGAGACAATTTAAAATAAACAGCTGAGAATATTGCCAAATTTTTTATGGCTGTATAAATTTTTTCCCTATGTAAGTAGAGTTGTCTTGTTCACATGAAAATGCAAGCATTCACTTGGCAATATATATCTTAAGTCATTCCACTTTCCCTTGGTGACACAGCTGCCAGTTCTGTTTGCCGTCACTAAAGAGACTTTTGTACAACTTGGTGTGGAAACATGCCAATGCAAAAACGATTCACCAAGGTCGGTAGATTCCAACAAATACCATTTTCAAGATTTTGAAAAGCAAATTTCTTTGGACAAGCTATCAATTAACATAACTACCTGACTGAGTTTAGGAATAGCCAACCTTTCAGTATTAAAGGCGAATGAAAAAAATTGGAAAAAAACACCAGAATATTTGTTTACTGTCCATAACTTTATGTGATGTAAGCAAATCTTAGGACGGTTGTGTTACTGTAGCATGTTGGTACCATTCCGTATCCATTTAATAAAAAATTGTGGGTCTGTCTTAGTATGGCATTTGTTAACGCTTTCTGGTTTCCATTAGCAAGGATACTTCTATAAAATGTCTGCAGGCTGTAGGCTGACCATTATTATGGTACTTTGAATTATATCTTCTGGATCAACAAAGAAATTAAATATTTTGAAAAAGTTTTTATGTCTACACAAATGAATTATATGAGTATTACAACTTCTCTGTAGCAACTATATCTACATTTGATCTGTTTCTTAACCGTCGTCTATTTCACTGCAGCGACAAACGATGAGCTGCAATAGCATAACTTAAAAAAAATTGTAATTTAGTTCTTCTTCGTTGTAACGCATTATGACAACATACATACAGCCAACCTATCAGTAGCTAGCTATTCTTTAATGTTTGCTAGTGCAAGCTTTATCAGGTATGTACTTATCTATTTAGTAATAAGTTTTATCATATCATTTTGAACCCAGCAAAATCTGGATGAGTTCAAATTTACCTGACACATGGGGTTAGGGGAAGGAAACATAGTTATTTTCATCTGCAACAAAAATTATATTTTTTAACTTGTAGGCTTGAAGCAAAAACAATAATAGCGTACTTGACTATGCCTGTTCTAGAACAGAATATTAGGTGAGAGGGCTAGGGTAGACTCCTTTCTGGTAATAATATTACTAAACTACTTAAATACCTGTATATCTTGACTGAGAAACCAAATTACATTTCGAACAGTAATTGAAAGTTCTGGGAATACACATTAGGCCTAATTTACCTTTTCACCTTGTTCTCATGACTTGTGCAACAAGGAAAAATACCTACATTTTCTCACAAGTCAAAACACTCTTAAAAGCATTTCTCTAAACATGTAATTCAAAAAGTATATCTAGTGCGATAATTGCTTTAATTGTTTCAAAAACAATTTAAGAAATATTATATATGATACGTTATTACGTAACTTATCATGTCCGCTGTGATAAACATATTTGTAGAGCCCTTAGTATGAGCTTCCAGCCCTTTAAGGCAGGTCTAAATAAATAGAGGAGGAAAAAAAAACTCACCCAAAATAAACGGCGGTCCAGGGGCATCTTTAACTACACTAGACAAAGAAATCGCTGACTGCAACTGCCCCGTCAAAAACAGCACAAACAATAAATAGTCACCGAGGCACATTATTTCTTGTGGTCGACGTTACAGTAAATAGCTGGTAGGTAAACACGTCGTACTAAAATAAGGACAGATTTTCTTTGTTTGCCAACACTCTTTGCTGATTAGCTGACCGCTTAAGTAAACTGTTCGGCCGATAAACAAGCGTTATTCAAACAATACCACGCACCAGCAGACGACTGGAAATGACATCAGCAAACAAACAAACAGTCCAGCCTTGAAACAACTGACGCACTGTTTTGATCGCGCTTGTGCGTTACCTTCGACTAGAACCGGGCAGGAATCACGCGTCGCGACGTATAATGTCGTTCGATACGCAACCACCAATCACGTGTCGTCTTACGTACGACCACGTGCCCGTGTATCGACCAATCTCGACTCGCGTGGTCCTGGCGCATCGTGGTCATTGTTGTCCGTGGTCTCGTGATGAGGAAACCTCGTGCGCACAGAGTAACGGTTGCGCGTTAAAGACGAGGCATTAGAAATTAACAAAGGAAATAAATAAATAACGGATTGCTGTCTACACGATGTTTGATAATTATAGTCAAACATAACATACGCGTATTTGCTTGCGGAAATGACAAGGTAATCTGGTCATTGTTCACCTGCTAACGATTGTGCCAAATATTAAAATTTTATATTCAAGAAATAAAAATAGCGACTTTATGAGGAAGAAAGCGTTGACATTTAAATTTTACTTGCTTTTATATTTATCGCAGTGGTGATAAAACAACTTATATATATATATATAATTGTCAAAGTGGCTTTCTATTTAAATGAATTTCCACGTTGTTCGTTTATCATCAATAATCATGTAACTGGCGTTATATAAATTAACGACGTAACCAAATTCTGCCCGCAGTTTGGTTATTTTGTGCTGGTCACCAGAAATATTTTATACTTATCTATACTATTCAATTGCTATACATAATTTGTAAGTAGTCTATACGTACGCTTTCTCCCATTATTTTGGATCGCATAGTTTTTGCATCATGGCTAGGTATCTGCGAAATTCGCGTTATTCTTTAACTGCGAACTAAACTCTTAAAACGTTGTATGCTTGCTTCTCTTCTGCCATTGGCCGAAAATTTGTGCGGCACGTCCCAACGTCCCATTTCGACCAATAGTAAACGCTCGGACAACCAACCTACACTGGAGCGGTCACACAGGTTAATGGCGCCGTACAATGGCCAATTAGCCAATGAAAACACCAATTCTTCTAAAGGCTGTTCACGGTAACGTGAGTAATTTTGAAATCAACTGCCTCTACCTGCATGTGCATTTTAACGGGCGCCCTGAGTGACATGCGCCCAGTAAGGTTGGTAACGATGGATGGGAAGTAGTTCCGTATCCGTATCGAATAAAAAGTATTAGGAAACCATTTCTGATAACATTTCTTTCGCTTTCTGTTTTTTTAATGTATCGAAGTGTAAAAATGAGCAGATTTGTTAAATATTTAGTTTTCTAATAATTTAACAGTTTCATTGACTAACGCACAAATAAAGTGACGAGGCACATTACAATGCTAATCTTACATAAGGCGGAATAATAGACAACGTGCATACAAGTAGATCTTACGCAGGGCTTTCAAAAGTGCTCATTTTACCGTAACTCAATTAGTAACTTCTTAAAATTGCTTGAAGCAAATCTTAAAGCCATTTACAGAGCCAATCTAGAAATTATTCTCTGTGGAGACTTTACATTGATTATTTAAAAGAAAGCAACCAAAGAACTGAACTCGATAGTCTACTCAATACCTTCAACCTTAAATCCGTAGTAAATTATGGTCTTACAATTCAAAAGTGAGCTCAGCAGGTAGCAGTGGTCAGCATTGTATATTTGTACTACTTAAATGTCGTAGGGAAAATTATAAAAAAAAAAACATTAAACAAGATATAAACCCTATTCCTACACTACAGGGTACAGAACACCCTGCTATATCTTTTACAAACACAACTCCAAAAGAAGTGGAGAAAACAATTAATTCTTTGCAACCAAAATTATCTAGCGGTTATGATGGCATTAGCTGTAGGTTATTAAAGTAATGTACTTTTGAATTCAGTGTTCCATTAAGCCATATTTGTAATGATATCTTCTATACAGAATTGTTTCCAGACAAACTCAAATGGGCTATTGTGACATCATAGTTCAAGAAAGGAGACAAGACCGCAGTAAACAATTGTAGACCCCTCTCACTTCTTACATCCTTTTCAAAAGTATTTGAAAAACTAATTTACAGAAGGTCGCTGCAACATTTTGAGAATCACATAATCTTATCAAATTTCCAGCTTGGCATTAGGAAAAACATGTCAACAAATGATACCATTTTCAAACTAACAAATAGCATTCTTCGTGATCTTGATAAAAAGATGCCATCTAATGGAATATTTTGCGACCTCACTAAAGCATTTGACTGTGTAAATCACAACATACTTATAGAAAAATTAAAGTTTTATGGAGTCTCAGGTACACCAAATAAACTAATAAGCTATCAAACAGACAAGTGCGGATCAAAGGAAAAACTACTTCATTCTACTCTGAACCAGGAAAAATCAAGCACGGGGTCCTATAAGGATCAATATTAGGCCCCCTAGTCTTCCTAGTTTACATAAATGACCTTCCATATGCCTCAACTCCAGAAACTACTCCAATTTTATTTGCAGATGATACTAGCATCTTAGTCTCTGGAGACTCAGTAAATGATCTTACACAAAAAACGGGCACAGCATATATATATATATATATATATATATATATATATATATATATATATATATAGAGAGAGAGAGAGAGAGAGAGAGAGAGAGAGAGAGAGAGAGAGAGAGAGAGAGAGAGAGAGAGAGCTCAATGCATGGTTTACTGCAAACAAATTAAATGTCAACCTAGATAGAACATATCTTATGAATTCCCTCACAAAGAACAGAAAAATAAAAACATTAATTCATGTGTTAGCAGTAACAGAGACAAAATTAATGAAACTGCAGTGATTAGGTTTCATGGCTTAAAAGTAGACAATTTACTTAACTGGAAATCTCACATCGCGTATATTTTACCTAAACTAAGTTCAGCATGTTTCTCCCTGCGAAGTGTTGCAGAGGTCTTGAACAAAAATGCAGTAAAAATGGTATATTTGGCATATTTTCATTCCGTCATGTGTTGGTGTAATTTTTTGGGGTAATTCCACTGACAGAAAAAAAAGTGTTTCGCATGCAAAAGAGAGCTGAAAGAATAATCAATCGCAAAAGAAAGTTAGACTCATGTAGACCTATTTGCAAGAGCTCAGATATTTTAACATTTGCATGTGAGTATGTTTTTTCATGTCCAAAAACAGTTATTTATTTAATAAAAAAAAGAGTTCTTTGATAAGAACGACACTAGAATAAAAAAAAACACTTACACGTGGCTTCAGTTAGCTTAAAACTTGTCCAGAAAGGGCCATCCTACCTTGGTAGCCAACTTTTCAATCAGTTACCACAAAACCTTCAAGAAATTTGCTTCTCTAACAAAAAACTCGTTAAAAAACAGCCGAAAGAATTATTTTCTAAAGTAACATTTCATAGTGTAGATGAATATCTAAACTACAAAAATTAGGAAATTATTGCATAACATGTCTTTGTACGCATTTCTTGTTCCGGTTTATCTCGTTTCCTTATTCTTCTGTTTCAGCAAAACGATGACGCCCCACGGTATGTTGGAGGAGGATTGGTCAAATTATGAGGAATAGATGTGAGCCGTGTGTAAGTGTAGTCTGACACATATATATTATATTATATATATGTGTGTATTTACTATGTCCAGCGTATAAATTTTGAATGTTGTAATTTGACTTGTCCAATATCTTTGTACAGCTACGTATTGGAAAAAGATATTACGAATGCAATAAAACAAAACAACAGCCTGTAGTGTGTGTGTGTGTGTGTGTGTGTGTGTGTGTGTGTATATATATATATATATATATATATATATACATATATATATATCTATATATGGCAGTGAAGCCTAGCATGGTATTAAATAATAACACGAATTTTGCATGTCATTATTTTGACATGCCATGGATGAGTCACGGCCTTTCAAATTCACAATTTCAGTGTTTTTGGAACGTACAAATAAACGGAAACGTTTAAATAAAATTTTACAACTGCACTGTAAGGCCGTGTACTAATTCATTTTAGACAAGTCTTATTTATACTAAGCAAAATCTGTTTTACGAAAAATCGCAGACTGCTATAAATAAATATATGGTAAAACTTTCATATATTAAGCAATTAAAAAAAAAAATGAAAACATTTCGTAGTGTGATTTTAAAGATTTTATTTAAGTGTCTTGTTTCGATGTGGACTATCTTATTTCGGTTAGTGAGCTAATCGTTATTGTTTGTAAGTCCCAAACACTCAAACTGCGATTTCTACATGCTATTATGAAAAAAAAAAAAAAAATGTGGTCAAAATTTTTTTATGCTAGGAAATAGTATTTGTAATATTGTCGACAAGTTGGAAAACATTTCGTACGAATATAAAATAATTGATAATTTTTGATAAATAGCATCCCTGCTGTGCCTAATAAGCAATATTTTTTTAATCAGCCTTTGAAAAATCTCACCGCCTCTGTCTGCATGTATTTTAACGGAAATGGCGCCTAGCAGGCATAAAGTAAGGTTGGCAATGATGGAAGGAAATTAGTTCCAAGTCTCAACGTTGAGCTAAAATTGTTAATTAGGTATAAATGTGCGAATACTGAAATTATTTATTGCATTCCCTTATTTTAATGCACATAATTGTCTGTCTGTGTATTCGGATAAGGCTTCTTGATGGATTTTGATGCAGTTTTCCCCCACCATTTAGAGAATTTCTTGAGGAAGGTTTAGGTATTAATACATCAATATTTAATGTAAGGATAGTAGAGAAATGTCAACCTTTTCTAGTCAAGTCGGGGGAAAAAAAGCTGCGTTTGGGGCACTTAGATGACTTACGCTGACTAAACCACAAGAAATACGCCAAATTAATGTACTACAGGATCGTAGAGCTCCTCAAAAAGGTGTACAGAAAAGTCCGCCACAGCACATGTTCATTTTTAATCCTTTGAGGATGGCACAAATTTCCTGCCACTGAATACAAGGTTGAAGTGAGCTGCCTGTATTCCCCACTGCAGATATCTCAGTTGTGTTGGTCTGTGTAACTCCACTACCATCACCCTATTGGTCCTCGCTACACCGGGAACGCCTACTGTACTCTGCGACGTTTATTATTGGCTGGCCGTCGGCGAATGAAGCCCCCGCGTTAACTACGTGCCAGTTAATATGTCGCACAGATGTAACAGGTTATATAGGCTGTTCACGATAAAGTGAGCACTATTTAAGGCCCTCCCAACAGGCATTAAGCATTACTAAATGTGTTTTATTGCAGCCTCAGATATTAACTTTTGAGAGTGGTGGAAGTATACACCGTATTTATTAGTCACGTGACAATGCTGATATTAAAAATGGCTTAAATATAAAAACTGGCTTAAAAGAACATTTGGAACGGCCTTAAAAAGTGCTCACTTTGCCGTGAACGGCCTATACAATCCATCGTGTACGTTCCAGAATTTATAGAAAACAGCAGTTTTATTCTTACGAACTGAAATTATGAATAGTTGTAATTGTGTACTTGGATTTTGATATAGTCCAGCGAAACAATAACATTGCAAGAGTGCAAGTTTTGTCTTTAAGAGGCAAAGAAATGTCCTTATATACGTAAGCCCGGCTATATACGTGCATGCTCCTCAAAAGGGTTAAGGATGAGCCACAGTAGCCATTTTTTTAAATCACACCCGAGCAAAGCCGTTGCGTGTCGCTAGAATATAATAATTTCAAAATCTCATTTGACTGGCGCATGTATAAAGCGATGAAGTCCGTGGAAATGTTAACGTTTATCCCACTACAGGTTAGGAAGCTCGGTGCTTTTAGTTTGGCAAATAAAATTCTTCTCCTCTAGGCAAGCGATAGAGTCGCAAAATAATTGCAATGATCGAAAATCAAATACAAAATAACTACTTAACTAAGCGAAACCTTCCTCTTTTATCATTCACGTATAGCTTAAATCTTTAATTAAAAGTGACTTCGATGGAACACTAGCTCTTACCTAGCGGCAGAAATGTTTCCTATGCCAAACTCTCCCATAAGAAAGATCGTTTCGTTCCTAACCCGAGTAGAATTTCGGTGGAAGAATACACAGTGGGCAAACAAGTAGATCTTGAGCAGGGCTTTCAGAAACGCTCAGTTCACCGCGAACAACTGATACTTCCTGACTTGCTTCTAGGCGTACCTTGGTTGTCAACGAAGGTTCTTTCATGATGGCAACATTCAATTTCTGGTGGGTGGTTTAGAACGACGCAAATATGACTTGTCTATAGGCTGTTCGCGGTAAAGTGAGCACTTTTTAAGACCCTCCCAAAAGGCATTAGCCGCTAATAAATGTATCTTATTGCAGCCTCAGGCATTAAATTTTGAGGGTGGTGAAATGTATACAGTGTTTTTAGTGATCACGCTGCAATGTTTGTATCAAAAAGCAACAGGGAGATGGAAATTGGATTAAAAGAAAAATCTAGAAGGGCCTTAAAAAGTGCTCACTTTACAGTGAACAGCCTGTACTCATTTCCACAACTGATTTTGTAAAAGTGGCTCTGCGACTCATAAACTTGGATGCTTTCTGTTCAGTAGAAGAATACTGAAACAACAAACATTAAAAACTATATTATTACTTTCTGCTCATTTCTTCTCTCCTTTTCCTTTCCTTTTTCTTTTGTTTCAGTGCAATGTAAACGTGTTCCTGTATATCATGGCCAAGACGAGGAAGAGAAAAAAATGGGACCATTTATTTATAATATACACTCTAAACTCGAATCAGTAGGAAACCACCGATTCGCAGTGAAATTCAACTATTCGAATAAGTGAAAATGGCTCCACTTAGAATCAAAGGAAAACCGGTGATTGTTTCAGTGAAAAAAAATTCCACTTATTGAACAAGTGTCGGCCAACTGCACAGGCGAATCAAATATTGTTTTATTGAGTTTAGCCAAACAATTACGAGAAATAAACATATTTACGATAGTTATATTACGCAATTTGCCGTAATTAAAAAAAAAAGTAAAATAATTCGCGGAAACGGCCGGTATTGAACTCGTACAGCCATTCAACTTCGCATTTAGGCCGTTTCCTTGCCATCTTAGCTACCTAGTCAAGTTGATATGAAGGGAAATACGTGTCCTGTATTTTTTTATTTTATTTAATTGATACCGTTAGGATAGTTTAACCGAAAATCACACATGAGTGAACTCTCTTCGCAACAATATATGCAGCTTACACCTTCAAACAGAGCTTCGAGATGATCACGTAAAAACGGAATGAAAGTCTGAATGTTCATGTTACCTCGTAAAATGGTGTTTTGAAAGACGAAACAAATTTTAGAAAGTATTTTGTATTGGTTTTATTAGTTTATTCGTTCATATTTCACTTGATACACGATGTTTAACGGCCATTTTTACACGTTTTTTAACTGATACATCTGTCAAAAAACAAATCACTGAAAACTGTGGAAAAAAAAAAAATTACAGATGAAACAACTGAAAAGTCACTGATTAAATCAGTTAAGGAAATCTGGCATTTTTTCACAAATTCATCTGTTCAAATCACTGAAGTGACTGCTGAATCAGTCCGGTACTGTTGACTGATTGAAACATTAATATTCTCACTGATTCTGAATTAGCCTCTGCTTCCATCTGTTGAAAGGCAATCAGTGGGGACACGCCAGAATTTCGCGAAAACATTTCCGCACAGGTTATATTTCAATACCCTACGGGCGTACGAGCAGTTTTCCTTTCCTGAAGCCTAGCACACACGGCCATCTTTCTTGTAGAAGAAAGTGAGCACGTTCTTGTACACTCTGACTTGCATCGTGTGAACGGCCGAGTATGCTGGTTACTATAGCACACAAGAGCTTGTATACTAGCTAGTGACATATAGGGACGACCCTTTCTTGTAGAAGAAAGTGAGCACGTTCTTGTACACTCTGACTTGCATCGTGTGAACGGCCGCCGAGTATGCTGGTTACTATAACACACAAGAGCTTGTATACTAGCTAGTGACATATAGGGACGACCCTTCCTTGTAGAAGAAAGTGAGCATTTTCTTGTACACTCTCGACTCGCATCGTGTGAACGGCCGCCGAGTATGCTGGTTACTATAACACAACGAGAGCTTGTATACTAGCTAGTGACATATAGGGACGACCCTTTCTTGTAGAAGAAAGTGAGCACGTTCTTGTACACTCTGACTTGCATCGTGTGAACGGCCGCCGAGTATGCTGGTTACTATAACACACAAGAGCTTGTATACTAGCTAGTGACATATAGGGACGACCCTTCCTTGTAGAAGAAAGTGAGCATTTTCTTGTACACTCTCGACTCGCATCGTGTGAACGGCCGCCGAGTATGCTGGTTACTATAACACAACGAGAGCTTGTATACTAGCTAGTGACATATAGGGACGACTCTTTCTTGTAGAAGAAAGTGAGCACGTTCTTGTACGCTCTCGACTCGCATCGTGTGAACGGCCGCCGAGTATGCTGGTTACTATAACACACGAGAGCTTGTATACTAGCTAGTGACATATAGGGACGACTCTTTCTTGTAGAAGAAAGTGAGCACGTTCTTGTACGCTCTCGACTCGCATCGTGTGAACGGCCGCCGAGAATGCTGGTTACTATAACACACAAGAGCTTGTATACTAGCTAGTGACATATAGGGACGACCCTTTCTTGTAGAAGAAAGTGAGCACGTTCTTGTAAACTCTGACTTGCATCGTGTGAACGGCCGCCGAGTATGCTGGTTACTATAACACACAAGAGCTTGTATACTAGCTAGTGACATATAGGGACGACCCTTTCTTGTAGAAGAAAGTGAGCACGTTCTTGTACGCTCTCGACTCGCATCGTGTGAACGGCCGCCGAGTATGCTGGTTACTATAACACACAAGAGCTTGTATACTAGCTAGTGACATATAGGGACGACCCTTTCTTGTAGACGAAAGTGAGCACGTTCTTGTACACTCTGACTTGCATCGTGTGAACGGCCGCCGAGTATGCTGGGTACTATAACACACAAGAGCTTGTATACTAGGTAGTGACATATAGGGACGACCCTTTCTTGTAGAAGAAAGTGAGCACGCTCTTGTACACTCCGACTTGCAGCGTGTGAACGGCCGCTGAGTATGCTGGTTACTATAGTCCACAAGAGCTTGTATACTAGCTAGTGACATATAGGGACGACCTTTTCTTGTAGAAGAAAGTGAGCACGTCCTTGTACACTCTCGACTCGCATCGTGTGAAAGGCCGCCGAGTATGCTGGTTACTATAACACACAAGAGCTTGTATACTAGCTAGTGACATATAGGGACGACCTTTTCTTGTAGAAGAAAGTGAGCACGTCCTTGTACACTCTCGACTCGCATCGTGTGAACGGCCGCCGAGTATGCTGGTTACTATAACACACGAGAGCTTGTATACTAGCTAGTGACATATAGGGACGACCCTTTCTTGTAGAAGAAAGTGAACACGTTCTTGTACACTCTGACTTGCATCGTGTGAACGGCCGCCGAGTATGCTGGGTACTATAACACACAAGAGCTTGTATACTAGGTAGTGACATATAGGGACGACCCTTTCTTGTAGAAGAAAGTGAGCACGCTCTTGTACACTCCGACTTGCAGCGTGTGAACGGCCGCTGAGTATGCTGGTTACTATAGTCCACAAGAGCTTGTATACTAGCTAGTGACATATAGGGACGACCTTTTCTTGTAGAAGAAAGTGAGCACGTCCTTGTACACTCTCGACTCGCATCGTGTGAAAGGCCGCCGAGTATGCTGGTTACTATAACACACAAGAGCTTGTATACTAGCTAGTGACATATAGGGACGACCTTTTCTTGTAGAAGAAAGTGAGCACGTCCTTGTACACTCTCGACTCGCATCGTGTGAACTGCCGCCGAGTATGCTGGTTACTATAACACACGAGAGCTTGTATACTAGCTAGTGACATATAGGGACGACCCTTTCTTGTAGAAGAAAGTGAACACGTTCTTGTACACTCTGACTTGCATCGTGTGAACGACCGCCGAGTATGCTGGTTACTATAACACAAGGGCTTGTATACCAGCAAGTGACATATAGGGACGACCCTTCCTTGTAGAAGAAAGTGAGCACGTTCGGTACGATCTCGACTCACATCGTGTGAACGGCCGCCGAGTATGCTGGTTACTATAACACAAGGGCTTGTATACCAGCAAGTGACATATAGGGACGACCTTTTCTTGTAGAAGAAAGTGAGCACGTCCTTGTACACTCTCGACTCTCATCGTGTGAAAGGCCGCCGAGTATGCTGGTTACTATAACACACGAGAGCTTGTATTTTAGCTAGTGACATATAGGGACGACCCTTTCTTGTAGAAGAAAGTGAGCACGTTCTTGTACACTCTCGACTCGCATCGTGTGAACGGCCGCCGAGTATGCTGGTTACTATAGCACACAAGAGCTTGTATACTAGCTAGTGACATATAGGGACGACCCTTTCTTGTAGAAGAAAGTGAGCCCGTTCTTGTACACTCTGACTTGCATCGTGTGAACGACCGCCGAGTATGCTGGTTACTATAACACAAGGGCTTGTATACCAGCAAGTGACATATAGGGACGACCCTTCCTTGTAGAAGAAAGTGAGCACGTCCTTGTACACTCTCGACTCACATCGTGTGAACGGCCGCCGAGAATGCTAGTTACTATAACACACAAGAGCTTGTATACTAGCTAGTGACATTTAGGGACGACCCTTTCTTGTAGAAGAAAGTGAGCATGTTCTTGTACGATCTCGACTCACATCGTGTGAACGGCCGCCGAGTATGCTGGTTACTATTGCACACAAGAGCTTGTATACTAGCTAGTGACTTATAGGGACGTCCCTTTCTTGTACAAGAAAGTGAGCACGTTCTGGTACGATCTCGACTCACATCGTGTGAACGGCCGCCGAGTATGCTGGTTACTATTGCACACAAGAGCTTGTATACTAGCTAGTGACTTATAGGGACGACCCTTTCTTGTAGAAGAAAGTGAGCACGTTCTGGTACGATCTCGACTCACATCGTGTGAACGGCCGCCGAGTATGCTGGTTACTATAACACGAGAGCTTGTATACTAGCTAGTGACATATAGGGACGACCCTTTCTTGTAGAAGAAAGTGAGCACGTTCTTGTACGATCTCGACTCACATCGTGTGAACGGCCGCCGAGTATGCTGGTTACTATTGCACACAAGAGATTGTATACTAGCTAGTGACTTATAGGGACGACCCTTTCTTGTACAAGAAAGTGAGCACGTTCTTGTACGATCTCGACTCACATCGTGTGAACGGCCGCCGAGTATGCTGGTTACTATAACACACGAGAGCTTGTATACTAGCTAGTGACATATAGGGACGACAATTTCTTGTAGAAGAAAGGGAGCACGTTCTTGTACACTCTGACTTGCATCGTGTGAACGGCCGCCGAGTATGCTGGTTACTATAACACACAAGAGCTTGTATACTAGCTAGTGACATATAGGGACGACCCTTCCTTGTAGAAGAAAGTGAGCATGTTCTTGTTCGATCTCGACTCGCATCGTGTGAACGGCCGCCGAGTATGCTGGTTACTATAACACACAAGAGCTTGTATACTAGCTAGTGACATATAGGGACGACCCTTTCTTGTAGAAGAAAGTGAGCACGTTCTTGTACACTCTGACTTGCATCGTGTGAACGGCCGCCGAGTATGCTGGTTACTATAACACACAAGAGCTTGTATACTAGCTAGTGACATATAGGGACGACCCTTTCTTGTAGAAGAAAGTGAGCACGTCTTGTACACTCCGACTTGCATCGTGTGAACGGCCGAGTATGCTGGTTACTATAGCACACAAGAGCTTGTATACTAGCTAGTGACATATAGGGACGACCTTTTCTTGTAGAAGAAAGTGAGCACGTCCTTGTACACTCTCGACTCGCATCGTGTGAAAGGCCGCCGAGTATGCTGGTTACTATAACACACAAGAGCTTGTATACTAGCTAGTGACATATAGGGACGACCTTTTCTTGTAGAAGAAAGTGAGCACGTCCTTGTACACTCTCGACTCGCATCGTGTGAACTGCCGCCGAGTATGCTGGTTACTATAACACACGAGAGCTTGTATACTAGCTAGTGACATATAGGGACGACCCTTTCTTGTAGAAGAAAGTGAACACGTTCTTGTACACTCTGACTGCATCGTGTGAACGACCGCCGAGTATGCTGGTTACTATAACACAAGGGCTTGTATACCAGCAAGTGACATATAGGGACGACCCTTCCTTGTAGAAGAAAGTGAGCACGTTCTGGTACGATCTCGACTCACATCGTGTGAACGGCCGCCGAGTATGCTGGTTACTATAACACAAGGGCTTGTATACCAGCAAGTGACATATAGGGACGACCTTTTCTTGTAGAAGAAAGTGAGCACGTCCTTGTACACTCTCGACTCTCATCGTGTGAAAGGCCGCCGAGTATGCTGGTTACTATAACACACGAGAGCTTGTATTTTAGCTAGTGACATATAGGGACGACCCTTTCTTGTAGAAGAAAGTGAGCACGTTCTTGTACACTCTCGACTCGCATCGTGTGAACGGCCGCCGAGTATGCTGGTTACTATAGCACACAAGAGCTTGTATACTAGCTAGTGACATATAGGGACGACCCTTTCTTGTAGAAGAAAGTGAGCCCGTTCTTGTACACTCTGACTTGCATCGTGTGAACGACCGCCGAGTATGCTGGTTACTATAACACAAGGCTTGTATACAGCAAGTGACATATAGGGACGACCCTTCCTTGTAGAAGAAAGTGAGCACGTCCTTGTACACTCTCGACTCACATCGTGTGAACGGCCGCCGAGAATGCTAGTTACTATAACACACAAGAGCTTGTATACTAGCTAGTGACATTTAGGGACGACCCTTTCTTGTAGAAGAAAGTGAGCATGTTCTTGTACGATCTCGACTCACATCGTGTGAACGGCCGCCGAGTATGCTGGTTACTATTGCACACAAGAGCTTGTATACTAGCTAGTGACTTATAGGGACGTCCCTTTCTTGTACAAGAAAGTGAGCACGTTCTGGTACGATCTCGACTCACATCGTGTGAACGGCCGCCGAGTATGCTGGTTACTATTGCACACAAGAGCTTGTATACTAGCTAGTGACTTATAGGGACGACCCTTTCTTGTAGAAGAAAGTGAGCACGTTCTGGTACGATCTCGACTCACATCGTGTGAACGGCCGCCGAGTATGCTGGTTACTATAACACGAGAGCTTGTATACTAGCTAGTGACATATAGGGACGACCCTTTCTTGTAGAAGAAAGTGAGCACGTTCTTGTACGATCTCGACTCACATCGTGTGAACGGCCGCCGAGTATGCTGGTTACTATATGCACACAAGAGATTGTATACTAGCTAGTGACTTATAGGGACGACCCTTTCTTGTACAAGAAAGTGAGCACGTTCTTGTACGATCTCGACTCACATCGTGTGAACGGCCGCCGAGTATGCTGGTTACTATAACACACGAGAGCTTGTATACTAGCTAGTGACATATAGGGACGACAATTTCTTGTAGAAGAAAGGAGCACGTTCTTGTACACTCTGACTTGCATCGTGTGAACGGCCGCCGAGTATGCTGGTTACTATAACACACAAGAGCTTGTATACTAGCTAGTGACATATAGGGACGACCCTTCCTTGTAGAAGAAAGTGAGCATGTTCTTGTTCGATCTCGACTCACATCGTGTGAACGGCCGCCGAGTATGCTGGTTACTATAACAGACAAGAGCTTGTATACTAGCTAGTGACATTTAGGGACGACCCTTTCTTGTAGAAGAAAGTGAGCACGTTCTTGTACACTCTGACTTGCATCGTGTGAACGGCCGCCGAGTATGCTGGTTACTATAGCACACAAGAGCTTGTATACTAGCTAGTGACTTATAGGGACGACACTTTCTTGTAGAAGAAAGTGAGCACGTTCTTGTACACTCTGACTGCATCGTGTGAACGGCCGCCGAGTATGCTGGTTACTATAACACACAAGAGCTTGTATACTAGCTAGTGACATATAGGGACGACCCTTTCTTGTAGAAGAAAGTGAGCACGTTCTTGTACACTCTGACTTGCATTGTGTGAACGGCCGCCGAGTATGCTGGTTACTATAGCACACAAGAGCTTGTATACTAGCTAGTGACTTATAGGGACGACACTTTCTTGTAGAAGAAAGTGAGCACGTTTCTTGTACACTCTGACTTGCATCGTGTGAACGGCCGCCGAGTATGCTGGTTACTATAACACACAAGAGCTTGTATACTAGCTAGTGACACATATAGGGACGACCCTTTCTTGTAGAAGAAAGTGAGCATGTTCTTGTTCGATTTCGACTCACATCGTGTGAACGGCCGCCGAGTATGCTGGTTACTATAACACACAAGAGCTTGTATACTACTAGTGACATTTAGGGACGACCCTTTCCTGTAGAAGAAAGTGAGCACGTTCTTGTACACTCTCGACTCACATCGTGTGAACGGCCGCCGAGTATGCTGGTTACTATAGTCCACAAGAGCTTGTATACTAACTAGTGACATATAGGGACGACCCTTTCTTGTAGAAGAAAGTGAGCACTTTCTCGTACACTCTGACTTGCAGCGTGTGAACGGCCGCCGAGTATGCTGGTTACTATAGCAACAAGAGCTTGTATA
Source organism: Dryococelus australis (assembly GCA_029891345.1). Classification (NCBI taxonomy): domain Eukaryota; kingdom Metazoa; phylum Arthropoda; class Insecta; order Phasmatodea; family Phasmatidae; genus Dryococelus; species Dryococelus australis. Next base: position 17,183,237 of record CM057006.1, on the reverse strand, counting down.
CTAGCTAGTGACATATAGGGACGACCCTTTCTTGTAAAAGAAAGTGAGCACATTCTTGTACACTCTGACTTGCAGCGTGTGAACGGCCGCCGAGTATGCTGGTTACTATAGCACACAAGAGCTTGTATACTAGCTAGTGACTTATAGGGACGACACTTTCTTGTAGAAGAAAGTGAGCACGTTCTTGTACGCTCTCGACTCGCATCGTGTGAACGGCCGCCGAGTATGCTGGTTACTATAGCACACAAGAGCTTGTATACTAGCTAGTGACTTATAGAGACGACACTTTCTTGTAGAAGAATGTGAGCACGTTCTTGTACGCTCTCGACTTCGCATCGTGTGAACGGCCGCCGAGTATGCTGGTTACTATAACACACAAGAGCTTGTATACTAGCTACTGACATATAGGGACGACCCTTTCTTGTAGAAGAAAGTGAGCACGTTCTTGTACACTCTGACTTGCATCGTGTGAACGGCCGCCGAGTATGCTGGTTACTATAACACACAAGAGCTTGTATACTAGCTAGTGACATATAGGGACGACCCTTTCTTGTAGAAGAAAGTGAGCACGTTCTGGTACGATCTCGACTCACATCGTGTGAACGGCCGCCGAGTATGCTGGTTACTATAACACACAAGAGCTTGTATACTAGTTAGTGACATATAGGGACGACCCTTTCTTGTAGAAGAAAGTGAGCACGCTTCTTGTAAACTGTGACTTGCATCGTGTGAACGGCCGCCGAGTATGCTGGTTACTATAACACACAAGAGCTTGTATACTAGCTAGTGACATATAGGGACGACCCTTTCTTGTAGAAGAAAGTGAGCACGTTCTTGTACACTCTGACTTGCATCGTGTGAACGGCCGCCGAGTATGCTGGTTACTATAGCATTAAAGAGCTTGTATACTAGCTAGTGACATATAGGGACGACCCTTTCTTGTAGAAGAAAGTGAGCACGCTCTTGTAAACTCTGACTTGCATCGTGTGAACGGCCGCCGAGTATGCTGGTTACTATAACACACAAGAGCTTGTATACTAGCTAGTGACATATAGGGACGACCCTTTCTTGTAGAAGAAAGTGAGCACGTTCTGTACATCTCGACTCACATCGTGTGAACGGCCGCCGAGTATGCTGGTTACTATAACACACAAGAGCTTGTATACTAGCTAGTGACATATAGGGACGACCCTTTCTTGTAGAAGAAAGTGAGCACGTTCTTGTACGCTCTCGACACGCATCGTGTGAACGGCCTCCGAGTATGCTGGTTACTATAACACACAAGATCTTGTATACTAGTTAGTGACATATAGGGACGACCCTTTCTTGTAGAAGAAAGTGAGCACGCTCTTGTAAACTCTGACTTGCATCGTGTGAACGGCCGCCGAGTATGCTGGTTACTATAGCACACAAGAGCTTGTATACTAGCTAGTGACATATAGGGACGACCCTTTCTTGTAGAAGAAAGTGAGCACGTTCTTGTACACTCTGACTTGCATCGTGTGAACGGCCGCCGAGTATGCTGGTTACTATAACACACGAGAGCTTGTATACTAGTTAGTGACATATAGGGACGACCCTTTCTTGTAGAAGAAAGTGAGCACGTTCTTGTACACTCTGACTTGCATCGTGTGAACGGCCGCCGAGTATGCTGGTTACTATAACACACAAGAGCTTGTATACTAGCTAGTGACATATAGGGACGACCCTTTCTTGTAGAAGAAAGTGAGCACGTTCTGGTACGATCTCGACTCACATCGTGTGAACGGCCGCCGAGTATGCAGGTTACTATAGCACACAAGAGCTTGTATACTAGCTAGTGACATATAGGGACGACTCTTTCTTGTAGAAGAAAGTGAGCACGTTCTTGTACACTCTGACTTGCATCGTGTGAACGGCCGCCGAGTATGCTGGTTACTATAACACACGAGAGCTTGTATACTAGTTAGTGACATATAGGGACGACCCTTTCTTGTAGAAGAAATTGAGCACGTTCTTGTACACTCTGACTTGCATCGTGTGAACGGCCGCCGAGTATGCTGGTTACTATAGCACACAAGAGCTTGTATACTAGCTAGTGACATATAGGGACGACCCTTTCTTGTAGAAGAAAGTGAGCACGCTCTTGTACACTCTGACTTGCATCGTGTGAACGGCCGCCGAGTATGCTGGTTACTATAACACACAAGAGCTTGTATACTAGCTTGTGACATATAGGGACGACCCTTTCTTGTAGAAGAAAGTGAGCACGTTCTTGTACACTCTGACTTGCATCGTGTGAACGGCCGCCGAGTATGCTGGTTACTATAACACACGAGAGCTTGTATACTAGCTAGTGACATATAGGGACGACCCTTTCTTGTAGAAGAAAGTGAGCACGTTCTTCTACACTCTGACTTGCATCGTGTGAACGGCCGAGTATGCTGGTTACTATAGCACACAAGAGCTTGTATACTAGCTAGTGACATATAGGGACGACCCTTTCTTGTAGAAGAAAGTGAGCACGTTCTTGTACACTCTGACTTGCATCGTGTGAACGGCCGCCGAGTATGCTGGTTACTATAACACACGAGAGCTTGTATACTAGTTAGTGACATATAGGGGCGACCCTTTCTTGTAGAAGAAAGTGAGCACGTTCTTGTACACTCTGACTTGCATCGTGTGAACGGCCGCCGAGTATGCTGGTTACTATAGCACACAAGAGCTTGTATACTAGCTAGTGACATATAGGGACGACCCTTTCTTGTAGAAGAAAGTGAGCCCGTTCTTGTACACTCTGACTTGCATCGTGTGAACGGCCGCCGAGTATGCTGGTTACTATAGCACACAAGAGCTTGTATACTAGCTAGTGACATATAGGGACGACCCTTTCTTGTAGAAGAAAGTGAGCATGTTCTTGTACACTCTCGACTCGCATCGTGTGAACGGCCGCCGAGTATGCTGGTTACTATAACACAAGAGCTTGTATACTAGCTAGTGACATATAGGGACGACCCTTTCTTGTAGAAGAAAGTGAGCACGTTCTTGTACACTCTGACTTGCATCGTGTGAACGGCCGCCGAGTATGCTGGTTACTATAGCACACAAGAGCTTGTATACTAGCTAGTGACATATAGGGACGACCCTTTCTTGTAGAAGAAAGTGAGCATGTTCTTGTACACTCTCGACTCGCATCGTGTGAACGGCCGCCGAGTATGCTGGTTACTATAACACAAGAGCTTGTATACCAGCAAGTGACATATAGGGACGACCCTTTCTTGTAGAAGAAAGTGAGCACGTTCTTGTACACTCTGACTTGCATCGTGTGAACGGCCGCCGAGTATGCTGGTTACTATAACACACAAGAGCTTGTATACTAGCTAGTGACATATAGGGACGACCCTTTCTTGTAGAAGAAAGTGAGCATGTTCTTGTACACTCTCGACTCGCATCGTGTGAACGGCCGCCGAGTATGCTGGTTACTATAACACAAGAGCTTGTATACCAGCAAGTGACATATAGGGACGACCCTTTCTTGTAGAAGAAAGTGAGCATGTTCTTGTACACTCTGACTTGCATCGTGTGAACGGCCGCCGAGTATGCTGGTTACTATAACACACGAGAGCTTGTATACTAGTTAGTGACATATAGGGACGACCCTTTCTTGTAGAAGAAAGTGAGCACGTTCTTGTACACTCTGACTTGCATCGTGTGAACGGCCGCCGAGTATGCTGGTTACTATAACACACAAGAGCTTGTATACTAGCTAGTGACATATAGGGACGACCCTTTCTTGTAGAAGAAAGTGAGCACGTTCTTGTACACTCTGACTTGCATCGTGTGAACGGCCGCCGAGTATGCTGGTTACTATAGCACACAAGAGCTTGTATACTAGCTAGTGACATATAGGGACGACCCTTTCTTGTAGAAGAAAGTGAGCACGTTCTTGTACACTCTGACTTGCATCGTGTGAACGACCGCCGAGTATGCTGGTTACTATAACACACAAGAGCTTGTATACTAGCTAGTGACATATAGGGACGACCCTTTTTTTTTCGCCATCTTTCTTGTATGTACAAGTCGAATGTAAACAAAACATATATTTTGTCGATACTAGCTTGTATTGCATACTAGCTTGTAGGCACTTAAGTGTTCAATTTCTTGTTCACGTTTATTTTCACTTTCTTGCACAAGAAAGATGCCCGTGTGTACTAGTCTTTATTGGCCACGTGTCTCTGTGAGAAGAGATTTTCTTACTTGACGTACCAATCAGAATCAGGCTACCCCGGTACTATATGTCTGTAATTCGAGGGCAGACACCTAAAACGCGTAACACGTAGACCATCCAATCACGAAAGTGTATCTGAGCTAACGTGTAATGAAATACAACTGGTCGTGAAATCTTTTCGCGAAAATCTGATGTCCGCCAGCAATTAGGGAAGTACAGAATTCGTTTCAGGACAAAATAGAAGTAAACCACATGTAGGTACACTGAAGTCATCTTCGCAATTGGATCACAGTTTATTAGACACGCCCTGGACGACTCTGAGCCAATAGCAGACTTCCAAGTAACCAAGTAGCGAGTGCCATACGGCCAGGTGTGAGGTAACACTGGCTACTCTCTGGAGCAGCAGCCAACGTACAAACATCTGAGGCTCGAGTGTGCACAGGACTGTGGAGTCTAGCCTACACATAAATAAACTCGCGAAATTTGCTTGCCCGTATCAATAACATAATGGATGTGGCCCTGCATTTGAGGCGTAACAGGTAATTATGAGAAATTAACAGTGATTTTAAGCTTTTTTTTTTTTTTTTAATAATTGGATGTGCACAAAGAAATTTGAAGTGATAATTTTTGAAACAAAATGTATAATTATTTGTGAAGACTTTGTACTGTGAAAAAACATTAACCTTGAAACTGTTATGGGCTATAAAGGGGCTAACGTGTTTCAAAGTACAAATATGCATCTATAGCTAGAGACTTGCAAAATTCGCGTTATTATTTAAGGACAGACCAATTTCAGCCACTGGCCAAAACTATGTGTGGCACGCCCCGGAGAGTCCTTAAGGCAATAATATAAGGTATGTGGTGGAGCGACCAATCTCTTTTGAGGAGATAAAGGAGATACGTGACGTTGATTACACTGCAGCGGCCAATGAAACCACGAACCGTGCTCACTTGTTTATAAGACAGTGGAGTCTATCATGGCACCGAAAGATAACGCGAATTTTGCACTTCTCTATCTATAGCTAGATACCTGAAAAATTCGCGGGTTCAACGACCTACATGCCAGACTCTACAGTATTATGTTCAAATATGCCGATGTCAACACTGCATTGGTTGTCTACTGTCAAAATGGAAGACGACAATTGGGCCACCGTTCTCCAGGAGGTGCCAAACTCCGTGTACACCAATGGGCGAAGTTATATCAACAGACGTGTTTCTAATTTTAGCTTGTCCCAAAGTGAATCTTCAAATTCTTCAAGTTTTTATCTATAGCTTATTCGTTGTTTCTTCGCACTTTTTTTAAAAAATAATACCTTTGAAAAATCACCGCATGTATGATGTGTTTGGTTGGTTACTAGACATGTAATGTATCACATGTATGATGTGTTTGGTTGGTTACTAGACATGTAATGTATCACATGTATGATGTGTTTGGTTGGTTACTAGACATGTAATGTATCACATGTATGATGTGTTTGGTTGGTTACTAGACATGTAATGTATCACATGTATGATGTGTTTGGTTGGTTACTAGACATGTAATGTATCACATGTATGATGTGTTTGGTTGGTTACTAGACATGTAATGTATCACATGTATGATGTGTTTGGTTGGTTACTAGACATGTAATGTATCACATGTATGATGTGTTTGGTTGGTTACTAGACATGTAATGTATCACATGTATGATGTGTTTGGTTGGTTACTAGACATGTAATGTATCACATGTATGATGTGTTTGGTTGGTTACTAGATATGTAATGTATCACAAGCCTTTTGCACTTATGTTGACGTAAAACTACCTTGGTTCTTTTTTGTTCATTTGAGATTTTATTCATATTTTATCCAAAAATGACAACATTCCTATCTAAATTAATTTTAAATGAAAATAGTATAAAAGTAGTAGGCGTGTTGGTAATACGATAGGCTACCTAGCACGAAATAGTTCTAATGCGAAATATTATTACATTGTGTGTGCACGAATGCCGGTGCGTTGTCCCTCTGATATCATTTTATAGAATCGGTAATCTCCTATCGGGTCACTCCCGGATTTTCGCAAGTGGGAGTCGTGCCGGACGATACCGCTGGTCGGCGGATTTCCTCGGGGATCTCCCGTTTCCCCCACGCCCTTGCAGTCCTGTGCTGCTCCATACTCACCTCAATCACCCCTCATCGGTTCTCAAGACCTCGTTGTTAAGGGCAGCCCAGATCTCTCAACTCAACTCAACTCTAGAATCGGTTGAGGTTTGTTTGCACGGGGTGGAACAGTATCCTGGGAGCATAACTTTGGCATGGCTTCAGAAAAGTAGAAAGTAGCCGTGAGTGGACTATAGGCACGGAAATTGCAACATTCGCGTTATTATTTCGCATCACGCTGGAATTCACGTGCCTATAAATACTGGAGCTGGTGTCCTTAGTTCATTGGCTGCTGTGTATATGTGGAGCCAATCTCCTTTTGACAAGACTGCGCGTGATTCGAGCACGCTATTACGAAGTTTATATTAATTGGCGCAGGATTTTTCAAGGCGTGTTTATTGACGTATGATCCAATGGCATCGGTAGTGAAAACTTTCAGGTGCTTAAAATATAACTTGTCGCCAAAAAAAAATAACGCCAATTTTGCAGGTCTCTAATTATAGGTGTCGTAAATGGCAAATCGTTGACCATGGAGCCACATGCGGAGTATGTTAATGAAAAGGTAGCCTGAACTGTGGACTTATTAGACGGACTCAGGTACATATTTTCCACGGCAATCGAAAACAACTTCATATAACACTCCTGTCCTCCCATATATTTAACATATTGTGCTTCAGTTATAATTTTTATCAATCAAATGTCTGCAAGTTTTGCAGACCAGAGTAAATGAGAGCTTTACTTCTCCAAGATAAATTTTCGAAAAGTGATGGCATGTTTGTAGGACTGTGTTGGTTAAGCGTTAGCAAACTACTTCGTTATTCGATTGTGATTGTGATAGGTTATTCATATTCAAAATCAAGGAATATCTACACCCATATTAAAACATATCTAATGTAACAAGGAATATAAATAATTCCACGTAAAATTCAGAAGCACCTATCTTGGGGGGGGGGGGGGACTCAATCTTTGACAGAGGACTGTTACAATTTTTAGATGTATTCTCACTTCAAGGAGTATTATTTAGATGTATTCTCACTTCAAGGAGTATTATTTAGATGTATTCTCACTTCAAGGAGTATTATTTAGATGTATTCTCACTTCAAGGAGTATTATTTAGATGTATTCTCACGTCAAGGAGTATTATTTAGATGTATTCTCACTTCAAGGAGTATTATTTAGATGTATTCTCACTTCAAGGAGTATTATTTCAACCTCTGTATTATCAAAATTTATAAACAAAAGTACTTTAAGATTTTGCCTTTTTAGTCATGTGAAATAAAATATGACTTGAGACTTCTTAAATATTTAAATTATTCTGTTTATTGGTGTTCGCAAGGAAAGCCATCTTATATCGTCAATACTTTTTAAAACTGGCACGTATTCAGCTTACAAATAAAGTAAATAAAGCAATATTTTATCTGTTGAATATGTCCACATATTGTTTGATATTCGGTTGTATAACTGGATTTAGCAAAACGTTGTATCACACAGTTACTTTACTTAAGTGTGAAAACCGAATTGAAAACTTACTTTTGATGGTTGCTACATTTGTTTCGCGCTTGCAGTATATTCCTTTATTTTTTCACTTAAATGAGCGTGTTTTAGTGCACATCAGAGCTAGGAACGTTAATGTTAAAAATAATATAGCGATATATTTATATTGGTCATTCATCAAAGTGTCGTTTTACGAAATGATATATCGAAAGGAAAATGTCGATTTTCGGTACATCGGGATTCGATATTTTATGTAATTAAAGGACTTGACAAGTGTGGAATTTCTTGGAATATTACTAGAGACCTGATGGATTCGCGAGTTCAACGACCTGCAGGCTAGACTCAACAGTCTTATGTACAAATATGCCGATATCAACAGCACATTGGTTGCCTGCTGTCACAGTGGAAGGCGACAATTGGACACTGTTCTCCGTGTGGACCAATGGCTAAAGTTATATAAACGCACGTGTTTTGAATTCTAGCTTGTTCCAAAAGGAATCCGCGAATTTTTCAGTTCACTAAATATTACATATTGAGAACACGAAGCATTGCAGAGAGATGTGGCGCATGTTGCCAAAGTAAACATAGTAATTTTTTATTCAATTTTTGTATTAAAATAGCTCTCATTACAAGATATTTTTTACTTCCAAAACTTGGAAGCTTATATATTGATTTCGATAAAAATATCGTTGAAATATAACGACGATTTATATCGCTTTATCGTTGATATATCGTAATCTGGGTATATCGATACTTTTTCAACGTCCTTATGCAAATGTTAAAAGCAAAGAAAACTAAATAGGCAACTCTCTTGACATGTTATACCTGGGAGTTTGGGGCGCAGGATGCCGTTTCACTTCTGTGTTGTTGACTGCTCTGTGGCCAGAGAAACGACGAGAAGCCGTAGAGATGCGACGGAGATGAGACCTTGATAGGCCGGACGCCCAGGGGTGGCCAATAACGCCACACGTGCCACACTAAAGCTGAGCTGAGAGGTTTAAAGGTGGGTTTACGATTGACTTAACAAAATAAGCGTGCCGTGTGCTTAAGATATGATTCTATGTATTCAAGGGTATTAGTTTATGACTGTCGTGTGCGGGTCTTGACGGGTCGTGTGCGATCTTAGAGTGACTTAAGAGATCGTTATATTTGATATCTTAAGTACAAGTCAAGACAAAGTAGCCAATCAGAGCACACCGACAGTTGTTGTTGGCGGGAAACTGCATTAACAACTTGTATTCAGGTTATGTCGTATTTGAGATCGCATGAAAGTAATTATTTTAGTCGAGGGACAGTATCATTTTAATTTAAAGAGTAGTTCGTGGTCATGTTTTCTTTCGTGGAAGAGGTTAGTGAATTCGCTTTATAGGCCGTTCACGATAAAGTGAGCACTTTTGAAGCCCTAGTCACTTCTTTCTTTCAACCAATTTATATCCTTCCACCACTTGTTAATGTAAATCCTGCTACGTGAGTAATAAACACAGAGTATACATTCACCATACCCAAAACAAAAAGTCCGAGACCACAAGGAAATGTGTTTATTGGTTATTGTGGCTGACGAAACAGCTTAAAAAAGTACTCACTTTACAGTGAACGGCCTATAATAAACTTTTTCATATTTATTGATGTAAATGCCTAGTAATGTTGGCATCGGCTTCCCTTTCCATAAGATTTCGCGAGTTTTTTTTTTAAACGGCTACACTAGCAGTAACCAGAGACAATTTAATATATGTAAATATATGTAAATTGTCAATTTCTTCAGGTTATTTCGATTTCTTATGTCTTCTAAGATTTTGATTGGCTAGATTAACAGTTGCTAATTCAATCATAAATTGCAAATTTTCTTATTGTTGATTTCCTGCGTGCTTATCAAGCCATTAAGTACAATTCTTAATTCTTCAGTCTTTAATAGTAAACCCCCGTTAAGGCCATTTCGAACGATCAAATATTTACGGAATTTTATTTATTGAACAAAAAAAATCACTTTATTTGCCTTTCAATGAATTGCAGTCAATAAGCTTCCAAGTCTCCAAACGAAAATTTTATCCCGAACTTTTTGATGAAACCAGTTTAAATACCGAAATCAAATTTTAGTAGAACTGCTGTTGTGTAGGAATGTTTGTATATAGTGCGTAACGGAATGCGTAACGGTTTAAATTTTTACGCGTTGCATTTTTTTGCAGGATATTTTTATAAATGCCATGGCTTTCTCTTACTTCTGCGATTGGCCAATAACGGCCGTATGTATGCAGACACGAACATAAAAAATAAAAAGTAGGAAAATTTAAACAGCCATTTTTAGTATTTTCAGAAAGGAAATATAAAATAATGGACCCCTGGTTGTGAAATGGTTAGACTACCTGCCTCCCTCACAGGCGAACCGGGTTCGATTCTCGACGGGGTCCCTCCGGATTTTCGCACGTGGGAATCGTGCCGGACGATGACGCAGGTCGGCGGGTTTTCTCGGGGATCTCCCCCTTTCCCTCCGGCCCTTTCATTTTGGAGATGCTCCGTACCCACCTTCATCGGCTCTCAAGACGCTCTTCACTCACTCACGAGGGGGGGAAAACGTCTATAGCAATCCGTCCGTGCAGAGTAATAACTTTGCCTATAACGAGATCTGTAACGACAGCGGCTTACCCTATACATGTTGGAAATTATTGATTCTTTATAGTTTTCGCCTTAACTTTAAATTTAAACACGTTTAAATCTGAGTTTCCCGTTTCCGATTCGAAAAACCGAGTTTTCGTAACTCCCGTACTGTACACGCACAGTGCTGCTATCTAGTATTTGTTTCCACAGACGGGAGCGACTAGCGATGAATCGATATCGCAAGCAACAACACGCCACACGCTCGACTGCGTTCCTTCGGCAGGGTAATCAGTCGTTCTGTTTGCACCCTCCAGTCCTACATTCCCTTGGAAAGTGGACGACAGTGTTCGCGAAAATGGGAATTCTCTTATAATTTGCAATATGCTCTCTAAATAATATTTAGTTCAATTATTACTACATTCATTTTGTTGCCGGGTTTGTAACTAATTTTAGGTATTATAAAACGGTAAATACATGCGGGGGTAAGCAAAGTTGGATGTTGCGTTTGTTCGTAGAAATTGAAAATTGAGCCACAGCCCGACACTAGCAAATGTTATCTCAAACACTCGAATATGTGGGGCTATTATATTGCCTACCCTGTAAAAAAAAAAAAAAAAAAAGCCCTCTACACGCCACTGTGTAACGATGTGGGCGTGGGTACAGAAATAGTGCGGCTTGGACTTTGTAGGAGTAATGAGCACGGTGTACAGCCCTCAGCCGTTACGTCACTAGAGCTGGTGAAAGTCTCCACCTTCACTGGGAGATGAGCTTGGTGCACCTTTCACCCGTGAGGACACTGCGACGATGGTGTGAGGTGAACTTTACCGCCCGCCCGCCCGTCCGTCCGTAGTGCTGCAGTGTTGCCAGGTCTCGCGTTGCTGCATCACTAAAACTCCGGTGCAATAGACTCGCTTTTTTTTAACACCAAGACTACGGAACATGCGTTAGAACTCACCATCGTCCTATCGGACACTACTCTGTGCTTTACAGCGTTCATTATTGGCCTGATCTTCAACCAATGGAGAGCAGAGCTGAACTGACATTGAAACAGTCATAATGTCCTTTACCGTATAAAATGATTTACAATCAACCACGTCCCTTTGAGTCAGGGGCGAATCCATGGGGGAAGGAGGGGGGAAGGGGTTGAGGGGGCTGCAATCCCTCCCCCCTCCCGAAATGACACGCTCGGACTTTACTGGACATTTAATTGACTTGAAACATGTCTCATAAAATTTGTTGATACCAAAAATTATATGGTGTAATGTATATATATAGGCTGTTGACGATTAAGTGAGCATTTTTTAAGGCCCTTGCAAAAGGCATTAACCGCTAGTAAATATGTCTTTTTGCAGCCTCCGGCAATAAATTTCGATGGTGGTGACGTGCATACACTGTGTTTATTGGTCACATTGCAATGTCTATATTAAAAAGTAGCAGGAAGATGGAAATTTGATGAAAGGAAAAATTTATGACCCTTAAAAAGTGCTCACTTTATCGTGAACAGCCTATACATGTGAAATAATTATATTGTGTTACCTTCTTAGTGTAATAAAATGTGGCGGTGATTAGCTTACTGATGCGAAAATATTAATACTATATTTACAGATTTAAAACGTAAAATATTTAAATGACACAGTGATGCCATTTACATATGACTATTGTGTTGACCTATTGTAAATTTGTGTGTATATGTGAGCGAGTTTGTATAAGCAGTTTCTATCCTTTCCTTTTCTATCATTCCAGTGTGACTAGTGAACAAGTTACAATACTAATACTCATAAGGCACCCCCCCCCCCAAATCTGGATACGTCCGTGCTTTGAGTGGCTATAGAAAAAGAAATTCTATCTGTGGCAATATCATTGAGCGCTGTCGTGTTCTTGCGATGTCGTGTTAAACAATAGCCGGACAAAGACTGCACATCCAAGCTAGTTTTATTCTGAACAACAAAGAAATGTTAAAATTAGCTTTTCTCGAGCTACACTCGAGCGTAGTCTACAAAGTGTTAACTCCTTAATATATTATCATGGGTATACTCTTTCACATCTGACATATTGCAGAATAGCTGAAATCATGGTATTTACTGTACAAGCCCAAGTAGTCCTGAAATCATGGTCTTTGCTGTACAAGTCCAAGTAGTCCTGAAATCATGGTCTTTGCTGTACAAGTCCAAGTAGTCCTGAAATCATGGTCTTTGCTGTACAAGTCCAAGTAGTCCTGAAATCATGGTCTTTGCTGTACAAGTCCAAGTAGTCCTGAAATCATGGTCTTTACTGTACAAGCCCAAGTAGTCCTGAAATCATGGTCTTTACTGTACAAGTCCAAGTAGTCCTGAAATCATGGTCTTTGCTGTACAAGTCCAAGTAGTCCTGAAATCATGGTCTTTACTGTACAAGTCCAAGTAGTCCTGAAATCATGGTCTTTGCTGTACAAGTCCAAGTAGTCCTGAAATCATGGTCTTTACTGTACAAGTCCAAGTAGTCCTGAAATCATGGTCTTTGCTGTACAAGTCCAAGTAGTCCTGAAATCATGGTCTTTACTGTACAAGTCCAAGTAGTCCTGAGATTTTTTCGCGAATAACAGGTGGCGCTGCTCATACGTACACGCTGATGCACGCCCAGTTCAAAGCATTGCGCTTGGTGGCGATGGCGCTCCTGACAGGCGTGGCAGAGTCGCCCTTATCGCATCGCTCCCGCGGCTCATTAGCCTCGAACGCCGAAAATAGCTCCAGGTAGGCACGGAAACGTTTCCTGTGAAATAGTTGTTTACGCGTAAACGTGTATCTCAGTAAATAAAAGTTCTGGAAATACGGATTTTTCCAAGAAAGGATTTAAAAAAAAAAAAAAACTATTATTTATGTCCCTGTATTTTTTACTTTTATCATAATAGCTGTATTAATGGAGAAAAAAATGTCGTGAAAGTGGTCAAATATCGCATGTTTGAGTCTTACCTATAAAGTTTCCTTAAACGGCAAGAGAAAAGTACAAAAGTACGGGCGTAGTTTAATCTGAGGACTTCCATCGCGTGTAATAAAATCCGTATGTTACAGATCTAATTTGCTCAGTACAGCGTCACAACGGAAACACCACACACCTCGCACTTAGGAGCGATGAGACACTAGGCGCTCGTGTTAGTGTCGCCCGTATCGCTCCCTCGCTTCTTGACCTCGGACGAGCAGGTACGTAAGGGCGGAGCAGGATATCACCGAGAAAACCCACGGACCAGCGGTCGAGGTAAGGGATACCATCGCAACCACTTGACTCTCTTCAAAAATATGCTTTGTTTCAAAACTTTAAAAGTTTGGCAAATTTAATAAATAAACTATTAAACGATTAATAAGCCTAATTTTACGCCGCTTAGGCGAATGGGAAATTAATTGCCGCTAAATAAGAAATGTGATTTACTTATTTCAAACCAAAATTTACGTTGAATCGCTGTACATTGCATATAATAAATTGCTTAAAAATAAGACACATTTTCAACGCGACGCTTGTAAACCAACAAAACAATATTTATTTCAAATATATTATATGTGGGCCTGTTGCGCTTTTATGCGGTTGTGCATATGTACTATACAGTTGGGTATATATGGTGAATATGTTCGCCTAGTACCTGCCATTTAATCATCAGTGTTTTATGGAATTGTTTAAACTTAATAATCACCACTTAAATTCAAACATTTCTCAGTACTTAAATACGCATGTCGCTATTTAGTACTGATTACCTGTTCTTGAATGTCTAGTAACGACTAGTGAGTTTCTGCAGTGTTTGTTAATTTATAAGCACTATTGTTTTTTTCCTTCGAAACTCTAATAAGCAATTGTAAACTGTAAAAATAGCTCAGTGTAGGAGAAGGCAGATATGACTTAACTGTGCCAAATACACGCGATTATTATTAGAGACCTGAAGAATTTGCGGATTCATTTCGGGACAAGCTAGAATTCAAAACACGTGCGTTTATATAACCTCAGCAATTGGTCCACACGGTGTTTGACACCTCCTGGAGAACGCTGCCCCAATCGTCGCCTTCCACTGTGACAGCAGACAACCAATGTGTAGAGACGTGCAAAATTCGCGTTATTATTTGGCATCAGGCTGAACTTCACAGTACTGTATACATCAGAGCCGGCGTCGTTTCTCCATTGGCTGCTGCACAGAAGTGAGACCACGCCCTTTCTCACTGACCCGCATGTGATTGGTTTAAACAATTGTGAAGTGTTTATTGCAGAGTTACCCAGATAACGTATTGTCCACTACGAAACTTATTGCAAAAGTACACGTGTTTCAAGTTTATCTTGTCCCCAAACAATAACGCGAATTTTGCAGGTCTCTACCAATGTGCAGTTGATATCGGCATATTTGTACATAAGAATGTCGTCTCTCGCCTGCAGGTCATTGAACTCGCGAATTCTTCAGGTCTCTAATAATAATAATTAGTATTATTTTGCATAGTTGTAATTTACGATTTTGAATTTCAAGCGTGTAAACACTTGTTGACAGTCGTATCTTGAACTGCGCTCTAGCGGGAGATGGTAGATATGGCAACGCCGCATTGCAGCCGTGGACTGCCGCCTGTGTAATGTCACCTGCTTCCCACAAGTCCCAGCGCATTCTTCCAACTTCTCGTACGCGCGTGCGCAGGAGATGAAGGCCACGCCCCCTCGCGGTAGCCCCTGCACCGACCGACACTGGCCCACTGTCTGCCAGCTGCGGAATTTAAATAGGATATCACCAGGGATAGGATAATTGCGCGAGTTCAACGACCTGTTGTCGGGTAAAGGCCGGGCTGCAATCGATTTAGCACAGAAAACACCGCAGGTGCAGAAAGTACAATACATGTATTAGCACGGCACTCGCTAAAATCCCGCACAGCACACGCACAGAAAAAATAGCTCAGGGGAAGTGCACAGAAAGTAGGGCTATATCCTATAATTCCTTTGTATGCACGCTGTGCGTGCCCAATCAGAAAGTCGGTACCACCAAGTTCATGTGACGATGAAAATAGCTACAAAAGTAGTGGATTTGACTAGTGCTTGAAGAGTTTGGCGCCATATAAACAGACGTTTGTTTTGATGAAATTTTTATTGTACAGGCAATGTATGTAAAAAAAAGGTGGTATAATGTATTATATTTCTACAAATTACGACATGAGCAGCAAAGTAAACAGAGCCGTCGACAGTTTTTTTTTTCATTCCAATGTGACCAACACACGCACGCGCAATTTACCGAGCATAGTTTCCTTTCATTTTCACAACTGTTTTCTGCAAACATCCGTCGTTTCTGTGCGTGTGCTATTTTGATTGTAGGCTTTCAGACTCGAGCTGTGCACGTGTTCTGTGCTATCGCACGTGCTGGGCGTGTGCTAAATTACAGCACTGTGTATACTCGTGCCTCAGATCTTTGTACATTGGCTGCTGTTCCAGAGAGTAGCTATTGTTAATACGCACCTAGCAGTGTGGGATACGCCACATGTTTCCTTGTAAGTCTGCTATTGGCTCAGAGTCGTCCAGGGCGTGTCTAATAAACTGCTATCCAATTGCAACGGCGACTTCAGTGTACACGTATTGGACGCCTATCGTGCCCTGAATTGAATTCGCTATATTCTCCTATCCCTAGCATACCATGTGTGTAGGGGGGTAGGTAGAGTTGGTGGTTTATCGCGAGGAGAGTTGACTGTTTGCTAGGGTTCAACTTACTGTACACATCTCCGACAGATGTCGTTCCTTATTGGCTGTCATGCCTGTATGAAGCTAATGACCCATTTCACTGGACCACTGATAGGCAGAACGTTCGGGATTGGTTCGCAAACATATTAGCCGAGTCGAAACCATGTACGTCCAATCACGAAAGAATAAACTAGTTAGAGGTGTTTTAGAAGATACGTTGGCTCAGGAAATATTTGCAATTTTCCATCATCTCTAGGGATCAAACACCGCCACCTTGGATGTCTTTTATTTTCGTTTACTACCCGCAAACGTGAAATTTTTGTGGATTTTTTTTTTCTCGGACGACATGACGTAGGGTCGTAACTAGGGATAGGAAAAATTCGCGAGTTCAATGACCTGTAGGCTAGACTCCTCAGTCCTCTGCATACTGGAGCCTCAGCTGTGTGTTCATTGGCTGTTGTCCCACACCTGGCAGTTATGGGATTCTCAAGGTGCTTCCTTGCAAGTCTGCTATTGGCTCAGAGGCGTGCAGGGCGGGTCTAATAAACTGTGATCCAATTGCGAAGGTGGATTCACTATATATGTGTTTGACGTCTATCTTGTCCCGAAATAAATTCGCAAAATTTTCGTATCCCTAGGTATAACCTAACGCGTTTTCTGATGTTATGTTCGACTGTCGTAGCTATTATGGCCTGTGTTGTCGCTCCCACAAAATAATAAATTAGTTTACCTCGGCTGTTACAAGTTCGAAAATATCAAATGCAGAGAAGCTGTAACGATTCAAGAACATTAAGGAACGCAGGTATTATTCAAAATGTGTCATGCCGAACCTTGTAATGAACCTCCTGAAATCGAATTTGTGGCGGAAAATCTATTTAAAAAAATTCGATTGAGACTGACCTCCGTAAGAAAATTTCGGCCCAGTGCGTTGATTTTAGAGATAGTAGTTTCAAACTAAATGTATCCTTCGCGAATTTTTCTAGACGTTACCTACAAAGGAGATGTTTCCATAACTTGAATAGCCTGTTTGAAAGTAATTATTAAAACTTATGTTTTACAACAAAAAGTACATACTGCCTATCTATATTGAAAATATATGCCCGTAGGGATCTTTTAAAATAATTCGTGAGGAATACGATTTGTTTGAAAGACCTATTTTTAAAATTAACGCACCGAGGCAAAATTTCCCTTAACACGGTATTTCCTATTGAAATTTCTTATCTGACGTGTATATATTCAGATACAGCACTCTGTAAAGGGGACATGAAATGATAGAGCATGGAAATTGACATACTGGCTACCATGACGGCTGCCACAAATGACATAATCCAAGATTACGACTGGAAATGACAATCCAAGATTGCGGCTGGAAATGGCGTAATCCGAGATGGCGGCATACTGGCTAACAATATGGCGACTTGAGATTACGTAATCTAATATGGCGGGGTTGAAGCCGAAGCTGACTCCTGGCTCCTGTCCGGTTGAAGCCAAAGCCGGCTCCTGACCTAGAACGAACATTTTATACTATATACTATTCATAGAGTTAATTATACTAGTTTATTTGCGAGAACCCTTGTTAATAGTTATGAAATTATTACTTATATGTCCATAAAAAATTAGTGATTGCAAAAACTAGAAAGTATTCGCCCAAAATTATACATCCACAAATACGGCAACTCAGCAAGTGCATTCGACAGATTATCACTTCCCTTGATAAATGGAAACTGACTTCCTAATTCACCTAATGCAGATAAATGATGAATTGTGAAGCCTGATACAGACGGTCGTATTTTATGAATAAGAAGGTGATCACCATTTCATCTCTGTGTACTTATTTACTCTGTGATCATACTTTGTCGGTGACTAACACGAGATTCTCTCGATGTCTGAAACTGATGCTCTAGCGACCTTGACCACAAAGGCATGGCCTTAAAAAGTTAGTGGTTTAATTAATTCTACACGAAATCACTCGCCTTGTCGTTCAGGAATTTTCACATTTAACAGCAATCAAAAGTGCCATGTCGATTACAGCATGCTACGAAGAATAAAAAGGAATGAAGTACATTACATAACTGACAAACATGGCCGAAAAAGTGTTTTGGAGATAGTAAAATAACTTGTTATCTACGCTTATCACGAGACAGAAGTCAAGGAGAGATATGGATTACACTTACATTTTTATTTTTGTTTCAAATTAAGGTCATCAGGGAGTCATACATGCGACATTTCGGTACACCGGCCGAGATTAAATTTTGTAATGGCCCTGCCGCTTATAATAACTGTACTTATGAGTAGTGACGTGAAAAATTCGCGAGTTCAATTACCTGTAGGCTAGACTCCACAGTCGTACGTAAAACCATTCAACTATTACTGCTCATTGGTTGCTTGTTGTTTCAGTGGAAGACGATGATTGGGTCAGTATTTTATTGTATGTTTATTATTGGCTCAGAGTTATCCAGGAGGTGTTAAATAACGGTTGGACCAATAGCATAAGCCGTACAAACGTAAAAGGTTTTGGAATTATAGCTTGACACTAATCGAATCCGCTAATTTTTCAGGTCTCTACTTATGAGCGTTGCTTAAAAACTGCTGTAATGCCCGTAGCGTACTAAAAAAAAGTAATACGCGTAGAGATTTTTTCGCGAAAATCGGGTATCCCTACTAATGAAGAGAGAAATGTATTTATAAAAACGTTTTTCTTGGCAAGACGTATTTCATAAATACGGTAGCTAACTCTGTCTCACACGACTGGGTGATTATTTTTCGTAGGAGGCTGTTCACAGCAAGGTGAGCACTTACGAAAACTCCTTTTAAAATCTAATTAACTTCTCAATGTTTATCATTCCGCCATATGTGACATTTACATTACCATGGGCCTAATGGCATTATTCATGCGCCAGTCAAGTGGGAACGCAGGAAATGTGAGGAACCTCATGTGCACAAACGTACTCGAATGTAGGGGCAGTGAAATTTCGCGAAAATATTCAGAGACAAGTTATATTTCAAAACACTCTTTGGTTGCTTACATTTCTCGATTGGTTACATGGACACGCTACTCTTAGTAAGCGAATCACTTCGGTTCACTGCCACAGTTGTTGAATTCTAATTGGCCCGGTTTAAAACTGAAAATGACTACTCACGCAAATGGTGACCAATGGCAAAATATAAATTTATCTTTGTGGTTAGAGTATTGGAATGACTAAGTACTCAGATTTTTCCGCGAAAGATCACTGGCTCTAATAATGTGTACAATAAAAAAAAATACTAGTTTGATTTGCTTTAAATGTAATATTTTAACATATCATCCTGAGTTATAATTGTTCACTTCTAACATGTTGCAAAATATGTGAAATCGTGGCGGGTGCGGTACAAGGTCAGAAGCTAGCACCAACACAATGTACTTCCAGAGCGTATAACACAACAATAAGCAGTCCAGAGCAAGTAATTTCCAGACATTCTATAAGTCACATCAGTCATCTCTTTCATAATATGCTCCAGAGCATTCTGCTGTACAGTACCGACCAGGATCCCAGTCATTACCTGTTACCATACTTCAGGCACTAAAGAGTGCTTTAATAGGCTGCAGTTGAATGGAATCCGATAGAAGGAGACTGATAAAGTTAGTAGAATTGAATTATTATGTTTATAAAAACACGAGTGTAATTGCAAACATTTTAAGCAATATTAGCACTGATTTGCAAAGTAATGAATTTATAATAGAGGAACGTCTAAACAGATGTACTAAGGATTTTAATCTATATGACAAACATAGTTATTAAAACACAAATGACAGAAACGCAAGAAAATTTTAGAGTTGTAATTAATGAAGTGGTAAATGTTACTATTACAAAATAACTTGAAATACGTATGGAACAAATAATGCAATATATAAGAGATGAATTTATTAATAAAGGATTTGGTTTAGTTATGCAAACAGATTTAAGAAAACAAAATAATGATTTTGTGACACGAATGAACTATTTTATCAATGATTTGAAAGCTAAAACTATAGCAAAATTGGATGTTGTTTTAAGTAAAGTCGATAAGATTGAAAAAGCCCAAAGTAATCGACCTACTACATCAGTTAGAAAAGCAACGACTTAATTAATAAATAGATTGAATTTAATATAATAAAAACATGTCTGCCTCTGCTTCGGAATTACATAATGGTATATCTGCTGTGAAAGAGAAATATTTACAAGTTAAACGAGCCCGTATGGAATGGAATGTTTTAATCAAAGAAATATTTAAACATGTTACTAGTAGAATGGATATATTGCATTCTGTGTTGAATTAACCTAAAGAAAATGCTTTGGAAATAAAAACGGAAGAAGAACCTTTAACCAAGGAAAAGCAAACTTTTTCTCAACTAACATGACATTATTTAGCTTTACAATAATTTACATCTATGCATGATAGGAGATTTGGTGTTTATCGACATGAAAACAACTGGTTCCTGAGAGATTCGTTAATTTAATTTTTGCCAGAGAGCAAAATTAAAATAGGTGATTACATAACTGATGCCAGTGAAGGATTATTTGAATTAATGTTTAAAAACTTTCCAAATGGATATTCTGACACCGATTTGCAGAAATATAAAGAGCTTAATCGTCAAACGAATGCTAATATTCGTTCAGGAATTGGAAACCACCCTAAAATACATTTAATAGGAGATATAGTCGGAAGTCGAATATATAAAGATTAAATTGACAACCGCTTTTCACCTGTATATGGGAACAATCCTAATGAGTTGGTTGGTAGATTAAAACATCTCATCGCTTCGAGAGAGTCTGGGAATAATTCACATACAAATGAAATTGTTTCTTTATTGAAGAGTTAATGGAAGACGATTGTATTACAAATGAAGTTTAGTAAGATTGCTGAAGAACTTCACGCTCCTGAACGGATGAGATATCCCAGAAGAAGAATTACAACTCATGGTTTAAATGATCTTTTTCAAGCCTATTTGTGTGAAATGGCATTGCTTTCAAAATACAATAAGGGATATAAGTATATTTTAACCGTAATAGATGTTTATTCGACATATGGTTGGGGTATGCCTTTGAAAAACAAAACTGGGAAACAGGTTACCGATGCAATAAAGATCGTTTTGAAAGAGAAAACATCCAATTCGCTCCAAACCGACAGGGGACCAGATTTTTTTTTTGTGCACTGTTCCAGAAACTAATTACCGAATATGATATTAATCACTACGCAACGTATTCGGAGCTTAAAGCTAGTGTTGTGGAAAATTACATCAAATCGATTAAGCAATTACTATATAAACATTTCATACAGATGGGGATTTACAAATGGGTTGATGTTTTGCCTGAAATAGTAAAATTTTATATTTCTAGATATCATAGAACTATCAAAATGGCTCCCAAAGAAGTTCCATATAATAGTTAAATGAAAACTATTTATAATAATATTAAAGTCATCGACAAAAGGAAACCAAATTCGAAAGTTGGGGAATTTATACATATCTCGAAGCAGAGAGGGATCTTTGAAAAATTTTTTCTATGAATTGGTCTTTCGAAATATAAAAAAATATTTCACTTAGACAAACACATCCCATAATGTATCACATAGAAATATATGATAGAAAACCAATAAAAGGTGGATTTTACGAACATGAATTGCAAAAAGTCAGTTCTCCAAATGAATATTTGGTTGACAAAATCGTTAAAAGGAAGAAAGTTATGTCTTTGGTTTGATGGGGATGATTCTCTAAAGCAGACGATTCCTGAGTTAAGAATCAAGATCTTAAAAGATTTTAATACAACGTTTGTAAAATTTTCTGATACTAAATAAAAGATTTTTAATTATATTTGATGTGTTTTTTCATTTAATAAACTTCTGGATGGGGATTGGATGTACAATTTATTGTGTAATTAATCCCCTTTTTTGATTGGATTATCGTTTCATTGGATTAACGTTGGAGTGATATTCAATTGTGATTAAATACTTTTAATTGTGACATCATTCACATTTAGGTGATACGCCATTACATTTGATATGTAATTCAATTGGTAACTGTGATAGATTCGTTTAATTGGAAATTCGCATTTACATGTTAATTGAGTGTATTTGGTACTTATCGTAATTCATTGTGTTAGGGTGGTAATTCATTTGCATTAGTTTCCTTTTAAATGTGACATATTTAATAGTTTTGATGTTACATTTCTTGAAATCTGGATAAAATTCTGTGGAATTTTACAGCTTAAAGACATTTAAGATATGAGTTGTTTAATTTGTTGTTGCAATTTCCTGGAATTTAATTTTTTTTTTACTGAAATTTTTAACTTAAAGGTATTTGGGGTGTGATTCAATTTTATGTTATTTAGAATGTATTTGCAACATGATATATTTCTTGAAATTTGGATAATGTTTTCTCGAATTCATTTCTCGAATAAGATTTCTATGGTACCTCATGATTTTTAAATATAATTATTACATAATTCAGTGTTAGTTTATTGGAATACTTTTCTGGGTTTCATAATTGTTTGTGGTAGGTTATATTTATTTGCTTGTATAGATACAGTTCTTGGAAGTTGGTAAGTTTTAAGAGAGTAAAATTCTATTCCCCAATGCTAGGACATAATTTTTGATGGTGTAAATGATTTCATAAATGTTTTTGACGATGTAAGATTCAGAATTTTTCATTATATAAAGTTTTCTCTCGCAAAAATAACATTTAAAGTATGCTTAAACTGAAATGCAATATCGTCTATGTAAAACAAATTGGTTTTACTATTCACAGTCCATGCGCTCCAAATGTTTGTGAAAGGTAGACGAAGCAAAGTGAGGCAGGTCAAGGAAAATAATTGTGTGGACGTGAGCTGCAGACAGGGCAACATGCATTGTGGAGTGAAGTTTGTGAGCGCGGCAGAGGGATGGGAGAAGTTCTCCCTCCTAGTTATATTGTATTGGCACCAGCGGCGAGCATCGGGCTCTGAGTGTGTGAACGTGAGCTGCAGACAGGGCAACATACAATGTGGAGTGAAGTTTGTGAGTGCGGCAGAGGGATGGGAGAAGTTCTCCCTCCTAGTTATATTGTATAGGCACCAGCGGCGAGCATCGGGCTCTGAGTGTGTGGACGTGAGCTGCAGACAGGGCAACATGCAATGTGGAGTGAAGTTTGTGAGTGCGGCAGAGGGATGGGAGAAGTTCTCCCTCCTAGTTATATTGTATAGGCACCAGCGGCGAGCATCGGGCTCTGAGTGTGTGAACGTGAGCTGCAGACAGGGCAACATGCAATGTGGAGTGAAGTTTGTGAGCGCGGCAGAGGGATGGGAGAAGTTCTCCCTCCTAGTTATATTGTATAGGCACCAGCGGCGAGCATCGGGCTCTGAGTGTGTGAACATGAGCTGCAGACAGGGCAACATGCATTGTGGAGTGAAGTTTGTGAGTGCGGCAGAGGGATGGGAGAAGTTCTCCCTCCTAGTTATATTGTATAGGCACCAGCAGCGAGCATCGGGCTCTGAGTGTGTGAAGGGAAGATTGTCAGGCGGATGGAAACAGGCTGTATCGATAGTGACATAAGACGCGGACAGCATCAGTTTAGTGAAGTATTCTCTCATGCCCTTGCCCACTTCCCGCTATGCATATCTCTTGCGCACACTACCCGTTCCGACCCGCCCGCATCTTACACTACTCCAACTATGCGCGCAGCCTGACCCAACGCTGCTCCATTGTCACCTCGTTTCCCCTCATCAGCTCTCGAGACATAAATTTCGCCCACTCCCGCATACGCTCAATTCTCAACTATCCGTTAGCTGTTATTGTACACGAGGTTTTAGAATGACTCGTCCCCGTATCTTTTGTAAAAACAAGTTGGCGTAGTCAACTACATTTCCCAAATAAACTTTAGGGAGATTATATTATATTTTCCTATATGAATGTACGCTCTAAAAATTCTGAGCTAGGGAAAACTATACGTGAAATACACATTTTTGTCTGCTAGACGAATAAGTATACGTTGGATTGAAACTAAAACCACTTTTCCAACATGTTTGCTTAACATACGTTTTCAATGGTTGAAAATTAAGTTTAACTTGAATATTTGCTTACATCGTAATAGTTAAAACTTGAATAAAAATATGTGTTTGTCTTTCAATGTTTAAAATCTTATCCAGTTAAAATTATGACTTATAACAATCGAGGGGAGGAAGGTGAACAACCCAAGGGCACGTCGCTCTGATGAGGGGTGCAGGGCAGGGAAGGGAGGTTGGGGTGGGAGGGGTGGTAGGTAGGGTCCTCCCGATCGGAATGAAACTAGGTAGTTGATGCTATCTTGCCTTAGTGCTGAAAAAATTGACAATCGCAGGCAGACCATGGTCGCACTCCGGCGAGGGGAGTGAGCGGATTTAGGGAGCTCTGGAGCGAAGTGACTTCAGCTACCTAGTCTCCACCATCTTCAGTTGTTCGTCTATGTTTCGAGGAGACAGACGTGTACAGCCCTCTCTCTCTCTCATTGTCACCACACCTCTAGAACTTGGCTGACGAGGCTACATTCGGTGGTTAGCTCAACTACGGAGTGGCGACATTCTCTAGTGATAACCGCGATTAATGTTTTAATATAAAAGTATTTTATCGGGAAAAATATACATTTTCACATGTTAAGTCAATATTGTGATAATACTTTCAATTTCTGTGTTTGGTGGACGAATATACCGTTTGTGTTAACAAGTATGCTCTATTTACAGAAATTTGTACTACATGCATTATTTGAAAAATAATTTTCTCTTCAGGGATGTTTGTGCATTTTTTCTGTTACATATAAAGTGGCGAGGGATTAAGCTGTATGCAAGTTGGTTATTTTAACATCATTTGGGGTAAGATTTTCTATCATTAATTACTTTCTTGTAGATCGTTAATTCCACACTCACATAATGTCATAGTTTAGCACTTGTCGACATCATATGTTATTCATGTAGTTAAAATTCTCTCTCGTGTAAATTATATTTCTAAGCTCGAGACTCGCGTTATGTTTAAGGTTCACGTAATTGCACTTATTATTCATGTAGCCGTACGAAATTTGAGATTAGATGCGTGTAATTTATTCATATGTAGAACACTCTGAATTCCTCTAACGTTTGATTGCATTAGGAAACAGGTCGTCTGTCATTACTAACACGTAAGTCGCATCTTTCAAAGTCGCCTATCTACCGTCTACGAGCAATTTCCCCCAAAAAAATTTACACTTATGTCACTCTTAGAAATCGTTTAAACACTCTGAAATTCTCTCGTGTGTTAAATATATTCGTGAAAATCGCCTATCTACCGCCAAAATCCCTACAAACACACCAAAATTAGAAAAAATTACCCTTAGCCCACTCTTGCACTAAACTCTACACCTATTGCATTGCAACCCACCACTCTGTCCATCGCCTCTAGACACCACACCGTTAACATCGTACAGAGCTCTTACTACCCCCTCCCCCCACAAAAAAAAAAAAAGAAGAAGAATTTACAAGAAAAAATTAACCCTTTCAATAAAGTTCACCCTTTCAATTTTCGATCGGATTAAGATTGATTTAAGAAATTTTTAATCGAATAAAGAATTTTTATCGGATTAAAATCGAATTAAGGATTAACCCTTTTATTCACCCTTTCAATTTTTGATATCAAATTGATAATCCGATTAGTTTTAAGTGGCCTAGAACCATCACCCCCTACTAATGTCGTCCCGAGAAAACCCAAACGTCACACACATGAGAGTCGTCTCCCCCCCCCCCCCTCCGGTCTGACAATTTACCGGTCACCTGGAGCCTGGATTCGAAACAGGGCCCTGAGCAATGGAACGGAAGTGACTAACCCACTGGGCGAACCTCGCGGGCGCTATGGAGTGGCGAAATCACGCAACAAACCCCAGGTCTGCCAGGGGGTCGTCATAAACACTGGAATACAGGCGTGGGTCGAGATGTAAGAACGAGAACGCCAAACTGGTCGCTTTCTCACGACCGCCTCTAAGTTATGGAAGTGGGTCAGCGATATACACGTCGCGATCCCGCGTTTGTTCCCGAGAAGCGTTGCAAGGTCCGGGGTTTCTGCCGTTCTTCCTTACGGCCCGCTCCTTCCGAGAAACTTGATCACGCGCGATCTGCAGTCCTATAGCTGGATATCCCACTGACGCACTCTTTCACCTCGAAGGCGACAGAAGGCGCTTACGAAAAGTCACCCGCGTAACTCGATCAGGTTAAAACTTTTACTCGTTGCGTTGGGAAAGTAACCCGGGTTAACTCGATCATCGACTCGATCAACTCTGGGCTAACCCTGCTCGACAGCAGGGTAACTTGGCTCTAGCAGACGACGCGTGTGAAATGGCGCTTAAATATGTTAACATTGCAGCAACAAAAACAAACAAGTAAACGAAAATAAGTTTCGAAATCTGGAAACGATCAAAATATGTAAAATAATACATATTTATATTAGCTACTTTGGCCAGTCATTGTAGCCCGTATATTAAATTTTATACTTAACCTATTCAGACCCAGTGTACACACATGTGTACATTACTCACGTGTAGGTAATTTTTGATCTGTACTGCACACTGCGAAGCTCAATGACCAATGATCTTACTTGTGGGTAAAAGATTCACAAACAGTCTCACTGGTCTAGATCATAACCGGTTCATATAACTGTAGTCGAACTCATAGCCTACAGCTCATTGGCTGTGACAGCGAAATAAGAGTCGTGTCGACTAAGTACAGCGCCGATCATAAAATTTATTGTTTGCGACACCTGAAACAGTAAATTAAAGTGGGTCTGAAATGGTTAACTGAGGCTGAATACAAAGGTAGTGTATTATCACAGTACTGGCTAAAGGATTTTTTTTTACGTTGTTAATTCACAAAACAAAAGCTCTTCATAATCGTCATCATCTAGCACAATGTTTAATAACTGCACTAAATATTCTTCGAGTTCCCGCCGTATCAAAACCATAGTTACTCTGAAACGTTCGAAGCAACCTGGTTAACCGCAAGTGATCGTGTAAACCTGGTCACGTGTCCGAGTTATCCCAGTTAACTTTACCAGGTTACTTTTCGTAAGCGCCTTTGAACCATAGCACGTAGCTTAACACTTGGAGCAGAGCTATCAGCTCTACTGATATTGCAGATGAATCCCTCCATTTTATTTTATTTTTGCAATTCACTAATCTACTGCTGAAATTAACACTTTGAAGTGTGGACACATTCGCAGACATTCGGGTCACGCTGAAAGCTAGCCACGTATGTCTACCACTGCATGAATATGATTTCTTCTGGTCTGTATTTTTCCACTGATTGTTATCCTATTGGTCTAAGCTACTCTGTAAAGCCTTTGTGTAGTACGTAAGGTTTGTTATTTGCCCTGTGTCCGCCAATGGAGTGCCGAGTTCACTGTGTTCCAATAAAATGTTTTTATAGCTATCATTATAGTGTTCATTTCCGTAACCATACAGAAAGTTAAGTATTGTATTCGCAACATTGCCTGTTGGTGAGAGTCAATTTTCTTGTGATATTATTATATCACAAGAAAATTGACTCTCACACTATAGTATAGTAAACTATACCTATAGTAAACACTATAAAAACAATGAAACTATATCCACGTGATTCTTATCTTCAGAGCTCTGGCATAATTTTCAATGCGTAAAAAAAAAAAAACGAAAGAATGAGGCAGATTTTTTATGTCCTTTTATAAATGATTTTCAATTAAAAAACTCTATTTGTTACAACACGATCGCAATGCTTAGGGCCACCTGTTTTTTTTTCCGAAAAGATTTACGCTCAAGCTAGACTTTAATTTCTTACATGCGAGCTTGCACATTTCTTTTGGATATTGGTTAAGGAATCCTGAATTTCGCGAAAAGATTTCGTGATCGGTAGTATTTCATAGCATTCTAGCTCAGATCCCCTTTCGTGATTGGATGATCTAGGTGTTACGCATGTTAGATGTCTGCCCGCGAATCACAGACGTACACTATCGGGGTTATCTAATTCTGATTGGTCAGCCAGGTAAGAAAATGTCCTTCTCACAAACACACGGCACCAATAAGCGAAGGAAAGCTACTGGTATGTCCTTACAGGGTATTGAAATCTAGCATGATCGGAAATATTTTCCCGGAATTCGGGTTTCCCTAGCTATTGGCTGCGTACCTGCGTGAAAAGACATTTCCTGCTCGACTGGGGCAGTAAGAAAAAAAAAAATAAAGTTACGCTGATACTGAACGTCCGTGATTGGCTGGCAGACACTTGAGACGCGTGCGAGTTGGAGACCATCCAACCGCGGTATTGGTCGTGTTTTGGAGTACATCTAGTCGTGGGAATCTTTTCGCGAAACTCAGGTTTGCTCCAGCAATGCCACTTAGCACGTATCCGCGTACAACATTTCATTTTTTTTTAGGTTAACAAACATACAACACATGATTGCGTCAGATTGCGATATCTCGGGGAGCTCCGTGATATCAGACGCCACGGCCATCTCAGAAAGGACTTCCGCCTTACGTTTTTGCAGTTTATTACAGCGCACCGAACAAAGAAAATTGAACAATGCCCATTCATTTCATCAATAAAATTTAGTAGTAAACTACATACAGCACTGAAATAGTCTTTGAACGACATCAAGTTGTCTGCTTTCAAGAGACTTATTAAAAAGTATCTCTTCGAAAATGCATTTTAAAAATGTATATGTATATTTTTAATGGACATAATGTGCTATAAATTTTGCAGCTATTTAGTGTTGTTAGTATTTCTATTGTGATCAACATTTTATTGTACTTGTTTTTATATTTTAATATTTATTTTTATATGGTAATGTTTAGATTGCACGTATATTTATATTGTGATGAATGTGCTCTACTCTGATATTTAATTTGGGTATAAATTCTTACAAATAGCATCTTGATATGTATTGTGTTTTTTTGTGAATTTTTCTATGCATTTTTTTTTGTATTTAAAATATACATTTATTTTTATTTTTATTGCAAATCCCAGCACATATGTTGTGTAAAAGTGGAAGGTAGATAAATAAGTAAATAAATAAATAAATAATTATAACATTAGAGAAGACCTAAGGGGCTTCCCTAGTTGTCATATGGATCTCATTGTAAGCTGGTTTGAACTATTATAGTTTTTAAAAAACTATTGAATATTTCAATGCAAATATTTTATAACGACAGAAACGAAAGTCGATATTTTGTTGTCAGTTTAAAATATTGGTGATTGAAACACAAATGTGGTCGTAGTATAGTGCCAATGTCAGCGAACATCGCTCTTTGTTTACAATATTTATTCTACTGTAAAACAGTGTCTTAAACTACAGCGACAATGCTATACCTTTTCTGAAGAGAGTGATCTATTAACTCCTTAACATATTATCCCGAGTGTAGGCCTACTCGTTCACGCCTAACATGTTGCAGAATACTCTAGGTAAAATGATGTTTAGAAAAAGAGTGGAGACGAGATTTGGGCGCATCTTAACTGATGAGAGTGATTGAGATGAGTATGGAGCGCCGTCGGAATGAAAGGGCGGTGGAATCGGGAAATCTCCGAGAAAACCCGCCGACCAGCGGCATCGCCCGGCACGATTCCTGCGTGTGAAAAACCAGTGACCAGACCGGGGATTGAGCCCGGTTCGCCTCGGTGGGAGGCGAGCAGGCTAACCGCTCAGCCACCGTGGCCCCGAGCGTAACTCGAGGATAGAGAACTGTAAGGTATAGTTTGTTTTGGAAAAAAAGTTTGTGACATCCGTCGGTATCAACTGATTCAGTCGAACGTGGATGAAACTTCTGAAATGCTGTAACTTTATTCCTGATTCACTCATCCGGGCTGTGTTGAATAAATGACCACAATTCCAGAATCACTGATTCGTACAAGTGTTTTTTATTTAATTCTAGCTAGTGGTAAGTAATAGGGCTGTAAACAAAATCGTTTAAAAAAAATATATTCCGATCATATTTGAGGAATCAAAGAAATCGTCTTTGATCGACATTTTATACAACAATATTTTAGTATATTTTTTAATTTGTATATCAGACTCTCATTTTCGATCAATTTCCAACAGTAATAACGAAAAAAATAATTGTTAAAAATTACAATCATCATTATAACTAAAATATTTATAAAATAATATGGTTGAATAAAAAAAGGAACCAACAACAATTTAAGCAAATTTTAATGAAGTTATTCATTTTTTAAAACATGTGGCTTAAGATTTTGGTATACAGCTTACTACTCCAGCTCGTTCGCATCTTTGACCTCAGGTAAAGTTAGGCAAAGAGCTAACTGCTAAGAAAGTTTGTTTTTAACTTCAAGGTATCGCCACATAAACTCGTGAAATTTGTGAGTATATGATCGTTGTCTGCACTTCACCAAGTCGCAAAATAAACAATACTTGTCGGATCAGAAGTGGAGCTTAACTATGTCCACTAATCAGATTTGTTAAATGATTCCTTGCATAAGAAGATTTGGCGTTAGTGTACGTGTAGTATGCGTGTATGTGCACATGAATTCATGCATGATACACACATGATACCTACATACGTATGCATATACGTATATAGATCTACGTTTTTTAAATTTCTTTATTGGAATTCCAAAGTATTTAGCTAACCCTAACTCCCGTGGGAGTGAAGCAGCAAAACGCATTTAGTTACATAATATAAAAAAAAAAATATATTGAAGAACCATTGTTATCTCTCTGTATTCAGAGTTACTAACATGGATAGGCCAGTACACAATCATTATTTATTGGCATATTATCTCTAAGTCACTTAAAATACAAGGACTGCCCCAGGGTTCCAGAACTCAATAGATTATGAGTAGATAGGATATGTGTGTTCGGGGACATTGGCATCTAGCTCTGGATTCAGGATCCGTCCGCCATCTTGCCTTTAGTTACAATATGGCCACTCGAAGGTTCAAAATTTTGCCATTTTCCCCTAGAAATGTTATGAATTTTCTTTAAAATTTCCATTTTAGCCCCCATGGTTTCCCTTTTATCCCAACCTCCGAATATTGCATACTAATGTGTAAAAAATTCTCGTTGCTTAATGCAGTTGCTTGACCTCTCGGTTTTCATCAGTAACTTCATTTTCGGTATTATTTTATGTGTTAAATGTAAGGAGTCTGGGGAGACACCATACATCTCGGATCCAGTGTGATTAAAATTATATTTATATGTTTATTTTTAATTAAAATCAAATTTATGTTCTACAAATTTACAATACAATATGCTAAGCTATGTGTTATAGGATTTGTATTTTCAAGGTGAATTCGAATACAATGTCAAAATGTGCTATTATGTGACTACATTCGAAGCCATATTGGATTCTTATGTAATGTATGACCAACCCTCCCACTTCTCACCCATGCCTCACATCCAATGCACTACCACCTCGCCTACCCCACCTCCCTCATTCTTCACTAAGTACTCCCTCATATCCACCTCCTCACTACCATAATCACTCACTCCCAATCCCCAATCTCACCCTCACCCTCATTTTCCACCAACCGCACCCCTTTTCCTCAGTCAGCAACCCTGTAGCCTACCAGTTTTAATATGTAATATAACAGAACAATGAATCTTTAAGTGGAAACAAGATCAGCTACTCGGGATGAGGTCGCTAAGTTCCCAGAAAATTTCAGAACACAGGAACGAAATTGTGGCATGCATCGTAAACTCCAGCCCCTCATGTCAACTACATTTTTACACTGGTCAACAATATGGCGATTCATCGTTCATCACTTGTCACCAGGAGACTTACCCACCAGATGGTATCCTGACAAACCGGGAATTTTTTTTGCGACATGCAATTGCCAGAGCAATAGCAAGAGACCAGAGATGGGTTGCAGTCGATCCAGCATCTTTCTACATGGCAGAGTTATCGGAACGCATCCGAAAATTGGAAGAAATGCCGATACTGTCAGCTCCTATGGTTACAGTATTAAGACAAACGGATCGAGGCAACAGGATTCTATTCCCATATACCGAGCAACATGAAGGTCTTCTTCAGAAGACCTGCAGAATAAGAGGAGAGAAGTTCAACCTGGAAGAAGCCAGGAAAGCAGAACTCAAGATGTATGGGGGGCATGCATTTGATTATTCTAAGCCTGCTGTAGGATACAAGGTTGTGAGATATTAGGCAGCAAGATAGAACAAATAATGGAACATCTACTCCTCCAAAGGGAGTGGGCCGAGGGGGGGGGGGAGGCGAGCAGGCGATGGCCACCCTCGCATGCCCCTCCCTCCCCCGGACGCAAAACTAATGGTGCGGTTGAAGAAAGTGACCGTCTGAAGTGCTTGGAAAACGATACCAGATGAGATGGCAAAGACCAAAGACAGACTGGCTGAAAAAGACCCGTAAGAAAAAACAAACATCGGACGATGACTCATGGTGAGAAAGCCAACCCCACAGTGATCTAGAGAAGAGCAGAAGAGAGAGATAACAGGATGAGTGGTCTCATACATTACGCGTGTATAGTACAGTTGCATGAGGGGAAGAAGGAGAGGCCCACATGGGGCACTCACCGGAAGCAGCCAGTCTTACCCTAGGGTGTCTCCAGAGCCTTGCACAGCCTATGAGCTTTCAGTGAAGCAAGCTGCCATGTCATTTCGCTTCTGTACACTTACTTATTATGTAGCAAGGCCTTATCTTCGGATTGTGGGTTTTGGTACTGAATCTTGGTTAAAACCTTGGATGTGTAAGCTCAGGCGAAATTATCACGTTTCTCCTCGATTAGTTGAAGTATAGAGCTTTCCACTCTTACATTGCAGTACAGTGTGAATGGCGCGTACTGCTGCCAGATCACTTCAGCTTTGCGACGTTACATGTAGGCTGAAAAATAAATGGGTGGCGAAGTAAACGGCCTGATAAAGAGAATTTTATCTGTTTACGTCCCTGAGAATTCGTAAGAGAATCCAATCTTGCGACGCAAAGCTAAATGGCTCCTTTGAAACTGAAACATGTGTGAAACCCTGTCATTGTGATTGTATGGCGTGCAAGCAATGTAGATTTTTTTTGAGGCTGCAAAATGATAACTTATCAGACAACAGGGCATGCAGGAACAAGGAAAGCATTAACGACAGTAATCGTGTATTGGAAAGAGAGAGTGAATGTCCATTACAATGCACACTGCAACATAAGAGAGAGGTGCTCTACAGTAGGAATGTTGGAAAGCACAATTAAATTAAAAATCACGCACTGCTTACTAAAAGTAACCCTAATACTGTATTTTCATGCTGATAAAAATATTTAAAAACTGCCATTGCTAAATAAGTTTTTTTTTTTCAGAGAAAAATATTATTTTAGTGGCCACAATACTGTTAACAAGTTGTCTATGTATTTTTTTAACACTTCAACAAACAGTAACAAGAAAATTATATTAAGGCAGATTCCCACCCGCCATCTTGGATTTATGGAATTTTTGACATACTCTGGAAATATAGTTCTGTACCGTGTTCTTTTGAACGAAAGAGCACAGAGCATTGCCTAGCGCATTGTCCAAGGTCAGTATTTCTTAATAACTGTTGATATCGGCGCCTTTGTAATCGTTCGCGAGAAATAATCTCGTGTTTCGCCTCGACAGTTACCAGCTAAGAATTAATAAAGGTAGCGAAGTTGTGGCAGTTCCATAAAGTTTGGGAAGCTGTTATTTAGGATATGCCGTGCGGGAAATTTCAATACACCTTCTGAAATAGAGGCCTAGGCTAAAAATCGATCAATCCAAGATGGCAGGTGAGAATCTGCAATTAAGGTTAATCTCAAAGAAATTTCAGGATAAGTAGCGACTTATACATTTTTAGTGAAAGGTATGATGATGACAAAGTAGATCCTACGAATAACATATCAAAAATGTGTTGCTGTGGGGACAAGCAAACCAGTTTCTGTAAGTTGTAGACATTAGACAATCTCTGAAACTTATGATTTATTTTTAAATGATAATAATTCAGATTTTATTTTACCATATTCACTATGTTAATGTTGAGTATATGCTGTTCACGGTAAAGTGAGCACTTTTGAGACCCTAGTTACTTTTTCCTTTCAGCCAATTTTTATCCTTGAGCAACTTTTTAAAAATAAAAATTGTCACTTAAATAATAAACACGGTGTATATATTTCACCTGACTCGGAAGTTAATGTCTAAAGCTATAATAAATTATATTTATTGATAGGGACACCCGAATTTCTCGAAAATATTTCCGCACATGCTAGATTTCAATACCCTACGGGCGTAGCAGCAGTTCTCCATTGCTTATTGGCGTCGTGTCTTTGTAAGAAGATATATTCTTATTTGTCGGGCCAATCAAGATTAGGTTACTCCGATACTCTCTGTATGCGATTCGCGGGCAGACTCCTAAGACGCCTAACACGTAGAGCATCTAATCAAGACAGTGGAGCTGAGATAAAGTATCATGGAATACAACTGGTCATGAAATCTTTTCGCGAAATTCGGATGTCCCTATTTATTGACTATAATCATCAATGAGAGGGCTTTCAGAAGTGCTCACTTTACCGTGAACAGCCTATACGGCCTCGCTGGTTGGTGTGTGGCTCACTGTGGTGTTGGGGGGGGGGGGGAGCAGCATCCCTCCTTTCCAAGTGAGGCTTGCCGAGCGCGGTTTTGGCCTGTGCTGTACCTGCCCCGCCACATTCCACCGCGACACCTGTGTGGATGGGCGACTTGACTCGGCTTCCCCTGCCAACAGGACAGCTCAAAACCTGTGGCTGTTTATTCTTTTTTTTTTTTTTTTTTCCTTCGTTCCTTTTCGTGTTGACTGGCACTTTCACTGCCATCTTCTTCTCTTCGGTCACAGCTTCATACGCCCCTCCCCTCTGCACCTACACAAGTCCCTTCCACCAACTGGCAGCTCGTAGCTTTGAACAACCGACGCTTTCCTTTCACTCTTGTTCGGGTCGGGTAATGCGAGCAACACCGGCCTAACTACCACTGCTGACGTCGATGTTTTTTTCTCTCTCACAAACCTTAAAACTCAACGAGAGAAAGAGGTCATAGGTATATATAGTACCTAAGTGGATCTTTCTCAGGGCTGAGCCCCATCGCCTAGGCATGTAGAGAATATTATAACTATAGGCTGTTCATGGTGAAGTGAGCATTTTTTAACGCCCTTTCAACAGGCATTAACCAATAATAAAGATATTATATTGCAGCTCTAGACTTAAACTTTAGGGAGTGGTGAAATATATACACTGTGTTGATTAGTAACATGGCAATGTTTATGTTAAAAAGTGACAGGAATAGAGAAATCTGATGAAAAGAAAAATTCAGCAGGGCTTTAAAAAGTGCTCACTTTACCGTGAATCGCCTATACGTGGTTGCCTTACAAACTAACTTGCAAATTGAACTACAAAGGGAGGATTTTGGGGGAAGAGGGAGGGACCCGCAAAAACAGTAAAAAACCTCTCGACAGAAAATGATTGCAAAGTTGCTTGCAATTTATGAAGTAGAATATAAATATCTACCAGAACAGAAGATGGGAAGGGGTAATTTTTATTTAAGGGATTTTTGAAACACTAACAAGAGAAAGGTTGGTAGGAAGTGCTTTCTCTGCTTTGGTCGTGCCGGCATTGGTTTGATTGTAGTAATGGTGGTTGGGAGGACCGCACCTCTGGTACAGGTTGTGCGTGTAACTGAGCATGCCCCATTCGAATGGCGTCTTCGATGTCCGTGCACCATTGGCATAATATAACAAGGTGATAGAGGGGGGAGGGGGGTCGGTGTAAGGTGTCATTCCCTTACCCTGGTGTCACCTCAACATTCAGAAAATTTGGTCTGTGAGTCGATCAACGCAGGATCCTCAACAAGAAGGGGCGTGGACACCAGCGTTTGTGCAATCATGCAGTTTGAATCTAGATTCTCGACGTCCTGATATCGAGGCTATCCGACCCCGGTGTACGATTGCTAAATGGATGTTTAATGAAGGCATCGGAAGAAAAATGAAAATTGAATATATAACTTTCAACTTTAACTCATTGACTCGAGGGACATGCAGTATATTTTAGCCCGCGAAACAGCTAAAATAAAAAAAAAAAAAAAAAAAAAAAAAAAAAAAAAAAACAACAACAACAACAACAGGTATTTGAAAACGTTAATTCAGGAGAAATTTTTAGTCATAGTTTGTATAGGGCCTAACACATGCGGAACACAGCGACATTAGGAAAATTCTACCCAAATAGTTCGGATCATGCGATTAAAATGGCTGTATAGTCAGTACACCAAAGTTTTGTTCTGGTGCCCAAAAAGGGCGTGTCCTTAGAACGTCTTATCTCCAAAGGACCAAGTATGCTATAGTTCATTCACGGTTACTTACAACATTTCTGAAGCCCTGCTGAAGCTGTACTTCCAGGATATTCCTTCGCCTCAAACAAACAAAACTTAACCGTTTATAGAAAAATATTTTTTAAGTATTATGCAATTCTGTGCGTAAATGTAAACAGATGCTCTAAGTTAGAATATTTTACTTTTATTTATTTATTATCTTTTCTCTTTTTCCCCCCATCAGCCACTGGAATTTCTCGAAAACGGATTCCCCGCCATTTTGCAACATTGTGCTCGGCAAGGTCTGGTTCTAGCTAGTTCTTGCTGTCCGGTAGATGGCAGCAGTGTGACAGTGCAGTTCCGTTCGCACTCGACCGCTGCTGCCATCTACTGAACGTTATGCGAAACTCGTACCGCACCTTGGAAAACGCTGGGCGAAAGGAAATATGCTCGGGTCGATTCTTTAGTACACTGACAAATATCGTGTAGTGGTTTCTCACGTAAAAATCCTTCGGAGGGATGTATGTATGTATGAGTGTGCGTGTGTGAGCGTGTGTGCGACGTAATGAGAAATTCGAACCCCAAATGATTCCCGGAAATTGCAAGACTCGAACTGTTTAGTCCGGTTCACGGTAGGCCTACATTAGCTCCAATTATTTTGCGGGACCTCCCACTGTAATGGCATGATTTTCGTGAACTGCAAAATCGGTGGCATTATGTTTACCCTAATTTCGTCTGCCCTAAATTTAGACTAAACGAAATTAGTGTAAATGAAGTTAGGCCAAACGAAATTAGGATAAACGCAGTTAGGCTATTCGCAATTAGACTAGCGAAGATGGAATAAACGCAGTTAGGCTAAATGCAAGTTTCAGATCTTAGGATAGACGCAGTTAAGCTATTCGAAGTTAGGCCAAACGAAATCAGGCCAACCGCAGTTAGGCTAAACGCATTTAGGATAAACGCAGTAGGACAAACGGAATTAGGCGATTCGCTTTTGGGGTAAACGAAGTGTACTCGCAAAATCTGCTTCTGTCAAAAAAATGTTTAACACTTTTACTGTGGCTCGTTCTGTGTTAATTATGTTATTGGTAGATACAGGAAAAATTCGGAAATACATTTGCGGCCAGAGTAGACATCATATACGTGTGTCAAAGAGGCGGTGGTCTCACGCAGGCGGTATGCGATATGTGATATATCGTAAGCGATATACGACAGCGATACCAGCACAGGGATTCTGTAACTATTTTTCATCTCATTTCGATCGAGATCGTTTTTAATCTCGATCGGAAATATTAGTCGTTTTCAACACGGGGGAGGGTTAAAATACCCGTATTATATTAACATTTAAAGATTTCAATTTGTATGGGGCTGCATATTCACAAATTTCCTTTAAGATAATATTTTGGATCTGGAACACTATATATACGATTATACTGTAATTTTACATACATATTCGTTTCAAAAAATAACTTGTAATACATACACATCAGTAATAGCTACGTTGCTGTTTATAGATAGCGCTAAAGATAGTAAATTCTATTCTTCGCACAAAATTTTTATTTGTAATCATGTACGAGTATAAATTATTAAATCGGTAAGTATTAGTTTATATAACATATAAATGTAAAAAAAAAGTATGCTTTTTAAAAAAAAATTACTGTTCTTTAACATAATGCTCATTACGCCAGTATATTTACACAATTCCGAAATATTTGTATGAAATCGTATTATTGTTCGTATCTTGTCGCTTAGTTCAAATAGCAATAAATTATTTACTTTGCTAGGTGCTGGAGGTGTATTGCTAGTAATTTAAATACAGACTGCGCCATCGACGTCAGATTAATATTTTAATAAAGGGGCAGTTCCAGGTTAGGAATCAAAATAATCACACGCATTGTAAAAAATGTTCTTTGCTAGTAAACATATTTATTGGATGTTAAGCATTAAAAAAAGGCGCTTACCCTCTGTGCTAAATAGGTACTATTAACCTTAACAGTTAACATATAAATAAATATCAGTGTAAATACAAATAAGTGGTAAATAATCAAAATTCTGATTGGCAACTGGTTGCCAAGATAATGCACTTATATTTTTTTCCAATGCCATACAATGCTGCCACATAGTCATCGGCGAAAGCGATCGAAATTTCTTGTACCATTTCGATAGACTTGAAGAAAAAAAAAGTTACAGAATCGCTCTCTCACAAGCCGATCGAAATCGAGACGAGAATTTGAGGAGTTACAGAATCCAAGCACTGGTGTGCTGATGCATTATAAGGGGTTCATATTGGAGCAAGTTCGCCGCGCACCGCGGGCGATGTATCGCTCTCCGTGTTGCAAGCTGGTCGTCTCGCGATGATTATCGTACAATATCCTGACCTGTCAACGTAACAAACAGGAGGGAACACGCGAATTCGGTAACTCCGTTCTTTAATTTAGTGGATAAGTACACACCTGCGTGGAACTACAAGTTAAAAAAGTACAGGAAAATGGATGGACAAGCCCAGCTTGGAGTAAGATAGCGGAAGTAATAAAATACTTAGGTAAATACTACGTTTTTTTTTTTTGGTGATTTTGTTTTGTTTTTCTTCCCGCTCTGTCATTGTACCAGTATGTCACAAAAAATCTTCCTCGTCATTCGAGCTAATGATTGCAACTGAAAAAAAAAAAAAACCTACTGTACCTTAAAACTAAGAGGAGAGTTGAAAGACATGGGTAATGATGGGACCTAAGCTACAAAGGCACATGCCCGCGACTTTACTGGAATTGGACAAACACGACTGCTATTAGGAACAATGGTTACCTCCCATGCTAACCTAAACTGATATACAAAGGGAGGGGGGAAACCCGGCATAGATACCACAAAAACCTCTCGACAGAAAATAATTTTAAAGTGGTATGAAATTTATGAAGTACATAAAAATCTCTAGGAGAAAGGTGGATGGGATAGGATAATATTTATCGTAAGGGTGTTTGAAACACTAGAAAAGAAAGATTGGTCGGGAGGGTGGGCAGACTTTCATGTGTTTATCGCGCTGGATTTTGTTTTGTAATCAGGGAGGTGGGTGGTACCAGTCCCCCCCCCCCCCCCCCCCCGCCACCCAACAGGTGGAAGAGGGAGTGCGCAATTGGACATGCCCCTTCCCGTGCCGCTAATCGACACCTCAAACAGAAAAACAGGCAAAGCCCTATCGCCAACTTTTTATCGCCAGATCGTATCGTTCAAATCTGAACCTCACGAGTAATGTATCGTTCACAATACATAACTTAAGATTATATCGAGTGTCGCTTATAGCCTGAGAGTGAACGCCATCCGATGTGGTTAATATTCAGAGACCATTACGATTTCAAATTATAGCACAACGACATTAAACTACACATTTCTCTACGTCAGAAGTCAAATTAGAAGATGCATAAACTTAGTTCGAATTATAATTTGACTATGATTAGTAAAGTTCATACTTCACCTGTGATTTATTGGGATTAATTATTGATTATAGATCTGATTTAAAGGGTTAATCCTTAATCCGATCTTAATCCGATCGAAAATTGGAAGCGGTTAATCCAAAAGGGTTAAATTTATTGAAAGGGTTAAATTGAATGAAAGGGTCGAATTTAATGAAATGGTTGAAAAATTTATGCAAGAGTGGCATAACTGTCAAATTTATTAGTTTCTTTTTGTGGGTTGGGGAGTAGCTCCGGTAGATGTCAGCATGACGACTGGCACTCGACTGAGGTGTGACGTGTTGGAGACGGGGTATATATATGTAGAGTTTTGGTGCAAGAGTGCGCTAAGGGTAAATTTTCTTTCTTTTTGAGGGGAGTTCTGGTATGTTCTCACCAGAGTTCTGGTGTGTCCCAAACCTTGGAGCTCTGGCACATGCCTGAGGTGTGAAGTGTTGGGGACGATATATATAAAGTTTTGTGCAAGAGTGGTCTAAGTGTAAATTTTTTAATTTTTTGTCTTGTAGATGGTGTTGGTAGATAGGCGACTTTGAACAATGTGATTCACGTGTTAGTAATGACAAACGACTA
The DNA here is from genome assembly GCA_029891345.1 of Dryococelus australis. Lineage (NCBI taxonomy): Eukaryota > Metazoa > Arthropoda > Insecta > Phasmatodea > Phasmatidae > Dryococelus > Dryococelus australis. Next base: position 17,142,845 of record CM057006.1, on the reverse strand, counting down.
AATAGACAACAACGACTGTTTCCAGATGCAATTAAACGTTAGATAATTTCAGAGGTTTCTATGTATGAATAAATTACACACATCGAATCGCAAATTTCAAACAACTACGTGAATAATAAGTGGAATTACGCGAATATCCAATATGAAATTAAATGTAAAGAGATGAATTAGTCTACCCCGAGATGTATGCTAGCTATATAATTTACACGAGAGAGAGAAGTTTAACGAACTAACACAACTATGTGAGTATGGAATTAACGATCGACAACCAAATGTCCCTTTAAACTGAACAAACACAATAACAAGATATATGACACTACTTGACGCCTCTCGCAGATACCTCACACGTCCGTCTGCCTGTGAGATTGGCGAGCAGGAAATTTGGAACGTAATCCACATGCGAAAAGAAATTAATTTATTAACACGTGTAATAAAATCTCACGTCTCCCAAAACACGTCTGTCCGGCTGCGAGCTCAGTGAACCACTGTTTGATTATAGACTGAGGTGAAAAAAAAAAAAATGTAATGGAATTACACCAGAAGCTCCCCGAAAACACATCCGTCCACCTCGGAGGTCAGTCGATGAATAAGTGGATCGTATGATGTGTGCCTGTTTATATACGTGCAGCACAACTGGCATCTTAAAGGCAACTGAGTTGAAATTTACGACTGACATAACCTACTTTCCTACCAAGCTACTACTAACGACTTGATTCGTCCTACAAGTACGTGAATGTATAAAATTGAATTATTTAAAAATAACGGACGTATTACAAATGATTTTTCCGTCAATTCTGTGAAATTCACGGCACTAGTGTAACAAATATATGCATATTTGTGAAATAGTTGAATTATATATATATATACATATATAAAACACACTTGAAAACTTAATATATATATATATATATATTAAGTTTTCAAGTGTGTTTTATTTTATTTATTTTTTTTCGTGTGCATAGAATGACCGTGTTTTTCACCACCAGGCATCATCGTGTTGATTCTGCAGTAGTTGTAATCTTGATGCTGTGAAGGAAAAATATTTTTATTTTAAAAGTTGGCTGGACTCTCCCAGTTGTAGGACAGCAGAAAAGCATTGTGGTGTGGCACCACGGGATCTTTCTACCTGGACCTGAAAAGTTCTTTGTGCGAATAGACTCTCAGTTTTGTTAAATTCCCTGGAGTTTTTGGCCAACAGCCCAGCAAAGTTTTCTATAACTATCGAAACCTGTTCTTTCCGTTTCAGAAATTTATTCCGACGTGTTAATTTATCTCCATAATTTTTGCAACTTCTGCTTAGCTCTTCAGACTGTGCTTGTCTTATTACATTTTAATTGAAATTTTAGTTTTAATGCATAATTTTTTTTCTCCCTTAGCAACTTGTAAATGTATTACTTCTTTGAAAAAAAAAAGTGAGCAAACCAACAAATAAACTATTTCCTGGCATTGAATTCAAAGCAGCACTGATACTATCCAAATCTTTTAATGATTGCCAAGAATTTTTTTGGTATAGTAATATACACACTATATAAGATAATGATATGGGGGAATTTTTCAAACTAATAAATAACAAGTCACAGAATTCAATTTTAACATATAACATTTTTTATTTAAAATTCTTTTCTTTTCGAAAAATCCATACTTAAGAGCCGAAATATTTACATCTAGTGTACAACAAATATTTACACACACAGAAAAATCATATTCCAATCACAATTTTTTATGCAAATATAGACAAAACCATTTTTCACATACTTTAAAACAATCATCTTACAGCTAAATTATTAAACATATTTACAAACACAAGACATTTTATCAATTACGTTTTGAACTACAATCATCTTATAACTACTGTTACTACAACTACTATTACTACTGCTACACTACTGTTACAAAACTATCTGATATATACAAGATCTAAAAAAAAAATATTTACAAAAAAATTATTAACAAAATATTTACAAATATAATACATCATTGTATTTTACATTATTTTCCTGTATATCTACAGCAACGACACGTTCGGGTGGCGTGTTCGTACGTGCTTAATAAGAAGCATTCATTTATTGTGCCAAATCCGGGTAATTCTCACTCACACATGCCGACGACAGGGTACAACACACACTCTCACACACGTAGTTTCCTGTAGATGATTTGTCACACCTTGACCCTCTTCTTCTTCTTATTATTTTGTAAAATGTATTCTTGATACAGACAGGGAGCAGCAGCATTGAATTGTGATGCAATACATGTTGTGGCCAGCAACAGTTAGCTGTGAAGTTGGTCGCTGAACAGGAGGTGCATACAGTGCTGGCGGCAGATGGACGACATCTACGACATTTCAGTTGTGGTGTGGGCTTCATTTATTGTGGTGCTGAGACTATTGTAGGGAGGAAAATAAAACTCAGGAATTAGGTAGTGCCCTCAAGGTAATGTTGATATTCGATCTGCCTCAATGTGCCGCTTATCATCCATACCTGACAACACTACCTTGGTTACGTATTCGGTGTATACTTGATGAGCATGCGAACGAAACTGATATTGGGTCCCCATTATCCTTGTGTAATTTTCGAGGCATTCTCGATAATCTACATACCTGAGTGACTGTAATACATTAGGTTTTACACCCTTCGCCTTACATATACATTGTTCCCAACTACATATACGTAAAGCTTAGGATGCAAACCCACAAAGTGTGTGATTATGCACCAGCACATTCATATTTCATCACCCCGGTATGGCCTTTGTTCTCGTGAGGGAATCCTTGTGGATTATCGAGCACATAATTGGATGATTGCACCTTTAAATCTGGGGTAATTACTTTATAGACATCATCACAAGCAATAGAATATACCAAAGGAATCGGCATCACAATAAAGGAGGTGTAAGGCTGGTGGAAGAAATTTTGTACACATGTACTGATAATGGAATTCTTAGAGGGTTAATTTTGATAGATCTAGAATGACAACACCAGTGTACAAAGGTTTGTTGAACGCAGCAGAACTCTTTGACTTCTCGATAAGGACCAAGTTTTTATCGCTAATATGTCTTGCCTGGAATGTCGGACGTCCTATAAGCTCTGCAGCCCCCATAGATCGTGTCATACCTCGAAACGACTCTGATGTCCCTTTCGCGGTAGACAATCTGCAAGGTTTTCCCACAAACAGAATTATTCATTAACTTGAAAAACAATTTTTCGAATGCGTTTGCAGCCTGGGCATGTTTCTCAATGTTAAACTCGATGTACAGAGCCATCCAAGCCTTCTGCTCAAAGCACAAAATGCGATGAACAGAGTCAAGTTTGGCCCATACATCAAGTACTGCCTCAGAGTTTCCCCATGTATAACATATTTCTTCCGCATCACGAGTGTTAAAAGAAGTTTCTCATGTGAGCCATTCGGGGTGATGCCGTTTTCTGGGGCCAAAGGCACATCAGATAGTTTATCATGATACTCCTCCAGAAAAGACAGATAAACTTCGGCGAAAATCAAGTGTCACCGCCATTCACCGTTTTTGAAAAACCCCTTGTTGAAAACACATCAGCCTCAACCCACTCAAAATTGCCGATCAGAAGCTTGGATATTATAGTAGACTGTGCAGCCCTATGACGTCCAAATAGCATGTATATTTCGATGCCATACTAGGGTCGCAGTCCGCACCCATGTAAACATAGTTGGCTTTCGCATATCTTTTTGAAACCTGGGTAATGCCGCTCCTAACCCCGCATTCTACAAAAAGATACATGTCTGGGTCTGTCAACAGCTTTAGTCGCGTACGTGTCATTGTCAATAAAGCATCCATGAAAGAGACGGAGCTGTGACGTACATGGCAGTGTTAAGACCATAATGAGCCAAACACACAGTCCTGAAATTCTCGAACACATCAGCCAGCAAACAAGTGCCCACACATAATTAATGGATGGCATACTGCAGAAAGTTTATGCAGTCGAATGCATCTCATGCAGCTTGGGCATGAGCGTAGTCCTCATTGCTAATGCCTTTGCCTTTCATCACATTATAAAATGCGTCCTTTGGTGGGAGAGACTTGCACATCAGACTGTCTGGCGACTTAACAAAGTCATGAGGAAAAACACATTTCTGTTTTGCCAATTCGAATTGGGTGTTGTCTGGAAACATCGGGTGGGTGATACTCAATTGCACAGGTAGCAAATTAAGTGCCAAAGTTTCCAGAGAGAAGCTTATGAATTAGAATGAATCAATAAATCGTAACTTGAAATATTGTGCCTTTCCATTGAAATAAAACCCATTGGGAATTTGTTTGGTAATACATTCGTATTTCTGAAGAGTCATTCCAATCACTTGATTTTTACCCGGGTATTCGATTAACACACTTCCTTCAGGTTGTGGTATGTGACATTCAGCCAATGGCTTTATGGGAAAGTTAGCATCATAATTCTGCAGGTTATGAAAAACAGCGACAAGTTGTGTTTTGGGCAGTCTGAAATTCAAGTTGCACTTATTATGTGTGCGACCTCGCCCGTCAGATGGTTATGATCGACTACAATATCATCTGTATCGAGCTTTTCCTTCCAAATGTGACAAATTTTCTGAGCCGCCAACCTAGCTTCATCAGAAGGGGTTTTTTTTTGGCTTCATCGGAACAATCACACTGTAGATTCCTGCAACCCACTTTGTAAGTTCAACTACTTTATCAACTAATTGGTACATACAATCAGTACCCACAAACTCAAAATAGTCAGTTAAACTTGGATTGTATGAGCAGACCAACAAAATGCTAAAAGCATATGGAACATGTTGGTTGATGGTAGTCGTATTACTCATTTCCATCATTAGGCAAGCAAGTGGATATGGGTTTCAGGCAACTTTCTACTTCGCAATTGAAGACGAAACCCATCTCTGCTGTTTGCTGTGATCTTTAAATTCCAAGTACTTGTCATTCCCAGTGGGGAAAGCACAGCACTGCGAACAGCTTTTTGTTGGTGGCAAAGAATAATGTGACTTGCGAGTTTCTCCTCACTAACAAAGTACTGGAGACAATTCTCGCAAACAAATTTCTTATGGCCACGTTTACTCAGCTGACTACCAATCAGCTTTGACAAATTTCTAATACAGACAAAATACAAATGAGCAGCATTTCCACTCACACGAATCGCCATATTTGCCATGACGTACAGGAGAAATACTCAGGGGTACCACAGCCCCACCCTCTTCACAAGTTTCGTCAATTATATTGCTACTTCGTCCACCACACAGTAGACATTGATGGAAACAGAATTGTTCTCCTCAAACTTACGAATATCCTGTGTGACTACAGGCGTCAACAGACCTTAGATATTTAAAACCGCTTGAGGTTTTGGATGTGAAGTAGTTCTGTGTGTATTTTGTATGGCTGGAAACAAAGATGCTACGACGGTGTGGTGGAAACACATTCCCTCTGAGCAGTGTACATCGATGAAAGTTTTCCTATACGCAATAAACTTTGGCAGTTTAGTGTGCGCAGCACCGAGAGTGAACAGCTGGTATTGGCTCACATGTACGCCCATGTATGTCAATATTTGGAGACTCCAGCCAGAACCATGCGCACTAGACTCCTCAAGTCTCTTTGTGAAATAAGGAACGATATCATCATCATAGATTACATCCATATAAGATGAATGGAGGACAGGGAGTGCTTTACTTTGAAAATAAAAGGTTACTGTAGCGCCTTCCTCCGCCGTGAGGGTTTTCAAATACTTACCCACTACGGTAAGTGAAACTCTAATAGGCCGGGGCGATGCCATTATTAAGCTTAACAAAGAGACCTTACACCTCTGGAAAAAACAAGAAAAGTCCGAGTCACTGTCAATCCACTTTAGTTCGAACCAATATCGCGGTTGGATGATTTTAACTCGCACGCGTCTTAAGTGTCTGCCAGCCAATCAGGGACATTCACTATTAGGATAACTTTGTTGTGATTGGTCCGGTTGAGTATAAAATTTCTTCTCTCAAGAACGCGCAGCCAATGGTCAAAGGAAAATTGAAAAAATGCACGTGAGACGTTGAAGTCTACCCTGTGTATAAATATTTTCGCGAAAAACCGGTTGCCTTAACTTATTAACGTCTTCTCAAATATACTGGCGCTTAAGACAAATTAGAAGTGAGTCACTTATATCCGCTACTGCGTGTGTTAGAACTCACCATCGTCCTACTGGTCCATACCACACTGGACACTACCTGCAGCGTTCATTATTGGCCGGCCATCACCAATGGAGAGCCGAGCTGATATTGACCCAATCAAATGCCCTTTTACCGTATAAAAGGATATACGATAAATCATGTCCCTTTGTGTGGCTATACAATAAAAAAATTCTATCGTTATCAATATCATTGTTACTGCGCTGTCGTGTTCTTGTGAGGTAATGTTAAACACTACAGCGTGTCTCACTCTTAGATTGTAATGGGTAGCTAATTAAACTATTTTATATTTATACACTACTATACAATTTGACAATTTTCGTTATATAATTTTGTACGTATGAACTTATTTTGTCTACAAAGCATAACTTCTTGGCTGTTGATAATCGCTGGCCATCTGGAAACATCTTGCGCCAAGTACTGTTTACTGCAATCTAAGAGTGAGATACACTATAGCCGAACAAAGACTGCACATCCACGCGAGTTTTATTCTGAACAACAAAGAAGTTTTCAAATTAGGTTTGCTTGAGCTACACTCGAGCCTAGTCTACAAAGTGTTAACTATACGGCGTCATTTACCCGAATGGTCGCTTCGCTAGAGACTGGCTGCTCAACGTTCGAGCATTTACTATTGGCTATAAGTAGCCTTGGAACGAGCCACATAAGTTGTCTGCCAATGGCAATATTCAGAATAATGTACCTTCATCGTCTGGGTTTTAGTCTGCAGTCACATAATAACGCGAATTTCACAGGTTTCTATACTAATTGGTGGTCGCCCCATAACGCATGGAGTGCTATTTTTGTAGATAAACAGTCATGTCCTTTAAATTTAATTATTCAAGAATAATGAAATATTTGATTCAATGAGCAAGTTTTGTTGAATTAAAGTTGTGTTGAATTTAAGTTAAAATAATTAACTAGCACATATATTATTATATTTTTTAATTTTGGTAATATTTCGAAATCTAATTTATAAAGTGTAAGTCAGTTGTAATGGAGTTCCTTGTGAGTTTATCATGTAGGATAAAAGGGTAATAAATAAAATATCAGTTACTTCCTAAGTGTAACTGTAAGTGTGATGAGCTGATGAAAGAACCAGGGCTTAAACGCTATTAAACTTCGGGAATCATTAACATTATTTAGTGCCCTAACGAAAAAGTCAATAAATATGAAATAAAAGTTCGATTACCGAAGTCATCTTAACTCGCTAATGGGAACGAGTAAGGCAACAATTTTTTCGAGAAAAGATTTACTTGTTTGAAGGCATTTTATTATATGGCCAGGCCAATCATAATTAAATGACTCCGACATTGAGAGTCAGTGATTCGCGTGCAGGCAGCTACAACGCGTAGCAATTAAAATAACCCAATCATGAAAATGGATCTAAGCTGCAGTATTTTGAAGTACAAGTAGTCTTGGAATCTCCGCTCAAAAATATGTGCCCTTTAGGAATCAGCATGGAAGCGGAGGAGGGATGAAAAATAAATACCAGTTTTAAACGTGGACACCCACTGGAAAAAATATGCTTAACTACACCACCGGTGTTCAGAATATGGAGTAAAAATTGCACGAAGAGGAGATATATGGTTTGAGATGTACTTAGCTGGAAACCAGAGTTTAATAACGGAGCTCCGCTATGTACAAAAGACGTAATTTGTTGTCGAGGCCATATCTTAGTTTACTCAACAACTGCAGCAAATAAAATCTAACACAATACGCGATATATATTAGTTCCGAGGTCCACGCGAGTGTATATATATATATATATATATATATATATATATATATATATATATATATATATATATATATATATATAGACACACACTCAGGGTTACGTTTATATGGAAATGTCTTTGCCCTTGAGTACAAAACTGAAACTTTTGAAGTTAACTTTTTTCGATCGAATTATCGGAATCTAAGTCAAAAATTATAACTAGTCAACATTCCAGTTCGTAAGAGATAAACTCTCCAATTCTAATAATCCTTCACACGACCACGGCGGCGGATTGTAAAACCTGTTACATCTGCCGCGACACATTGATTGGTACACAGTCAACGCGCGACTTGATTGTATGAAGGTAAGCCAATAGCAAATGTTTCAGAGTACAGTTAATGTGCGCGTTGTAGCCAGCACCAATAGAAAAATGGTAAGTGCCAATACAGAGATCAAAATAAGTGATATTTAGGAGCAGTGAAATTTCGTGAAAATATTTCGGGATAAGTTACATTTCAAAACGCTGCGTAGTTGTTTAACTTGTCGATTGGATACATTAACAGGCTTCTCTTCGTACGCGAATAACTTTGGTTTCAAAATCTAATTGGCTCTGTATAGAAACGGCTTCTCATGCAGAAGGTAACCAATGGTACAGTAAAATTTTCTGTTTGTTCGTAGAGTATTAAAGTCTACCATATACTTCCATTTTATTTCTTGAAAAATCACTGGCTCTAGTGATATTTCTGAAGTGGAGAATACAGGTAGCTCACTTCAACTTTGTTCTCAGTGCCAGTAAATAGGCCTACGTGTTGTCCTTAAAGTGTAAATATCCGCTGATTGAGAAACTCTCTTTTCGTCTCGAGGGCACTTCCACAATAAATCAACCAGGTCTTGCATCAAAACTTGCGTAAATATCCCAGGCTTAAACGGGTTTGGAACAGGAAAAATTCTTATGCGAAGGTAACGAACTTAGGCGACCTCGCCTATGGAAGTCACCTGTTGGACATACTTCATCTGGGCGATATTTGGCGATGATATTTATCGAAGGCTAAGCCAAAAGCAGCCCGGTAAGTTGGCTCAAAGCGAACCACGGGGCCGGGAAAAGCAAAACGGCGACTGCCTTCGAACAACTGCGGTTTGTGTGAGCAAGTGACCTTCGCAGTTTCAGGCCGTCCTCCGCAGAGTTATCTCGTGTCACCTTGATAATCGGCGCCGTTAAACCACGACGTGTTGTACGTCACAGGCTTCTGTACACCAGAGCGGAGGATTACTGGAATTGAGAAATTTGGACGGCTCTTAAGAGGGCACAGGACATAAATTAATGCTATTGAAGTTTATCGTATTTTACAAATTTTATGAAACCCGATAGATAAAACAAAGAAAGGGCAACCCTTCAGAATAGTTTGTACTAACTACGTGAGCAAATATTTTACCTGAGTGACATTATTCTGCCGAGATATTTCTGACGCCGTCAATTTTTGTGTGTATTCGTGGCGCAAGACATTATGCGAAATTGATACATTAATACTGCTAAATACTTGGTCGTTGAGTTGGCAAAATTTACTATCTAGGATTGCCATTTATACTTTTTTTTTATGTTGGCTTTAAAAAACCAGTAAACATCCATTTACGTATTTGGTGTTACTTTATGTTCCACACGCCCCCTTAAGGGAACTGTATAGCTGCGTGTCCAAGGTCAAGAAGCGAGGGAGCGATACGGGCGACACTAACACGCACGCCTAGCGCCTCATCGCTCCTACGCGCAAGGCGTGCAGTGTTTCCGTCCTAACGCTTTACTGTGCAAATTATATCTGTTACAGTGGAGTTTTATTACACGCGATGAAAGTCTACGTGCTTATAATCGTACTTTTCTTTTACCGCTTAAAGAAACTGCATAAGCAAACTTTAAAATTGCTATATTTGACCACTTTCACGATTGTTTCCTCCATTAATACACTTAATACGATAAGAGTAAAAAGATAGGGACATAGACAACAGTTTTCTTTATTCTTTCTTGCTAAAAATCGTATTTCCAGAACTTTTATTTACCGAGATACGCGTTTAAGCGCAAACAACGATTTCAAAGGAAACGTTTCAGTACACAGGCACTTAACAGCGAGATCATGAGAGCCGATGAGGGTAAAATGAGGTGAGTATGGAGCAGCGCGGGAACGCAAGGGCGGGGGAAACGGGAGATCTCCGAGAAAATCCGCCGACCAGCGGCATCGTCCAGCACGGTTCCCACAGGCGCAAATCAGGGCGTGTCCCGGCTGGGGATTGAACCCGGTTCACCTTGGTGGAAGGCGAGCAGGCTAACCGCTCAGACACACGCGGCCACTAGAGCGTTCATGCATCGGCTGGTAGCACTGTCAGGTTTAATCCTCATATTTTACTCGGCCACAAGGTGCTAAATGTTTACTGTTGGTTCAGAGTCATAGGGCTTATAAGCAGAGACCTGCAAAATTTGCGTTATTATTTAAGGACAGACTGAAACTCCAAATTACTGTGCGTTTGGCCAACTTCAGCCATTGATCAAATATATGTTTTTCACGCCTCGGAGAACTCCTGAGCCAATAATATAAGTTCAGATGTGGAGCGGCCAATCTCTTTGAAGGAGACCAAGCAGATATATGACGATGATTACAGTGCAGCGGTCAATGAAACCACGAACTGTGCTCACTTGTTTATAAGACAGTGGAGTCTATATCATGTCACCGAACGATAACACGAAATTTGCACGTCTCTGCTTATAAGTTAGAGACATCTGTTTATCGCGAAATGATTTATACGATGGCTAGACTTCAGCTTCTTACATGCAGTCTTACAAACTTACTTTGTGTATTGGCAAAATGTCCTTGTCAGAAGATCTTTTCTATTCGAATGGGCAAATCAGAATGAAGTTACCCTGACTGGCTGGTAGACACCTAAGACGCCTGCTAGTTAAAACCATCCAACCATTGATATTGGCTCTAAACTAACGTGTTTTGGTGTACAACTAGTTGTGGAATCTTTCCTCTAAAAATAGGCGACCCTGCCTATAGGTAGGGACACCAGAATTTCGCAAAAAGATTTCTACACATACTAGATTTAAACACCCTACTGGCGCACCAGCTGTTTTCCTTTGTTTACTGGTGTCGTATCTTTGTGAGGAGACACTTTTTGCTTGACAGATTAATCAGAATTAATTAACTCCAACACTGTACGTCTGCGATTCGCTTGCAATACGCGTAAGACGTGTAACACCTAGTTCATCCAATCAAGAAACGGGATCTGACCTAAAGTGTTATGGAATGTAACTGGTCGTGAAATATTTTCGCGAAATTTGGGTGTCCCTACCTATAGGTAGAGGCAGGTTGTTTTTCGCGAAAGTATTTCCAGACCAGTTGTACTCCATAACACTTTAGTTCATAAGCACTTTCTTGGTTGGATGATTTTAAATGTCTCGTGCCTCAAGTGTATGCCCGCGAATCATGGACGTTCAGTATCGGAGTAGTTTATTCCGATTGGCGCAGTCAAATAAGAACGTGACTTCTCGCGTAGATACGCGCGGCTGATAAATAAAGGAAGTTGTGGACGTAGTATATTGAAGTATAGCACGGCCATAAATATTCTCGTGAAATACACCTGTTCCTACTTATAGGCAGTCGAGCACTTTCGAAATCAACCTTTGAAAGATTCCACTATCGCTACGTGCATGTTTTTGAACGGGCGCACTGACTGGAATGTGCACAATCAAGTTGGTAGTGACGAATGGAGAAGTGAGGCCACGTTGTCTGAGCGGTTAGACTGCTCGCCTCTCACCAAGGCAAACCGGGTTCAATCCCCGGCCGGGTTGCATTCGGATTTTCGCAAGTGAGGATCGTGCCGGACGATGCCGCTGGTCGGCAGGTTTTCTCGGTGATCTCCCGTTCCCCCCGTCCTTGCATTCTGGTTCTGCTCCATGCTCACCTCATTTCAGCCTCATCGGCTCTCAAGACCTACAACGTTAAGAGCCGCCCAAATCTCTTAACTCAACTCAACGACGGGAAAGAATTTCCATGACTTAAAGTTGAATTTAATGTACCACGTAAACATTTGTGTATACTAAAGTAATTTATTTCGTTGGTTTTTTTCAATGAATATAAGTATAAGGATTATCAGTTTGTAAAATACTTACTTATGTAATAATTTTTCAGTTTCACTTGACCGATGCATGAATAAAGTAATTAGGCCTCTGATAATGTTAATTTAACATATGGTGGGAAAAATACACAACGTGCATACAAATAAAACTTAAGCAGGGTTTTCAAAATTCTCAGTTTAACGTGTAGAGCCTATACACAATGCGTAGGACGAATGGACGTTCAAAGACAGACACAAATCTATCATATTGTTTTATGAAATCTAGCATTCTATTAGCTATAATATGTACCGTAAAACTTTAACCTTTTCAATGTTTTGCAGTCTGATCTCCGCAGACCAATGGAAACTCGAACCGCTGCTATTTGTTTATTTGGTAGGTGCAGTGATAATTAGGGATAGGAAAATTTCGCGAATTCATTTCGGGACAAGATAGACACATACGCATATATAGTGAAGTCACCTTCGCAATTGGATCATAGTTTATTAGACCCGTCCTGCACGCCTCTGAGCCAACAGCACACTTGCAAGGAAATACCTTGCGAATCCCACAAATGCCTGGTGTGGGGCAACAGCCAATGAACACACAGCTGAGGCTCCAGTATGCAGAGGACTGAGGAGTCTAGCCTACAAAGTCATTTAACTCACGAAAATTTCCTATATCTAGTGATACTTCGTGAAAAGATTTCGAGAATAGATATAGTTCAAAGCACTGTGGGGTCACCAAATTCTTTGATTGGCTGAAGCATGTTCTGGTGTGTGTTAGCTGTTTACGCACCAAACAGGAAGGTACAGGACAAATGCAGAAACTACACCAGCAGCCAATGGAGGTGTGAGAACAGCCAAAGTTATATACAGTATTCATGTATACTGTTTATTGGCTACTGTGTCCCAGAGAGAAACAAGTTTCACCCTAGACTACTTCTCTCCTTGATCTCTTGAATGTTATTACTGACCTAGTTCTTCAGTGCGTGTCTAATAAAGTGTTATTAATAGGGACCTGCCAAATCCTCGTTATTTTCTGACGCCAAGCTAGACTTCGCAATCGTATAGACACTAGAACCGGTGTGGATTGTCCATTGGCTGAAGCCGAAGTTTGAAGAAAGCCCGCTTCTGAAAGAATTGTACGTGACTGGAGCATGTCATTATGGCATGTTTATTCATTGGCGCAGAGCCTTCCATTGCGAATAAAGGCTGTTCACGATAAAGTGAGGACTTTAGAAATGAACCTTAGAAAAAATTCACTGCATATATTTTAATGGGCGCACTGAGTGACATTCACTCAGTAAAGTTGGTAACGATGAATGGAAAGTAGTTCCATAATTTAACCTCGAATGAAAAGTGTTAGATAACCATTTGTGATAACTTTTATTTCTATCACTTTTTATTTTTAATGCATCGAAGTGTAAAAATGAGCAGATTCGTAAAGTATTTTGTTCTTAATAATTTCACAGTTTAATTTGACAGATGCATGAATAAAGTGATGAAGCCCATGGCAATGTTAACTTTACATAAGGTGGAAGAATACACAACGAGCATACAAGTAGAGCTTAAGCAAGGCTTTCAAAAGTGCTCATTTTATCGTGGACAGCTACTTAAGAATAAAAAGGTGAGATAGACGCTTATTCCGCGAACTCCATCCGCACACGCCAGCAATATGGCGGGACGCCGTTCGCCAATCAGAGCCTCGTAACTTAGCTCAGTCAGTAGGGAACCTCCCGCAACACGCGTTCCCAGAGCCTTGCGCAACCAATCAGAGAACGGGTACGTACACATCAAAGGAAAGCGCCACGCAAATTTCGCCTCTGCATTATCAAGTGTTCTTATCACCAGAGACCCGTAAATTTCGCGGATCCATTCTGCGACAAGTTAGACTCCACAATCCTTTGTGCATTCGAGCTTCTTCTAGTTGTTAATTGGCTGATGCTCCAGTTTACCTCCAAACCAGGTAGCACGTGATTCGTTCCTTGGTTTCTCAGCCGGTTTGTTATTGGTAGAGACCCGAGAAATTCGCGAGTTCAATGACCATTAGGCTAGACTTCAGAGTCTTATATACACTCATAGAGATATCAACTGTTTATTGGTTGATTGTTGTGGTAGTAAAAGGCGGTGGTTGGGCGCACAGTTTCTTGCATGTTTGTTATTGGCTCATTTATCTCCTGGAGGTGTCAAAAAACACGTCGAGCAATTACAAACGTAACATGAACGTACATGTGTGTGAATTCCAACTTGTCTAGAAATGAACCCGCGAAATTCTCGGGTCTGTAGTTATTGGTTGAACGTGGTTCGTGGCGTGTCTAACAAACTATGTCCCAATAGAATCAGAGACTCACATGTACATGGGGTTGAAGTTTAACGTGTCCTTCCTCAAATGAATACGCGAAATTTCCGGTTTTCTAGCTATCAAGAATTAACTTTCGCAGTGATGGGAAAAGGTGAAGGGGGGAGGGGGGAGGTTACATCTTTAGCTAGGATGTTTCGCCACATTGCACCCACTTGCTTGACGAGCGAGCTAATGTGTGATCGGGATGCAGCGAGAGACTGCACGGCCTTGGCGGCAAGTGTGGGACCGTCTCCGGGCGGCCGATGTTGAAATGGGACGGGAGAGTTCTCGTGGGAGCAAGTTGAGGTTACCGTTTCCTACCCGCGCTACTGCATCAGCCTCCAAACCAACTCGTCCAGATCTCCATCTCCAACCTTCCAACCTCTCTCCAGGACGGTGTGACGTCCGAGTCACGCTATTTCACATAGAAGCCCTGGCCCGGGGCCGCGGTGGGCCAGTAGGCAGAGCACTTGTCCCCCAACGAGGCGAATTGGGCTCGACTCCCAGCGTGGTAATTCTCAGTTTTCGCACGTGGGAATCACGCCGGACGATGCCGCTGGTCGGCGGGTTTTCTCGGGGATTTCCCGTTTCATCCCGCCCTTCCACTCTCGGCGCTGCTCCATATCCACCCCGCTTCACCTCGTCGGTTCTCAAGACCTCGTTGTTCAAAGTTGTCCAAATTTCTTCGCTCCACGTTCTGACTCCTGCAGGTCCTACCTCCACATCAGGTTTAGAGGCGAGACTTTCATCATGAATAATTATAAAACAGAAATTATACAGAAATTCTAGTTAATCCATTTTGGTACAGTGTGCACAATTGTGTAGGCCTACGTACCACACTGAAACATTATCTTTGGCCAGTACTGTATGTTGCGATGTTCACTGACTAATAATAAGAGACCTGCAAAATTCGCGTTATTATATATATATATATGTATAAAGATACCTGAGAAATTAGCGAGTTCAATGACTCTTGTATATTCTCATAAGAGCTATAAACTCTTTATTGGTTGACTGTTGTGGTAGTAGAAGGCAATGGTTGGGCGCACAATTTATTGCATGTTTGTTATTGTCTCATTTATCTCCAGGAGGTGTCAAACCACACGTCGACCAATTACAAACGTAACACAAACGTACACGTGTGTGGATTTCAAATTGTCTAGAAATGAACCCGGAAATTCTCGGGTGTCTATATATAAGGCCAGACTGAACTCCAACTCACTATGCATTCGACCAACTCCAGCACGCCTCCGAGAACTCTTGAGCCTATTATAAAGTTCAGCGACGGAGTGGCTAACCGTATTTTAAGGAGTTCAAGCAGGTACATAACGTTGATTACAGTGCAGCGGCCTACGAAACCGCGAGCTGAGATCATTTGTTTATTCGGGAGTGGAGTCTATCATGTCTCCAAAAGAAAACGCGAATTTTGTATGTCTCTACATAAAACCAAAGGGAACAGAATAAGTCGTGTTTATCAGTTTATCAAACTCATCATCGTAGTTATAGTTAAGGGGTGTTTTTAAATATCATGATACATTTTTGAGGACTGTCTTATGCTCCAGGCATATGGATGTCAAAAATAAAACTGATTATATGAATGAACATACAAGATTTTAAAGGCCAGGAAATATATAAATAACTTCTAACCCGTATGGCTACAGGTAGGTCCGCCTGTTTTTCGCTAAATATTTATGCTTAAACTAGACTTCAAGTTCTTGTGTGCAAGCTTGCAGATTTCTTTTGGTTGTTGGTCGCGTGTCTATGTCAGAAGACATTTTCCGCTCGAATGGGCGAATCAGAATGAAGTCACGACAATGAACGTCCATAATTGGCTGGCAGACACCTAAGAAGTGCGCGACTTAAATCGTCCAATCGCGATATTGGTTCTGAGCTAACATGTTTTGGGGTAGTAGTGGAATCTTTTCGCGTAAAACAGGAGGTCCTACATATGGGAATTGTGTCGAAAGTGTTAACCTTTTCAATCCCATTGTAGACAATCGTCAACATGTTACACAGGAAAGTTTTATTTGACCAGTACTGCCTATAAGGAAGTGAAATATATAGCCTGTTTCTTGGAAATATCAGCAAACTTAATAATTAAATACAAAATCACTGAAAAACAAATTGTTATAATCGACTCGATAAGTCGCTGGAGAGGACCATTTCTCACAGTAAGGTTTTTGTTTCATGTTTATATCTTCAAAACTCACTTCTAAAACATAATTTCATACACATGTATTTCCCCATACCTAGAGACCTGAAGAATTCGCGGATTAATTTTTGGACAGGCTAAAATTCTAAACACGTGTGTTTATATAACTTCAGCCATTCGTCCCCACGGTGTGGACACCTCCTGGAGAACGGTGGCTTAATAATCGCTTTCTACTGTGACAGCAGACAATCAACGTGCAGTTGATATCGCCATATTTATTCATAAGACTGTGGATTATATCCTGCAGGTCATTTAACTCGCGAATTTTTGAGGTCTCTAGTAATGAGCTACGGTATTGTGGATATAACAAACACACACCCACACACACACATACACTCACACACACACACACACACACACACACACACACACACATATATATATATATATATATATATATATATATATATATATATATATATATATATATATTATATATATATATATATATATAATTCCACGTTGACCCATTCGGAACCAGTGTACACATTTGTATACATTACGCAAGTGTAGGTAATTTTTGGTCTATTCTGCAAACTGCGAACTCAATGATCAATGGTTTTATCTGTGGGTAAATGGTTCGCAAACCATCTTAACTGCTCTAGACCATAACTGGCTGATATTACTGTAACCGAACACATAGCCTACAGCTAATTGGCTGTGACAACGAAACAAGTGTTGTTTAGACTTAAGCACAGTATGCGTCATAGATTTTTGTGTTTGCAGCATTTTAAATTGTAAATTAATGTGGGTCTGAAAGGGTTAAAAAATAATAAGTGATCGTTGGTGATGGAAAGCTGGGACGTATCGTCTTGAATGATCCTGGTGACCTCTTGAGAGTGAGGGAGGTAAGTGTGGGTAAATGAACACGACGGGCGAGTCAGTGATTTACCTAACGAGCGTGGAGCGTGTTCTTCCAGACAGATCTGGTTCTCCAGGTGATCACACCGCCTGGAGTATACAGCGAGCCTCGTGGCCGGCATAGCAAGCCTCTTGCAAAGGCGCGTTCACGGCTGGAGCTCAGAGTATACCCCATTCACGGTTACTACACACTATTCTGAAGCTCTGCTAAAGTCCTGCTTCCAGGATATTCTTCCGCTCTTACAAACTAAGATTAAATAAGTCTATAATATTATACCAAATGATAACCCACGGAATTAGTGCGCACTCAGTTGTAACAATTATGGATATGAAAATTTCGCGAGTTCAATTACCCGTGGGTTAGACTCTTCAGTCCTCTGCGTATTGGAGCCTCAGCTGTGTTTTCATTGGCCGTTGCCCCACACCAGGCGGTTATGGGATTCGCAAGGTGTTTCCTTGCGAGTCTGCTATTGGCTCAGAGGCGTGCAGGGCGGGTCTAATAAACTATGATCCAATTGCGAAGGTGAGTTCACTATATATGTGTTTGACGTCTATCTTGTCCCGAAATTAATTCGCGAAATTTGCCTATCCTTAGTAATAATATTTTGCACGAGAACTATTTCTTACCAGGCGTTACCAACAGACATGTTTTCCCACTGTTTTCATTCATATTTATTGCAAATGAAATGTCATAATTTATAAATAAAATACAGGCGGAACTTCCTTTTTAACGAGAAATAAGATACTTTCATGTTAACAGAGGCGTGAAACGATTATGAGTAGGGACATATGTTTTTCGCGAAAAGATTTCAATACCACCATTTGTACTCCAAAACACTTTTGTTCATATGCACTTTCGTGGTTGGATGATTTTAAATATCACGTGCCTCAAGTGTCTGTCGGCGAATCACGGACGTACTGTATTGGCGTACTTTACTACGATTGGCCCAGTCAAATAAGAACATGTCTTCCAAATAACCAATAACCAAAGAAAGTCATGGTTCTGGACGTAGGATACTGGCAGTGGTGTGCCAACAGGGGGGTGAGCGGTGCGACCGCCCCCCCCGGAAGTTAGGCTGGGGTGGGGGGCAAAGGATGTCTCTTGCCCCCCCTTTTTTTTCATGAGGAAGGCCAAACGTGAGAATGGGTGGTTTTGGGGCGATTAAGAATAATTTTCCCATACATCTTTACTAAGTTGCGTTCCTTTTATCTGGTATTGCTGCACTGACAATGCACCCATAAAGAAAGAACACAGTTTTACATTACAAGAAGAAAGATGTTATTAGTATTGTCATAGATTATCATATATACAGAGAGCTGGGATTAATACACAGGCAAGTGAGGTATCTGGTAAGAATACTAGAAAATAAAGTCTAAACTGCAATATCTGTTTGCTTAAATGAAAACATGTGTGCTGTATTTAAAAAAAAAACACTACACATAAACATTTATAAATGTGTCTTATAAAATGGTAGCTGCTACGATATGTAATGTGTCATGGGAAAAAAAATATCCTGGGAAATCATATTGTGGTGACTATAAAACTGTTTTTAATGCCCGCTGAATTGTTTTCTAGGAATTACAAAGTAATGTATTATTTTGTTTTATCTAAAATAAAAAAAATTAATCATCGTTATCAAAATATCTTTATGTTGACAAAAAATGCGTGCAGGGCGAACCCATAGTAGAGAATAAATTCATTTAACTGCAATGCAGCAAGCAAAGATAAAATGTTTTCAGTTTTGCCGTTACAGCACCAGACGAGTGACTTGTCTCTCCCTTGCGCGAATCATATCCCAACATACCCTCCACCCCTCCCCAAGCCGCGCAGTATCTGTGTCTCGTATAAGAGTGTCCCAGGTCAGTTTTGTCTCTAAGTCATTGGTGGTTTGCTACAAATGGGAAGCAGGACTATGAAAGTTATTCCGGCTACTCTGGAGGCTATGTTGTCTTCAACAAAAGATCACTAGAATGGTGAGTTCAGTTTTATTTAAAATGCAATAGTATAATAGTCCTTAGTGTTGTGTTAATGTCCACCATGTACTCTGAGTACCTGACACGATAGCATTTTTCGTCAAGATCGGCAAAGAAGTTGCATCCATGTGGTACTAGACACGTCCGGGCTAAAGAGGGCTTGGCGAAAAATACAAGCACGAAAATGCTTCCAATTGCAGCTCTTAGCGAATCAGCTTCTAGTCTTCAACTTCCTTCATACCGCGCATCTTCAGAGCTGGGGCGTGGACTGTATGTATGCTTGCATCTATCTACGTACATGCAATGGCGGTTCCTGCTATAGGGCTGCAGCTTTTCCCGAATTAATGGTTAATTACAGTAAATAATTTTCATTGTCACAAATGGCGTTTTAAAAGAAAATTCCTTATGATTAAAGACTTGAAGAATTCGCGGATTCATTTCGGGACAAGCTAGAATTCAAAACTCGTGCGTTTATATAACCTCAGCAATTGGTCCATACAGTGTTTGACACCCCCTGGAGAACGCTGGCCCAGTCGTCGCCTTCCACTGTGACAGCAGACAACCAATGTGCAGCTGATATCGGGATATTTGTACATAAGAATTTAGAGTCTAGTCTGCAGGTCATTGAACTCGTGAATTCCCCAGGTCTCTACTTATGATTGCTTTGAACTTTCTACTCTGCCAAGGACAGTCAGCCAAGACCCGACAGCCAATCCATAAGGACGAGGAACACTTTGGGTAAAGCATTGTTTGTACTACACAAGTGGTTGGGCTGGCCTGCGGCAGCCCGTCTGACCTTGCTAACGCATGTTCGAGCTGGGGTAGTGTTTCGAAATGCTTCAAGCGGGGGAGGGGGTCTCTCTCCCATTTGGAGCGCACTCGGGTTGCAAGGCTGCCAACCCCGGCCCCCAAAAGGCAATAGTGATACGGCAGCTGTTAGCAAAAAGCAAGTAAGGAGACAAGAGTGGGCGCTTCCATGTTATAACGATCTGGTAGGTGCCTGGATTAATACCAACAGCAGACACGCATTACGAAGGAAATCATCTAGTTGAATAAAACAAATAAAACAAAAAAAAACAAGTTTTAATGATTATTTTGTTATAAAAATGCTTCATTGAAGTAGTTAATAATCACGTCGTGTTCAATGTTTAATAAAATAGCTTATTTACGAAAAATAAAATTTAATTGTTTTTTTTTTTTTTAGGCTTGCCGGGTAGCATTTACCGTATGTTTACAGCTTGCATTATTCTTGAGAGGTTCTAGAACGACGTTTTAAAATTACTTAATTAGAACCCACTTGACTATATACCTGTGCTGTTTGTGTTAGCTCTGTCTTTGAGATATTTACGCTACCTTCAATTGTGACAACCAGAATAAAATTAATCTTGCACAAGCAGTACAAAAAACGGATTAAATGTTTCTAATCGTTTTAGTAAGTAACTAAATCAGCACCTGAAATATATGTAGGTTAAATCAGTATGTTTGAGATACAAAACATTCATAGTTTTGACTCAAAACCGATCTGTTCCATAAAATCATTAATTATAGTGGTAAAATGTCTATGTTGGTGTTTCCACAGGCACTTGCTTCAAATAACGCTATTGAAAGCCCTATCTAGTGTCTTCCCTCCTGGCCGTTAGATTCGTAAAGGGCCTACTATAGTTCGAGATAAATTATTAAGTATTGTAGTATAAATAACATTTTTAAGAATATACACCTAAATATTTTCCGATAAATATTGTTGAAGTGGCACTTAACTAACTTCACGTGACAACCGCCAGTGGCATCACTGTTTTATCTAGCTCAACTGTGTTTTATCTAGCTCAACTGTGTTTTATCTAGCTCAACTGTGTTTTATCTAGCTCAACTGTGTTTTAACTAGCTCAACTGTGTTTTATCTAGCTCAACTGTGTTTTAACTAGCTCAACTGTGTTTTATCTAGCTCAACTGTGTTTTATCTAGCTCAACTGTGTTTTATCTAGCTAAACTGTGATTTATCTAGCTCAACTGTGTTTTATCTAGTTCAACTGTGTTTTATCTAGCTCAACTGTGTTTTAACTAGCTCAACTGTGTTTTATCTAGCTCAACTGTGTTTTAACTAGCTCAACTGTGTTTTATCTAGCTCAACTGTGTTTTATCTAGCTCAACTGTGTTTTATCTAGCTCAACTGTGTTTTAACTAGCTCAACTGTGTTTTATCTAGCTCAACTGTGTTTTATCTAGCTCAACTGTGTTTTAACTAACTCAACTGTGTTTTAACTAGCTCAACTGTGTTTTATCTAGCTCAACTGTGTTTTATCTAGCTCAACTGTGTTTTATTTGTTCTGTTATTTATTGTGCTAATAGTTTTATTATATTTCACATTCATGTTCTTTGATTCAGTTTTCCCTAACCTTGAACATACATTTTCTTAATATCATTCAATGAATTAAATCTGATAAGTGGCCATTATTTGAAAAATGTAGTGCAGTTTTACTTTGGTAATTGTATACAGAATGATTTAGGAGTATTCTGACGAAATTACTGTATAAGAGTACTATGTATTCTAAACAGAGAACATTATATGTGTGTGTGTGTGTGTATAGTTAGTGTGTTAATTGTGAGTTTTATTAATTTTTTTGAAATCAAACATTCTATATATAACAATTTACTTTCTTATGATGATATTGTTTCGCATGTATTGTGTGGCAGGGTAAGGAAATGGCATTAACCTCAAATAAACCTCCTTGTATTAAACATTTACATCAGAAACAAATTATTCCCATTACTAAAACAAAAACATGCAACAATCATGTGTAACAAAAACAATTTTTTACATATCGAAAGGCCAGAAAAAAAAATTACGGAAGTGTTGTTTGCAACTATTTCCCCTCTAGCATGCGCGGATAACTTTTTGCGAATTTTTGGTGTTACTATCCACAGAGACCCCGAGAAATTCGCGAGTTCAATGACCTGTAGGCTGGAATCCTCAGTCCTCTGCGTATTGGAGCCTCAACTGTGTGTTCATTGACTGTTGCCCCACACCTGGCAGTTATGGGATTCGCAAGGTGTTTCTTTGCAAGTCTGCTATTGGCCCCAGAGGCGTTCAGAGTGGGTCTAACAAACTGTGATCCAATTGCGAAGGTGACTTCACTATACATGTGTTTGACGTCTATCTTGTCCCGAAATGAATTCGCGAAATTTTCCTTTCCCTAGTTATGAAATGGAACTGGTCTTCAAATCTTTTCGCGAGGTTCGAGTGTCGCTAGTCATGATCCAACCAGAGATGAGGTTAAACACAATACATTTAGTGACTGTTTTCATCGAGCACCTATTAAAATTTCCAGTCTTTACATGAAAACAAACTGACGCGCCGGGAGGACATAGGACCATGTTCTGACCAGGAAGTGTCACGGTTGATGAGGAAGCAAGAGAGACTGAAAGATGAAGAAGAAAACAAACTGACGCGACGGGAGGTCATAGGACCATGTTCTGACCAGGAAGTGTCACGGTTGATGAGGAAGCAAGAGAGACTGAAAGATGAAGAAGAAAACAAACTGCCGCGACGGGAGGTCATAGGACCATGTTCTGACCAGGAAGTGTCACGGTTGATGAGGAAGCAAGAGAGACTGAAAGATGAAGAAGAAAACAAACTGACACGACGGGAGGTCACAGGACCATGTTCTGACCAGGAAGTGTCACGGTTGATGAGGAAGCAAGAGAGACTGAAAGATGAAGAAGAAAACAAACTGACGCGACGGGAGGTCATAGGACCATGTTCTGACCAGGAAGTGTCACGGTTGATGAGGAAGCAAGAGAGACTGAAAGATGAAGAAGAAAACAAACTGACGCGACGGGAGGTCACAGGACCATGTTCTGACCAGGAAGTGTCACGGTTGATGAGGAAGCAAGAGAGACTGAAAGATGAAGAAGAAAACAAACTGACGCGACGGGAGGTCATAGGACCATGTTCTGACCAGGAAGTGTCACGGTTGATGAGGAAGCAAGAGAGACTGAAAGATGAAGAAGAAAACAAACTGACGCGACGGGAGGTCATAGGACCATGTTCTGACCAGGAAGTGTCACGGTTGATGAGGAAGCAAGAGAGACTGAAAGATGAAGAAGAAAACAAACTGACGCGCCGGGAGGTCATAGGACCATGTTCTGACCAGGAAGTGTCACGGTTGATGAGGAAGCAAGAGAGACTCAAAGATGAAGAAGAAAACTAAACGGGAACCGTGGACACTACTGAATCAGTTGAAAAACTTTTTGCGGTAGTAAACAGCGTGTTTATTGGAGATAATTGATTAATTAACTTGAATTTAAGTTATATTAAAAGTATCTGACCAGAGAACCGTAAATTTCCCGGATTCATTTTCAAACAAGCTACACTCCACAATCATTTGTGCATCAGTTAGTTGTTCATTGGCTGGTGGTCCAGTTTAACAACAGACCGGATAACACGGGATTTGGTGCTTGTTTGTTTTCTTGTAGGTTCGTTATTAATAAAGACCTGCAAAATTCGCGTTATTATTTGAGGACATGTTAAACTTAAAACACTTTTCCTTTGCAATACGTTTGTCATTGGACCAATCTTAATTTGACACGCCGCTGGTAACTCAGCGCCAATAAATGAACGCTCCATAACTGTGTGCTCCAATCACGTGAAGTTCACTCAGAAAGGGAGTGACTTAACATCAAGGCAGCAGCCAATGGAGAAAGGACGGCGGCTCGAGTATATACAGTACTGTGAATTTTAGCGAATTTCGCAAGTGTTTAGTTATTAATCAGAAGTCGCCCTAGGTGTGTCTAACGAATTGTATTCTAATAGAGGCGGGGGCCACGGTGGTGTAGTGGTTAGCCTGCTCACCTCCCACCTAGGCGAATCGGGTTCGATTCCCGGGCGGAGTCACCCGGATTTTCTCATGTGTGGGAATCATGCCGGTCGATACCGCTGGTCGGTGGGGTTTTTTTGTCGGGGTTCTGCCGACAATCCCACCCTTGCATTCCCTCGCTGCTCCACACTCACCTCGCTCCACCCTCACCTGCTCTCAAGACCACGATGTTAAGAGCCACTAGAACCCATACCCTCTTCACTCCATCCTCCACTACAATAGAGGTGGAAACTCAAATGTACACGTGGTCGAAGTTCATCTCGTGCTCAAATTAATCCACGAAATCTCCGTGTCTCTATCGATGATATTCACAGACTAGGCACAAGAATTATTTGTCTTATTTATCGAAAGTAGGGAACCAGTGGTTCCCTTGGCTCCACGGAATATTCGGCCATGGTGTGAACCAGGCTTCGGTCTAGACAGCACCGCGTAGTCCCGTTTACACGGTCTCCTTCGTGACTACGTCCCACTCCCTATCCCACCTCCACTCAAAGACGGCCCTTCTCCTGATCTGCTCTGGCCGTCACCGTGACCAGAGATCGTGCATAGCCGCGGTCGCTGTTAAGCCACTGAGCCCTGGAGGCGAGTTGCCGGAGCGGCCAACTGAGATATTGATTCCTCCCCCGCTTACACGACTAACGTACGCCCAAGTCATAAGTACATTCATATCTCTCTATAGTCTATACGCGGTAACTTCAAACTTTCTGAATCAAACATTTGAAAAATTACCCCGCGTGCCTGGTTGTCTCCTAAATATGTTACGTTTAACAAGCGTTATGTATGTACTTTTGTTTACGTAAAAGTATCTGTTTCAGCGGCTTGTGGTGAGCTGTTGCAAGATAAGCTGCGTTTTCCTCGGTGCTATACATGATCGTTTGCTAGTCTACACATCATCAACCACTTACACGTAGTAGTGCGTTTGACGTCACAGCACGTGTGTGCAATGGATGTCTCGTCGCTCTCTCGTGAGTGGCCGCAGAACATATTCAGTTTCTCCCCTGCTCCACTCTGGTTACTGGTTCCTGCTGCGTGCGCGGAGTGTGTACAGCACTGAGTAAACACCGGCGTAACTTGCAACATTTCACCTAACACAACTGATCTGTTTGTTTAATTTAACCTATTTTATCTGTAAATGAAATATTTAATTTATATTTATTATGAATAAAACAGACAGAAATAGGAGTGTAAGGAATAGTTCTAATGCAAACTATTCAACCGAACACGTATGAATGCGGGGCGTTGTCGCTTTGGCGTAATTTCCTAGACTATAGTTAAGCTTTGATTGCATGAGGCGAAGGGATATCCCGAAGGAAGAAAGGTAGCAGGGCTTCAGAAAAGTTGGAAGTAACAGTGAATGGATTATAAACAGAACGCCCCAGAGTTCGCCTTTAGCGCGTTGTTCTCTCGCCCTGAAGAAACCACCTTAACTGTTTCGACGCCTCCGCCCAACTACAGGCAAGTTAGAAGTGAATCGTGTGAATCTACAATCGCGAGAACACCGGTTATGTTGGTATCTGTGTATTCCCACTAGGGTTACCAACTGTCGCATACTGTACGGAAATTCCCGTATCCTGAAGCTGAAAGAAATATCCCTTATCGACACAATATGGGACTTTTTTGTCTTAAAATATCAGAATAAATAACTGGATTTTAATTAACACATTGTCGGTAACTTATATACCACTTCCGCTATTACAGTAAGGATTACGCTGCTACTGTAACCCAATGGCAAAATATTTTTATGAACACAAGATGATCAAAAACTACTTTCGAAACCACGAATTTGGCCAAATATTGATTTCCTGTAAATACAACTAATATTTTGCTGTTGTATATTTTCAGAGAAAATGTTGAATGTTGTATACTACTGAATTTCAGCACATTACAGATAGTATTTAAAACTGTTATTTATGATAATTTTCCTTGATCATTTCATTGGAATTAGACGTCGTTTATATGATTGCCGGAAGTGTATTGTATAATAAATCTGAAAAAGTTTTGCAACCCTTATTCCCACTTACGCCTTCGTATACGCAGAAACTGCATTTATTTTCTAACAACTAAATTTGAAAACTCCTTAGATCCGTGATATTGCTGCAATTGGATGTCAATGTACTTGACTCGCCGTTAATAACTAAGAGCCTGTAATGAAACAGTGACAACAGAAAGTCCAAAACAGTCAGAGCACACAATGAATTCCGTTATGTGTGTATAAATAAGGGCACTTGTTTTCGTGGAAATATTCACACGCAGGTTAGACTTCAGTGTTCTAAGTGCATGCACACCCGAAACTCCACTTAGTTTATTTGCAGGGACCGGACAATCCCACAAATTTATTTCCAGGACAATAAGATATACGTCAAACATATGTACATTGAAGTCAACTTCGTAATTGGAGGACAGCATATTAGACACGCCCTGGACGACTGTGAGCCAATAGTAGACTTGCAAGGAAACAATTAGCGAATCCCGTACTGCCTAGGTGTGAGGTAACACTGGCTACTCTCTGGAGCAGCAGCCAATGTACAAACATCTACTGCTCGAGTATACGCAACACTGTAGAATCTAGCCTACATGCCATTCAACTCACGAAATTTCCCTGTCCCTGGCTATTAGCAGTGTATTTTTGCGAGAAGAAATTTCCTTGCATTACAGAACCAGTCGGGATTTAAGACACATAGTAAAAAAAAAAGAAAAAAATCCGATCACGAATGTGCATTAGAGTAAAAGTGTTTTATAGAATGCAACTGTTCGCGGAGTCTTCACGAAAAACAGGTACCTCTCTCTCTCTTTCTCTCTCTATCTCTCTCTCTCTCTGTATATATATATATATATATATATATATATATATATATATATATATATATATATATATATATATATAAGTGTTAGGGAAATGTAGGTTCTGCATCAGGGACTGGGGGCTGGGACGAAGGGACGAGCACGAAGTGACAAGGAGGAATGATAGAGACGGAAGTCGGGAATAGGGAAAAATGGAAAATTCCGAGAGAAAAACAAGATGGACGCAGCTAACGAGGAATTACAGAGCAGGAGGTTTCGGCTTGACGTCATCCAAGATGGCCGCCGGGACACCTCAGCTTTAACCCCCTGGCGGTGAAGGAACCCTTTCTACCTACTTATATATATATATATATATATATATATATATATAGAGAGAGAGAGAGAGAGAGAGAGAGACACACACAATATGCATGCACATCACAGTATAAAAGTGTTCAGAGACAAAATGGCGTGACCGTTCCTTTGATGTAGGTGTAGTCATTCTCTGATTTGCTGCACAGCTCTGGGAACGGGCCTTGTGTCTGATTGTTGTGGGCTATTTCATATTGGTCGGTCTCCTGCCTGACAAGTTACTCTCCTGTAGCTGATTGGTAAAGACCCGAATAAATCACTAGTTCAATGACCTGCAGGCTAGACTCTACAGTCTTATGTATAAATATGCCGATATCAGCTGCACATTGGTTGTTTGCTGTCACAGTGGAAGGCGACGATTTGGCCAGCGTTCTCCAGGAGGTGTCAAACACCATGTGGACCAATTGTTGAGGTTATATAAACGCACGAGTTTTGAATTCTAGCTTGTCCAGAAATTAATCCGCGAATTCTTCAGGCCCTTCACAGAAGGGCCGTGGTGATGTAGTGGTTAGACTACTTGCCTCCCACGCTGGCAAACGGGACTCGATTCCCGACGGGGTTACATACGGATTTTGCATGTAGTATTCGTGCCGGACGATGCCGGTGGTCGGCGGGTTTTTCTCTGGGTTCTCCCATTTCCACCGCCATTGCATTCCGGTGCTGCTCCATACTTACCTCAGTTCTCCCACTTTGGCTCTCAAGACCTCGATGTTAAGAGCCGTCCAAATCTCCCCACTATAAACCTCGCAACGACAGAGGTCCAAAAGCCCACGGCTGTCACCGTTTCTTTTGCAGCCTCCTAGCCGCCTGTGTGGAACCATACTATGCGGATTTTAGCTACACACAGGTAAAGGCTGTTCACAATAAAGTGAGCAGTTTAGAAATGAACCTTAGAAAAATGTCACTGCCCCTGCATGCATATATTTTAATGGGCGCACTGAGAGACATTCGCCCAGTGAAGTTGGTAACGATGGGTGGAAAGTAGTTCCATAACTTAACATCGAATAAAAAGTGTTGTCTAAGCATTTACGATGATTTAAAATTATTTCTTTCGCTTTTTTTTAATGAATTGAATTGTAAAAATGATCATATTTCTAAAGTATATACTTTCTCAATAATTTCACAGTTTCATTTGACCGACGCATGACTAAAGTGATGAGACCCATGACAATGTTAATCTTACATAAGGCGGAAGAATACGCAACGTGTATACAAGTAGATCTTCAGGAGAGCTTTCGAAAGTGCGTATTTTACCGTGAACAGCCTATACCCTTGTGGGAATCCGGTAAACTGGTAACCTCACAATCCGTTGATCTACCCGCGGGTTACCAGTGACATTATCTACTGCCCACAAACTGTGTGATCGCGGTCAAATAGACAGAACCTTGAAGAGCACCACTCCAAGAAGGTAGGTTTTTTTTACTCAGTCTGGGACTTGCCCTAGAGAACCCTGAGAAAACCTGTTCGAAAGTGTGGCCTCCTGCTTAAATACAAGCTTTGCAACGACGTCCATCCATACAGCCATCCAAATGTTCATCCACCCATCTACAGTATCTCCGTCCATCCACTCATTCACCAACCTATCCTCCCATACTTCCAGCCATCCATCCATCCACCTATTAAACCCATCTACTCATCCATATACCCACTGATCAACCAGTAATTATTTAATTAGAGACATGTAAAATTCGCGTTATTATTTGGTAACATGTTAGACATCACTGCCCTGTACCCATTTGAGCGCAATTCGTGAGTTCGTTGGTTACTGGCTATCATACTGTGTCATTTACCTAAGTGGCCACTTTAATTTAGATTGGTTTCTCAACCTTCGAGCCTTTACTATTGGCAATAAGAAAACAGTAGGGCCACCTGTTTTTCGCGAGAAAAGATTTACGCGAAGGCTAGACGCCAATGTCATATGGCATACGCGCAGTTTTCTTTTGGTTATTGGCCACGTGCCTTTGTCGAGAGACAGTTTCTTACCTGACTGGGCCAATTAGAATTAGGTAACCCTAACAGTGAGTGGCCGTGATTCGCGGGCAGGCACCTGCAGTGTGTGACAGTTAAAAATAATCGAATAACGAATGTGGATCTCAGTTATAGTGTTTTGGAGTACCGGTAGTCCTGGTGGCCTTAAAACCAAGCCAATTACTAGGGCCACGTGTTTTTTTTTTTGGGAAAAGACTTAGGCAAAGAATATCTTTAATTATCTTACGTGCAGGTTTGCTGAATTTTCTTTGGCAATCGTATGCATGCCTGTGTGAGAAGACATGGTTTACTTGAGTGGGCTAATCTGAATTAAGTTGCCCTGTCACTAAACGTCCGTGATTGGCTGGCAGACACTTGCGATGCGAGCGAGTTGAAATAATACAACCGTAATATTAGTTGTCAACTAAAGTGTTTTGGAGTGCAACTAGTTGTGGAATCTTTTCGTTGAAAACAGATGGCTCTACTAATAACTAGGGACCTGCAAAATTCGCGTTATTTTTTAACTCCACGCTAAACTCCAAGATGACGTATTTCTGTTTGTCTTCTGCAATTGGCCGAAAAGTTAATGTGGCACGTCCCAACGAGGCTTTCTGCCAATAGCAATGGCTCAATTTTTGAGCAACTAATCTACACTGGAGCAGCCACACAGGTTAATGACGCCTTATAGTCGCCAATAGCCAATGAAAACACGAATTGTTCTAAAGTAGGTACAGGGCAATCAAGTCTAACATGGCAATAAATAATAACGCGAATTTTGTACTTCTGTACAAATAACTCAATAAATAGAGACCTGAAGAATTCGCGGATTCATTCCGGTACAAGCTAAAATTCCAAACACGTGTGTTTATATAATTTAAGCCATTGGTCCACACAGTGTTTGTCACCTCCTGGAGAACGTTAGCCCAATCATCGCCTTTTCGCTGTGACAGCAGACAGCCAATGTGCAGCTGATATCGGAATATTTGTACGTAAGACTGTAGAGTCTAGCCTACAGGTCACTGAACTCGCAAAATTTTTCAGGAGTCTATCAGTGGCGTTTACTCCATAGACGCAAGGTAAGTAATGCTTAGGCCCTACATATTGGAAGTGTTTGACCCTTTATTGTTTTCGCCTTAACTTTAAATTTAAACACATTTAATTCTGCGTTTCCCGTTTTCGACTCGAGAAACAGAGTTTTCGCAACTCCCGTACTGTACACGCATAGTGCTGCTATCTAGTATTTAATTCCACAAACGGGAGCGACTAGCGATGAGTCGAACTCGCAACCGAGTTACCGCCGCGTTCCTTCGGCAGGTTAAGCAGTCGTTCTGTTTGCGTCCACCAGTCCTACACTTCCTTGGAAAGTGGATGAAAGTGTTCGCGAAAACGGGAGTTTTCTTATAATTTGTAATATGGTCTAGAAATAATACATGTAGAGGGCCAGGAAAGTTGGAAGCTGCGTTTGTTAGTAGAAACTGAAAATGGAACCACAGCCCGGCACTAGCAAACGTTATCTAAAACACTCAAATTTGCGGGGCTGTTATATTGCATCACCTGTAAAAAAAAAACTCACGACACGCCACGGAGTATATCAATAAATTATTGACTGCCGTCTTTGTTCAGTGTGTTGTGCTATCCCGTGTCCTGGCTACGGGAATGTAAAGGGCACCGCACACACTACGAGGGGAGAGATGAGTGTGGGACACCAGCGCCGCGCCAGGCTAGGGGGCCGCACTCGTTCGCCAGCCGGGTTTCACTCGGACAGGTATTTAAGACGGTCCCCCGCCCCTGTATCAAGTGGTTCGGAGCACGGCCCTACCCGGCCCGCTATTTTCACCTTGGGCCCAGTTGTCTTGACACAATATACTTACGAATAGAGCCACGAGTATTTCGTGGATTGAGTTGGCAGCAAGCTAGGTTGGGCAGCTCTCTATGCGCTCGAGACATTATCGTTTGCTTATTGGTGGAGATGATGGTTCATCGCAGGGAAAGTTGACTGTTTGCTTGGATTCAACGTGCTGTACGTATCTCTGACGGGTTTCTTTCCTTATTGGCTGTCATGAGGATTCTGATACTATAATGCAGAACGTTCGTGATTGGTATGTAAACTACTTAGCCGAGTCAGAACGTTGTTCATCCAATCATGAAAGAATAAACTGGTTAGTGTTGCAGAAGACATGTTGCCTCAAAATATTTTCGCGTTTTTCCATCATCTCAACTTATTGTGGTTGCTGTGATCAAGTGAGGCCT
The DNA here is from genome assembly GCA_029891345.1 of Dryococelus australis. Lineage (NCBI taxonomy): Eukaryota > Metazoa > Arthropoda > Insecta > Phasmatodea > Phasmatidae > Dryococelus > Dryococelus australis. The sequence continues at coordinate 17,111,240 of CM057006.1, read as the reverse complement.
CTGTACAGGATTGTTGTTGGACAGTCACTCAAACTACTGCTTCCTGCTTATAATTGGCTCACAGTTAAACGGGGCGTGTCTAAGGAACTGTCGTCCAATCACAACAATAGGAGAGAAGAACACGTGTTCGGAGTCTACCTCGCCTCCGAATGAATTCGCGAAATACTCGTAGCTCTACTTATAAAACGGAGGGGAAATATCCGGTTATTCCCCTGACTCCCGCCGCAAGCACCCGGCAGTAAGGCGTCACTGACTACAACATGTCGGCACGCCGTTCGCCGAATATCCTTGTTGCGTATGAGCAGGCAAACTGCCCTGCCCCAAGGCTGTGTCCGAATTCGCCTGAAGTACGTACTTGTGCGTACCTGTGTCCGAAAGTGACGTCGTAAGTGTTGTCCGAACTGCAAGTGGAGTATGCAAGTATACAAGTAAACAAAGCTGTATACTTCTCGCGTACTTGCGAAATATATGCCGCCATTTTGAGAAGCAATTTATAGGTTACAATTGATTTCCGACATGATTATTTTATTTAAAGTTTTGCAGGGCAACATTACTACTTCGTAAACACAGAATTTAGAACTGAGTGAATGATTATCGCAAGGTCCACCTTAAAAAAAGGTCTAAACAATTAATTCGTACTAGACCTATGTTTCTAACCTACAGAAACTGAGATAATATTAATAAACAATCCGAATTGCACTGACACGCAATAGTACAAGACAATATATGTTAATGTAAATCAAACTGTAATATTATTTAACACTTGATTTAAACCCTAAAACTGTCGACAATACTATGAAATTCGCATTCGGAATACATATCCATTAAAAGTGGTTAGCTGGCTAATAGCTGTTACCAAAGCCAACAAGACTCACTGTCCGAATCCATTAAGTTTGGTGCCAAGGGTAAGTGAATTATGCGAGGATGCAAGTTCGCAAGTATATACCTGAATTCGGACACGGCCTAAGTTTGTAGGGGGTTCGTGGCCAGCAAACAGGCTGACCTTTCTTGACTAGTGTGGATCCTCCCGAGCCCAGCGCGCGGGCAACATATGACACACCGTCCACCGGACAACGGAACAGATAGGCACCAAAGCGCGAACTAGTGGCTTCGCCGTTCGCCGAGTGATCTATACTTCATTCACGGTTACTTCACGCTTTTTTCTGAAGCCCTGCTAAAGTTCTACTTCCAGGATACTCCTCCGACTCGTGCAGAATTAGTTTAACTATATCTAGAGAATTACACCACAGGACTCAGTTGTAATAATATTATGCATGAGAATTATTCCGTACTAGGCGCTACCAACACACGTGTTCTTTTTCTCATAATTATTACAAATGTAAGATTATAAAGTACAAAGAAAATATAGTTAAACTATAATTTTAGCGCAAAATGAAATACTTATATGTTAACAGAGGTATAGAACACTTGTGATAAATGACATATTTAGGAAATAACTAAACACGAAGGTGAACAGAACTGACGCTCCATGCGGAAAACGCCTACATACAGGGCACCAAAAGCTCGAGGTACGTGGACACCATAAGCTCGAGGTACGTGGACACCATTAGCTCGAGGTACGTGGACACCATAAGCTCGAGGTACGTGGACACCATAACCTCGAGGTACGTGGACACCATTAGCTCGAGGTACGTGGACACCATAAGCTCAAGGTACGTGGAAACCTTAAGCTCGATGTAAGTGGACACCACAAGCTCAAGGTACGTGGACACCATAACCTCGAGATACGTGGACACCATAAGTCGAGGTAAGTGGACACCATATGCTCAAGGTACGTGGACACCATAACCTCGAGGTACGTGGACACCATAAGCTCGAGGTACGTGGACACCATTAGCTCGAGGTACGTGGACACCATAAGCTCGAGGTACGTGGACACCATAACCTCGAGGTACGTGTACACCATTAGCTCGAGGTACGTGGACACCATAAGCTCAAGGTACGTGGAAACCTTAAGCTCGATGTAAGTGGACACCATAAGCTCAATGTACGTGGACACCATAAACTCGAGGTACGTGGACACCATAAGCTCGAGGTACGTGGACACCATTAGCTCGAGGTACGTGGACACCATAAGCTCGAGGTACGTGGTCACCATAAGCTCAAGGTACGTGGACACCATAAGCTTGAGGTACGTGGACACCATAAGCTCGAGGTACGTGGAAACCTTAAGCTCGTGGTACGTGGACACCATAAGCTCAAGGTACGTGGAAACCTTAAGCTCGAGGTAAGTGGACACCATAAGCTCAAGGTAAGTGGACACCATAAGCTCAAGGTACGTGGACACCATAACCTTGAGGTACGTGGACAACATTAGCTCGAGGTACGTGGACACCAGAAGCTCAAGTAACGTGGAAACCTTAAGCTCGAGGTAAGTGGACACCATAAGCTCAAGGTACGTGGACACCATAAGCTCGAGGTACGTGGACATCATAAGCTCGAGGTACGTGGACACCATAAGCTCAAGGTACGTGGAAACCATAACCTCGAGATACGTGGACACCATAAGTCGAGGTAAGTGGACACCATATGCTCAAGGTACGTGGACACCATAACCTCGAGGTACGTGGACACCATAAGCTCGAGGTACGTGGACACCATTAGCTCGAGGTACGTGGACACCATAAGCTCGAGGTACGTGGACACCATAACCTCGAGGTACGTGTACACCATTAGCTCGTGGTACGTGGACACCATAAGCTCAAGGTACGTGGAAACCTTAAGCTCGAGGTAAGTGGACACCATAAGCTCGAGGTAAGTGGACACCATAAGCTCAAGGTACGTGGAAACCTTAAGATCGAGGTACGTGGACACCATAAGCTCAAGGTAAGTGGACACCATAAGCTCAAGGTACGTGGACACCATAAGCTCAAGGTAAGTGGAGACCATAAGCTGAAGGTACGTGGACACCATAAGCTCGAGGTACGTGGACACCATAAGCTCGAGGTACGTGGACACCATAAGCTCGAGGTAAGTGGACACCATAAGCTCAAGGTACGTGGACACCATAACCTCCATTTACGTGGACACCATAAGCTCGAGGTACGTGGACGCCACGCTAACCGGTTGCTTGTTAGTACACGTGTGTCAAACTACATGAACAATGGGAGATAAGCTATTAAGTAGTAAAGGCTGTAGTACATTGATTTGCATTTTATTTCCAACAACACACAAACGGCGGTATTTGCGATGTAGGGTCTTATGCCCGGGTGCACCAACATCTTCCCTCGCTCCGAGATCGAATGATCCTAGTTCCGAACCATGATCCAGTTTGATCTTGGTTCCAATGTAATAGTGTTGCACCAACGAAATTTCATGATTCTGGATCTCCAATTCTTTGATCGTGGTTCCAAAGTGAGAGATCGAGATTAAAGTATGAGAAAAATTTTGCTATTGGTTGGTAATATATGACGTCATGGAACTAGATAGAACTAGATTTGCAATGTTTTATGTGTTTTATGTGAATTATTGTTTTATGAATTTTACTGAATAATATTCAAGTGCGTATAATGTTGTTTTAATGTCCCAAGAAAAAATCGAAAGTAGTTAAATCTGTTGTCGTATTTTCAAACTACATTTGTCGAAGGTGGCAGCTGATCTCGGAGCTAGATTTCGAACCTCCAATTTCAGCGGTTTGAAAAGGTACTTCATCTCGATCTCCAGTTCAGCTCTGAACTCTCATGGAGCAACAGTTTTCTGTGTCGATCTTAGATCCAATCTCGGATCGAGTTTTGAACCACGATGGTGCAACCGGGCATTATTGGCCTATGTGCAGGTGATATCAGCATGGTATGCAACTACTTGTGCGCGCAGGTACTTGAGATTTGCGGAATACCAGCGCTATTTTGATAACTTCACTTTCAATTAAAAAATACTAGATGAATATTCCGAGTATTTCGCTATTTGGATTTCTTTTGTATATTAGCCCATAGATGGCGTGGTTTTAATTTCCATATGTTGTTTAACTCCTTGGGGATGGCAAATCTAAATGCCGCTAAAGACAAGGTTGAAGTTAGCTCCCCATATCCTCCACTACAGCAGTTTCTGTTGTGTTGGTTTTTTCATGTCCACTTACTATCTTACTATTGGTCCTGGCTACACCGCGCACGCTTAGTCTACTCTGCAAGGTTTATCACTGGCTGGTCGTCGGCCAATGAAGTCACGTGTTGACTGTGCGACAATCAATGTGTTGCGACAGATGTAACAGGTTTTACAGTATATCGTGTTCATTCGAGAACTTATTAAAAAGAACAATTTTATTCTTATGAACTGAAATGTTGACTAGTCATAATTTGTTACTTAGATTACGATAAAATACAGAGATACAGTGAAACTATAACAGTGCGAGTTTTGTCTCGAAGAGCAAAGAAATGTTCATACGGACGTGGGCCCGTGTATATACGTGCATACTCCTCGAAGGGTTAAAAACACATTGTTCGTCGTATGGATGTTTTCGACTCATTTCTTCATAAGGAATATGCAGGAGGAGACTAGGTGTTTCGAGACTCGTCCTGCAGGCCTATATTGGTTTACTCCGTAAGTCAGTTATATTCATAATTTTCACCTTGCCACTCTGAACAGAAATCACGTGTACACAGAAGTGAAAAGTTGCCGCGGTAAGTTTCTAGTACGTCAATTTCCTGGTCGGACGTAACGTAACGTGCTTCTGGAAATTTGCGGGTGAAATATGAAAACGGAATACCGCAAAACCGAGACTTGAATGCGTTTTGCATAACGCAGCGGCTCCGGCGAATGTAACTGTACAACGGGCTGGTCACTACTTTCACTGCCCTTGTCCGTAGCTTCCGGGTTTCGTTCCTGCAATGGAGCAGAGAGAAACCGGCTGTACAGAAGTGAAAATGTGTCGAGTGCGTCGCGCGAACTCCGCCCGTGAACTCCAGCGCGGTGACCTGCCGCTTTAACTGTGGTGCAGTATGTTCGTAATATAGTCCATTCACGGCGATTTCACTCTTTCTGAAGCCCTGATCAAGTTATGCTTCCAAGATATTACTTCGCCTCGTGCAAACCAAGCTTAACTAAGCACTAGACAATCACACCTAAGGAGAACGCACATCATTCGTGCGCTCTCAGTTGTAATAATATTTTGCATTAGAACTATTTCTTACTAGGCGCTACCAGCACATGTATTTTTCAATGTTTGTATTTACATTTATTATAAATGAAATATAATTATTGAAAAGAATACAAGGAAGACTTCAATTTAAGGAAAAATGGGATAGCTACTTTAAAGTTAACAGGGGTATAAAACGCATGTGATAAATAATATATTTAGGAAATAATTAAACACGTTATACATGGGGCGGTTTTTCAAAGGTCTGATTAAAAAAGTGTGAAGAAACCCCGAATAGACTATACATGTTTTTCCCGCGAAACTATTAAACATGCATCCAACGTGCTGATATACGAAATGAACACAACACTTCAGTTGAGGCCTGTTGAGTGCTTTCAAGACGTCACATGCATCAGAAACACCATTTCAGCGTATTCCAAAATAGCTAAAAACTATATCTTCATAGCACCGTATCTTAAAATATACGCATCAGATACAGCAGATCTATACTCAAGGGCCCTGCATTGAACTTAACTACAGACTTTCCGCCATTAAAATGATAAGGTCGCCGCTGAAAGTCCCGCAGTTACACGCAGTGCGACGAGAATAATGCACGCCAATTCAGAGCCTTGCGCTTAGCGGCGAAGTCGCACTTGATGGGCGTGGCACTGTCGTCCTTATCGTCCTCGTGCTCCAGCACTGGGTAGGCGGGAGCATTCTCGTGTTCAGTGTAGACAAAGGTCTACATGTTGCAGAGAAAGGTTGTATTTTGTCAGCACTGTACTCCGAGAGGTATGACGCCGATGAACTACCCTGTGGGTAGATGATTTATAACCCTGCTACTGCGCTATGTAATGACTGGTTCACATCACTATCACCGAAGACTAAGATTAGGCCTGCAACATATTGGTAGAGATGATAGAGATGTTGGTTTACCGCGGGAAAAAGTGGACTGTTTGCTAGGATTCAACGTACTGTACATATGTCTGACAGTTTTCTTTCCTTATTGGCTGCCATGCATGTATGAAGCTACTGCCCCATTTCACAGGGCCAATGAGGATTCTCATACTATAAGGCAGAACCTTCGTGATTGGTCTGCAAACAACTTAGCCCAGTCACAACCATTTTCATCCAATCATGAAAGAATAACTTAGTTAGAAAGTTATAAAAGTTATATTGGCGCAAAAATGTTTCGCGATCTTCCATCATCTCTACATATTGGTTATGATAACAAAACAAGTTCTTTGTCATTTTAAGTACAGCAATTATATCAAAATGTTTTATTTGCAACGTTTGAGATTGTAAATTAATGTGGAAACGAAAGCGTTTTAGGGACATCTGAACTTCCCGAAAAGATTTACGTGCATGCTATATTTTAATAACATACGGGCAAACAAGCTGTATTCATTTCGTTATTGGTGGTGTGTCTTTGTGAGAAGACATTTTCTTACTTCACGGGCCAATTATAATCAGGTCTATGATTCTCGGGCAGACACATAAGACGTGTGACACCTAGATCATCTAATCAAGAAAGTGGAACTGAGCTAAAGTGTCATGAAATACAACTGGTCGTGGGATATTTTCTAGAAATTCGGGTATCGCTAGGTATAGTATAGTATAACCGCCCTGTGAAACATGTTGACGATTGTCTGTAATGGGAATTAAAGTTGAGTTGAGAGATTTGGGTGGCTGTTAACAACGAGGTCTTGAGAGCCGATGAGGATGAAATTAGGTGAGAATGGAGCACCGCCGAAATGCAAGGCCAGGGTAAACGGAATATCCCTGAGAAAACCCGCCGACCAATGGCATTGTCCAGGCACGATTCCCACTCGCGAAAATCCGTGAATGACCCGGCCGGTAATCGAACCTGGTTCGCTTTGGTGGGAGGCGAGCAGGCTAACCACAACACCACCACGGTCGTAATGCGTACGACTGGAGTTCGTAACACGGGCCACCACATCAACTTCTTTATCTTCAAGTATTCTGTGGGGACCACGGTGGCTGAGCGGTTAGCTTGCTGTCTTCTCACGAAGGCGAACCGGGTTCAATCCTCGGCCGGGTCACTCCCGGAATTTTGCACATGGGAATCATGCCGGAAGATGCCGCTGATCGGCAGGACATTTTTTTGGAGATCTCCGGTTTCCCCGCTCTTTCATTCCGGCGTTGCTCCATACTCACCTCAACCACCCCATCGGCTCTCAAGACCATACTGTTAAGAGCAGCCCATATCTTTTCACTCACTCGCTTTCTTTATGTCTGAAGAGCACGTGGTTGGAACCCATAATTGTGGGGTGTTCTTTTATTGGCGCAGAGTTACCCAAGGCTGTCGCATAAAGTATTATCCAATGACTAGAGACCTGCAAAATTCGGGTTTTTTTTTTTAAAGGATTAACTGAACTCCAAGTTACTGTGAGTTTGACAGACTTCAGCCGTTGGCGAATGGTATATTTGTCACGCCTCGGGGAACTCTTGAGCCAATAATATAAGTTCAGCGGTAGAGCGGCCAATCACTTTTAAGGAGACCAAGCAGATACATGACGATGATTACAGTGCAGCGGCCAATGAAACCACGAACTGTGGTCACTTGTTTATAAGGCAGTGGAGTATATCCTGTCACCGAAAGATAACGCGAAATATGCGCGTCTCTACCAATGACTAGAGACCTGAAAAATTCGCGAGTTCAATTAACTGTAGGCTAGACTCTACATTATTATGTACAAATATGCCGATATCAACTGCACATTGGTTGTCTGCTGTCACAGTGGGAGTTGAAGATTGAGCCAGCGTTCTCCAGGGAGTGTCAATAAACCTTGTGATCTAATGGCTAAAGTTATATAAAAGCATGTGTTTTGAATTCTAACTTGTCCCAAAATGAACCCGCGAAATTCTCCAGGTCTGTACCGATGACAAACGTACGGTAGAGGTACATGTGATTCAAGTTTAACGTGTTTTGAAATAACAACGCGAATGTTGCAGGTGTCTTTAACTATCGTGTGTTGGCGGCGATGTGCTGTACCTCTCCGCGGTCTGCAGGGGTCGTCGACCAGGCGAAGCAACGAGGGCATGCCAGGCGGCCCGTGGTATTGAACTTGCGCCGACTCGCCACTTTCCTCTGGCCTCAGGCACGTGCCGCGCGGGCCCTCGTTTCAGAGCTGCGTGATCGCACACGCACTTTTACTTCACTTCCTGGATGCGCACACTCACCACCCGCAACAAGCTTTGATCGCACCGCCAGATCTCTTGCACCTCCGAGCTCGGCTTCGAAGAGCACGCCTGAACACTCGCTGTCGCCCAGCCTCCTACTATAGGCTGTTCGCGATGAACTCAGCACTCATGAGATCCCTGCTTAGGACATACTTTTTTTCAGTTTACATTGTATCTCTCCGCTACACGCAGATTTAACACTTTGTATACTAATGCTTGTGTAGCTCGAGCAAAGCCAATTGTAAATTATGTTTGTTGTTCAGAACAAAACTCGCATGGATGTGCAGTCTTTGTTCGGCTAGTGTGTAAAAGACTTCACAAGAACACCACAGAGCAGTAGCCACTCAAAAGGACATAATTGATTGTAATTCCTTTTATACGATAAAGGACATTGAAATGGATCGACATCAGCTCGGTTCTCCATTGGTTGATGACCGGACAATAATGAACGCTGTAAAGTACAGGGTAGTGTCTGGTGTAGTATGGACCAATAGGACGATGGTGAGTTCTAACACAGACACCAACAGAACCGGTGTTCTTGCAGTAGTGGATATAGGTGACTCACTTCTAATTTGTCTTAGGTGCCAGTAAGTATGAGCCGACTTCAATGTGTTAACATTGGCATAGGCTTGATCACGCCAGTCATGTGACATCCAAGCGACATTGCAGAACTGTTAGGTATGGAAATGCCTTACCTACTAGTATGACCGCCTGTTTTTCAGGGGGGGGGGGGGGGGAGGAGGACAGACTTCAAGACTACTTGTGCTCAAAAATTGGATTGTTTTAACTGTCACGCATTGCAGGGGCCTGCCCGCGAAGCTAATTCTGATTGGCCCAGTCATGTAAGGAACTGTTTCCCGATAAAGACACGTGGCCAACAACCAAAGGAAAACTGCACGTACGCCATAGGACATAGTCATAGAACATAGGAGCCTAGCCTTCGCGCAATTTTTTTTTCGCAATTTTTTGTTTACAGAAACATTTTATTTCTTTTTGTGATATTTGGTTTGCCGGAAGTACTCTGGCCACTTAGTCGTCCTACAATGATTGCTTCGTGTTAAAGCAAAGTGCGGCGTAAGGATGTAGGACAACAGGCAACACAATGTCGATTAGCGCGGTGCAGTTTGGAATTTCAGTAACTGCACACAATACGAAGGTTCGTTGTTGCGACGAGGCCTCGTGCTGTCATTGGCGCGTTCTCAACTCGTGTAAAAACACCGATCTAACCTTGTCTGCACGGTCATTGCTAGGGAGTGGAGACCCGCCCACAAAGAACGCAGGAAAGCGTTTTTGCAGTAGGGGGTCCATCTCGGAGGGGAATTAGTCCTCGCCATCTTGGATTTTCACAGTTTTTGTCACAATTTCTATTTAAGAACGTTTAATGAAATTTCGCATGACATAAAACAAATAATAGCTAGGGATGGGAAAAATTCGCGAGTTCAATTACCTGTAGGCTGGACTCCACAGTCATGTGTATACTCAAGCTTCAGATGTTTGTTCATTGGCTGCTGCCCCGTAGAGTAGCCAGTGTTACTTCACACGTAGCAGTATGTCACTCGCTTTTTTTTTCTTGCAAGCCTACTATTGTCTCAGCGTCGTCCAGGACGTGCCTAATAAACTGCGATCCAATTGCAAAGTCAACTTCAGTGTACACGTGTTTGACATCCATCTTGTCCTGAAATGAACTCGCGGAATGTTCCAATCCCTAATAATAGCTTCTTAACCCGTTTAATAACAGTGTCCACAATCGTGGACATGTTGCAGATAAATTGTATTTATGAAGGGTACTGTACACAGCAGGCCACCAGTGCCCAGTCTTCCTCGGGGTCAATCTGATTTGTGGAAAGTTTTATGCCTCTTTAACATGAATGGTTGACGCCAATATCACCGATCATTCAGCACGTGGTTCACTGGCTGTGAGATGAATGCTGAACATAAGTGTATGTATGTACCAAAAAATTACGTAATTGCAACACCTGAACTCAGGAATCGAGGCGTGACCGAACATGTTAAGCTTGATCAAAATATCACATATTTTCAGAAGATCTTGGTGAAGGGCGAGTGGGTGAAGAGATTTCGGCGGCTGTCAACATCGAGGTCTTGAGAGCCGACGAGGGTGAAGCGAAGCGAGTGTGGAGCAGCGCCGGAATGGCGGGGCGGGGAAACGGGATATCCACGAGAAGGCACGTCAACCAGCGGCATCGCCCAGCACGATTCGATCCCCACATGTGAAAATCCGGGAGCGGCCCCGCCGGGAATCGAACCCGGCTAGCTTAGGGGGAGGCGAGTAGTCTAACCACTCCACCACCGCGGCCCCTGAAGGTCTTGGTGACTGAAATTTCATTTCAGATATGTTAAGAAATTTTTTTAGAACTCAAAGTGTTATTATATTGTTTTGCAAAAATGATTAATGTAAGACCGTATTTACGTTTAAAACACCTGCAGTCAGCCTCTAAAAGTAATCAGCAGGCCCATGTATTTTTCGCAAAACAATTTTTGCTCATGCTATACTTCAATGTCCTACGTCCAACACCACAACTTCTGTTGGTTACTGGTCGCGTGTCTACGTGAGAAGACATGTTCCTATTTGATTGGGCCAATCGTAATAAAGTACTCCGATACTGAACGTCCATGATTCGCGGGCAAGACAATTGAGGTACGTGATATTTAAAATCATCCAACCACGAAAGTGCATATAAACTAAAGTGTTTTGGAGTACAACTGGCCTCGAACTATTTCGCAGACCCCTGAAAAATTCGCCGTTTCATTTCGGAACAAGTTAAAATTCAAAACCTCGTACGGTTTTATCAGCTATGTTACTGGTCCAGCCGATACTCTACACCTACTGGTCAACTCTGGGCCAATAACACACACACACACACAACAAAATGTAGAGACATCCATTCATAGTCTTCAACTGAGGCAACAAATAATTAATGATCATTAATAAGTGATATTTGTATGGTTTTGCATACTAATACTGGGATACTATCCTACATGTCATTGAACTCACGAAATTTTCGCACTAAATAAACAGTTTTGCAGTGACCAAAAAAAAATTCTAGGTATCGACCGCAAAGTTCTTTTAATAATATAGAAACTACAACAAATGTTGTGGTATCAACAAATTATTCGCCATCCCAGTATTTAGTGGAAACTACAAAATGACGTTAGTGGTCACCAATAAAATCAGTGTGTTTGGAGGCAATAATGTGTTTGTTAATCACAGCGAAAATATGGGTTGTGGGCTTTTGTATGTAGGCGTGGTCTAACAACCTAAATTCGGAACAGTGGAAAACCACTGATTCACAGTGAAAATGGCTCCACTAAGAACCAGTGAAATTGTTTCACATCACTAATTCAATTCAGGGTAATTTTCCCACTGAAACAATCAGTGGTCGATTTTCCACCGATTCTAAGTGGAGCCATTCTCGCTGCGAGTCAGTGGTTTTCAACCGATTCGAATTTATAGTGAAATAAACACTGAATTCAAAGTCGGCACGAGTGGGATCTGAACCTTGGGCCCCTCAACTGCTAGTTCGGCGTGTTATCATTACGCTACCTTGCTCGGCGTTAAAGCGTTGTCTTCAGCATATACAAAGGGCATCTAATAAGACAAGACTTGCACATCTCACCTCATTAAAAGTAATTTTTCTGGAATAACTTACAAATAACATCACACTTACTTGGAATAAAGTAATGATATAATCCGTACGTAGATACTTAAGAAATCCCTCGTGAATTAGTTCGTAACCTGATCCAAAGAACTGAACACATAAATATGGCGTCGTAGCCAGACAGAAGGCGGCCACTTCAAACACGCCGCATGTGACGTAATGTTTTACTGTGGATAACATGAATCGTGTTGCTGCCAACTAAATATTTCGTGACAGCCCATAAACGTCTTATTAGTAAACAAATATTTTAGTCAGCACCAAACTAGTACTAGTCCATCTACGTGTTATGGGACACTACGTAATGTTTTACTGTGGATAACATGAATCGTGTTGCTGCCAACTAAATATTTCGTGACAGCCCATAAACGTCTTATTAGTAAACAAATATTTTAGTCAGCACCAAACTAGTACTAGTCCATCTACGTGTTATGGGACACTACAATCTGTTTTTTACTATAGGCTATTCACGGTAAAATGAGCACTTTTGAAAGTCCTGCTTAAGATCGACTGGCAGGTAGGTTGTGCATTCTTCCGCCTTATATAAGATTAACATTGTCATCAGCCCCATAACGTTATTCATGCGTCGGACAAGTGAATCCGTGAAATTATTAGAAAACTAAGTATTTTACTAATTTGATCATTTTCAGTCTTAGATTCATTAAAAAAAGAACAGGAAGCAAAATAAATAATTCTAAGTTATCAGAAATGGTTACCTAACAGTTTTTATTCGACGTTAAGATACGGAACTATTTCCCATCCGTCAATACGAATTTTTCTGGGCTCACGTTACTGAGCGCGTCAGTTAGAATATATGCAGGTATGGGCAGTGGCTTTTTTTTTAAGGTTGATTTCTAAAGTGCTCACTTTATCGTGAACAGCCTTTAACAACCAAATTTGGCCTTGGAAAGTATCAACCAAACAGGTTTTTGTAGTTACTAACAAATAGAGATATGTAAATTTCGCGTTATCTTTCGGTGACTTATAGTTATAAATAATTGACAACAGTTCGTGGTTTCATTGGCCGCTACACTGTAATCATCGTCATGTGTCTGCTTGGTCTCCTTCAAAGAGATTGGCCGCTCCACCGCTGAACTTATATTATTGGCTCAAGAGTTCTCCGAGGAGTAACAAACACCTCTTTGACCAGGGGGTCGCGGTGGCTGAGCGATTAGCACGCTCGCCTCCCACCAAGGCGAACCGGGCTCAATCCCCGGCCGGGTCACTGGATTCTCGCAAGTGGGAATCGTGCCGGACGATGCAGTTGGTCGGCGGGTCTTCTCAGGGATCTCCCGTTTCTCCCGTCCCCTCATTCCGGCTCCGCTCCATATTCACTTCAATCACCCTCATCGACTCTCAAGACCTCGCTCTTAAAAGCCTCCCAAATATCGTCACTTCACTTCACATCTCTTTGACCAATGGCTGAAGTTGATCAAACGCACAGTAACTTGGAGTTTAGTCTGTCCTTAAATAATAACGCGAATTTTGCAGATCTCTACTAACAAATCTTTTTTTTTTTTTTCGGTGCACTTCTCTAGTAATCAGTAATGTATTGCCACTGATACTACATGATGCAACGAGTAAAGAAGAAACTTCAACAAATCGGATTTATCGCAAGAAAGATCCCGAGAACACCGGCCACTGATTCCTTGCCGTGTACAGTGCCAACCAAAAGCACATTTCGTGTGCGACATGTCCTAAATCGTGGACACGGGAACTGAGTGGGTTCGTTCTGACGTTCAAATCGTTGTATTTATATACTCCGTAAGCCCGGGAGGGAAACTTTCAAACTGGGAGGGGGGGGGGGGGGAGAGAGAGAGAGAGTCTAGATTTGCAGCTCGCTCCTCGCGATGCGTCTGATATACGCCTGAAGCCTCCTGCCTTGTTTGGAGTAAAATCTCAATCCGGATGGAACTTTGATTGGCCTGAGAAACTCAGACAGAAAGCTGCTGCAAACTCTCCCAGTCCAGACAAGGAAAAAGTAACATAACGAGATGATTCAGTCTATCTTGAAAGTTGAAAGGTAACCAATAATCATAACATGAAAATGTCTATACATAACACAGTCACAGCGGCCAGTCAGTATACACTTACAGTCACAGTGGCCAGTCAATATACACTTACAGTCAAAATGGCCGGGTAGTATACACTTAGTCACAGTGGTAGGTCAGTATACAGTTCCAGTTACAGTGGCCGGTCAGTATGCACTTCCAGTCGCAGTGGCTGGTCAGTATATACTTACAGTCATAGTTGCCATACGATATAAACTTACAGTCACAGTGGCAGGCCAGTATACACCTACATTCACAGTGGTCGGTCAGTATATATTTGCAGTCGCAGTGACCAGTCTTTATACACTTCCAGTCACAGTGGCTGGTCAGTATACACTTCCAGTCGCAGTGGCCAGTCTTTGTACACTTCCAGTCACAGTGGCCAGTCTTTGTACACTTACAGTCACAGTGGACAGTCAGTATCACAAGAGTAGATAAGTGAACAGAGGCGAAATGGCGGGGCGGTTTCGCGGATTCATTTCGGGACAAGCTAGAATTCAAAATATGTGTGCTAATAAAACTTAAGTCATTGGTCCACACGGTGTTCGACTCCTCCTGGAGAACGCTGACCCAATCGTCGCCTTCCTCAGTGATAGCAGACAACCAATGTGCAGTTGATATGGACATATTTGTACTTACATATGACTGTAGTGTCTCGTCTGCAGGTCATTGAACTCGCGAATTTTTCAGGTCTCTGGGCATTACCTTCATACTGACTTTCTCACTGTTTTATTCTTAATTATTATTAATGAAATAAAAAAATTATAAATAAAATAGAGGTTAAATTTCAGTTTAACAAAAAGTAAGATACTTTTTGTATTATAGCTAGTATATAACGCTTGTCATACATAACATTTACGAAACAACCCAGCATACGATGCATGGTGTGATTTTCCAAAGGTTTGATTAAAAAAGAGTGGGGGAACTGTGAATAAATTATAACAGACCCTTTGTGGGCTATTTCGACTTGGCATTTTATTACTCGACACTTGGCCATTAATGAGCGCTGCACAGTAAACGTGTCTGGTGTATTGTGGATCAATAGGTAGAGCCGCGAGTATTTCGCGGGTTGATTTGGAAGCAGGCTAGACTTGACAGTCCTCTATACACTCCAGACACTATCGCTTGCCAATTGGATGCTGCGATCTAGCGAGGTCTTCGTACAGGACTGCTCAACGCCCTCTTACACCACCGCTTCCTGCTTATTACTGGATCACTGTTAAACAGGAATGAATTCGCGGAATACTCACGGCTCTGGCAAAGGGATGAAGAGTGAGTGAGTAGAGAGATTTGGGCGGCTCTTAACAGCGAGGTCTTGAGAGCCGATGAGGGTGACTGAGGTGAGTATGGGGCAACGCCGGAATGAAAGGCCAGGGAAACGGGAAACCCTCGAGAAAACCCGCCAACAAGCGGCATCGTCCGACACGATTCCCAAATGCGGAAATCCGGGCGTGTCCCGGACGGGGATTGGACCCAATTCGCCTTGGTGGGAGACGAGCAGGCTAACCGCTCAGCCACCTCGGCCCCAAAAGGACGAAAAGTGGGAAAGGCATAGTGGTGGATACACACTTTTAAGTTTTCTTGAGTTTCTATAAATATGTTCTGGTCTCAAAACGTTTTACGAAACTCTCTCAGCTTCTGCAACCGAAGTTTTTACTGAGTATTTGTTATAGCTCGCAACACGGCTAGAGATGGCCGACAAATCGCAGCCTGCTAATTTGTGACAGATATTTCCTTGTCACAGGATGTATCTGTGATACAGTCATTGAAGTAAGGTCGTAGAAGACAGGTCTGGAACTTGCTTGAAAAGTTGATGCCCTTATTGACTAATTTAGTTTATGAACCCAGCCGCAGAGCGCTGCTGCCGAAGTAGTACTATTGACATGGCTAGTATAGGGAGGGCAATTGCAATTTTTTCTTACAATGGGAAAATTACATTAATATCTCTATGGTGTTATCCCTATACCAGCAGTTCTAACAAAGCTAGTTTGCTTGCAGCGATCTGGGGCTACTGCACGAACTAAGTCAGTCAGTAACGGGGTCAATCAGCAAACATTGTTAGATAGGCGAGTGTCCAGACCTGTCTTCTACGGCCGTGCATTGAAGTATCTGCGACTGTGACGAGTCGCTTACTGGTTGCACGTTCACAGGTTTGCGGTACCTGCTCCACTTCTCTCACAGTTCATTTCAGCTGCCTGTGCTATACCACAACAGCGTCACAGTCAGATAAGCCTTCCACTGGAGTTTGCGTGTTTACCAAGAGATGGCGACCGCGAGCTTGTAAGCAAAACATTACTTATGTAACCAAAAACTTCTGTTTAAAATGACCTCAGTTGAAATTCTTTAATTTCTCTTTTATTGCGTTCGCTCTGCCGCACCGTTTTAATGTACGGTTAGTCAACAAATAAAAACAGAATAATACGTAACAGTAAATTGTTTTTGTTTTGTATACACTTTCGTGTTTGTTTTTTTCAAAAAAAATATCAAGGAAAAAGAATATTAATAGTTTGAAACTGAAGTTCTGTGACGCGTCACCCAAATTTTCACGTCTTTTTGAGCACGGAGTTTGCTTAAAAAAATTGTTTTCATCACGAAAAAATTGCAGCTTTTCTACCTGCCCGAATTTTTTCAAAGAAGACGGGGTTTTTACCACACACCAGCTGTTTGTACCTTGTGACGATGAAGTCCGGTGTGGGCTGCACCAATACGATGGCTTCGATTCCCGCAGCGTTTCGTCGTAGTGACATTTCACCAGCTCTGTCCCACCGTGTATGGTCGCTGGCACGCACATCGTCGGCGTTCGAGGACTAATCTGGCCAACTGGATCGGAGGGCGCGTTAGGTTTCCCGCGCCTGTGACATCACTTCCTACAGACTGCTTGAACGCCGGAAGTTTTGTGACGTGTGAGCACGTATGCAGCCCATATTTGGAAATGTGAGCGGTCCTAAGAAGGGGATTGGAATACATTAAATTAACCAATATAAAGAGAAATGTTCCTTCAACGATCTTTTTCCCTAAATAGTCATTTGTAATTCTGTGTAATTCTATCGGTCATTGTATTTGATTAATTGTCCCGGGGATATTTCATTGTGAGTTGTATATGGGCTTGGAGTTGGATTCTGCAACTGCCCCAGAAGGAGTCACCTTGCCGCCATTTAAGTAATGATGAAATAAATTTATCTGCATACCCCTTATGGCACTTGCAGCAGGCACACTTAGTGTCCTGGGTAGGAGACTGGTGCCAAGACGGCGAGAGTACTTTTAAAATATTCACTAATTGAGAATATTATCACCATGAGGAAATTAATTGGCAGCAATTCTTAAATTTCCATCTTTCTTAAATTGTTTGCTACTCATGCGTCAAGTTTTGAATATAGGAATTTCTTGTGTGTTTTCCCAAAAATTTTGCATATAATTTCAATTTTTAATTCAAGAATTTTTAAACCAGCTAAAATTCAAAACAAATGGAAAATTGTATTTTGTTGCTGGAATTTGTAAATATAAGAATTCGGAGGCGTCATGTTTCGTTCGTCTTGTAACTATTATATAAAGCCATGAATTATTCTTTTAAAATGTTGGAAAATAATTGAATTAAAACTTGTCAACCTAAATTGGTGTTTCTTTAAAATCAAAGAAAAATAAAATATCTTGTTACTAGAGTGATTAAAGAATAAGAATACTTACCTTCTGTAATTTTGGCCACTAGTAAAAATGGTAACAAATAAGAATAAAAATATGTTATCTTGGTTAGGTGCTCTTTGATCAATTTGAATAGAGAAAAATTTATATAATATATATATATATATATATATATATATATATATATATATATATATATATATATATGTGTGTGTGTGTGTGTGTGTGTGTGTGTGTGTGTATATATATATATATAGCTTATTGACAGTAACTTTTGGAGGAACTTTATTCCAGGGCACCAGTATAATCAAACCTTATCCACAAATATAAATAGTTGGTAATATTTTGTGAACTGCTGTAGGGATAGAGAATCGCCTTTCTGGTGGTTGCCTATATATTTGCTTGAAAAATTTTCTCCAATTTATTAGCATGGAGACTTATAGGCCGATATGATATATATATATATGGGTTGAAATACTATAAATTTAGAACATACTATTGAAGTCCATACACTATCTTAGGCCTTGTGGCTACACAAATTTATTATTTTAATGTATGGTTCGATATCCGCACTTTGGTGTTTAATGAGTCACTGTATGAAAAATGAATATATGGTAATGAACGTGTATTGCAAAATTAATGAAAAAAACAAGAGTTACAAAAAGAACAAAATAAATAAATTTTGAAAGCACTCATGCATTTTACTGGTTATAAAATCTCACCATTTGTTTCATAGTGCCTGTGTCATTTTCGAGGAATTGTTTCAAATTTGCTCTGCTTTGCGAGGGTTTGTTTTTCCTTTTGGGAGTTTTCATTTATGGACCTTCTGTCTACCTTGCTACGTCCTTGGAGGCAAGGGCGTTGCAGTTGGAAAATATATAATGTTAAATATTTAATATCCCTTTTCACACTGAGGAAGAATACTATCCTTTAAGACAGGGAAGTCACATATGTTTACGTGTCACAGCAGCATCTGTCACAGATATTCATAAATACAGTTTAAGCCATAGTCTAAAGAGGAGGTGGATCGCTTATTCGTCGTCTGCGGATGTACCCAACATTGACCTACCCCAAAGGAACACAACTGTCAATGTCACATGATCAACAGCGATGAAGTGCTTGTTTATATATTAATTTTTAAATGACAGCACTATTATTGTGAATAAAATACTATTACCAACTTGAATTAAATCAAACTGCATTACAAGTTTGGTTTGAAGGAATTATACATACATCTAAAAATATTTCTTTACAGATCAGTTTTCTAACCTAAGATCGAAACCATGCCGTTTTCGCTGGACGTGTTGGCAGAAAAGCAATTCAATGTTGGGACACGGAGATTGGCTGTGCGCAGCCAGCGAGATCGGTCCACCCCCATCTTTAGTCTATGATCTCTACACACAGGAGACGTAACTACAGGCAAACCGTATGCGTTATCGCAGTGTGAACGTGACTGGGTGGTCAGTTATAAGTGAAAATGTATCCTTCACCTTAATATTGGAGCAGATTGCTTCCTGGCGAGTAGTGAGAGGAAAAACACTTTGACACACTTCGTTCTCAGCCACTACTCTGTAATTACCAGACGCTGACGTAGCTGCGAACAAACGCCGAGGTTATATCTTGTAGGTTATTGCTAGGGACGTGCAAAATTCGCGTTATCTTTCGGTGACATGATATGCCTTATAGACACCCAAGAATTTCGCGGGTTCATTTCTACTCACACACATGTACGTTCATGTTACGTTTGTAATTGGTCTGCGTGTTGTTTGACTCCTCCTGGAGATAAATAAGCCAATAACAAATAAGCAATAAATTGTGCGCTCAACCACCGCCTTTTACTGCCACAACAATCAACCAATAAACAGTTGATATCTGTATGAGAGTGTTTAAGACTGTTAAGTCTAGCCTACAGGTCATTGAACTGTAATCAACGTCACATATTCGTTTGATACCCTCAAAAGGGATTGGCCACTTAAAAGCTGAGCTTATATTATTGGTCCAAGAGTTTTCCGAGGCGTGTCGAATTTATAGTTTGGTCAGTGGCTGAAGTTGGTCAAACGCACAGTGTTTGCAGTTAAGTCTGTCCTTGAATAATAACGCGCATTTTACAGGTCTCTAGTTATTGCAGCGCCGTAGCTGTCATAGCAAGTACGGAAGTTGCCACTCACGGAGGTCATTCGACGCTGTCGTAAATTCTCTCCCGTTATGGATAGGTAGGGGCATTGAAATTTCGCTATAAGATTTCGAGACAAGTTATATTTCAAAATACTGTATGGTTGTTAACCTTTCTCGACAGGCTACGTTAAAACGCTAATCTTAGTACGCGAATCACTTTGGTTAACTTTTATAGTTGTTGAATTATAATTGGCCCGTTTAAAAACGGAAACGGCTTCTCATGCAGAAAGCGACCAATGGCAAAATAAAATTGGCTGTTTGTGCTCAGAGTATTGAAGTCTACCATTTGCTCTGATTTTTTTTTTTCGGGAAAAAAATCACTGGCTCTGTGCATAGGAATTGGAAATAATACTGCTTCAGTGACCTTTGGGCTAGAATTCACAGACATAAAATATTTTTTTTTATTGCTGCTTCAGTGAATGGTGATATTTACCGCTGAACAGATAACACAATATCCAAGTTCTGGGTGCCGTGGTTATACTACTCGCCTTCCAAGCAGGCGAACCGGGTTCGATTCTCGGCTGGGTCGATCCCGGATACTTCGTATGTGGGAATAGTGCCGAACGACGCCGCTGGTCAACGGTTTTCTTTTTCGGGTATCTCCGGCAAAACCCCCGCCCTTGCATTCCGGCGCTGCTCCATTCTCACCTCAAACATCCTCGTCGGCCCTCAAGATCTCGCAGTTAAGAGCCGCCAAAATCTCTGCACCATAGGCTGTTTCTCGGTAAAATGAGCATTTTTGAAAGTCCATTGTGTATTATTCCGCCTTATGCAAAATCAACGTTGTCACGAACTTCATCACTTTATTCATGTGTCGGTCACGTGAAACTGTGAAATTATTAGAAAAGTAAATACTTTACAAATCTGCTCATTTTTACACCTCGGTGCATTAAAGATAAAAGGATGCGAAAGAAATAATTTAAGTTATCATTAGAGACCCGGGAATTTCGCGTATTCATTTGGCAGCAAGTTAACCTCCACAATCCTGTGTGTACTAGACCCTCATTTAGTAGTTCATTGGCCGACGCCCCAGTTCCATTGCAGACCAAATACAACAGTGTACGATCGTAGTTCTTTTGCAGGTTAGTTATTGGTTCACATTTATTCAGGGCGTGTCTTACAAACTGAGATCCAATAGACACAGAAAGTCAAATTTACACATATGCGAAGTCTAGCTTGTCCTCAAATGAAACCGCGAAATTTCCGTGTCTCTAGTTATCATAAATAGTTACCTAACACTGTCTATTTTAAGTTAAGATATTGAACTACTGTCCCTCCACCGTTACCAACTTTACTGGGCGCATGTCGTTTAGTGCGCCCGTAAAAATATATGACGTAAGTAGCAGTAACTTTTTTCTTATGTTGGTTTCAAAAGTGCTCACTTTATCGTGAACAGCCTGTACTACACTTCAAAACACCTTGTGCTCGGGTATGGTCCTTAAAGCATTGGCATTAAATATTATGTGGTACGGCCCTGTGGAACAAGGGCAGGAGAGGAAGTAATGCTAGCATAAAAACCTAAGTGGAGCATTTGACGGTGAAGGTATATGGGGCGAGTTGACCTAGATGCTGTTGGGACGGGCGACGATGCCAAAACAGGAAGAGCCAAGGTCGTAGCAGCATTCTCTCTGAGCACCTCGGCGAGTCACAGGCAGTCCTGGCTCAAAAGCAAAACGTCGCGGATTGTTCTCCGCAGAACAGATCAGTAAATATCTCGACATTTCAAGACAAAAATCCCACGAAAATAGTTTCATACTTTAGCGTGGTTTAAGTCATGATTAGGGACACGCAAAATTCGCGTTACTATTTGGCATCAGGCTGAAACTCACAGTACTATATGCACTAGAGCCGGCGTCGTTTCTCTATTGGCTGCTGCATAGATGCGAAGACACTCCCCCTCTGACTGACCTACACGTAATTGGGGCACACAATTGTGAAGTGTTTTTTTATTGGTGCAGAGTCATCCTGGGTGTGTCACATAAAGTATGGTCCAATGACAAACCTATTACAAAGGTAAATGTGTTTCAAGTGTAACATGTCCCCAAATAATACCACGAATTTTGCAGGTCTCTAGTCATGATTATAGAGACCTGCAAAATTCGCGTTATCATTTGAAGACAGAATAGACTTCAAATACACATGCGTTTGTATTGCTTTTGTCATTGGACTACAGCTGGTTTGACACGCCCTGGGCTACCTTGGACCAATCGGAAGCAAGTAACGACAAGATAGCCCAATCACGTCCCGCCTAGTCAGAACGGATTGTCTCTCCTCACTTTTCCAGAAGTCAATAAACAAATGAGACATACGCTAATGTATATAGGGTGGTGAAATCTAGTGTGGCGCCAAATAATAACGCTAATTTTGCATATATCTAATGATTAGAAAACCGGAAATTTCGCGGATAATTTGGTTACAAGCTAGACTCCACATTCCTTTATGTACTCGACTTTCAGTTAAATATTCGTTGGCTGATGCTCCAGTTTTACCTCGGACAAGGTAGCATGGGATTGGCTCCTTGTTTCCTTGCAGGTTAGTTATTGGGTTATATTCATCCAGGGCGTGGTTTACAAACTACGGAACATTAAAAAAAGAAAGTCATATGCATATGTGTTTGAAGTGTAACTTGTCAAATTAATTCGCGAAATTTCATGTTGTTTCAGCAACACTTCGATTCATAAAGAAGCATTATCTTTATCGTTAGAAGCTCGGACATTTCGCGGATTCATTTAGCAACCAGCTAGACTCCACAATCCTTTGTGTACTCGAGACTTAATTAGTTTTTCATTGGTTTTTCGTCGAAATTGATCGCAGATCACGTAACACAGGATTCGGCGCGTGTTTTCTTACAAGTGTTTTTATTGGCTCTAAGATGTACAGGGCATGTCGAACAAAGTGTGAACCAATTGAAAAATAAACTCTAACGCGGACCTGTTTGGAGTCTAGCTTGTCCTCAGATGAACCCGCTGAATTTTCGGGTCTCTTAGCTATCGTGAACAAAAGAGTACATTTCTGTATGATTAGGATCACTCGATTTTCTCGAAAATATTCCACGACCACCTGTATTTCATAACAGTTTAGATAGGTTCCAGTTTAGTGATTGGATGACATAGGCGCGTTTTAGGTGTTTGTCCGCGAATCACAGACGTGCAGTACCGGAGTTACCTAATTCTGATTGGCCAGTCAAGTAAGAAAATGTCTCACAAAGCCACGCCACCAATAAGAAAATGTAAACTACCATTACGCCCGTAGGGTGTTGAAATCTAGCATGTGCGGAAATCTTGCTGTGAAGTCAGGTGGTTCCTGTGTATGACTACACAAGAAAGACACGACGGAATATAAAACTTGTTAAGCTCAAAATAATATTTTATTGGAAGACCTCTAACTCGGCTGCGTATTGGTTCACTGTCGGCCAGTAAAGAATAGAAACGTGCAAATTTCGCGCTATCTTTCGGTGACTTGATAGACTCTACTGTATTATAAACAAGTGAGCACAGTTCGTGGTTTCATTGGCCGCTGCACTGTAATCATCATCATGAATCTTCTTGATCTCCTTAAAAGAGATTGGCCGCTGCAATGCTGAACTTTTATTACTGGCTAAAGAACTCTCCGAGGCGTAACAAACACATCTTTGACCAATGGCTGACGTTGGTCAAACGCACAGTGACTTGGAGTTCAGTCTGTCCTTAAACAATAACGCGGATTTTGCAGGTCTCTACCTGGAAGGTAACCTTATATGTTGTAAATGAAAGAATGTATCTGAGAAAAAAATGTTAAGGCGTTTATAACCACTCCTCAGGAAATAAACGTATTCTGTTACTATACATGAAATAAAATTTTTTATGTTTTAGTTAGGGGGGTTAAGCAATCTATTCGAGCTGCAGAACTATAAGACAATAGACGTGTTTTGCAAGTCAGTTTATCGAGCTATGACAAGGCGGAGGTTTGCTAAAAACAAAAGACCAGTAAAATGAAACCACTGCGCCTCAGGTATCAGGGCGGAGTACTCAGAAAAGGCCGAGATATAATTCGTTTCGTACACGTTGATTTGTGAGTTAAGATGTTGCAACCACGACATATTTCGATTAGATCTGTACTTGCTCACTTTTCGTGTCCATAGCGAACTATAAGCTAGTGTTTCTGAATGATGTTATCAACAGAGATTTATGGCAGGAAATTAGCCTCCTTGTTAGATTTCAAAACATTGTGAACATGCATTTATACATTTTTTAATTGACTGTGTTGAGTCATCGTCATTGAAATTTCTCTTCATTTTAATGAGTGGTGTGAAGTGGAGATATTTGGACGGCTATAAACATCCTGATCTTGAGAGCCGATGAGGGCGAAGCTATGTGAGTATTGAGCAGAGAAGGAATGTATGGGAGTGAGAAACGGGAGAACCCCGAGAAAACCAGCGGTATTGTCCTGCACGATTCCCACGTGCGAAAATCCCGGAGCGATCCCGAGGGGAATCAAACTCGGTTCGCCTTGCGAGTAGTCTGATCACTACCCCACCGCCGGCCCCTTTTGACTGAGTCAAAGAGAATTCCGCTATTCTATCAGTAAACGTTTAGAACCCAGCAGCTAAGCCAAAAAAAAAAAAAACATAATTTCTTCTTGTTCAACCGAACTTTTCCGAAACCAGTCTTTGGAAAATATCGCTGCCATGACTCCACATAAACACCTCAAAAAAGTTTTGCACCACCGGTATGTCTGAGTTACTAGGTTTCTCGCGGTTTAAGAGAATGTACGTTGGTGTTCCTGTTCAAGATGTCGCAAACAGCGATTTGACTTATCGTACCTGAAGTGTGCAAGGCACTTGCAGAGATACTGAAAAGTCAAGTCAAAG
This sequence comes from Dryococelus australis, assembly GCA_029891345.1. Lineage (NCBI taxonomy): Eukaryota > Metazoa > Arthropoda > Insecta > Phasmatodea > Phasmatidae > Dryococelus > Dryococelus australis. Next base: position 17,086,556 of record CM057006.1, on the reverse strand, counting down.
TAAGTAAAACTAGTAGTAATTTTGTAGCAACGTCGATTTAATTATGACAACGTTACATTATTGCAAGGTGAAAGCAAATAATTGGGTAATACGCTTTCAAAAACATTGATTGTGGGATGTATTATCACTCTCCTCAGCCATCGTAAATATTGAACATCCATATTCTTGAGTAGTAGCGCTCGATACATTACCTAATGCTCTAGGACTTGCGTCTGAACAATTATGGACACTATTTGCCGAAGAAGTTCTTTCCCAAAACATGGGTTCAGCATACTTGCCCATACCAGCGTTAAATAAAATATCATTTATATTGTTACGTATCGCTGGTCTGCGCTGCTGACCTTGGCTAGTCCGGCGCGAGCGAGCGAAGAAGAGGACAGAGTTGTTATGTGATAGCTGCGGCCTCGTGTCAGTTACACAAAAAGCGAGCCGACACGGTAATCTTTTGTGGCGCAAGTTGTTGACCCTGTCCGTATTGATATCTGCGTTTATCTGGAGAATGCTCTGGATTACTGACCACGATATCTCAGCGTGACTCGGGGTGCGTTGAATCTTCCAGATGGTCAGGGGAACACTATAAATATTGCGGCAGGCCTCCGGGCCGGGAGATGAATTGAGTGGAGTTGGAGTTGATGAGTGAAAGGGGGGCTGAGTTGCGAGCGATAGAAGACGAGCAGCGACCAGCGGAAGGGAAGTCTGCGACTGTGAGTATCAAGCAGTGAAGTGTGCGGCTGGCAGGCTGGACTATTGGACTGGATGTGTGAGTAAAGGACATTATAAATGACGGCAACAGATAGACTGGGCATGTGTTAAAAATTATTATGAGTTAATTGCCTGCAATCAACAGAGACGGTCAAGAAGGATGTTAATTATAGTTGAAATGTATATAAAATATTGCTATCGCTGTTAAATAAGAAAGAGTAAAAGTGGAGACAGGTAATTTAAGGCTGTAAATAATAGCGGAGTGAATAAATTAGAAATCTATTAAAGTTTCTTTAATTTTTTTTAAGACCTCCGCTCCTCACGAACTCAGATACTCCCCTCTGACGTCTGCATATAACAATATGATGTTTTACAATTGTTTGTACTCTGGGTAGAAGTTCGTTTATTTCATTGCCTACATATTCGCTACACGTAGAATGCTCAACATTTTCTTTTGAACTTCCCTTCAAGATTGTATACGCTTCATCAGCTCTCGTTCTTTGTGTAGGTTCCTATTTTTTCTTCTTTTTTAATGTGGGTGTTTTTGAGGTTCCTTAAAGCTACTAGCAGAACCGGCAGTCGTGGAGTTAGAACGCTAACTGAAAACGCAACTATAGGCTGTTCACGGTAAAGTGAGCACTTTTTAAGGCCCTTCTTAATTTTTCCTTTCATCCAATTTCGATCTTCCTGCTGATTTTTAATATAAACATTGCAATGTGACCAATACACACAGTGAATACATTCCACCACCCTCGATATTTAAAGCGTGAAGCTGCAGTAAGATGTATTTATTAGTGGTTAACGCCTGTGGGAGGTGCCTTAAAAAGTGCTCACTTTACCGTGACCAGCCTATAGAAAAAATGTTTCACTCGTGACGAAAGCGAAGGCTGGTTAACGTGCCATTTCATCGCGTGCGCACAGTACATTTACTTCAAGGTCTCGCGTCGTCTCCAAAATCAGAGAAATGTCTGCTGTTAAACTGATGGCCTGGAGTTTGCCGCCTGCAGGTAGTATTGACCCTAGACCAGCTCGACGACCTTGAGGGCACACAACGCGCTGCACGCTGGACCCAGGCGGGCGTCCTTAATACAGCGGGCGCTGTTATATATTTTTTCCAGTTGTAACAGTGCTGCCATCTCTTGAACGGCGAAGAGAGGCCCCGCCCCCAGGTGACTAGCGACCTTTCAGAGGGCCTTAGCAACATCTCCTTGAAAATACAAACATTGCGTATTATTTTCGGCCTTTTACAACATTCTTTTGCAACTGCAAGTTATTAAAAGCATATATTATTAACAAAAAAAAAAACAGTTTAAAAACCTAAAATACTCACCATCCTCTGTTAAAGTCAATATAATCGCCTTCTACGGCAAAACTAAACCCGAAGCCGACCGAAAATTTTCCGATCGGTCCGGGACAAAAATTGTCTCTCTTTAACAAAACTAGTTACAACTTAGTCGTCTTAATGATAATTTCTACCTTCAATTGGCAATAATATCAACAAATTAATTTTAAATTCAGTTTTCAACAAGGCCTGATTCTATTCAAAATGCTCGCGAATTTAACTTCACCAACCTCCCCCCTTCAGGCAAAGGGGCTCCAGGCGCTACCATGGAGCTCTGAACAAATTAATAGTGCCTATTGAAGACAGCCCTGCCGAGGGGGGGGGGGGGATTATCCCCACCCTAACCTGGACTTTATTATGATAACCGCATGGGAGGACAAGGGCCTTGGTCTGTACCTCCCCAGCGCTGAGGGAGTAGCGTCCCTATGACGATAAATCGGTTTTCCAGTTGTCTGGTCCTCGACACACCCTGGTAAGGTCGCTCCCAGGTAAGAAGTATCGGAACCGGCTCCATGAAACACGTCCTCCAGCACTCCGCGAATTACTCCTCTCGCTGCTGGCGCGCCTGTTGAATGTCAACAAATTTATGGACTTCGCGGTTCCTCACAGCCGATCGCCACCAACATTTTTTTATACTCCATTCGCAGTATCCTCGCCATTTATCATTAACCGCACCTTTGAAAAATCACCCCATGTGTGTCATTTTTTTGTTGTTTCCTAAATATGACGTATATCACAAGCGTATTATCCCATTCGGACCCGGTGTACACAATTGTGTACTTTAAGAGAGCGCGTAGGTAATTTTTTTGGCATGTGCTGAACACTGCGAAGCTCAGTAACTAATTACCTCACCTGTGGCTAAATGATTCGCAAACCGTCTTACTGGTCTAGGTCACAATAATTGGTTCATATAACAGTAGCCGAAAATACAGCCTACACCTCATTGCCTGTGACATCGAAACAAGTGTTGTGTCGACTTAAGTACAACACGCATAATAAAACTTTTTGTTTGCAACAGATGAAACTGGAAATTAAAGTGGGTCTGGAAGGTTTAAATTTCTCATAGCAAAAAATGTCCTTATTTTAGGTTAAGTTGAACTTTCACTTATTATTGATTTACAGCTTAAACTACATAATTTATAATAATCAGGGGGGAAATAAGTGTGTTGGTAGTAAATACTTATTTATCAGCACGCTCTGGACGACTCTGGCTTAACAACAAATCTGTAGGGGCCGCGGTGGCTGAGCGGTTAGACCGCTCGCCTCCCACGTAGGGGAACCGGGTTCAATCCCCGGTTGGATCACTCTCGGATCCGCAAGCGGAAATCGTGCCGGACGATCTCACTGGTCGACGGGTTTTCTCGGGGATATCCCGTTTATCCCGCCCTTGCATTCCGGCGCTGCTCCATTATCACATCGTTTCGCCCTCACCGGCTCTCAAGACCTCGTTGTTAAGAGCCGGCCAGATCTCTCAACTCAACAAATCTGCAAGGGAACAAGGACGGAATGACGTGCCTCCACAACACAAATAATTTCCAAAAAGGACGACGAAGTTGCGGGGTGGGTCCTTTGTTGTGGGCGTGTCCATTCTGTGATTGGCTGCGCGAAGCTCTGGGAACGTGTCTTGAGTGTGACTGGCTACGGCGTGTTGCGGAAGGTTCCCTACTGGCTGAGCTGACTAAGTAAGTTACCAGGATCTGATTGGCGAACGGTGTTCCCACACGTTGCAGGCTAGGGACGCCATATTGCTGGCGTGTGAGGCTGGAGTTCGTGGAATAAGCAGCTATCTAACCTCTATACTCTTGAGCACTCTGTATCAGTGTCGTGTCGACCTAGGCGCGGGACGAATAATTTCTTTTTTCGCAACGTGCGAAACCATAAATTAAAGTGGATGAAGACTGTTCACGATAAAGTGAACTCTTTCGAAATCATCTTTAGAAAAAAAAAGTCGCTACTTTAATGAGTATACTCATGTATATTCGGAGCTACGTTTATATGGGAATTTCTTGGTCCTTGAAAACAAAACTCACCCTTTTATAGTTTTACTATTTCGCTTGACATTATTGGAATCTAATTAAAAAATTATAACTTGACAATGTTTCTACTTGTGAGAAGAAGATTGCCCTTTCAAATAATTTACTAAATGAAAACGGTGGATTGTTAAACCTGTTACATCTGTCTCGGCACATTAATTGGTACACAGTCAACGAGCGATTCCATTGGCCGGCGGCCAGCCGATGATAAACATAGAAGAGTACAGTCAGCGTGTCAGGTGTAGCCAGGACCAATAGGTAAGTGGAAATACAGGGATCAACACAACTAAAATTGCTGAAGTGGAGAATATAGGCAGCTCACTTCAACCTTGTCTTCGGTGCTTGTAAACTTGCGCCGCCCCAAAGGGTTAATGGACGCACTGAGTGACACGCGCCCAGTAAAGTTGGTAACGACGGATGGAAAATAGTTCCTTATCTTAATTTTCAATAAAAAAGTGTTAGGTAACCATTTGTAATAACTTAAGTTATATCCTTCGCTCTCTGTTATCTTAATGCATCGAAGTGTAAAAATGAGCAGATATTTATATAATTTACTACCCTATTTATTTCAGCGTTTTACTTGACCGACGCATGTATAAAGTGACGAGGCCCAATGGCAATGTTGATGTTACACAAGGCGGAAGAATACACAAAGTGCATACAAGTAGATCTTGAGCATGGCTAAAACTGCACAGTTTACCGTGAACAGCCTAGTGTTGCGCGACAGTTTGGGCGTTTAAAGTCTATCCTGTAACCGAATGAACTCGCTGAATTTCCGGAAGTCTGGACACAATACCAGGCGACGGTCTGGACACAATACCAGGCGACGGTGTGGACAAACGCCGCTTTTACAAGCAGTTTGGCCGACTGGTTTGCTAACCCGAGGAACAGGCGAACCTGTCATCGGTTAACTGGTGAAAGCAGGCTGACAATGTTTGTCGTCGTTGCGAAATACGACCTAACCACAGCCGGCGAGAAATAACCTCTCGTAGGTTTCTCCGCTCTCGCTACGTCACTGTTCTTCGTCTCGTGTAAGTGTGGTGAATTTTTAAACAGTTCCGTAGAACTGGTCCCCGAGGTAGCTTGGCCTCTGCGTATTCATCCACCGCATTTGTGATGTCAGGGAAGAAAACAATGTTTGCAGAAAATAAAACATCGTCCCGGAGGGTGGGGGGAAGAGAGAATGTTTAACTTTTCCTAGTGTGTACGTGTGTGTGTTTCTGATAAATCTAACTGTTGCCCGCATTTTAACTGTAAATTATAGTACATATTTAATTCACAATAAATGTAAATATGAACAGAGAGAAAGTGATTGTGTTGGTAATGTTTAGTAACAAAAAGTTAAAATGCAAAATATAACTAACCCTTTCAGTTCCACGTTAACTTAATATTTGTGGTGTTGCAAATAAGATACTTTCTTATGCGTGCTGTGCATAAGTAGACTCATAACTACAGACCTGCATAATTCGCGTTATTATTTACGGACAAACTGAACGCCAAGTTACTGTGGGTTTGGCCAACTTCACCCATTGGTCAACGATATGTTTGTCACGCCTCGGAGAACTCTTGAGCCAATAATGTAAGTTCAGCGGTGGAGCGGCCAATCTCTTTGAAGGAGACCAAGCAGATGCATGACGATGATTACAGTGCAGCGGTCAATGAAACCACGAACTGTGGTCACTTGCTTATAAGACAGTGGAGTCTAACACATCGTCAAAAGATAACGCGAAATTTGCACGTCTCTACTCATACCTGGTTTAGTTAGTAAAAACAACGAGCTGTAGTCATTGCGTTAGCCCATTCAGACGCAGTGTACCCAATTGTGTACATTACGCACCCGTAGGTAATTTTTTGTCTGCACTGCACTAAGCTCAATGATCGACGATTTTACCTGTGAGTGAATGATTCGCAAGTTATGTTACTTTTCCACGTCATACCTGGTCCATATAACTGCAGCTGAACAGATAATATACAGATACTTGACCATGACTACGAAAAAAATGTTGCGTCGACTTAAGTGAAGCGCGCGTCAAAAGCTTGTCGTTTGCTACACCTGGAACCATAAATTAATGTGGGTCTGGAAGGGTCAAGTGCTCACAGAAAATTACCAATCACAACGTAGAGCAGTATCACGGTTTAATAGGCAGTTGTTCGGAGGAAAGATCATTCGGCGGTGAGACTAGCAGTGTACAGTATACAGGGCAATATAACTTTCCCGCGTAACATTTAGCCAATATTGTTTGCACTGGGAATGAAAGGATCAACACTTTGTAGGCTGTGCACGAGTATAGCTCGAGTAAAGCCAATTTGAAAATGTTTTTGTTGTTGAGAACAAAACTCGCATGGATGTGCAGTCTTTGTTCGGCTAGTGTCTAACATTACTTCACAAGAACACAGCAGCGGAGTGACAATGATATTGCTAAAGATGCAATTTATTTTATAGCCACTCAAATGGACACGATTAATTGTAAATCCTTTTATACGATAAAGGATATTTGATTGGGTCAATATCAGCTCGGCTCTCCATTGGTTGATGACCGGCCAATAATGAACGTTGTAAAGTACAGGGTAGTGTCTGGTGTAGTATGGACCAATAGGACGATAGTGAGTTATAACACAGACACCAACAGAACCGGTGTTCTTGCAGTAGTGAATATAGGTGACACTTCTATTGTGTCTTAAGAGGGCCGCCTACTAGGCTCTTGAAATGTGTTGCAGTGTGTTGGGAAATTAGTTTTTTTTTTTACAAAAATATTCTACGTGCGCCCAATGTGCTATTTTACGAAAAGAAAACAAACTTCAGACGGTGGCGGAATGTCGCTTTCATGACACTACGCACGTTAGAACCACTATTTCCAAGACCTCCAGCACAGTTAAAAACGGCATTTACAGACTTCCATATGTCAACATGTGCTAACCGGATCTACGTGAAACTTAGATACAATCCTGCATTGAACTTTGTAACAGACTTTTCATCAGTAAAATAATATGGTCACCGCTTAAAGTCCCATAGAAAAAACGGTTCGACGAAAAGCTTGCGCGCTAGTTTAGTGCTTCGCGCATAGTGGCGATGCGGCACTTGATGTGCGAGCCAGGGTCGCCCTTAGCGTTCGCTCGCTCCTGTGCCATGTCTAGAGACATGCAAAATTCGCGTTATTATTTGGTACCACGTTAGATTTCACTGCCCTATATACATTAGCGTATGTGTCAATTGTTTGTTGGCTTCTAAAAATGCGAGGAGCCACAATCCGTTTTGACTAGGCCGGACGTGATTGGGCTATCTTGTCGTTACTTACACACCGATTGGTTCAAGGCAGCCCAAGACGAGTCAAACCAGCTGTAGTCCAACGACAAGAGCAGTACAAACGCATATGTGCTTGAAGTCTATTCTGTCTTCAAATGATAACGCGAATTTTGCAGATCCCTAGCCATGCCGCGTCAGGTAGGCGGCCCCCTTAAGTGCATGTAAATGAGAGCAGACCTCAATGTGTTAAACTGATTTCGTAAGAAAGAAAACATTATCAGGGCTTGAGAAAAGTTGGGAAGTAACCACGAACGGGCTACACGTGGTCCCGGCCCTGAGCCCCTCGGTAAAGGTCGCGCCGGGGATGAGCCACGGGGGAGGGGGCCCCCGAAGAGCGAGGGTCTGGCGGGATGACTGGCGCTTCTGAAAGGGCAGCCACCTGGGAACTGCTGTCTTGTGGCTTCTGGGAACTGCTGTCTTGTGGCTTGCGTAACTCCTGTGACAGCCTCACGTCTCGCCACGCCTCGTCGCAGCAAGTTGGTGCCCCCCCCCCCCTGGGGGAGGGGGGGGGGTGTGAAGTGTCCACATCTCACTCTTCGCCACGCCTTCGGCACATCTCGGTGCGTGACCTAACCATCCCTACACACGCTGTATAGGTTGTTCACGGTAAAGCGAGCACTTTTGAAGCCCTAGTTACTTTTTTCTTTCTACCTATTTATATCCTTCCACCGCTTGTTAATGTAAACCCTGCCATGTGAGTAATAAACATACCACATATTTTCACCATACCCAAAACCAAAAGTCCGAGGCCACAATCAAATGTATTTATTGGTTATATCTGATGAATCAGTTTCGAAAAGAGCTCACTTTACCGTGAACGATCTATAATAACGTTTATTTATAGTATGTTAGCGGTTTCTTCACACTTTTTTTAATCAAACTTTTGAAAAATCACCCCATGTATGGCCTAATATGTAGTTCCACAAATAAGCGTATCACATCGTTATGTAGCATAAGCTTATTTGAATTAATTTTAAAATAAAAGTATCTTATTTTTCATTACAGTAAACACTTACATATATTTAACTAATAAATTATTTATAATTTATATGAATAAAAACGGATACGATATAGGTGTGTTAGTAATGTCTAGAGACATGAAAAATTCGCACAGTCTTATGTACACATATGCCAATATTAACTGTGCATTGGTCGTCTTCTGTCACAGTGGAAGGCGACGATTGGGCCAGCCCTCTCCAGGAGGTGTCGAACATCGTGTGGGCCAATGGATGAAGTGATTTTTACACACGTGTTTTCAATTCTAGCTTGTCCCGAAATGAATCTGCGATTTTTTTTTTTAGGCCTTTAGTAATGTCTATTACTAGAGACCTGGAAAATTCACGTTATTACTTAAGGACAGTCTGAACTCTAAGTTACTGTGTGTTTGACCAACTTCAGCCATTGGTCAAAGGTATGTTTGTCACGTCTCGGGGAACTCTGGAGCCAGTAATATCAGTTCAGCGGTGGAGCGGCCAATCACTTTTAAGGAGATCAAGCAGATACATGACGATGATTACAGTGGAGCGGCCAAAGAAACCACGAACTGCGATCACTGGTTTATTACTGTTTTTCGCGAAAATATTTATGCTCAAGGTAGACTCCAACCTCTCGCGTGCAAGTTTGCAACTTTTCTTTGGCCATTCGTTGCGTGTCTGTGTAAGAAGACATTTTCTACTCAACCGGGCCAATCAGAATAATGTTACCATGACACTGCACGTCCGTGATTGGCTGGCAGTTACTTAAGACGCCTGGAGTTAAAAATCATCCAACCGCGATATAGGTTCCGAAATAGCGTGTTTTAGAGTGCAACTAGTCGTGGAATTTTTTTTCCACCAAAACAGCTGGCCCCTGTGTATTACCTAATACGAGATAGTTCTCAGGAAAATTGTTAGGACCACCCTGTATATCGCGACAAGATCTACGCGTATGAACTATACGTGGAAGTTAGTATTTCTCGCGAAAATAGTTTGTCCTTACTGCAAAGTGTTTGCGGTTAAGATCCCGCGCGGCATTCGTTCTAGAGATGACGTTTCGTCTCGGGAAAAGTCGACAGTTTGCTAGGATTCAACGTACTCTACACATTTCGGGCAGTTTTTATTTTCTTTTGGCCGTCGTGAATGTATGAAGATACTAGCACATTTAACTCGGCCATCGAGGATTCTGGTACTCTAAAGCAAAACGTTTGTGGTTACCCTGCAAATAACTTTACCAGGTCAAAACCTCGGTTGTCCGATCATAAAAGCATAAACCAGCTATAGTGTTAGCAAGTCTATGCTGACGCAAAAATTTTTTTGCGATTTTCCAACATCCCTATCTTATGGATAAATCACTAATCGTGCTTCGTAGAAATGCCCTCCCTTGGAATTTCCAGGCAACATTCTTGGTACGTGAAGGCTGCGGCAAATGAGCTCATGGTTAATTTGTACCTCCGCATGCTCTTGTCAGCATTCCAAGAAGTTGTTGTACACTCGTAAAGGCGCCGCAGTATTTGACGTGCTTGTGACAGTCGATCTTATAGCCTGTCGTCGCCCTTGCCTGTGAGCCACAACCCCAGGCAACCTGCCGAACCCGATATACTAAAACCTCGATTACATAATTTGTTTAACGGAGTTCAGATAATCCGGAATACAAGGCTATAAAATGGAATGCAGTACTGGTAAACAAGTATGTACACGTAACCACTTGTCTTACGTTCTCCCAAAAATAAGTCATAAAATAAAAGGCCCGTGATACATCAAATCAATGCTAACACTTTGAATGCGCCGATATAAAATCCAGTCACCCTAATTTTACTGAGTTGAATGAGGTTTGTTTTAACATCACAACATCCGCATTCTTTAAAGACACTGAAGGAGAAAAATTACTTCGCCAGTGATTTCCATAAGATTGTCAGCATATCTCAAAATGTAAACTGTTTGAACGAACAGTTCTGATTATATGTTACCCAAGGAAGTGACATTTGATTGGAGCACTTTCAACGCGGCATTATTCTGGTAGAGAGACGGTCAGAAATGAATGTTGCACAGCATTAATAAGTGCGCCCCATGTTGAGAATCAATATAATTGCTTTAAATGGCAATAAAACAGATTAATGAAGAATGCAGCGGTGAAATAGCCACTTATTCCGCGAACTTTCGCTGCACACTGACCAGCTATATGACGCCACTAGCCAGCAACATATCAGGAAGCCAGTAGCCAATCAGCGCCTGGGCGGTAGCCAATTAGACACAAGGAGCAGCCAATCACAGAATGGGTAAGCACAGCGTCATTACATCTCTGTGTACTTATATATACGGACAGGAAAATTTCGCAAATTAATTTCGGGACAAAATAGACGCCATATACGTGTGCGTTAAAATCACATTTGCAATCGCATCGCAGTTTATTTTACACGCCCTGGACGACTCTGAGCCAATAGCAGACTTGCAAGGAAACAAGCAGTGAATCCAATACTGCCAGGTGTGAGGTAACACTGGCTACTTTCTGGAGCAGCAGCCAATGTACAAACATATGAGGCTCGAGTATACACAGGACTGTGGAGTCTAGCGTACACGACATTGAACTCGCGAAATTTTCCTATCCATGACTATAACTAGAGACCCGGAAATTTCGAGGATTCATTCTGCAACAAGCTAGACTCCACAATCCTCTGTGTCTTCGAGCTCCTTCTAACTGTTCGTTGGCTGAGGCTCCAGTTTACCTCCAGACACAGGTAGCACGTGATTCGTTCCTTGGTTTCTTAGCAGGGTTGTTATTGGTTGAACGTGGTTCCTGGAGTGTCTAACAAACTATGATCAAATAGAAGCAGAGACTCCCGTGTGCATGGGGTTGAGGTTTAGCATGTCCTCAGATGAATCCGCGTAATCTCCTGGTCTTTAACTATAACCAACCAATGAGCAGTTGATGTTTGAATTATTGTACATAAGCTTGTGAAATGTGGCCCACAGGTCAGTTATTCAATAGTTTATTAAACGTCCGAGAGTGTCTGAAAGGGTTAGGTTCACCTTTGAACGACCCTGATTCGACGGAAGTCCTTGAAGAAAATATGAGCGAGATATCGTGTTACATGATATGGACCCGTCTAGGGCAAGATCTCACGCTAATAAATCGTACGCAAGTTTACATCACTACATCGGTGTGTACAGTACATTCACAGTTACTTCACACTTTGCTAAAGCCCTGCTAAAGTTCTGCTACCTGGATATGCCTCCGCCTTATACAAACAAAGGTTATTTAAGTCTAGGAAATCACACCAAAGGACAGTGCACTGAATTCGTGCGCACTCCGTTGTAATTATGTTTGCAGGAGAACTATTTCTTACTAGGCGTTACCAACACACATCTTTTCTCACTGGTTTCCTTCGTATTTATTATAAATGGATTATAGTAATTATAATATCAGTAAAATACAGATAAAACTTCAATTTAGCGAAAAATAAGATACTTTCATGCTAACAGATGTATAAAACCTTTCAAATACATGGCACATTTAGGAAATAACTAAACACACACATGGGATGATTTTTCAAATGTTTGATCCAGAAAGTGTGAAATAACCGCTAGAAGATTATAGTGTAAGAATGTTAATGGCAAAGCTCTCACCAATACTTCCATTGTAGAATTGCTACGTTTGTTCAGGAAATAGTCAGTTGCCTAAGGAAGTTCCCAGATTTGAACAGTAGCGACCCTCGACATTCCTATATTCGCCCCTTGGTGTGTGGTCTTGTCTCCATATAATGTATAGCGTAAAAACTTACCTTACAGATTATGAAGTTTACTTAAGGCTATTCACTTCACAGTAAAGTGAGCACTTTTTAAGGCCCTCCGAAAAGGCATTAGCAACTAATAATTATAACTTATTGCAGCCGAAGGCGTTGGAGTGGCGAAATGTATACACTGCGTTTATTGATCACACTGAAATGTTCATATTAAAAAGCAGCAGGAAGACAGAAATTGGGCGAAAGAAAAAAATAGAAGGGCCTCACTTTACCGTGAACAGCCTACAGCCTACAGTGCCTGCTTACTGTGGCAGCAGCCGAATATATATATATATATATATATATATATATATATATATATATATATATATATATATATATATATATATATATATATATATATATCGACAACGAGAGACTCTCTACCCGGTACATAAATCTTTATTCTGTTTCGGGAAAATAGTCATGATTTTTCCTCGATATTTTTAAAAATATTTATATACAAAATAAAATAATTGTAATAATTGATAGTTCAGTGCATCTACAACTAGGCGATGCTCAGGTATACACAGGACTGTGGAATCCATAATTTAAGACACTAAACCCAGTAAATATGGAGAAAAAAAAAATCTTTATCTTGTCGCTCTGGCACTTAGTCCTGTGTTGCCCCAACCCGACTACGCGGTTACCTACTGTATGTACTCAGTAAATGTTTATTTACGTGCGGTCTTTTTTATGAACTCCCGGTGGGTTTTACAATCCAAACGGCTCATTTAGCGGCGTAGTAACTTATTTTGCAGTTTTTCTCTCCCACTCCCCCGCTTCTACTCTTAGTTCTTTACTGTTTGCTGCGTGAACACACCTTCTGGGTAGCGTAAGAATTATTTACGGCCACAAATCATGCCTCACTAGCAAGCGTCAGAAATGCAGGGATCATGTCGCGTGCAACTAAACGGCACGTGTGTTACTATCACGAGTTAAATCGTTGGGATTTAATAACGTTTATGATTTGTGTGCCTAGAAAGATTAAACCGGTACTGCATATGCAGTACTCGTAGTATAATGCCGTTCATACACGCAGATTTAATATATTTTGACAGTCTGACAAACCTAACCAGTATGCAGATATTAAATGCGCTCTCGTTTTGCGAAGTATTGCATAGCTGACGATTTGTTGCGTGATGTATGTATCAGTGGCCGCGGTGGCTGAGCGGTTAGACTGCTTGCCTCCAACCAAGTCGAAGCGGGTTCAATCACCGGCCGGGTCGCTCCGGATTTTCGCAAGTGGGACTCGTGCCGTACGATGCCACTGGTCGGCGTGTTTTCTCGGGGATCTCCCATTCCTTGCATTCCGGCGCTGCTCCATTCTCACCTCATTTCACCCTCATTCGATCTCGAGACCTCTCTGTTAAGAGCCGTCCATATCTCCCAACACACTCATATATATATATATATATATATATATATATATATATATATATATATATATATATATATATATATATATATATAGGGGACAGGAGAAGATAGACGTTAAACACGTGTATAGGCTGTTCAGTGTAACATGAGCACTTTTGAAAGCCCTGCTTAAGATCTATTCGTATGCACTTTGTGTTTTTTTTTTCTTCGCCTTTTGTAACATTATCATTGCTATGGGCCTAATCACTTAATTCATGCGCCGGTCAAGTGCAACTGTGAAATTATAAAAAAAAAAAATAATAATAATAATAATTAATACTGTACAAATCTGCTCATTATTACACTTCGATGTATTAAAAAAACAGAAAGCGAAATACATAATTGAACTTATCGCAAATGGATACCTAACACCTTTTATTCGACGTTAAGATATGGATCTGTAGGATGTTCACGGTAAAGTGAGCACTTTTGAGGTCCTAGTTAATTTATTATTTCAGTCATTTTTTTTATCTTTAACCACTTTTCTAAATAAATATTGCCGGGTATGTAATAAACACTGTGTGTATATTCAACTGCAATCTGAAACTAACGTCTAAGGCTAAAATAAAATATATTTATCGACCATTATTCCAAATGAGAGGACTTTGAAAAAGGGCTCACTTTACCGTGGCTAGCCTATACTTTCCATCCATCTTTACCAGCTTAACTGGGTGCATGTCACTCAGTTCACCCGTTAGAATATATCCAGGCAGGAGCAGTGATTTTTTTTCTAAGGTTAATTTCAAAAGTGCTCACTTTACACCGAGGTCGTCTTTGTAATTGTATCACATTTTAATTAGGCGACTGGACTGGACGACTCTGAGCCAATGGCAGACTTGCAAGGAAACAAGTAGCGTATCCAACACTGTCAGACGTGGGGGTAACGAATTCCAACGTCGCTGACGGTATGCTCTAATGAAAGACGAGAGCTCGGGACTCGGCCCTGGAGGCGTGGCAACTAGCTCGGGCCGGGACCTTGGCCGCTGATGACGTCATACTGTGGACCCGTCCGCGGCCTAACGGTACCGGAGCAAGGGAAGGCCGGCCGCGGGTCGCACAGATCCGTGTGTTCCGGTGCCCGCACCGCGCCGCACCACGAGCGTTCCCTTTCCGTCGCATCACCGCATCACAAACATAAGTACAGTCCGTTCAAGATCGCGTCAAACTTTGCTGTTCGGGACAAAACTCGCATGGATGTGCAGTCTTTGATCAGCACGACCTCACAAGAACACGAAGGCGCAGTAATAATGATTAGAGATAATGGGAAATCGTAAAAAAAATTTGAGCCAACATATCCTCGATAACACTCTAGTTAGTTTATTCTTTTATGATTGGATGATCAAGGTTTTGACACGGCTAAGTTGTTTACATACCAATCATGAACTTTCTGCCTTATAGTCTAAGAATCCTCATTGGCCCAGTGAAATGGAGTAGTATCTTCATACATGCATGACAGCCAATAAGAAAAGAAAAGTGTCGGGCATGTGTACAATACGTTGAATCTTAGCAAACAGTCAACTTTTACCGCGATAAACCATAATATCTAACAATGATAATAAACGCTGTAAAGTACAGGTTAGTGTCCGGTGTGAGGACGATGGCGAGTTATAACACAGATACCAACAGAACCGGTGGTCTGGTAAAACGTGCTTGAATATTTAATTCCATATAAAAAACAGAACTGGTCCGGGTATACTTACATCAGTTCCCTATTTCATAAGGATGTTGAATAGTAACTCGTACATCAACAACGAACTCCGTAAATGAACGAACAATTTTTGTGTAGTTACGGAAATGAACACGATGATGTACATCCTGTCACATACGAAAGAACATTTGGTTGGAAAACGGTACACTCAGCTCTCCATTGGTTGGCATCTGGCCAATCCGGAAAGACGGGTGTCGTTTTGACCAGTAGAATGGCGTTAAGTGATAATAGGGACCAATATAACACGGTGTCCCTGCAGCGGTATGGATATAGGTGACTAACTTGTCTTTAAAGCCGACAAAAATGTGCCGACCTCTAAGTATTAAGTGCCAGTAAATGTGTGCAGACCTCAATGTGTTAACATCATGTCCGCGTGTAAGTCGGGACACATTAAAAACATATTCTCTCTGTCACTGCTCGCCTCCCACCAAGGTGAACCGGGTTTCAATCCCCGGCCGGGTCACGCCTGGGTTTTCGCATGTGGGAATCGTGCCGGACAATGCCGTTGGTCGGTGGAGATTTCCTCGGGGATCTCCCGTTTCCCCCGCCCTTTCATTCATCTCACATCGATCACCCTCATCGACTCTCAATACCTCGCTGGTAAGAGCAGCCCAAATCTCTTCACTCACTGCGGAAAACTTTTTAGAGTGCAGGCGCTGTTTGGCGAACGTCATGCCCACATGTCGTTGGCTAGTGGCGCCATATTTATGGCATGTACTCTTGGAGTTCGCGGAATAAGCGGCTGTTTCACCTCTGTATTATTAGCTTCTCTTTTGCCACATTTGCCAGGAATAACTAACTTACAGAAGAAATCACTCGTGCGATGCAGCCAAGCGTGGTTCTGAATCCGCATCGATAATATCTTTCGCCTGCGGTTATAAACCAGTGACTGTAACTAATTAACTACCGAAAAAGTTGTTCCAGCTTGTAAGGCAAGATTAGCACGAACCAGAGGAGAGTTTATGAATGGAAGCAATTTTATAAACAACAAATAGTAACTCCCAAGTGTGAAGAAAGTTAATAACTGGACGTACGCTTATTTTTTAATGCTGTTCAAACCATAAGTCTGTATCATAAGTAACACGCTCACTATGCTAATGACTGGTTAAAGTAACTCTGGGAACGTGCTATATGTCTGGGGACACTCGGATTTCTCGAAAATATTCCACGACCAGATATTTTTCATAACACGTTAGCTCAGATTTCCTTTATTGATTTGACAGCCTGGGTGTCACAAGTCGTATGCAGAGACACCCGAATTTCGCGAAAATATTTCCGCGAATGTTGGGTTTCAATACCCTACGAATATCAGCAGTGTTATATTGCTTTTTGGCCGCGTGTCTTTGTGAGAAAAACCTTTTCTTACTTGGCTGGCCAATCAGAATTAGGTTACTCCCGCAGTGCGCGTCTGTGATTCGCGAGCAGACACCTAAGGCGCGTAACACGTAAATCATCCAATGAAGAAAGTGGATCTGAGTTGAAGATTTGACAAACACAACTTGTGGTGAAATATTTTCGCGAAAATCGGCTATCCCAAGTTATAGATGTCTGCCCGCGAATCACAGACGGACAGTATCGGAGTAACTTAATTCTGATTGGCAAGTCAATTAATAAAATGTCGTCTCACAAATAAACACCGCTAATGAGTAAAATAATGCCTCTGCTCTGCCCGTAATTTATTGATATTGAGCATGTGCGGGAATCTTTTCGCGAAATTCGGGTGTCCCTACTTATGCCTAATTGGTAGAACCGCCTGTTTCTCGTGAAGAAGCAAAATTACGCACAGGCCAAGATTTCAAATTCTTATTTTCGGGTTTGCACATTTCCTTTCGCTATTGCCTACGTGTCTGCGTGAGAAGACAATTTATACTGGACTGGGCCAATCAGAGTAAAGTTACCCCTACATTGGATGTTGGTTACTGGCCGACAGGCACTTAAGACGCGTGGGTGGTAAAACCGTCCAACCACGATACTGGCTCTGACCTGACGTGTCATGGAGTACAACTAGTCGCTGAATGTGTACGCGAAAAACAGGTGACTCTACTGGTTGGCACGGACATGCAAAATTCGAGTTATCCTTTGGCATCGGGATTGACACCACAGCCCTGTGTATACTGGAGTCGGTGTTAGCTGCTGTCTAGGTGTGAAGCGATTACGCTGCTGACTAGACTGTACGCGATTCGGGCACACCATTATGATGTGTTCATTCATTGGTGCAAAGTTCTTCAGGGCGTGCCAAAAGAAGTACGATCCAATGACCAACCCAGTGCTATTTACACTTGCTTGAAATACAACTCGTCGCAAAAACATAACACGAATTCTGCATGCCGCTACCTATGAAGAGTAATGTCAATTTGCAGACAGTTCATTAATAGTTCTGCCGGCACTTTAACATAGGAAATTCTCTGAGAACGATCCGTTGAATATCTTTTGTTTGAAACAGTTGTTTTTAAAACTTATGCATTCTGATGACATTTCTTAAACCTTGTTTCCCTTTTTTTTAACTCGGTGCCTACAAACTTGGTAGGCAGAGAGTTTAAAACAGTGGTGTGTGGCGAAGTGTTGCAAGGTAAGCTGGTGCTTGCTCAGTGCTGTACACGCTCGGCGTACGCAGCAAGAACCAGTAACCAGAGTGGAGCCGGGAGGAACTGAATGTACTGCGGCCACTCACGAGAGAGCATCGAGGCACCCATTACATACATGCTGTGATGTCATATGAACTACTACGATTACGTACAGCACAGAGCAAAACACAGCTTACCACGCAACAGTTCACCACACACCGTTGCCCCTTCGTTCTTTGCTGTTTTAAACGTGCTTATTTATCAGAACTTTCCCCACTCCGGACAGCGGTTGCAATGTCGGTCTCTTTCATCTCCAGTAAGAGGACGGGGAGGATCGTCTCGAGACGTGATCGTCCCAAATTTAGAAACGGTTTACCTAAAGCCCTCTGTCTAGCAAACACATTTACAGCGACGTCATACATGACGTACTCGCCGAACACGCATTGTGAATGGCGCTTGGTATACGCTGTTCACGGTAAAGTGAGAACTTTTGAGATCCTAGTTCCTTTTTCCTTTCGGTCATTATCCGTCCAACCAGCTTTTAAAATAAATACTGTCTAGTAAGTAATAAATACAGTGTGTATACTCCACCGCACTCGGAAGTTAACACCTACTGCTAAAATAAAATATATTTATTGACTATTATTAGATACACTGAAATTTCGCGGATTCATTTGGCAGCAATCTAGACTCCACAATCCTTTATATGTACCCGAGCCTCAGTTGGCTTGTTAATTGGCTGATGCTCTAGTTTTACCTCAGACCAGGTAGCACGGGATTCGGTCGTGTTTTCCTTGCAGATTAGTTATTGGTTCAAATTCCTCCAGGGCGCAGCTGACGAACTGCGGTACATTTGAAAAAAAAAAGTCAAATGTACACGTGTTTGAAGTCTAACTTGTCCTCAAATGAATTCGCGAGATTTCCGTGTCTCCAACTATTATTTGAAACGAGAGGGCTTTCAGAAGTGCTCGCTTCGCGGTGAATAAAGATGCTGGATTGAAAGGGGTGTGGCGGAGCGGGGAAGGCTAGCTCGGCACTCGCGTGTAGGGAGGGAACCGCGCCCGACCGTGTGCTAGAAAGCTGACATTAAGGCGCTGGGGTCGACACTTCCTGCTGCCCAAGGTCACGCCCTTCGTCACCTCGGCGACCGCCACTGGTGTCACCGAGAAGAACATGTTCCGTGTATGCCCCCCCCCCTTTTTTTCCCCTCTCTCTACAGAATAACTAACGATACAGAAGAAAAACAGCCGCGCCTACTGCGAACTATAACTACACGTGGGGCTGCGGTGGGGTAGTGGTTAGACTACTCGTCTTCCACCTAGGCGAGCCGGGTTCGATCCCCGGAGGCGTCGCCTCTGGATTTTCGCACGTGAGAATCGTGCCGGACGATGGGTTTTCTCGTGGATTCCCCGATTCCCCCGCCCCGGCATTCCACCGGTGCGCCATACTCACCTCAACCACCCTCATCGGCTCGCAAGACCTCGATGTTAAGCGTGAGCGAAGAGATAGGCGAGGTTCTTAACAGCGAGGTATTGAGAGCCGATGAGGGTTATCGAGGCAAGTACGTGGCAGCTCCAGAATAAATGGCGGGGGAAACGGGAGATCCCCGAGAAAACCCACCGCCGGGACGATTCCCAAATGCTATAATCCGGGAGTGAGCCAGCCAAAGGATTGAACCCGGTACGCCTTGGTGAGAGGCGAGCAGTCTAACCGCTCAGCCGCCGTGGTTGCTCAATGTTAACCCTTTGAGGACGGCACAAATTTACAAGCACTAAATACAAGGTCGAAGTGAACTGTCTATATTCTCCACTACAACCATTTTAGTCGTGTTGGTGTCTATATCCACTTACCTACTGAAGTCTGCGACGTTTATTATTGGCTGCCCGTCGGCCAATGGAGTCGCGCGTAGACTGTACACCAATTAGCGTGTCGAGAAAGATGTAACAGGTTTTGCAATCCATTTGTTTAAGAGAGAAATTATATATATATATATATAAGTATTCTTACGTATTGAAAGTTAACTAACTGTAATATTATTATCTTCTTAGATTCCAATACTGTCCAGCGAAATAGTCAAACTATAAAAGTGAGAGTTTTGTTTTCAATAGGAAAGAAATTTCCATGGAAACGCAGCCCCGAGTATACACGTGAATACCCCTCAAAAAGGGTTATGAGCCGCCCAGATCTCTTCACTCAGTCAATATCTGGAGGCTCAGCCAATAGGAATAGTTCCGCAGCACGCAGTAGCCAGTCAGACGCGAGGCCTCTCTAGAATATCGCGGATCTGAACTGGATTGGACACGCCACCGCCACAGGAACTGCAACGCCATTTCGTTCTGTGCCGGGGAGCATGTAAGTTTGAAGTATAGCGGCTACCTATGGAGTACTGCACCCGACTATACAACGTGAACAACTCGTTAAAAAAGTAGTACAGACACCATCAAAAATTGCTAGAAATGTGCGATTTATGCTGTATATGGAAGAAGAATGTATATATATATATATATATATATATATATATATATATATATATATATATATATATTTCGCAACATTATAAGATATTCAACTGAAATATACTTTTTAAATGTAGGAAAGTAAGCCGTATTTTTAACAAAATTTAAGCATATTTCCATTCTGGATGCTTCTGAGAGCAGAATTTTCAACGAAATCTTTGTCATGGGATATCGTAATAATGTTTGCTATTATTTTGAGTACGAAAACTGTAATAATACTGTAGGAAATAATTTTTATAATTGATTTTATGTGCGTCCATTTGTCACAAACATTTATGGCTGAAACTGACGTAAATAAAGTTAATTATAAAACGGATATGACACATTATTACGATGATTTTATTACACACGACCACAGTAAATACTAGGACAATCTTTCTTGAAGAGGATTTTCTTGTAAACTCTGCTTTCCGAAGCATCCAAAACGGATATGCGCTTAAATTTTGTTAAAATGCAGACTTTATCGAGTGATTACTTTTTTAAATTTGAAAAGTACATTTTAGTAAATATTTTATAATGTTGCAAAATATATACGTTCTTCTTTTATATACAGCATACAAAGGGACCTGCGAAATTCGCGTTATTATTTGTCATCAGGCTAAACTTCACAGAACTGTGTGCACTGGAGCCGGCGTTGTTTCTCCATTGGTTGCTGCACAGACATGAATTCACTTCCTTTCTGACTGCACTTCACGTGATTGGGGCACACAGTTGTGAAGTATTCATTATTGGCGCATAGTTATTCAGGATGTCTCAAATAAAGTATTGTTCAATGATAAACGTATTGCAAAGGTATACGTGTTTGAAGTGTAAAGTGTCTCCAAATAATAACGCTAATTTTGCAGGTCTCTGAGCACAAATCGCACTTTTCTGACAATTTCTATGGTGTCTGTACTAATTTTTTTTTACGATTTCTTCACATTGTACAGTCACGTGCAGTGCTCCACAGGCAGTTGCTTAACTTCAATCTTACGTACGCGATGTAAGAATCCCGTGAGTGTGACTCACCCGAGGCGAGATCTGGAACTCCTGAATGTTACTCGCAGCACCTTCACAGTTTGCAGTCTCCGCTATGAAAAACCACCACGTCATGTGCCAGCCCAGACGTCATGCACCACTCTCCAATTTCAACACGCTGGGTGCTGGCGACGTGATATTTCATCGACTGAACGAATTACGCGGAGTTTGCTGCCATATAGGGCCGTGCGGATTGCTTACAGATGCTGCCGACTGTACGCTACCTCGCCATCAGTTCTCTCGTCTTTCAGTGCAACGTAATAACTAGGGACAGGCGACTTTGGTGTTTTAAAAGACCCGTGGCCCAAACTGCACGGTCCTATGTATCTTCGAGCCTCGGCTTTGTGTTTATTGGATGCTTCACCACAGTGTGTAGCCAGCTTCACCTTAAACGAGGTGATTTATCACTAACGACATGAAAACTTTGCTAGTGCAATGACCTACACGTAGGGCAATGTGTTTTCCACAAAAAAATAGTTTTGCTCATGATATACTTTGGGACACTCGAATTTCGCGAAAATATTTCCGCACATGCTAGATTTCGACACCCTATGGACATACCAGCAGTTTTCTTTTGCTTGTTGATCTCGAGTCTTTGTGAGAAGGCATTTTATTTCTTGACGCGCCAATCAGAATTGTGTGACTCCGATACTGCACGTCTGAGATTCGCGAGGAGGCACCCAATACACGCAACACCTTGATCGTCCAATCAAGAAAGTGGATCTGAGCTAAAGAGTTATGAAATACAACAGGTCGTGAAATATTTTCGCGAAATTCGGGCGTCCATAGCTATACTTCAATATCCCACGTCTACAACCACGACTTCTGTTGGTTGTTGGCCGTTCGTCTAAGTGACAAGAAATTTTCTTAAATGGTTGGGCCAATCAGAATAAAGTAATCCGGAATGTCCATGATTCGCGGGCAAGACACTTGAGGCACGTGACATTTAAAATCATCCAACCACGAAAGTGTATATGAACTAAAGTGTTTTGGAGTACAATTGGTCTTGAAATCTTAACGCGAAAATCACCTGTGCCCCCATACCTATAGGTAGAATACTGGAAAATATGCAGATCCATCTCGGGACAAGCTAGATTTTTAAAACTTGTGCGTTCGTATAACTTTAGCCATTGGTCCACACGGTGTGTGACACCTCCTGGAGAACACTTGCCCAATAGTCACTTTCCACTGTGACAGCAGACAGTCAGTGTGTTGTTAATATCGGCTTATTTGTACATACGACTGTAGAGTCTATTCTGCAAGTCATTGAACTCGCTAATTTTCCAGGTCTCTACCTATGTGACAGCAGACAATCAATGTGCAGCCGATATCGGCATATTTGTACATACGACTGTACAATCTAGCCTACACTCTAAATCTGAATCAGTGAGAAATTCACTGTTTCAATCAGTCAAACGTATCTGACTGATACAACCATCACTTCAGTGAATTTAACTGATGAACCAGTGTAAAAAATGCCATATTTCCTTCACTCATTGATTCAGTGATATTTCCCACTGATTCGTCAGTTATTTTTTCCACTGTTTTCTCAGTGGTTTATTTATTTTTGACTGATGGACCAGTGAAACATCTGAGCAACTTGCTCCGTCTCTAATTATTTTTGACTGATGTATCAGTGAAACTGTGTGTAAAAATGGCCATCGAATATCGTTTAAAAATGGACGTTGAACATCGCGTATCAAGTGAAGTAAGAATGAATAGATGATTAAAACTAATACAAAATACTTTCTAAAATGTGTCTTGTCTTTCAAAACGCCATTTTACGAGGTAATATGAACACACAGCTTTTCATTCCGTTTTTACGTCTTTCGTTCCGTTTCCATGTAATCGTCACAGCGATCTGTTTGAAGGTTTAAAGCGCATGCAATGCGGCGAGGAGAGTGCACTCACATATACTATTCGCTTTAACACTCCTAACGGTGTCACTCATACCAAAAACGAAAAGTAAGAGCATACAATTTCAAACTCCACGATTTCACAGCGATATTATAAAATTCATATTTTCCTCCCAAATATCAACTTGGCGTGGTGTATAATTTTTAAGATGTTAATTTTTTAACGTCATTTTTAAGTATTATAATCATTTTCACTTGCCATACTTCAATGGCAGTAAACATTTTAAACAGTGAAACGATAAGGAGCTCAGTGTGTTAAATTCATTACGTATTGCTAATAGAACTCAAATTGTGTGTCTTTATGTAAGAACGTATGAATTACATATGTATAAAGAACAAAGAAAAATGGCAGGTAACGGACTAGAATCAACAAGTGCGTGAGTTCAGTTCCGGTCTTCTGCAAAATTTTTTGCTTTTTTTAATTACGGTACATTTCACAATATAAATAGGAAACTATCGTAAATACATTTATTTCACGTAATATTTTGCCTACATTCGATAAGAGCAACATTTAATTCACCACTACAGTCGGCCGTCACTTATCCAATCAGTGGAATTGTTTCACGCCACTAATTCAATCAGCTAAATTTTTTCACTGAAACTATAAGTGGTTTTCCACTGATTCTAAGTGGAGCCAGTTTCACTGACTAGAGTAGTTGAATTTCTCCTAAGAATCAGTAGCTTCCCACTGATTCTAATTTAGAGTGAACAGGTCATTGAACTCACGAATTCTTCAGGTCTCTACACTCTAAGAAATTATTTGTAAATTTACCATATCAGTGTATGCTTACAGTGACAAAGTGCTAATGGTAAATATTTCACCCTACATGCATGGCAACGTCCCTACATTTGCTCAGGAAAGAGTCAAATTCGTAGGGAAATTCTCAACTTTGTATAGTAGTGATGCTAGCATTCCCACATGTTCAGCCTGATACGTAAGTACTATTTTCATATAGTATATAGGTTAAAAACTTCCTTTACAGTTTAGGAAGATTACCAGAAATTTTTTTTACAGTTTACCTATATCGGCAGATACATGCAGAGTTCGCATTGTTATTTTAGGACAGACTAGGCTTCAAACACTTGTGGTTTTGTATTGATTCTTACATTGGACTACAGTTTGTTCGGACACTCTAAGGACGGCTTTGGACAAATAGGAAACCACTAAACGGGAGGCTGCCCCAATTACGTCCTACTAAATAGATAGGGGAAATGTGTCCTCATTGCTGCAGAAGCCAATAAACAAGCGCCACCGACTCGAACATCTATAGGACGGCGAATTTTAGAAAGCTGTCAGAAAATAACGCGAATTTTGCAGGTCCCTACCTATAGGTTATACTCCCAATTTATACCAATAGCGTGAGCAATACAAACTTACGGGGTGTTCAATTCTAGCTTGTCCCGAAATGAAACAGCAAAATTTTCACATCTCTGTTCACCCGGATGGTTTAACCCATTCAGACCCGGTGTACACAATCGTGTGAGTTACGCACGTGTAAGTGATTTTTGATCTGTACTACACACTGCGAAGACCCACTATCTTAACTGTGGGTAAATGATTCGCAAACCGTGCTAGCTGGTAGTTGGTCCACATAACTGTAGCTCATTGGCAGAGAGACATGAAGAATTCGCGAATTCATTTTGGGACAAGCTAGAATTAAAAACTCATGCGTGTGTGCATATATATATATATATATATATATATATATATATATATATATATATATATATATATATATATATATATATATAGCAATTGGCCCACACGGTATTTGACACCTCCTGGAGAACGCTGGCCCAATCGTCGCCTTCCACTGTGATAGACAACCAATGTGCATCTGATATCGGCATATTTGTACATGACATGACAATGTAGAGTTTAGCCTGCGGGTCATTAAACTCGCGAATTCTTCAGGCCTCTAATCATTGGCTGTGACAACGAATGTGTTGTGTCGACTTAAGTACAGCTCGCATCGTATTTGTTTGCAATACATGAAATCATAAGTTAAAGTGGGTCTGAAAGGGTTAATTCAGTGTGACTGAGAGCAATACGAGGATGAGTTCAAGCTGCTGTGGCAGCGGCCAGTAAACAAACGACCTCTGCTTGAGTATGCAGAGGACCGTGAAGCCTGTAGGAAGTTATGTTATACCGCAGGATTGTGGCACTCTTATGCGTTATGCATGAAGCGGCTGGCAAAGCTCAGTAGGCGCACTGGAGAGCCTTTCGAAGTTCGGCTGTTGCCCCGATGGCGGTCTGCATTCACCGCACGCCCAACGAAAGTCAGTAGGCGGAGCTGCAAGATACGCCGACGACCCGCCGACCAGCGGCATCGTCCGACACGTTCCCCACTCGCCAACAACCGGGAGTGACCCGGCAGGGGATTGAACCCGGTTCGGCTTGGTAGGAGGCGAGCAGGCTAACCGCTCAGCCGCCGCTGCCCCCAAACTGGTTAGAGGGCGTGTAAAAACGCCTCAAAGCGCTCGTTTACAAAAAACAGTATTCTAACCTCGAATCCAACCAACGCCATTTTTGCAAGTCGTACAGACAGAAAAGCAGTTCAATGTTGGGACGTGCAGATTAGTTGTGCTCAGCCAACGAAATCGGTCTACCTCATTTTTAGTCTATGCCCCCAACCCGTTCCTCGAGAGTATAGCTAGAGAACACTATACTATTAATTTGTTCTCCGAAGTAGGTTCTACGGTAATGCCAGTGCTAGAACACGGAGTATACTAAAAATGTTCATATTGTTGTGTTTGCAGACGAGACACATGACGTCGTCAACCTGCGCGTTTCTATTTTAAGACTGTTATTTTACACGACATACACATTTGAGAGGACATAAGCAATAATCATTGTGGTAAAATATAACTTAATTAATTAGCAAATTCATGAGAATAGTCACGAAAATGCACGCTCACGTTTCCCCCGGATGGATCACTTTCTGATTTTCGTTAAGTGGGAATCGTGCCTAACGATGCCGCTGGTCGGCGGGTTTTCTCGGAGATCTCCCGTTTCCCCCGCCATTTCATTCCGGCACTGCTCCATATTCACGCGTCACCATCCTCTCAAGACCTCGCTGTTAAGAGCTGCCCAAATATCTTCACTCACCCCAGGTTCGCGATCAAACGTGAACGACACACAGCCAAAAAGAACGTTGTGCTACCACCATTATAATTAAAATTCGTAAATCAAGCACGTGTTTCTAATTAGTAGAGACCTGAAGAATTCGCGAGTTCAATGACATGTAGGCTAGACTGCACAGTCGTATGCACAAATATGCGGATATCAGATGCACATTGGTTGTCTGCTGTCACAGTGGAATGCGACGATTGGGCCAGCGTTCTCCAGGAGGGGTCAAACACTCTGTGGACCAATGGTTGAAGTTATATAAAGTCATCTGTTTTGAATTATAGCCTGTCCCGAGATGAATACGCGAATTTTTCAGGACTCTACTAAATTACCGAGACTCTAAATTTGAATCAGTGGAAAACCACTAATTCACAGTGAAAATGGCTCCACCTAGAAAAAAAAAAAAAAAAACTTGATTGAGTCAGCGGGAAAATTACGCTGATTGAATTAGTGATGTGAAACATTTCACTGATTCTAAGTGGAGCCATTTTCACTGCGAATCAGTGGTTTTCCACTGATTCGAATTTAGAGTGTAGGGACAGGAAAATTTCGCTATTTCACTGACCTGTTGGCTAGATTCCAGAGTCCTGTGTGTACGTGAGCCTCATACATATGTTTATACATTGGCTACTGCTCCAGAGAGTAGCCAGTGTTACCTCACACCTGGCAGTATGGGATTCGCTACTTGTTTCCTTGCTAATTTGCAATTGGACCACAGTTGTCTAGGACGTGTCTAATCAATTGCGATCCAATTGCAAAGGTAACTTTAGTGTACAAGTGTTTGACATCTATCTTGTCCTGAAATAAATTTGCGAAATTTTTCAAATTTCTACCAATAGCGTGAGCAATACAAACGTACGGTATGTTCAATTCTAGCTTGTCCCGAAATGAAACCGCCAAATTTCCAGGTCACTGTAAATACCTAAAGATACAAACAATATTACTGTTTGTTGTATACACACGCAGTTTGCAATTAGTATACATGCTGTTTAAATATGCAAACTTTTTTTCAATGCCAAAGCTGTAATACCGTTAACAACTCGACTTCGGGTTACTTCGGTAAAGGTTAGTTATTCGTGTTCGAGTTACTGGCGCCAGAACGGAACTGCGTCTGCTTCGTGACGTCACGCTGGGCGAAGCAAGGTGCTTCCGGAAGCTGCCTGTGACGTCACTCCTGTAAAGCGAGGTCGAGCTCCCGAGCTTGAGTCACTGAGTATGTACACACGTCCCCACAGTTCAGAGCATTTCATTTCACATTTGATGTTACATTACCGTTCCTTTCACGGAGTCACCGATTCACAATACAAAATTAATGTTAAAATTCAGAAAATTGATAGTATATTTTTCGCTCTTCATTAAAACATGAATTTTGTTCTGTAAATGATTATTAGGGATGGGAACATTTCGCGAGTTCATTTCAGGACAAGATAAACGTCAAACACGTGAACACTGAAGTTAACTTTGCAATTGGATCGCAGTTTATTAGACGCGCCCTGTACGACTCTGAGCCAGTAGCACACTTGCAATGAAACAAGAAGTGAATGTCATACTGCTAGGTGTGGAGTAACACTGGCTACTCAATGGGGCAGTAGACAATGAACAAACATCTGAGGCTCGAGTATACAGATGACTGTGAAGTCCATCCTAAAGGTCAGTGAACAAGTGAATTTTTCCTATCCCTAATGATTATATATCACTGAAGAACGTGCCTTATGTACCGGTTCCTGAAATAAACCGTTGCCTTTATGAAGACCTAAACATTTATTTTTACCAATTAAACTTATTAGAATTAGTTTTATTTATTCGTAAGCATTCATGTCTATTTTTTCTCACGTTGTTTTTTTGGCAATGACTAGAGACTCGTGGGGCCACGGTGGCTGAGCGATTAGCACGATCGCCTCCCACCAAGGTGAACCGGGCTCAATCCCCGGCCGGGTCACCGGATTTTCGCAAAGGGAATCGCGCCGGACGATGCCGTTGGTCGGCGGGTTTTCTAGGGGATCTCCCGTTTCCCCCGCCCCCTCATTCCGGCGCAGCTCCATACTCGTCCCAATCACCTTCATCGGCTCTCAAGACCTCGCTGTTAAGAACCGCTCAAATCTACTCACTCACTCACTAACTAAGAGACCCCGAGAATTTCGCGGGTTCATTTCTAGACAAGTTGGAATTCACACACTTGTACGTTCATGTTACGTTTGTAATTGGTCGACGTCTTGTTTGACAAGTCTTGGAGATAAATAAACCAATAACAAACATTCAATAAATTGTGCGCCCAACCACCACCTTTTGTCACCATAACAATCAACCAATAAACAGTTGTCATCTGTATGAGAGTATATAAGACTCTGAAGTCTAGCATACAGGTCATTGAACTCGCGAATTTCTCGGATCACTGGCAATGCCAGGGCCACCTGTTTTTCGCG
This sequence comes from Dryococelus australis, assembly GCA_029891345.1. Lineage (NCBI taxonomy): Eukaryota > Metazoa > Arthropoda > Insecta > Phasmatodea > Phasmatidae > Dryococelus > Dryococelus australis. The sequence continues at coordinate 17,057,726 of CM057006.1, read as the reverse complement.
AAAAGATTTTGGCTCAAGCTAGACTTAATTTTGTGACGTGCAAGTTTGCGAATTGCCTTTGGGAATATGCTGGGTGTATGCGTAAGAAAACATTTATACTCGATTAGACCAATTAGAATAAAGTTACCCTGACACTGAACGTCCGTGATTGGCTGACAGACACCTAAGATGCGTGCGAGTTAAAAATCAAGCATCCGTCATATTGGTATTGAACTAACGTGTTTTGGAGTACAACTAGTTTTGTTATATGTTACTTCAGCCATCACACCGAGCGATGTGGCGCAGTGGTAACTCACTGGACTCGCATTCGGGAGGACCCGGGTTCGATTCCCGGTCCGGCCAACCTGATTTCGGTTTTCGATGGTTTTCCGAAAGCACTCCAAGCGACTGCTGTGATGGGTCCCTAACAAAGGCCATGGCCGATTCCTTCCCCAGACCCTCTTCCCTGTGAAACTTACACCGTCTCTAATGACCTCGCTGTCGACGATAAGTTAATCCCACTTACCTACCTACCTACCTTAGCCATGACAGCATCATGGCCACGAGCTTGGCTCAAATTACTGAAATGATGAAGTTTTCAACTGCCTGCCTTCAGGCGTCGCTCATTAATTTCCCTGCAGTCATGCAGTTGCTGAAAAACGTGCACGATGTTGTTGCGTGACTGAATGAAACAGGGGCCGCGGTGGTGCGGTGGTTAGACTACTCGCCTCCCACCTCGGCGAACCGGACTCGATTACCGGGGGGGTCGCTCCCGGATTTTCGGACGTGAGAATCGTGCTGGACGGATGCCGTTGTTTGGCTGGTTATCTCGCGGATCTCCCTTTTTCTCCCCCCCCCCCCAGGCACTCCGGCGCGGCTCCATACTCACCTCGCTTCAGCCTCAACGACTCTCAAGACCTAGATGTTAAGAGCCGCCCCAATTCTTGTTACTCGCTCTCTAAATGAATCGACAGCTGTGTGCTTGTTTTGTGGCGTTGGTTGAAAATTAAATATAGCAACTATACAGCATTTAAATAGACTTGGCACACATCACTAGAGACCTGCAAAATTCGCGTTATTATTTGAGGACACGTTAAACTTTAAAAACTTTTACCTTTGAAATACGTTTGTCATTGGACCATACTCTACTTGGCACGCCCTGGGTAACTCTGCGCCAATAAATGGACACCTCACAATTGTGTGCCCCAATCACACGCAGTTCAGTCAGAAAGGGAGTGACTTCACAACTATGCAGCAGCCAATGGAGAAGCGATGTCCGCTCCAGTATATAAAGTACTGTGAAGTTTAGCCTGATCACAAATAATAACGCTAATTTGCAGGTCCCTACACGTTACGCTAATTAATCCCTCAACGTAGACATTAATTTTTCGTTTCAAATGTTGCAAAAGAAGACATTTTTCGGCGTGAGAGGTACTTACGAAATTTGTTTTAACGAGCGAGAGTTTGGAGCCTGTGGAAAGGTTTTCAGTAGATCCGTGGTTAGAGCTAGTGATTTTTCGCGAAAAAAATATGAGGACAGGGTAGACTTCAATAATTAAAACAACCAACAGCAGTTTGTCTATTGCCATTGGTTGCTGTCCGCTTGAGAAGGCGTTTTCATATTTGACCCGGCCACTCAGAATTCGGCAAATCGGCACGGCTCCAAAGTGATTCGTGTGCAGACAGTTAACACGTTCCGCAGAGTAACTAAACCAATCAAGATAGGTAAACGATCCTGCAGTGTTTTGAAATATAACTTGTCTTGAAATCTTTTCGCGAAAATTTCGCTGCCCCTATCCATGGCACAATAAACAATCAATATAAAGCATCCTGTGTGTTCGCAGTAACCAATAGCGTTGCCCAGAGAATGGCGATGTCCGTATTGGTGTCAGCTTCTGTACTGTACTTGTACTGTACCGATCATTGTTTCGCCTATTCTGAAACATACCAGTCGTGAACAAGCAAGGGCGCAGTTACATATATTTTAGCTTCATAACCCGATTTACAGCACGTTCCCGCCTTGCAGCACTTTGCACAAACGTGACGCCAACGCCCAAAGCGCTGGTTCGCAAGAATCAGAACGACGCACGAGTCACGCCGATGCGCGAGCGCTGAGGATTCGGGACAACTTATTGCGTATGTAGCGGATTGTAGAGGTAACGCAACTCAGCCTTAGACAGACGGTCGGGTCGGTACACAAGACCCAGTTACCGGCAAGCGCCATTGTTCCAGCCAAGATAAGCTTTGTTACAGATAGAGACTTATCGCTCGAGAAGTTTACATTTCCTATGCATAGACGTATTGCAACAGCGTGCGTGTCTCAAGTTTCTCTTTTGTTACAGCGCTTAAAAAAAAAAAAAAAAGGTTTTGTAATGGCCACAAACCTTATTGTAGACCAAAAATTATTTGTCAATATGTATATCATAAAATATTTTGTATCACCAACAAAGTAATTATTTACTCATAGCAATGTTTATTGGAAGATACCTGCAAAATTCTCTTTATTGTTTGTCGGCAAAATAAACTCCAAGATATTATAACATGTTCTTTCGACTGTTGTCATTGGCAGACAAACTGTGTGGCTCGTCGCGAGGACACTTTGAGCCCATAGTAGAGCCTCAAATGTCGAGCAACCAATATCCAATGAAGCGGTTACACAGGTAAATTACGCCTTATAATTGCCAATAACCAATGAAATCACGAACTGCGCTCAGTAGAGACAGGATAGTGAAATCTAGCATGTAACCAAATAATAACGCGAATTTTTCACGTCTCTATTTATTGCATCCATTAAATCAATTTTGTGGAGTAGGGATATTTGGTGGCTCCTAACAGCGAAGTATTGACAGCCGATGAGGTTGAAATGAGGTTAACACTTTGTAGATTATGCTCGAGTGTAGCTCGAGCAAAGCCATTTTGAAAATGTTTTTGTTGTTCAGATCAAAACTCGCATGTATGTGCAGTCTTTGTTCGACTAGTGTGTAATACGGCTCCACAAGAACACGTCAGCGCAGTAACAATGATATTGCTAACGACTTATACCCACTCAAAGGGACATGATGATAGTAAATTCTTTTATACGGTAAAGGACATTTGATTGGGCCAATATCAGCTCGGCTCTACATTGGTTGATGACCGTCCAATAATGAACGTTGTACAGTACAGGGTGGTGTCCGGTGTGGTATGGACCAATATGACGATGGTGAGTTCTAACACAGACACCAAGAGAACCGGTGTTCTTGCAGTAGTGGATATTAGTGATTCACTTCTAATTCGTCTTAAGTACCAGTGAATGTGAGCAGATTTCAATGTATTAATATGGAGCAGTGCCGCGGAATGCAAGGGCGGGTGAAAACGGAAGATCCCCGACAAAACTCGCCAACTAGCGGCATAGTCCGGCACGATTCTCACATCCGAAAATCCGGGAGCGACACCGCCGGGAATTGAGCACCTGTTCGTCTAGGCGGGGCCACGGTGGATAAGCGGTTAGCCTGCTCGCCTCACACCAAGGCGAACCGGGTTCACTCCCCGGTCGGGCCATCGGATTTTCGCATGTGGGGATCGTGCCGTACGATACCGTTGGTTGGCTGGTTTTCTAGGGGATCTCCCGTTTCATTCTGGCGCCGCTCCATGCTCACCTCAATCACCTTCATCGGCTCTCAAGACGTCGCTGATAAAGTGCCGTCCAAATATCTTCACTTCTTCGCCTAGGTGGGAGACGAGTAGTTTAACCCCTACACCACATCATACATTCTGTAGTCACCAGCCAATTCAGTGTGTTAGTGAGCGAATAATGTGTTAGTCGTGGCAGTAAAAAATGTGACGATGCCAGCAGCAATACAGGTTAATGAGACCCACGGAAGTGGTTCGCGGTTAGCGGGTTCTGGAAAGTAGGTATGGTTCCACATTTTGTCTGTAGTGTGGTCGAGGAGGTAATCAGTCAACGCCGTTATCAAAAAACCAGCGATCGCCTGGAGTTTGAAAACCGAAGTCAAAATGCTCGGATCAGGAATTAAACCTGGGACCTTTCGAATGCATGGCTGTTCAGGGTTTACAGAGCCCTTTTGAAACCAACCTCTGAAAGACATCACCTGCAAACATTTTAACGAGCACACTGACTGTCACGGGCCCAGTGAAGTTGGTAACGATGGAGAGAAAGTAGTTCCAAGTCTAACAATTGATTAAAAGGGTCAAGAAAAGATTCGTAAATACTGAAATTATTTATTTTGCTTTCAATTTTTTTAAAGCCCTTCCAGACCCACTTTAATCTAAGGTTTCAGGTGTCGCAATTAAACTTTTTTTGATGCATACTGTACTTAAGTCAGCACAACACTTGTTTCTTTGTCACAGCCAATGAGCTGTAGCCAATATGTTCGACAACAGTACTGTAAACCAATTAAAAGCTAGACCAGTAAGGCACTTTGCGAATCATTTACCCACAGGTAAGATCATTGGTCATTGAGCTTCGCAGTGTGAAGTACAGACCAAAAATTGCCTCCACTTCTGTTATGCAGGCCTATACAATTGAATACACACGGTCTGAATGGGTTAAACACGTTCAGTCCCCTTGACCACGATTAAGGACGTGTTGCACGCGAACGACATTTATGACGAACGCTGTACACAGCAAGACATCAGTGTCCAGCCTTCCTTGTGTGCAAACGTGATTTGTGTAATTTTATTCACCTCTTTGACATGAGAATTCAACCCCTTAAGTTACACATTATTTTTTAGTTTCAGGCGTTGAAAAATACGACGTTTTCGCTGTGAACTGTACTTACGAATTCGTTCTATAACTAGGCGTTTGGAACCCGTGGAAATAGTTACAGTAAATCCCAGGCACAAGAAGTAACCAATCAGATGGTAGTTCGTGTTTCAGTGGCAACCAATAGCATTTTCCATGGAAGGACACTGTGTGTATTGGCTCTATCTTCTGGAGATGTACCGCACCGACCATGATTTTACCTATTATGCAGCATGTCACACGTGAACAAGTACACTCGGGATAATATGTTAAGCGAGGTTAATCACAATATCATCGGGCACGTTGCTCGTTTCCCACTTGTAGGGCAAGTGCTGAACACAAGTACAGCGAATACCATAAAATTACGTGATTGCAGCACTCGAACTGAGAATATAATTAGCGACTGGACGGGTTAATGCACGTAAATGTAAGAATGGGCAAGTACGTTAGATAATTATTTATGTGATCAGTTTTACAGTTTCTCTTGACCGACGCGTGAACATAAGTGCTCAGGCACATGGGAAAGTTTCACCTTTCAGTGGCAGTGTCCCCCAACTGGGACGTTGCACATGAAGTGGTTTGAATGGTCTGTGCTGTACTCAGTAGAACATACCGCCCAACGAGAAAAGTTTCCTACGTGTGGGAGAATTCACACCTTGCTGAAACTATGTTCCGTAGCCTCGCAAACCGCTGCTGCAGTGACATAAAGCACAAATAGATTTCTATTGGTCCCGACGTAAGACAAAGTGTCGTCTGGGTATGAGTACAGTTCCGTATGAAATACCTGTATGTTGCAACGCCTAAAATTATACACAGCTTGCATACGAGTAGATGCTAAACAGGGATTTCAAAAGACTGCCGACTTAAAAATAGTTTTTAATATTTTCAGAAGGTAAGTATGTGCTACATAGAGTGAGTGAGTGAGTGATGATATTTGGGCGGCTCTTAACATCGAGGTCTTGAGAGTCGATGAGGGTGGTGATTGAGGTGAGTATGGAGCAGCGCCGGAATGAAGGGGCGGGGGAAACGGGAGTTCCACGAGAAAACCCCCCCCGACCAACGGCATCGTCCGGCACGATTCCCACTTGCGAAAATCCTAGTGACCCGGCCGGGGATTGAGCCCGGATCGCCTTGGTGGGTGGCGAGCAGACTAACCGCTCAGTCACCGTGGCCCCTGCTACATAGAGGCAGCGGAAAATATCAGCCCAGTATACATGGATATAGGCCGTTCACGGTAAAGTGAGCACTTTTGAAGCCTTAGTTACTTTTTTCTTTCAACCAATTTATATCCTTCCACAACTTGTTAATGTAAACCCTGCCATGCGAGTAATAAGCACAGTGTATACATTCACCATACCCAAAACGAAAAGTCCGAAGCCACAATGAAATGTATTTATTAGTTATTATATCTGATGAAACACCTTCAAAAGGTGCTCACTTTACAGTGAACGGCCTATAATAACTGGTATTCGAGAACAAGGCGAGGACACGGTCCTAAAGATATGTCTGGCAACTGCCATAATTTTGCCTTGGTGTATCGTGTACGTTTAGTGAACCTCGCGGCGGCTTACGAACTAATAGCGCTAGTGCAGGCTGACCCACTTTTACCATCGCGGTATATGGGAGTTTCGGAGATTTTTGCATTATATTAAATAACCCCTTTTTATTTTCATATGTCCGTTCGCTGTAAAGAATTGTGATATATTTAGCTTCGTTTGGAGTTGGTTTCGTTCACGGTAATGTTTTACTGGCGCAGCATATCGAGTTCGTAAAAACCTCTACATCGCATTTTTTCTCGCACCGTGTTTATTTATTTATTTAATTGTAATGGTGGTTATGGTTCGACAAGTCCAAGTTTATTTCGTCCAGTAATATCGTACATCGTGCCTAGCTGCATACCAATATAGGACATGTCAATGACTATAGTATAAAAATATTTTTTATTATTCAGTAAAAAGACAATTATGCACAGTATTAATATATACTACTGCATTGTCATCACGTCCACACATATGAGAAAATGTGTTTTAAGTGTGGTTAACAAAACTGCTCGATAGAAGACCTTACTCAGCAGAAGATATTTAATATATTTCTTAAAGTTATCTATGTTTATTGAGGTTATGGAGTCTGGTAGCTTATATATATATATATATATATATATATATATATATATATATATATATATATATATATGTGTGTGTGTGTGTGAGTGTGTGTGTGTGTGTGTGTGAGTGTGTGTGTGTGTTCCTTTCTACTTAATACTTATCTTGTACAAATTTGTCCGGTGATAATATACTCTATAGGTACTTATTTTTATTTCTTGTGGAATAGTGATGAAAAAAACTTTTTTACAAAATATATTCGTATTTGTTTGAGTGAATAAATTAAGAAGTTAAATAATGTAGATTGACGTCAATCATAATTTTAAATTGTCAAATAAAAGCCTGCAACTTGTCTACCTATTTACTTTAGAAATTATTCTAATAGCCTATTTCTAGCTACAGATATTTTGTTAGCATAGTTACAGATCCCAAAAATAATATACCATAGTGATAATGCGTTGCTCAAGCCATGATACACTGGTTTAAGGTATTGGGGCTGTAATACTTCTACTAGTATGTGTGATGCATAAGTATTTTATTTGGATATATTATTATTTGCCATATTAAGAGTAGTGGCAATATTCACAAAATAGTTATTAAATTCATTAGCAACATGTAATGGTCCCGATGTAATTTTATTGTTTCAAGATAACTGTATTTTTATATTTTGCGCTGTACTGAAACTTCAAATTATTCGGTTTTTGTATTGTTCGAAATGATCCACTTAAAGAGCGAAATGGCAATCTGCGATACCGCAAAATAATTTCTAGTTGAAATCGGGACAAGCAGTATGTGAAAAACACCTCGTATCAGAAAATATTACGTGAAAAGGTATTTAAAGATCGCAGCGGAGCAGCTACGGCCAAAGTAAGTTTGTAATCGGCAACGTTACAAATTTGTCTTAATCTCATTCCAGTGAGAAATTTTTTAAATCTGTAATGTATAAATGGAGATTGCAAGGAAATTGTGGGGTACAAATGTAAACATAACAGCCGAAAAACCTGAAAACCGAAGTCAAGCTATAGAAAACTGATGACATTCAAATCTGCATCAATTAACTTGCAGAGTACAGTAAAGAGAATGGCCCGGGGGGGGGGGGGCATTTTGTGCTTAATATATGTGGCCTTTATGCTCTCTTCACATGAGCTCGGGGAAGCAGAGTGGTGGAGATTTGTATGTAAACAGTTTCTTGGATCTACATTATTTATTTCTCTGTCAGTTTTTAAAGTATATCTAAGAGTAAAAATTAGCAGATTTTTAAAATATTCACTTTTCTAATAATTTCGCACTTCCACTTGACCGAAACATGAATAGAGTGATGAGGCCTATGGCAATGTATATATTACATAAAGGGGGAGGACAAATGACGTGCATACAAGTAGATCTTAAGCAGGGCTTTCACAAGTGCTCATTTTACCGTGAACAGCCCCTATACTAAGAAGAGGAAGGGGAATATCGGCATAGATACAGTAAAAAACCCTTTCGACAGGAAGGAATTCAAAATGATTGCATGCTCTTTATTAGTAGGAAAGAAAGGCTAGTGTCTATTCTGTGTGTGGCCTTGGTGCAATGACGTCTGCGGGGCGGTTGCACACATATCTGGTGCATGCGAACTGAGTCAGCGTGTTCTCTTGGTTGACTCACCAGCGTCCGAAACTCACCCGTCGAAACTGACGCTATTGCCACGTCTGTAATATTCCCACGGAAAGCGTCCAGCGTGCCTCGGTAGATAAATATTCTGGAAATACAAAGTTTTTTCCAGAAAGGATTAAAAAAACTATTGTCTATATCTAGAGATGATGTTCTATAGCGGGAAAAGTGGACTGTTTGCTAGGATTCAACGTATTGTACACATGTCCGACAGTTTTCTTTCCTTGCTAGATGTCATGCATAGAGAGCTGCAAAATTGGTGCTATTATTTGGGGACATGTTAAACTTGAAACACAGTTACCTTTGTAATAGGTTTGTCATTGGACCATACTCTATGTGACACGCCCAAGATGACTCTGCGCCAATAAAGAAACACTTCACAATTGTGTGCCCCAATCACATGTAGTTCAGTCAGAGGGGGAGTGTCTTCGCATCTATGCAGCAGCCAATGGAGAAACTACGCCGGGTCTAGTGCATATAGTAATGTGAATTTCAGCCTGGTGCCAAATAATAACGCGAATTTTGCGTGTCACTAGTCATTCATGTAGGAAGCTACTACCCTATTTCACTGGGCCAATGAGGATTCTGTTACTTGAAGTCAGAACGTTCGTGATTGATCTACAAACAACTTAGCCAAGTCAAAACCTTGTTTACCCAATCATGAAAGAAAAAACTAGCTAGAGTGTTATAGAAGATATGCCGGCTCTAATAATTTTCGCGTATTTCCATCATCTCTACCTATATCGTTATCTTTTTACTTTTATCATAGTAAATGTATTAAAGGAGAAAAAAATCGTGCAAGTGGTCAAATGTCGCATTTTTAAAGCTTGCCTATGAAGTTTCCTTAAGCGGTAAGAGATAAGTACGATTATACGCAGATAGTTTGATCTGTGTACTTTCATCGCGTGTAATAAAACCCCACAGTTACGGATCTAGTATACACAGTAAAGCGTTAGGACGGAAACACTGCACGCCTTGCGAGTAGGAGCGATGAGGCGCTAGGCGTGCGTGTTAGTGTCGCCCGTATCGCTCCCTCGCTTCTTGACCTTGGACGCGTAGCTACATAGTCCTCTTAACGTCGAGGAAGATGAAGCGAGGTGAGTATGGAGCAGCGCCGGAATGCAGGACTGGCGGGGACGGGATACCCCCAAGAAAACCCGCCAACCAGCGGCATCGCCGGCACGATTCCCACATGCGAAAATCCAGGACCGACTCCGCTGGTATTCGAACCCTGTTCGTCAAGGTGGGTGTCGAGCAGTGTGACCACTCAATCACCTGGGCCCCGCTCGGCGTTTAGAATCAGGGATGGATCCGGATCGAAGAAAAAGAGTAGGTGGGGGCTAATGGTGCTTGAGCCACTCCCTTGGAGCTAGATCTTATAATATACAGAATTAGATTATTTTTGTAACCAATGTCCACTGTTAACACACTGAAGTCTGCTCACACTATTAGAAGTGAGTCACCTATATCCATTACTGCAGGAACACCGGTCCCGTTGTTGCCTGTGTTAGAACTCACCATCGTCCTATTGGTCCATACCACACCAGACACTACCGTGTACTTTACAGCGTTCATTATTGGCCGGTCATCAACCAATGGAGAGCCGAGCTGATAGTGACCCAATCTCATATACTTTACCGTATCAAAGGATTTACAATCAATATGTCCATTTGACTGGCTACAAAAAAAATCTGTCGTTAGCAATATCATTGTAACTGCGCTGACGTGTTTTTGTGAAGCCGTATTACACACTAGTCGAACAAAGACTGCACATCCATGCGAGTTTTGTTCTGAACAATAAATACATTTTCAAATTGGCTTTGCTCGAGCTACACTCGAGCATAGTATTCAAAGAGTTAACCCTTTAAGGAGTATGTACGTATATATTCGGGCCTACGTTTATTTGGGAATTTCTTTGGCCTTGAAAATAAAACTCACACTTTTATAGTTTGACTATTTTACTCGACATTGTCGAAAAAAAAAAAAAAAAAAAAAAACAAAAAAAAAAAAAAAAAAAAAAAACTAGCCAACATTTCAATTTGTAAGAATAAACTTTATTTTCTAATATTATCTCAAATGAACACGATGGATTGTAAAACGTGTTACATATATCGTGACACTGAAATTGGTACACAGTCAACACGCGAATCCATTGGCCGACAGCCAGCTAACAATAAACTTAGCAGAGTAGAATAAGTGTGTCCGTTGTAGCCATGACCAATAGGACGATAATAAGTAGGATTACAACTTAAATTGCTGTAGTGGAGAATAAAGGTAGTTCACTTCAACCTTGTCTTCACTGCTTGTCAATTTCCGCCGTCCTCAAAGGGTTAATATTGCAGTAACAATACATAACTATCTTATACTTTGTGTAGCAACATGAATTTTAAAAATGTGTTTAGCTAAATAGCGTGTGTACCAAATACTGACAATCATACGTAGCATTAAGATTTTTGAGGTTGAGGCAACAGTACTTGCTTCAAAACGTGTTAAGGACGAGCGGGAGCATATACACACAAATATAACACCCACCCATTTACATTTGCATTTAAAACCATTTGTGATATTGTTTAGTTAGAATTACTTCAAAATGAAGTGTATTATACATTGTAGACACAGAAATCTATCAAAGTTTAGATGTTCAGTTTATACATATTTTGTCAAAAAGTCATCCAGATACTTAACATTAACATTTGAAAAGGAAATGAGATCACAGATAGAGTTAATTTCGAGAGAGAGAAAATAATCTGCTAACTTCTTGTTGGCCAGGTCAAGCTTGCATCCGGAAAGTATGTGAACTACACTCACGCCTTTCTGGATACGATAAAGAACTTGGCTGTGTGAGTCAGGCATTGTAGAGACCTCCACAAGTGACGCACAGTGTTGACTAATTCACGATGCCGTGTTGACGCTTCCGTGCGGCTCTTGTGTTTCTAGAACTTGCTTAAATTCATGCGGACGGGAGCACACAGATGACTGCGGGCTCTCGACGTTCGCGAAAATATCCCCGCGCATGCTAGATTTCGATACTCCGCGGGCGAACCAGCAGTTTTCGTTTCCTTATTGGCGGCGCGTCTCTGCGAGAAGACATTTTCTTGCTTGACTGGCCAATCAGAGTTAGGCAACACCGCTCATCGTACGTTTGTGATTGGCGGACAAACACCTAAGATGCTTAGCGCATCGATCATCCAATCAAGAAAGAACATCTCAGCTAAAGTTTTATGAAATATAACTGGTCGTAAGATTTGTTCACGAAAATCGGGTGTCCCTACAAATGACAGCATAGAATTCCCCCTAGTCGCTATGACAACCTCCCTGGGTGTACTTGCAACTAAACTACTATATCTAAGAAGAGAAAGGGAAAAACTGGTATAGACACTGCAAAAATCCTTCGGCAGGAAAAAATTCAAAATTAATATAAAATGCTACAGGAGACAGATAAGTAGGAACCGTGCTCTTTATTAGTGGCCAGAGAAAGACTAGCGGAGAGAGGGTATGGGGTGATTTTTCAAAGGTTGGATAGAAAAAGTGTGAAGAAACTGCGAATAGACTGTAGGAACGATGCCCTAATATAGTCCATTCACCGATACTTGAAACTTTTCTGAAGCCCTGCTCAAGTTCTACTTCCAGGATATTTATCCATCTCATGCAAACAAAGCTTAGTCAAGTATAGAGAATTACCTCAAAGGGGCACTGCACCGCATTCCTCACTGTAATAATATTTTGCATAAGAACTTTTTCTTTCTAGACATTACAAGGGCGAACCTTTCTTCTGCGAAAAAATTCCAGAACTACTTGTACCTCAAAACACTAGAGCTTAGATCCACTTATGATTGGACGATTTTAACTGTCACGCACCGCTGGTGTCTGCCTGCAAATCACTGGTTGTCAGTGTCGGAGTTGATTAGCCCAGTCAGGTAAGTAACTATTTCCCGTCAAAGACACGTGGCCAATAACTCAAGGAAAGCTGCGCGTGTGCCATTGGTGGATACCTGAAGATCTTGTGAGTCCAATGACCTGTAGGTTATACTCCACAATCCTATGTAAGATTATGCAAATATCTCTATTCAATAACTGTTCGTTGTCTCAAGGGAAGTCGGTGGTTGGGCCAATATTTGATTGTGTGTTTATTATCGGTTCAGAGCTGTCCAGGAGGTGTTAAATAACGGGTGGACCAATAGCATAAGCAGTTCAAAAGTACGAGGTATAGAATTCCAGCTTGTCCCGAAATGAATCCGCAAATTTTTCAGGTCTCTAGCAATAGGACATTGGAGTCTAGCCTTCGCGGAAATCTTTTCATGAAAAACAATGTTGCCTGATAAATTAGTATTCAAGGTATAAACAAAAGACCATTAAGAAGGGGAAACTTGGGTAGAGTCCATTCACGGTTACTTCCAACTTTTCTGAAGGCCTGATAAGTTCTACTTCAAGGGTATTCCTCTGCCTCCTGCAAACAAAGCTTAACAAATTCTAAATAATTACAACGAAAGGACAACGCACCACATTTGTGTGCACTCATTGTAATGATATTTTGCATAAGAATTATTTCTTACTAGGCATTACCAACACACACATTTACACTCTGTTTTTATTCATATAAATTATAAAGTATATTATATAATTTATAAAAAAACCAAAAGTTTAATTTAATTAAAAATAAAGTAAAGTATAAACTCTAATGATACATGGCATATTAAGGAAATAACCAAACATGTAATACATAGAGGTGATTTTTCAAAGGTTTAGTTTAAAAAGTGTGAAGAAACCGTTAACAGACTATAAGAACGAGGTCCTAATATATCTTATTAGTAGAGACGTGCAAAATTTGCGTTATTATTTGAAGACAGACTAGACTTCAAACACATATGATTTTGTATTGCCTTTGTCATTGGACTACAGAGTGTTCGGGCATACCCAGGACGGCTTTTGACCAATAAGAAACCATTAAAAACAAGCCGGTTTTTAACGTCCAATTAATTTTAAAAGGGAAATGTATTCTCACTGCCGAGAAGCCAATAAACAAATGACACTAACTCGAACATGTATAGGAGGGTGAATTTTAGCGAACTGTCAGAAAATAACGCGAATTTTGCAGGTCTCTATTTACTAGGCTTGCCGTCATTTTGCCTCTGTGCGGTCGTATACTCGGTGGTCGTGGAAGGCTCGCAGGTCCTTGTAATGGAAGAGTGCCGTGGCTCGCCCTGGGAGGTGCAGGGCGAATCTTGTGGGTGAATGATGGGGGCCGCGCCCCTGCCTGCCTTTCACCCGGCGGGGGCCTCTCCCAGACAGTAAATCACGACCCGGGGAGACGAGTCAAGGGCGTCGACCCAGCTCCGGGGCGGAGTCCCCACGGCGACCTCGGCGTTTGGAAACTTCTCCGACCGTCCTGCCGGCGCACCTCCTGCAACTCTTGCGTAATGAACTACGTCGCCACGCCAGGCTAGATTCCACAGTCCTATACTTATATACATATGGAGGGTTCAGATCTGAACCGGACCAAGACCATTTGCAGTGTATAGGGGTACTGGGATGCAGCTGTTTACAGGGGTATCGGGATGCAGCAGTGTACAGCGGTATTGGAATGCAGCAGTGTACAGGGGTATTGGGATGCAGCAGTGTACAGGGTATTGGGATGCAGCAGTGTACAGGGGTATTGGGATGCAGCAGTGTACAGCGGTATTGGGATGCAGCAGTGTACAGGGGTATTGGGATGCAGCAGTGTACAGGGGTATTGGAATGCAGCAGTGTACAGCGGTATTGGGATGCAGCAGTGTACAGGGGTATTTGGATGCAGCAGTGTACAGGGGTATTGGGATGCAGCAGTGTACAGCGGTATTGGGATGCAGCAGTGCACAGGGGTATTGGGATGCAGCAGTGTACAGTGGTATTGGGATGCAGCAATGCAAGCGGTTGTTTGTTGAAGTGTTCTAACAATTTTTCCCAACTACAACATAGTTTTACGGTTTTAATACTTGGGGATAAATAATGTCTTCTGATGAAGATTGGCATCCAAGCTAAGCTGACGTTACTAAAGGTAAGGTTTTAAGTCTAAGCCCATTGTTATAATTTTTGTGACTGATTAGGCCCTGGTCAATTTTCGTAAATTTCCTTTATAGATGTTTGTCTTCCTGTATGCTAACCAGAGTATTCTGGTCAGATAATTACTTATGTTGTCCTCAATATTTCCTAGACTCTGATGAAGAAAAGGGAGATGAAGTGAATTTAGGACCACTCCATGCTATTATGTCATGCTTGACTGACAGAGAAATGGATGTTGTGCCTTGTACTAGCCAGTCTCCAGTTGCAGGATCATCCCATGCTACTGAAGGTAAGAAAAACTGTTTACATTACTTTAAAACCACGCTTTGCGCTAAGAGAGCCCGCTTGGCTTGATATTTTATTTTACGTGTTCAATTAATTTTCAAATAACCAGACTTCTTGTGTCCGTAATCAGGGGATGTTACTAGATAGGGCCTACGTTACTCTTATTGAACACTTAACCATTGCGTATGTATCAACGTGAAAACGTCGTTAAGCATTGGAACATACATATATATATATATACTTTGGTATTCGAGCATGTCTTACAGTGTTTGAGAGGATAGTTTACAGTACCTGTTGAAACTGTGTATTTTTTCTCAACAAACGAATGCGGCAGTACAATGTTGATACATAAGTCATTCGAGCCAGGTGACCACTCAGAAATTAAAGCAATGCTGCTATAATGCATCAACTTGTGGATTTTCCGTTCATGAAAAGCCTCAATTGTAGGGTATGCTAATGTTTCAGAAACTCCACAAATTGATTACGCAGCTCAGGGTGGCAGTTTACGAGGCAGGAAGATGACTAAATGTGAGGAAAACTGGTTAAAAACCAAACGAAAACGATGTCGTAATAGCGGAGAAACTTATACAACAGCAAAAAATAAGTTCGTTCCAGCCAAGACCTTCACCAGCAATTTTGATTGTAAATGTTCCAGAGAATGCCCAGAGAAATCTAAATCACAAGACGTCCTACAGACTTCTTTCCCTTCATTTTTGACGCTGGGAAATTATTCCCAACAAAATGTTTTTTTACGTCGTTTGGTTCAAACATCTAAATGTGCAAGATCATGTCCACAAGATGGGATTGGGTACTGTAAATCGACAGTTTTTTATTACTTCATTCATGGTGAAGGGGGGGAATATAAGAGTTTGCAATAATTTTTTTCTAGGTACATTGCAAATCAGTTGGGGTCCACTGTACAGACATCTTAGCAAAGATGAGGTGGTGTTTGGAGTTCTTGATGGCAGAGGTAAAAATATTTCAGCTAACAAAATTGATGATGAGGATGTTGTTGCTCACATATAGTCCTTTCCTTGTTATCAGAGTAATTATGCAAAGGAAACATAATAGCGACAGAAAACATTTACATCCTGATTAAAATATCCGGAAAATGTATTATCTGCATGTTGAGAAATGTTCTGTGGAAAACAAGCAGCCTGTTAAAAAGAAAAATATTATTACCATGTATTTGCAACTAAATTCAATCTTCACTTTAAAGTACCATCTAAGGATACTTGTCGTTTATGTGATGAACTTCGCATGAATCTTAAAGTTGTGAATTATGGCGGGGAAAAAAGAAACTGAAACTTCAAAAAGATCTTCACCTTGCTCGTGCTGAAAAGGCAAGGCAAGTTCTAAAAGATGACAGTAAAGGCCTTTCTGAAGACACGTATGTTTGCACATTTGATTTGCAAAAAGCTCCGCCCTTCCCAAAAATTATCCACATCAGTTGCATACTACAAAAGAAATATGAACATGTATAACTTTGGCATACATTCCTTTAACGATGCTACTAGTTACATGTATGTTTGGGATGAAACTGAAAGGGGTAGAGGATCCCAGGACCTTTCATCAGCGCTTACGAAAAAATGCTGCTCCTTACAAAACAATCATTATGTTTTCCGATTCCTTACAGGACCAAACCGAAACATTAAAATGGCACTCACAATGTTGAAACATACACAGGACCCTATAATGAGTGTGAATGTCATTGATCTAAAATTTTTGGTTTCTGGACACTCTTTTCTTCCAAATGACTCAGATTTCGGCCTCATTGAAAAAAAAAAGTCACAAACAGCAGAACATTTTTGTACCAGAAGACTGGCTAAATGTTATAAGAACAGCAAAACATAAGAAACCAAAATTTAAAGTAATTTCAATGCATCGAATAGAGTTTCTTAGTAACGGGACCTTGGGAAAAGCTGTATGTAACCGGAAAAAAGACACTGATGGGAATTCGCTCAATTGGTTACAGATGCACTGGCTACGTTTCGAAAACGGTTCCCCTTTTTCAATCAAGTTCAAAGAAACCTTCAATGACCTCGTTGAATTTTGTCAGATCGACCTACGAAAACACGGGCCTGGAAGAAATGTTGTACAGTCTTTGGCTAGCGTTGAACATGTTCCTCTTTACCCAAGTCGTCGCCCAATCAGCGAAGCCAAAAATAATGACATGACAGCGCTGCTTCCATATATCCCTCCAGTACATCACAAGTCCTTCAAGAGCCTTACAGTCAGCTCCAACACTAGATCACAGATTGTCTCCCAAGGTGCTGAAACTGACAATGAGACGACTGTGTCTGATTAAGTGATGTTTATAAGTTAAAAAAAATATGTATATTTTTAAACTTTGCAGAGTGATGTGTTTCATGTTATGAAACAAATTTAATAATGACTAGTAAGAATGATGCTATGTAAACATTCAGGGTTTTTTACTTTTCATCAACACAAACATCCCTCAAAATATTGAACTTAAAATGGTGATATTGTGTGTGATTAAAGGAAATGTTACAATAAAAGGTGAAATTGTGTATGGTTAAAGGACACGTGACCACGCAAGGAAATATTAATAATTCATCTGCTGTAAAGTTATACAAAGTGATGTATTTTGTGTGTACGGCAATATTAGTGAGCTAATTACGCAAACATTGGCCTCTTTAAAATATTGTACTGAATTTCAGTATAAAATTGGCACGCATTTCAATGTCACGTTAAAACTGTATTGTGTTTTCTATCAAGTTTTAATTAATAATTGTTTAAAACGTGAAAAAGATGCTTTAAAAATATGTTTATTCCGGCAAACCACTTTGCCAAACGAAGCATGGCATACACAACCCTAGATGTCACAACTTTCAGAGGAAGATGGAACCAGCTCCCACTTTGCATTACATGACAGATGCCTGCTAACCTACAACAAGCAATATTGATGTAAGACATGTGGTAATACTTAAGTTAACCCACGCATAACATTACGGATACGCCCAAACATAGAAATTAATAAACCAGAATCTGCAGTAGACCACTAACTTTAAACTCATTTATCTGAAAATAGCACTTCATGGACTTGATCCACTTCTGCTCTGAACCCCCCCCCCCCATATGTGCAAATTTTCCCAAGGCAGAGCAGACCCAGAGGGTTCTCCTGGCCTTGAGAGAGAGGTGGGTCGCAGAGTATCAACCTGCTAACTCTGTTATCTAATATTCAGTTGCAATAGATACTGTAGGGTTTGGATTGGAGTGTGGAGATTTAGACGGCTCTGAACATGGGGGGTTTGAGAGCAGAAGCTGGGTGAAGCGAGATGAGTGTGGGGCAGCACTGAATGCAAGGGCGGAGGAAACGGGAGATCACCGAGAAAACCAGCCCACCAGCGACATATTTAGGCATGATCTCCACTTGCGAAATCCGACAGTATGTGTTAAAGCTACTAGGAATGGAATTTAATAGAAAACAATAAATAAACAGCACGGTTGAATCATATGTGACCTAACTCGGGACAAAAATCGCCATATCAACTCCACAACATCTAGTTGACAATCTGCTTTGGTTCGGGCGAGAAAAGGATTTTTGAACTAGACTGCGACCGTTGGAATTAACACGTTTTCTTCGTATCAACTCCTAATGTCGAGGATTGAAGGTTTACAAACGAAGTTCAATATTTTCGAAGCAAAGTTATGGTCGTACGCTGTGTCCCATAAGAAATATGAACATTGTGTAAAGAGGTGTTAAATGTTTCTACAGCGGGTACCAGGAAGCGCTGAATAAGAAAGGAGCGTTATGCACGTGGTCTGCAACTTAAAAAAAAATATAAAAATAATAATGGTCGTTCTGTGTACCGCTGTGGCAAATCGTGACTGTGTTCCAAGGACGTGGCTATTTCAGACACCTGGAGCTGTGAAGGTTGGTGTGGTCAGAATGCACAATTGACTTGCAGTGCAGAGAGCCAGCCATATCGCACAGGGAAACACTTTGTGCCGTAAGTTGAGACGTAATGTTTTTCGTGGGGGGGGGGGGGATGGGGTGTGGCTGTGTTGAGGACACGGCCGTTTGTTTTGCGTGAATACATCTACATTGACGCGCTCGGACGCCTTGGTGCTTATTTTACGTTCCCGGCACCACTTCACTCGAGCACATGGGGTTTTTTTTATGGGTATCACTAAATTGCTTTTCAGATGCTCTTTCAAACCGTAAACGATTTCTGTATTTCGACGCAGTATTTTGACGAGTATAGACCGAAATAGTGTTAAGTTTTCTTAATGTTTTATATTAAACACTTACAATTTCACCATAACCACGCTACACAAATGTTTTAATACACGCAATCGATTTATCTTGATGAGAGCTGTCGATCGAAACCTAAACGAACGTTTTAGCTTCTCTTAGTCAAAAGTTACACTAGCGGAAGTTATGAGACCCCACGCCGTAGACAATAAATTCGGAGCTGCAATTCCAAACTGCATCCCCCGATTTTGTTATCATCTGATTTTCTGGATTACCTCCCACTATGGTTACAACTTTAACACATTGAGGTCTGTACACATTTACTGGCACTAAACGACAAATTATTAGTGAGTCACCTATATCAACTACTGCAAGAACACCGGTTCTGTTGGTGTCTGTGTTAGAACTCACCATCGTCCTATTGGTCCATACTACACAGGACACTACACAGTATTCAACAGCGTTCATTATTGGCTGATCATCAACCAATGGAGAGCCGAGTTGATATTGACCCAATCAGATGTACTTTATCGTATAGGAGGATTTACAATCAATCACGCCCCTTTGAGTGGCTATAAAAATTAATTCTATCGTTGTCAATATCATTGTTACTGCGCTGTGGTGTTCTTGTGAGGTCGTATTAAACACTAGCCGAACACAGAATGCACATCCATGCCAGTTTCGTTCTGAACAACAAGGAAAATTTCAAATTAACTTTGCTCGAGCTGCACTCGAGCATAGTCTACAAAGTGCTAAAGATGTATTCACGTCAAAAATAAAACAGTGTTGTTCTTGATAGGTTTCAACACTGTATGCTTATGTCTGCAAGTTAATTGCCGTTATTGGCCTTTATCTGTGTGAGTAGCTGTTCCCGCAGTTGGAATCGGCAGAGAGAAGTCTGTCAATGTAACAGTGAACTCGAGTGATTTGCATGCTAAGAGCTACGCTGTAGGTATAGTAATTTCTCAGCATCCCCGCACTTTTTTAACCAAACTTTTGAAAGATCATCCCTTGTATGAGATGTCTGGCTGTTTCCTAAACGTGTTATGTAATCACAAGAGTTTTAATCTTCCGCTAGCACAAAAGTATTCTCCTCTCAGTTAAACTGAGCTTTTAATTATATTTCATGTACAATTTATAATAGCTCATTTACGATTAGTTCGAGAAAAAAAAAACAGGGAGATAACGGGCTTATTGGCTGACTAGGGCGGAATGCCTAGAGACCTGAAGAATTTGCGGATTCTTTTTGGGAAAGCTATAACTCAAAACACGTCCGTTTATACAACTTTAGCCATTGGTACACACGGTGTTCGAAACCTCCTGGAGAACGGTGGCCCAATCGTCGACTTCCACTGTGATAGCAGATCACCAATGTGCCGTTGATACTGGCATATTGTGTAAATAAGACTGAACAGTTTGGCCTGCAAGTAATCTAACTCACGAGTTTCTCACGTCTCTAGTAATGCCTGGTGTGAGATAGTTATAACGCAAAATATTATTAACCAGAGTGCTCGCAGTTGCGGTAATTTTTGAGGCTTGATACGACGAGGCGGAGGAACAGCCTGTAAGAATAAATACCAGGGCGTAAGTAAATGGCTTCTCAACGAACCGAATCATGCGGGATCAGCACGCTGGGAATGCCGGCTGGCGAGTGTGTTTGTTACCAAGGAGCTGATTGGCGAACGGTGTTATGACATGTACATAGCCGTTGGCGCCATTCGAGACAGCTGCCAAAGGCGGTAAAGGCTGTTCACGATAAAGTGAGCACTTTTGAAATCAACCGTAGGAAAATGTCACTCCCCATGCCTGCGTATATTTCAACGGGCTCTCTGTGTGACATGCGCCCAGTAAAGTTGGTAACGATGGCTGGAAAGTAATTCCATATTTAACGCCGAATAAAGTGTTAGGTATTCTTTTGTGATAACTTAAATTCTTTCTTTCGCTTTCTGTTTTTTTTTTTTATGCACCGCGTTTGTAAAAATAACGAGGTTTGTAAAATATTCACTTTTCTAATAATTTCACAGTTTCGCTTGACCGAAGTATGAATAAAGTGACGAGGCCATGGAAATTTTAATTTTACACGGAGCGGAAGCAGACAATACGTGTGTAGGAGTAGATCTTAAGCAGGGCTTTCAAAAGTGCTCATTTTACCGTGAATAGCCTATAGTACTGATCACAAGAGACATGCAAAATTCGCGTTATTTTTTAAGGGCATATTAAACTTGAAATACGTGTACCTTTGCAATACGTTTGTCGTTGGACCGTACTTTATGTGACACACCCTGGGTGACTCTGCAACTATAAAGGTGCATTTCACAATTGTGTGCCCCAATCACGTGTAGTTCAGTCAGAGAGGGCGTGTCTTCACGTCTATGCAGCAGCCAATGGGGAAACGACGTCGGCTCTAGTGCATACAGTGCTGTGAGGTTCAGCCTGATGCCGAAATAATAACGCGAATTTTGCACGTCCTTGGGGGTGAAATCCGCCGGTTACATCGGCGCGATTCCCTCATGCGAGTATCCGGTAGTGACCCGGCCGTGGGGACTGAACGAGGTTGGTGGGGGGGGGGGGGGGCTAATAAGTCTGACCACTACACACCACCGGGGCCCAGGCACGTGACTGTGGCAATCCTGCCGTCGGGGAGTCCGCGAATAGCCAGGCGAGTCGCGAAGTTGTTACGCGAGAACTCGTGAAATGAAGAAGAAGAAGACGAAGAAGCGCCGGTGCAAGAGGTCGAGGGATAATCGTCTCCTCGCGAATAGCGTCGCCCGTCGCTGGCGAGAAGAAGCTACGGCGACGGCCGGGTATAATGAGACAGGAGAGCTGGCAGTTGGAAAAGAAAACCTTGGAAGCCAGTGAAAGGTCCTCCCCCCACCCCCCCTCCCCCCCCCGACAGCCACTACCCAACCAGCAGCCCGATGAAGCTCCGGGGAAGTGAAGCAACTGACGACTGACTGCTACCGGCAGTCAGTAAACAGTCGTAATTTTCTGTCATAGAGCAGGCGAGTACACAGAAACGAAGTTTCGTAGTGGCTCCTTTGACCTGGGCGTTCCCACTCCGTGATTGGCTGGCGCGAAGCTCTGGGAACTGGCCCTTGTGACTGGCTACCGCGTGTTGCGGAAAGGCTTGGGCTGCCCGTTGGCAAGTAAGATAAAGCGAGCACTTCTGAAATTAACCTTAGAAAAAATTCACTGCCCCTGCCAGCATATATTTTAACAGGCACACTGAGGGACAAGAGCCCATTTAAGTTGGTAACGGTGGAGGGGAAAGTAGTTCCATATATTAACGCCGAACATCGAAGAGTAAAAATGAACACATTTGTTACATATTTACTTTTCAAAAAATGTACAGTTTCACTTGACCGACGCATGAATAAAGTGATGGGACCCACGACAGTGTTAATCTTACACGAGGCGGAAGAATACACAACGCGCATACAGGTAGATTTTAAGCAGGGCTTTCAGAAATGGTCATTTTACAGTGAATAGCTTATAGATTTATAAATTATTTACTTTTGTTATAATTTCACATTTTCACTTGACTGATGCATGAATAGAGTGATGCAGCCTATGGCAATGTTAATTTTACATAAGGCGGAAGAATACACAACGTACGTACAAGTAGATCTTAAGCAGGGCTTTCGAAAGTGCTCATTTTACCGTGAACAGGTTATAATATGTTGCTTGTCAGTGAAGTCATTTTGCTCGCGCTGGAGTTGACGAATGAGTGAAGAGATTTGGGCGGCTCTGAAGCCCCTGCCAATCTGTCAAATTTTTTCGTCAAACTGCTTGCAGTAAGTTTGCTGAAATACAGTTGAACAGTTATGACGTCTTCGAAACGTAATAAATGCCGCCGTATTAGTCTGCGAAAGTTGGATGGCTTCAGTTTACCATCAAACGTTTGAGGATTGGACCGGTTTTAAAATGAATTCGATGTTTGACAGGCTGAGCCAATCGGAATCGTTCACGACAAAAATGGACGCCAAGAAACTTCAAAATAACGAACAATTGCTAAAAACGAAGTAAGTTATGAAGATAATTAATTTATGTAGTTGCTGCCTGGGCATGAATGCAATTTTAAGTGAATATTGAAAATAATAATGAAATAAGAAGAATTAAATTTCATTGTGCAGGAAAAATCTCTGATAAACAAAATTCGAATTTGGTAAAGAATCAATAGTAAACTATAACATTCCTTACATTTCATCATTTAATGGACTACATGAAAAAACAAAAGCTATGTCAAACTATGGAAATAATGTTTAAATAATTATTCATGTCAAATTCTCCTATTGAAAAATTTGACAGTGTGACACATTTTCAAACACATTCAACATTATTTGATAAAATTTTGTTGGAAGGGAAAATTTGATGGCCGTATTTGGTCTTCAAATTTTGTTATCAAATATAGTTGAAGGCGAAAATTTGACAGTGCGACAGGGGCTTTAAGGCCATTGGTTTATGAAAGTAGCATATTTATATAATTTTTGGCATAACTTTTTTTACAGCGGGTTTTTTCAAAATTTTTGGCTCGACAAGACGTAAATAACAACTTTTAGCACCTCCTACTTACATTATTACAAATTCACTATGTCCGTTATTCTCGTAGCACTGATTGCAGATAGGAAAAAAAAAATCTTTCTTTTCTTCCATCAGTGCTCCGGGACGACAGTGAATATCTCTATAGCGATTGGTAAAATCACTAAGGCTTGAGTGTACAGAGGACAGTTTAATTTAACCAACAGATCATTGGCATTTCCGGTCCCTACAAATAGCCTTACAGCTGGCTCAAGAGTACACGGAGTTATAAAGTCTTTGTACGTGAAATACACCCAAAGAGAATAGTTCGGAACTTGGGTTGACAGGTGTACCAACTGTTCAGCTGTGCGCCAAGAAAAAGTGAAAAGTGTCACTTTCACACCGTGTTTTGTATGCAAGGTACCGTGTAATTGGTCCTGGCTTTCTTACTTGACTATCGGATCAGCGTTATGGCACGGTATAAGGTTCATGCTTCATTAACACATGATCTGTCTTCCAATATGCTTCTTTAAGCTCATTCGGTTGCTTATTATGTTGAATGGGACCGAAGTAAATCATAATAATACAACTCAATGTCCACTGAGATGTGAAATATCTAGGCCTGCACATGAACCAAAAACTCGCCTGGAAAGAACATATAGACGTCAAATGCGTTAAGTGCAATTGCCAGGCTTTCCGCCCTCTATCTCATACTTAATAGACGAAGTGTTATAACGCGAGATACAGCAGTATTACTTTATACAACGCTTATACGGCCTGTCATTACGTATACTGCGACCACATGGGCACATGCAGCTAAATCACCTATTAAGAAACTGCAGATTGTACAAAATATATGCCTACGAACTGCTTCAGATGCGCCTAAATACTATCCCATTACAGATCTACAAAATAAACTGAAAAATGTAAAATTAAACAAGTTCTTCGTCAAATCGGCGGAAAAATTCTACACGATTGTGCTACAGTACCTACCATAAAATATATACTCAGAAATACAAGCGGTCAAAGAGTATATTGGCTCACAGACGGCCTGCAATAGCTAAATCTTTAAATGCAGGCCCTCAGTCATGCACGTGTTTGTAATTAAGATCGGGATACCCGTATTACTGCATTTTATCAAAAAATTCCCACTACACTCATGTACCAAATAATTTTCGAAACACTATGTGTTCGCAGAAAAAAAAAGGCAAAGTATGCACTGCACAGACTCTGGCTCAGTGATACACTGTGATTTACATTGAATATGCACTGCTATACATACACCTTCGCCGAAACGCCTTTCTCGTGCGACAGCTGTCGTTTTGTATGGTTCTCGGCCTATGCCGATTCCACGGAGTCAGGCGCCGTGAAGATGTCTGCAGCAGCTGGTGGGGGTTGTGTGGAGGCACACCTACAATAACATGCACACTGAAACACACACATCACTACACCACCTGCAAACGAGGGCGCAGGCCAGGTAATACTATAATTACCCCTAGCAATAATTTATCCCTTATTATAACTTCCTGTAACACACCAACACATTTTTTCTGTGTTGCAGAGAGATGACTGGCATCTGTCGGGTGGATGACTCAGTTCTGTCTCCCACTACCATGGCCTCATAACGCGACCCTGGTTACAACTCAGCTGCACACTAATTTCATATCACCCCAAACAAAGCCCACACTAGCCTGTATTCGCCAACTAACAACTTACCCTACTTTCTCCAGCCCCAATCAACTCAAAGGAAATTACACTAATCCTCCGCGACTGCCGCACAGATTTTCCCAGTGTCCGCTCCGTTTTGCCTGGTTTGCTGTGCCCTTCCATCTAGACCCTTATTCCTTTGGGGTGTGTACATGGCTATAATTGCGGCCATGGCACCAGACAACCCTGGTATAGCCGCGATGCGTGCGTCTCTTTTAACGTAATAAGCACGACCTAAGGCTCAAAGGGCTTGCCCTGAGACGCATCCCATTCTCCAAACCACCTTAGCTACTAACACGCATGCTGGAGGGCTCACAGAACTGTGAAGGAGCTCACGCTGGCGTAGTGGGATTTAAGGGTTCGCCAGAAACATTGCGGCTGGAGTTTGCGATATGAGAGACTGTTTCACTTTTGAGTTATTAAGCTATTCTGTGTCTGCATGCTCTTCTGTCCTGAGTTACCTCTAGGAGTCGAGACCATAGGCTGTTCACGTTAAAGTGAGCACTTTCTAAGGCCCTGCTAAATTTTTCCTTCCATTAAATTTCTATCTTGCTACCCCTTTTTAATATAAATATTGGTACGTGGCTAATAAACAAAGTGTATACATTCCTCTAATCTCAATAGTAAAGATCTGAGACTGCAATAAAATATACTTATTACTGATCAGTGCTTGTTAGGAGGGCCTTAAAAAGTGCTCTCTTTATCGTGAATAGCCTATAGTTGAGTTGAGTTGGGAGATTAGGGCGCCTCTAAACAACGAGGTATCGAGAGCCGATGAGGGTGAAATGGGGGGTGTGAATGGAGCGGCGCCGGAATGCAAGGGCAGGGAAAAAAGGAGATTCCCGAAAGAAAAAAAAAACAAATCCACCGATCAATGGCATTGGTCGGCACGGTTTCCAATTGCGAAAATCCAGGAGCGGCGCGGCCGGGGATTGAACCCGGTTCGCCTTGGTGGGAGGGCGAGCAGTCTAACCGCTCAACCACCGCGGCATCGCTAGGAGTCGAGGCACACGCCGTACGGCCTTAGCACTTTCTCACGACTCATCCCCGAGCATGGGTCTCCGGGTTGGGAAGGGGGGGGGGGGGAGACGACAGCACTTTCGTTCGTCGAGTGCACGCTGTGTGTTGCTGCCAGCTTTCTACACGTCTTCGCGCATCTGGGACAACACGCAGCCTGACACGAACATAGACAACCGCACAGGAGAATAGCGAAAATATTTTTATTTTGAGCCACCTATCATCGACAACCAGCGGCGGGTGAAGTGAAGAGATTTGGGCGGCTCTTCACAGCGAGGTCTTGAGAGCCGATTAGGGTGATTGAGGTGAATATGGAGCAGAGCCGGAATGAGTGGTCGGGGGAAACGGGAGATCCCCGAGAAAACCCGCCGACCAGCGGCATAGTCCGGCACGATTCCCACATACGAAAACCCGGGAGTGACCGGCAGGGAATTGAACCCGGTTCGCCTTGGTGGGAGGGCGAGCAGGCTAACCGCTCAGCCACCGTGGCCCCTCGGTACGAACACTAGGGACACCGGAATTTCGCGAAAAGATTTCCGCACATGCTACGAGTCTATTAGCAGTATTGTGTTGTTTATTGGCGACGTGTATTTGTGAGACGACATTTTCTCACTTGTCTGGCCAATCAAAATTAGGTTACTCCTAAGTCGATTAATTCCTATATCATCCAATGACGAGAGTGGATCTGAGTTAAAGGGTTACGAAATACAGCTGGTCGTGCAATCTTTTTCACGAATATCAGGTGTTCCTATCGATAACACTCTACAATATATTCATGGTTACGTCTGACTTTCGTGAAGCCCTGCTGAAGTTCTAGTTTCAAGCTATTCTCCCACCTCATCTAAGCAAATCTTAATTTAGCATAGAAAACTACTTCAACACCAACAGGACCAAACGCCATATTTGTGCGAATTCAGTTTAATAATATTTTGCATGAGAACTGTTTCATTCTAGGCATTACAAACAGTCACATTTCCCCCCTGTTTCTATTCACATGAATCGAAAATTCGATTCTATCAAAAATGATACTTTTATATTAACAAGAATATCAAACGCTTGTGAAAAAGACATTCAAACACGTCAGATATGGGGAAACATTTAAATGTATAATTAAAAAATTATGAATATTCTACGAATAGCCTGTAGCTAGTTTATCCTTTTAGAGTGGATGCTCAATATTTGACTCGACTAAGTTCTTTGCAGTCCAATCACAAACGTTCGAACCCTCACTGGCCCAATGAATAGAGACAATCCAAGACCATTTCTCGTTTTAATTAAGTTTCGGAATTAGACGGCATACCAGTATACTGTATAGTTTCACGCATGTCATGCAACATCCACTCATCCGAGACAAGCCACGAAAGACCCACCACCAATACTAAATAATGAGAACTGTGTTATCTTCATTCAGAGTGTGTAGGTCGAACAACGCCATCAGTAGAGATAATGATTTATCGCGGGATAAGTTGACTGTTTGCTATGTCTCAACGCACACGTCCCGACAATTCTCTTTTCTGATTGGCTGCCATGCACTTAATGGAACTACTACCCCATTATTGCACTAGGCCAATAAGGATTCTTATACTATAATGGAGAACGTTCGTGAATGGTATGTAAACAACTTAACCGAGTCAAAACCTTGATCGTCCAATCATAAATGAATAAACTAGCTAGAGTGTTATCGAAAATATGTTGGCTCAAAATTTTTTCGCGATTTATCATTATCTTTAACTATTCCCTTAAAATACTGCTATTCCATGACTTTCGGCATGCTTGTGTATATATGTGGCTCGAGTATACAGACGACAACGAAGTCTACCCTACAGAAATTAATTAATTATATATATATATATATGAACACGCGATTTTCGCGAAAAGATTTCATGACCGGTTGTATTCCATAACACTTTAGCTCAGATCCACTTTCGTGATTAGATGATTTCCGTCTTACACTTCTTAGGCGTCTGCTGCGAATCACAGACCTACAATATCAGAGTAACCTAGTTATAATATTGACCAGTCAAGTATGGAAATCACTTCTCACAGAGATACGTCACCAATAAGCAAAAGAAAACTGCTTGTACTCCCGTAGGGTATTGAAATCTAGCATGTGCGGAAATCTTTTCATCGATATATATATATATATATATATATATATATATATATATATATATATATATATATATATATATATATATATATATATATATATATATATATATATATATATATATATATATATATAGGAAAATTTCGTGAATTCACTTCGGGAGAAGATAGACGTCAAACACACATACAGTTAAGTCACCTTTGCAAATTTGATCATAGTTTATTATTAGTAGAGATAATGGTTTATCGCGGGAAAAGGTAACTGTTAGCTAGACTTCAACGCACTGTACATATTTCTGACAGCTTTCTTTTCTTTTTGGCCGTCATGCATGTGAGAAGCTACTATTCCATTTAACAGGGCCAATGAGGATTCTTTTACTCTAAAGCAGAACGTTTGTGATTGGCCTGCAAAGTATTTAGCCGAGTCAAAACCTTGATCATCCGATCATGAAAGGATGAACCAGCTATAGTGTTATCGGAGATGTGATGGCTCAAAAAAATTTCGCTAAATTTTTTTTTATAATCCTTCATTATTAGACACACCCTCTGAACGACTCTGAGCCAATAGCAGACTAGCAAGGAAACAAGTAGCGAATCCCATACTGCGACGTGTGAAGTAACACTGGCGACTCTCTTTGAAGCAGCAGACAAAGAACAAACATATGAGAGACTCGGGTATGCACAGGACTGTGGAGTCTAGCCTACCCGTCATTGAACACACACACACACACACACACACACACACACACACACACACACACACACGCTCTCTCTCTCTCTCTCTCTCTCTCTCTCTAGTTGTCAAAATGTTTAGGTAGTGTGAGTACCGCAAGGGAATTTTTTTCGTTCCCGTGCTTTTAGAAAGCCGGTGCGATTTGATTGAAAAGTTCAACACGGGCGAGTCAACTGACGGAAACGCAAGCTGCAGGGTGTGTAGTCACAGCATCACTTTCCAGAATAGACGGCCCAGGAAGTCTCCAGACGCAGGCGTTCATTGTCAGCGTGTGGTTACGTAAGGTCGGGCAGGGCGCCGCCGAGTGGGCAGGTGTTGGCTGGGGACGAGGAGAGAAATGTAAACGTACACAAAAGTGTCGTCGGAGAAAGCTGGAAGAGGCGGTTCTCACAGTTATCAGATAATGAGGCCTTCCACGCGGGGGTACAGTCGCCTGCATATCCTGTTGACCAGTCGGTGCATTCCGGCGGCCGTACTCGTCGGTGGCGGCAGGCAAAACCACAGTGCACATAAGTACATAGAGACGAAATTGTATTCTGGTACGTTTGATGCTGGCGTATACTCTGTTCACGGGTTCTTCTCACTTTTTGAATCAAACCTTTCAAAAATCACCCGATGTAAAGAGACCTGAAATATTCGCGGTTTCATTTTGGAACAAGCTAGAATTCAAAATATGTGTGTTAATAACACCTCAGCCATTGTTCCACACGATGTTTGACACGTCCTGGAGAACGTTGGCCCATCTTCGCCTTCCACTGTGACAGTAGACAACCAATGCACAGTTGATATCGACATATTTGTACATATGACCGTAGAGTCTAGTCTGCAGGTCATTGAACTCGCAAATTATTCAGGTCTCTCAGTAATGACTACGGGACACCCGAATTTTCCGATAATATCTATCGATCAGTTATATTTCATAACACTTTATCTCAGATCCCCTTTCTTGATTGGATGATCTAAATGTTACACGTCTTAGGTGTCTGCCTGCGAATCACAGGCGTACAATAGCGGAGTTACCTAATTATAATTGACCCGTCGAGTCAAAACAAAAAGTTTTCTTTCAAAGACACGCCGCCAATAAGGAAATGTAAACAGCTTGTTTGCCCATGGTTCATTAATATCTAGCATGTACATAAATATTTTCCCGAAATTCAGGTGTCCCTAGTTAGGGCTGATTCGTAGGGAGACACGAATTTCGCGAAAAAATTTCCGCACATGGTAGATTTCAATACCTTACGGGCGTACCAACTGTTTTCTTTTGCTTATTGGCGGCATGTCTTTGCGATGTCTTCTCTACTTAACTGGCCAATCAGGATTAGGAAACTTCAATACTGTGCGTCTTAGATTCGCGGGCACACGTAACACGAAAACCATCCAATCACGAAAGTGGATATGAACTAAAGTGTTGTCAAGCACAACTGGTCGAGAAATCTTTTCGCGAAATTCTGGTGTCCCTACTGACCCGGAGAGACCTGCAAAATTCGCGTCATTATTTGGGGACAAGCTAAACTTCAAACATGTGTACCTTTGAAATAAGTTCTACATTGGACAGTACGTTATCTGACACACCCCGGGGTAACTCTGCGTCTATAAATAAACACTTCACAACTGTGTAAACCAATCACATGCGGGTCAGTAAGAAAGGGCGTGGTTTCACTTCTATGCAGCAGCCAATGGAGAAACGACTCCGACTACGGCATATACAGTACTGTGAAGTTCAGCCTGATGCCAAATAATAACGCGAATTTTGCATATCTCTACTGATTCGTACTACTGACCGTCGAACACAAAGCCTTCAGCTTATTGGTTGTAATTACGAAACAAGTTCTATGCCAGATTTAGTACATAACGCAAAAAAAAAATCTTATTTGCAACACTAGAAAACACAAAATAACGAGGAAATGAAAGAGTTAAACCATTTCGGCCACACATTAATTTCTGAGTTCATCTGTTGCAATCCTGTAATATTTTGGTATGTGCTTCACCTGTGTTCACTGTTTTTCTCGTAACCAGTGAAAAATGTGCCTACATGGTCGGTGATGTCGGAAATAACCATTTATTTCGAAGATATGTAGAAAATTAAACAAACCTTTAAAGATCCGGACATTTCGTGGATTCATTTGAGGACACGTTAAACTTCAAACCCATGTACATGGGATTCTCTGCTTCTATTGGGACATAGTTTGTTAGCCACGCCACGAACTACGTTCAACCAATAACAAACCTGCTAAGAAACCAAGGAACGAATCACGTGCTACCTGGTCTGGAGGTAAACTAGAGCAGCAGACAATGAACAACTAAAAGGAGCTCGAATAGACAAAGGGTTGTGGTGTCTACACTGTAAAAGATTTTCTGGTAAACTTCCTAAACTGTAATGGAAGTTGTTAACATATACACTGCGTGGAAATAATACCACCACATGTTAGACTGCAAACATAGGAATGTTGAGCATCGTTACTATACAAGGTTGGGGACTTCCCTACGCATTTGATTCTTCCGTGAGCGAATGTAGGAATGGTACCGTATATGCATGGTGTTGTACTGGGCCAATGGCAGGTCAGCTTAAGCATACTAATCGGAGAGAATATTAAAATAGTTGATCTATTAAGATTTGATTAATCAAGTTATTTCTTATTACTAGAGACCTGCAAAATTCGCGTTATTATTTGACGACACGTTAAACTTTCAAAACTTTAACCTTTGAAATACGTTTGTCATTGGGCCATTCTTTACTTGACACGCCCTAGGTAACCCTGCGCCAATAAATGGACACTTCACAATTGTGTGCCCCAATCACGCGCAGTTCCGTCAGAAAGGAAGTGACTTCACAACTATGCAGTAGCCAATGGAGAAGCGATGCCCGCTCCAGTATATAAGGTACTGTGAAGTTTAGCCTGATCACAAATAATAAAGCGAATTTTTGCAGGTCCCTACTTATTAAGTTCGTCCATTGCACATCAGGGTAGCTGGTGAAGAGTAGTTATTCAAGACGTAGTTCAATAGTTTAGTTTTGTTACAACATTAAGTGCAGCCATCTGAAGACAACCCACGTCTGCTCACTTACATCTTCCAAAAACTGAGTGTGTTCCTATCGGCTATGCCCGGCC
This sequence comes from Dryococelus australis, assembly GCA_029891345.1. Lineage (NCBI taxonomy): Eukaryota > Metazoa > Arthropoda > Insecta > Phasmatodea > Phasmatidae > Dryococelus > Dryococelus australis. The sequence continues at coordinate 17,025,514 of CM057006.1, read as the reverse complement.
TTACCTCGTCTCCGGAAACCGACCCTGGTGTCCTTACTACGTCACGTCCGTCGGTCACCATGTGACCGCGTGACCCCCGAGCCATGGCTCCCCACCACTTGACCTCGCGACTCTCAAGTCATTCGGTTGTATTGACTTCAATTTACAGAGTCCACATACTGTAATATTTGTTCAAGTTCCAAGGGAGAGCGTCGGCCAAGCAGTGTGACCAGGCGGGCAGCTATCTTGCATTTGCTACATACTGATATAGGCTGTTCACGGTAAAATGAGCACTTTTGAAAGCCCTGCTTAGGAAATATTTGTATGCAGTTTGTGTATTCTACCACCTTATGTAAAATTAACATTGCCATGTGCATCATAATTTAAATTATGCGTCGGGCAGGAAAAACTGAGGAATTATTAGAAAAGTAAATATGTTACAAATCTGGTCATTTTTAGACTTGATGGATGAACCCCCCCCCCCCCCCCCCAGAAAATGAACAAATAATTTAAGTTATCACAAACGATTACCTATCACTTTTTATTCGATGTTAAGATATGGGACTATTTTTTATCCATCATTACCAACTTTAATCGGCACATGCCACTCAGTGATCCCGTTAAAACATATGCAGGCAGGGGCAGTGACTTTTTTCTAAGGTTGATTTCAAAAGCGCTCACTTTATCGTGAACAACATTTAATCTGAAATGACAAGGCACCGGCGGGTGGCTGGGCAAGCCAGCTACCTGGCTCTCCAATACCTATGTTTAAGTCTCGTCTGCGATCTCCATGACAAAACGATATTCTATTCAATTAACTTCACACTAAATCATACTCTAGACAATTAGAGATATTGTTACCCAAGCTTCTACTTTCCCCCAAAACATAGGGCTAAATGCACGTATACATTCCACCTTCTTATTTTCCTTAAATATTACGTTAAATGCCCTAGTTCTAATTATTCTCACACAATAACAATATCAAGCAAAAATCATATTACACACGATTACACCTTCAGATACACACGAGTTCATTTATGTACTGTACATTACCTTCTTATTGCATGCTAACCATTCACTTAAGACTACTTCACACGTACAAACCGTACGCTGGTACAACAATGGGAGAATAGTTTGCCATTCGCACTTTCTCGCTATTCGTATACAATGGTGAGGTGATTTTACGAACAATTTCTTAGAGCCTAGCAAGTCAGTCGCAGAATGAATCCTTGAAATCTCCGGGTCTCTAGAAATCATGCCAGCCACAAGGAAGACTGCGCAGCGATGGCTAGCTCTATACAGTACCGACGTGTCGTGGACACAGGTGATCTGGGCAGGGATCCTGTGGGTGACCTTGAAGCGGTCGAAGGGCGACCAGTATCACACTCGTCGTGGCGCGACTCTGTTTGCTTCCTGCCGTCTTGAGGACATGCCTTCCCCTTCCTACTGTCTAAAAAAATTTCTTTGTGATTTTACAAGAAAAATCCTTGGAAACCCAGGTGCCAAGAAATTCCTTTGTAAAATTACGAACAGTTTCCTTGTAAAATCTGCAAAACATATATTTGTAATATTACAAATGATAGCCTTGTCTTACAACTTACAGTATACATAAAATATTTTTTTTCTTCTAAAAAACAAAAAAAAAAAAAAATGTGACGAATTAATAAAATAGAAAATTCAAAATATAATTTATGAAAAAAAATCACACTTTGCAATCACGGGGGCTAAAACTCACACCCCTTATATTATTAGCCTGCACTCTTAACCACTAGACTAACTTGACTTACGTACTTAGGGATTATTTTTATATCAAATATAACTGCAAGAATTTACAATATTTTAAGTTAAAGTTATTCGATTAAGAAGGATACATTTACCGGTACTGTTTCTCATTTTAAGAGTTCCACGCAGCTGGAAAACATTAACAGATGCGGTCAAGTGTGATTGAAATTGTCATGTTGTTATGACTATATGAGTTTTTTTTTAAGCACTTTACGTTATCCAAACTCCGAATACATTTCTTTTCCCACGCAACTAAACTTTACATCACCCATAGATTTTACACGAACATCTATATACGGGTTCACGTTGTTAGCTGAGTGTTCGCCATTTCGCTGAAACTCGTGGATACGGGTCAATATAGTACAAACTTATATTGAGTTCTACTACAAACACGGCCCTTGCAGTTTTACAACATACATTTTTGGACTGTTACGAGAATTTGTGAAATTACAAACAATTTCTCAGTAAAACTCACAAAAAAAAAATATATATATATATTACAGCGTGCTTCACACACACCATGATTATAACTAGGGCCACTGTTCGCGAATAAAGCAGATCACACAGTAGACTCCAATCCAGTGTTATAACCTCGGCTGTTGTCGTGCCTCCATTGGCTGCTGGTGTCTTTTCCGCATCTGACCGAGCCACTCAGGATCTCGTAACTCCGGCACTGAACCTTCGCGATTCGTGCGCTAACAGTTAACACGGACCAGAACCATGCTTCAGCCAATCAAAAAAGCTGGACGACCGCACGGTACTTTGCACTGTGTCTTGTCCCGAAAACTCTTCACGAAATATCCACTACCCTTAATCATAACTTGCTGCTGCACGCCTATGTTATTGGCTGTTCACGGTTCATTGATAGAGACCTGCAAAATTCACGTCATTCTTCTGCAGCAGACTGAACTCCGAGACGTTGTGTGCTCGTTCAGTTGTTGTCATTGGACGGGGGGAGGCGAGCAGGCTAACCGTTCGGGCACCGCGGCGCAGTCACGTGGCCTACCGCGAAGGTCACCCGCATGCCAGGAAATCACGTGATATCGTCGCCATGAACTTGGTTGGAGGCGCACACCTGACCTATGACCTTTGCCTGGAGAACTTGCGCTTGCTCACATGGCCAGAGATCAGTAGAGTTAATACCTGCGCAGAACCACCCTCCGTGTCCCAACACTGAACTGCTTTACTGTCAAATACGACGTTCATAAACGTCTTGGATCGTTGGGCCACATATTTTTTGTGGTATCGCGGTTAACCTGCTCGCCTCCCACCATGGCAATACGGGCTCAATCCCCGGCCGGGCCACTCCCGGATTTTCGCACGTAGTGGTCGTACGGGACGGTGCCGCTGATCGGCGGGTTTTCTCGGGATCTTCTGATTCTCCCGCCCTTTCATTCCGGCGCTGCTCCATTCTCACCTCACTTCACCCTTATCGGCTCTCAAGACCTTGTTGTTAAGGACCACCCAAATCTTTCAACTCAATTCAAATCAAATAGTTGCGCTTAGGTATTTATAGCGCAGTGAAGTCTAGCATGCTAGTAAATAATAATTAGAGACCCCGGAAATTTCGCGGATTCATTATGCAACAAGCTAACCTTCACAATCCTTAGTGTATTCGAGCTTCTTTTAGTTATTCATTGTCTGCTGCTCCAGTTTACCTCCAGACCAGGTAGCACGTTATTCGTTCCTTGGTTTCTTAGCAGGTTTGTTATTGGTTGAACGTGGTTCGTGGTGTATCTAACAAACTAATGTTCCAATAGAAGCAGAGACTCCCGTATACATGGGGTTGAAGTTTAACGTGTCCTCAAATGAATCTGCTAAATGTTCGGGTCTCTAATAATAATGCGAATCTCGCACGTGTCTAGAAGTGCCGATTTATAAAAAATTCAAATTGGTATAAGTATTTTATTCGTGTAATCGTTCTTGCCGTTTGAAAATTAAGGTGTATAAATAAACATGTTTACCATTGCTGACCATGTGATTTTGGCAGCAGTTACGTTGATGTGAAGTAGTGTCGATGTTGGGGACATGCAAAAAAAAAACGATAATAATATCGGTCTACCTGAAATGTAGTCTGTGAACAGAGCTTACAGAAGACGGACTGCTCATACCTAGGGCAAAGAGTATCGAAGAATACAGAGGTGGAATAGCAGCTGGTTCCATGGACTCCAGCCGCACACGACAGCAAAATGGCGCCACTTGTCAGCAACATGTCGGGAAGCCATTCGCCAATCAGCGCCTAGTGACCTGCTTGCCAGCCGTCAACTCAGCCAATGGTGAACATGCAGTAGCCAATCAAATTGAATACCCGTTCCCAGCGCCTCCACAGCCAATCAGAGAATGGATACGCTAAATGCTCACCATAACCTTAAAGTCTACAACACATGCCTGTTCACAGTCAACATTAACACTTTGTAGGCTATGCTCGAGTGTAGCTCGAGCAAAGATAATCGGAAAATTTCTTTGTTGTTCATAACAAAACTCGCATGGATGTGCAGTCTTCGTTCGGCTAGTGGTTAACACGACCTCAGGAAAACACCACAGCGCAGCAACAATGATATTGACAACGATAGAATTTCTTTTTTTATAGCCATGCAAAGAGACATGACTGATTGCAAATCATTTTATACGATAAAGGACATTTGATTGGGTCAATATCAACTTGGTTCTCCAGTGGTTAATGACCGGCCAATAATTAACGCTGTAAAGTACAGGGTAGTGTCCGGTGTTGTATAGACCAATAGGACTATGGTGAGTTCTAACACTAACATCAACAGAACCGGTGTTCCTGCAGTAGTGGATATAGGTGACACTTCTAATTTGTCTTAAAAGTCAGTAAATATATGCAGACCTTTATGAGTTAATTTTAAGTATTAGACACTAAAGTTTTGTAAAATTTACTCTAATTTATATGTAGTAATTATTATAAAATATCTCCTACAGCTAGTTTCCAAATAACTCCTTGCCAAAATGTAAAAAAATAATAATATAGTGGATTTGGTTATTCGGTAGCATGGCCGTAGCATACAGCACAAGGGAAGAGACATTTGTTGGAGGTTACTAACACGTAAACTTAAGAATTTCCAAGTTTCTCAAATAAATACTTAGCGACCTCGCACGACCTTGCCACTTGAGCAGCAAATTCCATTACATTACGTGGATCCCACGTGACCCGCTTAAAAGCTACCAGTTTTCTCCCGCACTGCAGAACACACGCTTCATAGTGCCGCGGCCTGTGAAAGCGCGTAGACTGAAAGCTTCACAAACATTTCTCCACAGAATGCTTGTCGTGGAAGAGTTGTTACGTTTCATACATACAAACTTACATTTAGCACTTTGGGCGCAGTTTTCAATTAAATTATGTATGCAGACAGTCTTAGCTTCAAAATATATTTTATTCAACTCGTTTTTCTTCTCCAGGACATTCAAGAAATTATTAATGACTTCTCAAAAAAGATCAAAATGAATCTTCCTTATCTTTAGTTATTAAATAATTCCTTTAAAACATCTTGCTGCAATTTATTCAATAAAATTCACATATATTATTAATTATCACATAATTAAAACTTCTTGTTCCATATCCACGTACATCGATGGAGGTGGTGGGAATTATTCCTTCATAAAAAATTAGTTATATTTTTCTTATGCCTTAATTATGTTGTCTCCTGTCCTCCGATTGGTTGTCGTCTGATCATGACATCTTTCTCCGCCAATCAGCAATGGCGAGACGAGAGACAACCCTGGATATTTTTATTTTATACTTTTGTTTAATAAAGATTTAATGCTGACCACTCTCTAGGAGGGAAATGAAAATAACAAACAATATTAATACTGAATACTGTCTAGAAACAAATTAAATATACTTACACATGATCTATATGTCATTAAACTAAAAAAATAACAAAAAATTATACTGTATTTTGTTTAACTTATAAATTAAAACCCAAATTGGAAATTGTATTAAATTATTCTACAACAAAAGCAGGTACTTTTTGATCACATATAATTTAAATATGCGTGACTAACGTTAAACACAACCCCTAAAAAACTGTAATGTTGAAGAGTTGTTAGTGAGTTAGACCTTGGGCACTATTCTCTAACTTTTTACTGTCTTTATGTAAAGACATTTACCGAAAAGCTTTCTTGACGAGGCGAAATGGTATTATGTAACTCAAAACGTCACCATAACTATCCTTGCAATGTCTGGTGACTGCATGTATACAAATACAGGCCAACAAGGTGTCTCTATGAACAATGTCTAGCACATACACTTCATAGAAAAGAAATACATTCTACATTGCCTCAAAGAAGAGAAATATTACAGTCTACTGTACTTCGGCTTGTATGGAATAAATTTATGCTCAAACTAGACTTTAACTTTTCACGTGCAAGCTTGCAGATTTCCTTTTGGCTTCTGGCTGCGTGCCTTTGTGAGAAGACATTTTCTACTTGAATGGGCCAATCAAAATAAAGTTATGCTCACACTGAACGTCCGTGATTGGCTGGCAGTCGCTTAAGACGCCTACGAGTTAAAATCATCCAACTGCGATGTTGGTTCAGAACTAACGTGTTTTGGAGTACAACTAGTCGAGCGAACTTTTCGCGGAAAAACAGGTGGCCCTTATAAGAAGTATATTTTGATTTTCGCCAGTGATACTAAATACCTGAAGAATTCGCGGATTCATTTCCGGAACAAGCTAGCATTAAAAATTCGCGCGTCTGTATAACCTCAGAAAATTGGTCCACATGGCGTTAGACACACCCTAGAGAACGCTGGCCCAATCGTCGCCTTCCACTGTGACAGCAGACAACCAATGTGCAGCTGATATCGGAATATTTGTAGGTAATAATGTAGGATCTAGCCTGCAGGTGATTGAACTCGCGAATTCTTCAGGTCTCTAGTGATGCTCTCAAATGTTTGCTCTAACGTAACCACGAGATAACTTCCTCGGCCACGATAAGTGCTGCTATCTAGTGACGGCCAAATTGAACTAGTACCATCTCAAATCTTACATCTACAGAGAAAAATAAATTTATATTAGAAGTGTTATCTGGGATTGTATTAAGAAACGCATCTAATTTATAATCAAAAGTTCATTATAATAACGAAATATGTGACAGAAGACTCTACATAATAACGGAAATAGGACAATCCAAAAAGCAGATTGTCGATTTCAGAACACGACCTGCAGCATTGCCAAACGTATGTTTTTGCACAAAGATAGCAAGAAATATATGGCTTACAGTGAATACCACATTTAGATAGTTATGTGTAGCGGTAGTGAAATTCCGCGAAAAGATTTCAAAACAAGTTATATTTCAAAACACTGCAAGGTCGTTTACCTATCTTGATTGGTTGAATTACATTATGACACGTGTTAACTGTCTGCACACGAATCACGTTGGAGCCGCACCGATATTGCCGAATTCTGAGTGGCCCGGTCAAATATGAAAACGCCTTCTCAAGCAGACAGCAACCAATGACAGTACATAAACTATTGCTGGGTGCTTAAAGTATTGAGGTATACCCTGTCCTCCTATTTTTCGGCGAACAATCACTAGCTCTAGTTATGTGTAACCATATTTGCGACTCTCGTCATCATAAAGAGTGATACTGCATGTCTTTAAGTATGCTCAAGTTAGAGTTCAGTTGAGAGATTTGGGTGGTTCTTAAAATCCGAGGTCTGGAGAGCCGATGAATGTGAAACGAGATGAGACTGAAGCAACGCCGGAATGCAAGCGCGGGGGAAACGGGAGATCCCCGAGAAAACCCGTCGAACCAGCGGCATCGTCCACCAAGATTCCCTCTAGTGAAAATCCGGGAGTGACCCGGCAGGGGATCGAACAGGGTTCGCCTTGGTGGGAGGCGAGCAGTCTAACCGCTTAGACACGGCGGCCCCCTCGTGTGTGTCGTAAAAGTTTCTGCAGACCTGATGACCAGATGTGTGATATTTCCACAATTTTTTTTGCCACGATGTACATCGTTATCACTAGGGATAGGAAAAATTCGCGAATTAATTTCAGCACAAGGTAGATTTCAAACACGTGTACACTGAAGTCACCTTTACAATTGGATCAGAGTTTATTAGACCACCCCTGGTTGACTCTGAGCAAATAGCAGGCTATCAAAGCAACAAGAAGCGAATCACTATCTTCCAGGTGTGAGGTAACACTGGGGCAGCAGCCAATGAACAAACATCTTTGGCTCGACTGTATAAAGGATTGTGGAGTTTATCCTACAGGTCACTGAACTGGCGAAATTTTCCTATCCCTTGTTATCACAGAGTAGTTAAGAATACAGAAGCGAAATAGCCACTTATTTCGCGAACTCGAGCCGCACACGCCACCAAAATGGCTACATGTCGAAATCCCCGTTCGCCAGTTAACGCGTAGTAACATCCTTGCCAGCGGCAGCCCAGATAATAGGTATACTATTGCAGTATGCTATAGCCACTCATACGAAAGGCGCACTTGCAGAGCTTCGCACAGCCAATAAGAGAATAGGCACGTACGCATCAAAGTATCCGCCACGCTGTTTAACGTCCATCTGATCTGTGATTCCAGAACTTTCATCACGGTGCTCGTTCGTCATACGGGCAACGACTTATTAATATTTATTTTCCGATTAAACCTCCTGCACCCATCTACTTAACCCGTTCGTTCGCCCGTTGATTTCTTAGTTCAGGTGTCGCAGTCATGTAAATATTTGGCGCGTGCCGTATTTAGGTTTAGCACTTGTCCTGCTAACTGCTAGCAACTTTCTGCGTGCTCGATGAAATAGGCAATACGTAGGGCCACCTTTTTTTCGCGAAAAGATTCACGCAAAGGCTAGACTCGAACGTCCTATGGCATACCTCCATTTTCCCTTTGGATATTGGCCACGTGTCTTTGTCAGGTGACACTTCCTTACCTGATCGGGCCAATCAGAACTAGGCAACTCTGACAATTCGTGTCCGTGATTCGCTGACAGACACCTGAAATGCGTGACAGTTAAAATCATCCAACCAAGAGAGTGGATCTAAGCTCAAGTGTTTTGGAGTAGAACTTGTCCTGAAAACTTTTCGCGAAAAACTGGTGGTCCTAGCAATAAGCATTCATGTCAAAGAGGTGCAGAAAATTCCACAAATCAGATAAACCACGAGGAAGACGGGGCAGGGTTACCTTGCTGTGTAAAATAACAGTCTACACGGTGACTGCCATGATGAATTGATGTAAGTGCTATTCACGGTAAAATAAGCACTTCTGAAATCCCTGCTTTAGATCTACTTGCATGTGCATTGTGTATTATTCCGCCTTATGTAGAATTAACATTTCCGAGGACCTCGTCACTTTATTCTTGCGTTTGTCAAGTGAAACTGTGAAATTATTAGAAAAGTAAATATTTTACAAATCTCGTTATTTTTACACGAAAGAGATAATTTAAATTATCTCAAATGGTTACCTAACACTTTTTATTCGACGTTAAATATGGTACTACTTCCCATCCATCGTTACCAACTTTACTGGGTGCATGTCGCCCAGTGAGCCCGTTGAAATATGCGCAGGCAGGGGCAGTGACATTTTTCTAAGGTTGGTTTCAAAAGTGCTCACTTTTTCCGTGAACAGCCTTAACATTATTTACCCTAATGTTATCAGAGCACTCAAAGATGGCCACACCTCCTAACACAGCTGATCATTACCAGACATTAGTTGACTCAACTTGGGAGTTACGTGTGGACAAGTCGTTAAGACACAGCATAAAGCAATCTGGAACCGGCAATAAAACTTTTTCCTCTCTATATACTGACGCGTATATACACGTTCTGCATCTAGCCGATTTCGAGCAGAGATTTCGCCGAGTGTTGGAAACGCCAGCTAGCCTACTGCCAACAGAGAACTGGGGCCTTTCAGGTTTCCAACCGGCCTTTTTATGAGCCGTGGCTGAACGGCTCATCCGTAGGTGCCATTTCTGCGAACGTGCGAACGTCACTTTCGTCCTTGAGCGAGCGCGTACAACTTGTTTCGCCATGTCGTGAGTCGTGGTCTGCCTCACCGCGAACTCTGACCTCTGTTTCAGGCGGCTAATGTGTTATTTAAAATGTGTTCGGCGGGCGACGACGCCGTATATTTACATAATTGGCAAGGGGCAGGTTTGTTTTTTTTTTCAGGCTTACGCGAGAGAGAGAAATCGCAAAACTTGCCAAGAGTTAGACGTGCGTGAACTAACCCATTAACATTTAGGAGATGAGCTGTCGCGAAACGTCGTTCAGGAGTGGAGAGGGTGTTCTCAAGTTTTTGGAGAAAGGATTTCTGTCGTCCCAGTGTGGCTCCGACAACAGTTGAGGTATAATTTTGACGCATTTTAGGCTTAACACTTTGTAGACTACTCTCGAGTGTAGCTCGAACAAAGATAATTTTTGAAAATTTCTTTTTTGTTCAGAACAAATATCGCATGCATGTGCAGTCTTTGTTCGGCTAGTGTCTAACACTACTTCACAAGAACACGGCAGCGCAGTAACAATGATATTGACAACGTTAGAATTTCTTCTTTTATAGCCAAGCAAAGGGATAAGTTTGATTGCAAATCCTTTCATACGATAAAGGACCTTTCATTGGGTCCATATCAGATCGGCTCTCCATTGGTTGATGACCGGCCAATAATCAATGCTATGGAACACAGGGTAGTGTCCGATGTAGTATGAACCAATAGGACAATAGTGAGTTCTAACATAGACACCAACGGAACCGGTGTTCTTGCAGTAGTGGATATAGGCGACTCACTTCTAATTTGTCTTAAAAGTCAGTAAATGTATGCAGACCTCAATGTGTTAATGGGGCCGCCTACTAGGTGCTTGAAATGTGTAGCGTTTTGGGAGATCCGTTTTTTGACGAAACTATTCCACGTGCGCCCATTGTGCTAATATACGCAAAGAAAACAAACTTCACAAACCACTGTTTCCAAGCCCTCCAACATAGCAAAAAAAACAGCCTTTTCAGACTGCCGTATGTCAAAATGTGCTGACTGGATCCACGTGAAACTCAGATACAGTCCTGCATTGAACTTTGTATCAGACTTTGCAGCAGTAAAATAATATGGTCACCTCTTAAAGTCCGTTAGAAAAAAATAGTTCGACGAAAAGCTTGCGCGCTAATTTAGTGCTTCACGTATAGTGGCGATGCGGCACTAGTGCGAGCCAGTGTCGCCCTTAGCGTTCGCTCGCTCCTGTGCCATGTCGCGTCAGGTAGGCGGACCCCTTCACCTTTCTTCGCCAACCCCTCAATTAACTACTCGAGGGCGGCAGAGATTTAGCGGCACTGAAGACAAGGTTGAAGTGAACTACCTATATTCCTCACGACAGCAATATCTAGGGTCACCTGTCTTTCGCGAAAAGACTCCATGACTTCTTGTACTCCGAAACAAGTTATAGTTCAGAACTAATATCGCTGTTAGATGATTTTTAACTTGCACGCGCCTTAATTGCCTGCCAGCCAATTACGGACGTTCATTGCCAGTGTAACTTTATTCTGTTTGGCCCAGTTGAGTAGGAAACGTATTCTCAAACCGACACACCGTTGATAGTTAGAGCCAGTGATTTTTCGTGAAAAAAAAATCTGAGCGCATTGTAGACTTCAATACTCTAAGCACAAACAGAAATTTTTATTTTGCAATTGGTCGCCCTCTACATTAGAAGCCGTTTCTGTTTCTGACCGGGCCAATTAGAATTCAACAACTTTGGCAGTGAACCAAAGTTATTCGCGTACTAATAATAACATGATAGTATATCCAATCGAGAAATGTAAACAACCGTACAGTGTTTTTAAATATAACTTGTCTCGAAATCTTTTCGCGAAATTTCACTACCGCTACCAATAGCCAGAGACCTGAGAAATTCGCGAGTTCAAGGACCTACGAGCTAGACACCACAGTCGTATGTACAAATATGCCGATATCAACTGCACATTGGTTATATACTCTTACAGTGGAAGGCAACGATTGGGCCACCACTGTCCAGTAGGTGTCAAAAATCGTGTGAACCAATGGCCAAAGTCATATAAATACACGTGTTTTGAAATATAGCTTGTCCCTAAAGGAATCCTCGAATTCTTCAAGTGTCTGCCAAGAGCCAAAGGAAATTTGCAAGCTTGCACGTAAGAAGTTGAAATATAGCCTGCTCATAAATATTCCCGTGAAAAACTCGTGGCTATAGTATTATAATCTTTTACTTAATTTCCGATAACGTCCATCGGAACAGTAAAAACTCTAAAAGTGTGAGTTATGTCTTCAAGAGCAAAGGAGTATCCGTATACATGTAGCCACGGAATATAATGTGAATACTCCTCAGACGGCTAAGACAAAGCTCTTTCGTCTTAGATTTAGCGTTATAAGAAATTTTTCGTCGAGTTTTCTAGGGACAACAGAATACGAAAATATTTTTGTCAGCATATTGAGAAAAAAAAACTTAAAATTACCGACATTTACTTAATGAATGCAGAAATATCGTTTATAATACACATGGGGAACTAACTTCGCTATTGGACAATAACTAGAGACCTGAAGAATCTGCGGATTCATTTAGGGATGAGCTAGAATTCAAAATTACAACGGAAACAAAACAAGTGAACAACTAAACACTCAGGCGCTGACAGTGCATGCCTACATAAAGATTATATATTTCATGAATGATGATGAGAATAAAAAAACTTAACTTACTTGTGAGTTAAGTATACTTAAAAATAAAATTATATTGTTTATAAAATACACAGCTTTCTTTATTAAAGAGCATCATTTAATTTTTTTCAACAGTTGGCGAAGTCATTCTATCTAATAATTTAGTGGCCCACGAAATCCCTATGGATAGGGACACCCGAATTTCGCGAAAATATTTCCGCACATGCTAGATTTCAATACCCTACGGGCGTGGCGTACCAGCAGTTTCCTTTTGCTTATTGGTGGCGTGTGAATGTGAGAAGAAATTTTCCTAGTTGACTGGCCAATCAGAATCAAGTTACTCCGATTCTGTACGTCTCTGATTCGTGGGCACACACACTTAAGACGCGCAACATCTAGATCAGCCAATCACAAAAGTGGATCTGAGCTGAAATGCTCTGAAGCACAACTGGTCGTGAAATACCTGTAGAACTTCGACCCCCCCCCCCCCCTGGTACGCGGAACAAGCGCCTATTTCTCCTCTGTATTGTTAAGCAGTCTGTGTGAGGGCCGAGCTGTGTCCGCTGCGGCGCACGTGAGTCTGTAACAGCGGTCGAGCTGACCTTGGGCGGCGGTCGGGGAAAGTGTCCAGTTGGGAAAACGGGGCAGCAGACGTGGCCGACCATGCATGCCGACCTGACTTATTGGAAGCAGGGGGGGGGGGGGAGGGGGGGGAGTTGTTTACACGTCACCGTGAAACTACGTTGTCTGTCACCCCTGCTGCACCTCAGCACATTCCAAGACGGCAGTCTCTACAACTACGCTATCCCAAACTGTGTCTTAGGACAAGGATGAGCTGATTGGTAGGAATAGGTAGGATTTAAAGACCAGTTGTACTCCAAAACACTTTTGTTCATATGCACTTTCGTGGTTGGATGATTTTAAATGTCACGTGCCTCAGGTGTCTGCCCACGAATCATGGACGTTCAGTATCGGAGTACTGCAAATAATAATTAAAAAAAAAAAGGAATTTGTGGTTGTGGACGTAGCATAGTGAAGTCTAGCATGGCCATAAATATTTTCGCGAAATACACCTGCCTTTACTGATTGGTGAACGTGACTCTGACGTCATGGAGCTTTCCCAAGCCGCCTTGTCCCAAGTCAACCTATGTCCCAAGCTGAAGCATTCAGAAAACTGAACTTTTGTCCCAAGTTGTGTCCTAAGTTGATAGAAAATGAAGGAGACTTCAAATACTTTAGCGCGCATTCGTGGAATGTTTACGTTAGGGTCCATTAATGTAAACAATGGATGTGCATGATGGGCTTTCTAAAAAAAAAAATGATGAAGTGCTAATAAATAATTAGTGATGTCTTCGTTCGTTCTAAATTATTTAATATGAACTTTTTATAAAGTAAAGTTTAAAAAAGAAATTTGGAGATCAGTTGGCGAAATTAATAAAAAAATTTAAAAAACTGATAAGGCGTATATTATAAATAAATATTCAAATCGCCCATCTCGTAAACATTAACTAAGTAATAAAAAATTCAGCAAATTTTAAAATTACTACGTAAGAACAAATGTACCGAATTTATTGCGAACTTAAGTCAGATTCTGAAAACTCACTACGGACAACGCATTTGTAGACCATAGTCGAACTGTGTCAATGTGACGTCACGTGACGCCGAGTTTCAGATATGTTCACGTCCAAAGGAACGACCGATTGTAGACAAGGCTTTTTTACTTCGCCAGACTCTATCCATTACAAAGCGGCAGTCCGTATTACTACGTCATACTCTATGCATTACAAAGCGGCATCTTGTAATACTCTGCTGTACTCTATCCATTCCGAGGCAACAGCTGTATTAATCCAACAAACTCTATTCATTTCAATGGGGCAGCTTGTATTACTCCGCTGTATCTATACCGAGGCAGCATGTAGTAATGCTTTGCTATACTCTAGCCACACCCAGACGGCAGCTGTATTACTCCATTAAACTCTATCCTTTCCGAGGTAGCATATTGTAATACACTATACTCTATCCATTCCCAGGCGGCAATTGTATTACTCCACTAGCTTCTATTCATTCTAAGGCGGCAGCTTGTATTACTCCACAGTAGTGTATACAGAATGTTCGTAAATTAATACATTGAGGTCTGCATACATTTACTGACTTTTAATAGAGATTACAAGTGAATCACCTATATCAGCTACTGCAAGAACACCGATTCTGTTGGTGTCTGTGTTAGAACTCACCGTCGTCCTATTGGTCCATACCACACCGGACACCACCCTGTACTTTACAGCGTTAATTATTGGCCAGTCATCAACCAATGGAGAGCCGAGCTGATATTGACCGAATCAAATGTCCTTTATCGTATGAAAGGATTTACAATCAAACATGTCCCTTTGCTTGGCCGTAAAAAAATAAATTCTATCGTTAGCAATATCATTGTTACTGCGCTGTCGTGTTCTTGTGAGGTCATGTTAAACACTAGCCGAACAAAGACTGCACATCCATGCGGATTTTGTCCTGAACAAAAAAGAAATTTTCAAATTATCTTTGCTCGAGCTACTCTCGAGAGTAGTCTACAAAGTGTTAAAACCCGTTAACCACGGGAGGTAATTCCTTAAGTAAAATGAAGTCGAAAATATATAGGACACAACGTACCTAAACAGAATATTAAAGGAGATATGGCCATGTGAAAATTGGGTTGTGGAAACGTGTTTTCGCTGAATGCCTTGCACTTTCTGCCAGCGGTAGGGATGGCGACGATTTACCTACAGTAGGTCTCACATGTTTGAATGGGACACGCCCATTTGGCGCGCTATGTAAGCGTTGTACTAGGCATTCGGCAAACATACATTTTAAAATCTCAATTTTTGTAGGCTCATATCTCCTTTGATTTTCCGTTTAGGTATACGGTGACCTATATATTTTCGACTTCAGTTTTCACAAGGAATCACCTCCCATAATTTGGGCGTTTAATTTACCATTATTCTGTATATGGGGCCAAGGGGAAAATGTATTTTAAATGGGGGTGCGTGGCTGTGGCTGTGTCTGGGAGTGTTCGGCTCGACTCAAAAGTGCTCGACAACCCTCGGAAGATCTGAGGACCCGTAATTCGGCTTGACTCAGGATTGCTGGCCTACCCGAAGGAGATCAGCGTTTACGTCCAACAAACCCTTCAACCATATACTATGTGTGTTTCTAGTAGTCGTATTACTTTTATAAACATAGGGCAAGCCAAATCAAATATCTGTATTTGTTATCCTATTAGAAAAAATAATTTTTCATCTGACAGAGCACTTACGCATAAAATGTATACGGTATAGATTTTTGCTTATACACCTATCGAATTTATTAAATAAATATTTTAAAAATGTAACTGGACCTTTCTCACTCTCTCTTTCCCTCTCTCTCTCCCCCTGTCTTCTATTTGTCTCTTTTTCCGTCGCTTTCTCTTTCCAGCTCTCTGTATTTCCCACTGTCTTTCTTTCCCTCTCTCTTTCCCGCTCTCTATTCCCTATGTATCTATTTCACTGTGTTTTTATTTCCTTCTCTCTTTCACTCTCTTTTTCTTTCAGATCTTCCAAATCTACAATTTTTTTATTATTTTAAAAATTTTAATCCATCGAGTTGCTTTTCTTAATCCACGACGATAATTCGGGAAGTTTTTATAAGTAATGATGGCCCGAATAACTTCAACACCGATCACCTTCCTGCCTCGAGTCACGCTGTAAGCATAGTCTGGTTCCCAATGTCCCCGCCTGTCGAGATATAGATGGCCAACTTTCAATAAAACCTGAAACTTAGTAGTATGTGAAAAATAATTCCCACCCATTTACACCAAAATCAGCGGAATCCCTCTAGCAACCATTGCCAGTAAAAATAATTCCATCGATTTTCTTTTAATTTTGAGGGGATGTAAAGCATTATATCCAAACGCTTTGGGGTTGGCATTTCAGTGTACATGCGCGCCGAGGAAGTGCACAAATGTTAAAGTTTATTTCTCTTTCCCATAATTTCATGCCAACTTTCATGTGTTTGCTTAGGAACAAGCAAGAAGCATGGAAATTCTCTCCTCCCCTCCCCCCAATAATTAAAGGTTAAAATTATATATATTTTTTAGAGTTTATCGTGTTTTAAGAAGTGAAACATATAAAATTTATTCTGAGGACAGTATAGCATAACCAGATGTAAAAAAAACAGTATCGTAACTGACGCCTTTGTAAAAAATTATTACAACTGCGAGTGCCTCTCTCTGTCTCCGTCTCTGGGCGCAAGCAGCAGTAGGCAGCTGGCGTCCGTGGCACCGAAGGCCAGCTCCTCGGCTATGTGATGTCGAGAGAGAGAGAGAGAGGGAGGGAGAGAGAGAGAGAGCGAGAGAGGGGTAGAGAGAGAGAGAGAGAAAGAGAGAGAGAGAGAGTGAGAGAGAGCGCGACACGGAGACCAAGTTCGGTATGGTTTCGCTGAAGTCGATACACATACAAATGTTAATAATTGTTTAATTGTTAATATCATTGTTAAGAAAATTAACCAGTCACTTACATTACTTTTTTAAATTTTGATTTAATAATTCCGATAAGTATAGTTCGCAAAAATGTATACTGTATACACTTTATGTGTAAGCGCTCTCTGCTAGTTCAAAACAATAATTTTTATATAGGATAATAAATACAGATATTCTATTTGACTTACCTTGTGCCTATAAAAGTAATATGACTACTAGAAACATACACATATGCTTGAAGTGTTTGTTGAACGTAACCGCTGAGCTCTTTCAGGTAGGCCGGCAATCCTGAGTCGAGCCGAAGTACGGGTTCCCCGAGGGCTGTCGAGTACTTCCGAGTCAAGCCGAACAAATCATGAGTGGAGCCGAAGTACGGGTTCCCCGAGGGCTGTCGAGTACTTCCGAGTCAAGCCGAACAAATCATGAGTCGAGCCGAAGTACGGGTTCCCCGAGGGCTGTCGAGTACTTCCGAGTCAAGCCGAACAAATCATGAGTCGAGCCTAAGTACGGGTTCCCCTAGGGCTGTCGAGTACTTCCGAGTCAAGCCGAACAAATCATGAGTCGAGCCGAAGTACGGGTTCCCCGAGGGCTGTCGAGTACTTCCGAGTCAAGCCGAACAAATCATGAGTCGAGCCGAAGTACGGGTTCCCCGAGGGCTGTCGAGTACTTCCGAGTCAAGCCGAACAAATCATGAGTCGAGCCGAAGTACGGGTTCCCCGAGGGCTGTCGAGTACTTCCGAGTCAAGCCGAACACTCCCAGACAGCCACAGCCATACACCCCCATTTAAAATACATTATCCCCGTAGCCCCATATATATATATATATACATATACTACTCCCCAATACTCTCTTTGCATTCCGAGGCAGCAACTTGTAAAACTCTGCTTTGCTCTATCTATTCCCAGCTGGCAGCTTTATTACTACACTACACTATACATTCCAAGGCGGCGGCAGTTTGTATTACTCCACTATATTCTATCCATTCTGAGGCAGTATTTTGTAATACTCTGCTATACTCTATCTATTCCCAGGCGGCAGCTGTATTACTCCACTACACTCTATCCATTCCAAGGTGGCAGCTTGTATTACTCCACTATACTCTATCCATTCTGAGGCAGTATTTTGTAATACGCTGATTTACTCTATCTATTCCCAGGCGGCAGCTGTATTATTCCACTACACTCTTTTCATTCCAAGGTGGCAGCTTATATTACTCTACTATATTCTGTCTTTTCCGAAAAGTCAGTTTGCGATACTCCGCTATAATAGATACATTCCGAGGGGACAGCTTTTATTACTATTCTATACTCTATCCATTCTAAGGTAGCACCTTGTATTACGTCCCTGTGTTCTATCCATTCTGAGGCGACAGCTTGCATTATTCCGCCATACTCCGTTTATTTCAACGTGGCAGCTCAGAGTAGGCCTACTTAGGCATGCAGAAGAAAACCGGTTGCTTGATACACAAACTCCATCTTCACACGCAAGCAAAATTGCATGAATGGCCAGTAACACGGTGGGAAACGGTCGACGGATCAACGCCTGGTAACTTACACACTCTCTCCAAACAACAGCGCAGCCAAAGTATTGTTTATTTTGCAGCATGCAGTAACAAATCAGACAAAATGTACATTCCGAGAGCCTCGCGCAGCCTATCAGAGAATGGGCACGCCCACAATAAAGAGAACGACCGCTCAATTTCGCCTCTGTGTGCTTATCTACTCTATGGCCAGACCACACACGTACAAAGTGAGAAGATCTAAGTATAAGTGGTACAGTGGTCCCGGATCGCCTCTCCGGTACCGCCCCAAGCAGCCGGAGCTCACACTGAGAGAAAATCGAACAAAACATTTGTTTGTATAGGGCCATATATATATATATATATATATATATATATATATATATATATATATATATATATATATATATATATAGTTGCCCTAACAAAATATATTGTTGAGCAAAAGGAATTTGAAAAGCAACAAAATTACTTTTGTTCGTCTAACAAAATATGTGTTTGAATAAACAAAATCTATGTGTTGGGCCAAAGAAATTAGACTGCCAACTAAATATTTTGTTGAATCAACTGTTATATATTTGTTTGGCCACTCATTTGACTGTCTTATTTCGAAAATACAGCTCGAGAGTTTGTTTGTATTTTTTTCGTGAATAGTTAGGATAGTAACCGCGTTTGTTAGTGCACCTATTGATGCTTAACGATTGTGTAAACACATCGTTAGAACAATGCAACAAGAAACTGGCAAGTAAAGCTGTAAAACTTGGAATATTTGTTTCCACACGTTGCCCAATATCTGCAGTTTATCTATTTAAAAGTTTTCTGCATCGTTGGTTGTCATATTAGCTGAGATTACTAAGGCGTAGCGCTCTGACGTAGATGATCTAGGTTCGTATCTCGGTCGAACTTGTAAACTCTTTTTATATCGGCCCAAACCAAAATTATCCAAATTAAAACAACAAGATAATTTTAGTTTCAGCAACAAAATAGTTCATTGCCCCTATACAAACAAAGAATTTGGTTGCACCAAACAAATCTTGTTTGATTCAACAAAACCCTTTTCTCAGTGCAGCTCCGTCACTGGCTGGTTGTGAGAGCAAAACACAATTTTTTTTTTTTCAATACACAATTATATATAAAAAAAAAAACGTACCCGCATTAGCGGGGTGTTGATGTAAAGGTGGCTGGCGGGGTTGTTAATAAAGGAAAAGGTTGGCGGGATTTAAATGATGCGACACACAATACGGTGGTTTGCACGAGACACAATTATTACAAATGGCTTAGGCCATGTCCGAAAAGGCAGATTTTAGTGACAAAATGATCACGTGACCAGATTTTGTATAGTGGATGTTAGCAAAAATATAAAATAAAATCAGCTCCATGTGGGGTTTGACATTCAAGACTTATGGAAATGCGCAACCAAAACGTTTTTTTTAAAACAAATAACTGTTCATAAAATACACTAAGTATGTTTAAAAAAGCAAGTAAGTGCTGTGCTTTGTTTATGTATTTCGCAACAAATTTTCTAATTATCCTTATTGCATAATTTATTACTTTATTATTTATTGACAACATATTCGTAGCATTCCAGTGATGATTGTAGAAATATTACGTTTTTTTTTTTTCAATTGTTAAACTGTTATATTTTTTAAATGTCGTATATCTAAATAATTAATGTGTACAAGGAAGCACTCGCAAACAATTAGAATGCCTTAGCAAAAATTCTACACTGTTATTTAAGTTGGCGATTTTAGAGTGCTATCGTGAGTAGAAGCAAAACCAAAGTGTACGTGCTATGTGTTTTCTGAAGGTGGTGGGTGAGCTGTTAAGGAGAGCTCCGGCACTTGGTTTAATACATCACTGCAAGGGCTCTGCTGTGCACATTATGGTTGTATCGAAATGGGGCACAGAGTAAGAATTGGAGAATCCGCGTTGACGGTGTGTGATTATTTTTTTCCCCGCCGAGTGGAAGGTCAAGGCACAATAAGGCCAAACGCTGAGGAAGCCTAGATAAGATAACAAAAGTACAGTCTTCTGACCTTGTCGCATATGTATGTGAATCGTTGAGATAACGCATTCCGAGACCTCGAACGGGGGTGTACCTAATAGCCCTACTACAATCGCCCTTACTGACATTGGCTGCACACTATATCCTCGCGTCTAAGAGGAATAACACCAGTTTGTGC
This sequence comes from Dryococelus australis, assembly GCA_029891345.1. Lineage (NCBI taxonomy): Eukaryota > Metazoa > Arthropoda > Insecta > Phasmatodea > Phasmatidae > Dryococelus > Dryococelus australis. The sequence goes on along the minus strand of CM057006.1, from coordinate 17,004,910 downwards.
GCTCCTGTCCGAGACTCCTTCCAGGTTAATCAAATGCAGCCGATGTGAATAAGGGCGAAAATGTGCAAGTACTGGCATGCTCCCACTACTATCGGCCATACTCATATCGCAAAACTCTTATATCACTAATATTGCATATCGCATATCGCTGATATCGCATATTACTGAACTCGCATATCACTAGCATAGTATATCGCTAATATCAGTATATGGACGTATTGGTGCATATGTTGTTCATAGTTAACTAAGTATTTTTGTAATCAAACTTACAATGTCACTGCCCCTACCTACACAAATTTTCACTGGCATACTGACTGACTGGCATCCGCACAGTAAAGTTGGTAACAATGAAGGGAATGTATTTTCATATCCTACGTTGAATAAAAAATGTTTAGTGGAATTGTTTTAGTACTGGAATAATTAATTTTGCTTTTTGTTTTTAACTATATGTAAGTGTAATAATCAGCGAATTTCTTAAAAAATTTACTTTCCTAATAATTTTACAGTTTCACTTTACCGACGCATGAATAAAGTGATTAGTCCCACGGCAATGTGGATCCTACATGTGATGGAAGAATACGCAATGTACATACAAATATATGTTAAGCAGGACTTACAAAAGTGTTCAGTTTAACGTGAACAGCCTATACAAGGTTGGACCCCACTGCAGTATCAATGCTTTGTAAATATTTTCTTCGTGATTTATACATCACTAGAGACCCGAAAAATTCGCGAGTTAACTAACCTGTACGCTTGGCTCCACAGTCCTATTTACAATGACGCAGATATCAACTACCCATTGGTTATTTGTTATTCCAGCGGGAGGCGATGTTTGGGCCCACATTTTGTTGCGTATTTATTATTGGCTAGCAATTTAACACGAGGTGTCAAGTACCGCAACGACCAATTGCGAAAGTAAAATGAACGTTCGAGTTTTCGAATTCTAGCTTGTCTCGAAATGAATCCGTGAATTTTCCAGGTCTCTATACATCACCATATGGCGCAAGCACAACTCTAGTGAACGATCGCTTATGCGCGGACAACCTCTTAGCCCTTGGGGAGACACGCAGCTCTCAGCGGGGGTCGAGTTGGTAAGTACACTCCACAACTCCTGATAGGTCTGCGGGTCAGCACACCTCGTTGGGAAAGAGTCCTCGCTGCGGCGTCGAACACAGAACAGTCCGCGGTGTAGAGGCGCAGCCGCTGACGAGATCCGTCTTCCAGGAGACGGCACACAGGATACTTGTGAGTAGAGGCCTGCATAATTCGCGTTATTTTCTGGCAGAAGACTAGAATTCACCGCACTATACATATTCGAGTGGGTGCCATTTGTTTATTAGCTCCTGCATTTCTTTTTGGCTTCGTTTCGACGTGGTTGCGCCATCCTATCGTTAGTTGCTTCCTATTGGTCCAAATGCGTCCAGGGCGTGTCCGAACAAATGACAGTACAATGACAAAACCCACCGCTCTTTTTTAATAGTTATACATGTAACTAATGGATAAGGTGTTTTTTTTTAAATGTTGATTTTCATAAGTCTGTTCCAGATTTGAGAAAATAATGCGCAGAAGTTCAAAACGCATCGGGATAGTCGGGATGGTTCCATTGCCTATGCACGAAGGGGTGTGGGTTGTCCAGTCCAGCAGTGACAGCGGCCGAGTGCGGTTGGTTGAGAGCTGGCCGGCGTGTTAATATTACGCGTCGGAAAAACCGTAAGTCGCCGCCGACGGTATTTAACAACGCGGTAGTGGAGAACGATGCTATCAGTTTGATATGTATAGAGCCAACAGTGTCAGGTGATTCATCTCCCTCCAGCGGCGAGCGTTTGGCAGAGCCCTCCCCTACGCTGCTTCCCCTACATTCCTTCCTTCAAAGCTGCGCGAATATTATTTTCTCATTTGAACTCTGCTTACCGGAATCCCCGTTTTCTGCCATGTAGAACCGCCAAAACATTTCATTTCACATCGTCCTATTGGCGCGTTATTCCTATCGAATACCCTTTAAAATTATGGTCTCACGTGTTTCTAATAAGAATTTATTATGCATGCTGTATTTAAGGTGGTAGCCTACCAAATGCTTGAAATACACTGCAGTGTTTTAATAACTTTTTTGTCAGAACTATTAAGCCCGTAACATATTTCCCCGAGTATAATCGTCCACATCTGACATGTTTGCAGAGTATGTGATATCACGGTCTTTGCCGTGCAAGTTCAGAAGCTAGCACCAATATGTACATGCATCGCCTTTCCCTAAGCAATGCTATTGGTTGCTGCTGTCACACCAACTATTTTATAATTGGTTACTTCTTCTGCCATGGATCTGCTGGATTCTTCCCGTAGGTGTTCCAGTGTGTCACTTGTTATAAGAAAATATTCACGTGTATGTTTTTGTGAAAAGATCTGCATCAAGGCTAGACTACAAAGTCCCATGGCATACGTGCAGTATTCCTTCGGCTATCGGCCACGCGTCTTTGCCAGGAGATGGGTTACTTACCTGACTGGGCCAATCAAAATTAGATAACTCCGACACCGAGTGTCCGTGATGCGCGGGCGTGCACCTGCAATGTGCGACGGACGAGAGAGGACCTGAGCTCCGGTGTTTTGGAGTACAAGTTGTGGAATTTTTCCCGCGGAAAAGCAAGTGACTCCACCAGTAAGCAAAGGGGAACCGCCAATTTTGGCCTTGCGGTGTAGACACACGCGTAAATATTTTCACAAAATTCGGGTAACCCTAACTACAGGTGGCTGTCTCAAGAGTGGGGTGGACCCCCCCCCCCCCCGCGTCAAGGGAGCGATACGGGCGACAGTTACGAGCAAGCCTAGCGCCTCGTCGCTCCTACGCGCAAGACGTGCAGGGTTTCCGTCGTGGTCCTGTACTGTGCAAATTAGATCTGTAACATGGTGGTTATTACACGCCATTAAAAACCTCAAATTAAACAACGCCCGTATTTTTTTTCTTTTCTCTTGCCGCTTAAGGAAACTGCATAGGCAAGCTTTTAAAAATGCTATATCTGACCATATTCTCGCAATTTTTTTTCTGCAAGAATACACTAAATATGACAGAAGTAAAAAAAAATACGGGCATAGATAATTTTTTTTTGGTCTATTCTGGCGAAAAGTCGTATTTGCATAACATTTATTTATGGAGATACGCGTATTCGCGCAAACAACTATTTCACAAAAAAAAAAAATGCGGGGGTCCATCCCACTCTTAACTGCTTGCTCGGGAAGGATGGGAAAGGTACACGTAGAACCAACAGGGCCTCAACAGCAGGGTAGTAGAACTGTCAGGAGTTTCTCCAGGCGTCGTCCTCGATAATTTCGGAAAGCGTTCCCCTCCAGGAGGACTTGTCCGTCGTAAACGTCCATCCTGGCAGCTCAAGTGGACCCCAGGTGTGAGCGATGTTACAGAGTAGACAAATTCACGGAGGCGAAATGACGAGGCGGTTCCTTTGAGGCGCGCCTGTAGTCCATTCACGGTTACTACCAGATTTTCTGGAGCCCTGCTAAAGTTCTACGTCCAGGATATTCATCCGCCTCATGCAAACAGAGCTCAACCGACTCTATCAAATTACATCGAAAGGGACAGCGCACCGCTTTAGTCCGCACTCACTTTTCTAATGTATTGCAGAAGAACTATTTATTACTAGTAGGGAAACCCGAATTTCGCGAAAAGATTTCACGACCAATTGTACTTCATAACACTTTAACTCAGATCAAATTTCTTGATTGGCTGATTTAGGTGTTACGCACCTAAGGTGTGTGCTCGGGAATCACAGACGTACAGGATTGGAGTAACCTAATTCTGATTGGCCCGTCAAGTAGGAAAATGTCTTCTCCTAAAGACTCGTGGCCAATAAGCTAATGAAAACTGCTGGTACGACGATAGGTTATTGAAATCTAGCGTGTGGAGAAATCTTCTTGCGAAATTCGGGTGTCCCTTCTTACTAGGCATGCCAACACACCTATTATCTCCACGTTTTTATCCATGTTAAGTATAAATAATATTTTATAAATATACGTTCACTTTATCCTACAAAGAGGTATTTTTGTGTTAACGAAAGCAGAAAATGCTTGAGATACCTGACTAGAGCCGTACAAATTTCCCGTTATCTTTCGGTGACTTGATAGACTCCACTGCCTTATAAACAAGTGACTGCGGTTCGTGGTTTCATTGGCCGCTGCACTATAATCATCGTCATGCATCTGCTTGGTCTCCTTAAAAGAGATTGGCCGCTCCACCGCTGGACTTATATTATTGGTTCGAGAGTTCCCCGAGACGTGACAAACATATATTTGATCAATGGCTGAAGTTGGTCGAACGCACATTAACTTGGGTTTCAGTCTGTCCTTAAATAATATCGCGAAACCTGCAGGTCTCTATACAACACATGGTTAGGAAGAAAACAGAAAATACGTAATGTACGGGGTGCTTTATAAAAGGTTTGATTCAAAAAGTGTGAAGAAACCGAGAATCGAGTATAACTAGAGACCTGAAAAATTCGCGAGTTCATTGGCCTACAGGCTAGTCTCTACAGTCTTATGTACAAATATGCCGATGTTAACTGCACATTGGTTTGTCTGCTTTCACAGTGGAAGGCGACGATTGGGCCAGCGTTCTCCAGGTGGTGTCAAACATCGTGTGGGCCAATGGCTTAAGTTATATTAACACGCGTGTTTTAAATTCTAACGTCCCAAAATGAATCCGCGAATTCTTCAGGTCTCTAACTACAACCATTGTCTCGTTGGCCGCGCGAGTTTCTAGTGGGAGGTTGCAGAGGTTTGTGCGGATCTTCACACCGAGGGTGAAACGGGAGAACCTCGAGAAAATCCACAAAACAACCGCCGACACCCGCCGCGATTCCCACACGAGAAATTCCGGGAGCGACCCGACCGGAAATCGAACCCGTTTCGCCATTGTTGGATGTCAGTAGTGTGACCAACCAACAACTGTGTCCCCGTGAGATACTAGAAGTGGAGCTTGTGTCTCATTGGAAGGGCCGCCTATTTTTTTCGCGAAAAGACTGCGCTGCTAACTGAACTCCAAAACACGTTAGTTCAGAACCAATACCGTGGTTGGATGGTTTGAACTCGTACGCGTCTTATGTGTCCGTCAACCAATCATAGACGTTCTGGTTCAGGGTAACCTGTTCTGATTGGCCCAGTCGAGTAGGAAATGTATTCTCACACAGACACGCATCCAACAGTCAAAGGGAATTAACACGCTTGTATGCAAGAAGTTGAAGTCTAGCCTGAGCATAAATTTTTTCGCGAAAAAACAGGCGAGTGAGTGAAGATATTTGGGTGGGTCTTAACAGTGATGTCTTGATAGCCGATGAGGGTGATTGAGGTGAGTATGGAGCGGCGCCGGAATTGAGGGGTCGGGGAAACGGGAGATCCCCGAGAAAACCCGTCGACCAGCTGCATCGTCCGGCGCGATTTCCACATGCGAAAATCCAGGGATTGAATTAGCGGTCCGCCTCATTTTTAGTCTCTGTGCTTGATCTCCTGTGTGGCCAGGTGTCCGTATCGGTAAATCCGAAAAGAGCAAAGTGCAGAAGGATCAGTAGCAATGTCAGTGCCACGAGCGACCACCTGCAGGATGAGAAGAGGCGATGGTCCCGCGCATAACAGAGAACGTGATCGCTACCACGTGGATAGTACGTCTGGAAAGGAAAACGGGTTCTACCAGTGTCGCCAGAAGTACCACATTAGGTCGTCGTGCTGAAGGTCACACGTGAACATTCTCTTGTTGCTGGAAGGCAGGTCACGTGGCAGGCACAAGGCACAGCCCAAGGTTAGCATTGAGCGCAACAACTAGTAATACACGTAAACTTGTTTGAAGCTGTGCCAGTCTAATAGTTGTTCCCTCACAACTCTGAGACAGTAAACACTGCGTTGTGTGCTTGATGTTTCTTAACCCATTCAGACGCATTGTACACAATTGTGTACATTACGCACGTATGAGAATCTTTTGGTCTCTGCTACACACTGCGAAGCTCAACGACCAATAATTAGAGACCTGCAGAATTCGCGTTATTATTTGGGGACATGTTAAACTTGAAACACATTTACCTTTGTAATAGGTTGGTCATTGGACCATACTTTATGTGACACACCCAGGATGACTCTGCACCAATAAAGAAACACATCACAATTTTGTGCCCCAATCACGTGTAGTTCAGTCAGAGGGGGAGTGTCTTCACATCTATGCAGCAGCCAATGGAGAAACGACGCCGACTCTAGTGCATATAGTACTGTGAATTTCAGCCTGATGCCAAATAATTACGCGAATTTTGCATGTCCCTACCAATCATCTTACTTGTGGGTAAATGATTCGCAAACCCTCTTACTGGCCTAGGTCATAATTGGTTCATATAACTGTAGCCGAACATACAGCCTACAGCTCATTGACTGTGACAACTTAATTAGTGTTGTGTCTACTTAAGTACAGCGCGCATCATTAAATGTTTTATTTGCAACACCTGAAACCGTAAATTGAAGTAGGGTAGAAAGGGTTGGGTTAGAACAGATTTATAATAGCGTATTCCAATTACTGCTCTGGACTGCACTTTGTGCATGTGCACTGGTCGAGTGCCGCGTGTTCCAATTACCGGAACTCGATCTGAGAGCAGACGGATTTTCGTGTTCCAATTGCGAGTTGCACTGAACGAGTGGGCACCGAGAGCATTTCAGCTTTTCAAAGCAATATGACGGCGATATGGGATTATGAAAACAGCATGAAAATTATTGCGATGTTGGGTATTATACAATATCTAACATTTCTACAGCTGCATAACACATAGAGACCTGAAAAATTCGCGGATTCATTTTCGGGCAAGCTATAATTCAAAACACGTGTGTTTATATAACTTTAGCCATTGGTCCACACGGCGTTTGACACCTTTTGAAGAACGCCTTCCATTGTGACAACAGACAACCAATGTAAAGTTGACGTCGGCATATCTGTACATAAGATTGTAGAGCCTAGCCTGTAGGCTTTTGTACTCGCAAATTTTTCAGGTCCCTAATAATTAGGGACACTCGAATTTCGCGAAAAGATTTCCCGGCCAGTTGTATTTCATAACTCTTTAGCTCAGATCCCCTTTCTTGATTAGATTATCTAGTTGTCACAAGTCTTAAGTGTCTGCCCACGAATCACTGACGTACAGTATCGGAATTACCTAATTCCGATTGACCACTCAAGTAAGAAAATGTCTTCTCGTGGCCAATAAGCAAAGTAAAACTCCTGGTATTCCCGTAAGGTATTGAAATCTATCACGTGTGGAAATCTTTTCGCGAAATTCGGGCGTCCCTACTAATAATACATAATAGTTATTAGGGGTAGTGAAATTTCGCGAAAAGATTTCAAGATCGGTTATATTTAAAAACAATGTAGGATAGGCAACCCATCTTGATTGGCTGAATTGCTTTTTGACACGTGTTAATTGTCTGCACACGAATCACGTAGGAGCCGTGCCGATCTTGCCGAATTCTGAGTGACCCGGTCAAATATGAAAACTGCTTCTCAAGCAGACAGCAACCAATGGCAATAGACAAACTGATGTTGGGTGCTTACAGCATTAAAATCCACCCGTGTACTCCAATTTTTACGCAAAAAATCACTAGCTCTAATAATAGTTAATATAGAACAGGAATGCTCTTGGTATATTGACGATATCGTTTGTAATTACATAGGCGATGAGGTTAATTTCACCCAGTGACTCCTGCAAACATTTTCTGACGAGTTAAAAAAGTGAAATCGGAGAAAATTATTTGTACCGAATTTCAGAAATTTAAATTTAAACCCTTTTATCAACATCGTATTTCAAGCATTTTCTCCAAAAGATGATACATATTGTCGCAAATGCTTTGCACTGTTTTTGCGGCGTGTTCCAGTTTTCAGAGCGCATCGAGTGCACACCCAGAACAGCCAATTGGAATACGCCATAAGAATTCATGGTATGGCCTAAAAACTAATAGGACTCCTATCACGTTAAAGGAGTTCCTTTGTTGGAGCAGTTTTCCTACTGGGACAGCTCAGGCCATTGTCACATTTCCTGTGTAACATCATCTCTATTGGGACCTTCACTAAAAGCGCCAATAATTGGAGACATGTTGCAAAAGTCATCAAGTACTTGGTTGAAACTCTGCTCGGAATAGTCTTATGCTTCCTCCCTTAGAGTCAACAAATATAATGAGCTGTGGTTGCCTGCCGTGTGTTGGGGACACACAGAGATTTGCGTGAAACAATGTAAAACCATTTCCTAGTTATCTCAGGCTATTCCCACTATACTGGTACCAAGGGCATTGAAATCTAGCGAAAATATTTCGAGGCAAGTTATACTTCAAAACACTGTATTTTCGTTTACCTTTCTCGACTGGCAACATTATCATTCTACTTTTAGTACGAGAATCACTTTGGATTCACTGCTAAAGTTTTTGAATTCTAATTGGCCCGGCAGAGGGCGACCAATAGCCAAATAAAATTTTATGTTTGGGGTTAGAGTATTGAATTCTACAGTATGCTAAGATTATTTTCGCAAGTAATAACTGCCGTTACTGGTGCCACGAAGAGATTTTCAAACTGAGCATGTTAATGAAAAGATATTCTTTTCACGCGTGTTGCCATTTCCAACAGGTTATACCTGTTCAGCAGGATCGTAGGCAGGTAAACCACTAGATTCTACTGATCGCAGATTCGCTCCCTTACGGGCAAAGACTAGAGAAAATATTTCGAGAATTAATTTTATAAGAGACTAAGCTTCGACAACTTGTGAGGTTGCCACAATGGACCATCGCTTATTAAACACACCGCAGAAGGCTTGTAGTACACGCGCAAAAAATATAATCCATTCACGGTTACTTCTCACTTTTCTGAAACACTGCAAGACTTCTAGTTCCAGGACATCAAAATTTCATCATTGGCCCAATTATTTTTCGCGAAAAGACCTATTCTACGTGCACACCTGCAGTTTTCCTTTGTTTAATTGGCCACGCGTCTTTGTGAGGAGACATTTTATTCCATGACTAAACCAATTAGAATTAAGTGACGTGTTTGCAGCTGGTGCAAGCGATTCAACCAACTGCTTGAGTCCTTACGCATCCTGTGGCCAAAACAAAGATCGTCATAATGGACGTGAAAGTAGCAAATCAATTTAAGTAGCAGAATACGTAACAATACAGAGGCGAAACATCCTCGTTACTTCTCGTAATCCAGCAGCACACGTCACAAAAAAAGAAATCACCAACATGTCGGAACACCGATCACCAATCAGCGACTGGTAACGTCCCCGTCCAGCAAATACAGAATAATTAGCCACGCGCAGCAGCCAATCAGACACAAGGTCTGTTATCAGAGACTCGCGCAGCCAGTCAGAGAATGGGTTCGTCCACATCAAAGGTACCGCAGCTTCATTTCGTCCCTGCGTACGTATTCAAGGCCCTTACACAATTGGAAACTTTAACATTTGACTTTACGTTTGCTTTCCGACGTGTGGTTTCTTATGGAGGTTGACACAATGAAACTGTCAAAGGTAAAGGCAAGCACTAGTGACTTTACGATTTCAACAAGTTGAAATTTAAAGTCAAAGTCAAGCAGCCATTCTATCTATAATCTAACTGAGGTTATGTGGAAAGTGCGTTATTTTATTAAAGGCCGATTTTAATCTCGGTGGCAAACTAATATAATGTGCAGAAGAAATATATAAATTGACATATTTTAATAAAGTAAACAGATGAGTGTTTTGTTTTGAAATAAACATTTACTATAAATTTAAGGCCTATTAAAAAAAAGGTACGGAAATGCATTCCTCCTGGGTAATATTATAATTATTTATATAACGAGATAAACATTTTCACGAAGCTCGTATAACAGATATTCAATTGTCTGAACTCTGACTTTACAATTGTAGTGTGTATTCGTGGATTCGTCAGAGGAAAGGAAAAGTAAAGTCAAATGTAAACTTTTCTATTACGTAAGAAGCTTTACTCTTAACCCATATTGAAAGATGTGGAGTAACGCTGGCTTCTCTGTGGGGCAGGAGCCAACGTACAGACATCTGAGGCTCGAGTATACACAGGACTGTGGAGTCTAGCCCACACTTTATTGAACAGAAATGTCCCCGTCTCTATAGTAGCACCGCTGTAACTTAAAGGAGCCCTGCCAATGTGGGGCCACTTCTCCTCGGGAAAGGAAACAATTGAACGACGGTAGTACGGCAGGTGGGAGGGAAAGCCTGCAGATTCGTCTGCACGCCAGCCAGCTACTTGTGGTTGGTACTTTGCAAGTCTTCGGCCTCTCTAGGCGGGAGGCAAGTCCGTTATTAAGCCGGTGTAGCAGGGGAATTTTACCCCCTGAATGCCTGAGTGGCGGCACATGTGAAAGCAGCTGACAACCGCAACAACAGTATAATAATGTTTACAACCCTCGGCATTAGGTTGACACTAATCTCCGAGAGCATTACTCTCGTCACTTTCTCGCCAGACAGTGTCCCTTGGTAGAAAACAATTTAAGAAACAAACATTGCCCCCTGGCAAATAAAATTACTGTTCAAGCGTAGCCGGAAATTACGCACCGAGCCAGAGTCCTCAGCGCCAGCAGGGGAGTTAATACCCAAAACAGTGATTCAAGGCGCGCCGGCTGTTTTTTATAGATGGGGACCGCGAAGCAATCACGTATCAGTGAAGCTTGGAGTTTCCCCAGAAATGATTTTCATGCATAGTAATTTCGTGTTCTGTGTAATTATTAGAGTGGAATTGTACTACTTTCGGAGAATTTTTTTTCTTCCGAAAAGCCCCTATTCTAAACACACCTTTTCTTTCCGGCTTTCCGGCACCCCACTGTGCCGACATCTCACCAATGGTATAATGATGTACTTAGTACATTCTTTTCCTGTCTCGATCGCGAGAGTGTCCGTCCTTTCCTACCTGGAGGTAAAATTCGTCAGTTGTAGGTGTAATCAGCGAATTCGAACCCCAGGTTGGAAAGCACGGACACCCTCGTGATCGAGACAGGAAAATAACATATTACATACATCATTATACCATTGGCGAGATGTCGGTACAGTGGGGTGCCGCACGGAAAGAAGAGAGGTGTTCAGAATAGGGACTTTTCGGAAAAATAATTTTTTTTTTCTCTGAAAGTGGCACAATTTCACTCTACTAATTACACTGAACACGAAATTAATACTCTTGAATATCATTTGTAGGGAAACTCCAAGCTTCGCTGATGCATGACCGCTTCGCGGTCACCACCTACAAAAAACAGTTGGCGTGCCTTGAATCACTGTTTTGCGGATTAACTCCCCTACTGGCGCTGAGGACTCTGGCTCGGTGCGTAATATTTGGCTACGCTTAAACAGCAATTTTATTTGCGAGGAGGCTACACTCGTTCCTTATATTGTCATTCTACCAAGGGACACTGTCTGGCGAGAAAGTGACGAGGGCAATGCTCTCGGGGATTAGTGTCAACCTAATGTATTGTGGTCAGTCGAGGGTTGTAAACAGTGTTATACTGTTGTCACTGTTGTCAGCGGACCCTCAAGCTGCTCTGACACGTGCCACCACTCAGGCATTCAGGGGGTAATAATCGCCTGGGTAATAATCGCCTGGGTCAAATTCGCCTGCTACACCGGCGCGACTATAGCAACGTATTCCTGTTAGGTGATTCAGTAGTTTGGCGATAACTCGAGGTCGGGAGAGAATAATCAACGCGGGAGTTGTGACGTCTGCATTCCTAGGTGTCGCGTGATCGCAGCGTGCTGCGCGGAGGGAGGACGTCCACGCCGGAGTTGGGCGTCAACGGATCGCGAGGGGTCGGCGCGTCCTTGGTATTAGCGGTCCTCTGGAGTCGTGCCTGACCCCCGGGCCCCTCGCGGCTGACATTTCCAAGAGTCCTGGCCGGTCCTACCCCCTCCCCCGCGTGTCAAGGACAAGCCCTCGCCGTCAGACACGCGGAAACTGCTCACCGCCACACCCCCTCCCCCACCCTTTTTCCGCGTTCGTCGCTCCCCCTCCAGAGGCCTTCTCACTGCGTCGCGTTCAACGTCATACCTCACGTCACAGTAATTAAGAACTTATACGGCAAACTCCAGCCGCACACGTCACCAAAATGGCGTCGCTGGTTAGTCGTCCGCCAAGCAGCACCCGGCTAACCTACTCGCCAGCCGACAGCCCACCACATACGTGGGCGTAGTGAAATGTCGCGAAAATATTTCAAGACAAGTTGTATTACAAAACACTGCAGGGTCGTTTACCTATCTTTCTTGATTGGTTGAATTACTGTACGACACGCTGCAACTGTCTGCACACGAATCACGTAAGAGCTGTGGGATGTTGCCGAATTCTCAGTGGCCCGATAAAAAAAGAAAACGCCTTCTCAAGCAGACAGCAACCAATGGCAATAGACAAACTGCTGTTGGGTGTTTATAGTATTGAAAACTACCCTGTCGTCATTTTTTTTTTTTTTTTTTCGCGAAAAATCACTCTCTCTACACATAGAGAACCTTCCGCAGCACACGGTAGCCAGTCAGATTTATGGCCCGTTCCCAGATACTCACTGGTTGAACTGCTCGCTCCCCCCCCCCCTCGGACGATGCCACTGGTCGGTGGATTTTCCCGGGAATCTCCCGTTTCCCTCGCCCTTGCATTACGGCGCTGCTCCATGCACACCTCACTTCACCCTCATCGGCTCTCCAGATATCTTCACGCATTTACTTAAAGGAATGTTGCTATGTTAAGATCTCCTCGACTGTTTTGTTTTAAAACATTTCTTTCTAAAATTTTATATTAACATTTACAAATAAAATTATATATATATATATATATATATATATATATATATATATATATATATATATATATATATATATATATATATTAGAGAAAGTCGCGTCCAATTTTTTTTCTGTTTGAAATAGTTATCTTTAAAATTGACTCGATGAGAACTAATTTCGTGAAACATTGATTCTCCACTTGAAGTTCGCGGCTGCCAGCTTGATAACCACGTGCTAGAGTAAACACAGCCGGAAGATACGTCACGCTGGTGAGATCACTGGCTAGATACGTCACGCTGGTGAGATCACTGGCTAGACACTTCATAGTCAACAACAGCAACAGCAAAGAAATTACAAATTTGATCAGTGCTTGGCCATTGTCCATAACTGAACTTTATTACAATTTTTAATTCAAGTTAGTTAATGTACTTCCTATATAACGCTAGTCTTTTCTCTTATCTGGTAGTAGCCGAAAAGGGGATCGTTGGACATCTTTTTAATCCCCCCTCCCCCATATTGATCCTAATTAAAGTCGTGAACTCTGTTACATAATCAGCTAAATTAAGTTAAATTTAATTAGAATTTTGTTTTATTTGTGCGGAGGGGTTTTGATTTTCAAGGAAGTTATTTAATAATTTATTATTTATTTACACCTATCAACCATTTATGAAAATAAATTTTTAAGAGATGTGAAGGAAAATAAATTTTTTATGTAATTAAAACGATTGAGAAACCACTGCCGTGAGAACATTACTACAGAGGAGAAGGTATTGGGATGATGATTGATGGGTTAACATATAAATGGGATATTATCGTTCCTATGGACTTGGAAATTTCTGAGGGGTCTTGAACTCTGATGTTGTGAGTTCAGGAAGGCGGCTGTTCGTCAGGGCACCGGTGATTTTTGTTTTAACTATCTTCGAAACTACTAGCAAATGTCTCTACCGAGTCTCCGTGGCCAGAGATTGGCGAGCCTTCCTCCTCCGCAGTCAATAAGTTCGTGGACTGGCAGCCAGAGCGCAGCACCACAAAGTGGAGTGGGAGGGTTTGGCCGGCTCTTAAGAGGGATCAACCCCGCCGTCTTGGGTTGTCGGAATTTTCGCCTCAAATTGCGTCACAGATTTTGTATTTCATTTTGGGCGTCGACAAAGCATAGGACATTACATCGCGCGTGTTCTGGAACATGTAATACTGGACTGCTGTTGCCAACACCAATTCTGTAACAGAAAGCAAGGAAAAATTACTTATTTATTGCCTGCAATCACTAGTAAAAAAATAATGACTTCTATAGAGATGTAATCGTTTGATCAAGCCTAACACTTTGTAGACTATGCTGGAGTGTAGCTCGAGCAAAGCTAATGTGAGAATTTCTTTGTTGTTCAGAACAAAACTCGCATGGATGTGCAGTCTTTTTTCGGCTAGTGTTTAACACGACCTCACAAGAACACGACATATCAGTAATAATGATATTGCAGACGGTAGAATTTATTTTTTCATAGCCACTCAAACAAAGGCACATGATTGATTGTAAATCCTTTTATACCATAAAGGACATTTGATTGGATCTATATCAGCTCGGCTCTTCATAGGTTGATTACCGGCCAATAATTAACGCTGTTAAGTACGGATATAGTGTCCGGATATAGGTGAATCACTTATATAGGCTATTGACGGTAAAATGAGCACTTTTGAAAGCCCTGCGTAAGATCTACTTGAATACACTTTGTGTAGTCTTCCGCCTTATGTAAGATTAACATTGTCACGGGCCTCATCACTTTATTCATTCCTCGGTCAAGTGAAACTGTGAAATTATTAGAAAAGTAAAAATATAAGAAATCTGCTCATTTTTACACTTTGATGCATAAAAAAAACACAGAATGCGAAATAAATAGTCTAAGTTATCAAAAATGGTTGCCTAACACTCCTTATTCCACGTTAAGATACGGAAATACTTCCCATCCAACATTACCAATTTTACTGGGCACATGTCAGTCAGTGCGCCGGTTGAAACATGTGCAGGTAGGGGCAGCGACTTTTTTATAAAGTTGATTTTAAAAGTGTTCACTTGATCGTGAACAGCCTTTAATTGGTCTAAGTGCCAGCAAATGAATGCAGATCTCAACGTGTAGGGATAGGAAAATTTCGTGAGTTCGGTGACCTGTAAGCTAGACTCCACAGCCCTGTGTACACTAGGGCCTCAGATGTTTGCCCATTGGCTGCTGCCCCAGTGTTACCTCACACCTGATGGTAAGGGATTCTCTACTTGTATCCTTGGAAGTATACTAATGGCTCAGAGTCGTCCAGGGCGGGTCTAACAAACTGTGATCCAATTGCGAAGGTGACTTCACTATATATGTGTTTGACGTCTATCTTGTCCCGAAATGAATTCGCGAAATTTTCCTATCCCTATCAATGTGTTAAGGAGCAATTATTTATGCCAAGTCGTGCGAAAAATTTCATTAGACGTTCTTAAATGGAACTTGTGGCGAAAACAGTGAAAGTCCGAGATAGCGTTGACTGATCCTCCCTTAACAACGAGGTTTTGTGAGGTGGTGAGTGTGTGACGAGGTGGCTGGGGAGTAGCGCCGCGAATGCAAGGGCGGGGGAAGACTGCAGACGCTCGAGAAAACCCGCTGACAAGCGGAAATCTGTGATTGACTCCCGTCGCATGAACCACGGTTCCCGCGAACTGACCGACTGTACTGAAAATAAATAGCGACTGGAAAATTTCGCGAATTCACTTTAGGACGAGATAGATGTCATTCACACGTACATTTCTGCCACGTTTACAAATTGGATCACAGTTTATTAGACACGCCCAGGTGAACTCCGAGCCAATAACAGACCCGCAAAGAAACACGCCACCTGATCTGAGATAAAACAGTTTACACACTAAAGGAAGCAGCCGATGAAAAGAAAGCTCAGGCTCGAAAATACATAGTAGTGTGGAATCTAGCACACAGGTAGTTCAAAACGCGAAATTTTCCAGTCCCTACAAATAAATAGGGACAGGTGTACTTCGCGAAAATATTTATAACCATGCTGGACTTCAATATCCTACTTCCACAATAACAACTTCCTTTGGTTATTGGCCGCGTGTTTACGTAAGAAGAGATGTTGCTATTTAATTGGGCCAATCAGAAAATAAACTCCGATACTGAACGTCCATGATTCGCGGACAGAACTTGAGGTACGTGGCATTTAAAATCATATCATTCAAATACGAAAGTGATTATAAACTGAAGTGTTACGGAGTGCACCACTGGTCTTGAAATATTTTCGCGAATAACACCTGTCGCTACATATTAATTATACTGATTATGCCCTAGCCTTCACATGTCCCTAACCCTGACTCGTCCGTCACACATTGTCAAAATCACTTGGCCAAACAGTGTCATGTACTTATTTTTCTTTTACCTTCCCGACGGAAACGTGTTGTTATTTAATAATATATCCTCCATTAATTTAATAAATTACAGCTACATTCAAAATGAATTTCGCGTGAAGTCTGTTCACGATAAAGTGAGCACATTTCAAATCAACCTTAGAAAAAAGTCACTGTCCGTGCCTGTATATATTTTAACGGGCGCGCTGAGTGACACGCACCCAGTTAAGTTGGAAACGATGGAGGGATATTAGTTCCATGTCTTAACCCCGGACAAAATTTGTTAGGTAACCATTTGCGATAGCTTAAATTTATTTATTTATTATATATTTTTAACTCATCGAAGTGTAAAGATGAGCAGATTTGTAGAATATTTACGAATCTAATAATGTCATAGTTTCATATTACCGACGCGTGAATAAAGTGATGAGGTCCATGGCAGTGTTAATTTTATCATAACGCAGAAAAATATACAACTTACATGCAATTAAATATTTGGCAGAGCTTTCGAAAATGCTCATTTTACAATGAACAGTCTATACTAACAATTAAAAAATATATATATATTTACAGTTTTTTTTTTTTTTTCAAACCTGGAATGCAATCCCCTTTGCTTCGGTGACGCTTTCGGCAAAAACTAAACCGTCCGATTTTGTAATGCGGATGTCGGTTCCTCTACAGTACTGGCAAGCGCGCCCTATACCTTATAATCCCTGTGCGGGTGTGGAATGGGCGGTCGACCGCGATTGGTTACGCTATGGTAACTGTCGAGTTTCAGCAGCGTGGTTACTGGTCACGTGAAGCCTCGGTGGGCTGGATACCGCCGCGCCATTTACCGTCCGCCATTTCTTTTTTTAAAGACTGCAGAAACTCTATACTCTCTCCAGGGTAAAGCGAGCACTTTAGAAAGTCCTCTCTTTTGGAATAATATTCGATACATATATTTTATCTTAACCTTAGACATTAACTTCCAATTGCAGTACAATATTCACACTCCGTTTATTAGTTACTTACCAACATGTATTAAAAATATGGTTAATGGATAATATTTTATCCTGTAAAGAAAAAGTATCTACACCCTCAAAAGTGCTCACTTTACTGCGAACGGTGTATACAAAGATCTCTCTTGCGAAAAATACTGAGGTCCTGGAACCTTATGAAACATTTTATGTCGAAATAAATTTTGAGCTTGGGAACTTGATCCATTGAATCAAACTTCTGGGAAGACAAATTCTATTAAAGGTAAAATAATTATCTAGCCAATTAGCACGCCTGAAAGTTTTTACTTTAATTCTATAAGTAGACACGGAAAAATTTACGGATTTAATTCTGGACAATCTATAATTAGGGACCTCCGAATTCGCGTTCTTTCCTGGCAGCACGCAAGTATTCACTGTCCTATAAATACTGAGTCGGAGCTATTTGTTTATTCCATCCTACTGCAGTGAGGACCCATTTTCCGCTTTGACTTGATAGTGCGTGATTGGGCGAGACTTTCGTTAGTTACTTGCTATTGGCCCAAGTCCTTCCAGGGAGTACCCAAACAAACTGTAGTCCAATGACTAGGGACATGCAAAATTTCGCGTTATTATTTGGCATCAGGCTAAACTCCACAGTACTGTTTATACTGGAGCCGCCGTCGTTTCCTCATTGGCTGCTGACTAAACGTGATGCCACTCCCCTCCTGACAGAACTGCATGTGATTCGGGCACACAATTGTCACGTGTTTATTTATTGGCGCAGAATTACCCAGGGCGTGTCAAGTCAAGTATGGTCCAATGGCAACCCAACTGCAAATGTACACGTGATTTAAGTTTAATGTGTCCCAAAATAATAACGCGAAATTTTCAGGGCTCTAGCAATGACAAACACAATACAAAATTTCAATTGTTTGAAGTCTAGTCTGTCCTGAAACAATAACGCGAATTTCTCATGTCCCTAGTGGGTTTACATTGCTTATGCTATTGGTCCAGCCGTTACTTTACCCCTCATGGGTAACTCTAAGCCAATAATGAACACACAACAAAATGCATCTCTAATGGTTGTCTTCTACTGAGACAAAGGTAAACTATGAACACTGATATATGCGTGATTCTACGT
This sequence comes from Dryococelus australis, assembly GCA_029891345.1. Taxonomy (NCBI): domain Eukaryota; kingdom Metazoa; phylum Arthropoda; class Insecta; order Phasmatodea; family Phasmatidae; genus Dryococelus; species Dryococelus australis. The sequence continues at coordinate 16,986,652 of CM057006.1, read as the reverse complement.
ACGTAGAGACCTGAGAAAACGGCGCTATTATGTGGGGTCACGTTAAACTTTTAACACATGTACCTTTGCAACACGTTTCTCACTGGGCCATACTTTATATGACATGACATGGGTAATACTGCGACAATAAATGAACACTTCACACTTGTGTGTCCCAATCACGTGCAGTTCAGTCATTAAGGGCGTGGCTTCATATCTACGCAGCAGTCAGTGTAGAAACGACGGCTGCTCCAGTTCACACATTACTGTTAAGTTTTACCTGGTGACCAGCAATAAACCGAATTTTGCTTGTCTCTATACATATGACTGCGGAGTCTAGCCTACATGTCATTTCACGTTTCTGTCTAAAATATAAACGGAATAGAAAATAACTATTGAACATTGATATAGGCCGTTCACGGTAAAGTGAGCACTTTTTAATGCCCTTCCAAATTGTTCTATTTAGCCAGTTTTTATATTTAAGCCATTTTTATATCAACATTGTCACGTAACTAATAAATATGGTGCATACTCTCACCACTCTCAAAAGTTAATGTCTGAGGCTGCAATAAAACATATTTATTAGTGGTTAGTGCCTGCTGGGAGGGCCTTAAAAAGTGCTCACTTTATCGTGAACAGCCTAACAAATTTGGTTTTAAATCTTACTCACGCAGTCTCTTTGAGAAAGGAGAAAAGTACGAAGTAGGATTTGCACTTAAGTCTGTTGGCTCCCATCACTTCTAATAAGGTCCAACTGCTGCAGTTATAGATTGCGAGTAATTCAGATACAGCCATTTCATGTGAGAAGCATTGAAGTTTTCAAATGTTGATTTATAATGGCCTGAAGTGATCTTGTTTTACTACAGCTACCGTAAGATGACGTGGTACTTAAATTAGCTCCAATCACACCAGATGGACTCCGCAAATTTCTCGAAGATAATGGTTTTTGCGGTATTTGGGAGTAAATAATTTCCCAGCCTGGCGCACTTATTTAGCCCTTTCATACCCACATTAATTTACGTGGCTCGAGTTTGCAAATAATAACATTTTTTTATTCGTACTGTTCATAAGATGACGAAGAACTTCCTCCATTATAACGACCAATAAACTGCAGGCACTGGTTTTGGAGAGGAGTGATACTAACCAGTTACAGCGTAGAGCAGTATCATAGCTTACGAAATAGTTGGGCCATCGGCTTGTTTGCGACGAGATTTATGCATAGACTAGATTTCAACGTCTTATGTACAGTTTTACAAATTTCCTTTGGCTATTGTCAGCTTTTTGGCGTGAGAAAAAATTTCCCACCCGACTGTGCCAATCAGAATCCAGTCCGTGGTTGGCTGGCAGACACCTAGGACGTGAGCTAGTCAAAACTATCAAACTGCTGTATTGGTTCTGAACTAACGTGTTCTTGCAGTACAACTAGTCGTTATAGAGACATGCGAATTTCGTGTTGTTATTGGGTAACATGGTATATTTCACTTCTCTGTGTCTACTCGAGGGCAATTCGTGATTTAATTGGTTACTTGCAACCACACGACGACATTAACCTGTGTGACCGCTTTAGTGGAGATTATTTGCTCAACTTTTAAGCCTTTCCAATTGGCTCAAAGCATCCTTGGGATGAGCCACACAAGTTGACTGCTAATATCAACAATCTGTATAACATACAGCATCTTGGAGGTCAGTCTGCCGCCAAATAATAACTAGAGACCCGAGAATTTCGTGGGTTCATTTCTAGACAAAAGGGAATTCATACACTTGAACGTTCATGTTACTTCTGTAATTGGTCGATGTGTTGATTGACACATTCTGGAGATAAATAAGCCAATAACAACATGCAATAAATTGTGCCCCCAACCACCGCCTTTTACTACCACAACAATCAACCAATAAACAGTTGATATCTGTATGAGAGCAAATAAGACTGTGAAGTCTAGCCTACAGGTCGTTGAACTCGCGAATTTCTCGGGTCTCTAACAATAACGCGAATTTCGCACGTCTCTACTAGGGAATATTACTGGGCACGAAGCCTCGCAGTGTACAGTAATGGTCAAATATAACATTCATTTGAAAAATATAGAAAGTTGTCTAAATTAGGAACAAAAGGGTTAACTTTATTTATTGCGCCACAATGGGGTGTAGAAATTAACAGCGTAAAAAAAAAAAAAACTCGAATTCAAAACATCGCTTAGGTAAAATATTATTTCACAATGTTTGTAAATACATTTACACAGAAGTAATAGGATTATGGCGACTTGGGGACAAGGGATTGGGGAATTGGAGCCGGAGCAGCCCGGCCGCCATCTTGTTACGTCACCCGACCGCCATTTTACCTTTTTCCCCTTAAAATTTCCCTTTTTTCCCTCTAAATCGACCAGAAGACACTAGAAATTTGCCTTTTTTTTAATTTCCCTTTTCCCTTAAAAATCCCCCTTTTTTCCCTCAAAAAAAGTTAAAAGCCCCCCAAAAATGGTAGAAGTCCCCCTCGGGCAAAAACAAGCCCCTGGAATCCAATTTTCACCAATTTAATTAATTTGAGGGGTTTCCTTTGAACCTACAGAGCAGTGGCGGCCATATTGGTTTTATAGACATACCCTATGCCAAATCGATACAAGGTATAGTGGATAGGACTCAGACCTAAGCATCATCCATCTCGCATCCATATTGTATGCAGATGACCTTTGACTCCGACCATGACCCGTGACCTTGACATTTGACTTTCGACCTTGGAAATGCAAAAGTTAAAGAAATCTAAAATAATCGCAAAATATTCCAAAAAAAAAATCCCAAAAATATCGCAAAAATTTATTATTAAAATTAAATTATTAAAAATTATTTTAAAAATTATTCTAAAAACAAATAAATTATTTTTATAAGCTTACATCTCCCAGCACCATAATCAATCACTTTCGTGTCATCCCCAGCAGACGACTGACTCCCTTGCACCCACTCCTCTCGCCTATACTCATTCCGCCATCGTATTTTTTTTTTCGCCCGTCATTTGTTTATACATTACTGGAGACCACTATCTTAGTAGGCGACCGCCATCTTGGTAGGTGACCACCATCTTGGTAGACATCACTTGTCTGCCATCTTGGAAGCCAATGCCCATTAGCAATTGAACTTTAACCTGTGACATATGACCCTTGACCCATGAGCTTGAAAACAAAAACTTGAGAAAAATAGATAAAAGTCAGCAAGCATAATACCTCACAGACTACCACCACCATATTAGATACAGAATATCTCGACCTTGACCCCATGACCTTGAATGACCTTGAAAACAGAAACCTGAGAAAAAATACATACAAGTCAGCAAGCGTAATACATTACAGACTACCACCGCCATACTAGATGCAGACTACCTCACCCTTCAACCCATGACCTTGAATTTCCTTGAAAACAAAAACTCGGGAATAATGATAAAACTCTAGGAAAAAATTATTAAAAAAATCGAAGAACATATAACATTATACCCCCTTCCCTCGCTAACCCCTCCACAACACCCACCCCCTTCACACTTCTCATTGCCAGCTGACCAACACCCCTTTCCACACTGCTTTTACTCAGGAAGCATGCCTCAACCTTTTCCTCCTCACTCTAAATATGTTGAATCCAACCTGCTTAGAATGTATTACAATATCAACCGACACTCTAATTTTTTGTACACTTCATTTCAAGATATACCTCTCTTACCATATCACTGATTATGCACATACAGTTATAGGCCATTGCAGCAAATATTTAAGTAATATCATTATAATTTTGACACTTCATTTGATTATTATTAGTGTGCTCCCTTGCATTATTGGATTGAAGTGACAGATTTGAAAACCAAGTCTATCTAATTACTGATATCAGGCGAAGTAGACATGCTAGGAAAAGGTTCATCGTCACTAGCGAGAAATAAAACACTTCGGTTATTCATCGAAAATACACATATTATTATGTACATCAGACTACAGACATAAAAAAAAACAATCTCTATAGTTTCCATACATTCATGTACGGTATTTCCAGCAATAAGCTCACTTTCATGTAATGAATATAATATACTTATACACAGCTCAAGAAAATATACGTGAACAAGCGTCCAACAAGAACCCTTTTCAATAGATTCTTGTTTTTCACCAACACAGTTTTTCTTTCAAGGCCTCTCCAGATACTTGTGATGCTATCAACATCGTACAGTGCTTGATTGGCAGTCTTGAATGCCCACCTGCTGATTCCTTCATCAAGAGGTTGAAGCTTTTCATAGGTACACTGCAGCCAACTACAATACTTTATGGAACCTTCTTCGAATTCCTCAGTTAATTGATTGATTATTCTTTGCTTAACGTGGCCTAGGTATGTACATATGTCTTTCGTACCAGCAAAGTTATTTCAAATTACATAATCTTGTAAAATTCCCTTGAATGCTGAATTTTTTTTTAGGTAGAATCCATTGTATGTGATATCACCAATAGCTGGTGCAGAACGTCTCTTAGATTGCAGGAACTCTACTTTTACAGTTGTTGATATGTCTCTTCTGCCTATCACCTCGTTTGGACAGTCGTTTGCACTTATAACATTGTTGCATAACAAAGGAAGGACCCTTCACACAAGTAGTTCTTTCATGCTTCTTCACACCATGGCTGTAGGCGACCCGCCCGAAGAAGTCGCTGGTGCTGTCGGCGTCATGCCTGAAGAAGTCGCTGGTGCTGTCGGCGTCATGCCTGAAGAAGTCGATGGTACTGCTGGTACCACTCCCGAAGAAGTCCATGACATTGTCGTAACTACCATTAGCTCTGGAGTACCCGAAAACATCGCAGATGCAAAATAAGACTTTTGATGCGAAGAGGCACAAGCTAGCCAAGACGATCCACCTTTCACGGGAGCTGCTGGCAAACTAAGATTCTCAGCTGGCCTCACTGTCACTTAGATACAAGTATGCGAGACACATGATGTCATATTGACGTTGAACCAATCGTATTGCGAATACCAGTAAGCCAATCACCGAGCAGTTAATCACGTGCACTGAGATATTACGTGCGTGAGTCAGTGTCTGGGTCCTGGGAAGAGGAGGTGGTGGTGGTGGCGAAGGAGAATAAGTTTTGATGCAACTGATTTAGAGCGAGGAAGGAAAAGTTTGAGGCAGGCCTGCTGAGCAAGACAAGTGTGGAACGAGGGGTTGGCCAGCTGGCAATGATAAGTTGCAAGTGGAGTGGGTGTGGTGGAGCGGTTAGCAAGGTCAGGGGGTATAATGTTATAGGTTCCTCAATTTTGTTATAATTTTTTTCCCGAGTTTTTGTTTTCAAGGTCATTCAAGGTCATGGTGTGAAGGGTGAGGTAGTCTGCATCTAATATGGCGGTGGTAGTCTGTAATGTATTATGCTTGCTAACTTTTATGTATTTTTCTCAAGTTTCTGTTTTCAAACTCACGGGGTCAAGGTTAGTGGACAGGGGTCATAGGACACAGGTTAAAGTTCAATTAATAATGGGCATTGGCTTCCAAGATGGCAGACAAGTGATGTATACCGAGATGGCAGTCGTCTACCATGATGGTGGTCACCTACTAAGATGGCGGTCGCCTACCAAGATGTTGGTTTCCAGTAATGTATAAACAAATGAAGAAAAAATCAAGATGGCGGAATGAGTAGTGGTAAGAGGTATGGGTGCGAGGGAGTCAGTCGTCTGCTGGGGATGGAACAAATGTGATTAATGATGGTGCTGGGAAATGTAACGTTAAAAAATAATTTATATGCTTCTCAATTTTTTTTTTCATTTAATACTTTTTAATAGTTTAATTTTAATAATTTTTTTTTCGATTAAAACATTTTTTTTTTGCGAATTTTGGATTTTTTTTGAATTTTCGCATTTTCAAGGTCGAAAGTCAAAGGTTAACACTTCATTTGATTATTATTAGTGTGCTCCCTTGCATTATTGGATTGTAGTGACAGATTTGAAAACCAAGTCTATCTAATTACTGATATCAGGCGAAGTAGACATGCTAGGAAAAGGTTCATCGGCACTAGCGAGAAATAAAACATCTACTAAGGTCATCTGCAAGTAATATGGAAGCGAGATGGCTGATTCTTAGGTCTGAGTCCTATCCTCTATACCTTGTATCGATTTGGCAAAAGGTATGCCTATAAAATCAACATGGTCGCCACTGCTCTGTAGGTCCGAAGGAAGCCCCTCAAATTAATTAAATGGACGAAAATTGTATTCCATGGGCTTGTTTTTGCACGAGGGGGGTTTCTACCATTTTTGGAGGCCTCTAACATTTTTTTGGAGAAAAAAAGGGAAATTTTTAAGGAAAAGGGGACATTTTTAGGGTCTTTTGGTCGATTTAGAGGGGGGAAAAAAATGAAAAAATGGCGGTCGGGTAACGTAACAAGTTGGTGGCCGGGCGGCTCCAGCTTCGATTCCCCAGTCCCTTGTCCCCAAGTCGCCATAATCCTACTACTCACAGAATTGATTACATTTACTTCATTTTTCTGTGTTGGCTGTCATAAAATTGTAGAATACAATAAACGTTTATAGCAGTAGCTTATGTCTAGTACCAGTGATTTTTCGCAAAAAAAAAATCTGAGCACATGGTGAATTCCAATACTCTAAGCACAAACATATATTGTTATTTGGTTTTTGGTCATCCTATGCATGAGAAGCCGTTTCTGTTTATAACTGGGCCACTTAGAATTCAACAACTTTGCCAGTGAACCAAAGTGACTAGAGTATTAAGACTAAAATGTTGATGAAGCCAATCGAGAAATGTAAACTACCACACAGTGTACTGAAATATAGCTTGTTACGAATTCTTTTCGCGAAATTTCACTGGCCCCTTCTTATCTCCCACGCATTCTTAACCCTTTCAGACTCACTTTAATTTACGGTTTCAGGCGTTGCAAACAGAAAAAAAAAATGTTATGACGCGTGTTATATTTAAGTCGGCAAAACACATGTTTCGTTGTCACAGCCAATGAGGTGTAAGCTGTATGTTCGGCTACAGTTATATGAACCAGTTATGGCTTAGACCAGTAAGGCAGTTTGCGTATAATTTACCCATGGGTAAGATAATTGGATATTGAGCTTCGAAATATCTAGTACAGACCAAAAATTACCCACACGTGTGTAATGTAGCCAAATGTGTACACTGGCTGTAAATGGGTTTAGAATGTTTTACTTTACATAGCATGCTTAATAAACGACCCAACGTGTGACTTTTCTGCTCCCCATATTGTCTCCACAACTTCGCTGAAAAGAAATATCGTAATTTAGGAGACACTGAAAAATTGCAAACATTTTTTTTTTCAGCCATAGCACACTAGCTATTTATCATTTTATGATCGGATGATCAAGTTTTTGGCTAGGCTAAGTCCTTTTCAAACCAGTCATAAGCCTTTTACTTTAGAGTATCGCAATCCTCCTTGGCCGAATGAAACGTGATAGTCGCTTCATACATGCACGACAAGAAACTCTCATTTATGTGTACAGTACGCCAAATCCTAGCAAAAAAAATCGACCTTTCTCTCTACAAACAATCGATTCCAATAATAACCTTTATTTTACTTCAAGGTCCGAATTGGATCTGGGTCTTAATATAATTCTAAGGGACCTGAAAATTCCAAGCGTTTATATGGGTGCACGCAAGACTTCAAACACGCGTAGTATGTGCGTTTGTCATAGGCCCAACATTTTTATTTTACACGTCTAGGAGAACTCTGAGTAAATGATAAACAGTGAACAAAACTCAGGCCCAATCGTGACTTCCACTGAGGTAGCAAATAGCCAATGAGCACAGCAATATCTGTGGAGTCCGCAGCCTGCAGGTCATTGAACTCAGAAATTCCTCTGTCTCTAGCTATGCTAAATAAACTTTAATGTAAAATCACGAGCCTGTTGAAAAAGTGAACGTCGACAAATCTCCTTGCCTCTTGCTGATCACGTGACCTTCGCAGTTCTGTAGGCTGGTCGTCATTAGCCAATGTTGGGCACGTCCTGAAGACTCGAAAACCAATCCATCTCACACAAAGTCTGTTTTCTTATCGGCGAATCAGTGAATTGCACCGACAACCAGTATTTTGTAGCAGTATAAATCACTCGCGAACAAGTGAAATTAGGTGAGTATTCGGCGGGCTTTCGCTGTCTCAAGACGCCCCGTTTTCACTGAGCTAGTTTTCAATTTTTTGCTGATGAATGTAGAGCACACGACTCGTCACGACGTCATTCTCCTGGCGCGCGCGGCCGTAGTTCGCGGTAAAAGCGGACATTTCGTTTCTGTATTCGAAAGTGTCCTGTGATTTTACTGTCTGCATACGGATCAAGAAACGTCCGACATAAAAACATCAATTTTCTCGGGAGTAGGTGAATGAGTGGAGAGATTTGAGCGGGTCTTAATAACGAGGTCGAGAGAGCCGACGAGGGTGAAGTGAAGCGGATATGGAGCAGCGCCCGGAATGCAAGAGCAGGGGAAACAGGAGATCCTCGAGAAAACCCGCTAACCAGCGCCATCATCCGGCACGATTCCCACTTGCGAAAACCCGGGCGCCACCCTGCCGGGAATCGAACCTGGTTTACCTTGGTGGGAGGCGAGTAGTCTAACCACTACCCCACCGCGGCCCCCTTCAGATCAAGATAGCGCTTCACTAGGGACACCCTAGGAAATGTTTCAATATCCTATAATGCTTAACTACAGCTATATTTTCTTTTCTGTCCATTGTCTCGGTGAGAATACACTTTTTTTCTTGATCGGGACAATCCGAGCCAGATCATTCCAATACCGGCAGTCTGCGGTTTCCCGAGGCAGTAACGTAGTGTTATGTCTCCCCTTTCTAAGGTCTGCAGGATAAGTAAGAGGACGTTGAGATGTGAACTAGGAACAGAGGAAAAGGCACCAGTCAAAGATTATTACAACAATCTAATAAGGTTTTAAAATAAAGATCAATTAATTATAACATTACTGGCGTCGATGTACAGAGAGCAAGGGAAAGGGAAAGTCCGAGAGAGGTTAGTAAGGAAAACTGGCTTTCCCTACCTGGACGGACTGTCCAGCTTCCGCCATTTCCACCACGTCTTGGAAAAGGGTTTATAAAACAGCGCGCTGTCCTCTTTCCAAGTCGGTGCGTGGCTTTCAACTCGGGCGAGATTGTGAAACGAACAGAGCCGCGAGTGACAGTGCGACTAGAACAATACAGTACGAAGGTGGACGTGATGCAAAGTGATCTGGAGCTATTTAAGCCGAGGAATATTGCCTGGAAGGGTATGTTTTCTGCACGTGCTGTATCATTTACGCCTCCGAAATTGTCCACCATGAACACGTCTGAGTAGTACACGAGATCTGTATATCAGGTGTTCGAACTCGGAAACATGTTTCCAAAAACACTTAAACTATGGCGGCGGCACACTTTTTACTTGTGTGTGTGTGTTATATATATATATATATATATATATATATATATATATATATATATATATATATATATATATATATATATATATATATATATATATATATATAGTGTGCCGCCGCCATAGTTTGTGGTTTATAAACGTCAATTAGAAAAAAATCCACAGTTTTTATTCGAAAACTATATATTCTACTAACTATTATTGTATGGGATGGTTCTGTGTATAATTTAAAAAAAAATCAAGTCAGAATATAATAAGCAGGGGCACGTGATTTTTCGCGAAAAGATTTTAAGACCAGTTGTACTCTTAAACACTTTAGTTCACACGTAGGCCTACTTTCGTGGTTGGATGATTTAAAATGTTACGTGCATCAAGTGCCTTGCCAGCGAATCATGGACGTTAAGTACCGGATTACATAATTTATTCTGATTAGTCCAGTCAAATAAGAAAGTGTCTTGTCATGCATACGCGTGGCCAGTAACCAACGAAATGGATTTATGGATTTGGACGTAGGATATTGAAGTATAGCGAGAGCATAAGTCTTTTGGCGAAAAATACACGACCCTGATAGTAAGTAGTTCAGACTTAATGTTTCGGTAATTGGCACACAGCCAGACCTTTCCTTGGCGCTTATTGGTCCGGCATACCCGGTGCTCGAACTTCGTTGCAGAATGTTTGAAATACTCGTTTTCCTACGATACTATTAAATGTCTTAGGTAATGCGTCACTGTATTACCTTGAGAAGATGAAGTTGGAGATTGGCGATCAGATTTGGTTGTCTCGGAAGTTGGTTGGCACGATTGGAAACATGCATATTAATGGACATCTCGAGTTGTACTACAACACTTAATATAGAGAGGATTTTATTCTGTATTTTATGATGTGTTGCGATTTACTCTAAAGTTTTTTTAAATAAATCGTTTGAAGTACGAATGTACTGTAGTGTTTTTATTTAATTTTAATTTTAATTTTAATTTTGTGTATGTTTTTAAAATATGTGGGGGGTCATTGAGGGGAGATAACATTAATGATGTTAATAATACATCCCTTGCGATGATCTACGAAAAATAATGCATGCTTCAGACGATAGCTGTTGGGTGCTTTCAATAGGTCGCACACGTTAGAAACACCATTTCAGAGTACTCCAAAATGGCTAAAAACGGCTTTTTCAAAACGCTTAATCTCTAAATATACAAGTCACTTACATACAAAACTACTCAAGGGTATTACATTGAACCTTGCTACAGACGTTTAACCAATAAAATGAAAGGATCACCGCCGAAAGTCCTATAGGTAGCGACAAGCAAAATTCGCGTTATTTTTTGGCATCAAGTTAAAATTCACAGTACTCTATATACTCGAGCCGGCGTCGTTTCTCCATTGGCTACCGCATGCAAGTAAAAAAGTCAATCGCTTTCTGAGTAACATGCACGTGATTGGGAGACACAGCTGTGACGTTTTCATTTATTGGCTCAGAGTTACCCGGGGCGTGTCGAGAAAAGAATGGCCCTATGACAAACGGATTGCAGATGTAGAGGAGTTTCAAGTTTAAAATGTCCTCAAATAATAACGCGAGTTTTGCAGGTCTCTATCCATATGTACGAGCAGTGCGTAGACAACACTGCGCGCCAGTTTAGAGCCTTGCACGTAGGGGCGTAGAGGCACTCGGTGTGCGTGGTAGTGTCGCCCTTATGCTGGATTTACAATGCCACGACGAACTCTTCCCGACAATCATACACGACGTTACAGCCCAATCATTCCTGCCACCAAAATGAGTTCAATGTTTACAATACCCCGACAGTTTCATTCCGACAAGTACTGCATGGCTTTCGGCAAATCCTAGACTGACCAGTAACTTGCTATGGACATGGATAGAAACATTTGGCGAATTCATTTCAGGACAAGACAGACGTCAAACACGTGTACACTGAATTTGACTTTGCAATTGGATCTCAGTTTATTAGGCACGCCCTGGACGACGCTGAGCCAATATAGACTTGCAAGAAAAAAATAACGAGCGCTATACTGCTAGGCGTGAAGTAACACTGGCTACTCTATTGTGCAGCAGCCAATCAACAAAGATCTGAAACTCGAGTATACAGAGGACTTTGGAGTCCAGCTTACAGATCACTGAACTCGCAAATTCTTCCTATCCCCAGGTATGGAGTGTGAATGAATTGTAACACTTGCCGTCCTTCTGAATACTAACTATCTCTGGTTTCCAATACTCACTTACTCGAATCAGCATCAAACACTAGATTACTGTAAGGAGGTAAGGGGCTGCCACGGGGGGGGGGGGGGGGGGGTGGCGCTCTTGATGGTGGCTAAATTAGGTAGATGGATTATAAAAATATATTACTTAATATTACAAACTTAAAGAACGAAACACAATACATTTACGTTTATACAACATAGGAATACAGTTACGTTTACAGAACAAGAGAATACAATTACGTTATTAAATATGCTGAGGCAGTAATTATGCAAGACTCACAATATAAACGCAGCTATGCCCTAACCTTGCCGTAATTAACTTTACAGTGGAGAAGAGGGACGACGACTCGTTACCAGAATGGTAGAACTGGTTGGCCTCTGAGCTCCTCTCGGCCAAGGGTCGTTTGCTTACCTCGTCTTCAGCCTACAATCTCGCTCACTAGTAAACTGCTTTAATTCATGGTGCCGTCTGGGGAGGGGGAGGGGGAGACCGCTATGCGGGGTCCCTTTTATAACTGGGCCAAGTAGGGCGTGTTTATGAAACCACAGCACTCTGATACCAGCTATACCCCGCACGACCTTAGGCGGTTTAGCGATGCCAGGTTATCACTACAAAATGACAAATCACTGAAGAATATTTTGTTTTGATGACTTCAAAAACGAAGTAATTTTGGGTATTGGAGCAGTTATTTTTCCACGAATATTTATTTTCGTCAATTCATTAGATTTCGGTTACAAGATAACCAGGATGTACACGTATAGGCTGTTCACGGTAAAATGAGCACTTTTGAAAGCCCTCTCACTTGGAACGATAGTCAATATATGTATTGTATTTTAGCCTTAGACTTTAACTTCCGAGTGCGATGGAATAAACACACTATGTTTATTACTTAAATAGCAACATTTATTTAAAAAAATGTAGTTAAAGGATAAAAAATGGACGAAAGGAAAAAAGTAACTAGTGTCTCAAAAGTGCTCACTTTACCGTGAACAGCCTATAAATAACATGTGTTTAATGTGGAATTTACCAAAGTAGTGAAATCCACACGACGTTTGGTTTTGTAAGGGAATGTTTTTTTTCTTTCTGCTAAGCGATGCCGACCAGTCCGACGCCCGACGAAAGTAGAAATGGAATCTAATTTTGCCGGGCTGTTGGGGCTGCGGTTTTGTCGGAATCAACTTGCTCCTGATTGGCGAATGATAAATTTTCGTCAATGTCGGGGCTGTATTGTCGGGCTCTCGGGTTACTGTAAATTAAGCTTTATCGCTACCATACGTTTCAGCTTTAAGCGCTAGAAAAATCTACAGACGGTAATAATCCTTAACAAACTCAGACCCAGTGTTAACTTCTGTGTAATTTTTGGCCGGTATTGAACACTGTGAGGCTATGTGCCAAACTACCTTCATTTGGAATAGCCGATTCTTAAAACGGTACTATTAGCCTAAGCAGGGGGCGGATCCAGATTTTTGTTTTTGAGGGGATCCATAGAATTTTTTTTGCTGGTGTCGCAAGCTAGAAGGTGGAGGGAGGGGGGGGGGGGGTATCCGGGGGCTCTCCCTCGGGAAAATTTTGATTTAACGCGCAAAATGATGCTATTTAAGCAGGTTTTGAAACTAAACATTTAATATACAGCTGGCATAAATGCTAGTATTTTTAAAGATATAATCTGTTTCAGTGAACAATTTTACAAAGAAGTATCACCACACAGCGTTTAATTTACTCAAAAACTACAAATTTATAATGCCGGCCATTACCATCTGGATAGGTGAGGTGGTGGGGTATATGATGACTATATACAATGTAAAAAATTAACACTTTTATAGTGCAACTGAATAATTAATATTGTTTTCATCAAAGGAAATATTCCCCTGCAAATACATTAATATTCTTCCTGTTCCTAACACAGAAAGTAAATAAAGTCTTACAATTGACATAATCAAGTGCACACTCCTCGCAGCTAGCACTTCCTGCGAACAAAACAAGCACGTGTTGAAGATCAAAAATTACAATTTATTGTTATATTTTGTGCTTCAAATGAGGTTTAAAGAAAGTTTTATTTTGTGCTTCCTAGCAAAGATGTCAAGAACTTCTTCAGACTTCATTGTGGACGCGATGTCCCGGTGGATATGCAGCAAAGCCAGCCCATTTAGCCGATCTTCGGTCATTGTGCTCCGTAGATAGGTTTCCAGGCCACGCAATTTTGAAAAGGAGTGCTCCACTGTGCTCCACTGTGTTCGTTGTAACCGGTAGGACACATAACAGTTGAAACAGAACTCTAATGTTTGGTAGTGCAGAAGCCTGTTTGTAGCCTTCCACAGGAGACTTTGGAAACTTTTGTGAAAGGTCTGACTTCCATATCTGCTTCCAAACTCTCAATTTTCCTTTCAAAGCTGAAACACAGGGTAAATCGTCCTTGATTGGCTCTGCACCTTGCAGAACTTCGTCTTCAAAACCATCACTAAACTCTGGTGACAGCAGCTTTTGAATCTGTCAAACTCTTTGAAGCTCTGATTTTGGAAATCTAGAAGAAAGTTCATTGATAATGAAGTCCATGAAAGGAAGATACACTTCAGTGCGATAGTATTCTTCAACTGTTTGCGAATTTGAAGTTTGATCTGTTTTTCTGCAGGTTGGTTGTGCTTGGCTTATTGATTTGTGTCCCTATTTCCATTGCCAACTTTTCGGACTCTTTGAATATTTTCTTGAATGTGTCAGTGCTTTCGTAACGTTGCTCTCTTAGACTTGGTAATTTTGCTTCCACGAGCTTCATTGCTTCCAGTATATCCATATACTCTACATGTAACTTCCGAGCCAAGGGCAGAGTTAGTCCAAAAACCTCAGCCAGAACCACCACACTGACAAGGAACTCAGACGACTGTGTAGCGTGAAGGAATAAAAACACACTGCTTCCTCTGCTTTCAGATGACTCAGAAATTGTTTCCAAGCCTACAGGGAGGCAAGGGAATGTGTCCAGAAATGTTAAAACAGCATCATGCTTTTCAACCCATCTTGTTTCGCGCATCTTCTTAAGAGCATGTTTTCCTTTTTTGAGATGGGGCAGATTATCCTGCACTTCTGTTTCTAGTTTGTGTATTCTCCCAGCTGACTCGTGAAAGAAGTTTGAATAAGATGATATTACTCCAATAGCATTTCTTATGCTAGCCACAGAGCATGCTTTACTAATTGCTCAATTCAGTCTATGATTTGCACAGTGGATGTAGATGGCCAGTGGCTGTACTTTTGCAATACGTGCCTGGACACCTTTGAATTTGCCCCTCATTTTAGAGCCTCCATCATAAGCTTGACCGCGGCAGTAAGAGATATCCAAGTTTAGTCTGTCCAACTCCTGCAAAATTGTGCGAGCAATGTTTTCCCCAGAGACATCTACAACGTCAATGAACTTGAAGAATTTTTCCTGGATCTCATACGAAGTAGTGTCGAAATATCTTATGCAAATGGGTAGTTGCTCCTTAATAGAAATGTCAGTTGTCTCATCGGCCATTATGGTGAAATATTCCGTGTTATTGATATTTGCAAAGATTTTTTCGGTAATGGCATCTCCACAATACTGGATTATTTCATTCTGGGTGGTCTTACTTATGTAGCTGGCATTTTTGTCCCAAAGATCTATATGTGAGGCTAGAATCTCATCTCTAGTATCTGTTCGGAACTTCAGTAAATCTCTGAAATTACCTTCTCCATATATTTTTTCTGGTTCTGTTTGTAAGTCCCCATCATCTCTATGTCCTCATAGTGGTATGTTTTGTGCTCCACAGAAGACAACTGTTTTGATTATAGGGATAAGTTTTTTTCTGTTTTCTTCAATTACTTTTCTTTCTGCTGCTCGCATACTTGCAATGACATCATCATATTTTCCATCCATAACCATCAAAAAGTTATAACTTGCAATCATATTTCCTTTGCGATAGTCTGTGCTGGCATGGTGTTTCAGTGCTTCTACTGCTTTTTTGTAGGTATCAAGCGGCGTGCGTAACCACTAATTTACCCAGTCTTACATTATTTGTCCCTCCACTCACCTTCTTGTTGTAGGCCAGCCATTCGTACATTTCTAACCAGTTCCTTTGAAAGGATCGATTCTTCTTGCCTTCTGCATTCATTGGGAATTTCAAGTTCGATGAGGGCACCCACGAGTTCTAGAGCCACTGGTATTTCTCCTCTTCAGTCAGTGAAGCAACAACACTCCTATCACTAATAAGATGTCCGAAGTCTAAGCAAGAAGTATTCAATGTTCCACTATTCAGTTCCTGGTACCACAGATGAAGTGGAGCTGGAAATGGGATCAGTAGACTCGAACCCGTTCTCGTTTCCTTGGGATGAAGAAAGCACCGATGGCACTTCGGGCTCATTCATCTTTTCTACGTGTTCATCATGGTCCTGGAACTGCCAAAAGTGTTAGCGTCTTATTAAATGGAATGCATCAAATTAGTATTAAAAACACAATGTTAGTAACTTGAACGAAAGAAACCGGACTGTAATTAATTGTTAGTTGGTCTCTATAATTTTATAGCTGTGTATGTGGTTTGTTAAGCAAAAAAAAAAAAGTTTTATTTTTTTGGAAAAGAAATAGCATCGGAATATAGGCCTATAGTCCCTTCATGACTGGAACAAACTTTCTTGGAATCTTTCCTACTCCCATTTTTAAGCAATAGATAAAAAAAAATACATTAAAACATTCTAACTATATTCTCTCCCCGTGCTGCCAAACCGACTCTATCCGCGCCAGTCACTGTTTGTAGTAACGATGCATGCAGCTGACGACTAAGGTGTTGTTCAAAAGTCTGTTCCAGTCATGAACTGACTATATACGTAGACAGTTTCTTATGAAATGCGATTCAAACATGTAGGCCGAATTTAATTTGCAATTTCTTGAAGCAGGATAGATTTTGTTTAAATCGCATCCCGAGTCATTATAAAATTGTTATATAAGTCAACAGCTATGTAATTTATTATTATTATTATTATTTTTTGTATAAGAGAGCTACCCTCAAGCTGAAACTCGAAAGGGTTTTTTTTATAATAGAAGTCAGACGTGAGGCCGGGTTAATTAACTAATATAGAAAATCAAGAACGCAAAGACACAATGCGTAACTAACTAATATAGAAAATCAAGAACGCAAAGACACAATGCGTAATTAATTAATATAGAAAATCAAGAACGCAAAGACACAATGCGTAATTAACTAATATAGAAAATCAAGAACGGAAAGACACAATGCGTAATTAACTAATATAGAAAATCAAGAACGCAAAGACACAATGCGTAATTAACTAATATAGAAAATCAAGAACGCAAAGACACAATGCGTAACTAACTTCTTACTCGAAAGAAATTTTAGCAATTTTTTTTTTAAATTTAAGACATCACAAACTTCATAAATCAAAATAATAAAATTTTACTAATTTTTTTTCGTATAGCTTTGTCTTGTGTCATATTTTGTTATTTTAGTAATATTATTTTAATTTTAAATTATGCCGCTGCCTCAAACGCGAGGAAAAAAGCTCCAGATACATAGGACCGTTAAGGACCCGTCACACAGTTTCATTTTTTTCGCTTCAATAATGCTTGACATAAAAGAACAGAACGGTTTATTCCGGTTGAGCAAAACTTTCAAACTCGCCTTTATTTTCTTCAAAAAGAATGTATCCAAGTCCAGTTATCTTTTTCCTATTCATCGTAACAAACGTCTGCTTCTTGCACACGTGTTGACTGTCCACACGGGCTACAGCAGGGTGGGATGCTGGCGAAACACGGGTCTTGGGAAATACTAACCAGAACGGGTTGTTTGGTGGGTGGGGGAGGGGGAGGGGGGAGTGAGCCGCCCACCTGCCTTGTAAACCGCGTTGCAGCCTGTTAGCGTGTTCAGTGCCTTGCGCTAAAGGTGATATCGCACTAGATGCGTCGGCGCTGCGACTCACTCACGCAAACACACGGCCTGACCCTGGGGGGGGGGGGGGGGGGGGTTGTAGGGGACTGTGGTCGAGACAGGGAAATGAAAATCCTCGGTAGACAACACTTCTTCTAGTGAACTCTTGAAGAAGCAAACATTTGTATGTCCACGGCATGAAGTTGAGTTCCGACAAATTGCAGTGCGTCAAACGTGTCCATTAACAGTCGCCACAAGACTGGATAATTCGCTCCTTTGCAAAATTTCCTTTCTCCTTACAGGTACAATGTTTTCAAAAATGTGCTATTTTAGGTAGCGTATTTTATGGTCTTCTGGGAGGGGCACGTGCCCCTGTGCACCTCCCCCTAAATCCGCCACTGAGCCTAGATCACGAATGTCTACAGCTCGTTGGTTGCGGCAAAGAAACCAATTCTATGTCGACTTCAAGTATCCGCGTTCTTTGGATAGACTGACGAAGAAATATTAATGCGCCAGAAATTTTACATAAGATTCTCGGAATCGCAATAATAAAACGTCAGCAACTGTCAAAGTTTCAGTTACTCAAACGAACAGGATTGGTATATGCTGTTCATCGTAAACTGAGCACATTTGAAAGCCCTGCTTAAGATATAGACTCGTATGCACACTGCGTATTCTTCCGCCTTCTGTAAAATTAACCTTGCCATAGACCTCATCACTTTATTCAAGCGTCAGTCAAGTGAAACTGTGAAATTATTAGAGAAATAAATATTTCTTTCAAATCTGCTTATTTTCATACTTTGATGCATTAAATAACAGGGAGCAGAGCGAAATCAATAATTTATGCTATCACAAATGGTTACCTACCACTTTTTGTTCGACTTTAAGATATGGAACTAATTTCCCTCCATCGTTACCAATTTTGCTGGGCGCATGCCACTTAGTGCAGTCGTTTAAATACACGCAGGTAAAAGCTGTTCACGATAAAGTGAGCACTTTTGAAATCAACCTTACAAGAAAGTCACTGCCGCTGCCTGCTAATATTTTAACGGGAGCACTGAGTGACATGCGCCCAGTGAAGTTGGTAACTATGGATGGAAATTAGTTCCGTACCTAAACATCGAATAAAAGGCAATACTTTACCATTTGTGATAACTTAAATTATTTCTTGTCATTCTTATTTTTTTAAATGCAAGGAATATAAAATTAAGCATATCTGTAAAATATTTACTTTTCAAATAATTTTCACAGTTTCACTTGACCGATGCACGAACAAAGTGATGAGGCTCACGGGAATGTTAATTTTACGTATGATGGAAGAATACACAATGTGCATACAAGTAGAGCTTACGCAGGTCTTTCAAAAGCGCTCACTTTATCGCGAACGGCCTTTAGTAGATATAATTCTATGTAGGGAAAGTTCGCTAGAGTGGGAGACTCTCGACTCGGCATTATTTACTCAGAGCGCCGGCCAGTGATGAACGTTGTAAAGTATATTAAAGTTGTACGGTGTCATATGAACCAATAGGACGGTATTAAATGGGAAAACATGGGCCGACAGAACTATGGCCATTCAGTCGTGAGTACGGGCGACTTAATTATCGCTTGACATAATCTGCGCCGCACTTTAAGCTCACAATCCTTCATTTCTACACCTTTTGCGAGAATTAATTTTTTTTTTTACCCAAACGGGAGCCGATATTGTAAAATCCTCTAACAATTTTGTTACAAATTGTTTTTAATATGTAGTATAATTTTTTCAACCCAAAAAAAGTGTATAACTTTATCCAATTAATTAATTAAAGACATTTTTTAAATTTAATAATTAGTAAAAACTGTAATTTTTTTTTTGGCGTTGGAAAAATTAGTCTACATAATGAAAACAATTTATAACAAAATAGTGAGCGGATTTTGCTATATCGGTTTCCGTTTGTTGGGGGGTGGGGGGGGGGAATGAATTCACTCGAAAGCTGTAGAAATAAAGGATCGTGGCGGTCAGTGCTACAACGGAGACAACCGCTTGGCTGCAGTCGTGTCGCCGGACAGCTCCCGTTACCGCCCACGAACACGACACTACTTCGTCTAACTGCTTCGTGATCGCGAGAGTGGGTTGAAGCTGTCCTGACATTTATACGGTCGTGGAGGGGTCATTGGCGAAATACTTGCCACGAAATCTTTTATATTACCCTGTCACCAGATAAATGCATTATGCAGCGTGATGTCCATAACGATGAACACTCGTCTGCAGCGAGTAGTTTTACCGGCAAGTTAGATTTAAAGATGTTTACATTCACGCTTGTACCTAGGTCACAAAGTACTTAGGGTTGCAGTGCAGAAACTGCCCATGGAGCACTTCACCCGACTATAGAATCTGGTGAACTCATAAAAAAAATAGTACAGACAACATGAAAATTGCAATAAAAGCGCGATTTATTGCCTAATATGAAAGGATAATGTATATATTTTGCCACCATTATAAAATATTTTACTTAAATATATATTTTTTAACTGAAAATAAATCTATTAATATAGTCTGTAATTTTAACACAATTTAAGCGCATTTCCATTCTGGATGCTTCGGAAAGCAGAATTTGCAAGAAAATCTTCCTCGTGGAAATCTTCATAATGTTTATAATGATTGTGTTTAAGAAAATTGTAATAATAATGTAGGAAATAATTCTTATAATTACTTTTATGTGCGTACATTTGTCACAAATATTTATGGCTGAAACTGACGTAAATAAAGTTCATTATAAAATTGATATTATACATTATTACTGGGATTTTATTACACATGAGCACAGTAAATATTATGATGATCTTTCTTGAAGAAGTTTTTCTGGCAAATTCTGCTTTCCGAAGCATCCCGAACGAAAATGCCCTTAAATTTGATTTAAAATACAGGCTAATTTAATCCATATTTTTCTCAATTTAAAAAGTATACTATAGTAAAATATTTTATAAAATTGCAAAATATATACATACTTCTTTCATATACAGCATAAATTGCACTTTTCTGCCAATTTTTACAGTGTCTGTACTAATTCTTCTATTATGAATTTTCCACTTTGTTTAGTCGGGTGCAGTGCTCCATAGGCAGTTGCTTTACTTCAACCTTAAGAATACCGAGATGAAATTTCTGCTTATTCCGTGAATACTTGCCGCACTTGCCAGTAAGATGCCGGAATGCCATTCGCCAATCAGCGCCTTGTAACTTGCTTGTAGAGACGGACGAAATTAGCGTAATTATTTGGTAAAACGCTAGACTTCGCTGTCCTGTGTCTATTTGAGCGCAATTTGTGGTTATGTTGTCTGTTGTCAATTATTCGACATCGTTTATCTGTGCGACAGCTTTGCTGGAGATCGGTTGATCTACCATAGAGCATTTACTATTAGCTCAAAATGTCCTCGGAACGAGCCGCTCAGAAAGGAGCTTTCATCAACGCGAGCCAGCCAGTCAGACTCAAGGAAGTTTTCCAGAGTATAGCACAGCCAATCAGGGAATGGATATGCCTACATCAGAGGAACCGCCACACAAGTCCGTGATTGAAGAGATTTGGACGTCGCTTAACAGGTCTTGAGAGCCGATGAGGGCGAACGAGGTGAATGAAAGGGCAGGGGAAACGTCGTCCGGGACGACTCTCACATGCGAGAGTCCGGGAGTGACCCGGTTCGCCTTGGTGGGAGGCGAGCAGGCTCAGCCACCGCGCCCCCCCCCCCCCACAATTTAGGGCCTGTAGACCTTTTTATAATCTATTCGAGGTTTGTTCATACTTTATAAATCAAACCTTTGAAAAATCATTCCATATATGATGTGTTAAGTTCTTAAATATGTCTTGTATAACGAGCATTATATACTTGTCTTAACATATAAGTGGCTTGTTATTAGAAAATTTAAACTTTCACTTATATTTTATTTATAAATTATAATATTTAATTTCTAAATATTATGGTTAAAACAGATAGAAAATAATAATAATAATAAAAAGTTCTTATGAAATTATTATTGCACTGAGAGTGCACGAACGCGGTGCGTTGTCACTTTGGTGTAATTTTCTACACCCGATTAGTATTTGTTTGTATGCGGCGGAGGAACATCCTGGAACCATAACTTTAGCAGGGATTCATTAAAGTTGGAAGCAGTGGCGCATAGTGAGTTTTTTTTTTTTACAGAGTAAGAGATTTCTACTAACAAACGCAACTTCAAACTTTGCTTACCCTCCACGTGTATTTACCATTTTATAAATACCTAACATTAGTTATAAAAACGGAAACGAAATGAATGTGATAATAATTAAACTGAATATTATTTTGAGAGATATTATATATTATTGGGAAACTCCCATTTTCCCTAACACTTCCATCCACTTTCCAAGAGAAAACGTAGGACTGGAGGACGCAAACAGAACGACTGCTTGCCCTGCCGAAGGAACCCGGTCGAGCATGTGGCGTGCTGTTGCTTGCGAGTTCGATTTATCGCTAGTCGCTTCCGTTTGCGGAAATAAATACTAGATAGCAGCACTATGCGTGTACAGTACGGGAGATACGTATACTCAGTTTCTCTAATCGGAAACGGTATACTCAGAATTAATTGCGTTTATAGTTACGGTGAAAACTATATAGGGTAAAAGTTTTAGAATATGTATAGGGCAAGCATTGCTTACCACGCGTCTGTGAAATAAATGCCACTGAAAATGTTTGTAAAACAATTTCACGCCACGGTATTAACAGCGAAGAGATAGTTTTACTCACTGCCTCTCTTAGTCACGCCAAGCGAACTGCTCCTCTCTCTTTTTATTCCCGCGAGAGGAGACCATCAATTATTCTATCAGAGCATCCAGGATGGTGCAGCTGCCCTCCTTTCCAGCGCATTGCAGTCTTTTCCTGCGTGTCCTTGTTCCAGCTGTTGCAACTGCTCCGTGCAGCCCACATGTTCTTCTCCAGCACCTCCAGGCCGCGCCTCCGGCACTTGTGGGGAGTCTCCGACGGCCGTGTTCGCTGGAGGAGAATTCACGCGATTGCACATCAGTTCCAAATGACATAACAAACAGCACCATATTCACAGAAAAAATTTTGATCCAGCAAAAAAATTACTGGTTTGTATAGGGCCAAATAAATAGGACGTACACTAACGTTTGTGAAAAATGCAACACCAAGAATGATACATGTGACCGAAATGAACTTGATAACACAGATTAGGTATATGAATATACAAAATGTATAGGGACCTGCAAAATTCGCGTTATTGTTTCGGGACACCTTAAACTTAAGTCACGTGTACCTTTGCAGTTGGTTTGCTATTGGGCCATAGTTGACTTGACACGCCCTAGGTAGTTCTGCGCCAATAAATGAACACTTGCCAATAGTGTGCCCGAATCTCGTGCGTTCTGTCAGGAGGGGAGTGACATCACGCTTAGTTAGCAGCCAATGAAGAAGTAACGGCGGCTCGAGTATAAACAGTACTGTGGAGTTTAGCCTGGTGCCAAATAACGCGAATTTTGCATGTCCCTAATGATGGACTAGTATTACAGAACTGTACATGATCTCTGTCCATGGGATTTCATTATCTTGTGAAGCCCCCATGTGCTGCAATAAGAGCTCCCTAAACGTCGTGGTATGGGATCAAATAGGACCTGGATATGTTACTGGGGAATCTCTCTACACGCGGTTTGTATGCGAGTCCACAAAGCATCAACAGTGGTTGCTGGAGGTCCGTGAGGAACAAGTGGCCGCCATGTCCCAGACATGTTTGATGGGAAACACGTCAGGCGGACGTGCAGGCCAGGAAAGCAATGCACCCGTCGTTCATTGAAGAATACTTGCTGATTCCTCGCCACATGTGGCCGGGCATTGTCCTGCTGAAATATGGCATGTCAAGTCACTTGAAGGAGAGGCAGTACCTCGGGTTCTAAGACCCCCCTGTTCATATTGCCCTCTATACGTAGGAGTCGAGATCGCATGCTGTATCCAATGTCCGCTATGCCGCTCCACAATGCAGATTGCGGTCACCACGGTAGCGTCCATCACTGTAGGACAGGTTGAAGAGGGACTCGTCCGAAAACACTACATTGTGCCACTCAGCACGCAAGCGACGGCGTTCACGTGCCCATTGCAGTATGAGACGTTTGTGGTTTCTGGACAATGGAAAAAGACGCAATGGCAACTGTGCCACCAGTCCATTCCGCAGCAGACGGTGTCGAACTGTCAACATAGACAGGTCCACGTCCACTGCAGTACTCCAGCGTCGAGCCAACATTGTGGACTAGGCTGTAATGTCCGTTACGATCATGTGAACAAGATGGTGGTCACCCCGTGCTGTGGTTACATTGCATGGTCCAGTACCCACTCGTCGATGCGTACGATCCTCTTCTATCCACTGGCGCCACACACGCATCACTGCCGTAGCAGTACGTTCTGCACGAGCCGAAATGTCACGGTATGACAAACCAGTTTCCCGGAGACCGATCATTCTGCCCCGTTATAACTCACTCACATGCTGATATGGCACCCTTTGACTTCAACGAGGTATACTGGCACTTGCTTTCACTTCGTTTAACGGTTCTTCACTAACTGAGCTTGGCGTAACATTGACTTTTCCGGTCACACAAGAGAGGGCGCTGCTGGGCCTACGTGTATGCCATCTCTCTGGAATTGCAATCACATATTGCTGTTGCACTTTTCTACACATCCTCCGAGCTAGGATTTATTAGGGCCATTCTTTCCGGCTGTTGCAATTTCAACAAACAGTAGTGTATATAAATTATACCGACAAACGTATCCAGCAGGTTCATATAGGAAAAAGAAGGTGAAAACATAGAGACCTGAAAAATACGCGTGTTCAATGACCTGCAGGCTAGACTCTGCAGTCGTATGTACAAATATGCCTATATAAACTGCACATTGGTTGTCTGCTGTCTCAAGAGCTCGCTGTTAAGAGCCGCCCAAATCTCCACTCACTCACGTTAGAAGAGATACTTGTTCGAGGGCCGTACATGACACTGACGCTCATCCCGTTGCCAAATCGTATCGTGAAATGACAGGGTCTGTAAGCACAGGTGGGCGGGCACCTTCTAGCCTTCGTCGTTATGTCGGATAAAATCTCATCTTCGATAGATCCACCTGTAACCGCTCGGTTGCATCACGAGAAACATTTGGAAAGGCGATACCTTCGTCCGTTCTCTCTCTCCCTCCGTCGCGTCGTCGCCGATCTTGTGTGATATGGGACCAACTCCTGGCTGCAGAATGATGAGTTACACAGAAGCGCAAACACAAAGTACTCAAGAGTTCCACCTGCCTGGAGTCTGAACCGCCATACAGGACGTTTGGAACCCTAGTTTTTTGACGAAACAATTTAATGCACTCCTAGTATGTTCACCTACGAAAATTAATCATACCGCAGACAAGGAAGGACTGGTACTTTAAAGTTCCAACGCATGATGTTAATATTATTTTCTGCCCTTCAATATAGTCAAATACTAGCCGTAGACGAGCCAAACTACGATAGGAGCCTGTATTGAACTTTGCTACAGGCTTGCCATCATTGAAATGTTAGGGTCACCGCTGGAAGTGTCATAGGTACACGCAGCACTACGAGAACACCGCACGCTAATTCAGAGCCCTTGCGCGTAGAGGCGATGGTGCCCTTGCAGCACGTGCCAGTGTAACCCTTACAGCTCGCGCGCTTCCCAGCCAAAAATGAGAAAAACGATGCAGGCAGGCGAGCCTATGAAAATGCGGAGGTGAAATAGTCGCTTATTCAGTGAACTCCAGCTGCACGCTCCAGCAACATGTTGGGACGCCGTTCGCCAATCAGCGCCTGGTAAATTACTTAGCTCAGCCAATAGGGAACCTCCCGCTACACGCGGTAGCCAGTGAGACACAAGACCCGTTCCCAGAGCTTCGCGCGGCCAATCAGAGAATGGGTCCGCCCACATCAAAGATTCAGCCACGCAGTCTCGTTTCTGTGTAGCCTACTGTATAGTTCTGTGGGAGGTCTCTGACTGTTTGAGCTCCTGGTTGGTTAGTAAGTTACCAGGCTCTGACCATGAACTAAAGATGGGGTAGACCGCTAGTTCGTCTTCTGCTCATGTACCTAGTATTGACCTACCCCAAAGGGAACACAACTAGCAAAGTCACATGGTTAACAGTGTTGAAAGGATTTATTTATATCTTAATTTTTAAATGACAATCACTATTATTATTAATAAAATACTTTTACCAACTTAATTTTAATGAAACTGCAATACAAATTGGTCAGAGAAATTATTCATACATCTCAAAGCATTTATTAAAAGATCTGTATTCTAACCTGCTGTCTTCGCTAGACTTGTAGGTAGAAAATCAGTTCAATGTTGGGACACGGAGATTGGTCGTGCGCAGCCAGCGAGATCGGTCTACTTCATCTTTAGTCAGTAGCTCTGATTGGAGAACTGCGTTCCGCCATGTTGCGGGCTAGTGACAACATATTACTGGCGCCACCTGTTTTCGGGAAAAAATTTATGTTCAAGGTAGACTTCAACTTCTTACGTGCAAGCTTGGGAATTTTCTTTATCTATTGGCTGCGTGTCTCTGTAAGAAGACGTTTTATACTCAACTAAACCAATCAGAATGAAGTACATTGACACCGAACGTCGGTGATAGGTTGGCAGGCACTTAAGACGCGTGCGGATTAAAAACATCCAATAGCGATAATGGTTCTGAACTAACGTGTTTTGGAGTACAACTAGTTGTGGATTGTTTCATTGGTATGGATACCCGAGTTTCGCGAAAAGATTCTCGCACGTGCTAGATTACAATACCCTACGGGCATACCAGAATTTTTCTTAGCTTACTGGCTGCGTTTCTACGCGAGAAGGCATTTTCTTACTTGACTGACCAATCAGAATTAAGCTACTTCGATACTGTACGTCTGTGATTCACGGTCTGACGCCAAAGACGCGTAACACATAGATCACCCAGTCAAGAAAGGGGGTCTGAGCTAAAGTGTTACGGAACACATCTGATAGTGAAATCTTTTCGGGTAATTCGGATGCCCCTATTGATTGCAAATGGCTATGGATAGGAAAATTTCGTGAGTTCATTTCGGTACAAGATAGACGTCACATACATCTACAGTGAAGTCACCTTCACGATTGGATCACAGTTTATTACACCCGCACTGCACGCCTCTGAGCAAATAGCAGACATGTAAGGAAACACCGCAAATACCATAACTGCTAGGTGCGGGGCAACAGCCAATGAGCACACAGCTGAGGCTCCAGTATGCAAAGGACTGAGGATTCTAACCTACAGGTAATTGAATTCGCGAAATTTCCCTATCCCTAGAAATGGCTTATTAACGTCCCCAAGTGTTATGCCTGAATGATTATCAGGGGACGTATTACAGACTGACATCTGACCTAACTTGAACTAACACCTACGCATTGCCTAGGATTCGAACCCAGAACCTCCCATACCGGAGATCGCGGCGCACCAACCGTCTGCGCCAAGCGATGTCGTCTACGAGTCTTTGAATATTTTTGCGAAAATCAAGTGATTCTAAATATAGCTGGTGCGGCCCCCTCTGTCTCCGGAGAGGATAGTGGGGTGAGAGTTCAAGGGCGGAGGCAGAGGAATTTTAACTTTCGACCTTTTAAAAATATAAACATAACATTCTTATTAGATCATAGCAAAATATAATTTTAAGCCTCTATAATTATAAAATTTAGCTTGTTTTTAATTTTTCGACTGCTTTCGAAATTTATTTCAAATTCTAGTAACTAAGGCCAGTTATGGCCTTCAGCTGGTTACTGGTGTCGTTTTAATGTGTTCCGTTCTGTTCTGTTCTGTGCGGCTGGAATCCACGGAATAAGACAAATGTTTCATCTCTGGATTTTTGAGTGCTCTACGGGCTGCGTAGTGGGCGGGTACTACATACCACCTGGAGAGGCTCCCCGTAGTGGCGTGGGAGCGATCCTCCAGGGTGGGCAGATGCCGTCAGCTGCCGGGAACGCCTTCAAGGTCGAGCGATTATCGAGAACTCCCAGGAATGTTGCGCCGCCTCGTCTTTCGTCACTCGCTGTTCCCCGTAACCGACAGCCAACCAAATTGGCGACCTACACGTGAGGTCTGGACTTCAATACATCCTACACCGTGCTCACATGCAGCGTTCAATAGCTTATTGGCAGAGACGTGGGGAAAAAAAAGTGAGTTCAATGACCTGCGGGCTAGACTCCACAGTCTTATGTACAAGTATGCCGATATCAGCTGTACATTGGTTGTCTGCTGTCGCAGTGGAAGGCGACGATTGTACCAGCTTTGTCCAGGGGGTGTCAAACACCGTTTGGTAAATTGGCTAAAGATACATAAACACACTTGTTTTGAATTCTAGCTTGTCCCGAAGTCAATTTGCGAATTTTTCAGGTCTCTAGTTATTGGCCGCGTGTCCTCGTGAGAAGACGATTGGTTTTCACTTGACTGGGTCAACCGTAACTTTTCACTTCGATGCTGGAGGGCCGCTGTTCGCTAGCATACAAGCGGGAAACAACTTGAAAACTTAGCCAGTCCGCAGTATTGTGGCGTATTCATTGCCGCAAGATTAATTCAACACGCAAAAATTCAATTTATAAACTGTATTTTATTTCAAGGAACACTAGAGAATCACTATATCTATGAAAACACTTGTAAATTAAAATTATGCGTATTAAAATGAACTTCGGTGCATCCCGAAGGAAGATTAAAGACGAAATCCAAATACAAACAATTTTAAAACATTTAAACTTTACTATAATTACTTTTTCCGAACTCAGGCTGAGTTCTAATACTGACAAATTAAAACAGCCTCATTATTAGAAACGTTACAGATCTTCCAAAATATAATTAGGCTGAAAAAAATGGAGAACTTTAATAAAGTATTTACAAGTATTACTTTGAACTAATTAAAACAACTGCATGGGTCGGGGCATCCTAGAGGACCTATCCGAAGCCAGACCCTGCGAAAATTAACGACTTCACGTACACCTAAAATTGTTCTCAAAACCTGAGTTAGTATCGATTAACTACAAATTAGCACCAGTACACAACTAACTTAAATGACAAAATATAATGTGGGTTGCAAGAAGAAAACTCAACCAATGAACGCGAGTAAATGCGGGCCCTTTCAACTAGCCATCAACTGTTCAAGCTTCCACTTTCACATCGCTGTAACAAGAATTCAATCAGAAAGCAAAATCCCTAAACGTAATAGGCTCCACAGTGAACAAGTTACGCCAAGTTGAATTTAATAAAAAAGAAAAATCATCACTACCGAAATAAAAAATTAGAATGTTACTTAAAGCGCCTACAAGATCTGACTTCAGAACTTTCCAAGTACAATTGTTTCACCGAAGCCAACCCACCTTAACCCTTTCAGACCCACATTAATTTACAGTTTAAGGTGTTGCAGACAGAAAAATTTATGATACAAACTGTACTTAAGCCTACACAACACTTGTTTCGTTGTCACAGCCATTTAGCTGTAGGCTATATGTTTGGCTACAGTAATATCAACCAATTATGACCTAGACCAGTTAAGACGGTGTGCGAATCATTTATCCCCAGGTAAAACCATTGGTAGAGACCTGCAAAATTCGCGTTATTATTTGGGGACATGTTACACTTGAAACACATTTACCTTTGTAATAGGTTGGTCATTGGACCATACTTTATGTGACGCACCCAGGATGACTCTGCACCAATAAAGAAACACTTCACAATTGTGTGCCCCAATCACGTGTAGTTCAGTCAGAGGGGGAGAGTCTTCACATCTATGCAGCAGCCAATGGAGAAACTACGCCGGGTCTAGTGCATATAGTACTGTGAATTTCAGCCTGATGCCAAATAATAACGCAAATTTCGAGTGTCCCTAACCATTGGTAATTGAATTCGCAGTGTGCAGAACAGACCAAAAATTACCTACACGCGCGTAATGTATACAAATAAGTACACTGGTTCTGAATGGGTTTAGCCAGCGGTGCAGAACAATTTTCGCTGTCAGCTGACATGGTGACATCCTCTACAGAGTCCTACAGAGACGTTAAGTAGCACCACGCCTGGAGCGTGTTCCAAGCAGAAGAGCCGAGTAGAAGTGGGCGAGCCCAGCGCTAATGCAAAGGCCGTCCACAACTTTCGCGCATGCGTGGAAGTTGGGGATTACATAGAGAATGGAAGGAAAACGGAGGGAGAAAGGCAAACATAGTACTCAAGTTAGGAGGGTCAAATTATTTTTAGGGGCGCACTCTATAAAATTAGCCGCCTCGCAGATACAAGGCGAGCAGTATCTTGACAATTTTGGAATCGAACATTTAACAATCACTCCACATATTATGTGTTCGGTTGATTCCTAAATATGTCACGTACCACAGTCGTTTTATAATTGAGTTACCATAAAATAATCTCAATTTTAGTTAAATTGAATGTCTAGTTATGCACATTACTAGCGACCCGCGCCGGCCTCGCTAGGGTGCGATTTACAAATATGGCGTTGTTTAGGTTCATAGCAAGTATAGACACCAAATGCTTACGGTAACTAATATAGGATTGATACTGTGTTGTTCACAAAGTCTTGGTAAGTGAACCCCTATTTTTAATCAAATTTAAAAATACACAAATGGTTACTGTGGGTTATCCTTCAAAGATAAACATATGCTGTCGTGGACTTTATTGTATACCTTCTTGATATCTACAATTCTGTAGTACTTTAATTTCGTGTATCTCTTATGGTTTAGCAAGCGCAAGCCATGTAAGCGTCCGAAAAGCGGCTTTTCCGGCTTTATTATAAAACGTTGACATTTCTCTACTTTCCTTATATTAAATATTAATGTATTATAAACTTAAACCTTCCTCAAGAAATGCTCTAAATGATGGAGAAAACCGAATCAAAATCTATCGAGTAGTTTAGAAGTCTTATCCGAATACTCAGATACACGCGGCTGGGGCCATTTTATATATATATAATGAAAAAATGTATGTTAATAATGCATAGTAAGAAATAGTTATCATGTAAAATATTATTAAAATCGCATGGGCTCAAATGCGGTTCGTTGCTCCTTTGGTGGTATGATTTTATAGACTTGGTTAAGCTTTGTTTGCACGAGGTGGAGGAATATCCTGGAAGAAGAACTTTGGCAGGGATTCTGGGAAATTAGACTGTAGCTCAACCACGAAAGTGGTTTTGTTACAAATTATTAAAAAAATGCAGTGAAAAATGGAATCTTTCCGCGCAAAGTAGTATCCCTGTTTATGCCCTCTATCTCAACATCCTCAGCTATCTGTAATATTAATTTAATTGATTATATTCATATTTATTTTATTAATGTTATATGGAGACAAGTATAATGACACGGAAATAAAAAAAAAACACCAAACAAACAATTTCCTAACATTCCGGCCTTCAGAAATAAATGGTTCTTCTACTGTACATGAAAATATTTTAGACATCAAAGGAAAGCCCTTGAATAAACATAAACAAACAACAACACGTTTCTAAGTACAAGGGAAAATTAAACAAACACCTTAAGAGAACAAGATAAAAAAGATAGACATTAATATTAGGAACTATTCGAAACAAAGAAGGCAATACAATGTTTTCGCGAGGAAGCGAAAAAAAAAAAAATGTGTTTGCCATTAGAAAGGTAACGAATAGAGCCTTACAAAATACGCGTTATTATTTCGGGACCCATTAAACTTAAATTCACGTGTAAATTTGCAGTTGGGTTGTCATTGGACCATACTTGACTTGATACGCTTTGGGTAATTCTGCGCCAATAAATGTACACTTGCCAATAGTGTGCCCGAATCACGTGCAGTTATGTCAGGAGGGGAGTGGCATCACGTTTAGTCAGCAGCCAATGAAGAAACGACGGCGGCTCGAGTATAAACAGTACTGTGGAGTTTAGCCTGATGCCAAATAATAACGCGAAATTTGCATGTCCCTAGTGATGAACAAATGAAGAGTGTTGTGTTTATGTGACTTACGGTTCTGCGACACCACCGGCACCTTACATCCTCACGTGTAACTCGAACTTGCCGAAAATGTCAGTGTATATTTGGAGAGTGGATCCGAGTGTAGGTTTGGCTGGCTCTCAACATTGAGGTAGGGATAGGAAAAATTCGCGAGTTCAATGACCTGCAGGCTAGACTCCTCAGTCCTTTGCATACTGGAGCCTCAGCTGTGTGTTAATAGGCTGTTGTCCCACACCTGGCAGTTTAGGGTTTCGCAAGGTGTTTCCTTGCAAGTCTGCTATTGGCTCGGAGGCGTTCAGGGCGGGTCTAACAAATTGTGATCCAATTGCGAAGGTTACTTCACTGTATATGTGTTTGATGTCTAACTTGTCCCGAAATGAACTCGCGAAATTTTCCTATCCCTACATTGAGGTCTTGAGTAAGGAGCGAGTGAGTGAAGAGATTTGGGCGGCTCTTAACAGCGAGGTCTTGAGAGCCGATGGGGGTGGTTAACGTGAGTATGGAATGCAAGGGTGGGGGAAACGGGAGGTCCCCGAGAAAACCCGCCGACCAGCGGCATCGTCCGGCACGATCCCTACATGCGGAAATCCGGGAGCGACCCCTCCGGGAATATAAACTAGGTTTCCGTAGGTGAGAGGGGAGTAGTCTAAATGTGGGTTTACTATTAAAGACTGAAGACTTAAGAATTGCACTCGATAAGCACACGGGAAATGAGAAATAAGAAGATTTGCTGTTTATGATTGAATTAGCATCTGTTAAGTCTAGCCAACCTGAATCGCAGGAGATGTAAGCAACCGAAATAACCTGGAAAACGTTGACAATTTACATATATTTAATTATCTGTGGTTACTGCCTGTGTAATCATTAAAAAAAAAACTCGTGAGATCTTATAGAAGGGGAAGGCGATGTCAACATTAGGCATTTACATCAATAAATCTGAACAGGTTAATTAAAGCGAAGTTAGTGACCTCTTTCACGAAAGAAAACACGACCACGAACTATTATTTAAATTAAGAGGATACTGTCCCTCAGTTAAAATAATAACGGGCAGTGTTTTACTACCATGCCTCCATCTGACCGATTGCCCACTTCAAGTGGGATGGGTTTATTCGGACATTTGGTCGAAAATCTGCAATGCTGGTCGATGGATTTGTTCCCTTTCTATAGGATGACCCCAGCCTTGGCTATGCAAAGATATGGGAACGGGTCTTTTGTCTGATTGGCTACAATGTGTTGCGGAAGGTTCCATTCTGGCTTACATACGATATGACAATACCACATAACCTGAATACAAGTTGTAAATACAGTTTCCCACCAACAACTGTCGCTGCGCTCTGATTGGCTACTTCGTCGTGACTTGTACTTAAAATATAAAATACATCGATCTCTTAAGTCACGCCAAGATCGCACACGACAGTCATAAACGGATACGCTCGAATACGTAGAATCCCATCTTAAGAACACGGCGAACTTATTCGGTTAAGTCAGTCGTAAACCCACCTTGAACACTACACCACCGCGGCCCCTACCAGTGTTTTGTATGAAGGAGGAGTAACAGTTCGGCGAGGTTGTGCTAGTTAGTTTACGTAGCCGACAACCGCGAGTGACAGAAAAACGTGCGCGGCGGTTGTGAAACGGAACGTACCGCGAGCCGACCGCGCGCTGCCTGGCGGCGAAAGCGGGAAACGCAGGTGGGGCCGGGTTCCACCAGTTTCGGTAGGACTCCGAACCACAGACCGCGGACTCGCACGCCAGCGCCTGAACATCGGAACCAAGCAGGTATAGGCAGAGACCTGAAGAATTAGCAGATTCATATCGGGACAAGATAAAATTAAAATAAATAGATAAATAAACATGCGTTTATATAAAGTTGGTCATTGGTCGTCACGGTGTTTGACACCTCCTGGAGAACGGTGTCCCAGTAGTCGCCTTCCACTGTAAAAGCAGACAACCAATCTGCAGTTGACGTATGTAGGTATATTTGTACATAAGACTGTAAACTCTAGAGAGCAGGTCATTAAACTCGCAAATTTTTAGCGTCTCTATGTATAGGCTATTCATATTAAAGAGAGCACTTTTGAATACCCTCCGAAAAGGCAATAACCCCTAATAAATGCGTTCTTTTGCTTCTTCAGGAGTTAATAGCGTTGGATCCCAAAAAATTAATAATTTTATTTTTGTACCAACATTGTCTTACTTGTACACATTATATGTGACACATTTTCCTCGAATAAAAAAATATTTTAATTGATAATTTTTTTAATAACTTGATGTCAAATTAAAATTGTTTCTATTTTGCTGTAGCCAAAATAACAAATACTAAGATGTACAAATGAGAAAATATTACAAAGTAAACTAATGTCTTTGGCTACCATGTGACATGTACGTAATCACCAAATGACAGTTTCTTAATCTAAAAAAGTTAAAAATATGCTAAACATTTCCTTATATTTAACAATTATTTCATACCTGTATATGGCTTGTTGGTGATGAGGGTACGGGAGAAATCTAATTATCTGGCTCGTCGGTACCTACGATCTTACACATCTCGCAATAACGACACGATGTACCGTGTATACAGACATAATGATAAATGACTCCTCGGTGCTGATGAAATAGAGTTTCTACCAGGTGCGATAATCCAAGTAGGCGATTACAAAAAGCGTGGAATCCCCGGGCTTTGTGAACTGCTATTTGGCAAGGCACCCAGGGAGTATTCAGAATCCGACCTTCTGTAATACAAGACATTGCTCGAACTCACGCATGCACTTTACCAGGATAAAAATGCCTAGAGTGGCTCTTATAAGGACGAAGATCACGAAAAAAAAAATCGACATTCTCTCAGACCTCTTCAGTGACCTAGCATTGGAATGTGGGGAAGGTCTGAAGACGCAGACATCTTAAGTGGCCTAGCATTGGAATGTGGGGAAGGTCTGAAGACGCAGACCTCTTAAGTGGCCTAGCATTGGAATGTGGGGAAGGTCTGAAGATGCAGACCTCTTCAGTGACCTAGCATTGGAATGTGGGGAAGGTCTGAAGACGCAGACCTCTTCAGTGACCTAGCAGTGGAATGTGGGGAATGTCTGAAGACGCAGACCTCTTCAGTGACCTAGCATTGGAATGTGGGGAAGGTCTGAAGACGCAGACCTCTTAAGTGGCCTAGCATTGGAATGTGGGGAATGTCTGAAGACGCAGACCTCTTCAGTGACCTAGCATTGGAATGTGGGGAAGGTCTGAAGACGCAGACCTCTTAAGTGGCCTAGCATTGGAATGTGGGGAAGGTCTGAAGACGCAGACATCTTAAGTGGCCTAGCATTGGGATGTGGGGAAGGTCTGAAGACGCAGACATCTTAAGTGGCCTAGCATTGGGATGTGGGGAAGGTCTGAAGACGCAGACCTCTTCAGTGACCTAGCATTGGAATGTGGGGAAGGTCTGAAGACGCAGACCTCTTAAGTGACCTAGCATTGGAATGTGGGGAAGGTCTGAAGATGCAGACCTCTTAAGTGGCCTAGCATTGGGATGTGGGGAAGGTCTGAAGACGCAGACATCTTAAGTGACCTAGCATTGGAATGTGGGGAAGGTCTGAAGACAGAGGAAGACAGAGAGTAACAAGAACTTCGACTGTGTGTTTGTGTGTTTTGGGGCGACCCGAACGAAATGGTGGATAGACTACGACTACTGGTCGCTTCGCAAAGGATGGAAAATTCCTCGCACACCAATGAAATTATATCCATAGTCGAAGAACTGAAGGGAGGAGGCTACATTCGATGAGTCGGTTGGGAATCGCCCAAGAACTCCGGCACGATTCCCACTTGTGAAAATCCGGTGACCCGGCCGGAGATTGAACCTTGTTCGCATTGTTGGGAGGCGAGCATGCTAACCGCTCAGCCACCATGGCCCCTCCTGACTTTATAGTTGGCTCATTTATTTAAATATATAAATAACTTTAAATGATAGCATTGCATATGTACAAATCTAGTAAATGTATTATATAACACTCTACTTCAGAGTATCACAATTTTCATAGGCCCACAGTAAAAAAATACGTGCAGAGTTTTATGTAAGCCTATAACAAAAGAAAAAAAAAACATTTTTGAAGCTGTTTCGGTTAAACCAACAAAATCTTGATTTACTTCGAAGATAATATTAAAAAACACTTAGGTTTGTTATTATTAATTTTTTTATTTTACAATTTTGTTTCTTTTCAATATCAATATACTGTATAGCAAATTAAAAAAACATCTTGTTGAACTTGTTTTGTTTACAGTAAAGAAGTGTTTCTGTACACCAAAGGAAATGGTTAGGTGATTTGCAAACTTTCCCTCATTATAGCTTTTAGTACCTGACGAAATTTTCTAGAGACTACGTTACCAAAATACAAATTTATTTGATCACTTTCAAAACTGTTTAACCTTCGAAACACAGTAACTGAATTTTTCATAAGGAATACTGCTGAACAATTGTAACCACAATGCGAGGTTATCATTGCGATTAAGAGGACTGAAGAGTCTAGCTTACAGGTAATGTTCCTATCCCTACCTGCAACAAATTCACATGGACCAGGCCGGTCGAGTCGAAGAATGCATGTGACATCACCGAAGCCACGGCAGATGTGTTGCATGAAGGACGCATCCTCCAAGATGGCGGAATACAAGATTGCGGACTTCTCCACAATCCCCAGCCCTTCTTCTCTAACGATTCTAATGTATAGGCTACTGTATACATACAAATTTTGGTTGAAATCAGCTCAATTGTTTAACATTTGTGGCAAATTATTTATGAAGTTGCCATTTCGAACATCAAGATACAGCGTAAAACCTCCATAATTATCACAGGTGCGATCTTCATTAATGGAGAGAAAAAAGTAATATAGTAACAATTTCAATGATTGTATACTGCCAATATACAAAGTTAAGTTTAAATAGCTTACACAGTTTCGTAAATATAGCACACAAAGTTAAAATGATTTTATATCCGCCATTCTGAAAACAAGAGTGGCATATTAAAAAAACCATATCTTAATAAAGCCTACCATAGTACATCTTCGCCAAATTTGGTAATAATGGGTTGATTATTTCTCCAGATATCAGATAAAAACGTTATTTTTATTGATGTGGTTATCATGCAAAATATCAGAGAAATGAGGTTCTGCATACACAAATTTGGTAGTTGAATAGATACTGCCAGCAAACAAAGTGAAGTTGGAATTTGTTATGTTAGTAAAATATTCAGACGATAAATACTTATATACCCACCATTTTGAAATATAAGAGTCTGATGTACTTAAATCATGCTATTTTACATCATCTGCGGCAGCACTACTTATTTACCACATTAAGTAGGAAGATTTCAATTGTTTCCCGAGATATGACAAAAAAAACTTTATTTATTCACGTGACAATATATTACAAAATAGAAGACAAAAGATGCTCCATATAGATACAGTTAATAGTTCTAATATATATTGCCAGCATATAAATTTATGTTGGAATAAGGAATTGGTGAAATGGTTTCGAAGATATAACATTCTAAGCTAAACTAGTTATATGATCACCATTTCGAAAATAAGTAACTGGAATGGTTAAAACAAATTACCCAACATAATCTGCATCAGAGCTACTTGTTAGCCAATTTTGATAGTAATCGGTTTTTTTTTTACCGAGATATGAAATAATAACTTTATTTATTCGTATAGCTGTTTCTTCCAAAATGACTGCCAAAAATGGTTATGTGTTGGTATATATGATGCTTGTAATAAGATACTTTCAGCATACAAACTTTGATCTAAATTAGTTAAATGGTATGGTAGGCATACCTAAAGAACCTAAAATATTTACGTGGCCGCCATTTTGAAAATATATACCAAGTCAAGTTCAATCACCTAGGTTAACTTGGTCTATCATAGAATTATTTACCTGCCAAATTGGGTGAGAATAGGTTAAATAGTTTTCGAAATGGAATTTTTTTTTTTTTTTTTTCAAAAAGTAGGACCAACGACAGTATCAATTTCAAAATTTAATGCTTACTTGATACTCTGACAGCATACAAATTTAGTTTAAATCGGCTGAATTGTTCCCGAGATATGATGTATCATCCGAAAAAAAAAATTATGGCCGCCATTTTGAAAGTAAGTTATCGACGGGGTCGAAAATGATAAATCAGGTGTCCTTATGTGTACCAAGTTTGGTGAAATTCGGCTCACGCGTTCAAAAATTGAAAAAAAGGAGGGGGGGAGGTGGGAGAGACCCACATGCACAGACACACGTCACTCACACATACCCACATACATATATATACACAGAAATACAGAAAGGAAAGTGATCTCATAATGCCTTCTTTCCTTCGGAAAATATGCTGTAAAGCGCGGACCATGTAGGAAATGAGGAGCGCCAGGCCGCCACAAATTTTCTCTAGGAGCGAAAGTGGTAGCAAGCCCTAGATGCCCATCTGTAAATAAAAAATATTTACGCTCTGTAGACCTCCTTGCTGGTTATATGCTCCTAATAATACTCTCGTTATTTGTCGAGCGACGCGTCCTACGTATGTAGCGTTCGTTCGCCGAGGCAGCGAGCGGCGCACGTAGCTCTCAGCTCGACTTGGGCAAGCAAAATCGAATGGAAGCAATCGAATATTCGATTGTTGCAGTATAATCAAATTTTCGATTTTTGTCCGTGGTGTTCGAATGAATCATCCGGTTTAAAAGACGGCAAACGGAGGAAGAAGAAGGGATTCCAGACGTAGCCAGACTCGAATGCTACTACCAGGATAATATCAAGAACGAAGAGGTGCCTAATACTTACGCCTCTACCATCTCTCTCGCACACTACCGCGTCGATAATCTGTCTCATGATACCAGACGAACAGACATATCCCATTTAACTGGGAATTAGTAATGGCAACTTAAATATTCTGTGGTACTTTAAACTTGTGTGTAATTTCCAAAAGTGTAAAATGCAATTGGATTATTCACTATTATGTCGTATTTTTGTTGTTTCTTTACGAATTTCTTCTTTCTTTTCGGAAGGAAATGCCGGAAACGGCGGTTTGAAATCTAGCAGCCGTTTCTGCTCTTGCTCTCCGAGGTACAGCAGAAATAGCAGAAAGAACAAGACGAAAAAAGACACGGAATGCTCATATAGTCTGTTCACGGTAATGTGAACACTTTTTAAGGCCCTTATAAATTTTTCCTTTCATCCAATTTCTCTCTTCCTGCTGCTTTTTAATATAAACATTGCAACGTGACCTATCGCTATTTCCCTAATAAAATGTTATTGATCTCCGATGGGCTAGTTCTCTGCTGTTTGTCGTTCGTGTCTACCTGCCGAGGGCAATTGCTGTGTCTGATACTTTTCTGCTCGTGAAAAATATAATTTTCTCTCAGAAAGCAGAAATAAGATACCACGTGAACAAATCTTATAGGTAACTAGCATATCACTATGGCGGCAGGAGATAAAGAGAATTGCAGTAGAGGTATACAAACAATTCTTATTGTGGAGTCTTCTCTTTTATAATATATGAAACTTATTAGCTTTCTGTTTCGTGCGACTGTACTGATGTTTCGGATGCTTAGGTTATTGTATATTCAGTTAAATATACTGTTAATATACGTAGGCGTTGGTATGTGTGTGTGGGAGAAAAGTTTACATTAATATTTGATCTTAGGTATATCATCAGGTAAATTACACAATTTTAGGAGTAGCAAACATAAAAATTCTTATTTTAATTATTTAATTTTTTAAAAATAGTTTTCCAATGATATTATCATTGTGTAGGCTATTTTATAATGTCTTTCTTCCCGTACCTATATAGTTATTTTCTGTAATTTTATTTACTTCAGAAATCCTTAAGCTAAATTGCAATTTATGAATGTTTGCTATAGGCTGTTCATGGTAAAGTGAGCACTTTTCAGGTCCTAGTTACTTTTTACTTTCAGTTATTCTTTATACGTTTATTACTTTTTATATAAATATTCCACTGCATTCTAAAGCTAACGTCTGAGATTAAAATAAAATGTACTTATTGACTATTATTCCGAATGAGTGGGCTTTCAAAAGTGCTCACTTTACCATGAATAGCATATATTGACATTATTTTTATAAATAGTACAGGTATGTGAGTGAATATATATATATATATATATATATATATATATATATATATATATATATATATATATATATATATATATATATATATACACACATACACATACACACGATCGAAAGAAAAATGGTGTAAGTTTACGATTCTACCTCTTCAGCTTATTATTATTATTATTATTATTATTATTTTACGTATAGTACTTTTCTTTATTTCTTCTTCTCTTCGAGTTCGGCCTACTGTGGATGGCGAGAAACACTTAGGGCTGATTGCGCAGTCAAGGGAAAGCACAATCTGAGAAAATCTAAGGAATATTCATTGCAGAAACATGTTTGAAGTGAAATCAAAGGAAAATCTTAGCTGTATCTTAAGGGGCCGACAGACCACCCTTAGAAAAAACTTCACCCTCCTCAAAATTAAAAAAAATCATAACTATTGAAATAATAGCTCAATTTACAAAATTCAAATCCCATTATGTTAGAAATTCATGGTGTAATACGTACATAACAAGTATACAGTAATCCCTCGCCAAACCGCGGGGGATACGTTTTTTAAAAACACCGTGGTTGAAAAATCGGGGGTATATGTTAAGTCGGCCGACTATTTAGCGTTTCAATACTAGAAAATCGGTTGTATTATGCAACAAAACAGTAACTAAACACACAGTTGGAGATGCCTTGTGTTTGAAGCAAAACACAGCATTTTATTTATCAGGTAATAGGTATGAATATACATATTCATCACTCATGTGCTGAGGCTGGCAGCGAATCCGAACACACTGCCGTGCACACGTAGCTGGGCGAGGGCCTAGATCCTCTGCAGCGCGGCCGGGCGCGGTGGCTCGCATCTGTCGCTCGGCCCTAGATCCTTGAGGGCTGGGCAACTGTCGGTCGGTCGTTCCAGTGACTGTTCACTTCCCAACAGCGGGGCCCGGCTTTGGGAGAACATGCTGATAGATGTGATCCACGTCAATGTGTTGAACTTCTACGAAATTTAGGCGGCGTGTTGGCCTCTGCACTGGCACGATGAGGTCCGGCAATGTTTACGGGAAAACAAAAATTTAGTGCGGTCTACTTGAAATAATAATCATCCCGAATTTTTTATCAAAAACTTCTGACATAGCATTACTCCCCAAAATATGGTAATATAAGACAACATTTTATTTGCACATACCTACTTTTATTCGCTTTACACATAATATTGACCCAAGAAATTAGCATCTTACGTAGACATGGGCGCACATAAACATAAAAAATAATTTTTATGTAAGTACACTGAGGAAAAAGTACTAACTCACAGTTATTTTGGGTAACAGAAAAATAATGCTTTTTCTTACCTTTGCTACATATTCATGTGAGTTGAACTCTGCAGTGAGTTTTTCCCACGATTTATTTTTCAGTGCCCCAGAATTCGCATCACTCTTCTCAATTTGGATGGTTTTATTTTTCGTAATTAATTGGCACAATACATCTTTTTCTTCTATGGTGAAAAACTTTTTACTGAACGTCATTGGCTACATTCCACTTGGTAGTGAAAACACTGGCCAGTATCATGCCAAAAGGAACGCCATCAGTAAAAATTCGCACTCCAGTGGAACACTCGTCAGCAGGAATAATGGCGTCTGCTATACGCTATAAAGCAACGATAGGCTTAAACATGTTGTAAACAGAGGTGGATATTTTTTCTTTTTATTTTCGTCTGATTCAGACTCATAAACTGTTGATGCGATCAAACAATGTGAAAATATATTTTCCACCTGCAACTTCTGCACATACCAACAACATAACTTGCTCGTTATACATCGCCGCCATGTTTCGTCGTCTGCTTTTACTGAGACCGCCTGACCTGCACGTCAGTAGTTTCAGCCGGGAGTGTAGTCTC
The DNA here is from genome assembly GCA_029891345.1 of Dryococelus australis. NCBI lineage: Eukaryota > Metazoa > Arthropoda > Insecta > Phasmatodea > Phasmatidae > Dryococelus > Dryococelus australis. The sequence goes on along the minus strand of CM057006.1, from coordinate 16,945,218 downwards.
CAACCCTGACGTGACTACACCATTCCTTTAGTTACTGACCAGCAGAATCAGTAACTAAATGAACGCTCGTAAGTACTGGTCAGCTCTTTCAGTGCCAAGTGAAATGCGATCATTATTCACAGAGGAAGAGGCCAAAGCAAATTAACAAAACTTATTCTTCTTTAAAATTTAGTGTCAACATGATTTAAATTATTTTGTAATTTCTAGGTGGTGCAACAGAAGATCCCCCCCTTCCCCCCCATGCACGTGGTGCCACTTCAAATTAAGTTTTTTCTCACTAAAGAAATCTTTAATGGAGAACTGTGTAACACCGAAGATAAATCATAGATTGTGATAGTAGCTTAGCACATTGAGGTCTGCATATATTTACTGACTTTTAAGACAAGTTAGAAGCACCTATATCCACTACTGTAGGAACACCGGCTCTGTTGGTGTCTGTGTTAGAACTAACCATCGTCCTATTGGTCTATACAACACCGGACACTACCCTGTTCTTTACAGCGTTAATTATTGGCCGGTCACTAACCAATGGAGTGTTGAGCTGACGCTGACCCACTCAAAGGTTCTTTATCGTGCAATAGGATTTACAATCAAACATGTCCCTTTGAGTGATTATAAAAAAATAAATTACTGCGCTGTCGTGTTCTTGTGAGGTCATGTTAAACACTAGCCAAATAAAGACTGCACATCCATGCGAGTTTTGGTCTGAACAACAAGGAAATTAGCTTTGCTCGAGCTACTCTCGAGCGTAGTCTACAGAGTGTTAACTTTGCCACAGAAATGAAGATTTTTTTTTTAAAATACTATAGTTGCAGACGGCTGTGCAGTGTATGAGGAGGTGGTTGAATGGGCGCGATTAGCTGCGGTACGGAGAAGAAATGAGGAGGCGTCGAACGGCTTTGATGACGAGGGGTGTGAGGGGGGAGGCAAGAGTGACGTAGGCGCGGTCATCGGCTGCAGTCTACAGGGCTTCTGACCAGAGGTAAGGTCACCTTCACCTTGAGCCGACCTTGCGGCGATCCCTAGGACAGCCACGCGCTGGCCAGACGTCCTGATGTACCGTCGAAGGGGGGAAGAACTACGGATAGGCTAACCAGTTTAAGGCCGTGTCCGAATTCGGGTATATACTTGCATACTTCCTTTACCCTCGCACCCAACTTAATGATTTCGGACAGACAGTCTAGTTTTAGGGGTTAAATAAAGTATTAATTACTATTTCTATTTGATTTATATTAGCCTTTATTGTCTTGCATTATTATATATAAGTGCAGTTTGGATTAATTTTTTTTTTATGTTAGCTTCTCTAGGTTAGAAACATAGGCCTAATACGAATTTATTGCTTATACCTTTTTTTCAAGGTGAAAGTTGCAATAATTATTTACTCAGTTCTAAAATCTATGTCTACGAAATAGTAATGTTGCCCTATTAAACTTTAAATAAAATAATTATATTGGAAATCAATTGTAACCTACAAATTGCTTCCCAAAATGGCGACCATATTAAGTAAGTATGCGAGAAATATACAACTTCGTTTACTTGCATATTTACATACTTCACTTGCAGTTCGGACAGCACTTAGACGCCACTTCCGGGGACAGGTACGCACAAGTATGTACTTCAGGCGAATTCGGACACAGCCTAAGTTGGCCGTCTGGTTGAAGGAGTTTTGCACGTCTGAGGCCTAAAAGCGTGCGAGCGCTAGGGGCGACCGAGACATGCGTCTCAACTCTCTCATCGCCTCTACGCGCAAAGCACTGAACTGGCGTGCAGTCTTGTCGTCGATAACGCGCCTCTACAACACTCTCAGCGGAGACTTTGACATTTTATGACGTAATAATAAAAATAAAGGTATGATGCACGTCCCTATGCCTTTTTAAATATTTTATACCGGAATGTTCATATAGTCTGTTCACGCTAATGTGAACACTTTTTACGGCCCTTATAAATTTTTCAATTAATCCAATTTCCCTCTTCCTGCTGCTTTTTAATATAAAAAATTGCAATGCGACCAATAAACACAATGTATACATTTCACAACCATAGAAATTTAATGCCTGAGGCTGCAATAAGATGTATTTATCAGCAGTTAATGCCTGTTGGGAGGGCCTTAAAAAGTGTTCACTTTATCGTGAACAGTCTATACCTAAAAATGACCGAGAAAACACCCGTTTGAGCCATTTTCACTATCACAGTAACGCGCTTGGGAGAGAAATGTAGGAACTGAAAAGCCAAACGTTTCATAAATGCTTTTCGTAGGCAGACCTCAATCAGACACGTTGGAGGGTTTTTTAATAAAACTTTTTCTGCTGGAACTCTGCACACCGTTCGGCGTCATACCCAGGCGGCCAACTTAAGCATATCAAACAATGAGTGATTTTTCAAAGGTTTATTTTAAAAAAATTGTGACAAAATCGCGAATAGACTATAGCTAGAGACACCCGAATTTCGAGGAAATATTTCACGACCAGTTGTACTTCATAACACTTCATCTCAGATCCAATTTCGTGATTGGATGATTAATGCCTGGTTGCACCATCGTGGTTGGCGGCTCCAAATCTCGATCCGAGATCAGCAGCCATCGTGGACAAATGTAGTTTGGAAATACGCCAATAGATAGAACTACGTTCGATTGTTTTCTTGGGAAATTAAAACTACATTATACGAACTTGAATCTTATTCAGGAAAATTCATACAACAATAATTTACTTAAAACAGATAAAACATAGCACATCTAGTTCTATCTATAGAGAAAAATACGCCTCCTTCCATGACGTCATACATTACGAACCAGTAGCGAAATTTGTCTCATACTTAATCTCGATCTCTCACTTTGGAACGAAGATCGAAAAATCGGAGATCCAGAATCATAAAAAGAGACATGGAAAATTCACGTTGGTATTTGGTAACATGATAGACTTCACTTCCATGTGCCTACTTGAGGGCACTTTGTGACCGCTTTACTGGAGATTGGTTGCTCAAGCTTTAAGCATTCCCTATTGGCTCAAAGTATCATTGGGACGACCCCACACAACTCGTCTACCAATGACAACAGTCAATTTAACATAAATAGTACATAAAGCATCTTGGAGTTCAGTTTGCCGCCGAATAGTAACGCAAATTTTGCATGTTTCTAGCAATGAATTACTTCTTATTCATATTTTTTCGTACAACTCGGTTAGCTGAAAGCCTTACTTACACGACACGAAATAAGATGGCGCCGCTTCCTTACATGTCTGCACTATGAGTGGTGAGTGAAGAGATTTGGATGGCTCTTGACATCGAGGTATCGACAGCCGAAGAGGGCAACTATAGCAATTTCATCAGTTCTCTAATGCTATTTCTAAGAGAAAAAAAAATTCCCTGAAATGCCTCCCGAAGTACAGGAGCCAGTATTCACTGTAGCTTTGTTGCACTCATTGTGAAACGCGCTGTTCCGTGTAACACGGCCTCAGCAATCGAGGTACAGAAATAGTCACAAGCTCACAACGCAATCGACGTGGCCTTCGAGGGATCGAGCAATCGTGTTGTGTACAGTCGCCTGTCATCGCTAAAACGAGCTGGCCCGGATCCTTTCCTGTTCCCTGCTTCCGAGTGCTCACGCGATCTCAGCACGTCACCGGGGGACCGCGGTGACGCAGCGGCTAGAGCGCTCGTCCACCACGAAGACGAACCTGGTTCGATTCCCGGCGGTGGTCGCTCCCGGATATTCGCACGTGGGTATCGCGCCGGACGATGCCGCTGGTCGGCGGGTTTTTCTCGGGGATCTCCCGTTTTCCCGGCCCTTGTGTTCCGGCGCTGCTCCATGCCTCGCTTCATCCTCATCGGTTCTCAAGACTGCTCCACTCCAATCGATATTCTGCCTCTGAATGTCACCTTCGCGAGTCCCCAATATCGATACTTGTGTTCTGACGTCGTGAAATCCTCTATATGTCAGGTTTGTTCGCGTGGTATGCTTCTCCTACTATCTGAGAGCAAGTGGTATTTTCCATGAGCCGCAAAGTAGCAGAAACAGCAGTTACTCGCGGCAGGGAGACACGAACGACTAACAGCAGTAAATTAATTTAAAAAATAAATAAATAAAATTTTATTTAAAAAAAATGTCGATAACCATTTTTACCTCTGTAAAATTGACGTATATTAGAAATGTTGACCACTCAAGGTAAATTACTTTCGAGAATAAATGTGTCGTAGTTATTTGTATTTCCCCCCTGCACTTCTTACAGGATACACAAACATATTCTCTCCATCAATCTGCGTAAAAGCAAATTGCTATTTGCAATCGTCTCTCTCGACACACTTTGACGTTTGTGATTTTATTTTGGCGGCAACTTTCTTTCCACCTTGCTCGTTTTGGTATTTCTGCTGCGCCCCGGCGAGCAAGAGCAGAAATAGCTGCTTTTTACAGCACAATTAGCAATTGCTACCGACAACCGAGCAGCGTACAAGAAAGTGCTTCCCGGTAACACGAACTGCAACTAGCAGAAATAGCAACAAACTAGCAGAATAGCAAACCACTCGAACAAACCTCTTTTCTATACACGCCGACCCTCGTGACATCAGTTCGATAGATCACTCTCATACAGCATCGATAACATTACGCAGGGGCTGGAAAAAATTCGCGAAATTGTTCCTTAACACATTAAACTTCAAATATTACCATGTTCGTTTGTGCGAGTCTATACTGATTAAAACCAGGTTTTCTGTTCGGCGCCACCTATAAGATTTAAAGAGCCAGTAATTAATCCGTAGCCAAAAATGTAGCCGAATAATATGAAATCTATTTAAGTTTTAACATCTCTGTACACAAACAGATAAATTAGACCTTATTTTGCAGTCTAAACATGGTACTTTTCGGTTCCTAGTAATATGTCACAAATTATCAGTTCTATAGATATCGCAAATGCCGACATTATAGCAAGTGTCCGTATCACATACGTATGTAAAATCCCGGTTATAGCTGAGAAATGTATTCTACTGTAATCTCATACAGCCAATATTACACAGGTATAGGCCATTCATGGTAAAGTGAGCACTTTCGGAAGCCCTCACATTTGATATAATATTGAATAAATATAATTTATTGCAATATTAGACCTTAACACTGTGTACACCGTGCTAACACTAAATACACTGTGTTTATTACTTATAAGACAATATTTATGTGAAAAATTGGTGGTATGATAAAAAATGGCTGATAAAAAAAAGTAACTAGGACCTTAAAAATGCTCACTTTACCGTGTAAAGCCTATACTTAAATTTGCACAGTTTTTAAATTAAAGTAAGCTTGCTTATTAACACTAACTGAAAAGCACAGATGCATTTTTATAGTCCATTCACAGTTACTCACGACATTTCTAAAGCCCTGTTAAAGTTATACTTTCAAGCTATTCCTACGCCACATGTGAACAAAGCTTAACTAAGTCCAGGAAATTACACCTAGGGACAACGAACCAGATTTGTGCGCTTTTCATTCAATATATTTTGCTTGAGAACTATTTCCTACCACTAGAGACCTGAAGAATTCGCCGATTCATTTCAGGACAAGCTAAGATTCAAACCTCACGTGTTTCTATTACTATAGCCATTGGTCCACACGGTGTATGACACCTCCTGGAGAACGCTGGCCCAATAGTCGCCTTCCACTGTGACAGCAGACAACCAATGTGCAGTTGATATCGGCATATTTGTACATACGACTGTAGAGTCTAGCCTTCAGGTCATTGAACTCGCGAAATTTACAGGCCTCTACTCACCAGGCATTACTAATATACCTATTTCCTCCCCGTTTTTATTGATATTAATTATGATTGATATATAACTATTTATATATAAAATACAAACAAAATTTCAATTCTAACAAAATAAAATACTTTTATGATCATAGAGGCATAAAACGCTTACGTTACATGACAGTTTTAGGAAATAACTTAACACGTAATACATGGGGTGATTTTTCAAAGGTTTGATTCAAAACGTGCGAGGAAACGGCGAATAGACTATACCGTTTTGAACTTGTAAGCACCATTCGGGGGTGTGATTAATGGCTACAAAATAATGTCAGTACTTAAAATTTTTGGTTGGGGCAAGTGTATACCAACCACAATACCAGTCAATCACGTAGTTTTACACACCTATAAATATAATAGCCATTCAATGCCGCCTTTAAAATGCTTCTTTGAAACCCCAGCAAACATTGGGCCGGAAACTATCCCTTTGCGAAACTCTCTTATAAGAAATCAAGGTTTGTTTTTAACCTGAGTAGAATAAACCATAGTTAGAGATCTGCAAAATTCGCGTTGTTATTTGGGGACACATTAAACTTCAAACACGTGTGCCTTTGCAATACGTTTATCATTGAACCATACTTTATTTGACACGCCCTGTATAACTATGCCACAATAAATGAATACTTCACAACTTACAAGCGTTCACCGCGACGAAAACATGTCGGACGATTTTTTTTTCCTGTTATTGGCTGTCGGGCATGTATGAAACCACAATCCCATTTCACAGAGTCGGTGAATATACTGATACTCTGAAGTATAACGTTAGTGGAGTGGAGTGCAGAGATATGAGTTACTTGTAACACCAAGGTCTTGAGATCCGATGAGGGTGAAACGAGATGAGTATGGAGCAGCGCCGGAATGCAAGAAGGGGGGGGGGGGGGGGGATGGGAAATCGCAGAGATAAAACCCTCCGACCAACGGCATCGTCCGGCACGATTACCACATGCGAAAATCCGGGAGCGACCATTCCGGGAATCGATCCCGGTTCGCCTGGGTGAGAGGCGAGCAGGCCAAACCACTACATCGGCGCGGCCCTTAGAACGCTCATGACTGATTTACATAGAATTAATCCGAGTCGAAAACCGGATCATCCGACCATAACAGGAGTGTTTTCGAATATGTGTTCACTGAGAACATTTCTCGGGAATCTCCAGCGTGTGTAAGGGGCCGCGGTGGCTGAGCGGTTAGCCTGAACGCATCACAACAAGGCGAACCGGGTTCACTCCCCGGCCGGGTCACTCCCGGATTTTCGCGTGTGGGAATCGTGCCGGACGATGCCTCTGGTCGGCGGGTTTTCTCGGGGATCTCCCATTTACTCCGTCCTTGCATCCCGGCGCTGCTCCATACTCATCTCAACCACCCACATCGGCTCTCAAGACCTCGCTGCTAAAGAGCCGCCAAAATATCTTCACCCACTCCGTCGTGTCTGTCGTCGGTGCCGATGACCTACGTCCGTGAAGACATTCCGGAGGAAGTCGCGCTGGCAGCTACTCGTTTCCGATCACGAAACGCCCGCAGCCTGCAGATCTCGCTGAAGAACAAGTCCCCTTCCGCTCGCGTCCACGAGGCCGTATTCCTCGCACGTAGCTGGCGCCAGTCACCCGAGGAGGAAGCCACGAAGAAAGGAAGCAAAGGAAGTGGCTCTCGGGTCGGGCTGGCGAGAGAGGGAACGCAACTTCTGGACGCCGATTGCTATTCCGGTCCCCCGCGAGTTAACAACTTTCACGCTCGCTTGGCGCCGAGATACGTCGGTCGTGACATGGGACCCCTGCAAGAGCTGCAGCTTGCGCCTACACTCTCGGCGGGGGATGGCCTGGTTTACCAGACATCCCCCCTCCCCAGTCCATCACCGGGGGGGGGGGGGGGGGGTGGAGAGAAAAGACACGAGAGTCAAGGTTAGTTGGCATTCCACACCAGATCTCCCGTCACGCATAAACTCGTACTTCTCATCCGTCGCCGTACAAGAACTTGGCGAACGAGCAAGTACACACGCGTTGCAGAAGCTGCGAGAGCCTCGACGCCGGTCACCGGCGACCAATCAGAGGTGTCCTAACAGCAAATTTTAGTCGCATTACGGCTCCCGCCTAGACACCTGAAGAACTCGCGGACTTATTTTGGGACTAGCTAGAATCCAAAACACGCGTGTTTGTATAACTTCAGTCATTGGTCCACGTGGTGTTTGACACCTACAGGAGAACGCTGGGACAATCGTTTCCTTCCACTGTGACAGCAGACAACCAATGCTCGTTTGATGTGAGTATATTTGTACGTAAGACTGTAGAGTCTAGCCTGCAGGTCATTGGACTCAAGAATTTTTCAGGACTTGCGATTTATTCACACTTTTTGAATCAAACATTTGAAAATCACCCCTTGTATGACGTGTCTAGTTATTTCCTAAATATGCCATGCATCACAACTATTTTATACCGCTATTGACATAAAGGTACATTATTTTCCGTTAAATTGAAGTTTTAGGCTATCCATGCTTTATTTATAAATTGTAATATTTCGTTTCTAATATATACGAATAAAAACAACGAGAAAACGCGTGTGTTGGTAGCGCCTAGTAATAAATAGTTCTTATACAAAGTATTATTATATTTATTGTTTTGCCAACTCACAAACTCAGCTTTAGTTTCACACGGAAACGAAAGAAGTTAATAGCCCGCCATCTTGTCTCTCACTGCCTTCCACTGTCTTGATTCCCACAATTCATGGTGCCAATAAGCTTTGAATACAACCTCGTGAGAACAAAGGTCTAACCCCAGATTTTTTTTTTTTTAGATCGGTCGTGTGCAGAACATACCGCCCGCCGGTAACTGTTACATTTTGCTATTAACAAGTCAACAAATGCAACCAGACAAATTCAAAGTATGACAAGAGATTACAAGTCAATGGAATATGATAATACTCTCTCCTATATTTACAGATACACACTTAGATTAGTGGCAATGGACATATCTTCGAAACAGGCCTAACTAGTTCACGCCCCTCCTTACAAAACTTCACTTAATTCGGGCGCACAATTGGCAAGTGTTCATTTATTGGCGCAGAATTAACCAGGGCGTGGGAAGTCAAGTATGGTCCAATGGCAAATCAGCTGTAAAATTACACGCGATTTAAGTTTAAGGTGTCCCAAAATAAAAACGCAAATTTTACATGTCTATCCACAAATTATAATATATCATATATAATTAATATGAATAAAATCATCAGGAAAAACAGGCGTCAGTAATGCCTAAAAAGCAGAGATGATGGAAAATTGCGAAAAAATTTTCAGCCAACATGTCTTCGATGAAACTCTACCTAGTTTATTCTTTTATGATTGGATGAACAAGGTTTTGATTAGATTAGGTTCTTTGAATGCCAGTCATGAACGTTCTGCCTTTTAGTACCAGACTCCCCATTGGTCCAGTGAAATAGGACAGTAGCTTCATACGTGCATGACAGCCAATAAGAAAAGAAAACTGTCGGAAATGTATACAGTACGTTGAATCATAGCAAGCAGTCAACAACCATAATCTCTACTAATAAGAACAAGTTATTACGCTAAATATTATTACACTGAGTGAGCACGAATGCGATGCGTTGCTCCTTGGGTGTAATCTTCTAGACTCGGTCAAGCTTTGTTTGCACGGGGCGGAGGAACGTCCTGGAAGTATGACTGCAGCAGGACTCCAGAAATATTGGAAGTGACCGTGCATGGAACTATAGTCGGGTGTCCTGGAGTCTATCATACTGTTAAGGACTGGAGAGAACGGAATCTTGCCTGGAAAGAACATTTTGGACAGGACCTCGGCGCGACATCATCATGCATCACGCGACGGAAAGTGAAAGAGGCGCGCTGGGCGATGTGGTCACAGAATGGAATGCTGGGGAGATGCTGCCACGTAACTTCAAGGTTCCTCGAGATGACCAACAATATTTATTCTCCCGCGCCGCTTTCGAATATGTTTGTGGCACCTACACTGTCAGAGCTGTTTCCTCGTTAAGAATTTGGTATAGGGAATTATACATGTTAATAATATTCTGTTTCTTGGCGTGTCTGCTAAATATAGATGAACAGTATTGTACAGTATCAAATACAATTGCAACCATGAGTATAGGAAACATTTCAGCTATAGGCTGTTCACGGTAAAATGAGCACTTTTGATAGTCCTGCTCAAGATCTACTTGTATACATGTTATGTTTTTTCCGCCTTATGTAAAATTAACACTGGCAAGGGCCTCATCACTTTATTCATGCGTCGGGCAAGTGAAAATGGGAAATGATTATAAAAGTAAATATTCTACAAATCTGCTCATTTTTACACAGAAAAGGATAGAAATGATTTAAGTTATCAAATGGTTACCTAACACCTTTTGTTTGACATTAATATATAAAACTGCTTTCCCCTCCATCATTACCAACTTTACTGGACACATGTCACTCACTGTGCCAGTTAAAATATCTGCTGTGTAGGCAAGGGCAGTGACATTTTTCTAAGGTTGATTTCAAAAGTGCTCACTTTATTATGAACAGCCTTTAGTATTTCGATCTGTGTTAACATGGTATATATATATATATATATATTAGTGTGCTTATTGGTCTCCGGGTGGAAGAGCTGGGGACCGTTGCCCCGTCGGCCATCTTGGATGACGTCACAGGCGCAGCCTACATACCGCGCGCGTGGCGTCTTCGAGTATCTTTCAGTCATGTTGTGACGTCATGGCTGCGCCATCTTTGCTATCCTTTCCCCAAAGTCAACATAAGCACGCTACTGGCTTTCCATGGAAGAACCCCCTAAGTGACACTTTATTAGAAATCGCTGGAATAAATTCAGTATAATTGTATGGTATATGAAACACTAAAAGTAGGCTGTTAGACAAGTTTTGGGAAAAGAATAAACATGATGTAGGATGATAATAAGGACCCCAGTTCGAATACCGATATGGGCATTGTATATTTTTATTTTCCAAAAAAAAAACACGCTTCTTTGCTTTCAAAGCTTTTTTGTAACATTAATGTATAGACTGTTTCCTGGAAGGACCAAACTTAAAAATTAAAATAAAAGTTATTGAAAAACATATTGTTATATTTGCTTTGATACAGAGCTTGAGAGTACAATTTTTCACACTTAGAGTTTGTTTCAACTTTACATCTTAGAAACTGGCTTCGAAAAACCGAATTTCATTAACATGTTATTACGAATTCTAGATTATTGCGTAAAAGGGATATTTCACGTATAAGCTATCTGATGGTAACGTGTATTATGAATATTCCTCTAGTTTAGTTATCCTTTAAATAATCACTCCATAGTTCTGGTTCGTTACTGCGTATGTTGGTAGTAAAATTCACTATTTTTTTGGTGTTGTGGCTTATGTTAAGTTGTCAAGAATGAGCGTGAGGCTAGGTTTGAATATAATATGTAAGTTAATGCTTCTTTAGGGGAAGCGAATGAATTAAAAACGATGAAAATGTATTATTATCAAAACACTAATGAATCTGTCGTATGTAACTGATGTATTTCTAAAGTGGTAGAATAAAGTAAATATTTCGGCTGTCATTTTTATTTAGCACATTTATGTACTGCTAGAATGCTTTTGATATAAAAGCAAGTTAATTTAAATCGATTTTCGTGCACGAATATATTTTTATTATCTTACAGAGTGCCCCAAAATAACTTTGTTATTGTATGCAATACTTTTCTAAGGAATTTATTGGCACAGATACAAATTTTTCATGACACTTTTACATTGAGTTACAACGCAGGAAGTGGGTTTGAATTAGAAACGCTTTCTTCCCATTCTACTACAATTCCTATTATATTTAACGGTGCAATATATTCTCTGATAGTATGCAGCTGCGCAACTAAAAAATTCATGAGATCAATTCATAGAACACTGTATTATAGTCTGGTCAGGAGTCGCTGAACGTCCAACTACGAAATGCTGGGCTATATAAGTCCAGACGTACAACATACTTCTTCATAATAATTACAGTAATTGGTGATGATAACCTCGCCCACGTTATCTCAGAACAAATGTCGATGTTGGATGGTTTCAAATCGCACGCGTCTTAGGTGTCTGCCAGGCAATCACGTCACAGTTCAGGAAGTATACTGGAAAACATTTTACGGTGTAGACTGTAAATATTTCACCGTCATAAGGGGTGTAGTCAGAGGTAGAGGATGTGGGGGTTGTCGACTCCCCACTTCACCCCTAAGTTGTAATAATTTAGTACTGAAGTTGGAGTGGAGAGATTTGGCTCTGAAAAGCTGTTCGCGATAAAGTGAGAACGATTGAAATCAACCTTGGAAAAACGTCACTGTTCCTACGTGTCTATATTTTAACGGGCGCCTCGAGTGACATGTGCTCAGTAAAGTTGGTAACAATGGAAGAGAAGTAGTTCCATATCTTAACGCCGAATAAAAAGTATTGGGTAACCATTCGTGATAACTAAAATTATTTATTTAGCTTTCTGTTTTTTTTTTTAATGCATCGAAGTCTAAATGAGCAGACTTATAAAATATGAACTTTTATAATAATTTCAGATTTTTACTTGACCGAGCTTGAATAAAGCGATTAAGCCCATGACTATGCAAATTTTACATAAGGCGGAAAAATGCAAAACGTGCATACAAGTAGATATTAAGCAGGGCTTTCAAAAGTGCTCATTTTAAAGTGAACCGTCTTAACATCGTGGTTTTGAGAGCCGACGAGTATGAAGCGAGCTGAATATGGACCAGCTTCGGAATGCAAGGGTGGGGGAAACGGGAGATCCCCGAGAAAACCCGCCGACCAGCGGCATCGTCCGGCACGATAACCACATCCAAAAATCCGGGAACGACCACGCCGAGAATCGAACGCGGTTCGCCCAGGTAGAGGGCAAGTAGTCTAACTACTACAATATCGTGGCCTTAGAATTTATGAAAAAAAATAACATCTTTATAGATAACGTTCAAGTAATACCATCTGACGAAATCTCTAGTTTCGGCGTGGCACTGCGCAAAAGCTTGAGGCTTGAATATAAATGACATTGACATCTCGCCTTCAGAACATTAAACCCGCGAAGATTTCCAGTCCATAATTATGGGCACATATCCGTACATCAGAGATACATATTCTTTGCAAAGCCGGTCGTTTTGCAACAGCATCTTCCTCTAGATAACAAATGAATGACTTTGAGTACACGCGTGAGAAGTATGATGACACCCCATGCAATGAAAACACGAGAATGACAACGTCGTGTACAAAAAATTAATCAACCAAACGTAGAAGTGAGTGCGAGCCACAGTTTTGTGTGAAATACCTCGCTGAGAAGAATTATTGAGGGGAAAAAATAACACCTGCATGAATAACGTTCTAGTAATACCTGCTATAATTACGTTCTAGTAATACCTGCTATAATAAAGTTCTAGTAATACCTGCTATAATCCATTCAAGGTTACTTCAGCCTTTTCTGAAGTCCTGCTGAAGTTCTACTTCTAGGATATCCCTCCGCCTCGTACATACTAAGCTTAACTAATCCTGGAGAATTACACCAGAGGGACAACGCACCACATTCGTGCGCACTAAATGTAACAGTATTTTGTATAAGAACTATTTTTCACTGGGCACTACCAACATACCTATTTTCTCCCTGTTTTTTATTCAACTTATTTATAAATGAAGCATTATAATTTATAGATAAAATATGAATAACATTTCAATTTAACAGGGAAAAAAGTAACTTTTACGAACACAAGTATAAAACGCTTGTGATACAGGGCGTATTTAGGAAATAACTAACCACGTCATACATGGGGAGATTTTTCAAAGGTTTGATTCAAAAAGGCCGAGCAAACCGTGAATGTACTATAGACGGTATCTCTAGCCTCGGAGTGGCACTGGGCGAAAGCTTGTGGCCTGAATATAAATTGGACACTTAAGCCTCGCCGTCATGCCATTGAAACCCGCGAATATTTCCAGTCCATAATTATGGGTTCTTATCCGTGCATTAGAGGTACATATTTTTCGCAAAGCCAGTCGTGTTAGAACAGTTGCTCGTCTGGGTAACACGTACGGGTCTTGGGTACACATGCGTGGCGAAATTATACCATTGTTTTGAAAGAACTCTCACCAAGATTGCGTCTTAGACTTTGTCACGTGACACGCTGTTGTACAAGTACGTAATGTGTGCGAAGTTTCATTCCGTTCTCGCGGCGCAATCCCGCGTTATCGTTAAGACACAACGCGGTACAGTTATTTCCTAGGCGAAACACGAACAAAGGCGTCGTAGGGACAATTAAAGGTTGGCGCGGAGGCGTGAGTTTGTGCGTCAACTGACTAGTTATTCTAGACGCGCGAAAATATCGTGAGTTCATCTGCAAGAAATTAAACTTCACAGTACCCTGAAAAAAAAATTAATATCGAAATTGACTTGCAACGGTACCGTTAGGACTATTTTTTTATACGGGAACAGCGATCCGCTCCGGCCTCGCTCGGGTGCAATTTAAGAGTACGGCGTTTTTTTTTGTAGGTTTACAGCAAATATATACCCTAAATATTTAAGGTAACTAACATAGAATTATTACTGTGTTGTTCACAAAGTCTTCGTAAGTGAACCCCTAAAAGACGAAAATTGTTACTATGGGTCATCCTGAAAAGATAAACATATCCTGCCGCGGACTTTTTTGTACGCCTTTTTGAGATCTACAGCTATGTACAAACTTTAACCTGGTGTATCTCTCATGGTCCAGTCAGCGTAAACCACGTACGCACCCGAAAAGCCGTTTTTCCCGACTTTGTTCTAAAATGTCGACATTTATCTACTGGCCTTAAATAAAATATATAAATGAACTATACACCTAAACCTTTATTTACGAAATTCTCTAAACGATGGTGGAAACCGCATCAAAATCCATCAAGTAGTTTAGAAGTCTTAACCGAATACACAGACACACGTGGCTGGATGACTTTGTCTTATACTATGCATAGATAACAGGCCATACTGTTGCTCTATGTCCGTTGAAGATAACTATTTCTGAGTCACTGAAGAAACACAATCGTAAAATTCTTCAAGTGTAACATGTTACATAATTATTCCATGAAAATGCAGAGTATTTAGTTACTGCGGATCTTGAACGTGAGCAGTTTTATAGGGAAAGACCTGTTAAACATGTTTCACACACTCCGTTGTTACAGCAGGAAAATTCAACAGTTTAGTGTCCTGTGGGCTAAACTCCACAGTCATCTGTATACCCGAGCTAGATGCCGCCCCGGTGGGTATACGCGGCCAGTTATAAATTTTCTAAAGCCTCCCTAAGGAACTACTTTCGGGCAGTTCCTCCGCCTCAAGAAAACAAAGTTTAACTAAGTCCAGGAAATTATACAACGTGGACAACACACAGTATTCGTGAGTACTCGGTTTAAAAATATTACCGTGAGAACTATTTCTTAATTAACATAACAAACAATCCGCATCAATTATTACTATGGAAGAACAACGATGATATGAGGTGTTCGTCCATTAGTGAATTCATGCACCTGAATATCGAATTAAAAAAATTTGCCTTGAAATGGTGAGAGATCAACTTAACATGCCGTGGAATACTTTTACAAAATTCATGTGTTGATTAAAGGGAAACTATAAAATACTTTGATAATTTCACCTACCCCCTTTCAGAAAAGGGTTTTTTTTCTTCTTCTTAATGTTTTGGTTTCCATGTTTTGGGCTGGTTTATGTCCACTTTGCTACGTACTTAGGGACAAGGGCGTAGCAATTTTAATGATAAAATATGTATAAAAGTTAAATTAAAACAAAAATAATGTAGGTTTATGTTAACAGAAGTATGAAACGCTTTCTATACACAACATATTTAGAAAACAACGAAACACGCTATACATAGGGTAATTTTTCGAAGGTTTTATTCAGAAAGTGTGGAGTTACTGCAATTAGACTATAGAGAATTTCACCCAAGGATATGTAGCATACGGTCAGAGAAATTAAACTATGCATAGAATTGGGACGATGTGGCTGTTACTTCGACGTGGGCATACCAATCCCTGATTCGTTGCGCGATGCTCTGACACTAACATTACGTCTGGATCACAGGCTAAATGAGGTAGACCGATTACTAGCGACCTGCAAAAGTCGCGTTATTATTCCGGGACATTTTAAACTTTCTACGCTATTTCTTTGTAATACGTTCGTCATTGGCCCAACTCCTGGCTGCAGAATGATGAGTTACACAGAAGCGCAACCACAAAGTGAGTTCCGCCTGCCTGGCTTCTGAACCGCCATACAGGACGTTTGGAACACTAGTTTTTTGACGAAACAATTTAATGCACTCCTAGTATGTTCACCTACGAAAATTAATCATACCGCAGACAAGGAAGAACTGGTACTTTAAAGTTCCAACGCATGATATTAATATTATTTTGTGCCCTTCAATATAGTTAAATACTAGCCGTAGACGAGCCAAACTACGATAGGAGCCTGAATTGAACTTTGCTACAGGCTTGCCATCAATGAAATGTTAGGGTCACCGCTGGAAGTGTCATAGGTACACGCAGCACTACGAGAACACAGCACGCTAGTTCAGAGCCCTTGCGCGTAGAGGCGATGGTGCCCTTGCAGCACGTGCCAGTGTAACCCTTACAGCTCGCGCGCTTCCCAGCCAAAAATGAGAAAAACGATGCAGGCAGGCGAGCCTATGAAAATGCGGAGGTGAAACAGTCGCTTATTCAGTGAACTCCAGCTGCACGCTCCAGCAACATGTTGGGACGCCGTTCGCCAATCAGCGCCTGGTAAATTACTTAGCTCAGCCAATAGGGAACCTCCCGCTACACGCGGTAGCCAGTGAGACACAAGACCCGTTCCCAGAGCTTCGCGCGGCCAATCAGTGAATGGGTCCGCCCACATCAAAGATTCAGCCACGCAGTCTCGTGTCTGTGTAGCCCACTGTATAGTGCTGCGGGAGGTCTCTGATTGTTTGAGCTCCTGATTTGCAAGTAAGTTACCAGGCTCTGACCATGAACTAAAGATGGGGTAGACCGCTAGTTCGTCTTATGCTCATGTACTTAATATTGACCTACCCCAACGGGAACACAACAGTCAAAGTCGCATGGTTAATAGAGTTCAAAGTGTTGGTTTATATTTTAATTATTTAAATGACTAGACACCTGAAAAAAATTTGCGAGTTCAGTGACCTGCACGATAGGCTCTACAGACTTACGTACAAATATTCAGATATTAGCTGCACATTGGCTGTCTGCTGCCATAGCGGAAGGCGGTGATTGGGCTAGCGTTCTCCAGGATGTGTTAAACCCTGCGTGGACCAATGTCTTAAGTTATATATACACATTTGTTTAGAATCCTAGAGTGGTACAAAATGAATCTGCGAATCATTCAGATCTTAATAAATAACAAGCACTTTTATGTGAATAAAATACTTTTACCAATTTGAATCTAATGGAACTGCATTACAAATTGGCCAGAGAAAGTATACATCCATCTTAAAGCAATTGTTTAAAAATCAGTTTTCTAATCTAAAATCCAAACCATGCCGTTTTTGCTAGACGTGTTGGCAGAAAGGCAGTTCAATGTTTGGACACCGAGATTGGTTGTGCGCAGCTGGCGAGATCGGCCTACCTCATCTTTAGTCTACGGTTTAATCAGTCACGTACCGTTGGCTGATTGGAACAGTGAAATTCTCACTGATTCAGATTTAGATAGTACATGCTGCTGTTTTACTCATGTAGTCTTACGTCTTCTGTGGCAACATGGTAGGTGTCATAATGCTATATGATGTTCACGGTAAAGTGGGCACTTTTGAGGCCATAGTTACGTAATTCTTCCAGCCATTTTTAATAATTTAATAACATTTTTAAATATATATATAATTATGTACGTATTAGACACAATGTGTACGTTCCACAACACTCGGAAATAAATGCCTAAGGAAAAAATAAATAAAATTGGGGTTGGCTGTGTTGGAGACACGGCCGTTTGTTTTGCGCGAATACGTTTACGTTGACGCGTTCGGACGCCTTGATGTTTATTTTACGTTCCCGGCACCGCTTCACTCGATCATATAGGGTTTTTATGTGTATCACTGGATTTATTTTGAGATGCTCTTTCCAACTGTATACAAGTTCTGTATTTCGACTTGGCTTTTTGACGAGTACTGTGCGAAATTGTGTTAAGTTTTCTTAATTCTTTACATTAAACCCATACAGTTTCACCATAACCACGCCACACAAATATTATTATACACGCAATCGATTGATCTTGACGAGGGCTATCGATTGAAACTCAAACGAGCGTCGTAGCTTCTCCTAGTCAAAAGTTATACTACGCGGAAGTTGTGAGACGCGGCGAAACGAACTCAAAATTACAGCGCCTTCCTTCCCTAAATGCTTCGCAGTCCTCACTCAACGTAACGTATTCTTTGATTCTTTGGCAATCAAGTGGTGTAATTAAATTTTGAATGTAGACGGTAGATTCGGAGCTGCAATGGCAAACTGTATCCCCCGATTTTGTTATCATCGGATTTTCTGTATAGCCTCCCACTATGGTCGCAAATTTAAATACGTGTTCGTGTCAAAATATTGACTGACTATCATTCCAAATTAGAAAGGCTTTTAAAAGTGCCCACTTTACTGTGAGTAGGCTTACGTACGTTAGATTCGCTCATACGATACTCCCTGTTTGGTTCTGGAGCAGAAGTAAACACTAACCACTCGCGTGATGTAGCTCCGTGCGATCGAGTGGAAGAGGAGAATGAGTTCTCAACTTGGCGAGATCCAACGAAAAAAATCTCATACGCTCTAAAACTTCCACGCTGCATTTTAAATTATGGATTTGTTTTGGTAACTAAGTTTTGCAGAGCAGTTGTCTGTAAAGTACTAAAGCAATAACATAAAGTAACTGCAACAAAAATATTTGAAAAAATAAACCCTGTAAAAAATTTTGTTTTTGTAAAATCGTTTTTATTTGACTACAAAACTGTTCGTATTTATAACGAATGTGCCTATTTGGTAAACAATAAATAATTCTTTCTGGTCTCTAAAGTCCCCTTTTTTTTACTAAACCCCCTGATTTTACACTTCCCTGCAAGGCACACCGAAATTATTTGGTGACATTTCATAATTTTACAGCATAAAGATCCCTCTTTTTATAGTTTTTAGTTCTTTGCAATGTATATATAAAATAATGTACATATTTATTAAAAAAAAAATACACATTGGATTCCTATACAAGGCGTTTTTTTTAAACTACGTGTCAAAATTCAAATCACGGCATCTATGGGTTAGTATAAACAAGAAATTCTTGTGGTTAAATATTCGGGAAATTCAACTCGCGTTTTGAAATTGAATTTGAAGTTGGCAAAATAGCGCTGAGAATCGGCAACATCACGTCCCTGTGTGCCTAACAAGTTGCATATAACAAAGGCGAAAGGAACTGTCGAGTCATGCGCCGACCTTCTGTACGTAAGCCACAGCAGTGAAAATACTGCAGACCTTACATAGCCAATACTGCAGTTTGGGTGTTGTTTGAAATAAAATATGCAGTCACTTCTTTCAGCCTTTACTACCCAACTGATAATCTCCCATTGTCCATGCAGTTTGACACGCGTGTAGATGCTGTTCACGGTAAAATGAGCACTTTTGAAATCCCTGCTTAAGATCTACTTGTATACACGTTGTGTATTCTTCCACCTCATGTAAAATTAACATTGCCAGTAGCCTCATCACTTTATTCATGCGCCGGCCAAGCGAAATTGTGAAATTATAAAAAAAAAAAAAAAAAAAAAAAAAAAAAAAAATGAATATTTCAATACCTTGTTTTTTTTACGTTTTAATACACTAAAAAAACACAAAAAGCGAAATAAGTTATTCAAGTTATCACAAATGGTAGCCTAACGCTCTTAATTGACGATAAAATATGGAATTATTTCCCATCCATCTTTACCAACTTTGCTAGGCGTATGTCACTCAGTGCGCCCGTTGTAATATATGTAGGAAAGGGCAATTACTTTTTTCCTAGGTTGATTTCAAAAGTGATCCCTTTACCGTGAACAGTTTTTACTAACAATCAGCCTCTAACGGCGCCTACTACCTCGAGTTTGTGGTGTTCTATGTTCAGGCGCTCTTCGCATGGCGCGCAAGTTTTGTTCCCCCTCGGTGTATGCAACCTGTTTCGCACGGAGGTACATGAAGTTGCGGTTTCCCGGCGCTCTTTTGCAAACTTCAATTGCAATTTTAAAAAAAATACCAGGTGGATTTTCCGACAGTTGCTAAAATGGTTTCATGTTTGAATTAACCCATATTCGCTGTAATTTAAATAAATACGTGTAGTTTAAAACACCTTGTAAATACAAACTGAGTACAAAATTGTTTTCACCAAGTTTCGGCTTTGACAACAACATATCATTTTTAAACAGGAGAGAGTCCTTGGGAAATTTCGTCGAGAGAAGGGACAAATAATACGTAGTATCCTGAGTTTTCAAGTGTATGTGTATTTATCGAGACTGCGTACGTCTGTATTTATCGTGTACCATTTTCATTCGTTCGTGTAGGGAAGATTCCAAATACCGAGGTAAGAGTCTGAATTTCATTAACAATTGTTGAAATTAAATATGTATGTCACCCGACTCCGCAGCGCCAATGGACTCTGTTTCTGGGTACGGCACCCGGCGAAGGCTAAATGTCTCTTTACAATAAATTTCTTGTATCTAAAAGACGTCTGCATGGAACATTTACAAGTGAATGTACAGGTCTTACGTTCAACAAATCACGCACGAATAGAAACTTACTCGATTATACTGAAGTGGTGATTTGTTAGCAAACATAATAAATCATACATACATTTATGAAGGATATAATGAAAATAAACACGAAAGTTTCTTTTATAAGGTTGATATTCAATTAAATACAATATATTATTTACCTCCTTCTTGTCTCCTATAACGTTATTGGCTAAAGGCGTAACGTACACGACAAGAAATAAAATCTTGCCATTTTCTACACGTCCACACATCGATGACGTTGCTACTCGACACGTAACGCAATCATCATGATCCGTTTCGTAAGAATACCTTCTTTCATCTCGATACGTACTTACGCGTTCATTACGCGCACTTTTTTTCACAGCAAACCTACCTCAAGTACTCTGCCCATATTAATGAAAATAATTTTCAATGCATCGATTCTAAAGATAGCTGTTTCAAACAAAAAACATCAAAAGCGACTTTCTCGGAGAATAAATTTCGCCTCGTTAAGAAAAAAATCCAGTTATTATTTTTATTTATTATTTTTTTTATTAAAATATAAGTTAAATTTTATTTCAGAACATTCATAAAACATAAACATTTGTGAGATTTCTTAACTAGGCGGCATTTCTCTGGAACTGTCACGTAGAATACTTTTTGTTTGAAACGTTTACCTTAACCATTTATTCACTGAGAAGTAATATCTTAAAATTAATTCCTAGGGCCATCTGGTTATCGTGAAAATATTCCACGACGAATACACCAACACACATTTGTTCGGAACCAACATCGCTGTTGGATGGCTTTAATCCGCGCATGTTTCAAGTGTCTGCCAGCCAATTACGGACGTTCAGTGCCAGGGTAGCTTAATTATGATTGGCCCAGTCGAGTAGGAAATGTCTTCTCGCACATACACGCAGCCAATAACTGGTGACCCGGAAATTGCGCGGATCCATTTGGCAAAAGCTAGACTCTGCAGTTCTTTGTGCATTGAGCCTCATTTATAATCTGTTCCTGGTTACTTGACACTGTTCTGAAACCCTGATAAAGTTATACCTCCAGGATACTCCTCCGCCCCATACAAACAAAGCTTATTTAAGTCTAGAAATATACGCTGCACCGAATTCGTGTGCACACAGTGGTGATAATATTTGCATGAGAACTGTTTATTATTAGGCACTATCAACACACATATTTTCTCACTGTTTTCTTCATGTCTATTATAAATGAATTATTGTAATTTATAAATAAAATACACATAAAACATCAATTTAACGAAAAATAAGATACACTTTTGATCACCAACATTAAATTTCATACGTGATTTAATGTATATTAAAGGAATTTACCATATATATGCAGTTTCATTAAATAACACTTCCAGATGCACCGTGGCAGTGGCACTAAATTTACGGGCCGCTGCCGAGAGATGCATCCCAAATTGGCCACTCCTACCGTATATTACATAAGACACTTGGACTTCGTAATATGTGAACTTTGATAACCTCATATGAGATAATGTGTGTTGACAGCTTATCGCTTGAACTATGTACTCTGTACTCTGCAACGTTGCAAATCTGATAAGAGAGTGTATACATACATGTCTTAACAACCACTGGCCAGAGTTATCAGAGCACTTTCGAATTCAACCTTAGAATATAGTCACTGCCCCTTCCTGAGTATGTTTTCTCGAGCTCACTAGTGGCTTGCGCTCGGTAAAGTTGGTAACGATAGATGGAAAATAGTTCAACATCTTAACGTCGAATAAAAAGTGTTAGGTAACCATTTGTGATAGTTTAAATTATTTATTTCTGTTTCTATTCTTGTAATGCATTATCTGTGTGAAAATTAGCAGATTTATGAAATGTTTTCATTAAATAATAATTCCACAGTTTCACTTGACTGGCGCATGAATAAAGTGATGCGGCCCATGGCAACGTTAGTTTTACATAAGGCGGAAGAAAACACAGCGTTCGTATTACGCAAGGCTTTCAAAAGCGCTCATTTTACCGTTAACAGCCGATAGACACCGGCGAATCTGGCGGCAGGAAGGGACGCAGGCAGTGCTGCCAACCGCCGAAGCAGAGTTTCCCGGTGGCGGCCGCCATCTTGGCGCGCGGAGGTTTCTCCGGGCCAGTCGTAGAGGTGGTCGCCGGGGAAGAGGGTGGTGATGGTGGGAGGGAGGAGGCATGTAGCCCCCTCCCCCTCTAGATGAGGACGGTGATGGGGCGGGGGGATGGGTGTTCTCCACGCCGGGATGTAGGCCGTCGTATAAGAGGCAAGTGCGCTCCGCGGCCACGTCACAAGCAGTGCTGAGAGAGTGCCGCTACGCACACGACAGCATGGCGTGGTGCGCGATAGGACTTATCTTCCTTTGCGCCGCGGCGTCCGTGCACCTGGGTGAGTACCTACCTCGTCCGCCGGTTCTTCGAGGGAGATGACGCCCTCAGCGCCCGCCTACCTCGCAGCGGCGGTTAAGGGCGAACCTGGCACGTGCCGCCCTACGCGCGAGACACTCTACTGACGTGTAGTTTTTTTTTCATTGTGCTGCGTGGAGCTCTGTGGTGACACCGTTATTTTATCATTGGACTAAAAAGATTGTCGTGGGATTTCACAATATGGCGAATGAAAAAATGGTTGCTGGTAGTTACAAAAAAAATTTTTTTTTTTAACGATCACCACAGTATTTTTAATGGCCACTCCATTGTAATTTTGTGTTAACCACAAATAAAAAATGACTAGGGGAATTACCAAAATGTCCGTAGATTTATGCATATTTTAAAGTGTATAGCGTTAAAATAAATTTTTATTTCTTGTCGATATAGGTTATTTAACGCAACGGTAAATTCTGCGTTTTTCGTGGCGACTTCAAAGCACGGTACTGTCTGTTGTGTTTCACTGGCAAACTTAAGTTTTTCTCTTCTCACGATACTTTTGAAACTTCATGAATCAGGGTTTTATATATATATATTTTTAAATTAAAGTTTGCTATTAAATGTTCGCTGAGTTTCGCCTAGATTGTTTTGGGTGACAACAGTCGGAACATTAGTAAACATTTTTTAGAAGCATATAAATAATGTTCGCGATACTCAAGAACTTTTACAAATTGTATCCCGTACTGTATGGAGTGTGTATTACACCTTTAACAGGAAGATTACGAATACGTTCAAGGGTTTGTTCTAAAAAAAAAAAAAAGTATACTTAAAACACTGTATACGAGGTGGGCAGGCGCTGAAAGACTGCTTGCTCTAAATGAAAGTGTTTGTTCACACTTCATATGTTTTCAGCTTGTTTATATTTATGTTAGTTTTACTTTCCAATTGATACCTGTCCCACTTTCGAACTCGCGCGACTTAAGTTTCCGTCCTTGAATTTTGCTATTTCCTGGCCAATAATGGGACATGGGTAGATAAACGTAGGCAAAAACCAGTAAAGCAAAAATTTACCCACTGGAAATGGAAGCAAAGAAACTATTTTCAGGCGTTTCTCTCTCATATTCCGCATTTATCAACGCCTTTCTGTATGTAGTGTGCTATCGACTTGGCAGAGAGCTGTTTCCCAGGTCTCAATGTAATAGGTTTTCCTTCGTAACAGCAGAAACCCAAGTTAACGTGTATTTTTAAAGAAAACTCGTGGTGACTTTAATGATCGACACCACCGAAACCCTTTCTTCGCTGAAGTGTTGGGTGTATCCTAACCATATTTTACTCTATACCAGTTGCTGTCGAAAAATACTCATTACTATATTTTGTAAGAAACATGGTAAGTTTGAAGCGAATTATAATACCCTGTAGTTAAATTTTCAGTTTAAATACAGGGAAATATTTGTGGCGATTTTAATTATAGGCACCACACTAACCCACATTTTGTTGAACAACTAGTCTTTTCACAAGAATTCAAAAATAAATTCCGAATTTCATAGCATTTAAATTAAAGCATTGATTCGATGGAATGATAGTTCATGTAAATAAGTAAAATTTCTCCTCCCTGAAAAAAAATCAGTCGAAAAATTTTTTTCGGGAAAATATTTTCCACGAAATTATAGATGCCACACATACTTATATTTAAAAAAAAATTCTCGGGGAAGTAACCAATTTCTTTTTACGTAGCTTATATAACTCAACAAAAAAGTTTTATTTCATTGCAATTATTTTTGTATTCTGTATTGTTATCTCCTAGCGACTTCAATTGCACTTTAATACAACTTGTGGTTTCACGAACCAAACGCATTGGCTTTCTTCATGAGAGAAAAAACACGATGCCGTATACACGTCCTAAAACACGACGCCGTATACACGCCCTAAAAAGATTGTTTTTTTTTTTTTAATTTGTGAATTTCGAAATTTTTTCACCATTTCTTTCTATTTTATCTTGTCCGACGAAGCTCAAAAATACTTTTTCGTGAAATTCACGAGTTAACACACCAATGAAGATTCTACACGTGACTTCAATGGACAATTACCACACCCACCTACGTTACATAGAAGTTACTTATAGATCAGATTAAAAGATGTTTTTGGACTTCAGTGATGAATGACACTTTAATAACTGAAAAGTCGATTGGTTGCTTGGCAGGTTAAACAAAAGCTTTGTTGTCTCGATTAATTAACTCCCGAAGCATTATTCCCGGCGAGTACGTACTTGTCTTGAGAACTGACCGAGTAATTTTATAATAAAGCTTTTAGGAAGATGAATATTTTTTTCTGGCCAGATATATTCACTCTGTGGCTGCTCAACCTTGCCAACATATTAATTCTTAAAAATACTCGGGGTTTTGCTTACTTAAAAGGTAGGAGGGTTAATAGGCAGGGCTTAACTTCCCGTCTACTGCGAGGTCATTAGAGAAGGAGCATGTTAGCAAGAGAAGTAGGAGCGAGTTAGGAATCGACCATATCGTGCAGTAAGGAACAAGCCCAGAATTCACCTGCAGTGATTTCGGGAAACCACGGGCAACGGAAATTAGGATGGCCGGACCCGGGTTTCGAACCCAGGTCCTTCGGAAAAGCGAGTCCGAAGACTTGTCACTGCGCCAGCTCCGCTCGGTGGCACGGAAATCATGAACAGGAAAAAAAAAACACATAATTGTTTTCTCAAGCAGTGAAAGGACTATTAAGGCCCCTGTCTACCTGCCTGGTGCTTGAACTGCGGTGTTGAATGTTTGGAATACCCGTTTTTATACGAAACTATCAAACGTGCGTCCAGTGTACTGATGTACGAAAAATGTACACAATTAAGAGGAGGACTGCTGAGTGCTTTCAAGACTCACGCACATTACAAACACCATTCTAGGTAACTCCATAATGACTGAAAACGGCTTTTTCAAAGCGTTGTATCGCAAAATAAACATACAAAACTACTCAAGGGCCCAGCATTGAACGTTCCTAAAGTCTTTCCACCAATAAAATATTAGGATCACCTCTGAAAGTCTCATATGTACAAGCAATGCGATGAGAAAACTGCAGGTTAGTTAAGAGCCTGGCGCTTAGTGGCGAAGGTGCGCTTGATGCACGAGGCAGTGTCGCCCTTATCGCTTCACTACCTCAAGCGTGGATAAAAACTCTTGGTAGGTGGGAGGATTAAGTAGTCACCGTAAGCGATGTAAACAAGTTACGGAAGCTAGCATGGCTGGCATTTCGTTGGCGCGTCGCTGACAACGGGTGTTGCGCCGGCGTGTCCTCGGGTTGTCGCCTGCGGGGCCATGCAACCAGCGTCGCCCCGCGGGAAAGTGGTTGCCTATCCCCTCCCCTGCCTTGCACCGCCCCACCCCTGCTTCGGCGACGTTCTTCCTGCCGGCTGGAGTCTGGAGGCTGGAACCTGCTTCCAGCGGCCGTCCTCGACGTCGCAGCTGCCTTTTTGCCTTCGCCGACATACTTTGCGGCCCTCCTAGCTGGAGCCACCCCTCCTCCTCCTCCTCCTGCCTAAGCTCGGCCGTCTTGCGCAACGGAGCGTGCGACTATCTGTGCTGGCGTCTGCACGGCGCCGTGGGCCCACTGCTGCCAACCGTGTAGTCCACTCACGGTTAATCCCAACTCTTATGAAGATCTGTTGAAGTTTTACTTTCAGGATATTCCTCCGCCTCGTGCAAACAAAGCTTAACCAAGTCTAGAAAATTACACCAATGAGACAACGCGCTGCATTCGAGTGCACTCTGTGTAATAATGTTTTGCATAAGAACTATTTCTTACTAGGCGTTACCAACACGTCTCTTTGCTCCCTATTTTTATTCACATTAATTATAAATGAAATAATATAATTTTGAGATAAAATATTAGCAAGAATTCAATTCCATCTAAAATTGAATACTTTGATGTTAACAGAAGGCGCTTGCTATACATGCCATATATAGGAAACAACCAAACACGTAATCTATGGGGTTATTTTCCAGTACCCGTAACTCAACTACACGTAGTTTAATATTAGATTATTTAGATTGTTTGGGCTGCACTTTTGAAATCCAACCTCTGGAAAAAGTCACTGCCCGTTAACAACATATTTGTTTACCGCACACGCTGGCAAGCAGGCATGCAGTAAAGTTGGCAACGAATTAAGTAAAATAGTTCTCAAACTTGACGCCGTACGGCGAGAGTAATTTATACATTTATGGCAAATATATTTAAAGGAGGTTCGCGGTAGATTTAGCAATTTTTAAAACCCTGCGTAAGATCTACTTGTACGCACATTTGGTATACTTCCGCCATATGTAAAATTGACATGGGAATGGGCCTCGTCACTTAGTTCATGCGCAGGTCAAGTAAAAGTAAGAACACATTAGAAAATAAAATATTTTACTCTTTCGCTAATTCGTATTCTTATGTGCATTAAAAATACAGAAAGTAAAACAAATGTTTCGAGTATTGTGAAATGTTTTCCTAGAATTTTCCATTCAACGTTGAGACAATGAGCTACTTTCTCCCCGTCGGTACCAACTTTACAGGGCGAATGTCAGTCAGTGTGCCAGTTAAAATACACGCAGGTAGGGGCAGTGACATTTTTCATAGGTTGATTTCATAAGTGCCCACTTTACCGCGAACAGCATATACCGTTCTTTTTCTTCGTTAACATTGGAGTACAAATGAACCTCTAAACGTGCACGTTAATTTCCCGTTTCATGCGTGGCAAAAGAAGAAAATTTTGGTGCGAGCAGTACTTACGAGTTCATTGTAACATCCGGGAATTCCAAACCTATGTAAAGGGCTTCAGGAGATCAACGGCACAAGAAACAACCAGTTTTAAAATGGCTGGTTTGTCAGCAGGAACCGATAGTATGTCTGAGAAAAAGGCCCCTGTCCGTATTAATGCTGGCGTCTGATCATGCACAGCTATCTCAGACGTGAACGAGTACACTCGGGACAATATGTCAAGGGGTTAAAGCCCATGACAAACGGTCGAATTTTTCCATCAAACTGCTTCCATTAAGTTTGATCAAATAAAGTTGGACAGTTATGACGTCGCCGGAACGTCATAAACGCCGCCGTGTTAGTCTGAGAAAGTTGGATGGCTTCAGTTTCCATCAAACGTTTGAAGATTGGATGGGTTCTAAAATTTCCTTGATGTTTGACGGTCTCAGCCAATCAGAATCGTGCACGACAAAAATTGACGTCAATAAGCTTTAAAATAACGAACAAAGTATGTTATGATGATAGTTCATTTACGTAAAACCTGCCTGGACATGAATGTTATTTTAAGTGAATATTGCACATAATATTACGAACTAAGAGGCATTAAATTTCATTGTGCAGAGAAATTACAACATTCCTTCAATTTCTTTCTGTAATGGACTGCATGGAAAAACGAAAGCAATATCTTAATATGAAAGTTATTTTTAAATAATATTTCAAATTAGATTCTCCCAGTAAAAAAAAATTTTCATAGCGTGACACATTTTCAAACAAATGAAAGATTATTTGACAAAATTTGTTGGAAGGAAACATTTTATGGCCGTATTTTATCTTGAAATTTATTGTCAAATTTAGTTGAAGGCCAAAATTTGACAGTGTTACAGAGGCTTTACATATCAATAACATATTTACAGTATGTTCGTAACAATTTCCCGTTGTCACTTGACTGATGCGTGAATGAAGTCACTAGACCCATAAAACTGTAAATTATATATATGGCGGATGAATACAATAGAGGGGATACGTAGGTCTTAAACAAGGCTTTATAAAGTGCATACTTTTCCGTGAACTGTCCATAGCTGACTGGATGAAGCCGAATGTCAAAATGTAGACAAATTGAATCTCGATCTAGTGGCAATTTTTTTCTCATCAATTTACTCGTGTATTAAATGTATTTTTTTTCCACCCAGTAAAATATACCACTGACACTCCGGCATTGCAACTTATATTATTATTTCTGTTTATTTCTCAAGAAGAAGGTTCTTACAGCATGGTAAAATCATATTCTGAACAACACTTCAATTTCTTAAACTGAAGTATCCAGAAATTTTTTAACTGCGTTATTTATAAATGAGAGTTATGAATTTGCATTCTTAATAAGAATTATTACTAAGACTTGTATATGCAGAGTTGTGTGCAAATTCTTCAGGTCTGTAGAGGAGCTTAATTTTTGTTATTTGCACACGAATTTCGGAACTCATGTACCCGGACTTGCTCGTCTTCAGGTTAGCAACAATGCGCAAGCCACTCCAGAGGAACTGCCGAAACACCGCCAGACACACGTCACCAGATCTCCATTTACCGCCGAGTTCTTTTTGATAGGCCCACACTTACTTCTACAGTTCACTGAAATGTTTTATTTTCGATTTTGAAACAAATATTTGCACATGTACGACGGTATACACAAATTAAAAAAATACTCGTGTTTGAAGAATTGGAGGGGTTTTCCCCATCTTCTCAACACAAAATTTATTGCTACTGCCAAAAGTTAAAAAACTATATTTACTATTTGAAAAGCATTAATTTCAACCAACTAATACTATTCACAAATAAAAAATATAAATTCATTTCTATATAAAATTGATACAGAAAATTTAACTTTTAAATTTCTATCACTGAATTTATTTAATTTACTTTGTGTTTGTTTGGGCATGGTTAGAATAACAACAAATTAGCTTTTTTTTTTTTTTTTTTTTTTTTTATATATATATATATGGCCAACACATGCCTTAATCCATCGCATAAATGGCAGTGTTAATTTTGCATAGGGAGGAATAATATAGCAATTACAGAAAAGCAAAACTGGCGAAGGATTTTCAAAAGTAAATGGTTTACTTCGTCGACTGCTGTTTTTTTTTGTTCTTTAACCATAGATTCTCCCATTTCGTTACGATTTCCGATCTTCAATAGACGGATTGCTTGTATCCAATGACGTGTATACGACATTTTCCTCTAATTAGAGAGGTAATAATTATTTCAAGCTGTTTCATAAAATTTATTTTTTCTTGATTTATCAGTATCTGCAATATTTAGTTTTTTTTATCCAACCATAATGCTTTAGTAATAGTATGAAAAATACGATATATGCCTTTCTTCTATGATCTTATATACTTTCCTTTCCATGTAAACTTTGTTATATTGCCTGGACATAAATTCGTCAGTAACTTTCCCTCCCATGAGCTTTGTGTCTTTTCTCTTTCTTGCTTCCTTAGAAATCTTAGAACTTGCCAATATTTTTTCATCCATGTCAGTTTCCAAGTTTATTGGTGTTCAATGTCACCCGTTCATCAAAGTTCACTCGACACTTTCGTGCTGAATTGCGAAGTCGTTCTGCATCTTGTACATCATCTTATCTGCTATTCGCCTAGTGCCCATCTTCAACTGCCAAGTTATTGTGTTCTAGAGCCACACACAGCAGGAAATTAAATGTGCCATTAAAAGTTTCTGTGACAATGCAGTTTTTTTTATCATCCACAAAATAAGTTTTGCGAAACTGCCACGTTTTTAAAAACTAGGTGATTTTTATCACCGGAGGTAGTTGTAGTTGACATTTAAATTTGGCGAACTGCTGATGACATCCATAAGGTGCAAGTCTGGTTTCTGATAATCGTAGGTGTAAATCACTGCTGAAAATATTCTACTCCCCTAGAGGGTCTTTTATGACCCGGGAAAAGTTAGTTTTAACATAGTTTGAAAGAACAGTGTCAAATGTATTTCAAACTAACAAGGATAGTTTCACAACTGAGCAGAAAAAACTGGGAAGAACAATCATAGTAGAAAAATTGATGTTTAGAAATATCTCACGTTCAGATAATGTGGTTAGATAAAAATTAATTTTTGACATCTAGTTACCTAAAAGAAATTCCCAAGTACTTAGAAGACACAATAAACATCTGACGTCACTGACTGAAACTACTTCTTCAAGTGAGGGGCAACGGTAGCTGAGCGGTTAGCCTGCTCGCCTCCCACCAAGACGAACCCCGGCCGGGTCACCGGATTTTCGCAAGTGGGAATCGTGCCGGACGATGCTGTTGGTCGGCAAGTTTTCTCGGGGATATCCCGCTTCCCACGACCCTTCATTCCGGCACCGCTCCACATTCACTTCTATCCAATCACGCTCATCGGCTCTCAAGACCTCACTTACTACTTCAAGCTGTAAACTTTGTCAAGCTAGGAAATAACTGAGAGTGTCGGAGAACGAATTCCTAGAGAATCCCTTCCATTCTGCAAAGGAATGCAATCAGGTAGCGAGTGGAAATCAAAGTCCTCCAAGACTTAATGATGTACGCTTGTGGCGTAGGCTTGATGTATTCTGCTGTCTCCAAGGCCGCCAACCCATACTCGCTCCTGATTAAAGCCGCGCCGTTTTTGGTGTAGCAATCATCCTGCTGTCAAGGACATCGCAAGCCTTCCATTAACCAGCTACTCAGATGTCTGGCAATAAGCTGCGGGAGAGTAGGCATGCTGTAAGAACTTGATGCTTGTCCTTGCGGAGAAACCACAATGAGCTTCTTTCGTCTCTTACAGCATGACAAGTGGTTATTATATACATACCATGCATAGTAAAAAAACTTCCATTACAGTTTGGGAAATAAACTACAGTCCATTCACGGCTAATTCTAACTTCTTATTTAGTTTTACTTCCAGGATATTCCTCCGCCTCATACTAACAAAGCTTAGCCAAGTCTCGAAAATTACCCCAAGGGACAACGCACCGCATTCGTGCGCACGCAGTGTAATAATATTCTGCATAAGAACTATTTCTTATAGGCTGTTCACGGTAAAATGAGCACTTTTGAAAGCCCTGCTTAAGGTCTACTTACATGCACGTTGTGTGTTCTTCCGCCTTATGTAAAATTATCATTTCCATGGGCCTCATAACTTTATTCATGCGTCGGTCAAGTGAAGGTGTAAAAAAATTAGAAAATAAATAATTTACAAATCTGCACATTTTTACAATTCGATACATTAAGATAACAGGAAGCGAAATATATAATTTAACTTATCACAAATGGTTACCTAACACTTTTTAATCGACGTTAATATATGGAATTACTTACCATTCTTCATTACTAACTTTACAGGCAGGGGCAGAAATTTTTTTCTAAGGTTGATTTCAAAAGTGCTCACTTTATAGTGAGCAGACTTTACTAGGCATTACCAACACACATACTGCGTCAAAACGAAATATTATAATGTGTGGGGATAATATACGTTAAAGTTAAATTTAACCGAAAGTAGGGCAATTTTATGTTAACAGAAGAACAAAACGCTTGCGATACATGACGTATTTAGGAAACAACCAAACACATCATACGTACACTGTAAACATTATTCTGGAAAACTTTCTAAACTGTAATGGAAGTTTTTTAGCCTATACACTGTATATAAGTAACAAACCCGCACATCGAGCTGCAGATGTAGGAATGTTTAGCAGCGCTACTTTACAAAGTTGGCAACTTTCCTGCGCATCTGCCTGTTTCCTGAGGAAATGTAGGAACGCTACAATCAATGTATAGGGGGAAAAATTTACCATTCCTGCTTTCTCACCAAAGGCTGTTCACGATAAAGTGAGCACTTTTGAAGTCAACCTAAGGAAAAAGTAACTGCTCTTATCTGCATACATTTTTAACTGGCGCGTTGATCGTCATACGCCCAGTAAAGTTGGTAGCGATGGAGGGAAAGTAGTTCCATATTTTAACGTAGAATAAAAATGCGAGGTAACCATTTGGAACAACTTAAATAATTTTATAACTTTTTGTTTTTATAATTTATCGAAGTTGGGAAAACGAGCCAATTTGTAAAATATTAATTTGTCTAATAATTTCACTGTTTCATTTGACCGAAGCATGAATAAACTGGCGAGGCCCGTGAAAATTTTAGTTTTAAATGAGGCGGAAGAGTACACAACGTGCATACAAATAGATCTTAAGCAGGGCTTTCAAAAGTTCTTAATTCAACAGTGACCAGCCTTATAATCGTATACATTGGTATGTTCAAATTTCCGAATAATGTATTAGAGTGTAGGGTAATTTCTGAGAGGTTTGATTCAGAAAGAGTGAAGGGACACGCGAAGAGACACTACAGTACAATTTATTCTAGAGCGAGCGGAAATGCTGAAGAGCGTGTTTGTGCGCATGTGCGACAGAGACTTCATGCGACTGCCTCACATTGCTACCTCAGCCTTCTCCACTCATGCGCAGTCTGCATGTTGCAGTAGAAAGCTCTAATTGATGGCATTTAGACGTGGCTTGGTTACCTTATAACGATGGAGAGCGGTGATCAGTGATCGTCCTTCATCCGACAATCCGCGAGCTGTCCACAGGTGAAAGGATAGTCACTTCCTCCAATTATCATCCGAAAGTGTCTCAAGGAGCGGCTTGAATACTTTCATTTAGAAGCATCCCCGTTGTTAGTGATTAAGTCAACATATTTTTGGGGAGAGAAAAATATCTTCTTGTGTCTGGGTACACCGAGAAAAAAATATATTGTTGCAGGAACCATCCGGACTGTTAGAATATGGGCAGGTATTTCGTGGACTGTAGGTAGGCCTACAATATAAATATTATTAACATAGGTAGCAATAGCTCACTTCCCATCAAGGTGAGTTGAGTTCAATACCCAACCGGGTCATTTCCTGATATTCGCAGGAAGTGGGAATCGTGCCGGACGAGTCCGCTGGTCGGCGGGTTTTCTCGGGGATCTCCCATTTCCCCAGCCCTTGCATTCCGGCACTGCTCCATTCTTACCTCACGTCACGCTCATCGGCACTCAATATTTCGTTATTAAGAGGCGCTAAAATCTTTCAACTCGAGGAGTGGATTGAATACTTTCATTCAAAAGAATCCCGTTTGACGGCTTGTTTGAGGTTAACCTTTTCAGCCTCACTTTAGTTTACGGTTTGAGATGTTGCACACAAAATAAAATATGATGCGTGCTATACTCAAGTGACACAACACTTGTTTCGTTGCCACAGCCAATGAGCTGTAAGCTATATGTTCGGCTACAGTAATATGAACCAACTATTATCTAGATTTCTAGACTAACAAAACTGTTTGTGTATCATAAACCCATCGGTATGGTCATTGGTCATTGAGTATCGCAGTGTGCAATACAGACAAAAATTACTTATACGTACGTGTATTAATTATACGTACGTGGTACAATGGGTCTGAATAGGTTAAATCAACATGATAAAAAAAAAACTCTTACCGTAACTGGGTACACTGAAAAAAAAATTTGCAGGAGTCATCTAGACTGTTAAAATAAGGACAGATATATGATGGGATGTAGGTAGGCCTACCATATAAATGTTATCAACATAGATAGTAATACCAACATAAGTATTTGTTGTATTCCTCCCTGAGATTGTATTTGTGACTGAACTTGTGGTTGCTACAGAACAGATACATTGCTCATTGTTGTGGGAACAATACAAACATCGTTGAAATCGTTCTCTTGGAGGTATAGTATTTTCACGGTAACTTCACACTTTTCGTATCAATCATTTGAAAAATCGTCCCATGTATGGCAAGTTTTGTTGATTCCTAAATTGCATGTATCAGAAACCTCTCATACTTCCGTTAGCATAAAAGTATCTTGTTTTGTTAAATATAACTTTAACTTATATTCTATCCATTAATTATAATATTTCATTTATAATTAACATGAATAAAAACACTCGAGTGCGAAAAAATGCGATTCGTTGGAATTTTGATGTAATTTCCGAGACTTTATTTAGCTTTGTTAGCATGGGCCTACGAAATAGTGTGGAAGTAGAACTTTATCAGAGCTTCAGAAAAGTTTGAAGTAACCACGAATGGAATATACTATCTGTTTTGTAGCTAAAAGGGTTAATAATAGTGGTTCGCAATAATTTTCAACTAAGGAACTTCCGGTGGGCTACATGCTACTTAACATAACATATGGGTAGGCAACATATCTACGTCTTTATTATTACGCCATGAAATGATGGCGTTGTTACTGAAAGCCATATCGAGGTGAGTTGACGAGAGAAAGATTGAGCTTCAGCAAAATGCCTTGCACATAAAGGCGACAGGACATTCGACGCTTGCACCTTCGTCGCCCTTAACGCCTCAGACACGCTAAATACCTCTAGCCATACGGCGTCCTCAAGGGGCCTTCATAGCAAATTTTTTTTTCTTCAATTTCTCAAGGTTACATCCGACCGTAAAGAAGCATTACTATGGGCGGTGGATAATAGCACGAAAGAGCTTCGGATGTGTTCTCTGTCCTCAGACTTTTAAGCGGTGAATATAGAGTTTTAATGCGGCCATCTGTTCAGGAAAGACACAGCATTGACGCTATAGTTTAAAACACAGTTTTACACAAGAATAAATATCGTAAACATATGTCTACTTAAAGCGATTTTTGTTGTCTTTGACACGCTTCAGAGACAATATATATGTTTCAATAAACACATTTATGAATGGGCATCATAATATAGGCTCTTATTTCTGTCCTGCGAAAATATTTACGTTGAAATTCTGTATATTTTTCTACAAATAAAATTAGACGCAACTGCTTTCGAGACCCATATCATGTAAACTACGGAGGCCGCTTAAGTAGGTCTTTCAAATATATTCCGCCCGGCTAACGACGTACAACATATGGCACAGGGTAGAGAAACACACAGAAGCTAGGGTGCTTATAGGCTTTCTGAGGTGACGTAGCTTCAAGCCGTTTATGCACAGAGGAATGCTGAGCTGTTACTCTTACTGTATTTTCCTTTCGTGTTTAATTTATCGACTGGATGTGAAAGTTTCACGACATGCCTTCTCTTCGTGACGGAAATGTCTGTTAAATCATGACTGAGAAAATTGGTCTTCCTCTCGCCGTGCTTTCAGAACTTACGAATGGCTACGAGAATATAAATTAGCTTGTACGTAATTAGATTCTGCGGAGATTTAAGGTTGGAACTGTTAATGACGAAAGGAACAGTGGCGTTTGCTTGAATTGAATTCTTAATCTTATACAATTTTATCCCATTTCACCGACCGATTTTTTTAAAATCTGAAATCCAGCGAATGTTTACTGCTGTAAAAGTCCTCGAGGGGGAAAATTTATTTTAATTCGATCCAACTTCAAGTTACTCATTTGTGTGCAGTTGAACAATATAGCTACTTTGTAAATACTGTGTGTATGCTTCAGTTAAGATCACAGAACTCTTTTAATATCTGGCCATTTTTAATTCAACAGTTTTGAAATCGCTTAAGAAAAATAATAAAGCGTCGGCCACAACACATATGTCTGACGTAAAATGAGACACGGGTATTTACAAAAAAAACTTGAAGAGTTTAGGTAGATCACTGGCACATGGTGCACTTATAAACACACAACAGACAGTAAGAGAAAACTAACCTCCAGAGCTTTCAGGAATGTTCAATCAGCCATGAAATAGAAATAGCTATAATCAAGACCTTCGCGTTGAATATAGTCCCATAGACTCATGTTGTAGCGAAGCCTCTCTCTATAAACCTGAACGAAGTTTTCTCCACCAGTGAAGTGCTAACACCGGAAATACATTCAATTATCTGATACCTACCAGCGAACAGCCCAATTCACGGTAAGCTGAGCACTTTTGAAAACTCTACTTGAGATATACTTGTATGCATATTATGTATTCATCCACCATTTGTAAAATGAACACTGCCGTGGGCAGATAACTTTATTCATGTGTCGGTCAGTCGAGACTGTTAAATTATTATAAAGCTAAATATTTTACAAATTTTCTGATTCTTACTGCTTTTTTTTATGCTTACAAAATTTAAAAGAAAACAAATCAGTTCAATATTCACAAATGTTTGCCTAACATCTTATAATTCGACGTTGAGACAGGGAACTAATTTCTCTCCGTCGTTACCAACTTTACTGGGCACATGTAGTCAGTGTGCCCGTTAATATATACGCAGTTAGGGCAGTTAATTTTTTTTTTCCAGAGGTCCAAAGTGATTAGTTAATCGTGAAACAGCATTGATCGCACAAGATAATACGTATGTACTAGATATGATCACCGGGTTGTCGGCGATCTCGCACCCGAAGCAGATTTTACACCGCTTCGCATTCAAATTTCCACTTACCGAAAACGACTTTCGCTTACTCCAGTTTCGACGGAGCGGCAGCGCAGGTTTTACACGAGACGACTTTGCGGCCGGGACCCCGCCTCGCGTCCCGCGTTACACGGTCACCTTTGGGGGGGGGGGGGGGGAGCCGGTGTTACCGTGTGAACCGGGCGTGAGGTACTTTCTCAATAGCTCGACCACACTGGCGCCGGAGCCAAGAAGAGCACGTCACACAGGCTGCTGAGATACCTGGCTCCGCAGGTAGCGATCTAAATCAACAGGCATGTCCGACAAACTCGAGCGAAACCCAGGGCAAACGTGTGGAACACCAGTCCTTTCCGGGGTCGCGGTGGCTCAGCGGTTAGACTGCTCGCCTCCCACCTAGTAGACCTGGATTCAATCCCCGGCTCGGTCAATTCCCGGATTTTCGCAAGCGCGAATCATGCCAGACGACGACGCTGGTCGGCCGGTTTTCTCAGAGATATCCCGTTTCCATGCCATTGTATTCCTATGCTGCTCCGTTCTCACCTCACTTCGCTCTCGTCGGCTCTGAAGTACTCGTTGTTAGGACCCGCCCAAATCTCTCAACTCAACTCAACTAGTCCCCCCCCCCCTCCCTTTTTGACCCATGTATCACTATTTCTTATCGAAGAAACAGATTCAGGGTAGTGCGCATAGTCCTGACCTAGCGAACTAAATATTTATTTGTATAGATCCAAACTTTTATTTAGCAGTCCCAAAAAAAAAAAATATTTTGTTGAGTAAACAAAACTTGAAAAGAAAACCAACTTGATTTTGTTCATTAAACACAATACATATTTGAGTAAAAAAAAAAAAAAAAACCTTATGCTTTGGCCCCGAAAAAAATTAGAATGTCAACAATATATTCAGTTGAATCAACCATTATATAATTGCTTGGCCGCTGATTTGATTTCCTGTTTTCTAAAACACAGCCAGAGATTTTCTACAGTTTGCAACAATTAGGATAATAAGAGTGTTCCTTGGTACGTTTACTGATGCTCAGCAATGGCATAAACATCTTCATGAAACAAGTTCAACAGAAAACTAAAAAGTGAAAAATTTAAAACTTGAAATATTTATTCACGTACGTTGCCCAATATTCGAATTGTACGTATTTTAAAACATTCCAATTTCGTCAGCAATCATTTCAGTTGAAGTTGCTTAGTGTACGAACGATTCCTGTTCTATTCTCGGCCATGCTTTTACTCTCTTTAATAATAATCTATACCTGTTTACATAATGTCCGTCGAGCAGAACGGATTTTTAGCGGCGCCTGCCAAATCTTACAGTTTGGAGCGACATAAGAAGAACAACAAAATAAATCGGCACCAAAATAAATGTATTGTCCCTATACAATAATTAATTAGGTTGCCCAAACAAACTTTGTTGTTTTATTTAAAATAAAAAAAAAGGAACATTTTTCTTAGTGCATGTAAAATGTAAACTGAAGGTTTTTTTTTCCCATCTATCAGTTGTGAGTAATAAGATTTAACATGAACAACGAAACTATTCCTAGAAATAGATAACCAGCAGAATCAGAGAAATAATACAGTTGTAAGAACACGGGGGAACTAACCAAACAAGTGAATATGAAAAAGGAAGAAAAGCTTAATTTTAAGGAACTATTCAAAATAAAAATTGCTATACAATGTACGAATTAACTATTTAGTATATTAGCATTTAGTAGCGTTCAGTTCGGGCGCTATCTATAGTCACTTGTTCAGCAATGGTTGCTATTTAGTAAATTAATTTATACAGGCCTACAAAACGTAAATAATAAATGAACAAATACGTCCTTCAGGTAGCTGAAAGGGTAAATTGGAAATACTGGTGACGAAATACGTCGCGTATTTAGCGGCGTGGAACGCGCCTAACAAACCGTTGTCTGACGTCAAGAGCAACACGAAAGCACACGCGTCAGTGTAATAACGTACAGCTAGGTGGCAACGCGAAGTTCGCAGGCCTGTAGTTAGAGGGCGTGGTGGGCCGGGCTGCATTCGAATGCAACCCGCGTCACGACTGCAGAGGTGCTCCATAATTCCCGGGGTCCAGTGCGGAGCGCGAACTGTAACCGCAGGTGGTGCAGGTTTATCACAGGGTACGTCAGAACAGAGGAAGTTCGGTTATTGCGGACCTCCATTTTGTTTTTCACCTTATTTTCAGAAACGATATTAGAAATTTAACATTTGTCTATGGCATACGTTACAGCTTGATCACTCTGTATACGGTATGCATAGGCACACCCCCGAATTTCACGAAAAGCTTTCCGATCATGCTAGATTTCAATACCTCACGGGGCATACCAGCATTTCTCCTCTGGGAAAGACATTTTTTTTTTACATGGCTGGTCAATCAGAATAAGGTAACTCCGAAACTGTACGTATGTGATTCGCGGGTAGACAGCTAAGACACGGAACACCTACATCATTCAGTCGAGAAGATGGATCTGAGTTGAAGTGTTATGAAATACAACAGGTCGTGAAATATTTTCACGAAATTCGGGTGCCTCTAGGTATACATAATATAACTTACACATTTAATTAAATATTTGAACTTTATATCTTGATATTCGTACAGTTCTGCAGAGGTCCACTTTGCTTGCACTTTTCGGGTAAAGTGGAACCACGGGTCTACTTATCCCATTCTAAATAGTTAAAAAGAGTAAATCCCAATTACTGCATGCAAGTGAACGATTGGAACATCTTTTGGACACATTACAAATATAAATGGTGACAATTAACTTAAACAAGATGAACGTAGTATGTTACTGAAATAATTCGGAACGTGTTCTCGGCACACATGAAAATATTCTACTAAATTAAAATTATGGCGCGCAGAACGAATTATCTATAAATTTGCGTAAAACAGAGACTGATTAGGATTTGCAAATATCACATAAAAAGTCCAAAGTTTCATTATCAACACTTTCTTCGTGACACCTGTCTAATCACTGAACCCATTTTTCTCCATATTTGACATCCGAAGAACTATCACGACAGTAGATACACAGCATCAGTTGAATCAATCCTGCATTGTTCAACACGCCGCTTTTTATTCGTAGTCTTCTCAGATGCTTCAAGTTGTTCACGTTCTGTGCTCGTTACTAGGTTATAGATAAAACCAGATAATAACATGCACGATCACAGTCTCATAGTTATAACTAATTAATTATTACAAATTGAAACTGTAGTAATGTGAACACAGGCGTGTAAAGTGGACCGGCGCCACTACACACCGT
Organism: Dryococelus australis; assembly: GCA_029891345.1. Taxonomy (NCBI): domain Eukaryota; kingdom Metazoa; phylum Arthropoda; class Insecta; order Phasmatodea; family Phasmatidae; genus Dryococelus; species Dryococelus australis. Next base: position 16,904,958 of record CM057006.1, on the reverse strand, counting down.
GTCTCAATTGGCCCAGAGAGCGCTCTCTCGCTCTCTCACTCTCGCGACGACGTCATTATGACGTCAGAGAGAACGCTCTCTGGTCGTCTCAATTCGTCGGGGAGACCGTGAAAGAGCGAGAGCACAGAGAGAGAGCACGAAGTTGCATTTCCGTGTTTTAATAAGGTTACAGTAGCTCTCTAGGCCAAAACCACGTTGCAGTTTAACTGCAATTCAACTGTTTTAAACAGCGACATAACATACGCAGCTCTTATTTACAAAAATTTAAATATTCATTTCTGACTTAGTCTCGCCTTTTTTGTCACTTTGCTGCAACATGGCGGTAAAATATAAAACAAAAATAATAGCATTTATGCGTTAATGATTATTCTGGTAGTGATATAATTATATGTAAATTATTTGTATCACACATAAATTAATTACTATAGCTATGGACGCTATCTTAGCTTAACATGGTTTCCTGCTTTTTGGCATCAGCTGTTTGCCCGACGTCTGAGAGAAACGAGAGAGTGCTTGTCTCAATTCCCAGAGCGAGAGCGTGAGAGAGAGCGAAGCAGTGCTCTCTCCAGGTTGTGCGAAAGAGCGCTCTTTCGAGAGAGTATTCTATAAGTTGAGACACGGCCTTAGCGGCACTTGGCCGATCCATGCCATTGTTATTCGAATGGTGTCGTACACTTAACTACTTACGTACTATGAATTTGAAACATTTACCATAAATTATTATTAGCTTTATTTAAGTCAATTTCAGCCGTAAATGTTCGTAACAAATGGATGCACATAAAATAAATTATAAAAATTGTTTCCTACAATGTTATTTAAATTTTTTAACACAAAATCATAGTAAACATTATGACGATCTTTCTTTTAAGAAGATTTTCTGGCAAATTCTGCTTTCCGAAGTACCCAAAACGAAAATTAGCTTAAATTTAGTTAAATACGCGGACTTTATCGATCAATTATTATTTTTACATTTAAAAAGTATATTTTAGTAAAATATTTTATAATTAGAGATCATGGAAAATCGCGAAAAATTTCGAGTCGACATATCTTCGATAACACTCTAACTATTTTATTAGATTATGAAGGGATGGACTAGGTTTTGACTCGGCTGAGATGTTTGCATACAAATCAAGAGCATTATACTTTACAGTATTGGAATCCTCATTGGCCCAGTGAAATGGGGTAGTAGCTGCATATATGCATGACAACCAATAAGAAACAAGAAAACTGTAGGAACTTGTGTACAGCACGTTGAATCCTAGAAAACAGTCAACTTTTCCCGCGATAAACCATCATCTCTATTTATAATGTTGCGAAATATATACGTTCTTATTTCATATAGAGCATAAATCGCACTTTTCTGACAATTTTGACGTCGCGTGTACTACTGTTTTTTTTTTTATGGGTTCTCCGCGTTGTATAGTCGGGTGCAGTGCTCCGTAGGCAGTTGCTTTGCTCCGACCTCAAGCGGTGGCTGCTGGAACCGAGAGTTAGTTGTACATAAAGTGAGCGCATGAGCAGTGCGGGTCTCCTTGAGCTAGCGCAGGGAAGTAGGCCAGGTATTCAGCGCGCAGGGGTGTAACCTCCGGCAGTAATTACCTCGGCCACTACTGCACGGCGCTCAGCGCTGCACGTGATCTCTTGTCTTCACTCCCACAACTCCAGCACAACACACTCACCCCAGCACCACACAGTCCACTCACCTTACCTTTCTGAAGTCCTGGCGAAGGATATTCCTCCGACTCGTGCATACAAAGATTAACCGAGACTAGAAAATCACACAAAACTGAAACGTTTGTACACGTCCTCTGATCGAGTTTTAATGTAGCTGTGATACAATCACATTATAAGTAAATTTCGAACCCGGGACAGTTTAAAACATTGAGGTCTGCACACATTTACTGGTTTTTTAAGACAAATTAGAAGTGAGTCACCTATACCCACTACTGCAAGACCACCGGTTCTGTTGGTGCCTGTGTTAGAACTCACCATCGTCCTATTGGTCCATACGACACCGGACACTACCCTGTACTTTACAGCGTTCATTATTGGCCGGTCATCAACCAATGGAGAGCCGAGCTGATATTGACCAAATCACATGTCCTTTATCGTATAAAAGGATTCGCAATTAATCATGTCCCTTTAAGTGCCTATAAAATATAAATTCCATCGTTAGCAGTACCATTGTTACTGCGCTGTCGTGTTCTTGTGAGGTCGTGTAAAACACTAGCCGAACAAAGACTCCACATCCATGCGAGTTTTGTTCTGAACAGCAAAGAAATATTCAAATTGGCTTTGTTCGAGCTACACTCGAGCACAGTCTACAAAGTGGTAAAAACCAAAACAAAAAAAGTTTTTGTCATTGTTGCATCAAATGTTTATAGCAGTTCTGACGCGTGAGTCCATTTTGGATGTATGTACAGATGATTAAAATTAATTCTATTTGAGTATTGTCCACGTTGGTGCTCGCAGATAGCTGATTTTCATAAAACTTTGCTCTGGAATTCCATAAACCGCTCACCACTGACATTCGTATTACGTAACGGAATTGCTTAATTAGTTTGTGTGGAGATTAAATTTTTTTGAAGAAATATACAATAAAAAAACTTCGTGTTGCATGACAAGCAATCAAGGAATGAGAATGAAGTATGTCAGCCAGAGCTTAAAGTCTTATTGACCACTGTAAGAAAACAAACCGATTTTAATTTTTTTTCTCAAACTGCAAAGATTCGGTTGCAGAAATAAACTGCTGCAAACAAACATCCAAGGTACAACAGAAATTCCTTGGGTCGAAAGCAAATCCAGTAGCACTGCACACGATAATGTTAACTATTCTTGCAAAAATAAGACCCATAAAATAAGTCACACGCAGCATAAGCCGAAAACACATTGCTGAAATCCTACAATATTAATCAACTTCATATATAAGCAGTCAGTCACGAGGTAACTTGAGTACATATTAAGAAAATGCGGTCCCCCCCCTTTTTTTTTCTGGTCCAGCATGATGCCAACGTTATTGGATTTTATTCTTTCGTAATCGAAATAAAAAAACGTTCCCCGCGAAAAAAAAATCACTTTCTCTATTATGAGTGAAAAAAAAAAATAGTTTCCAGTCAATCGTTTACCTCCCTGAAGCCGGAATGGAATTCCTTCGTTCCAGTAAGGGGAATTCCCTTCTCTGCTGCGTGTCGGAAACCTGTGATCACAGTGGTTGGCGACCACGCACCTAAGTTACTAGAAGACGCCCTCTGGCACGCTACGGCTGTAACGTACCTGGTAATTACCTACACGTAACTAAGCCGCCCTTGCTACTATACTTTCCAGTTGCGAACACATCAGGAACAAAGGCGAAACACGATTCGTACGCCGGTCGTGAAGGAAAGATGCGGGAAAAATAATGAACGGTCGATAAACGCGGAATGGAAATATGAAACCACGGTAGCTGCTAATGACTGCAATAGTTCGTTTCAAGGCTATCTGACGTGAAAGATCTTGCGTTTATTACAGTTATTTCAACAGAAAAAAAACGCGTCTTTTAAGATAATTACTAACACATTGAAGACGGCAACACATTAACTGGCACTTGAGACAAATTAGTAGAGAGTCACCTATATCCACTACTGCAAGAACACCGGTTCTGTTGGTGTCTGTGTTAGAACTCACCGTCGTCCTATTGGTCCATACCACACCGGTCCCTAACCTGCACTTTACAGCGTTCATTATTGGCCGGTCATCTACCAATGGAGAGCCGAGCTGATATTGACCCAATCAAATGTACTTTATCGTGTAAAAGGATTTACAATCAATCATGTCCCTTTGAGTGGCTATAAAATAAATTCTATCGTTAGCAATATCATTATTACTATATTGTTGTGTTCTTGTGAGGTCATATTAAGCACTCGCCGAACAAAGACTACATATCGATGCGAGTTTTGTTCTGAATAATAAATAATTTTTTTAAATTAGCTTTGCTCGAGCTATACTCGAGCATAGTCCACAAAGTGTTAACAGTGATGTTTATTTTAAAAAGAAAATACCTTGGCGAAATATATTTCGCTATACTGTAGCTTACTCTAACTTCTGCGTTTATGTGACAATTCATTTTCACATAGCATAACTAGGGGTAGTGAAATTTCGCGAAAACGTTTCACAAGTTATATTTCAAAACACTGTAGGGTCATTTACCTGTCTTGATTGGCTGACTTACTCTTTGACACGTGTTAACTGCCTTCACACTAATCACGCGGGAGCCATGCAGATATTGCTGAATTATAAGTGGCTCGGTCAAATATGAAAATGGCTTCTCAAGCAGACAGCAACCAATGGCAATAGACAAACTGACGTCGGGGGCTTATAGTATTGAAGTCTACCCTGTAATTTTATTTTATCGCGAAAAATCACTACCTCCAAACATAACAATTTGCTGAAGAATCACGGAAATATTCTGTTCGCGTGGGGTAGAGACATTTGGACGGCTCTTAACATCGTGGTCTGGAGAGCCGATGAGGGTGAAGCGAGGTGAGAGTGTAGCAGCGCCGGAACGCAAGGGCGGAGGGAACGTGAGATCCCATAGAAAACCCGCCGATCAGATGCATCGTCAGGCACGATTCCCACTTGCGAAAATCCTGTAGCCACCCCACTAGGAATCGAAACCGGTTCTCCCAGGTGCGAGGTACACCACAGAGTAGATGAGTACACAGAGACGAAATGCCGTGGCGATATATGCGTGTGTGTGTGTATATATATATATATATATATATATATATATATAATATATATATATATATAATATATATATATAAGAATTATTATGCTTTCCCTTGGACATTAAAAAAAAAACATTTTTTCATAAAGCAAATAGATTGCAATTATTGGTATCGATGTGTAATGTACAATAACAAGATATCAACATCAGGCAAATAATTGTACGCAATACACCAAAAACACGTAATGAAATAACAACACCAACACAACATCCATATTAACAGTACAACACAGACACATATACAACACAACATGGACAGCTCAAACGAACAACACGGATTTTAACATTGGACTTTTATTTTATAAATCAATGCAGCATTTTCTTTTAGAATAAGACAAAAATATTTCTTTTAGCGTTCTGTAATTTTAAATATCATAACTATACATTTCATGTCTCTATAAATTTTATATTTACGCAAATATTAGGTTTAAATTTTTTTTTCGTAACTGCGACCAGTATTGGCCTTCAGGCGGGACTGGTGACTTTTTTAATGTATTCTGTTCTGTATTCCTAAGTACAGGCTGTTCGCTGTAAAATGAGCTCTTTTGAAAGCCCTGCTTAAGATCTACTTGTATGCACGTTGTGTGATTTGCCGCCTTATAAACAATTAGCATTGCCATGGTCCTCGTCACTTTATTTATACGTCGGTCAAGTGAAACTTTGAGATTATTAGAAAAGTAAATATTGTACAAATCCGCTCATTTTAATACTTTGATGGATTAAAAAATACAGAGAGTGAGAGAAATAATTTAAGTTATCACAAATGGTTACCTAACACTTTTGGCTCGACGGTAATATGTGGAACTATTTCCTCCTCCATCGTTACCAACTTTACTGGGCGCATGCCACTTATTGAGCGCGTTGAAATATATGCAGGTTAGGGGCGGTGACTTTTTTCTAAGTTTGATTTCAAAAGTGCTCACTTTATCGTGAATAGCCTTTACTCTGAGACTCCACATTGCTATGAGCAACTCAAGCAAAGGTAATTCGTTTATTGTCTTTTGAAGCAGCTTGAACTCATTGTCCTTACTTAGGCTACTTGAGAGCTAAGTGCTCGCTCACCACCAGTTCAAGGTCACCACGAGATACGTCACCACGAGGTATGGGTAATTTTTGAAAGTGAAAACCGGCAAAACAGAATGACTCAAATTCCGTTCACTGGATTTTCAAAGTAGGATAAGGTGCAGCAGTACAGAATGTTTTACTATTTAAATATTTTAATGGGACGTAGAATACCCACATAACGAAAATTGAAAACTTTTTTTAATAGCCTGCATTTGTAAACTGAAAATGCAGAAAAAATCTCTAGCAGATATTCGGAGGGCGGTTCTATTAATTCACAGGAAGATCCGTGAAATTTACTGAAATTCCGTTACTGAAGGAAACGCAGCGTCCGTGATTTTAGGAAGATTTCTGGGGGGGGGGGAAGTATTAGTACTTTTCCGTATTATCACGGAATACTTTTTTTAACGTTAAGTTATAGGCAACGGTCTTCAACCATTTGATGATTTTGCATGACTACAGTTGCAGCTAAGTTTACATTGAGTTTTCTTTGCTCTTGGAAACAAAACTCAAACTATTATAGATTTACTATTTCGCTGGAAAAAAATCATCAAAATATATATATAAATTTACAACGCAGTGCTGTGAAATTTCGCTGGAATATTTTGAAACAAGCCATATTTCATCACACTGTCTAGTAGTTTAACTTTCACGATTGGCTGCATTAACATGTTACACTTAATACGCGAATCACTTTGGTTTACTGCCTCAGTTGTTGAATTCTAATTGGCCCGGTTAAAATAAGAAATGGCTTCTCATGCAGCGGGAGACCAATGCCAAATAAACATTTATGTCTCTGCTTAGAGGTATTGAACTCTACCACGTGCTCAGATTTTTTCTCCTCACGAAACATCACTGGTTCTACAGCACGGAAGAATATTTCACAAAATAATTTCTCAAATGAACACCTGCTACATCTGTCTTGACATTTTAATTTGTACACAGTCAACGCTCTACTGAATTGGCCGAGAGCCACCAGCCAATAAGAGACGTCGCAGGGTACAGTAAGCATGCCTGGTGTAATCAGGATCAACGGGACGATGTAAGTGGAACAGAGACAAACACAATTATAATTGGCGTAGAGGAGAATATAGACAGTTTACTCCAACTTTGTATTCAGTGCCAGTTAAGGGGGAAGTATCCTTGTTATCTTGAATTCACATATTTTTCTCATTAACTTAATTTTCCGAGTCAACATTTAAAAACCAAGCTAGTCATGACATAGGGAACATTTGAACAGTTATTTCTAAATCCCACTTATTTTTCTTACATCACTAGCGTCACATCTGTGACCGTTATCAAACATTATATAATTATTTAATAATTTCAGTCCCACATGGGTAAATACAGGTCTAGTTGAAACCCTACAAATTAAAAAATATATATATATATATATCCGTTAAGTAGTCGTCCATGTTATGTCTAGCTCTGATTTTTTATTTCTGGTCATGCATTCTCATTACGAAGATTTGTAAGAAAGATCGAAGATGGACCCGACGCTACCCAATATGTGCCGTCCTGAAAGGGTCGAGGTGACACAGAGCATCGCTTTTGTGTAATTTTTCCTTCACAAGCTGTTATCGCAGTTCTCGTACAATTTCCGCGTACACAGATAACCTCAGGTTCGAATGTGCCTAACGGACCACATCGCCGAGATAAACAACGATCAAATTCGAGCGTAGGACGAGAATTTCAACAGACAGCGTGCTCCATTGAGTTCGTGTAAGAGTAGAATCTACTATCACGTAATTGAAACGTCAAACGAAGGACGATCAGAAACGTTTCAAAAACCAGTTTTCTTTTACGCAACCGCTCAAGAATTCCTACAACCGTGTCCGATGTTAATAAATGAGCGTAATATTTCTGGCGTAGAAAGCTTTCTTGACATACGAACCACTTCTCTTTTCATCGGGCGGAATTAACGACAGGTTCATTTATTCTTGAACTTAAGTAATTAGTTTCCACTTCCGAAATCCGTTGGCACTCAATACTTTTTATCTGCTATAAATATTGTTGAAATTTATACAGTAGAAAATAATTTAATGATTTGTTCCCATGGCCGATTTAGCTGCCAGTTACTATTTATGCTCAGACTTAGTTGAAAGAAAGAACATATTGAACTTAAGAGTTTATTAGGGCCAGCGTTTCTATGGGCGTTGCAATAAAAATTTGTAATTTTTGGCAAATAAATTTTCCACGTCACAATCGATAAATGATTTTGAAATTTCGTGGCAAAGTCGTGGGCGAAACTTAATACATGCTGGACTTTCTGCATTGCCGTAGCGAGTTACACGGGGGGGGGGTTATAATAGTTTTCAAATAAAAATTGTTAAGCTATAAAACTAACAAAAATGCAATGATAAAAACGCAATATTGACATAAAGAAGTTAATCGTGTACAAATACGAATTTAAATAAAAAAAATAGTGAAAATATTTTATTGCAAATTTTCTACAATAATGGAAAATAAATCCTTCGCCAAAATAATTACGAAAAAGTAAACATCAAAATAATAATAATTAAAAAAAACGACATAAATCCTAACAACCACTTTTATCTGGATAAGAATATTCCAGCCGTCAATTTAGTGACTAAAATCTAGATAATAAAATATTAGAAAAAAAGAAGAAAGACTATCCATAGTACGAGAACAAATGAAGAATCAATGAGTGAGAATCCATGACAACGATCAATGTGAAAAAAAAACTGGTAGCAAATACTAAGTCACGGAAACGCGCGTACAGGCTTAGTAAAAACACAATACGCAACCAGCAAGACCAATGCCAGGGCCAAGAAAAATAATCCATCCGAGAACAAACACGACACAAATGGGGGGGGGGGGAAACACTCAAATACAAAAAACGAAAGTTGCGAATCAAGACAGGGAGAGGAAGAGAACAATTCACACGATGATAATTTCGGTAGCTGACACCTGCTCCCGCCATCAGACGAGTGGACCAAAGAAACATTACAAGAGGGTACAAGGTGTTTATAATCATAGGCTTTTCAAGGCAAATCAAGCACTTTTGAGGCCCTAGTTACTCTTCTCGTATAGGCTATTCACGGTAAAGTGAGCCTCATTTTGAACAATAGTAAATAAATATACTTTATTGTATACTAAGATGTTAACTTCTGAGTCTGGTGAAATATATACAACGTGTTAATTACATGCATGGCAATTTCTATTTTTAAAAGTTTTTAAAAATAAAAAATGGCTGAAAGGAAAAAGTAACTAGAGCCTCAAAAGTGCTCACTTTACTGTGAACAGCCTACATCAGTAATTTTTTTTATCCTTCCACCACTTTTTTAAATAAACATTTTCATGTAGGTAATAAACACAATTTATATACTTACTAAACCGGACCAGGAAATAAACATCTAAGGCTACAACAAAATACATTTATTGACTATTATTCCAAATGATAGGACTTCAAAAAGAAATCACTTTACCGTGAATATACTACATAGTCTAGCACCACTTGAAATGTTGAAATTTCAAGGTCGCTACGTGTGAGGATAACGAATCGAGCTCGACTTGAACACAGCATTACACGTATAGGTTATTCACGGTGAAGTGAGAACTTTTGAATCCCATGTTTATGACATGACTCACTTTTCTTATCATTTGGTATCTTTTCGCCATATGTAAAATTCATAGCCAAAGGATGAGGTAGACAGATTATTCGTTTTCTGCGCATGTACCCAACACCGACCTACCCCAAATGAACACAACTGTCAAAATCACATGGTCAACGCTGATGAACGTGTTTGTTTATATCCCAATCTTCAAAAGACAAGAACTTTTATATGAATAAAATACCTACTTTCATCAATTTCTATTTACTCAAACTGAATTACAAATTGGTTAGATGAAGTATACATACATCTCAAGGTACTTGTTTACTAAACAATGTTATAACCTCAAATCCAATTCACACAGTTTCTGCTAGACGTGTTGGCAGAAAAGCAGTTCAATGTTGGTACACGGGGACTCGCTGTGTGCAGCCAGAGAGATCGGTCTACCTCACCGTTAGTCTATGGTGCTCAATCTGTGTTTATCGGTCGCGTAATGTATGCGGTTAGTGGCTGCTACCCGCTCCTAACTAGCGCCGCGCAGTTAGAAAAAGCGTTCGGCTGTTGGGAAATCCAGCGAGGAATGCGCTGCACTCGGGCTAATCTAAAGGTATATATTTTTATTATTATTAATTCAGCGTACTGTTAGCTGCGCAAGTATCACGCGCCAAGTTTACCCAGTGTTGTAATGCAGTGGAGTGAAACCTGCTCGCCCGGACGCCTGTTCTTATGCAAATGTTTCTGCCGACGCTGAAACATCCACTCTCTCTACGGACAGTCGATCACTAGAGCCACCTGTTTTCGCGCGGTCTGTACCTCGACATCCTGGGCGCATGATGCTGGGCCAAACATGCCCCTCCTGTTGTCCAAGTCTGGCACAGGTTGGATGGAGTACCTGGTCGAGACACGACCTCTTCTCCATTCCTAACCTTGTGATGACCCTAATAGGTAGAGACCTGAAAAATTCGCGAACCCTATTTCTTGTAGGCTAGACTCCCCAATTCTATGTACAAATATACCTATATCAACTGCACATTGGTTGTCTACTGCCACAGTGGATGGCGACGATCGGGCCAGCCTTCTCCAGAAGGTGTCCACCGTGTGGCCAAATAGCTAAAGTTATATAAACACACATGTTTTGAACTCTAGCTTGTCCCAAAATGAGTCCACGAATTCTTCAGGTCTCTATTGATGAGTTTTCAGCAAGAGGCCTCAGAAAAGTTTGTTGTAACCATACACTTTGCCGCTTTCCTTTTGTTATTGGAAGTGTGTTAGTGATGAGACATTTTCTTAGATGCGGGGCCACCGGTTTTTCGTGAAAAGATTTACGCGAAGGCTAGACTCCGATGTCCTATGGTTAGGGACCTGCAAAAATTTGCGTTATTATTTGTGATCAGGCTAAACTTCACAGTACCTTATATACGTCGTTTCTCCATTGGCTGCTGCGTAGTTCTGACTGAACTGCGCGTGATTAGGGCACACAGTTGTGAAGTGTCCATTTATTGGCGCAGAGTTACCCATGGCGTGTCAAATAAAGTATGATCCTATGACAAACGTATTTCAAAGGTAAAAATGTTTAAAGTTTAACATGTTCTCAAATAATTTTGTAGCTCTGCCCATGGCATACGCGCAGTTTTCCTTTGGTTATCGGCCATCTTACTCGGGGAGACAGCTCCTTAACCTGATTGGGCCAAACAGAATTCGGTAACTCCGACACTGAGTGTCCGTGATTCGCAAGCAGGCGCCTGCAACGCGGGACAGTTAAAAACCATCCAACCACGATACTGGTTCAGAACTAACGTGTTTTGGAGCACAGCTAGTCGCGCCCTTCCTATTTACTGGGACTGCCTGCTGGCGAGCAAGTTATCAGGCTCTGATTGGCGAACAGCGGCGTCACCGACATGCTGCTGCCCAATGATGCCACATTTCTTCGCCTTTGTATACTCGAGTACCCTGTGGTTTGACGACGACCGAGGGCAGGAAGGAGGGGGAGCCAGCCAGCTAGCTTTCCTTCCGCGCCGGCGACCGCAGGATGTGAGCGCGACCGCGATGGGTATTGATGGCCGGGCGGCTGTGTGCGCGCGCGCGGGTAGACGCCCACACGTCCGCCGGCGCTGAAAGCAGGAAGCCTCCTGCGCACGCGAGGATGGCTTTCTCCCAACGGTGACGTCAGCTGGAGGGCGCGCGTGCTCGGCGGGTTGGGTAACACCCGGGACTGAGAGCTGGACCCGGCGCAGCCTGTATCCGGCATATCTTTCCCCCGGAACTGACACCGTCCCGGGCCTAGTCCCGTCTTACCGGTCCTCTCTCATGGACGGCGGAGTAGGCGTGTCAGTTGTGCAGTATCCAATGTCTACACACATTATTACAGCTACCTGTTATTCGAGAAAAAAAATCTACGCCAAGAGGAAACTCAAATTTCCTATATCCAGAGACCTGAAGAATTCGCGAATTCATTTTGGGACAAGCTTGAATTCAAAACACGTGTGTTTATATAACTTTAGCCATTGGTCCACATGGTTTTTGACACCTCCTGGAGAACGCTGGCCCATTCGTCGCCGTCCACTGTACATAAGACTGTAGAGTATAGCCTGCAGGTCACTGAACTCGCGAATTTTTCAGGTCTCTAACTACGTCATACATGCAGTTTCTTATTTTGTTATTGGGTGGAGGGGGGCTGCGGGGATGTAGTGGTTAGACTGTTGGCTTCTCCCACCCAGGCGAACCGGGTTCGAGACCCGGTGGAGTCGCTCCCGAATTTTCGCATGTTGGAGTCGTGCCGGACGATGCCGCTGGTCGGAGGGCAATCTCGGGGATCTCCCATTTCATTCCGGCGCTGCTCCATACTCACCTCGCTGCTCATCGGCTCTCAAGAACTCGCTCACTAGAAATGCTTGTCATTCTTTGTTTTATAACCGTTGAACGGTCCGTCAGAAACAACTCCAGCCGAGATCGGATCACGGATATAAACGAGTATATTTCAACACTACAAGAGAGGAACTGTGTTCTTGTCTGATTATCAGTTTATCCAGAGTTGAAATAAATTGTTTGTAATTATAAATAGTGATTTAAACTTTTGACTGGTAATGCGATGGGGGTTACAAGTAGCAAAATTTAAACCCCTTCATGTAAGACAATATTGCATACTATGTAGTCATGGTTGGTGTTGAACAAGTTAAGAAGCTAGGACCAATATAGACAGCGCATTTTTCCTGGATATTGGTATTGGCATGCTGCTGGGACACCAACACTTTATTATTGGTAGCTGCCAGACTATACGCCAATATAAATTATTTTCATAGGTTACATCGTACACAAGGAATTCGTAAGATCCTGTCAGATAATATCATATCTTTTGCAACACCTGGAAAGAAATATTAATGTGTAAGTCAAGAGGATATTAGTAAAGGCACCTGTTTTTCTCAAAAAATATTTACGTGAAGGCTTGACCTCAATATCATATGACTTGTGTCCAGTATACCTTTGGTTATTGGCCACGTGTCATTGTCGGGAGACAGTTCCTCACCTGACTTGGCCAATCAGAATTAGGCAACTCCGACACTGAGTGTCAGTGATTCTCGGGAAAACACTTGCAATCACGACAGTGGATTCGAACTCTACTGTTTCGGAGTGCAAGTAATCCTTAAATATTTTCGCGAAAAACAGGTGGCCGTAGTTATTAGTGTCTTGAATGCCAAAAAGAAAAGTGTGTAGTATGCAAATTGCTAACGAAGTGCGTGTTGTTTTTGTGTGTGTGCAGTGACCGGATACCACAACCCGTATGTGAGGGTGAAACGGCAGGAAGAGGTTGTGGTGAAAAAGGACGAGAGCTTCGAGGTTGAGCTCTGCAAGGATAAGGATGCAGGAGAGTGGTTCCGCCTGGTGGCGGGCGAAGGAGACAACTGCCGTGACGTCATCCAGTGCACGTCCTCGGTGAGTGTGACAACCCTCTCTCTCTCTCCCCGCCAGTCTGCAGTGCACTTGTCAACGACACATACTTGCTTTTACCCGTGGTATAGGCTGATCACGGTAAAGTGAGCACTTTTAAGGCACTTTTTCCTTTTAGCCGTATTTTATCCATTAACCACATTAAAATATATATATATATATAATGCAATGTGAGTAATAAACACAGGGTCTATATTCCACCGTACTCGGAAGTTAACGTCCAAGGCTAAAATAAAATATATTTATTGACTATTATTCCAAACGGGAGGGCTTTAAAAAGTACTCACTTTGCCGCGAATAGCCTATACCTGTTTGTATTTTAACGGGCGGCACTGGCTGGCATACGGACAGTGAACTTGCTAACTACGAAGGGAAATTAGTTCATGTGTATAACGTGGGAAGTAATGGGCATGATAAACAATTGCGAATGCTGAAATTATTTCTTTTGCTTTATGCTATTTTGATGTATTTAAATGCAATAAATAGCAAAGTTTTAAAAGATTTACTTTGCTGAAAATTTCGTAGTTTCAACTTGACTGACGCACGAATCAAGTGATCAGGCCCATGGCAATTTTAACTTTACATTTGGTGGAAGCATGCACACTGTGCATACAAGTAGATCTCAAGCAGGGCTTTTATAAGTGCTCAGTTTGTCGTGAACGGACAATATGGGCTGTTCATGGAAAACAGAGCATTCTTATAAAGACCTGCTTCACATCTACTTGTACGCATATTGCGTTTTCTTTCGCCATATGTGAAGTTAACATTGCCACGGGCCTGATTAGTTTACTGATGCGTCGGCCACGAGAAACTGCTAAATAATAAGAAAAATACATAGTTACAAATAGTCAATTCTTACATATATGCATTAAAAATAGAAAACAAAAGAAATAATCTCAGTACTCATAAACGTTTACCTGGCACTTTTAATTCAACGCCAAGACATGGAACTATTTTCTCCTCATCATTACCAACTTTATAGCCCGTATGACTGTCAGAGTGCCTGTTCAAAATATATAATACAGGTAGGGGGACAAGCGCCAACTCACTCGTCATACACCTTCCATTCTGTTCATTTAAATAACAAAAACAGAATTTAAGTTTCTTCTCTCGGATACTAAAAATAAGATAATCACTAAGCCAGTGAAGCAATGTAAGCGTACCGGTGAGTGTTCAGTCTTCAAGTTCAGGGAAATCGTCAATCTAACGTTGATCGAGCGGCGCAGTTCTTAAAGTGTTAATTAAACATATATGTAGAGCCAGTGATTCATCGCGAAGAAACCAGAGCACATTGTAGACTTCAATAATTTCTTCACACTTTTTTGAATAAAACTTTTGAAAAAATCGCCCTACGTATGTTATGTTTGGTTGTTTCTAAATATGTTATGTAGCACACGCGTTTTATACACGTGGTAATATTAAAGTAACTTATTTTTGGATAAATTTAACTTTTACTGACATTTCATCTATAAATTTGAATATTTCATTTATAACTAATATGTATAAAAATAGGGAGAAAATAGGTGTGTTGGCAGTGCCTAGTAAGAAATAGTTCTTATCTAAATTTTTTTTACCACTGAGATCGCACGATAACTGTGCGTTGTCCTTCTGGTGTAATTTTCTAGGCTTGCTAAAGCTTTTTTTTTTTTTTTGCACGAAGCGGAGGAATACGCTGGAAGTAGAATTTAGCAAGGCTTCGGAAAAGTTGAAAGTTACCATGAATGGAGTATAGTTAGTGAGTGAGTGAAGATATCTGGGTGACTCCTAACATCGAGGTCTTGAGAGCCGATGACGGTGAAGCGAAGTGAGTATGGAGCAGTCTCGGAATGCAAGGGCGGGGGAAACTTCATCGTCCGGAACGTGTGGAAATCGGGACAGACCAGCCAGGAATCGAACCAGGTTCGGCTTGGTGGGAGGCGAGTATTCTAACCACCACATCACCGCGGCCCCACCGAAGTATTGTTGATCACAAGAGCATTGCAGACTGAAAATTCGTATCTATGTGTATCAGCAAATAAGATACTACGAAAAATGTACTTTGTTAAAAACTATCCACGATAAAGTGAGAACTTTTGTAATCAACCTTAGAAAAAAGTCACTGCTCCTGCCTACATATATTTTTCAGGGGCGCACTGAGTGACATTCGCCCAGTAAAGTTGGTAACGATGGATGGAAAGTAGTTCCATTTCTTAACGTCGATTAAAATGTCTTAGGTGACCATTTGTGATAACTTAAAATTATTCTTTTCGCTTTCTGTTTTTGTTATGCATCGAAGTGCAAAAATGAGCAAATATATAAAGTATTTATTTTCTTAGTAATTTCACTGTTTCGTTTGACCGGCGCATGAATAAAGTGACGAGGCCCATGGAAGTGTCAATTTTACATAAGGTGGAAGAATACACGACGTTTATAAAAGTAGATCTTCGGCACGACTCACAACAGTAGTGCTCATTTTACCGTCAAAAGCCTATAATTGAAGACTTTTTTGAAACCGTGGTTTGCAAATCTGCTTCCCATTTTTCACAATTCACCACCAACTTTGCCATAAAATTACCGCTCGACTTTTACGTAAACATTTCAATACACCTCTGAACGATGTGACCAAATTATCTTTACAAATAGGCTAGAAGCGAAACTTCTACACGTGCGCGGGCACGGAGAGCGGAAAATTTCACTGTCCTCAGTGTTGCCAGATAATTTGAATAGAAACTCCCGCACGACTGGCCGAAAATTTCCCGTCTTACTCCCGAAATACCCCTTTCTCGTGCAGTTGGAAAAAAAAAAGTACGACCTGTGTCATTTTTACTTTTTTCTGTTCTGAATCACTCCACTTGATTGCTAAACAGCACTAGAAAGTGTGTGTTGCAATCAAATGAATAATAATGACAAGAAGACGGGAAATGTTCGAGATAACATGGGATACACCGAAAATATCGATTATATTCTTATGCCGTGGGAATCGATTACAGTTTTATGCTAATAAATACCAAAATCTCTACGATAATGTAAAAAATTGTAATAAGTCGGAAGTTTCACGTTTTTACTATAGTTTCTTGCCTTTTTTCCGCTAGCTACTAAAATTTCCGGGGGAAAAAAAAAATTACCGTCTTCCGGCAACACTGATTGTCTGTTGCTTTTCTTTTGTTCCACCTTTGTTCCACTTGTCCTCACAGAATTAGAATTCACCAAGTGGAACAACAGGTATCTGTTACATGGCCCACTCTGTTGGGCGAATTGTCCTGGGTTTCGGTGCCGCTAGTGATAAATGTTAATAATTAATAGTTAATAATTCTCGGTCCCATATCATATTGTCCAATGGTTTCTAATTGGCAGTATAATATGTATTTCCAAGTACGTAATTTTTACTGTACGTTATATTTTTACCAGATTACAACATAAAATTGAACAAGCAGTGCCACGATATTTTAAAAGCGAGGCAGTATTCATGAATCATTGTCCATTAAGAAATACGGCCATCGTGATAAAAAATGTTTTATAAGTAAATTGTTTGAATTAATCACAGTATAAATGCCCGTACGTTAATATATAACGTATTCAGAATCACTACACATGTATCGACAACACTGGATGCGAAAGGACGTGGTTTTGAATTTATCTTACTGTCGAAGCCAATCAAATCTTGGCTATTTCATTGGAATATAACTAAAGTTTTGATTTTTAAAATGTAGTGTGCGCTCGAAGACGTGGTTGCGAATTTTGACCGACACGCTACGTAGTTTAAAGTCAACTTCAAATTTACTGAACACTGCAATTTCAGGTTCTGCGAAATCTAATTAAAAAAAACAGCAAAATTTAATCTTAAGTATCTCCAGCTACCACATACAATTGTTAACATAATCTGCCAAGTTTTCACTTGCACATATTTTATTTTATTTACAACTTCTCTGGAAAATATTTTATTGCTTTTTAATTTTTAGGTGATATCTGTCAGAAAATCCGTGTGGAATCATTATAAAACACTCTGGTATTGAAAAAAAAAAAAAAAAAAAAAAAAAAATAGTTTTGGGGCACGTAGCAAACGTTCAGTAATTGCAAAATATTTAATTTTCCTTTTTTGCATTTTATGTTAAAATGATATTTCGCAGGAACACATGCGTTTTTTCAGTATTTGTAATTTGTTTTAATTACTTTGAAATTTTATTCCCGAAGTGAAACGTGCAGATGCAGATGTGGCATTAAATGCTGTGTGGTATCCATACGGGCTTTATGAACTCTCTAATATTAACTTGTTTTCGCCATTCTGCTTGCACCATTTCTCCCCACAATTAAAACAATTAAAAGGAAAATTACGTTCAGGCGGCGGGATGTACGGCGCTAACAATTTCTTCCCTTAATTAAGGAACGTTTTCCACCAGCGCTTTTACTGTAGCGTTACTTATGTCTTCATCGTTTCTTAATAAGTCACAGCTGTGTCTTGAGTTGGGTAACAGCTGTGCCTGTACGGCGTTTCTCGGGTTTGAAAGTGAATGCCTGCCGGAGTCTGCGGAGCGATCGTTTGAAGTTTAATTAGTGCAATTTGAGAATGTTAGGACGAGAGCTGAGAGGAAGTAATTGCCAACTACACCTGACTTCTTATCCAGCTCACGTGGGTTGTCTTCCGTCGTTGTTGACCGCAGTGAAATCCCTGGCAGCGCCTCACCGTTTATTCGCAGTAATGGGACTATTATATGATGCTCGCGGCTAATTGGGCACATTTAATAACCCTTCTTAGGATCTACTTTCCTCCAGATTGTGTATTATTCCACCGAATGTACAACTAACATCGCCATAGGCCCGGTCACTTTATTCACGCGCTATCCGTGTCAAATCGTAGAATTCTTAGGAATATTAAGGTCCCCGTCTACCTGGAGCTGTTTCCCGCTCCTGGGGCCGAGAAGCGCCAATGCGATTAGAACGAAATTGTCACGCCAATCAAGTGCGACATCGCCGCTAATCGAAAGGGCATGAACTGACGTGCAGTGTTTTAATCGCACTGCATGTACCTATGGGACTTCCGGTGGCGAACCTATTATTTGATTGTTGAGAAGTCTGTAGAAAGGTTCAATGCAGGACCCTCGAGTAGTTTTGTAGGTATTTGAAGTGTATATTTTGAGCTACGGCGCTCTGAAAAAGATGTTTTCAGTTGTTTTGGAGCACCCTTACACTGTGTTTCCAAAATGCGTGACATTTCGAAAGTACGCAACAGCCGTCGTCTTGAAATGTGTGTTTTTTTTTCGTAGAACACAAAATTGGACGCACTTGTAATAGTTTCGTCTGAAAACGTGCATTTCAAACACTTTGCAACGCATTTCAAGCATCTGGTTGCCGGGAACCTTAATGTGTTACTAATATGTGGAGACGTGCAGAATTCACGTTATCTTTATGTGACAGGATAGACTCCACTGACTTATAAACAAGGGGGCACAGTCCGTTATTTGATTGGCCGCTGCACTTTTATCAACGTCATCGACCTTCTGCATCTCCTTAAAAGATATTGGCCAGTCCACCTGTGATATTATCTGATTGGCTCAAGAGTTCCCCGAGGCGAGACATACATATTTACGGCCAATGGCCGAAGTTGGTTAAACGCATAGTAACGAGGAGTCCAGTAAGTCCTTAAGGCCAGGCTTCACCATGCATAGGCGTAGGGGCCTGAAAAATTCGCGAGTTCAATGACCTGCAGGCTAGACTCTAGATTCTTATGTACACGTATGCCGATATCAACTGTCCATTGATCGTGTGCTGTCACAGTGGAAGGCGACGATTAGGCCAACCTTCTCTAAGAGGTGTCAAACATCGTGTGGACCAATGGCTAAAGTTATATAAACACACATGCTTTGAATTCTAGCTTGTCCCAAAATGAATCCGCGAATTCTTCAGGTCTCTACGTATAGGGAATTTAATGCTAAATTCGGACAAAAATCTCTCAGTAATTTTTTGTGGTTGTATTTTCAACTGAAGATTTCTTGTTGTTGGAGATTGAACGCATCTAGATTTGTAAGCCATTCCAATTTAAATTTTTTAAATTTTAAATGCGGTTTTTAATTATTTATATAATGTCACAATTTTATAAATAATAAAAAAATGCATTTAAAAATTAAAATTTAGAAGGTTTACAAATCTAGATTCGTTCTATCTTTAACAAAAATTGTGTCTGTTGAAAATACAACCACAAAAAATGTCGGAGAGATCTTTGCCCGAATTCAGCATTTAATTCCATATACGCCTATGCATGGAGAAGCCTGGCCTTAACAATAACGCGAATCGTTCCTACAGACTTTCCGCCAGTAAAATAATAGATTCACGCTATAGGTACACGCAGCGCGACAAGAACACTGCGCCCCAGTTGAGAGTCCTGCTCGTAGAGGCGATGACGCACTTGATGCGCGTGTTAGTGTCGCCCTTATCGCTCCCACGCTCCTTGGCCTCAAACTCGGAAAAAAAAAAACGCAAGGTAGGCGGGGACCTTAAGCAGGCACATACCACACTACAAATCTAATGAGTGGGACGCACGTCAACCCCTGTACATTTCAGCTCGCGGAAAATTTCATTTTCTGGAATCGTTTGTGTGTAACGTTTACCTACTTGGGAAAAAGGCATTATGTAATATATTCCTAATTTCTTAAGAATTTCCCTCGTGAATTATTTTGCAACCTGACACAAGGTGACGGTCACGGACAAGTATGACGTAATAGCCAGACAGACAGACGATAGCCACTTCTTAGTCTATAAGCCAGCCCGCATCCCCCTAGAGTAAAGGGTGTAATTTTTCAATCGCAGCTAAATGTTTTACTCTGAACTACATGATTGTTACTGCTGCCAACTAAATATTTGGTGGCAGCCGGTAACCAAATATGTCACTGAGCATAACTTGCATTAGTGCATCTTAATCTACGTGTTATTGTGCACCACATATTACCTTTACTAGCAACACAATTTCGCGTTGTAAAGCTCTAACCAAATTCTATTTGTAACCACTGGCAAATGTTCTATTTCAGAGCGGTATTGACTTAATCGATCACAACGTAGAACAGTCTAAAATCAGCAAGGACACCTGATTTTTGCGAAAAGGGTTCCTCATTCTACGCGCAGTTTTAACACTTTCCTTTCATTATAAACCTCGAGCCTTTATGAGTACCTACTCTGGTACTTGTCTGGGCAAATCAGAATCACGGTACTCCGGCGCTAAATGTTTGTGATTCGCGGGGGAAGCACAAAATCGACGGAGAAATCAAAGCCATCCAATTGCGAGGGAGAATCTCAACTGAGGAGCACAGAAACACAACCATACAAGGACACGTTTCGTGAAGATTATGTGTCCCTACGAACCAGTTACCTGCGGAGAACATCAGTGGACACTGAACTCCGATGTGTTCAGCGCCGGCGAAACAATACAATTTCCGTACAGCAGTGAAGCTGTGTGGGTTGGCGGAAACTGTGGATAAGAAACGAGCTCTACTCAAGTGAGTTTACCGCCAAGATTTCTTTAAAATGTTCTGAGTAACACGAAACAGTTCCAGTAAAATAAAACAGCGTGGAGAACACACATACACCGACACCATACATGATAAATTAAGATTCTATATTTTGACAGCGATCATAATTAGGGGCAGTTAAATATCGCGAAAATATTTATGGCCATGCTAGACTTCAGTATCCTACATCCACAACGACAACTTCCATTGGTTATTGGCCGCGTATCTACGTGAGAACACATGTTCGTATTCGACTGAGCGTACTCCGATGCTGAACGTCCATGATTTGCGGACAGACACTTGAGGCACGGGACATTAAAAATCATCCAACCACGAGAGTGCATATGAACAAAAGTGTTTTGGAGTACAGCTAGTCTTGAAATATTTTTCGCGAAAAACACCTCTCCCTAATTACAATGTATTTTATTTACATGGTAAGCGAGTGTGGCAGTTATATCTTCATCTACGCAGGTCTGCGCGAATAACAACATGATCAGTGCTGGTGATTCTTCCTTCAGAATTTACGGCAGAAGGATAAGCAACACCTGCAGACGCACATTCACCTGACATTTACACTTGAGCTTGTGACGTGCACTCACACAAATGTCTCTCGTTTCCCGGCGGTCCGTGACATTTTCTGGCGTCGGGGGATCCAGCTTTTCCCGCGCCTCGCGGATAACGATCCGCTATCGATCGCGCCGCGAACAATGGCAGAAGGAAAACCACGTTCCCTCGCCAAGGTCTGCAACTCCTTCGCGGACTGCGTCTACCAGCGTCCTTGGCGCCGGATGCAGTATATGGCCACAGAGCAAGTATACATACAGAGACGGGATCGCGAAGTGCATAACGGGCCTGGGCCTACGAAGCTGGCAGCCACGAACTTCAAATGGGGAATCAATGTTAAACGAAGTTCCTTCTCATTGCGCCAATTTTAAAGATAACTGTTTCAAACAAAAAGTTAAAATATTTTGTCAACTTTTTTGTTTAATATGTTTTATTTTATAAAATGTAAATATTGAAATTAACATATAACAAAAAAAAAAAAAAAAGACTTAAAATAATTTTTTTTTCAAAAACAATTTTATGTTGCAATTTTCTGAGTAAAAATTGCATCAACGTGTTTTTTGTTTGAAAGAGTTATCTTCAAAATTGACGCAATGGGAAGGAATTTCGTTTAACATTGATTCCCCATTAGAAGTTAGCGACTGACGGCTTGGTAGGCCCAGGCCCGTTAAGATGAACTGTGCACGAAAGCAGCACGTTTACCCGATATAGGCTGTCAGTTGATTTCCAGGGGGTTCGTCGAAATTTTTTACCCGACAAGACATAAATAATAGTATTGAACGCCTTATTACATTGTTAGATATTCAATGCCTTTATTATTTTCGAAGCACTGATGGATAGGGCCACCTGTTTCTTTCGCGAAAAGATTCCACGACTAGTTGTACTCCAAAACTCGTTAGTTCAGTATCAGTATCGTGATTGAATGATTTTAGCTCGCACACGTCTTAAGTGCCTGCCAGCCACGGGGTACTGGGCGGGTTAAAAACGGTCCATACTGATACGGTGTTGTGTGCGACCTCCGGTTAAATCTTGGCGCCCGAATTTTTATGACAGTGAGTGTACTTTGTCGAGGCTGCGCTTACGAAACAAGCGCGCTCGCGCGCAGACACACACACACATACATAGCGAACAATAACGGAGGGCCGTGGAGCGTGAACTTTGCAAGTCACCAGCCAGCCACCTGTCCGTCACGGCCGACTTGTTGCCCAAGTGTCAACGTCAGTCAACCTGACTGCACGCGCCGCAGTGGCGTTGATCTAGGAGGCCTAGCCACGCCTCGCCTGGAATGCTAGTGTTTGTTAGTGACTAGAGAGAAGTGTGCGCGCGTCTCGTAACGAGAGTCGTAGCCGCACAGGTGTGACCGTTAGAGAAAGTTGTCTAGGAGCGTGAACAAATAATTTCTTAGCCCCGAGTTGGTGTACAGAAATGCGTCTAAATCCAGAATGTCCCGTAGCCAAAACAATCTGTTCTTTCCGGGCGACGTAAAATTCACGGTATGATTTTTGTTCATGAGCAATAGGTCATTTGCTTGCAGCTACGAGTATGATACCAATATGGGTATTTATCTTCATTAAAATGGTTTTTATTTATAATGTATTACTGTTATTAAACTTACCCTTTTCATATTCTGAAACACTTTCTAATAACAATATATTTACTAAAAAACCTTAAACATTATAGCACATTTAACACTGGCAGTCCATTTTATTCTCAATATATATTGTTATTGTTAAAGTTTGCTTTACGGCCAAGTTTTGCAGAAATTAATAGTTTAAAATATTCGTTTATTATTTATAAATTTCCATATAATTATATAATTTTTATTATATTTCTTATCCTTTTATTTGATTGTGTGAGGTTTCTTTTAACAATGTACGTAGCCAAATATATAAAAAAAAATTCTTCATAGTATTCTCTCAAAACCTCAATGCTAGGAGTTGCACAAACTCTTCGTCTCTCTCTCTCTCTCTCTCTCTCTCTCTCTCTCTCTCTCTCTCTCTCTTCATGGTATGCTTATTTCAGTAGACTTATTCTGCATGTTCGAGTCAAGTATTAACCTGGCAACGTAGCAGCTTCACAGAATGGATCATACATTGTAACTTGTAGCACTTGCTTCCTGTGCCTAATATTTTAGTTTTATTGCACGAAACAAATCCTATGTACAAGTTGCGTATCCGTCAATAATAACAAAAAACAACTTTGCTTTCTTTACATTGCAATACTCACGATGTTCACAGTCAGCAGATAGTAACCTCACATGGAAAGAATGAGAAGGTTGTTTCCTTCTGCCTGTTCTTAGAAATAGCGAGTCTGTGTCTAGAGCAAACTGGTAGGAGAGTGTAGTGACTGCATCCTCTAGCAAACTCTCTGCAGAACAAAACCTGTCATAGACGTACTGGAAACCGTCATAAGATATTAGGCACATGTCGAAGTGGTAGGAAAGGGAAACGAAAGTCGTGAGTTTAGCGCACCTGTTAGTAGTGTGTGGCAACCACATGCGCTGACGAAATCTCTGCAGCTCAAAAACTATCGTAGACAGAAGACACTAGGCACATGCCGGAGTGGCAGGATATCTAAACAGGGAAGCGAAAGGCACGAGTTCAGTGGCCCTGGTAGCCGAGTGTGTGGTCACCAGCATTCCAGGCTGGAGCTGGAGCTGTCTCGCGCCCACGAACGCACGCATGACCGCAGCTGGAGAGCGACATTTTTTTTTTTTTTTCCATTCGCGGAGCGGGCGCGGCCAGACCTGGAGCCCGGAGCCCGGAGGCAGGCCCTCGCCACAGCATCCTGGATGCTCGGCGGAGTTGCGCAAGCCTGGGCCATTGCGCAATCGGCCCGCAGCTGGTGACAACTGTGGTCTGGTTTCTGGTTCCTGGTCGCCCTCAGCGCCCCTGTTCTCCCGCCACCCGCCAGACACTCTACTCTACACCTCCCGTCTTGCTCTGTCGTCTTGAGATCACGAGGAAAATTCTTCTGCTGCCCACACTCTCAAATATAAACAGTCAAAACTGCTACAGATCGGCGAATTTGTCTGCGGATCTGTTAAACCTCCTCCACTTGAATCAGTCAAAGTATACTGATCATTTTTGTTACTATAGTATTCACTGATTAAACCTCTCACGCACTCTGTAAACACTCGTCAACGTGTTCCAAAGGAAACTTATGCTAGACCAGTACTGTACACTGCGTACCTCAGTACACGATGATCTTCTCTCTGGGTAAAGGCTGTTCAAGGCAAAATGAGCACTGTATTCTTCAGCCTTATGTATAATTAACATTGTAATGGGTATCAACACTTTATTCATACGTCGGTCAAGTGAAACTGTGAAATTGTTAGGAAAGTAATTATTTTATTTTTATACTTCAGTGCATTAAAAAAACAGAAGGCCTGAGAAATGAATTAGGTTATCACAAATTGTTACCTAACACCTTTTTATTCGACGTCAAGATATGGAACTTTTTCCATCCATCGTTACCAACTTTATTGAGCGAATGTCACTCAGTGCGCCCTAAAAATATATGTGCAGGTTGGAGCAGTGACTCTTTTCTAACGATCATTTCAAAAGAGCTCATTTTATCGTGAACAAGCCTTTAACTGTTCCATAAACTGTGGTATTACTCTAATTTGTGACAGGTTCATATCACTGATCAAAGAACATAAAGCCTACGACTTATTGGTTGTGATAACGAAACAAGTTATTTGCCAGCTCGAATACAGTATGCATTAAAAGATTTCTGTTTTCCAACACCAGAAAACAAATTAATGTGGGGAGGAAAGAGTTAAACAGTGACTTATACTTGTTCCTAGTGATCTACACTGGACTGGCAGTGAAACCTCGGTGCATTCCACGGATTCCCTAGTAGACAAAAGCTCATTAACTGAAGGAACAGTAAAATAATTCCGATTGAAATCACCGACCCTTCTTTAGAGTGTATAGAGTGCAAAATTATAATAAAACAGATTCTACAGATTCGCCTGTTGCAAGTCAACCACTCTTCTTTATTTGCTCACTTTTCATTCTTCAATGGAGCTCATGTTCAAGCATCTTCTCAGGAATGGTTCTTCTTCTTAATTCGCAAAACGTTGGTATTCATGCCATTTTCTTCATGCTTTTCAATTTCTTATTCCCATTTTATCCAGCTGACCTCTCACTTCTTGGTTTGTACTGTGATATTCGAATCTGTGTTTTTCTAGAGACCAAAATAGCTTCGCTTTAACTTAACATCTTTTAATTTCGTACTTGGTTGGTTAATATCAAAGTTTCAGAACAATTTCTTAGAGTAGAACTGCCAAAATCTTCTAAAATATTATCGGAGAAACTTTCTATTACTTTATTTGGTCATGTTTGCATTAAATTTTAAATTCCCTGGTACCTTTGCAATTTCAATGTATACATTTTCGATGTGAATACGATATGCCACTACCTAAATAAGAGGTCGAAGACATGAACTTATTTTAATATGCTCGACCACACTTTGTTCTTATTAATTTCTTGACAAACTACACTTCAGGCTATAATAATTTTTCCGCCAAAATCTAGTATGTTGTCACATTATAAAATTTAATTAAAGCTACTAAATCACGCAACACATTAAACTGATATCGAATGGGAACCTTGACACATGCGGTGGCTAAAAATAACTCTCCCTTGCCGGGTTACTCGATTATGGCAAGCTGCAGGCTTAAATGGAAACACCCGCCTCATCAACATGCATTTGGAGCAGTATTCTCCTCCTGGAGTAGACCGGATTTCCAGCCTGTAATTAACAGCCTCTGCAGGTTCCTTTAGGCACGTTGGTTTACCCTGTGCCAGTCGGGGGCTGCCGGACCTCCCATTTAGCATTGCATGGACAATGCTTAGAGACCAGGAAATTTCGCAGATTCATTCTGCGACGAGCTAGACTCCACAATCCTTTGCGTATTAGAGCTCCTTCTAGTTATTTGTTCCCTCGTGTTCCGGTTTACCTCCAGACCAGGTAGCACGTTTGTTTCTTAGCAGGTTTGCTATTGGTTGAATGTGGTTCGTGGTGAGTCTAAACAAACTATGTTCCAGTAGAAGCAGAGACTTCTATGTACATGGGGTTGAAGTTAAGCGTGCCCTCAAATGAATCCGCGAAATTTCTGCGTCTCTACCCATGCTTAACACTTTGTGGACTATGCTCGAGTGTAGCTCTAGTAAAGATTATTTGAAAATTCCAGAACAAAACTCGCATGGATGTGTATTCTTTGCTCGGCTAGTGTTTATCACAACCTCACAAGAACACGACAATGCAGTAACAAAGAAACCTGATTGATTGTAAATCATTTAATACGATAAAGGACATCTGAGTGGGTCAATATCAGCTTGGCTCTCCATTGGTTGATGACCGGCCAATAATGAACGGTGTAAAGTACATGGTAGTGTCCGGTGTGGTATGGACCAATAGGAGGAGGGTGAGTTCTAACACAGACACCAACAGAACCGGTGTTCTTGCAATAGTGGATATAGGCGACTCACTTCTAATTTGTCTTGAGTGCCAGTAAATGTGTGCCGTCCTCAATGTGTTAAACTTCACAATTCTCAACCCCAGGAGAGTCAAACTCAGACAAGTGTCTGGGACACAAAATGCAGTCTAGAGAGCACAAAGAGCCATTTACCCGAAAATAAAATTAGGACGTACATTGTTAGAATGCCGGTCTATTTTAAACGCACAGAATTAAATGTAGTACAAAAATATCAATTGTACGAAAAAATGCGAGGACAACCACTATGCAATCATGTAATTAGGAAAACATACATAGATATATAAAGTGTTACTAGAACTGGCATCTCCTCTTGGCTACAGAGTGTTCACAATCTGGTGTAATGTTTTGGCCTGAAACAACTCTCATTACACTTTTAAATGTTGGTCTGTAAGCTGACTTTTAGCTTGCATTCGTTACGGTTGAGGAGGGAGAAAAACCGTTCGCACAATATAATAAAAAAAAATCATCGACCGAATGATTGTTGCTGATAAGCTGGGACCGCACACATACGAGCCAGGGGCCGTGAGTTTGACATATGCCTACTCTACACACTCGAGTAAAAGATGTGCCTTTGTTTACTGCAGTAGAACTCGCTCTCCTGTTCCATGCAGCTACATGGTATCAAGTCACCCGGGTGCCGAATGTTCACTACTATTTCACAGTCCTGCAGTACGCGTCGGTTGGCCGGATGTCCAGTGATTTAGAGACCAGAAAAATTCATATTGTTATTCGAAGACAGGATACACTTCAAATACACGAGTGCTCGCATCGCTTTTGTCTTTGGACTGCAGTTTATTTGACGTATCCTGCGCTGCTTAAAACCAAACTGAAGTAACAGATGACAGGATGTCCCAAGTGCATCCATTCAAGCCGAAATCGATTTAAACAAATTACACCGAGCCGGATGTATACAGAACGGTGAAGCCTAACATGTAGCCGTACATAAAATAAAGGAAATTTCGCAGTTTCCTATCAATCGCACAAATGAAAATTACATTATCTATATAGTATGCAAATTTTTACCGATAATTAAGTAAAAGGAAATTTCGCGAGTTTAATTACCTGTAGGCTAGGCTCAACAGTCCTGTGTTTACTCGGGCCTAAGATGTTTGGGTGTTTGTGCATTGGCTGTTGCCTCAGAGAGTAGCCAGTGTTACCTCACACCTGGCAGTATGGGATTCGCTACTTGTTTCCGTGCAAGTCTGCTATTAGCTTGGAGCCGTCCAGGGCGTGTATAATAAACTCTGATCCAATTACAAAGGCGACCTCAATGTAGATGGGGTTGACTTCTATCTTGTCCCGAAATGAATCCGCGTTATATGCCTGTTTGCAATTATAATCTAAGAAGCTGTTTGGAACATATCAGAGTCTGCGCGTGAAGCTGGGTACTAGAACATTGCAGACGACTCTCCCAGTGGCTCGAGGGGGGTAGTTCTCGGGACGAAAGTTGAGGTGCGCGAGCCCAGCAGTGGCTGTCGGCGGGCCGCGAGTGGCTAATCTCATCGCCGGTGCTATTGGCCAACCGGATAATCCGCCCTTCGCTCATTGGGCAAGCGTGTCACCAGGCGGGGCTTGAGAAACCTCCAACTGGTCGTGGGCGATACTCGCAGAGGCGATGTCACCACACAGGCAGGTAGTGTGTCACGTGTAGCTGACCAGCAGAAATGTGCCCACGATAATCGATGTATCGATATATACAGGCAGAACCGTGTATCGTGGCGAAAGGAGACTCATTAAGCTTCCACTTACTGTCTTATTGTTTGTTTTTCTTTCATTATTCATAGATACATTTTTTTTTCTGGGCACGTCTATTGATTCCTAGCATGTCTACGGTTGCTTGAAAGAATAATTTTTCTCATAATATCTTGGCTAAACCTGCTGACATGAACATAAACTGTTTGATTCTAGCATTTTTGGTGGTATGGGGGGGGGGGGGGTTAATTTACATCTCTTGTTATCGGCTTCCGTTTGATTGGGAAGTCAGTTCCACATTTGACCAGGATAGTCGAACATTCTGCTAATCTAGAACACAAGACGTGCGACTTGTCTGAAAATACCCTAACAGTGTTTAAAATCTGTCATTGATTAATAACATGTTAAAAAAAAAAAAAAAAAAAAAATCAGAAAATTACATTAACGTCAAGACTGGCAGAACATGCATGGACTAACAAGCATTGGTAACATTTATATCAGTAGCCATAAAAGTAAAATGTCGTAGTTCCTCATATTTAGTCTACCGCGTCTGTTATGCATCCAGTCGCCTGAGAATTGCGACTGATTCCATGCCCGAGAAGTCGCGAAGTCTTGTCTGATGGCATTTTTATAATTTTTGTTAAATTGTGACTGTTGAGTATGTGATATTTGTTTTTTCTTTTCTGACTATTTGGTTTCTCTGATTTCTTTGTAGTATCAGCATTTATTTGATAATTTTCCATGTTCCATCCCTTTATCATTGTCTTTCGTGATTCAGATATATTACGACCACCATTGTTTAATCGTTATTTTAACATTTCTTATGTTGAAAATTATTATTTAACTGACTAAGATATTATATCTACTTGAATATTTTGTGGTGATATTTGGCTGTTTTTCCCCATTAAATTTGTTAGATGGCATATTGTTTGCTAATTTTAATACGTTTATTAGCGTTGTTTTTATGTAATTTTTTAAACTTATGTTTGGCAGTGGACAAAATTAGGTTAAATTTGCATACTAATAACGTAGTTCTGTGAACCTATACACAGCTGACAAAGAATTCTTGCCCAAGGAAGGTCGTACGACGTTGAGCATGCCATATTTCGTCATTTAAGCGCAGACAGGTTACGCCTACGTAGATCGGCCGTGGACAAGGTAGCTAATTGGGTGAGTTGCAACACACTAGCTATTCTTGGAGGGCTGCAGAGGCGTGGTCTCTTATTAACCCGCTTGCCATTGGACTTCAGAAGACAGTAACTCGGGAAATTCAGGCTGTTCTATGTGACGAATACAGATGGTGATTTATCGCGGGTAAAAGTTTACTGTTTGCTATTATTTAACGCACTGTTCACATGTCCGGCAGTTTTATTCCGTTATTGGCTGTCAAACATGTATGAAGCATTTGTTCCATTTCACTGGGTCAGTGAGGATTCTGATACTATAAGACAGAACGTTCGTGATTGGTGTGCAAAGAACTTAGCCGAATCGAAACCTTGTTT
This sequence comes from Dryococelus australis, assembly GCA_029891345.1. Taxonomy (NCBI): domain Eukaryota; kingdom Metazoa; phylum Arthropoda; class Insecta; order Phasmatodea; family Phasmatidae; genus Dryococelus; species Dryococelus australis. The sequence continues at coordinate 16,874,872 of CM057006.1, read as the reverse complement.
ATCCAATCGTGAAAGAATAAAATAGATAGGGTGGTATCGAAGATATTCTGGCTCAAAAAATTTTCACAGTTTTCTATCATCTCTAATGATGAAGTATCACTGGAGGGGACTGTAATCCAAGTACGGTACGGAATCGCGACGAGGTCCGGGCAGGTTGAATGTGACGCTACAGCTGTACTATCCTGGGAAGCTCTTCCAAACCTACTTTGGGTACAGCATTTCGCTGCTGATATCAATCATATTTTCATGTACTCAATCATAATTTCATTCATTTCACTTACAACTTTATGACAACTGGCTGGGGACAGGGTTCAATATAATCTTGTTTTGTATTCCTAAGTGTTTTGTGATTCTACGATAAAACCATGGCAGTTAAGGGCTACGGTAATTTGGCGGTTTGAATGCTCGCCTCCCACCAAGGCGATCCGGGTTCAATCCCCGGGGGGGTTCACTCCGTATTTTTGCAAGTGGGAATTGCGTCGGACTATGCCGCTGGCCAGCGGGTTCTCTCGAGGCTCTCCCGTTTCTTCCACCCCTTCATTCCGGAGCTGCTCACTACTTACCTCACTTCACCCTCATCGGCTCTCAAGACCTCGCTGTTAAAAGCCGCTCAAATCTCTCCACTCACTCCTTACTGTTGGTATTTAAACTGTGCGCAAGTGGCGGTGGACCTGTTTATAAGGGCGATCTTCCCGTTGCGTTTTTGCAGGGCCTGCAGGCGATCAGGTGTCCCGCCGGCCTGTATTTCGACATTGAGAAGCAGACGTGCGACTGGAAAGACGCCGTCAAGAACTGCAAGCTGAAGAACAAGGAGAGGAAAGCCAAGCCACTGCTCTTCACTGACGAACCCCTTTGTAACGTGAGTATCCTTGTATTATCCTCTCATTCACTCATTCGTTATAAGTAGAGCCACTTGTTTTTCGTGGAAATATTTACACGAAGGCTAGACTCAAATGTCCTATGACACGCGTACAATTTTTCCTCGTAGAGACATGCCAAATCTGTGTTATTATTTGGTAACATGCTAGACTTCACTTATGTGCCTACTTGAGGGCACTTCGTAATTTCATTGGTTACTGGCGATCATACGACACGTCATTGACCTGTGTGACCGCTTTACTGGAGATTGGGTGCTCAAGCTTTAAGCCTTCCTCATTGGCTCAAAGTATCATTGGGGCGACCAACACAACTTGTCTACCAATGGCAACAGTCAATAGAACATAAAGCATTTTGGAGTTTAGTTTGCCGCCAAATAATAACGCATATTTCGCATATCGCCAGTTATTAGTCACGTGTATTTGTCGGGAGACAGTCCATTACCTGACTGTGCCAATCATAATTAGGTAACTCCGATACTGAGTGTCCATGATTCGCGGGCATACACATGCATATTTTTGATTTGTAACTGTTCCACACTCGCACTCGATCTCGAAATATACTAGTGTTATTATCGTGTGTTGTTTATCTGAAAGATGCTCGATTGTGTTTTCGTTCACCTACAGCACCATAACACCTTTTTTCGTAGTCATTGTAGGCAATGGAGATCCGAATAACCAAACAATATTCATAGAGCATGCAGCCAACTCTCACTCGCAACACGCACTCGTGCACTCTCTCACGCATGCTCGCACTCTGTAATATGGAACAACACTCTCTGCTGTCACTTCCGAGTGAGAGTGCGCGAGTGTAAATATCCTGACTATTTGGAACACGGCTCTTACAGTGAAATTAAATTAGCAGCCACCTTAGCAACACCACATTTTGATATGTACCTAACAATACAATACAATTACATAATAACTCCTGGTGCAATATATCACAATTTCTTAAGTGGGTTTACATGACACCTACACATGTTTTCTAATGCAAATAAAAAAAATAGTTTCTTTCGATTATGGCAGCCACAGGAAAACGTGATGAATTTCAAAACGGCTAAGCAAACCCCGTTACATAACGTACCAGGCTTTTAATTTCTGAATCTGAAAGATATTTTATGAATAAAAGTAAAATGAGCAGGGATTGAGGATATCTGCCCCACACTTAATCCACCTTAATTGCCTATTCTGAGACAACTTGACTTCTAAATATAGACACCAGAAAGCGCTGCCAGCAATGTGGGAGCGAATAGAAAACAATACGTACTGACAAGCTGATGATTTAGCCCATTCGGTCGCGCATTAGTTTGTAAGTCATAATGTTGCAATAGTGGAATATTTCTATGTGCACTGTATTCATGTCTAGTGTTCTTTCAAAGACGCTACCATCAGCCAATCATAAACGAGAGGAGGTTTAACGTTCACAAATCATACTACTCATCGGTAGGGACAGGTGTATTTCGCGAAAATGTTTATGGCCATGCTAGGCTTAATATCCTACGCCCACAACCACAACTTCCTGTGGTTATTGGCCACGCGTCTACGCGAGACGAACATGCTATTATTTGACTGGGGCCAATCGTAATGAAGTACTCCGATACCGAACGTCTATGATTCGCAGGCAGACACTTGCACATGACATTTAAAATCATCCAACCACTAATGTGCATATGAACACAAGTATTTGGGAATACAACTGGTCTTGGAATATTTCCGCGAAAAACACCTGTGTCTACATGTCGGGAAGACTCTCGAGGCATTGGGTACTGATACCTTACAGTGTGCAGTTCTGGTTATATATACCATTCACGTGCAACATGTCTACTGTCGTGGACGCTGTGACTGAACTTGTTTAAGTGAGGGGAAAAGTGTGCTGACGAAGGGGTTTGTTTTCAGGATGGGTCATTGGCCTGTGGTGACGGCAACTGTATCGAGAGAGGTCTCTTCTGTAACGGAGAGAAAGACTGTTCCGACGGCTCAGACGAGAACACCTGTGGTGAGTACAACACACACACACACACACACAATTAATTCTATGTATCAAGTGTTTTGACATGTGGACCAGAACAACCATGCTCCCTCTACTTATTTTATTTTTTTGAGAGTAATCAGCGACTGTAAAATTTCAAGAAATGGTTTCGTGAGGAAGCTGAACTTCAAATATAAGTGCGTTTGGGTTAAATTCGATACCGAACCGCAGTTTGCTGAATCTCCACAGTTTCGGGTTTCGCGTGTGCTCGGTCGCCTGAGACAAGGCCAGGTAGCCGAAGGACCGTTATGTGGCTGTCATGAAGGCCACGAGTCACAGGCGGCTTGAACTTCACCGAGCTCGGAGCGCGTTCGTGTGCCCCCCCCCCCCCCCTAGTTGACAGAAAGCCAACTCACGGCTGGGCGTAAAACCAGCTATATGCTGTTCGCAGTAAAATGAGCACTTTTGAAAGCCCTGCTTAAGATCTACTTGTCTGCATGTTGTGTATTCTTCTACTTTATATAAAAGTAACATTGCTATGGACCTCATCACTTTATTCATACGTCGGTCAAATGAAACTGTGAAATTATTAAGAAACTAAATACTTTACAAAACTGCTCATTTTTACACTTCGATGCATTAAAACACAAAATGAAAGAATTAATTTTAAGTTATCACAAATGGTTACCTAACACTTTTTATTCGACGTTAAGATATGGAACTACTTTCCATCCATCGTTACCAACTTTACTGGGGGAATGTCACTCAGTGTGCCCATAAAAATATATGCATACAGGGACGGTGACTTTTTTCTAAAGATCATTTCATAAGTGCTCACTTTGTCGTGAACAGCCTGTATACCGAGAGGTCAGCTTTTGTCACCTCCAACACTTCCGCAGCGATCACCGCATGCAGTGCAAGTAATAATTTGTCATTAGGGCCACCTGTTTTTTTTTTTTTTTTTTTTGCGAAAAGTCTATGCTCAAGTTAGACTTCAACTTCCTACGTGCTCACTTACAAATTTGCGTTGGCTATTGGCCGCGTGTTTGTGTGAAACTACTCGACTAGGCCAATCAGAATAAAGTTACCCTGACACTGAACGTCCGTGATTGGCTGGCAGACGCTTAAGACGCGTGAGAGTTAAAATATCCCAACCACGATATTGGTTTTGAACTGACGTGTTTTGCAGTACAACTAGTCGTGGAAGCGTTTCTCGAAAAACAGGTGCCCCTATTTATTATTAAAAAGCGGCCCACCCCGGTAACACACATACACATGTATAGATGCTTCACTTTGGCCAGGTGGAAGTCTGCATATATTTACTGGCACTCACTACATCTTAATATTTCAATACCGAAAGTTCCACAAATTTGCGAAAAGTTGCTAATCAAAGAAAACCAGCTGCCTGCAGTTTAACCAATATTTCTGGTTATTTTTTTTTCCATCATTCCCCCGTTCTTTAGAGATTTTATTTTTCAAACACCGTGGGATAGTAGCGATCAATTTGCGTCAAAATACAGGTCTCGTTGCAGAAATGAACTTACACGTCAGTTCCTTTGATACAGGCGCACCCATGCGCTGCTGGTTGGCTGTGCCAAGTTCTGGGAAGGCCATTGTGTCTGATTGGCTATCGCGTGCTACGAAAGATTCCCATTAGTCGTGCTGCCAGTTAGCAAGTAAGTTACCGTGCGCTGGTTGGTTCCGACTGCAGACCTGAATAATTCGCCGTTTCATTTCAGGGCAGCTGGAATTCAAGACCTTTGTTTGCTCTTATTGCTTATGCTATTGGTCTACCCGTTATTTTACACATCCCGGATAACTCTGAGCCATTAATAAGCACACGCTAAAATAGAAACCCAATCATCGCCTACAACTGAGGCAACAAGTAACCAATCAGCAGCGATGTTTTCATGATTTAACATAAGACGTTGTAGTCTAGCTTACAGGTCATTGAACTCGCGAATTTTTATAGTTTTTAGTTCCGACGTATAACTGACGAGTGACGACGCCGCCATTTCGCTGGCATGTACGGCTCAAGTTCCACGGGAATTAAGAGGTTGTTTCGCCTCTATGTACCAACCTGCTCTGTGGTTATTTGTTGCTCCGTGTTAAAGGCGTGGTACGTGGCTCTATTTCACTTCCGCAAGCGGATGCCAAACGAGAGAAGAAAAGGCACGGACTACTTTCACCAGCGAACCAACCACGTGGCCGTCAGCAGCGTGAGTCAGCGGTTCTTACTGCGCAGTTAACACACGTCACGAAACAGTAGTTACTTTTCATCACTTCACTACGTTACTCATTTTTCTATGGACTATCTATGTCATGCTTATTAGCACGTAAAATTGTCTAAATTATTTTCACGATAAAGTGAGCACTTATAAATGAACCTTAGAAACTTCGCTGTCCCTGCATACATATATTTTAATGGACTCAGTGAGTGACATTCGCCCAGTAAAGTTGGTAACGATGGATGGAAAGCAGTCCAAGATATTAACGTCAAATAAAAAATGCTCGTAACCATTTGCTATAGCTTAAAATTGTTTCTTTCGCATTCTATTTTTTTAACGCATCGGAGTGTGAAAATGAGCACACCTGTAAAGTAATAACTTTCTTAATAATTTCATAGTTTCATTTGACCGACGCATGAATAAAGTGATGAGGGCCATGGCAATGTCAATTTTACATAAGGCGCAGGAATACGCAACGTGTATACAAGTAGATCTTAAGCAGGGGTCTTAAAAGGGCCCATTTTTCCTCGAAGAGCTTATAACAGTGCCATTCAACCTACATTGCAGTAAACATACCTGCAGAAGTTACCATTTTAAACCAGTTCACATACTTCTTAACAAGTACTCGACTCTCTCGCCCAGGCGTGAAAGTATAATAGGCTAGTGAAATTGTACTGAGGCGACAGCCACGGATGAGTATGCACAAAGCAGACTACGGAGTCTAGCATGGCGACGTATTGTAAAGCTAGAAGACAGGATCTCTTTTTATCCGGTGTAGCAAGAGCCCATGTTACAGTAGTCACTTCGTTACTACAGTCTTGGATTTTCTGTACACAGTTAAACAGAGAGCGTCTGGTCGGCCATTAACATGGCTGACTCGCATTCCAGAAGATCGTGTGCTTTATCGAGCTACTATACTACAATTGTCTTCTATGCATACGAACATAGATAATTTTTCATTGGCTGCTTTCACAATTGGAACTCATTATCCTGCTACATTCAGCCACATGGAATTGACCCTTCCATTTCTACACTAGTTTAATATTTCTGATGTTGCATATAAGGAATATGAAATGCTTGCTGTACTTACGATGACAAGAAACTTGATTGTTTTACACAACCAATCAATTGTAGCCTTTGAGTTCAGTGATCAGCAGTGACATGCAAAATTCGCGTTATTATTTGGGGACACGTTAAACTTCAAACACTTTTACCTTTGCAATACATTTTTCATTGGGCCATACTTTATTTGAAATGTCCTGGGTAACTCTGCGCACATACGTTAACACCTCATGATTGTGTGCCCCAATCACGTGCCGTTAACTCAGAAAGGGAGTGAATTCACATCTATGCAGCAGTCCATGGAGAAACGACGTCGGCTACAATATATACAGTGCTATGAAGTTTAGTCTGATGCCAAACGATAACGCGACTTTTGCAGGTCCCTAGTGATCAGTGATATGAATCGGTGATAATGTAAATCAGTGTCACGGTTTACGTATCAGTTTAAACCAGGAAATATAATTGGGTACTGAACCCGGCGATGTACACCCATGCCTTACCCGGGCTTCGAACCCAGAGCCTCCCGCACCCCAGATCGGTGGCGCAACAACCTACTGCGGCACGGGAGGTCGGCAATGGCCATGAAAGAGTTAAGGACCCCCCTCCCCCGTGATGAATTTTTTCTATTGGTTCAGAGTGTTTGCAGGGCGTGTCGGATGAGCGGAGTAACAGCGCACACGTGAAACCAACATATACTTGGGTGCTTGCAAACGTGTTAACAAATCTCGACGGGGCATGAGAGGGTCTCTGGAGACGAACCTCCACAGGGAAAACGGCTTTCAACGTGGCCCGCCTTGGCTCAAGGGTGTGGTTATTACTGGCAGTCGGTGCCGACCACTTTCGATTGCATACACGCGCGCGCACACAAACACACGTACTCTCTCTCCTCTCTTTGCCTCTCCATCTCTCTTGCACGCTCTCTCAGCTCACGGCTTTCCTGTCCACGTCACATACTCCGCCAACACTTGTAGGTGCTGTGAAGATCTCTCACTCAAATTAGCTCTTCAACCCTTTGAGGAGAATGCACGTACATACTCGGGGTTACGTTTATAAACAAATTTCTTTGCTCTTGAAAACCAAACTCACGCCATTATAATTGTACTATTTTGCTTGACTTCATCAGAATATAAATAAAAATCTACAGCTAGTCAACATTTCAACTTTTATGAATAGACTCGTTCTTTTTGATACGGTCTCAATTGAACACGATGGCTTGTAAAACCTGTTATATCCGTCTCGACACATTAATTGGTACACAGTCAACGCGTGACCCCATTGGCCGAGGGCCAGCCAATAATAAATGATGCAGAGTACAGTAAGCGTGTCCTGTGTAACCAGGACCAATAGGACGAAGGCAGGTGCACATGGCTGTACTGGAGAACATAGGCAGCTCACTGTAACCTTGTATTCGGTGCTTCTAAAACTGTGCCGTCCTCAAAGTGTCAAAGGTTAATTATATTAGCAATTCTGTGGAAGCCAGTATGGAAAATCGAGGAAAACGCAATCCTGCGTAAAACGCTTTTCTTGTCTTTGGGAGTCAATATTTTGCAATAGCGATTTTTTTCTGCTGATATGTTTCTTTAGCTGAAAATATTCACATGTAACTGCAGCGCAGCACATTACACACTTTTAATGAATATGACAAGATATTCTATTACGAATTAGGCTACCGGTATTTTACGGGATTGTCCTTTCTTAGTTTCTATGCAGCTGGGCTTCCAGAACTTTGTGGACTCCAACTGACGAATTAGTAGATGTCTTCTATCCCACAAACTCTTAGGGGTGCTTCACCCGGAAAAAAAGCTGGTTTCTTCGAGTGACTATTTAGCTTTACAAATAGCCATTGGTTTAAAAATAGAAATAGCTTTAGCGACACACCTCATCCAGCAGCACTGATAGAATATATGAAATATTAACCTTTAATCACAATATATTCAAACAAACATAAACGAGTATCGCAAACTCCAACCACCGACACCAGCAAAATTGACACACTGGCAAGCAACATGGCGGAATCTGGAAACTAACTTGCTGGACGGCAGGCAGCAACGTGTAGTAACCAACACAGTTAGGAACTTCTTGTCGGATAACCATCCTGTTATCGGCGCCTACTTGTCACCTACTTGTCAGCCGGCAGTTCAGCCAACGGGGAACCTTTTTCATCATGCAGTAGCCAATCAGAATCAAGACCCGTTTTTTTTTTTTTTTTTTTTTTTCGAAACCCAAAGCTCTTTCTAGGACTAAAGCATCTTCGAAGAGTTATTTCCGAAAGTATCACTCCAGGAAGGCGTTGAAGTCTCCGGTTTTTCGGGAGCAGCACTTTAAAGAGAGGTTGGTGACGCCATTTTGGTGGCACGTGCAGTCGGATTTGGTGAGACGAATAGTTGTTTCACCTCTGTAATCATCCGTATTCTGCAGTGCGCTCCGCAGATAACAAATAATGGTAGGCAACCCGCTCTACTTCGGTGCAGTGTGGGGCTCCGGCTCCCACAAAATTAAGTCCTTGGCTAGAGACGAAGGTTTATCGCGGGAGAAGTTGACATTTTGCTAGGATTCAAAGTACTGTACATATTTCCGATAGTTTTCTTTTCTTATTGGCCGCCATGCATGTAGGAAGCTACTATCCCGTTTAACTAGGCCAACGATGATTCTGATACTCTAAAGCAGAACGTTCGTGATTGGCCTGCAAAGCACTTAGCCGAGTCAAAACATTGGTCATCCTATCATAAAAGGATAAACCATCTATAGTGTTATCGAAGATATGTTTGTTCAAAAAAATTTTTTTTTGCGATTCTCCGTCATCCCTATCCGTAACTAACTTTTCTCACCGTATGGCTCGTGCAATTGCTTAAAAACACTTGTAGCCGAGATTTTTGTTTCGTGGTCCGAGGCAGAGCGATACGGGCGACAATGACACGACCGTCCCAGCGCCTCGTCGCACGTACCCGCAAGTTTCTGAACCGGCGAGCATTATTTTCGTCGTCACGCTTTCCTGTATGAATCATACCCTTAAGAATGGCGTTGTATTACACGCGATGAAAGCCCACAGCTGAAACTACAACTGTACGGTTTAAATGTTATCCTACCTCTTAAGGAAACTGCACAGGCAAGCTCTAAAAATGCAGCTGTTTTTTGGTACAATTTTGACAATTTTTTAAAAATATGCTCTAACAAATTATTTGTAAACTTACCATATCAATGTGTATGTATAGTGACAAAGCGCGAGTGGTAAAATTATTTCCCCATACATGCATGGTAACGTTCCTACAGTTGCTCAGGAAAGATTCAAATGCGTAGGGAAATTCCCATATTTTCAGCCTGACACGTAACTAGTACTATTTCCACATACTGTGTAGGTTAAATTTTCCATTACAGTTTAGGAAGTTTAACAGAATTTTTTTTTACGGTGTAAACATAATATGATAAAAAAAACTGAAACAGTACGAGTTTAGGTAATTGATTATATTTTCTTTTCACGCATTGAGTTGTATTCTCAGGATATTTATACGTTGAGATATGTGTTAACGCGCAAATAAAGAATGCACAGAAAATATGCACAGATTACTGACTCTTAGGAAAATGGTTAAGGACATCCGATTGTTTTGAAAATATCTTATGATTAGTTGTATTTCAGAACACTTTATCTCAGCTACACTTTCTAGAGTGGATAATTTTTAATGTCGCATGGCTCCAGTGCTTGCCTGCTAATCACTTGCGTTCAGTGGCGGACTAACCGTCCTCTGATTGGCTCGGGCGAGCAAGAAAATGTCTTCTCACAAAGAGGAAAGTAAACCAGCAACTGAAAGAAAACTTCAGATGCGCGAAGGATATTGAAATACAAATTCCACGAAAATCAGGTATTCCCAAAAATGATACAGCCTGATTATATTCACAATCGAATCACCGAGCAGCCTGTGTCAGGCACACGACCGTAACGTAAAATAAGCTGATCTATAGAGGCGAAATTTTACGGCTTTATCTTATACTGCAAGGGAAACATTAAGCTGGTTTGGCTGCGTATTGGCCGTTCAAGGGTAAAATGAGCACTTTTAAAATCAACCTTTGAAAAATGTAACTGACCCAACCTGCGTATACTTTAAACGGAAAAACTGAGCTGCATGCGCCCAGTAAAGTTGGCAACGACAGAGGGAAAGTAGTTCCACTTTTAAGCGTTGATTTAAAAGTAATAGGTAAATATTTGTGAATACTGAAATTAATTGTGCCACTTTCTGTTTTTTAAGCACATATGTGTGCTACTATGTGGCTGACTGATGTATAGCTGACACATAAATATTCTTAGTTTCCGATTTCTTAAAGGGTCTGTTGCAAACTGTCTGTGCAAAAATGTTGTATTTTTATCACTCTTGTAAGTGGCGTGAATGTATTGATAGCTGCGGGTACGAGCGCATGTTTTGTGTTGCAGATCTATAAAATATGTCCTTTCTGATAATTTCGCAGTTTAACTTAACGGACGTGTGAATAAAGAGATCAGGCCCATGACAATGTTAATTGTACATACGGTGGAAGAATACACAATTTGTATACAAGTAGATCTTAAGCAGGGTTTCAAAGTGTCCAGTTTACCATGAAAAATATTTAGTTTTTTGGAAACTCTTGTTGTGGAGAACTCTATGTCAAATCGACTGGTGCTTGGCGACTTCGTTTGCCAAGATCTGACAGGTGAATACTAAGTATGTCACAAAAAAAGCGGGCGCAGTCGGCGGCGATTTAATTTCTGACACGAGCAATTACTGTGTGATCGTGGAGAGATTTGGATGGCTCTTAAAATTGAGGTCTTGTGAGCCGATGAGGGTGAAATGAGACGAGTATGTAGTGGTGACGGAATGCAATGGCGGGGGATAGGGAGATCCCCGAGAAAAACCAATTGATCAGCGGCATCGTCCGCCACGATTCCCACTTGCAATATCCGGGGAGCGACCCCGCCGGTCCCCTTGTGATATAGTAATTACTGAAAACTAAGCGAGTAAATAAAAAATGAAGTGTTTTTTTTTAAAGACAATTTGTTTTCGAAAGCGGGGCTCACTTATTAGTAAAAAGTCGCTGATATGGTAGTCCTGGTAGGGAAACGTACATATCGAAAATAAAAACCAAACTTTCGGTAAATATAACTTTTAAGTTGGACTTGCCAGTGTGTGTAGTCAGAGAGTAAACATGGATCTTAATTCATGTCATTCGTTTTACGAATCAGTTGTATGAAATTGTGCGAATATTGTAATAGTACGTCTTGTTCAGTTATGTATATATGCGGGTAAGTAGTTTAATAAAGAAACAAAGTTAATTTAGAAATATTTGAGAAATTTTCTTTCTCATTCTGAAATGAGTAAATTGTGTAACAAAATGTTTTCTAAAGTTGCCTCTTTTTACAGTTCCAGAGATACCTGAATCAAATAAACAAAAGTACATATTTTTGAACGCAGTCCACTTTCTATACACATACATAGCTTATGATGAAATTTACGTTTTTTATGGGTATGTAATTATGTAATATATGCTAAGGAACGTTAAATGGCAGGGGTTACTGACTTTTGCAGTCCTAATTATTGTGAATTCACTATAAACGCGAAGACACGTTCAGAAATGAAATTCTACACTTCATCTTCCACTTAAATGCAACTAATTACACAGCATCAAAATCTAATTGTTTTAGCGTTTCCCTTCGGTTGCGAAAGAAAGCCGTATGTCATGTGCCTGTGTGTGTAATGTCTCGCGATTAAAACGTGTTTACGAAATAATCCTCTAAATTGAGCGCGGTCACTCGGGTACAAATTTAAAACTGTAATAGCTGCAATTATTAGCTGCATTTTAACTCGGTGGAGCACGTCAGCAGATAATGACATGTTTCCCCTGGTGACGAGTAATTTTCTGGCTTCGAGGGGAAAAAAATTGCATATAACATAAATATTTAGGCCACACCGTGCCAATCTTAGCACGATTACGGTAGAATTAATCCACGATTATCTTACTGGGTTGTACTTGAGTGTGCGGTTTAATTTAACTCTTCAAAATCAACTTCAGAATCCCAGAGAAGAAATTAAGAGCCACAAAGTAAACATTAGTTTTGTGTCCCCTTTCTTAGGGTATTGGGTATACAATTTTGGGGTGGGGGTGGAGTTGAAACCAGGGACAGTGAACTTAAAGTTGCTAATTTACATTACAGGAAGTGCAATGCATTTATAAATCGTCACAACAAATTGTTTATATAATACACGTATATATATATATATATAAGTTTCAAAAGTTTGAATAAAAATTAATTCTGAATTTAGAAGTTCTTAAGGGTGAGGTAACGTACACCAAGGTGTGTTTCAAGAACTTATACGCCAGATAGAAGCAACGCAGCAGTGCATTGGTGGGGAATGTGGGGAGACACTGAGAAAACTTTTCAGCATTATTTTCTCCAGTTACGTCACAAGAATAAGGATTCAAATCTACCGGGCAGTGTTTTACTACCATGCCTCCATCTGACCGATTGCCCACTTCAAGTGGGATGGGTTTATTCGGACATTTGGTCGAAAATCTGCAATGCTGGTCGATGGGTTTGTCCCTTTCTAAAGGATGACCCTAGCCTTGGCTATGCAAAGATATGGGAACGGGCTTTTTGTCTGATTGGCTACAATGTGTTGCGGATGGTTCCATTCCGGCTTGGCTGCCAGTTGCCAGGCGCTGATTGGCGAATGGCATTCTGGAATGTTGCCGATTAGTGGCGCCATATTGCTGCCGTGTGCTGCTTGAGCTCATGGGGGCTAGCTTGGTCGATTAACAGCAGGGTGACTCGCTTCTGTATAAGGCGAGTCTCGCGCGGGCACAGCGGTTTCTCCAGGGATGGCGTGGAAAGGTGAAAGGTCGGGCGGAGCGCGCCCAAGGCCCCCTGGGCGAGAGGGAAAGTTGTCGAGGCGAGTTATCTGCCGGAGCCATCTCGGGCGACGCCTTCTCCCAACTCGGCTCGTGACGGACCCCCTGGCCGCGCAGCTCGGAGACACAACCTCACCGCTCCGCCGCCGCATCGAGACTGACGCCCATTGGTTGCGACACCCGCCCACCCCACGGCGACCCACTTGCCGCGCGCGCGCGCGCGCCGCGCATGCGCCTTGCCCAACCTGCAGCCGCTGCACTGGGCACCCGGATGCGCCAACCACCGCAGGCATGAACACCCTTAAGGGTTCCGCCTCCCAGATGCTAGAACTGCACTGCAGCGTGTTCTAAATCCTGGTTTTCTGACGAAACTATTAAATGTCCCCCAAGTATGTTTACCTACTAAAAGGCATCGCACCCCAAACGAGGAAGTAATGACATTCTTAAGTTACCACGCATGCTGTAAATATTATTTTGGAGTCCTCCAATGTAGTTAAAACTCCTTCTTCAGACTGCTGTATCTTAAAAAATACTAGCCGGACACGAGACAAGCCACGATAGGAGTCTGTATTGAATTTTGCTATAGACATTTCCTCAATATAATGAAAGGGTCACCGCTGAAAGTCCTATACGTACACGCAGAACTACGAGAACATTGCTCCCCAGTACAGAGCCATGTGCGTAGCCGCGACGGCGCCCTTGTAGCGCGTACCAGTATAACCCTTATAGCTCCCGCGCTTCTTGGCTAAAAATGAGGAAAACGACGAAGGCAGGCGGGCCCCTTAAGATAGAAAAAGAGTGAATTTCTTTACGTTGTTGCAGCCAGCAACACACCAGTACAATAAATCTAGATGTTGCCAAACACTTCTACAGAAGAAAACACCAAAGATTAAAGCTTTATATGAGAGAGGACTGCATTTTTTGCAACGCATTTTGTAAGATCAAATTATGCGCTTAAAATAATTAGAGGTTTCGTCCCATTAGGTGGAGTTAGTTTTCAAATGCTTTGGAAAGCACCTATTGCAAATTAAAAACTCTCACTAGAATGAAGACCAGAATAATTAGCTAGTTTACAAAATAAAATCCATTTCCTATTAAATTAAGCCAGAATAAGTAGATTTCTTCTATGTGGATTAAACTCTTTTTTTGTAACTACACGATTTTACAGTTACACAAATTAGTACTGGACTACATTTACAAAAATTTGTACTCAGATGGTTGCGGAAAACTAAGTACGATCTATCATGCCTTGTTCTTTTTCGCACAAAGTACGATCTATCATGCTTGTTCTGTTCAACAAAGTACGATCTATCATGCTTGTTCTGTTCAACAAAGTTTTATTCGCGCTGTGAGATTCAGAAAGATAAGAAAAATAGTGCCATTTATGAATGTAGATTATTGTAACCAAATAATTTATAACACTACAAAACAATTATATAATTTCTCTTATATGCAGCTTAAATTGTACTTTATGGCACGTTTTGTGATTTCCCCAGCAGTTTTTAATAAGTACTGCATTTAGCGTGTACTGTGTATTATATTTTTGGTTGCAGTGTTGGACGAAAATCCATTGTTTTATTTGAATGTATAACCATTCAATTGTTTACGATGCCCCTTGCAATGTTATGTTTTCTCGTTAAAATTTTTGCTGTACTTTTTTTACGATGGTGATATTCAATTCCTCGTCACTTTTATTCCTCAACTCCAGTGGAATTATCTCAGCTATTATCCTTTTTTTTTTATTGAAAGCCACTTTCCCTATTCATAATACGTTAGTACGTTTTTCTGAACGCTATCTCCTTCAGTAAAATGTCTTTCTTGCATAATCTTTCATTAGCACTCGTTCATCCGCGCTCTCTGTCTACACAGCTGGCGTCCGTTCACTGCAGTTATACGAAGTTTTTTTTGACGATCCTGACTTGCAGTTCTCTTTACCGCCACGCCTAATAAATCCTCGGACTTCATTCAATATTTAAAATAAAAAGGTTTTCTTTTCGTTAAAACTAAGACGTAAACAAAACAAAATACAAAATTCAACAAAAGACAAAATTACAACTCGCAAAAATTAAATCTTCGAGCTTGAAAATTTGAACGTTAATTTATATTCTGCCAACCTCATTAGTTCTCAAAGACATAAACATGTTTCCGTGGTGTTTTTTTTTAGAAGCCAGTAATTCGCGAATATTTCTTATAGCTTGCCAAAACTGATATTATATTTGCACGTTTCGTAGTTCTCGTCATAGATTTTCATCGTATTCCTTTTTCCTGCAGTTTTTTTTTTCTGGGGAGATATTGTGATATTGCTGCACCGGCCATCGACGGTGCTTTTTCCGAGCGAGTGCTAGGGCCACGATCGTGTAGTGGTTAGACTACTTGCCACCCACCTAGGCCTAGGCGAACTGGGTGTTCGATTTCCGGATCTCCTGGTCTCCGTATTGCCACCTAACAACCGTAATATTGGCTCACTAAACTCCGGGCACGCTTATAAATATTGTACAGCGTTCATTGCTGGCAGACTCTCTGGCAACGTAACGCTGAGTTGAAAAGTGCTCTAATCAAATGTTATTTCCTACGTGGAGTTATGCGCAATCGGCCTTGCCCATCTGCGTGATCTGCACTTTTGAGTGTGGCTAACGTAACATTAAAGGCTGTTCACGATAAAGTGAGCACTTTTGAAATCAACCTTAGAAAAAATATACTGCCGCTGCCTGCATATATTTTAACGGGCGCACCGAGTGACATGCGCCCAGTGAAGTTGGTAATGATAGATGGAAAATAGTTCAACAACTTAACGTCGCATAAAACACCTTAGGTAACCATTTGAGAAGACTTAAATTATTTATTTAGCTTTCTGTTATTTTTAATGCATCGAAGTGTTAAGATGACCAGATTTGTAACATATTTTCTAAATTATAATTCCGCAGTTTCACCTGAATGACGCATGAATAAAGGGATTGGGCCCATGCAATGTTAATTCTACATAAGGCGGAGGAACACACAACGTACATACGAGTAGATCTTAAGTGGGTCATTCAAAAGTGCTCATTTTACCGCGAGCAGTCTATACGTTGCGGACATTATGCAAGCTGCTGGCGAACTAACATTTCTTCGCCAGCGTCTTCGAAGAATGCGATTGTCGTAACGTTACGGCGAACTTCATGACGACTCAGTTAAACATTTCAGACTGACTTTAATATTCTCTTCTAGGTGTTACAAACAAGTGATTTTATGATGCGTTCTGTGCTTAGGTTGACACAGTACTTGTTTCGAGATTTCAGCCAATTAGCTATACTCTTTGTGTTCTGCCACCGTAATAAGAACGAATCAAAACTAAGAGCAGCAACGCGGTTTACGAATAAATTATCCGCAAGTAAGGTCATTGGTCATTAAGCTTCACAGTGTACGGTATAAACCAAAAATTACCTTCATGTGCCGACTTAATACTACGAAGGCAGAACTGTAATTTTGCGAAAAAATAGTCACATCTCTGAAAAATGTTTTCTGCACGACTCACCGTTGTCCATAGTTACCTTGGTAGTTGCTATAGGCTATTCAAGGTAAAGGGTGCTGTTTTGAAAGCCCTCCGATTTTGAATAATAGTCATTTAATATATTTAATTTTACCCTTAGACGTAAACTTTCGAGTGCGTTGAAATATACACACTGTGTTTATTACTTACATGGCGATATTAATTAAACACATTCAGACCCAGTGTACGCGATCGTGTACACAAAGCACATGACGATAATTTTTTGTCTATACTGTGTATGGCGAATCTTAATGGCCAATGACCTAACTTGTGGGTAATCTCTTCGCGAACCGCGCTACTCGTCTCAGTTATGATTCGTTCGTACTACGGTACCCGAACGCAATGCGTATAGCTAATTGGCTGAAACCCCGAAACAAGTGTTGTGTCGATCTAAGTACAGCAGACATAATAAAAATCACTTGTTTGCAACACCTAATTGTTTGTAATTGTGAAGGGTTTCTTAACGTCCCCCGGTTTTATGCTTGAAAGCTTAGCAGGGGACGGCTCACAGACTAACTTATAACCTAACTTAAATTAACACCCAAGCGTTGCCCGGGATTCGAACCCAGAACCTCCCGCGCCCCAGATCGTCGGCGCACCAACCGACTGCGCCACGGGAGGTCTGCTGCAGCACCTAGGGAGACTAAATTAAAGTCGGTCTGAAAGGGTTTTAAAAAAAAAAGTTAGTTAAAGGATAAAGAACGGTTGAAAGGAAAAAGTTATTAGGGCCTCGAAAGTGCTCACTTTACCGTGAACAGCCTATAGGGGCCTGGCTGGCGGGTTCCACGTAGTGAGAGGTTGGTTGGGGGAGGGGGAGGGAGGGGGTTAATGTCAAAGCGCGAGGCGCCAACTCCGGTTGTCGCAACAGGCTCGCACGCGAATTACCGCGGTCACCACAGCGGCGCCCGGGCAAGGCTCGCGCAATAGTCGGTGCCACATAATAGACACAGAGCGCTCAATAATACAGCTGCGAAACCGCCCCCTAAAGCTGGGGGTTTACCATTAAAGACTTGTACTTAATGACTTGGATAAGCGCACGGAAAATTACAATAAGAAGATTTGCAGTTTATGATTGAATTAGCAACTGTTAAGTCTAGCCAATTAAAATCGTAGGAGATGTAAGCAACCTAAATAACCTAAATAATCTGTGGTTACGGCTTGTGCAATAGAAAGGGAAGCCGATACAAACATAGGCATTTACATCAATAAATCTGAAAAAGGTAAATTAACGCGAATTCAGCGACCTCTTCCACGAAAGAAAACATGACCATGAACTATTCCTTAAATTAAGAGGACACTGTCTCTTAATTAAAATAATAACTTTCATACGACTTGACAATACCACATAACCTGAATACAAGTTGTAAATACAGTTTCCCGCCAACAACTGTCTCTGTGCTCTGCTTAGCTACTTCGTTGTGACTTGTACTTATGATATAAAATATAACTATATCTTAAGTCACGCCAAGAACACACACGACCCGTCAAAACCCGCATACGACAGTCATAAACTAATACCGCTGAACACATTGAATCATATCTTAAGCACACGGCGAACTTATTCTGTGAATTAAATCGTAAACCCACCTTTATGCCGCCAACTCCTGTCGCACACTCCACCAAAATGGCCTCACTATTCCCTAACATTTCGGAACGCTCTTAGCCAATCAGCGACCTGTAACCTCCCCAGCCGGCAGTTTAGTAATTAGAGAACCTTTCGGACCACACGGCCGCCAATCAGACACAGGGCCTGTACCCAGAGCCTCGCGCAGCCAATCAGAGAAAAGGGTACTCTGATATCAAAGGAACCGCAATGACATTTTTTTCTCTGTGTAGGCTTACTTACTTACTAAGTGGTTTCTTTCCTATGTTATTAAATATCGCGCGGCTATGTCATTTGTTGATAATGGTCATGGCTTGTCGTGTGTGAGTTATACGACCATTCAAACGAAAGGTCTAGTGTGCTGTGTGAACTGAAACGCATGGCGCATACTGTGGTTTTGGTAATTGAAATAGTGTGGCTTGTGTGTGGACTATGTGGCAGTTGAAAAGCAAGGCGCATTGCGATTTTGATCATGATCGTCGTATGTCGTGTGTGGGCTTGCGTGTCATGCCGGAATCGTATAGCCCCGACGCGCACGACACGACGGCCAACAGCCAATGTAATACAAGATAGATCGACGTAAGCCCGACCGATTTTGTCGTCCGAAGAGCAATTTTGTATTAGAAATGATTTCTATTCTTCATCGTGTCGTGCGACGCGACGCACAGAATGTACAACCTTGCAAAATGAAATTGTATTTGCAATACTTCCCTACAACGGTAAATACGCATACTGTATCTAACTCTCAAAAATAATAATTCTACCTTTGTATGCATTAGCGATATCAATTGGTACCATTGTGTATTACCAAATTTCCCTCTTGTTCACCGCCTTTGAGACTAACGTAGCCTGCCAGCGCCTTCTAAATAGTTAGGTTA
This sequence comes from Dryococelus australis, assembly GCA_029891345.1. Taxonomy (NCBI): domain Eukaryota; kingdom Metazoa; phylum Arthropoda; class Insecta; order Phasmatodea; family Phasmatidae; genus Dryococelus; species Dryococelus australis. Next base: position 16,855,855 of record CM057006.1, on the reverse strand, counting down.
AATGCCGAGAGCGCAGTGTCGGTCGTGCTGTAAATTCAAGTAGTCACATTGAAATGCGTCGTGGTAGCGTTTTTGGTCGTATGGCGGTGTGTTGGACGGGGCCATGCGATTCCGGCATTATTAGACAGTTGAAACGCAAGGTGCAGTGTGTGGTGTTGTTAGTGGAGGTGGTGGTGGTGGTGGTGGTATGTTGTTGAGTGAGGGTGACGTAGCAGTAGGAACGCATGGTGCGGGCGGAGGAACCCTTGACAATTTTGTTGCTTGTGACGTGTCAACAGACAACGACAACGACCCCAACAGGGCGCCTCCGTGCGACCCGACTGTCTGCTTGCTGCCCGACTGCTTCTGCTCGGAGGACGGCACCAGCATCCCCGGGAGCCTTCCCAGCAAGGACGTGCCGCAGATGATCACCATCACCTTCGACGACGCCATCAACAACAACAATATCGAGCTGTACAAGGAGATGTTCAGCGGCAAGCGCAAGAACCCCAATGGCTGCGACATCAAGGCCACCTTCTTCGTGTCACACAAGTACAGCAACTACTCCGCCGTGCAAGAGACGCACCGCAAGGGACATGAGATCGCTGTACACTCCATCACGTGAGTCTGCTCACTTACACGCGAGCTGTACTTATTGCATTTATACTTTGTCGTTATTATTTGGTATCAGGCTTTACTTCACAGTGCTGTCTATTCCCAAGTCAACGTGATTTCTCAATTTGCCGCTGTATAGCTCTGAAGTCACTGTATTTCTGACTGGACTTTACGTGATTGGACTACGCAATTGTGAAGTTTTCATTTATTGGTGCAGAGTTGCCCAGGGCGTATCAAATACAGCATTGTCCAATAACAAACTTATTGCAAAAGTACACATGTTGAAGTTAAACGTGTCCCCAAATAATAACGCGAATTCGACAAGTCTCTACATATAAGTTTGTTCACTGGTTCCCGGTAGTCATAATTCACTCTTCCGAGAGTGAGTGAAGAGATTTGGACGGCTCTTAACATCGAGGTCCTGAGAGCCGATGAAGATGAAACGTGGTGAGTGTAGATCAGCGCCGGAATGAAGAGGCGGGGGAAACGGGAGAGCCCCGAGTAAACCCGCCGACCAGCGGCATCGTCCGGCACGATTCCCACATGCGAAAATCCGGAGTGTACCGGCCGGGGATTGAACCTGGTTCGCAGTGTAACAGCTCAGCCAACGTGGCCCCTCTCACTCTTCTGTGGCCAGTCAGCCACGCGTGATTTGAGTGTTCAGAGCACAACTAGACGAAGCACATGAAATTAATTTAACAAAAACATGACGATTTAAATTAATTGTGCATAACGTATTCCGAGGAATCGTGTGTCGTTTCGTCTCCATATTGTGTTACATATGGCACATAAATTTAAGTACTAATGATCACACATAATTTTCTGTCTTAAACAAGTTTATAGTTACTTGTATGAGTGACTAACAAAATGGACTTGGTCTACTTTGGCTCTGAACCCTCCAATTAAGTCACCTGAGCGCTGCATGTTAACTACTAATTCAGGTTCCTGAAGGAATGCCTGATTATCGGAGTTCTAATGAAACACCTGGATTCCCATCACGTGAGTCCTCGCATTTCGTGAAGTGATTTGGGAAAAAGCTAAACTTGAATCATACGCACACTTGCAGTTTACCTGAGGACTTTAGGGAACAAGGCTGTAACGCCATGCTATGTGGTTAGCGGTAGATTTTCTCACTCATTGGAGCGATAGTCAGTGAACAAGTAGCTATGGCTGAAATTTATAGAGGAAGGATTGTGGAGTCTAGGTCACATGTTACTGAGGCTGCGAAGTTTTCCCTACCTACACAGAACATCATCATTTTACGTTTATACGTCTTGAAAATGCATGCCATTTTCATGTGTCAGTTGAATATGTAGCCACGATAAAAGGTGACAGTATTCAAACATTTAGCTTCAAACAAATGCGCGTTTACACGAAAATTTCGACTTTCTCAACATGGCAACCATAGGTAGAAAAGTCTCTATATAGCCTCTATTGGTGAGTCTGGAGATGTCGTCGAGAACAAGAAAAGCAGCCTCGAGTAGATTCCAGCGCGCACCTGACCAGCCACTCACGTGCACCGCTCACTATACCGTTAGATCGCCAAAGGTCCCGCTGTGACGTCAGACTGTTTGTCAGGCAGCCAAGGACGGCCGGGCGGCTGGAATCCGGTCCCGCGTCGCGAGTAGAGGGAGCTAGGTGTTCCGAGACCACAAGGACCCGCCTCTGCGCTGCGCAACACCGACCTCTGCAAACCGCGCGCCTGGGAACTCCCCGCCGGCACACAACAACTCCCCGCCTACGGACTTTCACTGCACGAGAAAACACATCCCGTGTGAACTATTCAAATAATCAAATTATTGTTTGAGGCAGGTTTTCTAAACCATTCTGGGTATGCGTCATTCAAGTATTAAGAAAATCGATATTGCATTGCTTTATGGTCACAATAATATGCTAGAATTTCTCAGTGCCAGGCATAAACTGTTCTGATATTTGATGCAATAGTTGTTTCTGAAAAGTGATCTGATAAAGTTTAGCACTTTGGTGACATTCGTGGGTGAAAGTACGACAGTAAAGAAATGCCGAATCGATGCAGTTTCCAAATCATGGAGCACTCAGGAGTGGAAGTAAAACTATCCACCTGACACACTTCTCATTTATAAAGATAACACAAAGTTTTTGTATAGCATGACATGGCACAGCAGTAGAGAACTCTTTACTTAACTATACAAACACTACCTAATTATAATTTCATACTATGCTGCAATTATCTTGGGTGTTTTTTCCTGGCTTGCACATAACATACATTTATAGGATGATAATTTCATGACCAGAAATAATTCCCTACTTTCATATTAAACATTTTTAGCTTGGTCTGTTTCTTTCTTCCTCCATCCTACATGAACTATGCACCAGAAAGACTCATGACTAGACACATATAAAATTCGCGTTATTATTTTGCATCAGTACTGTATCTACCGGAGCCGGCGTCATTTATCCATTCGCTGCTGTATAAAAGTGAAACTACGACCCGCATGTGATTGGGGGTACATAATTGTGAAGTGTTTATTTATTGGCGCAGAGTTACCCAGGGTGTGTCAGATAACGTATTGCCCAATGTGATTATTGCAAAGGTACACATGTTTGAAGTTTAGCTTGTCCCCAAATAAAACGCGAATTTTGCATGTCTCTACTCATGACACAGTTAGGAACGTGTGGCATAACGACTCTTGAGTCTAGTATAGTAAAGGGAATTCTGTGCATGCATGTATGATGTTGAAACTACAGTGTTGCTGTACGTTATCCTCAGGCACAACGATGACGAGCAGTTTTGGAGCAACGCGACAGTGGACGACTGGGCCAAGGAGATGGCCGGCACGCGCATCATCGTCGAGAAGTTCGCCAACATCACCGACAACTCTGTTGTGGGCGTGCGCGCTCCCTACCTGCGAGTCGGCGGCAACAACCAGTTCACGATGATGGAGGAGCAGGCGTTCCTGTACGACTCGACCATCACGTCGCCGCTGTCCAACCCGCCTCTCTGGCCCTACACCATGTACTTCCGCATGCCCCACCGCTGCCACGGTAACCTGCAGCATTGCCCCACGCGCAGCCACGCCGTCTGGGAGATGGTGATGAACGAATTGGACCGCAGGGAGGACCCGCAGTACGACGAGTACCTTCCTGGGTGTGCCATGGTTGACTCCTGCTCCAACATCCTCACGGGTGACCAGTTCTACAACTTCCTCAACCACAACTTCGACCGGCACTACGACATGAATCGTGCCCCCTTGGGCCTCTACTTCCACGCCGCCTGGCTCAAGAACAACCCAGAGTTCCTGGACGCCTTCCTCTACTGGATCGACGAGATCCTCGCCAACCACAACGACGTGTACTTCGTGACGATGACGCAGGTGATCCAGTGGATCCAGAATCCACGCACCATCACCGAGGTCAAGAACTTCGAGCCATGGAGGGAGAAGTGCGTGGTTGAGGGCAGGCCCGCCTGCTGGGTGCCCCACTCATGCAAGCTGACGAGCAAGGAGCTGCCCGGAGAGACTGTCAACCTGCAGACATGCGTCAGATGCCCCAACAACTACCCGTGGGTGAATGACCCCACGGGAGACGGGTTCTTCTAAGTCACCTCCGTCATCCTCTCTCTCTCTCTTTCTCTCATCACTCTGTCGGCTCACGGCAGACTGCATCTGTACATCCTCACCACAGCTCGTCACACAACCAAACATCTCACTTCAAAGAACCTTCATCTCTCGAGTATACCACTTTGATAACTCATCCCCGTTACCCCAGGTGTCTGCTGTGTGTCATAGACAATCAATTCTTCTCTTTGTAAAAATATATATTTCATTGTTGTTGGCGATGTCCGAAGTGGCGTCGCTGGACTTAAAAAGCGAGCTGTGAATCTTGGGATAGACTTGGAGGAGTGTAGAAGAGGGTCGCCGAACCTGCTCTCGGCGACCGCTCCCCGTCCAGCGAGGGGGATGAGATCTCGTCTGTGCCGGGTGGACCTCGGCTGCTTCAGCAGTCCTGACAGCTCCTCGCAAGTGTTTTTTTTTATTATTATTTGTTTTTGTGATGTGGCCGCCCCGCGCGGCTGGTGTGTGTGTGTGTGTGTATGTGTTGTACGCCTGCTTCTCCCTAACTATCCTGCGGGCTGTTACATTTTGTAAAATATCTGTTTTGACAAGTTTTAAATAAAGTGTGCTTGTAAATTATTCGTTGCCTTTTTTTTATCCTTACCATTTGTATCCTGCCTTGTACAAGATATTCTTTCCCTCTTCAGATCTGCCTGAGATCCAAGATGTAAGAGGATAGTACTGATTCAAATGGCTTACACTGTCAACATAATGAAAAACCTTGTACTTTTCATCAATGATTTTTACTTTTAATTTTAACGTAATGTTTTCCACGAATAAAGCTCCTGACATAACAGAGTTTGTACAATTTCCTTTCAAATAAAGTTTTTTTTTTTCAAAATAAATAATGTTTTTCAATACCTTTGGCGTTTGTAGTCACCATGATTTACGAATTTACATCAAAATTGATACATTCGTTATGATAAAACAGACATATTCGGTTGTGAGTTTTTATTACAAATTCAGACGTTCGACTACAATGCCTCAAGACTCTGGTTTCAAACCGTTATTCCACATTAAGGTGTAAACTTAGTCGCAATAATGCACTCAAATTAAATACACGTAAACAAAAAATTGCAAGTAATTATCCACTGCAACAGATCTTAAGCAGTCAGTAAACGCATCTGAAATATTAAAAAAATAAATAAATTTAATCTAGAATTTACACAAAATAATATGCATTCATTAAATCAATGCTTAGTATTTCTATGGGCAAGCACAATATTGTATTTTTCTTTAGCAAAAATATGTGTTTCGCTGTCTGTTGGTAAGCATGTAAGAAGGCGATTTGAGAAAACAATTTATCAAGAAGATCCAGCACTCAGGAAAACTTACTACGTGGGCATCATTTTTATTAGGAAAACTACAGTAATACTAATATATAAGAAGTTTACAACACCAGTGAAAAGGTGTAATTAAGTATTCGAAGTAGCACTTCCTCACTTGTTCAAGGAAAAGTTTAATGCATTTTAATATTTTTGGGGAACCCAGCTCTTTGGAGAGAGAACTGTTTAACGGTATGTTCGACATACATGTTTTTTTTTTTTTTTTAATTAGCCATTACATGTGTTCACTGTTAGATATAACTAGGGATAGGAACATTTCGCGAGTTCATTTCACGACAAGATAGACGTCAAACACGAGTGCCATACTGCTAGGTGTGAAGTAACACTGGCTACTCTATGGGGCAGCACCCAATGAACAAACACCTGAAGTTCGAGTATACACAGGACTGTGGAGTCCAGCGTACAGGTAATTGAACTCGCGAATTTTTCCTATCCCTAGGTATAACACAAGAATGCATCACACTCTACACTGGTCTGGAATGCTACTGTTAGAACATAATGTATTTTGTAAAAAGAAAAAGTTTTGAAGCCATTTATTACGTTTATAAATATCATTTGCACTGACGCTCTACCCTGCGTTGCAGAGTGTTTGAAATACACGTTTTCCCACAAAACTATTAAGTGTGCGTCCAATGTGCTTATCTACGAAAAGAACACACACTTCAGACAATGGCTGCTGAGTGCTTTAAAGACTTCACGCACTTTAGAAACACCATTTCAGAGTACTCCAAAATGGCTTTTTTCAAAGCGCTGTATTTCATAACATACTCATCAAATACGTATAAAACTACTCAATGGCCTTGCACTGAACCTTCGTATAGACCTTCCGTCAATAAAATAACTTGTGTCACCGCTTAAAGTCCAATAGGTAAGTGCAGTGCGACTAGAGCACGGCACGCCAGTTCAGACTCTTGCGTTTAGCGACGATGGCGCATTTGATGCATGTAGCAGTGTCGCCCTTATCGCTCCCGTGCTTCTCGGCCTCAAACGCGGAAAAGAGCTCCAGGTAGACGGGGGCCTTAATACATTATTAAAGGCGGTTCACGATAAAGTGAGCACTTTTGATTTCAGCCTTAGAAAAATGTCACTGGCCCTGAATGCATATATTTTAATGGGCGCAATGAGTGAGATTTGCCCAGTAAAGTTGGTAACTAAGAATGGAAAATAGCTCTATATCTTGATGTTAAATAAAAAGTGTTAGGTAACCATTTGTGATAACTTAAAATATTTCTTTTACTTTCTGCTTTTTTAATGTATCGAAGTGCAAAAATGAGCAGATTAGTATAATATTTACTTTCCTAATAATTTCACAGTTTTTCTTGACCGCTGCATGAATAAAGTGATGAGGCCCATGACATTGTTAATCTTACATAAGGCGGAAGAATACACAACGTGCATACAAGTAGATATTAAGCAGGGCTTTCAAAAGTGCTCATTTTACCGTGAATAGGCTATAGTGAATATTTGCTAAACTAATCCAGGCTCCTAAAATAAACTTCATTATAGGCTGTTCACGGTAACGTGAGCACTTTAAAGGCCCTGCAATTTTTTCCCTTTCAGCTGATTTCTATCTTCCCGGCACTTTTTATACAAACATTGCCATGTAACTAACAAACACAATACAGTGCATTGCGCATAGCAGTCACTGCTACGCTAATGTCACCATTTTTTCTCTCTTGCTTCTGTATATGAAACAATAATATTTCCAGGTATCTGGGCGTCTTAAAAGAGCATAGAAACAGCATTATTATTTGTATAATTACAGACTCATTTGTGCTGAACTTCCCATACTGCGTATACGTTTAAAACTTACACTATATATTCAGAATATTAACAAAAAAAAATTGGCGCACAAGCTACTCACATGTCCCAAACGTTGTACATTTAATGGTAGGAAAATGCAGAGAAATACGATTTTTAAGTGCTAAAGAAACACATCAGAAGTAGCATCTATGCATTTTAAGTACAAAAAAATTACGGAAATTTGAAATATTCGTAATTGCTTCTCAGGTATGTTTCACTGGAATAAAAGTGAATACCATTTCTTTTTACAAGAAATCAAGCCAGAACGACTTCCTTACGCATTTCGGAGTAATGGCTAATCTGTATTCGCCCTTATGTGCTTGTCGATATCTACTGCCGTTCAGAAGCCAGTAGATGAAAACTGTTATGTGGTGTATTTTAATGCTCCGTTTACCCGCCATGTTGAATTTTCCGTTAACATGCCGTAACATACTGTTCAATTAAATGACTAATATTTCTTATCAGGCTGTAACACATTTGCATTTTTCGAATGCCTTTAATTAGAGTAGCCAAATTTTATCCATGCGTTGTCTGGTAAGCTGTAACGACAAGAATCTACTGATATATTTAAAAAACGAAGCTCCGCTAATTAGGTCATAATTGCTTGACAAAATTTCAGAAGTTACGTAGCCTAATGTATATTGCCAGAGAAGTATAATTGTAGTTTCGAAATAAGTTACCTGAACAACTGAAATCCGTTGGAAACCAGTAATTCAACATAGCGTGTGAGATCGAGCCTTAACGCTTGAGTATCGCTCATTAATCTAACACGAGATTTCAAGGTCTATAATAAACATTCATAGGATTGTACCCGCATGTCCTTCAATCTACCGACTGGTCATGTGACGAAGTTTTAGTGGCCTGTCGTTGGATCCCAGCATGCTGGGCTAGTTTTATTTTCAGTTGTTTTTCGCCACGGCGTCATGTTAACGTCGGTGCATTATCTTTGCATAACCTTTTCATTCCCTTAAGTGCGTGCTCATTCAAGCTACTGACTTAACTCTGCTGATGAAATGCAGCCAAGATCATAATCGTGTTCGACGTATATTCTTAACTTACAAAAAAATAAGTGAACGTCAAGAATAAGTGACCTTGGGAACTTACCTCAGATCGCTGCAGTCAGAAGGATGGCAAGAAAAATTATCTAGGACGAACAGCAACGCAGATGAGTAGAAACACACATGAGAGTGGAATGTATGAGTAAATAAAGCGTTCGTCGTTACCCCACTGGCTGGTAAGTCCATATTCTTCAGAAATAAGTTGAAAAAAAAAAAAAAAAAAAAAAAACACGTTTTACACTCTGCTTAGCTCTTATTTTTGCCGACATATAAAAACTGGCGTTACAACAGACGGAGTAAATAATGGCCACAGGCAGAACAGTAACATTTTGAAGTTTTCAGTTGGGTAAATTGGTAGCCAAAACTCCAGTTTTTACCCAAACACGTCTAACTTAAAACCTACTGCCAACATATTATTAATTCTATTACTCGATTGGGAAGAAACATATAATACAGGAAGTGGCATATGTCCCTATTACACTGTTATATTTTCGCATTCATTTACATTAGAGAACATAATTGACTTAATACGACTATGAAATTTGAGTCGTAATTTTCTAATGTGAACTCGAAAATTTTTGAAAACGTCTCACACACTCCCTTTTTTTTTTTTTTTTTTTTTTTTTTAAACTATCCTAGTCTCATTACAGTTTAAACGTAATTTTCAAAGCTGGTTATGGCTTTTGTGCTACCGCAGAGTACATGAGAGCACAGAGATTAAGTAGCTTCTTATTCCGCGAACTCCAGCCGCTCACTGGTCAGCAATATGGCTCCACTAGCCAACAACATGGCGGAATTCCATTAGCAAATCAGCACATGGTAACTTACTTCACAACCTGTAGCCTAGCCAATAGGGCACATCTCACAACACGCGGTAGTCAATCAGACGTAAGATCCTTTCCCAGAGCTTCGCGCAGCCAATCAGAGAACGGGTACGCTCACATTAAAGAAACCGTCACGCAATTACGTCTTTCTGTACTTTTGTCAGTTTGAAAAATGTTTTAACTACAAATGAATACGGACCTGCTGCAATTCGCGTTATTATTTATCACCAGGCTAAACTTCACAGTACTGTGTGTACTGGAGCCGGCGTTGTTTCTCCATTGGCTGCTGCACCGACGTGAATTCACTTCCTTTCTGACTGCACTACACGTGATTGGGGCACACGGTTGTGAAGTATTCATTTATTGGCGCATAGTTATTCAGGGCGTGTCAAATAAAGTATTGTTCAATGATAAACGTATTGCAAAGGTACACGTGTTTAAAGTTTAACGTGTCCCCAGCAGATAATAACGCGAATTTTTCAGGTCTCTACAAATGAATAATAAGTACAGATATACAACAAAAAAAAAAACAGGAACATTAACAAAACCAGCATACCGGCGTAAAGACGCCCTTCTGCACGATAGAAAAAATAAAGGAACAAAAAAAAAAAAACTGAAGACACGAAAAGAAGGAGAAGTAAATGCAGGTGGGAAAATTAACCAACACCCCTGTCATGGAAATAAATCAGAAAACTACGGGAAAACGGGAACAAGAAAAGGAGTCAAAAAGGGGGAATGAGCGTGAACGGGACTAGGGGGCAGATGCCCCCCCCCTCTTATTCCACGGGACGCATTGAGCATAACTGGGCTCCAAGGTGCTGGAGGACGAGAACAAGAGGGTGTAAAACAGCGAGAACGTCAGTTGCTGGAGAATGGAGGTGAAAATGGCCTGCAGGTCTGACGGGAGCTGATGGGTAGATGGGAACGGAGCACTGAGGTTCTCTGTACTTATCTGCTCTGCGACTTTGAGCTCTATGCTCGAGTGCAGGTTGAGCAAACATTACATGGAAGTTTCTCTGCCCTTGAAAACTAAACCTGAACAGAAAAGGGGGGGGGGGGGAATGTGTCACTGCTGTACTAGTTTTCGTTGGGATCTTACAAGAATACTTGACCGAAGACAAAAATAATTCTCGCTGTTTAACACTTCGATGACTACGATGACATATAGTTCGGGCCACGCTAGAATGAACATTTCTCTACCGTCGAAGATACAACTCACATTGTGTGTTAGTCTCATTCCTAGAGACCTGCAAAATTCGCGTTGTCGTTTCAAGACAGAATAAACTTCAAATACATATGCGTTTGTATTGCTCGTGTCATTGCACTACAGCTGGTTTGACATGCCCTGGCCTGCCTTGGACCAATTGGAATTTAGTAACGACAGGATAACCCAATCTCGTCCCGCCTAGTCAGAACGGATTGTGGCTCCTCGCTTTGCAGTAGCCAATAAACAAAGCACACATTTGCTAACGTATATAGGGCGGTGAAATCTAGCGTGGGGCGAGAATTTTGCAATGTCCCTACTCATTGCTCTGTTCGTGTTTATCAGGCGCTTATGACAACGCAAGCAAATATACACTAAATGTAACGTGAAAAAATATAATTTAAATATATATATGCATATGATTTATTCACTCTAAATAGTAATCAGTAAATATTTATTGATTGCCAGTTAAAACTGCTTCACCCGGAAAAAAAAAAAATCACCTATTCTTAGGAGCACCTGTTTTTCACGAAAAGATTTACGCGGAGGTTAGACAGCAGTATCGTATGTGCACACTTGCAGTCTTCATTTGACTGTTGGTTGCTTGTCTTTGTGCGAAGACGGACTGTTACACAAGTTAGCCAATCAGAATTCAGAGAAAAGACGCGTAACAATTCAAATGATCCAATCACCAAAGTGGTTCTGAACCAAAGTGCTTTGGAACACAACTTGTCCTGAGATTTTTTTTTACGAAAAACAAACGCCTCTACCTATTATTCAATTATAATAAATATACCAAGTCGAACAGTATAAAATTAGTTATTTATATAGGTGATGGAAAATCGCGAAAAACGTCTGAGCCAACATTTATTCTATAACACTCTGAATAGTTTGAATGAACAAGGTTTTGACTCGGATGTTTGCAGACCAATCACGAACATTCTGCCTTATAGTATCAGTAGAGACCCGGATATTTCGCGGATTCATTTGAGTACACCTTAAGCTTCAATCTTCAGGATAAATAAAAAACATTCATATGAGGAATAAATTAAGTACGAAGGTTAGTACACTAGCACATCCACAAATTGTTTCATGTTGACAATATTTATTTTATGTTACAAAATAATTTTACTTAATTTATTTCACATTATAACGCACTGTGTTTTAGTATTCTGATGCTTATTTATTAATCAATATTAAATAACTGTTTTTTTTTCACTGCTTGAATTTTCGGAGTTTTTATAACTGAAGAGTTAGGTAGTTTTATTTTTCTCCTGATTCTGGATGGAGCAGTTTCAACTGGCACTCAGTAGATATTTACTGATTCGATTCTGATTTAGTGTGTTATATCTCACACTGTGTATGAAACGAGATTTCATTGGAGAGCGCTGTCTCACCTCTACACTCAGTTGGCTGACAGACAACCAGTAACGAGAATAACATTGCGCATTACGTGTGTCCTATGTGGCTGGGCCAATAACACGGGGGCAAGTGGGAATACAGGACCAAACAGAAACAGTGTTACTATAGTGATATATACAGACGTGCACTATTCGCGTTGTTACACGGTAAGATGCTAGACTTCACTGTCCTATACCTAATTGATCGGAATTTGTGTTTTTATTGGTTACTGACAAATATACGGCATCGTTGAGCTCGTGTGATCGCTCTACTGAGGATCGTTTACTCAGCAGCTGAATCTTCACTATTGGTTAAAAATTTTCCTTGGGACGAGCCACACGATTTGTGGGCCATTGGCCGAAATCAAACGAGCAAACAAGATCGTAAAGGTTAGTCAGCTACCGAAAAATAAAGCGAATTTTTCAGGTCCTTAGTGACAGATGTAGGCAACTTTACTCACACTTAGTTCGTTTTGAATGTGTTTATATTTGTAGTCCTCAAAGTGCCACAAAATATACTTTAGTAAATTTGGCCAAATAAACATGGTATTCTGTATGTAATTTTCGTATTTCACGACAATATTTAGGAGCAGACTAGACTTCAATACCCTGAGTGCACTGTTGAAACTTTCCTTTTGTTATTGGCTGTGATATTTTACGAGACGACTGCTCTTAGCAGACAGGGCCAATACCAGTTAAGTTACTTCGACACTACACGTCTGTGATTCGCGGGCAGGAACATAAAACGCGCGACAGTTAAAATAATCCAATCACGAACGTGAACCTGAACTTAGTTGTTTTGGAGGACAACTGGTATTTGAATCTTTTCGCAAAAAAATAGGCGCCTCTATTGATAAGGATACATCTAACTCCCTACTTCCTGGCTGACAATTAGGGGTTATAAAGCACCTCCGTGTCTTCTGCGATGGACTAAGGTAGGGAGGTGTGGAATTCACGCTATTTGGTAACATGCTAAGCTTAACTTCCCTGTACCTAGTTGAAGCCAATTTGAGATTGACTTGGTCACTGGCGATCATTAGACATCATTTACCTGTGTGACCGATGTACTGGAGACTGTTTGCTCAACATTTGAGCCATTTATATTGGCTCAAAGAGTCCGAGGGATGTGCCACACAAGTAGTCTGCCAATGGCAACAGTCAATAGAACAGACAGCATCTTGAAGTTGTTTGCAGTCAAATAATGACGCGAATTTTGCAGATCTCTACCAACAGGATGGTTGTGAGTGGAAATACAGAGTGGTGGAAACACTAGCCTCACATCGGGTTCTGTTGTTAAGTTTTGTTGAAAATAAGTGCAGAACTCAAAGTTTTAAAATATACCTTGTCAGTTAATAATGACGGAGATTTGCAGGTCAGCCATCGTAATACCTTAGCTAGAGATTCGCATCTTGGAAACATGGCAATGAAAATTGCGAGCGATGCACGAAGAATTCGAAGCAACTTCGTCCATTTCCCGAACCTCTCCTTTGCTTTCGTTTACTGCCGACTTGCGTCAGACTCTCTGGACCGAACCATCTGTCGGCCTGCTTACGTAAGCGCAGCGCTCAGACCGCAAGGTGACATAGCGGGTAACTACCATCACAGCCGCTAGCCTGACTCACCACCAGTTAACACTTCGCTACTGAGACACCTGCTCAGTTTCCCATTTCTACCAATTGTGTATAATTTTGACGTTAATACGTCTTTAAATTAGCGACTATAGTGGGAGGCAATCCGGAAAATCCGATGTTAACAAAATCGAGGGATACAGTTTGGCATTGCAGCTCCGGATCTATCGTCTACATTCCAAATTCAACTACATCACTCGAGTGCCAAAGGATCAAAGAATATGTTACGTTGAGTGAGGACTGCGAAGCATCGTTGAGGGGGGGGGGGGGCAATTTTGAGTTCGTTTCGCCACGTCTCATAACTTCCGCGTAGTTATAACTTTTGACTAGAAGAATATACGACGCTCGTTTGAGTTTCAATCGACATCTCTCGTCAAGGTCAATCGATTGCGTCGATAAAAACATTTGCTTGGAGTGGTTATGGTGAAATTGTTTGCGTTTAATGTAAAAAAATTAAGAAAACTCAACACAATTTCGGCTTATACTCGTAAAAAAAACCAAGGCGAAAAACAGAAATCGTATACGGTTGCAAAGAGAATATCAAAAGAAATCCAGTGATACCCTTAAAACCCCATATGATCGAGTGAATAGGTGCCGGAAACGTAAAATAAACATCAAGGCGTCCGAGCGCGTCAACGTAGACGTATTCACGCAAAACAAACGGCCATTTCGCCAACACAGCCAAACTCAATATTTTACCATAGACAATTTCAACTTACGGTTAGTTTACGGTTCAACCCCTTAACATTTTATCCCTAGAGTACCCGTTCACGTCTAACATGTGCAGAATACTGTAGGTGAAATTATGGGCTGAGATGTGTATGTGTAGAAGTTAGCACCAAATGGAAATCGCATTTCACTGGGTAATCCTACTGCCTGCTGTTGACACAACAACTATTTTATCATTGGTTGCTTCTTGTGGTATGGATCTATTGTAACTCTGTACATAGGGTAAAAAGTGCCAGCTGTTATAAGACATTCGTAAGTACTGTTCACACCAAAGTTTCCCTCTTTTGCAACACCCAACTGAAAAATTTGTGTAAGGTACATTGCACTCTGCAGAAAATTCCTGGTATTGTAGACAAGCTATACATAATCATAATTTATTGGCTTAATTATAATATATTACGTTATGCGTCAATTATTTGATATGCGTTGTTTACGTATAACATCAGTCAAAAAACGAACCACTAAAAAATAGTGAATGAAATGATTGATGAATAGGTGGAAAATATCTCTGAATTGTTAAGTCAATGAAAACGGGCACATTTTCAATAATATAATTCGTCAGCGAAATTTACTGAAGTGGTTGTTGCATAAGTCAGATGATGTTAACTGTTTTAAACAGAGTAACTCTCTCTTACTCATATTTAATGTGTGTGTCAAGAGCAAGGGAATTACCATATAAATGTAGCCCCAGGTATATACGTGCTCACTTCTCAAAAGGTTAACTTATCAATTAATATTTATTTGGAGTCTCGCAACACAAAATACATCTTGGTCTGGCCAGTACTCACAACATTTAATAGCAACTTACTCAAAAAAAAAAAAAATACAGCCTGAGAAGTGTTTCTATTGGGGCATCGCACAGGCAGTACCAAATTATAGCATTCCAGTGTGTCATTATCGGGTAAACCGTGCATATTACGCTATAAGCATTGCCTCCAAGAAGAGGTTTTGGCCGTACAAGTGATGGTATCTGACCATGCTTAATCACTAACACAATTCCAATAATTCTGCAGCATGCCGTAAATTAACTAGTGTATTCGGGTTAACGTCATACGAAGATAATTACTAAGTTCGTGTTTATTTTATTGCAAGCCCTAGATCTGTAATTAAATCAGCCTCTAAGAAAATAGGGTTATGTTCTTGGTTGTGTTTTCGGCCACCGAGACATGTGTCGTGAACGGTCAGCTGCCAGAACCACGCCCCCATTTGCTTTTTCGTTATAATAACAAATTTTATTTGATTTTATTATCTATAAATAAGCGATTTCCTTTACATTTAGCGTTGAAAGTTGCACTCTTTTCAATGCGACTTACGTATTTCAAGGCATCTCTGAGAAAATTAATATGACTGCAGAAACCATCTAGACTGTTAACATATGGACAGCCATCTGATGGTTTGTAGGTACCATATATACAGTAATACCAACAGAACTGTTTGTTGTACTCCTGTCTGTAATTGTATTTTCTACTGTACGTTTGGTTGCCACAGCACTACACTATGATCCCACTACAAAACAGACTGTCCCTCCTACAGAATAACTTCTTCAGCGTTATTTGGATTGCTCTCACAACAATCACTACTGTATTAACTGGCGATATGTGTTTTTCACGAAAATATTTGTGGCCATGCTAGACTTCAATATCCTACGTACAAACCAACTTCCTTTGGTTATTGGCAATGAGTCTAAATGAAAATACATGTTCTTATTTAAATGGGCCAGTAGTAATAAAGTACTCCGATACTAAACGTCCATGATTAGCCAACAGACACTTGAGGCACGTGACATTTAAAATCACCCAACCACGAAAGTTCATATGCACAATAGTGTTTTCGAGTACAACTGGTTTTGAAATATTTTCGCGAAAAATACCTTTTCCTGGTAATAACCTAACACAGAACATTTTTATTACTAGTACTGAACAGTTCTGTGATTGGGTTTGAGGTTAGCACCAACAGAATATTCTGTTAGATTATTACAAACCAGCCTGCTACAGTGCTGCTGAGAAATGTACAGTCTGGTTCATAAAAATGGGTTCTCACCGAGGCGGTAACCAATAAACAGGCGATTGTAGCTTTCATGTAAAGAGAGCGGAGAATTCTTGAGACTGGTGCACACGGAACGATTTTTCCTGTGGGTTTTGCTAAGATATTATCTAAGAGCTATGCAAATATCTATGTATAGAGACCTGAAGACTTCGTGGATTCATTTTGGGACTAGTTGGAATTCAAAACACGTGTGTTTATATAAGTTTAGCCATTGGTACTCACGGTGTTTGACATCTCCTGGAGAACTATGGCCCAATCGGCACCTTCCACTGTGACAGCAGATAACCAATGTGCAGATAATATCACCATATTTGTACATAAAACTGCAGAATCTGCCTGCAGGTCATTGAACTCGCGAATATTTCAGGTCTCTATCTATGTAACTTGGTTACTCACTGGGTCTGTCACGCGTTTTTCCTCACACGATGTGGGTTTCCTGGCGAGCTACTCCTTCAAGTAGTAACACCAGCAGCCGTAACAATTTCTAACATCGGACGAAAATAATAAACAATGAACTCAGTATGGCGAAGAAAGATCGCTGCAATTGCAGTTCTTTCGGTTTTGTACCATGAAAATAAAAATCGTAGACTAAATAAACGACTGTGGACAAGAGAATGGTTAGCACGAAGTAACGAAAATTGGCAATGCATTTCAATGAATTCGGGAGAGTGCACAGATAACCTCAAAACTGTATACAGAAGTGTTTCTGCCGAAGCAATGATGTTGCCATGTAAATAAAGTCACGCAACACGTTTACTTGCTCTCATTGGCTGGGATAGGAAGCTAGCAAAGAAACGCGTAGAAAAAATACCATCATACCAGTTACCGAAAAATAGCAGACTGTGCAGCAAAACTGCACATAGGCATCGACATTTCCAGTGGACGAGCAAGTCCAGAACCAAGCAAGACTCCTCGCTTGCTGTATCGTAAGGAAAATCGTTTCGTGTGCCACGGGCTTTAGACTATTTCCAAATGAATTCGGCCCACTACAGTGATAAGGAGGACTAAGCGAATTAGTAGAGGTTGGATAGACCTCGGCCCCATCAAGATAGCTCATGTCGGCACACCAGGCATGAACTTTTGACAGGTGAGGTTGGTAGCACTCCACCCACCGCAGTTGGAAGGAACGTGTCACCTCCTATTGGCTGCATTCAACTGTAGTCAATTAAAGCGCGATGGCTATAACATTCTTTTGTTGGCTGTATGCCTATGTAACGCACCTGTAGGTGTGCACAGTCCGGATATATGTAACAGGCTGAAGTGGGAAATTGTGATTGGTGGTGTTGTGGTGTCTGGAGATCTGGAGGATGGACTTGTGCTCACTGAATGCCCTGGAAGTTGTCTCCCGTAATGCCTTCTGGGACCAGGCATGGGAGGTTCAGCCTATAACGGCTGCAAGGTAACAGCAATACATGCAACAGGATGGCAAAGAGGACCTGTTTACGAAGCCCGTTCGTAGAGGTTGGATAGTCCTCGGCCCCATCGAGGTGGCTCGTGCGGATTAAATTCCAGCTCGTTGCTGTTGACAGGTGAGGTGATTCTACGCCACACGCCGCGATTGGAAGAAGCGTATCCCCTTCTATTGGATTGCATTCAACATCAGCCAATTGTTGTTGCATTGAACTTAACTGTTCATTTTTAGGGACCTCCGAATTTCGCGAAAATACCTCCGCACATGCAAGATTTCAATATCTTACGAGCATACCAGAGGTCTTCTTTTGCTTATTGGCGGCGTATTTTCTTACTTGTCTGGCCATTAAGAATTACGTTATTCCGATAATGTACGTCTGTGATTCGCGGGCGGACACCTGAGACACGTGACTCGTATATCATCCAATCATGAAAGTGGATCTGGGCTAAAGTGTCGTGAAATACAATTGTTCATGAAATATTTTCGCAAAATCCGGGTGCCCCTATTCATTTTGCTTTGAACGGATTTAGGACCTGGCCAATGTACACAACTTGCACTTACTTATATTGGGCTGAAATGGCACATATAACTAGCTGAAGTGACGTTGTGTGGCTTGTATAAATATTATGTTGGCGCTATGCACATTGATACTGCTCTGGAATTCTGTCCTCTGTCATTCACGTACAGACACATAGGGCGAGGCCACGCGAGCTGCACGACCTTGCATCGTGTAGAATAACCTGCAGCAGGACGGCATCCAAATGAGAAAGTGTCTGTATAGTCTCCTGGGTGCATTATGCATTGGCTTTGGCTGTTCCTCTTGGTTCTGTCGCCAACATTCTGGCCCCATTGATGGCCCACAATCCTTGAATGCCTTTCACTGGAACGGGTGTGAATATCTCGAAAAGTGAGAAACGGGTTTTGCAGACAATTTCTCGTGCCATTTTTGGAGTGAGAGCAAAACTAAGCCACTGTAATTAAGGTTCTTTTTTGCTTTATATTTTCTCGGTTACCATGTGCACCTTTTTGTCAAACCTTTTACTAGGTTTATATTGTTTAACCTTGTGATTTTAGTTTCTTGTGCGCTGCTGTGCCCACTCTTGTGCGCTGCTGTGCCCACTCTTTTGCGCTGCTGTGCCCACTCTTGTGCGCTGCTGTGCCCACTCTTTTGCGCTGCTGTACCCACTCTTGTGCGCTGCTGTGCCCACTCTTGTGCGCTGCTGTACCCACTCTTGTGCGCTGCTGTGCCCACTCTTGTGCGCTGCTGTGCCCACTCTTGTGCGCTGCTGTGCCCACTCTTGTGCGCTGCTGTGCCCACTCTTGTGCGCTGCTGTGCCCACTCTTGTGCGCTGCTGTGCCCACTCTTATGCGCTGCTGTGCCCACTCTTGTGCGCTGCTGTGCCCACTCTTGTGCGCTGCTGTGCCCACTCTTGTGCGCTGCTGTGCCCACTCTTGTGCGCTGCTGCCATTAAGCATACTACTTCTTGCTGGACGTTGATGATGACGTTTATATTGCACGACATATGATGGGACGCTCAATCTAAATTATTTTGGCGTTGGGATAATCGCTTCATAAAAATGTAAGTCGAGAAGTTAAAGGTAAATAATTTTACTAACAAGAATTATATCAAACCTTTTTTTTTTTTTTTTTTTTTTGGTTTAATACAAAATTACGAAACTTAGTGTTGCATTATTTTTGTCTAGGCTGCGGCCTTCTTTTTTGCATTGTCTAACGTTTTATAATTTCTTACTACTGCCAGTATGCACTGTGTGCAAATATCGTTAAATTAAATGTGTGTTTTTTTTTAAGAGAATGTAATACTCAGAACTACTTAGATAAGATTCTCACGTCTTGAAGGCAATGTATTTATTTGTAAGAAACTCCAAATATATTATTATTAAGATTATGTTAATTTGCTTTTGATTTAACAAAGATTTTGAAGTTCAACATTTTTCACCATACAGCATACAGCATGTAGTTGTCTTGAAGCTTCTTATTTTTTAATCCTACATCATCTTAGGATGATTTAAATTTTATCCGCCACTTTGGGTAATTTTGACTGCGGATATTTTATTTCGTGACATGGTAATATTATTTTGTGATTCCTGTCCTTTTCAATAATATTTTTGTCTGTTAGCGGTTTGCGGCGTGGGCCGATGATCTTGTGGTCAACCATTTCTTCACCTGTGATGTGATGCGAGTCGTACACCCATTCGTGGGATAGCCGTTTGGTCGTGATGATTTGACTCCTTTCTACCGTCACACTGCTGTAATATCAGAATCTATAGTTTCGCCTATTGCATCACATTATGGGCATGCTCCACCTTTCTATGTGGACTAACGTGACGTCACGTGAAATGTTCAACAAATTCTGGACAGTTAAAGGACGAAACTGATTTGTCTTCAACAACTTTGGTTAAAAAATATAAATAAATAAATAAATTGAAAAGGATTTTTGTAATGTAAATTTCAAAAGAGGTGATCACGTATACCCGATGACGTATTCATTGGCCAAATAAATGGAAAATCATTTTGTTGTCAAAATGTCAACAAAAGCAGGTAGAATAATATTTAAAAAAAGCTATAACAGTTTTAAACTTATATATACATAAATAGAAGAGCATAATGCTCTTGTTGTGGCCAAAAATGTTTAAACAGATCTATAAAGGCATTCTAAAGAAAAGAGATTTTTTTTCTTATATTCCTTACAATTGCCTTAATATATAATTATGTGAATTTTCTAACTGTCTAGTTGTGATTGATAAAATTTGATTTAAAACATGAGTGTATCTATTGCGTCTTTATTGCATTAACGCAATAAGTAAAACATGAGTACGCCCTTCTAATTTGCTTTCTGTAGTATACTTCTAGTTTACCCAGGAACCAAGATCCCACCTTCCATTTATGTGCCATGTTGTGTTAAAACTAGGGTACCTATAACTGCCCACGTTTCAGTCGCGAAGGTGGTAGAGGTGAAGCAGCGCCGGAATGCAAGGGCAAGTGAAACGGGAGATCCCCGAGAAAACCCGTCGACCAGCGGCATCGTCCGGCACGATTCCCAAAAAAGAAAAAAAAGAAAATCGCGATTGAAAATGCATGTGGGTTAACCTCAACTATTTGTCCATTAAATGATGTTTTGTGTTCACATTTATCCCGTCTGTAATCTGCAAACAACAGTCCAGCCACAAAGTTGTCCTAACTCCTTAACGTATTCTCCCGAGTATACTAGTCCACATCTGATATGTTTGCAGAATAGGTGAAATCATGGTTGGTGATGCACAAGTACAGAAGCTTGCGCCAATGAGGGCATCGCTTTCCCTGCGTGTAATGCTATTGGTTGCTGCTGATGCATCAACCAAACTATTTTAGAAATTTGTTTCTTCTTAAGCTATGGCTCTACTGAGAAAGATTCCATAGGTTCCAAGTTGAAAGTAACCGTGAATGGATTATATGTAGTGTTTGTGAATAATGAAATGATTTCTTAAGCCTTCTTTTTTTTAATACATATAAGTAGAGATCTGAATAATTCGCGTATCCACACGGTGTTTGACACCGCCTGGAGAAAGCTGGCCCAATCGTCGCCTTCCACTGTGACAGCAGAAAACCAATGTGCAGCTGATATCGGCATATTTGTACATAAGAATGTAGAGTCTAGCATGCAGGTCATTGGACACGCAATTTCTTCAGGTCTATGCAATTAAGCGTAGGAACGACGAAATGTGTAAAGTATTTATTTTCTCAATAATTTCATTGTCCTACTTGACCGATGCGTGAATACAGAGACCGGACCCATGACAAAATTGATTTTATATGTGAAGGTAGAACACGCAATACGCATTCAAGTAGATCTTGTACAGGGCTTCCCAGTCTACCGCGAACAGCCTTCAAAACTTCAATCGTTCTTTATCAATACGTGCATACACTAGTGTGGCATATTGTACGTGTGCTTGGTCTTCAGCTTGTCCCCAAATGAATGTGCGAAATTTTTCCACCTCCTCCTTACTAGCAGTACTGACATCCAGTGTCTGCTGAGGTATGTCCTCGAGATGTGACGTTTGTCGAGAACAATGCAGGAATTTGTTCTTGGTACCAGCCAAGGTTGTTTGCCCACGAAGTTACCACATCTTCACTTGTGCCTTCAATAACGACGAGTTCATTCACGAGTAGAAATGCTGAAGATATTCCTACAACACTGTTTTCCAAAACACTGTAGCTTCCTAATGGCCTGTGTGATTGCCAGGGAAAAACCAAATTTCGCGAAAATATTTCCGCACATACTAAGATTTCAATACCCTACGGACGTACCAACAGTTTGTATTTTGCTGATTGGCGGCGTGTCTTTGTGAGAAGACATATTGTTACTAGATCGACCATTCAGAATTAGGTAACGCAGATTCTGTACATCTGTGATTCGCGGGCAGTCACTTAACACGAGCAACACTTAGATAAACCAATCAAGAAAGTGATTCTGAGCTAAAGTGTTATGAAATACAACTGATCGTGAAATCTTTTCGCGAAATTTGGGTGTCCCTAGTAGTAATAGGAAATGTGGAAGGCTGGTCCAGGGTCCGAGGATCCGGGATCCGGCCACCGTGTTGAAATTTTTTCTTCCAAAAATCGCTCATTTTCTCACAAAATCGTATGTTTTAGCCCAAAAATGCCTGAAAATTTACCATTTTTTTTTTACAAATGTCCTGTTTTTCGCTACAAATTTCCCAATTTTTCCGGAGCAGGCGAGAGGGATCAGCGACTCAGGTGACAGAGATCAGTGGCCCGGCTTGTTCTCGGGCTCGGGGTCAGGAGAGCAGGGTTTTGGACTTTTGACCTTTCATTCCAAAAATCTAAAAAATTATTATTTTTTTTAATTTAAAATATTTTTATAATTATAAATTTTAAAGACATAAGTATTAAGTGTATCACCGGACTCGTATTTTCAAGGCGCATATGATCATGATGTATTAATAAGTTATTTAAAAAAAAATTATTTTAAATTTAAATATACATTTATATTTAAAAACTTAAATTCATAAGTATTAAGTTTTATATATCTTCGGACACGTCTTTTCAAGGCTCATACGATCATGAAATGATGTCCAATATGTATCCCAATGCCTGGGCTACATTTTGGATTTATAAGCAACAAAAAAATAGAATAAAATAAAAAGCATTTAAAAAACTTACATTTTCGAAGGTTCCCCCAGCGCCATGCACAGCAGACGACTGACTCCCTCACCCCCAATCCCCTCACCTATACTCATTCCACCATATTGATTTTTTCGTTTGTCATTTATTTATACAATACTGGAGGCCGCCATCTTGGTAGACGACCGCCATCTTGATGGGTGACGACTATTTTGGTAGGCTACCATCATCTTGGTAGGCAACCATCATCTCGGTAGACATCACCCATCCGTCATATTGGTAGCCAATGACCATGACCTTGACCCCATGACCTTGATTGACATTGAAATTAAAAAACGACTGAAAAAATACATAAAAGTCAACCAGCATAATACATAACAGACTACTACAGATATATTAGATACAGACTACCTCGACCGTGAACCCGTGACCTTGAAAACAAAACAAAAACCGGTAAAATACATAAAAATCAACTAGCATATTATATTACTTACTACTACGGTAACGTCTCGATTTCGCTGCCAAGGGAACTGTCAGCACTTATAATTAGAGACAAAAAACCTACAATTTTTTCAACCTATTAAAAAAATTTTTTTTCCAATCAACAGTATAGCTACATGCATGATGCAT
This sequence comes from Dryococelus australis, assembly GCA_029891345.1. Classification (NCBI taxonomy): domain Eukaryota; kingdom Metazoa; phylum Arthropoda; class Insecta; order Phasmatodea; family Phasmatidae; genus Dryococelus; species Dryococelus australis. Next base: position 16,832,446 of record CM057006.1, on the reverse strand, counting down.
GACATTTTCTACATGCTTAATTGATTAAATATTATATATAGTTGTTATTAAAATCGTAAAGGCCAACAGGAGGATACGGCATGCTAAAATAAAGAAAAATAATTTTTATAGTAATTTATTATTATTATTTTGTAAATACATTTTCAGAAGAAAGCAGTTGATCACATCGTCATCTTCAAATATCGAAACCACCTCTTTAATGTTCGATTAATCCCCATGTTTATGAAAGTCCACAAATATTCGAGTCCATCAACAAGTTTGTTGGGATCTTCAGTAAGCACGTAGTCAGTATTCGCAGCATCTTCTGTCTTCTTCACATCACTTGTCGCAGGAAACTCGTTGAGGAAATATGTGGTAACCAGAAGAAAGCAGTTGATCACATCGTCATCTTCAAATATCGAAACCACCTCTTTAATGTTCGATTAATCCCCATGTTTATGAAAGTCCACAAATATTCGAGTCCATCAACAAGTTTGTTGGGATCTTCAGTAAGCACGTAGTCAGTATTCGCAGCATCTTCTGTCTTCTTCACATCACTTGTCGCAGGAAACTCGTTGAGGAAATATGTGGTAACGTCAAGAGAATCATCATCGTCTCCAACATTACCACTGCCATCATAGTCAACATCAATGAAGTCTTTATGATCGACTTCGTTTCCTGCATCACCCTCAATAACAGGTTTACTTTTCTTTGTAGCAGGACTTTTATGTTCATCAGTAATGGTCGTTTATTTTGCAGTTTTTCGACCTCACACGAACATCTTGCAAGTGTACCTTCCGCACAAACCGACAGTACTGCACTCATTTCGTCTTTACCATTAACTGTGGCGTCATAATCGTCTGCGGAAACTGTACCCATCAATGTAGCAGGAGAGTAGTATGGTATAGGGGCTACTGGCACAGAGGGATTAGGATCCGTCACCATTCTGTATTATGTCATATATGGCCGCCATAATGTTAGCCAGTAAGTCGCCATCTTGGATTACGTCATTCCCGGCCGATATTTTGGATTACATCATTTTCTGCGGCCATCTTGGATTTCATTTCCTCATGCTGTATCATTCCACCGCAGTGTCATCCATATTGGATTTCATTTCTTTCATGCTTTATCATTACACCTCAGCATCCACCATATTTGATTTCATTTCTTCATGCTCTATCATCCCACCTCGGTCTCCATCATCTTGGATTCCATTTCTTCACGCTCTGGTTTTCCACCTCAGCATCCACCTTCTTGGATTCCATTTATTCATGCTCTATCACTTCACCTCGGCATTCGCCATTTGGGATTCCATTTTTTCATGCTCTATAATTCCACCTCAGGGTCCACCAAACTTGATTCTATTTCTTCAAGCTCTATCATTCCACCTCAGCATTCACCATCTCTGATTATATTTCATCATGTTCTATCATTTCACATCGGTGTCCATCATTTGGGATTACATTTTTAATAGTCGCCATCATGCCACATCATGCTCTATCATTCTGGTCATGTCACCGCCATCTTGGATTCATCATCTCACCTATGCTCGACACCCATATTGTCCGCCATTTGGTTTCTGGCCACCATCTTGTTTCCCACTCTATTCATCTACACACATACTCTTATTTACTGCTCTACTTATCTACATACCCACTGCTCTACACACTTATCCACAAACCCAATGCTCTATCCACCTACCTTCCAACTGCTCTGCGTGATTACCCACCCACTATTATACCCCAATACCACTCTTCTTACCCACCGACATACCTACCGTTCTACCCACCTGCTGCTCTAACCACTTACTGCTCTACCCACCTACCCACAACTCTAATAACAAATGCATCTACCTACCCACCTACCTGTTGCTAGATCTATGAACCAACTTACATACTGCTCTACCCACCTACCCACCACTCAACTAACCTACCTGCATACAAACTAATCTATCCACCTATCCACTACCCTATCCACTGTTCTACCTACCTACCCAATTACCACTCTATTCATATACTGCTCTACCCATGTACCCACCACTCTACTAACCATTTGCTGATCTACCCACTTACCCACAACTCTAACAACCAACCAATCTACCTATCCACCAATCTATGCATCTACACACACCTACCTACCTACAGAACTACCCATCTACACCTTCTACCCAAAACTCTACCTACCTACTCATCTACCTTTCACTCTACCATCATAACCACATTCCTAAAGCTATACTTACATATATACATACATACTGCTCTACCCATTTAACTAACTGCCTACCATTCTTCCTACCACACACCCACTCCTCTTCTTACCTTCCCACCTACCTGCCCCCGTGCCAATTCTCTGTCCACCTACCCAACTATGTAACCATCTCCTGCTTTACACACCTACTCACCACTCGAATCTGTACTAGTACATACCAAGAATATGCATATTGCCAGTAGTACCAACTAATTTACGATAAAACCAAATCTGGTCACCAAGTTCCATCTTCTTCTTCTTACACGAAAACATGGATGCATTACCAAATACACTAATCACAGCAGTATTATCAGCCTTCACCTCGTGAACTTGAAAAGTCTTCCAACATATTATATCACGAACATCAATATCACCCATCTCCTTAGGCGCAGGATCCTTGTCAACATACGAACTTTCGGAAGAAACACAATTCCAACAAACCACTACCAGCTTTAACAGTTATACCCTGAAGACCAAAGTGATACAAAAAAAAAGAGATTAAAATATAACTCTCTTCTATATCGATGATCTTAACTGTCCAAGACCATCCTTGTTGACATCCTTATTAAAAGACAAAATATTGCAATATACCTTCCTGGGATAATACATTGAAACACGTGATAGACGACGAATCATTATGATGTGTCTTCTGTAATGAAACGGAGAGAAGTGAGTAACAACAGGACGCAACCTGGTTTTATACTGTTCGATTCCATACATAACATAACGAAGAACACGCGAGAGCGAAAAACACAAGTCCACGACCTTGAAATTCTAACATCTGGTCGAGTCACTGTTCTAAAAATAGACTTGGCAAGCTACAACCTGGCATGTTAGGTTCTGCAGCTCCGCATCACCTGTCAGCAGTACTAGGACATGAGATGATACATGGTGCCCACTTTGAGGTTATGTACCACCTGACAACTTCAGAAATTAATAACTATTAAACTACTTAATCAATTTAAATAATTCCAATGATATTACAACATACACTTCATGCAGAACACAATTATACTTAAGATATTGATTATAACACAAATGTATTATTATGAGCTGAATACTCAACTGACATATATTAAAAAATTACACACACGAAAAATTTTAAGTCCCTACAGAAGGAAAAATTATCTAAGTTCATAAACAATTTATCAACTGTATTACAGCATTATTACATTGTTCCAAGAGTCATTTATCGAGTTGCCATATTATTACAGCAGGCCAATTACATGAGATGGTGGCAGTGTAACTATGTATCTGCGGATTGGTGGATTGGATTGGTGGATCGCTGGATTGATGGATTGGTGGATTGATGGCCAAACATGATGGTTGGGTGACATCATAACGTGATGGTTGGGTGACATCATAACATGATGCCTGGTAATAGTCGATTATGTTATGTTGACAGATGGTATGAATGTTCGTGTTGTGGGTTGGTCTATAAGATAAATTTGCTTGGTACACATGGGTTAATATGGATGGTACAGTTGGTATGTTGGGTGATATGATTTTCAGTATGTCTGTCTTGCATTTGTTGGTGTATGCCTAATGGTGTGGACAGTATGTGTGTATCGGTGAGTCCTATAATGCTAAGGCATGCTTGAGTTAAAGTAACAGGTATGAGTGACCAGTGTATTCGACTAGTGTCAGTCGGCAATGTGGATGGTATAAGAAGAAGTTTAATATGTTACTGGTATGGGCTGTATGGTCTGAGTAGATGAATGGTTGATGTAGGCTAGAGTTACGGTTGGTGTTGGTTGGTTAAGGGGTGTTGGTTGGTAGAGCAAGTAGGTTATGGGCTGTCTTCAGCTGTAGAGTAGCTTGGCACACTCGAGTTATGATGGATATTGTGCCTGGTGTATTTGGTGATGTGGTTGAGTTGAATTTTCCTTTGGATATAGATGACTGATATTTGACTAGTGTCGACCAGTAGTAGATCAGTAAGTAATATTTTTTGGTAAGGCCAGTGTGTGGACTGAATTGTTTAGATATGCTTGAGTTTTAGTAAGAGTAATGAACAATGAGTATATTTCGTCTGGTGGTGTTGGTAGAGCATATGGTCTGCATGAGTTATGGTGGCTGGTATGGCTTGTTTTTATGTGTAACTGGTAAAGTTAGATGGGCTCAAATGGTAGTCAATATATTTGGCTATTACGACTGATCAGAAATTCAGCAGTATGGTGGTTGATATGGACTGTATTGTTAATATCATGATTGCGGTATGCTTGGGTTAGGGAGAATGATATGGTTTTGTGACTGTATGTTTTAGTTGATATATTCAGATGGTATATTATGTTGATACGCCAGGTTTGTATGGTCGGTATATTACCCAGTACTTCTGGTCAGCAGGGTTACTCATATTTTGTTTAGTATGCCTGAGGTGTTGTAGTTAGAATTTGTATGGGTGTGAATGGTTCGTATGATCAGATGGTTTGTTCTGATGGGTGGTATGATATTTGGCTGGTGCTGGTCAGAAGTATAAATGGAATAGATGTTAGGTGTGTGCTGATCTCAACTGTATAGTTGCTCGAGTTATTATGGATGGTAAGATTAGTGTTTTGGATAGTATGTTGAAATTTTCTTTGGTTAAAGATGTTGGTACATTGGGTGGGTCTGGTATCAGTTGGTTATGTTAGGTTGACGAATGGAAGGAATGTTTGTGTTATTGGTTAGTCTGGAGTGTAAAGTGACTTGGTACACTTGGGTTAACATGGATGGCATGGTGGGTATGTTGGGTGATATGACCAGTATAATACTCAGTACTCCTGGTCGGAAGTGTTACTCGTATTTTTGTTTCGTATGTCTGAGATGTGGTGGCCAGCATTTGTTGTAATTGGAATGGATGGCTGGTACAATCAGGTGGTTTGTTTGATGAGTGATATTATATTTGGCTGGTATCTGATGGCAATGATTTTATGACAGGTATGCAGGAGTTACGAATTTTGGTATATTTTTTTGCCCGATTTTTGCTATTTTTCTTTGTTTTGCAGTATTGGATGGTGACTAGGTAAAGGTAAGTGTTGATTTGTAGGGTAATGAGGGACGAATTCTTTATTGTCGACAAGCACCTCCCTAGCAGCAATGTTGAATCTAGTCTCTTCGTCTCCTACTCATCACCTTCATCTCCTTTGGAACTTGGTCAGCCATACTCGCGTTTACTCTTCGACAGATATAACCTCTTGAGAGAATTTGCTAGAGATTTGAGGCCAGTCTTTTATTTTTGTTAATGAGCTAGGTATATTCATTGGATGACTGGTTTGTCGGCGTCTCTTGCTAGTACGGCCTATCAGTATGGTAGTAACGATGCCTAAAATATGTGAATAGGAACATTGTAGTAGTTTGGGTTGACTGCAGGGCGAAGTTTTTTTGATGGAATAGCTTTGTCTCTGAGTGTGACATGCCTGTATTGCTATTAAACAGGAAGGCAGGCGGTATGATGACAGGTGAGATGGTTAGTATAAAAGGTCGAAATGTATGGCTTGAATATTTTATTGGTTAGTCTGATGATATGAATTGTATGTTTTGTGTAGTGAGATGGGTAGAGCAGTAGGTAGGCGAGTAGGTCGTTGGAGTGGTAGGACGGTAGAGTGTTAGGTAGGTGGGTACAGCTGTAAGTAGAGCACTTGGTAGGTAATTATAGAGGAGGGCGAGTCTTTAGTGGGTAGGTGTATAGAACTATAAGTAAATCAGTAATTAAGATAATAAGTGTTAGGTATGAAGAGTTATAGGTAGGACTGGTGGTGGGTAGGCGAGAATTTGAGTTGAGCCGAAGGTGGGTAGATCAGTAGGAGATTAGGTGGGTAGAACAATGTATTGGTGGGGAGGTGGGTAGAGCAGTGGGAATGTAGGTAAGTATGCAGAGTGATGGGTAAGTGAGTAGAGCATTGGTTGGAGTGGAGAGGTAGGTGTGTAGAGAAGGAGAAAGTTAGGTAGTTGGGTAGGTGGGTGGAACAATTGGTTGGTGGGAAGGCAGAAAATCAGTGGTGTGTGGGTAGGTAGAATGGTACGCAGTTGGTTATATGTGTACAGCAGTATATATGTGTGTAGGTTAGTAAAGCTATAGGAATGGGGTAGGATGGTAGAGTGAAAGGTGGCTGTGTAGGTAGGTAGAGTGTTGGGTAGGTGGGTGGGCATGTGAGAGGGGTAGAGCTGTAGGTAGGTGGGTGTGTGTAGGTTCATAGAGTTGTTGGCAGGGCAGTGGGTGAGTGGATAACTAAGTTGTTATATAAGTAGGTTAGAGCATGGTGGTGGTGGGTAGATCAGTACATGGGTAGAGTGGTATTTGGGTATGTAGGTAGAACAGTGGTTATGGTAGAGGGTAGTTGGATAGATTAGTGTGAATGCAGGTAGGTTAGTTGAGTGGTGGGTAAGTGGGTAGGGCAATGAGTAGGTTGATGTGTGGGTCTGGCAATAGGTAGGTGGGTAGTTACATGGGTTCATTCGAGTTGTGTGTAGGTGGGTAGAGCAATAAGGGGTTAGAGCGGCATGTGGGTAGGATGGTAGGTATATCGATAGGTAGAAGAGTGGTATTAGGGTAGAATCGTGGCTGGGTAGTCAGGTTGAACAGTTGGTAGGTACATGGGTAGAGCAGTGGGTTGGTGGGTAGGTGTGCAGAGCAGTGGATATGTAAGTAGGTTACAGAGCGGTGAGTGAATATGCGGAGTGCCATGTGAAGCATGCGGAGAGTTGTGCAAGGGTGCGGAGGGTTGTGCGGAGAGTGAGAAATCAGCAGTGAGGTGTAAGTAGAGCTGTTGAAATATGGTTATGTAAAAGGGGTAAGCAGCTGGTTAGATGGGTAGAGCAGAAGGTATGTGTGTAGGTAGTAGAGCTTGGAATGTGGGTAGGATGGTAGAGTGAAGGTTGATAGTTAGGTAGGTAGATTGGTAGGTTTGTGGGTGGGTGTGTAGAGGATAGAGCTGAATGTGGGTGGGTGTGTGTATATGTAGAGAGTGGTGAGTAGAGTAGTTCTTGGGTGGATATATTAGTTGTTATCTAATTAGATTTTAGAGTGGGTGGGTAGTGGGTATAGTGGTAAGTAGTGCAAGGGTAGATCAGTGGGTATATATGTAGGTATGTTGAGTGATGGGTAGGTGGGTAATGCAATGTGTTGTTGGATAGTGAGGTGGATAGACTTTTGTGTACTGGTGTGTGTATACTTTGGGTTGTGAAGTTTGCCAGTGTCTAGATCAGTATGTAGAAGGGTTGAGCAGTAGATAGGTAAGCCGAGCAGTAGGTAGGTGAGTAGATGGTTAGAGTTCTAGGAATATGGCTGGAGCGATGAGTGGGTGGGTTGAGTGGTGGGTAGGTAAGTGCATAGATCAGTAATTAGGTGGGTAGATTTTTAGATAAGTGAAGTGTTAACTACTTGGGTAGGTAGGTAGAGCAACGAGTGAGTGGGTAGGTAAATTGGAGAATGGAGCAATAGGTAGGTGGGCAGGTGGGATTATAGGTAGGTGGTTAGGTAGGTAGAATGTTGGGTAGGTTAGAGTGTTAGGTAGGTAGATAGATCAGTGAGTAGATGGGTGGAGTGGTGTGTAGATTGGTTGATGGGTGGGTAGGTTGTTAATGCAGTGGGTAGGTGTGTAGAGCTTTGGGTAGGACATTAGGTAGAGCAGTGGGTAGGTAGGTTCGCTGGTAGATAAGTAGGTGGATATAACAATGGGTTGGTGGGCAGATAAGTGGGTAGAGTTTTGGTTAGTGGGATTGGTAGAGCATTACATAGGTTATTAGGGTGGTAGGTAGAGCAGTGGGTAGGAGGGTATAGTGTTAGGTAGGTGTGTACTGCTCTAAACAGAGCATTTGGTTGGTAAATATAGAGGAGTGTGAGTGTTTAGTTGGTAGGTGGCTATATGGGTAGAGCAATGTGTTATTGGCGAGTTGGGCAGAGCAATGTGTTGGCGAGGAGGTGGGTAGAGCAGTGGGTTGTTGAGTAGCTGGGTAGAGCAGTGGTTATGTGGGTAAGTATGTAGAGTGGTGGATATGTGGGTAGAGCATTGGTTGGAGTGGTGAGTAGGCGTGTAGAGAAGGAGGTGGGTACATAGTTGGGTATGTGGGTGGAGCAATTGGTAGGTGTGTAGATAGGTAGGTAGGTGGGTAAGTAGAGCAGTGGGTGTGTGGGTAGGAAGAATGGTAGGCAGTTGGTTAGATAGGTAGAGCAGTAGGCAAGGTGGATGTGTAGGTAGGTAGAGTGTTGGATAGGTGGGGTGCAGATGGGTAGATTATGTCGGTTGAGTGGTATTTGAGTAAGTAGGTAGAATATTGGGTAGGGTAGTGGGTAGATGGATAGATTAGTTTGTATGCAGGTAGGTTAATTGAGTGGTGGGTAGAGCATTATTTAGGAAGGTGTGTAGGTCTAGCAATAGGTAGGTGGGTAGGTAGATGGGTTTGTTGTTAGAGTTGTGGGTATTTGGGTATAGCAGTAAATGGTTAGAGTAGCAGGTGGGTAGAACGTTAGGTATGTCGGTAGGTAAGAAGAGTGGTATTGGGGTATAATAGTGGGTGGGTAATCACGTAGAGCAGTTGGTAGGTAGGTGGTTAGAGCATTGGGTTTGTGGATATGTGTGTAGAGCAGTGGATACGTAGGTAGGTAAGTAGATCAGTGGGTACATGGGTGAAGTGGCAGGTAGATGTGTAGGGCAGTAGGTGGTTAGTTAAGAGGGTAGGAAGGTTCGTAGCACAGTGTGTGGGTGGGAAGGTAAGAAGAGCATTGGGTTTGTGGGTAGGTGGAGCAGTAAGTAGGTGTTAGTGTGTAGTTGCATAGAGTAGGAAACAAGATGGTGGCCGACAATAAGATGTCGGACAGGATGTGTGTCGAGCATAAGTGAGATTTGGAATCCAAGATGGCTGTCACATGACCAGAGTAGTAGAGCATGATGTGGCATTTTGGTGACTAAAAAATGTAATCCAAGATGGTTGATGTCGAGATGAAGAGATGTCGGCATGAAGAAATGTAATCCAAGATGGTGGACACCGAGGGGGTTATTATAGAGCACGGAGAAATGAAATCCAAGATGGCGAATGGACATGACGAAATCCAAAATGGCGTCCAGGAATGACGTAATCCATGATTGTGGCCGTAAATGATGTAACCCAAGATGGTGGCGTACAGGCTAACAAGATGGTGGCCGGAAATGACGTAATCCAAAATGATGACGGATCCGGATCCCTTTGTGCCAGTATCCCCTAAACCATACTACTCAGGAGGTATTGATGACATCACTTGCTGGTTCCCAGTAGACGAACTCTCTCGGCAGACAGCGATGAACTGTTTGAAGACAGAACTAACACAAACAGTGCAGTTATATATTTTATTATTGCCGAAAACAGCATTCGGCAAATAAATGGTGATAGTTAAGTTGGTACAAATTAAGCAATTTTAAAACGTCGTTCTAGAACCTCTCAAGGGTAATGCAAGCTGTAAACATACTCTTAAATGCTACCCGGCAAGCCTAAAAAAAAAACTAATATATTTTTTTAAATAAGCTATTTTATTAAACATTGAACACAGCGTGATTATTAACTATTTCAATGAAGCGTGTTTATCACAAAATAATCATTAAAAATTATTATTTTTGTTTTATTAAACTATGATTATTTTTCGCAATGCGTGTCTGCTGTTGGTATTAATCCAGGCACCTACCCACCCATTGGCGTAGCCAATCATACGGGTGCACGCGCATCAACAAACTTTTACCTACTCTGAGCTAATACATTCATTACTGTTGAAAAGCTGACAAAGACAGTTGTATTTGCCGTTGGAGAATCAATGTTGAGGTTGTGCAGAAAATACGGTCTACCTGACGAATAAGGCCACCTGCAATTCGCGAAGAGATTCCATGACTAGTTGTATCCCAAAACACGTCATTTCAGAACTAATACCGTGGTTGGATGGCTTTACTCATCACTCATCATGAGTAAGGCCGCTTTACAGCGGCCTTACTCATCACGACTCTGTGGTCAAGTGACGGTCGGGTGCGCCTCTGTCTAGCTGTGTTCTCTCGGCTCGCGGTCACGTCCTGTAAACTTGCCCAGGAGCGCATCTTCATGGCCCGGCGAGCAGTTTCTACTTAAACACATCCGCCCACTGCGCTTTTTATTTGCGTGGGGCGTAGCGGAAGGTAGAATGCACTTCGCTTCGCAAACACTAAGGAGAAAATGCTGTGTTGAGAGTGCTGCGCCAGGCAACTTAATTACGCCTCCCCTCCTCACAACAACTCTTAAGAGCACAAAAGTCGAGTATATAGTTGGAGGCTTTCACTTCTGGCACAGAACAGGTAACAATACGGGGGTGGAACAGGCAGTTCGTGCCGTACGGACCACCAAAATGGCGTCAGCAACAAGCAACATTTCGGAACCTCCCCTCACCAATCGGCGCCTGGTAACTTACTTCCCGGATGGCCGCCCAGCCAATAGGGAGATCCTTCGCGCACGCAGTAGCCCTATCAAACACAAGGACTGTTACCAGAGACTCGCACAGCCAATCAGGGAGTTGCTACCAGTGGCGTACGCAGGCTCATTTGTCGGAGAGGGTGATCGAAAGTGGTGGCGATTATCAAAATAGTTGTGGTCTAAGGACTTCTTCCGCGGGAAATTTTTAACCCTTAACACTTTGTAGACTATGCTCGAGTGAAGTTCGAGCAAAGCTAATTGGTTTTTCAGAACAAAACTCGCATGGATGTGCAATATTTGTTCCACTAGTGTTTAACACGACCTCACAAGAACACGAAGGCGCAGTAACAATGATATTGCTGACGATAGAAAATAATTTTTACAGCTACTCACAGGAGCATGCTAGATTGTAAATCCTTTTATACGCTAAATGAGATTTTATTGGGTTAATATCAGGTTGCTTTCCATTGGTTGATGACAGGCCAATAATGAACGCTATAGAGTACAGGGCAGTTTCCGGCGTGGTATGGACTAATAGGATAATTCCGGCGTGTTATGGACCAATAGTATAATGGTGAGTTCTAACACAGACACCAACAGAACCGGTGTTCTTGCAGTAGTGGATATAGGCGACTCACTTCTAATTTGTCTTAAGTGCCAGCAAACGTGTGCAAACCTCAGTGTGTTAATATATACATTAATTTTTCGTTCCTGGTGTTGCAAAAGAAGAAATTTATGGTCTGACAGAACTTACGAATTCCTTTTTATAACTTACACGACTGAACCTGTAAAAAGAATATCTATTGGTCTTTGGCACCCGCAGTAGCCAATAATAAAGGTTTGTCTACCAGCAGAAGCCAACAGCATTGACCTGGAATAAGACGCTGTCTGTGTTGTAGAAAGCTTCTGACCTTGGTCAGTACCGACCATGATTTTTCCTACTTTGCAATACGTCATACGTAGGGCCACCTGTTTTTCGCGAAAAGATTCACGCCGAGTCTAGACTCGAACATCCTATGGCATACCTCCATTTTCCCTTTGGTTATTGGCCACGTGACTTTGTCAGGAGACACTGATCGTGCCAATCATAACAAGGCAAATCTGACAATGCGTGTCTGTGATTCGCTGACAGACACCTGAAATGCGTGACAGTTAAAATCATCCAACCAAGAGAGTGGCTCTAAGCTCTAGTGTTTTGGAGTAGAACTTGTCCTGAAATCTTTTCGCGAAAAACCAGTGTCCCTAGTCATTCATTATGAGTATACTCGGAATAGTATGTTAAGTGATTGATTCAAAGATTAAAGTTTAGCACATATTCAGCTATTTCATAACAAAACCCTGGGTGTTCATCTAACACTAACTAATTTTTCACCAAGACGTGTTGATAGTTTCATGTACATAGTAAACAAACTTTAATTTTTTATTTAACTCGCACAACACGTACATTTTTTAATAATCAAAATTAAATTTTTAAATATTTTTGTCACGCAAGCCAGATAGGCAGTTACGTTATTTTAAATCCGACGAAGTCGTGCTGCGAATGGGTTCGTGGTAGCTGAGCGGTTAGCCTGCTCGCCTCCCACCGATGTGAACCGCTTTTAATACCCGGCCGAGTCATTCCTGAATTTTCGCATGTGAGAATCATGTCGGACGATGCCGCTGATCGGCGAGTTTTCTCTGGAATATCTCGTTTCCGCCGCTCTTTTCATTCCGGCGCTGCTCCATCGCCGCATTAATCACCCTCATCGGCTCTCAAGACCTCGTTGTTGAGAGCCACCCAAATATCTTCACTCACTCATACTGCGATGCACTAAATTTAAAATTCTCTTGAGCGGTGAACGGCCATAACAAATCCGCTTGCGTACGCCCCTGATAGTTATGCCCACATTATGTCAACCGCCACGTCTTCAGAACGTGAGCAAGAACATAGGCACGAAATAAAGTGGCAGTTCCCTTTGATGTGAGTGTACCCATTTCTGATTGGCTACGTAATTCTCTGGAGACGGCCCTTGTGTCTGATTGGCTATCGCATGCTGCGGAAGATATCCTATTCGCTGTGCTGGCGGCTGGCGTATACCTACTACAGGTAGATATTTCCGACGTTTACTTGCTAAGTGTCGCCATTTTGCTAGCGTGTGCAGCTATGGAATTCGTGATATAAGGAGCTGTTTCACTTATTTTTATTAGTGAGTGAAGAGATTTGGGTGTCTGTTAACAGCGAGATCTTAAGAGCCGACGAGGGTGAATTGATGTGAGTGTTGAGCAGCGCCCAATGAAGGGGCGGGGAGAAACGGAGGATCCCCGAGAAAACCCTCCGACCAGCGACATTGCCCGACACGATTCCCACACGCGAAAAACCGGGAGCAAACCGGCCGGGAATCGAAACTGTTCGACAGGGTGGGAGGCGAGCAGTCTAACCACTCAGCCCCGGTGGCCCATTCTTTTTTAAAAGATTTCAGGAGTTCTTGTAACCCAAAGCACTTGAGTTAAGATCGACTTTCGTAATTTGATTATTTAAATTGTTATGCATCTTATGTTACTGCCTATTGTGTCGGAGTTACTTAATTCTGATTGTCCCAATTAAGTAAGAAAATGTCTTCTCGCCAAAATAAGCGGTCAGTGACCAAATGAAAGCTGCGAGAGTGCACGTAGCATATTGAAGTCTTATTCTGCATTCAAATATTTTCGTGAAAAACAGGTGGCCGAACCAATAAACAGTCGACTGTCGCCCAAATAATGCAGCGGGGTGTGAAGTTGAATGTTCATTAATTTTCTGGCTCTATATTGGTTACATCAAACACTCAGTTAAATGGTTTTCCTTTCGTACCAAAATTTTTATTTAATTTATTCACACGACTATTTTATTGAAGAAAGGTCTAGATTTTATTACATCAGAATAAATAAAATCCCCCCCCCCCTAAAAAAAGAAAACGTTTTTTGTAATAATGTTTTTCTTTACAATTTTGTACATTTAATACGAAACTAATTTAATATGAAAATATTATTACATAAAAGTACACAAATAATATCGAGAATATTACTTGTGTGGCTCGTTTTAATGCATTTTGTATGGAGGAATGATTCTTAACTGTAGCAAATAATCTCTACGTATCATAGGAAAGTGTCAATATTAAAAGAAATTGCCGAGCTACATTTAACACAAAAATTTTGCAAATATTTATTTTCTGTGGTAGTAAATTATTATTGTATGTATTTTATTTTCCGATTCATCACTATTTGTTGCCGCTAAAATATAGAGCTAATAAATTGTACTACATATTTACTCAGGCACTTTTCTGCTTTCGTATAGAAATACCTAGGTGGGAAAACTACATGATCTCAGCGATATTTGTGATATTCGAGTTCCCCCCAAGGGTTATTAATTTTCGAGCCGCCGAAATGATCGCGCCAATAGAAGCGGGCCTGACAAAACTTAGCGGATCCCGTCAGTTCGTACCGTTCGGCTTGACAAAGTTGTTTCCTGGTTCTCCCAGGATCTGTGGCAACCCAACTGGCTGTCGCCACGACGCATGCATGCGTGACGTCACGAAATAGGTCGCCTGCAACGTCCTGCTATCCGCGGCCTTTGAGTAGGGTCATTCATGGAGGAAAAGGGAATTGCGAGGATTGGTGTCGTAGATAATGGAATGAAATGGTGCCGCGGAACACCTAATCCAATTGTTATTATTATATTTAGTCGTCGAGTCACCAACTGCGTGAAAGGCTAGCACCTAGCACGCATTAAGGCTGCGTAGTTAACCCTCACATCAATTTATGGTTTACAGCCATTCTCCGCGATTATTTTTTTATTTCATTATCTGAAATAGATTTATGAGGATCACATAAATGTAAACAATGTAAAGCGGACGCAAAGATAAATCGGCCCTTACGTTGGGCACCAAAGTTTTTATGTAACAACGGAGTTGTGTGCAAGTGTATGGAACACAGCAAGGAAAGAAGAAGGAAAGAGTTATTTCAAGTTTGGACAAGGTGCAAACTAACAATATTGTATTAACACGTGTGATGGAATACAGGAATACAGAACCAGTTTGGACGTACTGTATATTAAATATAAATCCACATGTATTGTGTACATACAACAGTTCCTTGCAATAGATACTTATAAATACTTATTTATTCCATTCTACTATAATGATTATTTCAGTAGTCATATCTTCTAATATAAATCACATTGATTCAAAATTTGCATTACATATCACAACACGTGTCTATAAATCTCATCTTCAGTCATTGAAAAATCATATGTTCTTGAAACTTCACAATAGATACATTCCTTTTTACTAAAGCTTTCATATACCATCAATCATTAAAATAATTACACCGAGCATATTCAAACAGAACAATAAACTAAAATACTTTACTCTAAGAATAACAGATATTAAAGGCTAAATTACTAACAAGCATAAACTTAAATGCGGGCTCTTCATTCATTATGCCTCATTATATTACATATTAATTTTAATTAATTTCAATATAAAATTTCTCATGATTACTTACACATGTAGTATTAACTCACTACAATATCTGTAGTACTCAAATGGTTACAGTTTTAAAATTGTAGCATCGAAAAGT
The DNA here is from genome assembly GCA_029891345.1 of Dryococelus australis. Lineage (NCBI taxonomy): Eukaryota > Metazoa > Arthropoda > Insecta > Phasmatodea > Phasmatidae > Dryococelus > Dryococelus australis. The sequence goes on along the minus strand of CM057006.1, from coordinate 16,817,242 downwards.
CAAAAATTTTGGAATATGGGAAGCCAATTTTCTATTCTCCTAATCAACTTTACCAACTTAATCACATGTCATGTGACCTATATCATATCCACAATATAGGCCTATTAATTATCAGGTATATTTAACGAACTGTAGGTCTACTCGGGTGCTGGCATCTTGAATCTATTTTAAAACAGCTGTTGATGTCTTCGCCAACACATTTATATTCGTCCGAGAGAAAATAATATTATTATTTGTTAATCTCTCTTGAACGAATAAAATTGTGTTGGCAAAAATACCAATACTTATTTTAAAATATATTCAGGACACCAGTAACTGAGTACCCATTGCCATTGTTAAATTCCCTTGATACTTGTGTTGTGTATATGTTGTAGATCTCATGAAATGTGATTTATTTTGCAAAGTTAACTAGTTACGCGGAAACGTCGTCTCCCATAATCGGAAATTTTCAACTTTTCAGTGCTATATTTTGAAAACTAATATAATTTCACCATAAATACTTACATTTATGTGATCCTTACACAAATCTCTTTCAGTTAATGAAATAAAAATTCTCGTGAACTATGGCCTTAAAGTGTTGCAAACAAAGATAATTCTAATGTTTCACTTAGGACGACGATCCGCTTGTCTAGTTATCACTATCGGTTAAGTGAGTTTTGAACTAGATGAAGTTGGGAATCGTGTCTGAACTCGGACCGGCTTCATTTGTTCATTGGCTGCTGTTGCCTTTGTGTAAAGCCAATCCCTATCTCACATTAGGGATCGAGATTCGCTCACGCCAACCAGTATATGGAGTGTTACACAGGATTCGCCAAACAATGAGAGGTGCACATGTACACGCGCTGAGAATACAACTTGTCAACGAACAATAATTACCAAGGCCACCAGTTTGTTTGAGAAAATACTTATGCTCAAGCTATACGTCAACTTCTTATGTAGTGTCACGTGTATTGTGGAACAGTAGGAAGGTGGTCAATGGGACATAGAAACCTATAGAACAGCTGTTCCTGCAGTGCTTGGCTACAAGTGACACATTCCTAGATAGTCTTGAATACTTGCAAATATGTCCCGTCTTCAAAGTGCTTATTATTAGCGAAATGCATAATTCGCGTTATTATTCGGCATCAGGCTAAACTTCACAGTACTGTATATACCGGAGCCGGCGTCGTTTCTCCACTGGTTGCTGCGTATATGAGAATCCACAACCTTTCTGACTGAACTGCAAGTGACTGGGGCACATAATTGTAAAGTGTTCATTTATTGGCGTTAAAGTATCCAGGGCTTGTGAAACAAAGAATGTTCCAATGATAAACATATTGCAAAGGTACATGTGTTTAAAGTTTAACGTGTCCCCGAATAATTGCGCGAATTTTGCAGGTCTCTGCTTATTATGATTATGTAGGAACACAAAATGTTTCCGCGAAAAGATTTCATGACCAGTTGTATTTCATTACACTTAAGCTAAGATCCACTTTCTTGATTGTATGATCCAGGTGTACGCGTCTTACATGTCTGCCAGCGAATCACAGACGTGCAGTGTCGGAATTACCTAATACTGGTCGGTAGAGACAGCAAAATTTGCCTTATTATTTCGGGACACCTTAAACTTAAATCATGTGTATCTTTGCAGTTGGTTTGCCATTGGACCATACTTGACTTGACACATCCTGGGTAAATTCTCCGCCAATAAATGAACACTTGCCAATTGTGTGCCCGAATCAAGTGCAGTTCTGTCAGGAGGGGAGTGGCATCACGTTTAGTCAGCAGCCAATGAAGAAACGACAGTGGGTCGAGTATAAACAGCACTGTGGAGTTTAGCCTGATGCCAAATAATAACGCGGATTTCGCATGTCCATACCGATTGGCCATTCAAGCAAGAAAATGTCTTCTTACCCAGACACGCTATCGATAAGCAAAATATAACTGCTGGTGTGTCCGTAGGTTATTGAAATATAGCATGCGAGGAAATCTTCCGGGTATCTATGAATACGATTTGTACAGTGAAGGGAAGGTCGACAGCATAACTTGCAAACACCGGTAGCAGTTATTGTGTTATAGGGACACGGCAGACAGTATTTGCCCTTGTTACAGTTCACCATCAGACATTGCAGAGCGGTCACGCGGGACTTCATTTCAAGGCCGTCTCCTCGTGTGGCCTTACCTTGGCCGTGGGTCAGCCTGCCCGAACAATAACTACCTCATAAGCTCTGTCAACAACTCAAGGTTTATTACTGAGAATTAATAAAGTCGCTCTCTACTCGTTTAGAATGGTCTCGCACAAAATGTCAAGTGTTACAGCTAGGCAACCAAGACTATCGTGAGATAACCACTACAAACAATTTAGACACGCTAGATATGAACATATCCTACTATGGGCTGTTCACGGTAAAGTGAGCACTTTTTAAGGCTCTCCCAAAAGGCATTACCAATAATAAATGTATGTTATTGCAGCTTCGGGCATTTAATTTTGAGGGTGGAGAAATGTATAAACTGTGTTTATTGGGCACATTTGCAATATTTATATTAGAAAGCAGCAGAAAGATGGAATTGGATGAAAGGAAAAATTTAGAAGGGCCTTTAAAGTGCTCACTTTACCGTGAACAGCCTATATAGCCTAGTCAAATTGTACTTGAACTTAGAAGTAATGGTAATAGGATTTCTGTCAATGGTTTCCTACTGAAATAATCCAGCTGAAAACGATGGTGAAGAGTCTACCACTGAACGGGCGTGCGTAGGCCAAATATGGCGGCTTTTCCAATATGGCAGCCACAAGTGGTACATAGATAGGGCGTACACATTTTGCACTGTAGCTTATTTTCCATCCCAAATTACCAATTTTAACACCTTATTTTTTTCTATATAAAATTACTTTTCAGAATATATATATCAAGGAATACGAAAAACATGCAAAGAGAGATAAATAGGAGAGTTCCATGTTAATGTGGGTAAGAAAGATCATAATAAATGTAGAACACGGTTTGTGAATTTCAAATATCCCTTTCATAAACCCTCCAATATGCGTAATGCTTCACGTGTGCTACGTTCTAGTGAAATACTTTTTGATTTTAAGAAGAATTGTTTCTTTTGTGCAATTGAGTTAAGCTCATCTTTCAGAGAAATGATTGATTTCAAGTGCGAACACTTAACTTTAGAACTTCCATTTTGAAAAAAAAATGTAGTGAACGCAATGATGATTCGACAGAGAAAGTGAAGAGACGAATCGAAAATTTATATGATTTACCTGCTACGGATGCATACTACTACAAACAATGTCTAGTCAATTTTCGAAACGGAAAAGATATTCCGGGGCAATTAGGTATCCTTCCTCAACCATCAGTAGGTCGCCCAGAAGACATGGTACGCCACGAAGCATTTATTCAAGTTGCAATGTATATGAAAGACAATGATGAAGAACAAGCAACTGTAAGAGAGCTTGTCGATAAAATGAAAGAATTTATACCAGAACACAGTACCTTAGAACTCTATACCTCAAAATTCATGAAGCAAAAGCTCATAAAACCATTTAAAGATAAAAATTTTCATTGGGAAAGTTGCTGGCACTAGCGATTTCGTCACCTTAAAAAGCACAGCTTCGTATGTGTTACAAGACTACCAAACTACCAGCCATAACAATATTGAAGAAGACAAAATGAATCTTATTCTAGCAGCTGCAGAGATAATTCAGAATGATGTAAAATATGTGCCAATTGATCCAGATAATTATCATTGTATTGAGGATATCAGTAACGCGGAATACAATGAAAATTATGTTCCTGAGACCTTAAGGCAGTTATTGACAACCCTTATCAGCGGTAAAACAAACAAAGACAGGAAACTGGCTGCAATAGGGCAGGCAATCATGCAAGCTGTGCGCCCTCGAGTCTTAGTGACACCTTTATAGCTAGGACTTGCAGTTCAACTACATGAATACACTGGCTCAAGATCTGTGATTGCGTCTGTGAATCATATGGGGGTTTTACGGCTCTTATTCAGAAGCACAGAGGTTTGAACGTTCAGCTGCGTCAGAAAGAGGAAACACAACTGCCGGAGCATTCAGAGATTCCAGAAACTCCTGAAAAATTTATTCAATATTCTGCTGACAGCATTGATCGAAATCTGATCACACTTGATGGCCAGAGGACATTTCACGGGATGGGAATCATTGCCACTGTGACACCAGCAGAGGAATTTTTAACTGCCATCAAGAAACATTAGGTTTCATTTGATGATCTGAAGAAATTAGGACACATGCCCATTATTACATACCATTCGCAGGCAAGTGATATGAGGTTCCTGAAATACAAAAATTTGAGAAAATCCAGTACCATGATCCAACTGAAAACCTCTGGAACATTTCATGTAATTTGAGGCAGAAAGTTCCTGGTTGGCAAGGCGTGTGTCAACTTCTCCACAAAGGTGAACATCCTAGACTATCATCTGTAGTCTTCCTCCCAATGATTGACATGGACCCAACAAGCGAAACTTGTATAATCTCAACGTTATCATTTGTTGCCGATCAAGCCAAAAGGTATGACAGATACCTATAGTGACTTTTGATTAGCCACTTTTCTACAAAGGTTTAGGAATCATCAGTACTGAACCAGAAAATAGTCCCTTGAAGAAGGTTGTACTCACACTAGGGGGTCTGCACACAATAATGAGCTTTCTTAGGTGAATTGGGTTTGTGATGACTAGTACAGGATTAGCAAATATATTCGAACTCATTTATGCAGGTAATGCTGTAAAGCACATGCTGTCTGGAAAAGCTTTTGCAAGATCTATCCGTAGTCACTTGATTGTGTCATCTGTGTTGCACACAATTATTGTGAAGAAATCCCTGTGTCATGAAGAGGACGATTTTGTTTTAGCAACAGCTCAATCTTTGTTTGAACAACTACTGAATGAAAATATCTCTCTTGGCGAAGCAAATTGAGATTCTAAGAAAATTTCTGAAAGCAGAACTAACAGATGATTGGCTACTACATCTTGCGATGGTGCAAGAAATGCTGCCATTTTTTTGCTGCATGTGGCCATAATTTCTACGCAAGTTCTGCACACCTGTATTTGCAGAGTATGACTAAGCTTGAAACTATGGTCCCTGAAGTACACGTTGCCTTTATGAATGCTCTACATGTCATCAGACGAAGCGACAGGTTTTGGGAGGCCTGTCAACATACTTGGTAATTGAAGAGGATCTCGTGAGAAACATCAAGGGATACGGTGGGATGATACATGGAAGAGGCATGACTGAACAACAACAATTCCTTTGGGTAATGTCACGCCCAATTTGTGCCCATGTGACTAATTGTATGCAAGTGTTTTCTGGTGTCAAGTGTGCAGTTAAGAGCAACATGTAACTATGACAAGTTCTAGAACTGAACGTGATAATGATGACACACACAAAGTTTTCCAATATGTAGAACAGCTGAATGTTCTTTAAGCGAGATAGTAACTAGCGTAATGTAGTGACTGGAGTAACATATGGTTAAAAGCCATAAATACAGAAATGGCACAAGAAGTTGGGAGTAAAATAGTAAGTGAGATGACCAAGAAAACAGCCACTGAATTCTCGTCCAGAAAGAGCAAACAAGTGAAACCAATGAAATAAGTTAATGTAGTTACTCTCAAAGATGATACATTTATCATTGAGCCTGGTATACTATTCCAGCGCCTGTTGCTCTGCGCTCAGACTTCTGGTTTCGATTTGAAGGAGGTGTTCTGTTACGAGCTCTGCACATACCCTGCTTCTTTATTTGATAAGTGCGGACACATGAGGGAATCTGGAAAATCTCAGCTTGCTAAGTGTATACATGAGCAAGTGACAACGGATATGATCATGCCTCAAAATGTACATTTTGTTATTGATGGGGGATGGTTGCTCCATCACCTACCTTGGAGTAAAAACCAAACCTTTGATGACGTTTTTCCTGCCTACGAGAAATCTGTACCTTCAAAGTGTGGCAAAGCAACCATTGTGTCTGATGGTCATGGAGACAAGCTCTCAACTAATTCAGGAGCTCATTGGAAACGTTCAGGAGGTTTTGAAGGACCGAAGGTCAATATCTTACCTTCAATGGCCATCGCCATGAAGAAAGGCATTTTTCATTCCAACAAAGAAAATAAACAATCCTTCATAATTTACCTGCGTAACAAGTTGGAAGCAGCTGGGTGTACCACCAAACAAGCTGAAGCAGATGCAGATGTCACGATTGTCACAGAAGGAGTAGCATCAGCACAAAAGTATCCTACTGCAATTATTGACGAAGTCACTGATCTCATGATCCTACTTATACATTATTTGAATATTCAATGTTGTAATATTTTTCTATTTCCAGAACCAAAGAAATCTTCAAGATATGTTACAGCCTATAACATCAAACAGATTAGACAAAAACTTGGCGAAGAAATCTGTTCTCACATTCTTTTCGCTCATGCAATGCTAGGATGTGACACAGCATCAAAACCCTTTGGGTTTGGAAAAATGACATTATCAAATTGTTAAAGAAAAATTATATTTTCAAGGAAAATGCAGCTGCCTTCAAAAGTGTATGAAAAATCGAAGAAGAAAGTCAGCCACAGTAGGTCACGCGGCTATGGTCTCTCTGTACAGTGAACGCAATGTGGGAAACGCCGGATGAGATTCGTCTTAGAATGTTTACATTGAAGGCAACAAAATCAACCAGTCAAGTGAAACCAGAAGTATTGTCTCCCACGAAAGATGCAAGGGCTCTTCACTCTCTACGAGTTTATCACCAGGCCCAACAATGGATGGGTACGGACATGGATCCACTCAGCTGGGGTTGGGAATTGCATCATGGGAGACCGGCTCCAACGAAGATGAGACAAGCTCCAACGCACGACCACTTGATGAAATTTGTGAAATGTGGTTGTACCACAATGCAATGTTCTACTAGCTAGATAATGTGTGTGCAAAAGACAAGGGTCCATGTGTACAAGTGCTTGGTTTACTTGTGGTATCAGCTATTACAATTCTATGGAAGTGGACATGGATGATGATTAGGTATTAATCTGAAATGTAATTTACTTTGTGTGACTATATATATATATAATGTAGTTGTATTCAGCCACAAAATACATAAAATAAGTTAACATTCCCAAACAAGACAATACTTTGTATTGTATTACTATTTGTAAATGTAATTTTGTTTCATAATTTGTAAATACTGTTTACACTCATGGTAATTCGCATATTCCATTAGTAAATCTTTAGTTTAGGATTATTTGACATTAGGAAATACGATTGTAAGTCAACACACTGATGATTTTAATAATTTGCATTGCATTTTGTGACACTTTTCACATTATTTTTATGTAAATATCTTAACGAGCATCGTATAAACATGGTTCTTATCTCAACAGAAATATCATTTTATATAAAAAAACATGTTAGGGATTAAGTGTAGTTATTTGTGATAGAAAATTCTATACAGTCCAAAATGTGCATCTATGTCCCACGTGGGACCGCCATATTGTAAAAGCCGCCACATTTGGCCTATACACGCCCGTAGAGTGATAGACTCTTCACCACCGTTTTCAGTTGGATTTTTCAAATAGGAAACTATTGACAGAAATTTATAATACCATTACTTCTAGATCGCTCCTTTTTTTTCTCTTAATTTGACTAGGCTAATATATCTACAAAAATGGAACACCTTTCCTTATAATATCTGCATTCCCACTTACCACCGTTCCAGTCCACACCACACAGGACACATCTAATTTACTACATAACGCTTATTATTTCTGTTGCAACCAAATATAGTTGAGGCTGAGGTTGGTGTAGTGGTTAAACTACTCGCCTCCCCTCTTGGCGAACCGGGTTCGACTCCTGGCGGGGTCGGTCCCGGATTTTCGCACATGGTAATTGCACCGGACGATGCTGCCGGTCGGTGAGTTTTCTCAGGGATATCGCGTTTGCAACGCCCTTTCATTCCTACGCTACTCCACACTCACTTCACTTCACCCTCATCAGCTCTCAAGACCTCGATGTTAAGAGTGGCTCAAATCTCTCCACTCCATCCTCCAAAGAGCGTTCCACGTGGTTGACATGATGTGTGGCCTATGGTAATTATTTACGTTGTCGTAAATACAGAGTACTCGCGAATACAGAAATGAACCAATCGCTAATACTACAAGCTCCAGCTGTTATAATTCAGCTTTAAGTACAATTTATACCTGAAAGGAGTATGGGCGTAGCTAAATAATTAGTCGTTATTAGGTAGAGCACAACAGTATAAGACGAGGTTTATTGTATAACTATTTATGTGACTATTGATCGGGGGAGTTTACATGGACTACCAAAATGCTGGTTAATTATGTTAAGATAATTTATCGCACGCCACTACTATTAAAATCTAATTGGAAATTCCCCACCTTGTTCATGTTGCCGGAGGCTGATTCTAGGAGGCGGTTAACGACGGCCGGACATACCCATCTTCAGTGATCTTCTAGTTCCAATGGCCCGACGACAAAAGACGCCGCTCCCAGTGTTACGTTGGCCTATATTGGAAGTGTTGTTTAATATTTTCAGCCCCGTGTACTGGGCGGTGGAGGGGGTTTCTGTAACTGTCTTTCTCAAGGTGTTATTGCAATCACGCTCGTGCCCTGGTTCAATGTTTGAAGGTGTGATCAGGTAGGCCGTCCACCTAAGGCCTGATCACTTCATAACAATACGCCAGCAAAATGGCTTCGCTGGCCAGCAAGATGTCGAGACGTCGTTCACCAATGGGTACCTGATAAGCTACTCGCCAACCGGCAGCGAAACCAATAGGGTACTTTGGCAGCATGCGGTAACCTATCAGACTCGCGGCTATTTCCCGAAGCTCTCACAGCCAAACTGAGAATGAGAACTTCTAATCTGTGGCTACACTACGGCAGAGCGTTACCGATGCTAGTATTGACTTGACAAACTTGTAGTGTTTCGCTGCTATTGTAACTGGAACACTATTCCCTGAAATGCCATGAAAGACTGTAAACCAGTGATGAACGTGCAGAAGAAATGGCAGCGAACCTCAAGTACAACCTCTTGAGAAGGATGAAGTGGTCACCATGACCGCAATAACGCGTGAAACTTCCATTAGGCTAACACTTCATCTCGTTTCTGGAGATAGGAAAATTTCCCGAATTCATCTCAAAACAAGATAGACGTCAAACACGAGTAAGTCGAAGACGCCTTTATAATTGGAACACGGTTTATTATACACACAGTGGATGACTCTGAGCCAATAGCAGACCTGTGAGGAAACAAGTAGTGAATCCCATACTGCCAGGTGTGAGGTAACACTGGCTACTCTCTGGAGCAGCAGCCAATTTACAAACATCTGAGGCTCGATTATACACAGTACTGTGGAGTCTAGCATACACGTCATTGAACTCGCGAATTATTCACGTCTCTAATTATAAATTAATGTGGGAATATAAGTATTGACTGATTCAGAGTCATCAAGAACGTGTCTAACAAGATGAGTTCCACTCCAGAAATTTACTTTAGAGTATAGCATTTCTCAACTTAATTTTCTGATATCCTTAAATGGATTAACATTTTGTAGACTATGCTCGAGTGCAGCTCGAGCTAAGCTAATTTGAAAATATCTTTGTTGTTCAGAACAAAACTCGCATGGATTTGCAGTCTTTGTTCGGCTAGTGTTTTAACACCATCTCACAAGAACACGAAGGCGCAGTAACAATGATATTGCTAGAGACACGAGAATTTCGAGAGTGCAATGACCTGTATGCTATACTTCACAGTCTTATATATACTCTCATACATATAGCAACAGTTCATTGGTTGATTGATGTGGTAGTAAAAGGCGGTGGTTGGGCGCAAAATTTATTGCATGTTTGTTATTGGCTCATTTATTTCCAGGAGGTGTCAAACAACACATCGACCAATTACAAAAGTAACAAGAACATAAAAGTGTGTAAATTCCAACTTATCTAGAAATGAACCCGCGAAATTCTCGGGTTTCTATATACTTCTAACGATGTAATTTCTTTTTTATAGCCACTCAGAGGGACATGATTGATTGTAAAACCTTTTATACGATAAAGTGCATTTGATTGGGTCAATATCAGATCGGCTTTCCATTGGTTGATGACCGGCCAATAATGAACGCTGCAAAGTACAGGGTAGTGTCCGATATTGTATGGACCAATAGGACGATGATGAGTTCTAACACAGACACCAATAGAACCGGTGTTCTTGCAGTAGTGGCTATAAGTGACTCACTTCTAATTTTTTTAAAGTGCCAGTACGTGTGTGCAGACCTCAATGTATTAACCTGTGCGGTCCCGTATGCCTTCATGAGCTGAAGTGTTACATATCATGTAACATTTTGAAGTACGCTGTACTGCGTAGAAAGATATTCTCGTGACAGATGAATAAGGTGCTGCGAACTCGGTGTTACCAGCATTAACCATTCATGCACGAGAGGTGCATGAAACTTTTGGCAGGTCAAATTACTCACAAGGATGTCAATAAAAACACCGGGTGCTGATTGCTAGGGAAACCCGAATTTCGCGAAAAGATTTCACGACCAGTTGTTAGAGACCTGAAATATTCGTGGATTCATTTTGGGACAAGCTAGAATTCAAAACACGTGTGTTAATAAATCTTAAGCCATTGGTCCACACCGTGTTTGACACCTCCTTGAGAACGCTGGCCTATTCGTCGCGCTTCCACTGTGACAGAAGACAACCAAAGGTGCAACTGATATCGCCATATTTGTAAATAAGACCGTGGAGTCAATAGCCCAAAGGTCTATGAACTCGCGAATTTTTCATGTCTCTGCTAGTTTTATTTCATAACACTTCAAATCAAATCCACTTTTGTGATTGTTAAGATCTAGTTGATACGCGTCTTACGTGTCTGCCCGCGAATCACAGACGTGCAGTATCGGAGTTACATAATTCTAATTGGCCAGTCAAGTAAGAAAATGTCTTCTCAGAAAGACACGTCGCCAATAAGTAGGAACAGGAAGATTTTTCGAATTCAGTGACATGTTGGCTATGCTCCACAGTCCTGTGTATACCCGATCCTCAGATGTTTGTACATTGGCTGCTGCTCCAGAGAGCAACCAGTGTTACCTCACACCTGGTAGTATTGGATTCACTACTTGTTTTCTTGCAAGTCTACTATTGGCTCAGAGTCGTCCAGGGCGCGTCTAAAGAAATGCGATCAGATTGAAAAAGTGACTTCAGTGTACACATGTTTTACGTTTGTCTTGTCCTGAAATGAACTCGCGAACTGTTCCTATCCTTACCAATAAGTAGAGACCTGCAAAATTCACTTTATTATTTCGGGAAACCTTAAACTTAAATCACGTGTACCTTTACAGTTGGTTTGCCATTGGATCATACTTGACTTGACACCCCCTGGGTAATTCTGCGCTAATAAATGAACACTTGTGAACTGCGTGCCAGAATCACGTGCAGTTCTGCCAGGAGGGGAGTGGCATCACGTTTAGTCAGCAGCAAATGAAGAAATGACGGTGGCTCGAGTATAAACAGTACTGTGGAGTTTAGCTTGATGCCAAATAATACCGCGAATTTTGCATGCCCTTGCCATTAAGTAGGGCCACGTGTTTTTTGCGAAAAGTTTCCGCCACTAGTTGTTCTCCAAAACACGTTAGCTAAGAACCAACATCGCGGTTGTATGATTTCAACTCACGCACGTCTTAAGTGTTCACCAGCCAATCACAGACGTTCACTATCAGGGTAACTTAATCTGATTGGTCCAGTAGAGTATTAAATCTCTTCTAACACAGATACGCGGCTAATAACCAAAGGAAATTTGCAAGCTTGTACTTAAGACGTTGAAGTCTAGTTCGAACTTAAAATCTTTTCACGAAAAACAGGTGGCTCTACCAATAAGTAGAGTCTGAAAAATTCGCGGGTTCAATGACTTGCAGACTAGACTCTACAGACATATGTATACATATGCCGATATCAACTGCGCATTGGTTATCTGCTGTCACAGTGAAAGTCGACGATTGGGCCAGCGTTCTCCAGGAGATGTCGAACACCGTGTGGACCAATGGCTGAGTTGTAACTAACACACGAGTTTTGAGTCCTAGCTTGTCCTGAAATGAATCCGCAACATTTTCAGGTGTCTGCCAATTAGCAAAAGAAAAATGCTGGTATACCCGTAGCGTACACACAAAAATAAATTGTAATTTTTCAAAAACAATTTTTTGTAAACCAGTTGCCAAAAAAGTTTTTAGTACAATATAAGTTAAAGCTTGAACATTTTACAAATGTCAGTATCACTACAAGAATTTTTCTTTAGCTCTACAAATCCTGCTTATGCACAAGTACAAATGCAACAGATTTACAAAAATGTTTGTTGTTAAGGTACTAGTATTTGTATTATTACAAGAAATTTTCAGTTGAGGTTTACAATTCATGTTTGTGTATTTAATGCTTTCTGAGGTACAGTTACGGGCAAATAAGTAGATACATGAAGAATTCGCGGATTCATTTCGGGACAAACTAGAATACAAAACTCGTGCGTGTATATAACCTCAGCAATTGGTCCACAAGCTGGCCCAATCGTAACCTTCCGCTGTGACAGCAGACAACCAATGTGCATCTGATATCGCCATATTTGTACATAAGAATGTAGAGTCTAGCCTGCAGGTCTTTGAACTCGCGAAATTTTCAGGACTCTATAAATAAGACATGCTAGAAGTAAGTCACCTATATACACGACGCATGGCCATTAGTTCTGTTGGTCTTTCAATTCCCATTTACAACTGTCCTATTGGTTCAGACAACACCGGACACGCCTACAATACTGTACATCGTTCGTTACTGGCCAGCTCTCGACCAATACAATCCGAGTTGAAAGTGCCCTGATCAAATGATCTGTTCAAACTATAATAGTGTACAGTCCATAATGTTTATTTAAGTAATGTACACGTTGAATGTCGATGGCGTAATATTACGTTGCAGAGAACCATCAAGGACACTGCTGGTGAAGTAATATTTCATCACCAGTATCTTCACACTATGGATATGTCGTAATGCTACAGCAATTTCATACAGCGCACTTAAATTCATGCTACGAGATATTACGTCGGCAGCATCCAGAGTGTTAACCCTTTGAGAGCGGCACAAATTTACAAGCACCTAAGACAAGGTTGAAGTGAGCTGCCTATTCTGCACTACAGTAATTTTAGTTTTGGTCTCTGTAATTCCAATTACCTTCGTCCTATTGGTCCTGGCTGCACCTGACACGCTTACTGTACTCTTCTATGTTTATTATTGGCTGGCCGCTGGCCAATGGAATCGCACATTGACTATTTACCAATTAATGTGCCGAGACAGATGTAAATAGGTCTAACAATCCATCGTTTTCATTTCAAGAAATTATTAAAAAGGACAATCTTATTTTTTAAAATTGAAACGTTGTCTAGTTATTATAATTTTTTTCTTAGATTCCGATAATGTCAAGCGAATTGGTAAAACTATAAAAGGGTGAGTTTTTTAAAAAGGGAAATAAATCCCATATAAACGCAGCCCCGAATATACACGTGCATACTCCTCAAAGGGTTAAATCTACCTTGTGCGGAAATATTTTTCCGATATTCGGTCATCCTTACTGATTCATTGTTTCTGCAGGTAGCCTACATTGCTGTTCATAAGTCATCCCCCGTGTGCAAGATGTCCTCGATGGCGAACGCAGGGTCTGAACGTGTTAATTAAAGCTTGTTAATTAAACTCACGCCCACTGTACGCTACTAAAGAAGCGTAGAGAAAGCGGGTCCGATGGTTTCCGTCACACTTCTGATCATTCTCACGTCTTTGCAGGCTAACACTTTCTAGACTACGGCTTTTGGCTGACTAGACTATTGGCTTTGCTCGAGCTACACTCGAGCAAAGCTAATTTGAACGTTTCTTTGTTGTTCAGAACAAAACTTGCATGGATGTGCAGTCTTGGTTCGGCTAGAGTCTAACACGATCTCACAAGAACACCACAGAGCAGTAACAATGATATTGCTATCGATAGAATTTCTTTTTTTTTACTCACTTAAAGGGACATAGTAGACTGTAAATCATTTCATACGACCAAGGACATTTGATTGGGTGAATATCAGCTCGGTTGTCCATTGGTTTATGACCGGCCAATAAAGAACGGTGTAAAGTACAGGGTAGTGTCCGGTGTGGTATGGACCAATAGGACGATGGTAAGTTCTAACACAGACACCAACAGAACCGGTGTTCTTGAAGTAGTGGATATAGGCGATTCTCTTCTAATTTTTCTCAAGTGCCAGTAAATGTGAGCAGACCTCAATGTGTTAAAGTTTTGTCTTTTATAATCCATTCATACCCAGCGTACACAATTTGTACCCCGAATACTAGAGTATCGTAACTCCAAATATCTTACTTTCTGTGAACGAGAATTAGAGAGTTATACATTTTGGGACAAGTTAGAATTCAAAACATGCGTGTTTTTATAACTTTATCCATTGGTCCACATGATGTTTGACACCTCCTGGAGAACGCTGGTCCAATCTTCGCTTCCACAGTGACAGAAGACAACCAATATGCAGTTGATATCAGTATACTCGTACACAATACTATAACAGTGTATCCTACAGGTCATTTAACTCGTGAATTTTTCAGGTCTCTAGTTATACCATTCTAAAACACCATTTTTTCAATGGGACGTTGTTGTTTAAATACTCTGTATAGGTAGAGACCTGTATTTCGAGACATGTTAGATTTCACCGACCTTCAACTGACTGAGTGCAACTAGTGATTCCATTGGTTACTGCCACCTCTACGGCGTCATTATGCCGCGCGATCGCTTCACTGCAGACTGGCTGTTCGTCTATTCAGCTTTAACTATTGGATGAAAGCGTCTGTGCAGCGTGCCACTCAAGTCGCCGACCAATGACAGAAGTCAACCCAGAGCACAACGTCTAGGAGTTTATTCTGCACCCAGAAAATAACGCGAATTTTGCAGGTCCCTACGTATAGGAAGAGTAGTGATTTTTCGCGCAAAAAAATATGAGTAAACAGTAGACCTCAATACTGTAAGCACCCAACGGCAGTTTGTATATTGCCATTGGTTGCTGTCTGCTTGAGAACGCGTTTTCGTATTAGACCGGGCCACTCAGAATTCGGCAACATCTGGACGGCTCCAATGTGGTTCGTGCGCAGATAGTGAACACGCATAAAAAAGTAATTCAGCCAATCAAGATAAATAAAAGATTCTAACAGTGTTTTGAATTATAACTTGTCTTGAAATAGTTCCGCGAAATAACGCTACCTCTATATATTGACTGTTCACGGTAAAAAGAAGCACTTTTGAAAACCCTGCTTAAGATATACTTGCACGCACTTCGTGTATTCTTCCACCTTATATAAAATTAACATTGCCAACGGCTTCATCAGTTTATTCATGCGTTGACCAAGAGAAACTGTCAAATTACAAGAAAAGTAAATAATTGACCAATTTTGTCATTCTGACACTTTGATACATTAAAAAAACAGAAAGCGAAATAAATAATTGAAGTTATCACAGTTGTTTACCCAAAACTTTCTATTCGACGTTAAGCTATGAAACTAATTTCCATCCATTGTTACCAGCTTAATTGGGCCCATGTTCCTCAGTGCGCCTGTTAAAATATATACAGGGAGGAGCGGTGACTTTTTTCTAAGTTTGATTTCAAAAGTGCTCATTTTATCGTGAATAGCCTTTGATCTTGTTCGCTCCTAGCCAAGAAATTCATTGTAATATTAACGCAACTTATATACGATAGTCTTCCGTGTATAAGTTTTTTTATTTATTTTTTCCAAAGTGCAGTACCATATTACCTGCTACAAATCCAGTAAAAGCGAATGAACTATTCAAAACATAATCTGTCATGACGTTGCATGGACATATTTGATCTGTTCGGCACCACTCTGCTGAAAACTAAATACATACAAACTTCTCAATGTTTCCGAAAACTGAAAACAATACAGCATTCGTAAAGAAACAATTCCCGTACCTCTCATCGATAAATTAAAGTAATGATGCGTAAAACAGAAATGGTTCTTGAAGAAACTAAAAACTGAATGTGGACTGTCGAAAGGCTGTGTTGCCACCTCTTGCCTGTATCCCTGCAGCACAGCATCTTGGCATAATCCTGCACCGAGAGAAAATCGAACAAGATATTTGTTTGTATAGGGATAAAAAAAATTATATTTACTTGCTCTAACAAAATATATTGGTGAGCAAACAAAATTTGAAAAGCAACAAAATTACTTTGGTTCGTCCAACAAAATATATGTTTGAATAAACCTAATCTCCGTGTTGGGGCAAAAAAAATTTAGAATGTCAACTAAATATTTTATTGAATCAACTATATGTATATATTTGTTTGGCCATTCATTCGACTGCCTTCGTTCGAAAATACAGCTCGAGAATTTGTTTGTATTTTTTTGTGACACTTAGGATAGTAACCGTGTTTGTTAGTGCATCTAGTGATACTTCACAATCGTATAAACACATTAATAAAACAATGCAACAAGAAACTGACAAGTAAAGCTGTAAAACTTGAAATATTTGTTTCCACACGTTGCCCAATATCTGCAGTGTATCTATTTAAAACCTTTCCCTCCTCGTTAGTTGTCGTATTAGCTGAGATCACTAAGGCGTAGGGATCGGACGCAGGTGATCCAGGTTCGAAACTTGGTCGAACTTGTAAATTTTTTCCTATATCGGCCCAAGGTGTGTAATGTTACGTGTCGCCAAACAAACCTTTGGTTGCGCCAACCAAATCGTACAGTTTTGAGGTAACAAAATGAGAACACCAAAATAATTTTGTTTCAGAAACACATTATTTTACTGACACTATACAAACAAATAATTTGGTTGCACCAAACAAATCTTGCTTGATTCAACAAAACCTTTTTCTCGGATGCATGTTTGTGGAATGTGTTGCCACTCGTATCGTGGGACATCTCTAGCTGGGCAAGTGTTTGGGAAGGGTGTCAACGCCCTCTGACTTGCCGTTTCAGATGAAGGAGCGCCGCTACATCGCTACCCCGGACTGGCCCCCATGTAACCCCGATATCACCCCGAGAGAGCCCCTGTGCTCTATCCGCCACTGCCTCGGCACAGAGCACTTACAAATAATGAGGTAGAATGTCGTCCACCAATCAGCGCCTGGCAACTTACTCGCCAACCGGCAGTTCAGCTAGCGGGGAACCTTCCGGAATACGCTGTAGGCAATCAGTAGACACACACGAATTTCGCGAAAATATTTTCGAACATGCTGGATTTCAACACCCTATGGGCAATCAAGCAGGTTTATTTTGCTTATTGGCAGCCTGTGTTTTCTAGAAGACATTTTATTACTTGGCGGGCCAATCAGAATTAGGTTACTCCGATACTGTACGTCTGTGATTCGTGGTAAGACACCAAGACACATATGAACGTATATCATCCAATCACGAAAGTGGGTATGAACAAAAGTGTTATGAAATACAACTGGTCGTGAAATCTTTTCGCGAAATTGGGGTGGCCCTACCAATCAGGCACAAGGCCCATTACCACAGCGCCACTCAGAGCAACCGCCACGCAATTTCCTCTCTGTGTACTTATGTACTCTGTGGCCTCGGCGTGTAGCCAGGTGGTGTGACGCATCAGAACTTTTTGGGCGAGGTGTACCTTCGGGGGCTGGCTTGGCTTTCTCACCGCAACGGAGCTTTCCCTTTCTGGCTTGGCGCGCAGCTCAGGCGCATAGTTCACGTTGCAGTTACGGGAACTGAGATGAGATAGTGAAGGGATTGCGAGGTCTTGAGAGCCGATGAGGGTGAAGCGGGTAGGAATGGAGCTGCACCGGGGAAAACGGGATCCGCTGGAAAAAAAAAATCCCTCCGACCAGCGGCATCATCCAGTCTGGGTGGGAGGCTAGTACACTAACCACTACACCACCGAAGCTTCTGCTACGGGAAAAAGCCTGAACCACAGCCGCATAGGCACTGCTTATGATCTACTTATTGCTTCTCGTTTAGTATAATTCCACCACATACAGTGGTATGCGGTGGAGTGTTGCAATGTAAGCTGGGGCTTGCTCATCTGAGCAGCACAGTACTGTACCCACTCAGCGCACGCAGCAAGAGCCAGTAACCAGAAGGGAGAAAGAGAATATATTGCGGCCACTTACGACGCACCCATTACACACGTGCTGTGACGTCGACTGCAATACTGAGTCTAAGTGTCCGATGTGTAAACTAGCAAGCGATTAGGCAGAACACATAACAAAACGCAGCTTACCTTGCAACAGTTCACCACACGCCGCTGGCAAAGTGTAATATTATCATTATAGTGGGCCTGTTAACTTTATTCATGCGCGCCATCCAAACAAAACCACAGAATAAACCAATACACTGAAACGAAATTGCGTAGACGTTTCTTTGATGTTGGCGTCTTGCGTCTTACTGGCCATTGTGCTCTCCGAAAGATTCCCTATTGGTAGGGACCTGCTGCAATTCGCGTTATTATTTGTCATCAGTCTACACTCCACAGTACTGTGTGTACTGGAGCCGGCGTTGTTTCTCCATTGGCTGCTGCACAGACGTGAATTACTTCCTTTCTGCGTGCACAAATCACTACACGTGATTGGGCACGCAGTTGTGAAGTATTCATTTACTGGTGCATAGTTATTCAGGTGTCTCAAATAAAGTATGGTTCAATGATACACGTATTGCAAAGGTACACGTGTTTGAAGTTTGATGTGTCCCAAGATAATAACGCGAATTCTGCAAAATTCTCTTTATCTTTCGGTGAAACAGGATAGACTCCACTCCCTTATAAACAAGTCGTAACGATCTTCTTAAAATAGATTGGCCACTTTCCCCGCTGGACATATATTATTGGCTCAAGAGTCCTCCGATGCGTGTCAAACATATTTTTGGCCAATGACTGAAGTTGATAAAACGCATAGTAAGTTGCAGTCCAGTCTGTAGTTAAATAATAACACTAATTTTGCAGGTCTCTGCCTATTGGCTGAGCTGCGGGGTGGTAAGCTCGTTACCAAGTGCTGATTGGCGAACGGCTTTCAGACGTGTTTGCCTTGCCTCGAACCGGGTTCAACCCCCGGCCGGGTCCCTCCGGATTTTCGCACGTGGGAATCGCGTCGGCGATGCCGTTCTTCGGCGCGTTTCCTCGAGGGTCTCCCGTTTCGCCCGCCCTTTCATTCCGGCGCTGCTCCATACTCATCTCGGTCATCCTCATCGGCTCTCGAGACCTCGATGTTAAGAGCCGCCTAAATCTTTCCACACCACTCCGCGTGTCGCTTGCTAGTGGGGACATTTTCCCTACAGTGCGCTGCTGGAAATCGCTGTTTACAAGAGGCAGTTTCACTTCGGCATTCTTAGTATAGTCCATCCGTGGTTACATCCGACATTCCCGAGGTCTAGCTGAAGTTACACATTCAGACTGTTCCTCCGTCTCACGGCAACGAAGCATAGTATTGCTGACTGCACTGCTAAAAAAAAAAATCCGTAAATTTAAGGAATGTTTTACGGAAATGTACAGTGTATATACGGAAAGGCAATCCGTAATGACGAAAAACGGAGTTAGGTCCGTACATACAAAATACGGAAAGTCTCCGTATTCCTTTTGTCTTCGAGTTACTGGGACGAACAATACCGATTCTACATGAAGCTTTCTTCGCCACTGTGACAAGAAAATTATCATTTCTGCGGCAGTTAAGTTTATCCACGCGACTATGACCTATTATTTCAAACATTAAAAATAGCATCAGGCGTCTGTAACATTTGGCAACACTAAAAATACAGCAAATTTAATAGAAAGTGAATTTTTTCTTTTGTATTCCGAATACAAATGTTAAAGTTATACCACAATTTTCAAGTGGGAATTGTAGGTGAAATGACTAGTAATTTTTTGACTCGGGCTCAAACCTCACTTAAAAGTACAAAATATTACAACTTTTTTTTTATATAGTTTTTTATGCACGGCACAGCTTCCACGCAAAGAAAATTAAAAACATTTTCACTATCTCTTTTTATTTAAACTGAAAGTACAGATAACTAACTTGCAAATTAACGGAGAGGTTCCGTGATATTTACGGAAAGTCCGTTTCTGAAAATCAATGTGACCGTAATTTTACGGAGAGCTTACGGCCACTTCTGGATACATTTTTACCAGCACTTTTCTGTAAAATGAAGAAATTATTTTTTATAGTGTAGAAAATGGCTCCACAGGGACTACGCGTCACATTCGTGTGCACTCAATTTTATAACATTTTGCATGAGATCTATTTGTTATTAGTAGGGATAGGAGAATTTTGCGAATTAATTTCGGGACAAGATAGACGTCAAACACATATGCATGAAGTCACACTTTCAATTGGATCACAGTTTGTTAGACCCGCCTTAAACGCCCCTGAGCCAACAGCAGACTTGCAAGGAAACACCTTGCGAATCCAATAACTGCCAGGTGTGGGGCAACAGCCAATGAACACACAGCTGAGGCTCCAGTATGGAGAGGACTGAGGAGTCTAGCCTGCAGGTCTTTGAACTCGCGAAATTTTCCTATCCCTAGTTATTAGTAAGAGACCTGATAAATTCGCGTGTTCAGTGACCTGCAGGGCTCGACTCTACAGTCGTATGTACAAATATGCTGATATTAACTACACACCTGTTGTCTGCTGTAACAGTGGAAGGCGACGATTGGGCCAGTATTCTCCAGGAGGTGTCAAACACCGTGTGGACCAATGGTTTCAAAATTATATAAACACACGCATTTCGAATTCTAGCTTGTCTCAATATGAATACGCGACTTCCTCAGGTCTCTAGTTATTAGGCACTTCCTGCACAAAAAAAAATTACGCTATGTTTTAATTCCCATTAACTATAAATTAAATGTAATAAATATTTAGAGATATGTAAAATGTAAGTAAAATTCCAGTGCAATCAAAAAGAAGACACTTTTACGCCAAGACAAGTACAAAACGCAGGTAATGCATTGAATATTTAGGAAACAAGCTAAAGATACTAGGCATAGACTATACCTACTCTGTGGTCGTATCACACAGGGCCTGACTGCAAAACTCTCTTAATTGTTTGTGTGAACTCCCGTATTCGATCGTGGCACGTAGACCATGCACTGACCTATATGACCAGTTAATGTACATGCAAAATTCTCTTAGTAATTTATGGACAGGTTTTACTTGCACATACTTATTTGCCTTACTTGGTCACTGGAACACGTTTTACTTGACACAATCTAAATAACTACGGGCCAGTAAATGGTAAATTATTACTTAATGTAACTGCAGCCAGCGCTCAATCGACGCAGACTTGAACGTATACAGAGCTATAATTTATTATTCATTAAAATATTTACACCAATTTTCCTGGTGTATTACTTTGATCCGGACCGTATTGCAATGTTCTTGGCTTTGTATACGTAACTTTCTTCTTCTAGCTAGGAACCGCGAGTAAGATTTTCGAAGAAGTATTTCGCGACTAGTTACGTCCGCAAAACACTCCAGCTCAGATCCACTTTCGTATCACAAAGTACCAAAGAATACAGAGGTGAAATAGACGCTTGTTTCCCGGTAAAATGAGCACTGTTGCAAGCCCTGCTCGAGATCTACTTGTATGCACGTTGTGTATTCTCGCACCTTATGTAAAATTAACATTTCCGTGGATCTCGTCACTTTATTCATGGTCGGTCAGGTGAAATTGTGAAATCATTAGAAAAGTAAAAAATATTTTACAGATGTGGTTATTTTTACACTTCCGATGCGTTTAAAAAAAAAAACGGAAAGCGAAAGGAATAATTTAAGTTATCACAAACGGTTACCGGACACTTTTTATTCGTCGTTACGAATGTAACTATTTTCGATCTATACGTTACGATCTTACAGGGCGCATGTTACTCATTGTTCGCGTTAAAATATATGAAGTTAGGAGCAGTGACTTTTCCCTAAGGTTGATTCCAAAGTGCTCACTTCATCATGAACAGACTTTATACGAGTGTATACGTAAAGTGAGAAAGCGCTGATTTGTAAAGTTATTCCTAGTACATTCATTCTAGCGTTCCTACATTTTCCCAGGAAACCTTCAAATGCGCAGGACACTTCCCAACCTTGTATAGCAGCGACGCTGAACATTCCATATTTGTATAGGCTGTTCACGGTAAAGTGAGCACTTTTTAAGGCTCTCCCAAAAGCCATTAACCCCTAATAAATATATTTTATTGCAGTGTCAGGCATTAAAATTTGAGAGTGATGGAATGTACACAATGTGTTTATTAGTCATATTGCAATGGCAGAAAAGTAGAAATCAATATAAAGGAGAAATTTAGCAGAGCCTTTAAAAGTGTTCACTTTACCGTGAATGGCTTATAACCAGATGTGTGGAATTATTTCCATTCGAAACATGTGTTAAAAACTTCCTATTCAGTTTAGGAAGTTAAATAGAAATTTTTCTAGACACTTGTTTATGCTGGGATTCCGTTCAGACCCAGCGTCAGCAGCTGCGTACATAACGTTCATGCAGGTTATTTTAGGCCGGTTCTGAACACTGCGAGATACAATGGGCAGTATTCCTTCCTGTGAGGAACTAGTTCATAAACCGTGTTACCAAAATCCTTCTCTCCTGCTGTGGGAAAAAATTTTAAGGAAAAAACGGGGAAATTTTTGGGAAAAAGGGAAATTTTTAAGGAAATTTAGTAAATTTTGAGGCAAAAAGAGAAATTTTGAGGGTAAAGGGAAATTCCGACACGGCGTCGAACAGCTCCGGAGCTCCGACGCCAGACGCAGTTGTGCCCGAATTGGTCAAAACGTTCTACTTATATCGTTCATAACTATATTAATTGAGTTCCATTTCAATTCCGTGAGAAAAAAAATTGACTTACATCCCGTACAACATGAGCTAACAATTGACACATAGTAACACATAGGAAAAGTGCAGTTGATCCATGGCAGATGAGGCAACCAATTACAAAATAGTGTATACGCAGCTACCAGTAGCATTGCCCAGAAAAAGGCGATGCCCGTGTTGGTGCTAGCTTTTGGACTTTTACGGCAAAGACCATGATTTCACCTGTTCTGCGACATTTCAGATGGGAACAAGTATACACGGTAGTAACATATTAATGGGTTGAAGGTAGAGACCTGTAAAATTCGCGAGTTCAATTACCTGTAGGCTAGACTCCACAGTCTTATGTACAAAAATAACGGTATCAACTGCGCGCTGGATGTCTGCTACCACGGTGTAAGGCGACGAATCGGCCAGCGTTCTCCAGGAGGCGTCAGAAACCGTGTGGAACCAATGGCTAAAGTTATATAAACACGCGTGTTTTGAATTCTAGCTTGTGCCGAAATGAATTCGCGAATTATTTGTGTCTCCAGTTAACCAATTGAGACCTAGTGTACACAACTGTGTACATTACGCACGTATAGGTAATTTTAGGTCTGTACTGAAAACTGTGAAGCTCAATGACCAATGAACTTCCTTGCGGGTAAATGATTCGTAAACCCTCTTACTAGTCTAAGTCATAATTGGTTCACATAACTGTAGCCGAACAAATAGCCTACAACTCATTGGCTGTGACAACGAAACATGTGTCGTGTTGACTCAAGTACAGCTCACATCATAACCTTTTATTTTGAAGCACCTAACAACGTAAATCAAATTAGGTCTGAAAGAGTTAACACATTGAGATCCTCACACACTTACTGGCACTTACGACAAGTTAGAAAGGAGTCGCCTATATCCACTACTCCAAGAACACCGGTTCTGTTGGTGTCTGTGTTAGAACTCACCATTATCCTATTGGTCCATACCATACCGGACACTGCCCTTTACTCTACAGCGTTCGTTATTGGCCGGTGATCAACCAATAGAGAGCCGAGCTGATATTGACCAAATCATATGTTACTTTTCGTATTAAAGGATTTATAATCAATCATGTCCCTTTGAGTGTCTATAAAAATAAAATTACCGTTAGCAATATAATTGTTACTCAGCTATAGTGTTCTTGTGAGATCGTGTTAAGCACAAGACGAACCAAAATTGCACATCCATGCCAGTTTTGTTCTGGACAATAAATAAAATTTCAAAATTGGCTTTGCTCGAGCTACACTCGAGCTTAGTCTACAAAGTGTTAAAGAATTCACGATACGGCAACCTAAGTGTACCTCGCCCAGGTAAACTCAGTCCACCGGCGGAAGGAACAACGGACGCTGTAGTCGTGTACGTCTCGCTCCACGGGCTGCGGGTACCAGCGGATCTGTTAATTAGCGAGCAGCGGACCGCGTCTGAGCGGGATAAGATGTCCCAGCACTTTCGTAACACCTGACAAGTGACGGCAATCAGGCAGGCACTCGGCGTCCTCCTTCGCCCCGGCAGTTAACATCGCCTGACCTTTCCCTGCCTCCACCATCCCGTACCCCCGACCTCCTTCACTGGCGTCGGGCGCTGCTGCTGCTGCGGGATGCGCCTGTGTGCGGTCGCCCGCACAAGTTTTGATCGTGCCCCGCTCCTCGGCGCACCGTAACACTTCACTTTGTAGACTACTCTAGAGTGTAGCTCGAGAATAGCTAATTTGAAATCTTATTTGTTCAGAACAATACACGACCTCATAAGAACACCTCAGCGCAGTAACAATGATATTGCTAACATAGAATTATTTTTTGTAGCCAATCGAAAGGATAATGATAGATTGTAAATATTTTTATACGATAAAGGACATTTGATTGGGTCAATATCAGCTCGGCTCTCCATTGGTTGATGACCGGCCAATAATGAACGCTGTAAAGCACAGGGTAGTGTCCGGTGTGATATGGACCAACAGGATGATGGTGAGTTCTAACACAGACACCAACAGAACCGGTGTTCTTGCAGTAGTGGATATAGGTGACTCACTTCTAATTTGTCTTAAGTGCCTGCAAATGTGTGAAGACAGCAAAGTGTTAATGCCCAACCGTTAGCTCGGGCAAAAAAGTCTCGAAATTACTATAACACCGAAGGAAAAAACTCGCACAGGTATAGTTGCATTGTTTCCCTAGCTTTTATTACTATTTGACAATAACTAAGCCCACCTGTTCTTCGCGAAAATATTCCACTAGTTGTACTCCAAAACACGTTAAGAACCAATATCGTGGTTGAATGATTTTAACTCGCGACCGTTTTAAGTGCCTTCCAGCCAATCACGGACGTCCGATGTCTGGGTAACTTAATTCTGATTGGCCAGGCAGATGCGCAGCCAATAGCCAAAGGAAATTCACTAGTTTGAACAAAATAAGATGAAATCCAAGCCTGAGTATAGATATTTTCACGAAAAACATGTGCAGCCCAAATATTGGATTTTTGAATAATCACGCGAATGAACGCGCTGGATTGTACGTCCCCCCCACACACACACACACACACACACACCAAAACACACACACACACACACACACACAAAATATATATATATATATATATATATATATATATATATATATATATATGGATAGGAAAAATTCGCGAATTAATTTCAGGACAAGGTAGATTTAAAACACGTGTACACTGAAGTCACATTTACAGTTGGATAAGAGTTTATTAGACCACCCCTGGTTGACTCTGAGCAAATAGCAGACTAGCAAAGATACAAGAAGCGAATCACTATCTTCCAGGTGTGAGGTAACACTGGGGCAGTAGCCAATGTACAAACATCTTAGGCTCGACTGTATAAATGATTGTGGAGTCCATCCTACAGGTCACTGAACTCGCGAAATTTTCCTATCCCTAGTCATATATAGAGACCTGCAAAATTCGTGTTATTATTTCAGGACATTTTAAGCTTTAAACGCTATTTCTTTGTAATACGTTTGATCATCGGCCCATTCTTTGTTTGACACGACCCGGGTAACTCTGCGCCAATAACTGAATACTTCACAATCGTGTGCCACAATCACATGCAATTCACTCATAATGGGAGTGACACCTTAAGAGCAGCCAATGGAGAAACGATGCCGGCTCGAGTATATACACTACTGTGAATTTTAGCTTGACGAAAAAATAACGCGAATTTTGCAGGTCCCTAGTCATATAGTATAAAAGGAAATTTGATTGTAGGAATGTCAACTCGGCTAGTCAGTGGCAGTGAAATAGGGTTATCAGCTGCAGTTTGAACCAACAGGGTAACGGTAAATGGTAAACAGAAACCAGCAGAACTCATGTTCCTGCAGTGGCGGAGATAGGAACTCGGTTCTCTAGCTTGTCTCGAATGTTTGTGGAGTCGAGTGGAGATATTTAGGTGGTCTCTTAACATCGAGGTCTTTAGAGCCAATGAGGGGGAAATGAGGCGAGCATGGAGCAGCGCTGGAATGAAGGGGCGGGGGAAACGGGAGATCCCCGAGAAAACCCGCCTACCAGCGGCATCGTCCGGCATGATTCCGACACGCGAAAATCCAACAATCGAACCCGGTTCGCCCAGGTGGGAGGCGAACGGTCCAGCCACTACACATCCGCCCATCCCCCCCCCCCCCCTCGAACGTACAGGCTTCTAAGTGTTAACCCTTTCAGTCCCACTTTATTTGACGTTTTCAGATTTCGTAAAGAAGAGATTTTATAATCAGCGGTTTACTTAAGTAGACACAATAATTGCTTGCTTCGATGCCACTGTCAGTGAGATCTTGGCTTCTTGTTAAGCTGTGGTTGTACGAACCAATCATAATTACGGCCACCTGAACGAGGACAGGTCGTAGGAACCTATGTCATAAAATTTTAAGCTCAGTTCCACTTTCTTGATTGGTTGATGTAGATGTTACGCGTCTTAGGCGTATGCCTGCGAATCACAAACGCACAATATCGGAGCTACCTAATTCTGATTGGTCCATCATGTAAGAAAATGTCTTCACACAAAGACTCGTGGCCAATAAGCAAAGGTAAACTACCATCACGTCCGTAGAGTATTGAAATCTAGCATGTGCGAGAATCATTTCGCGAAATTCGGGTGTCCGTAATCATAACCTAGGCCAGTATAGGCTATTCACGGTAAAGTGAGCACTTTTAAGACCCTGGTTACTTTTCCTTTCAGCCATTTTTTATCCTCTATCTTCCTTTTTGAAAGTAAATATTACCATGTAAGTAATAAACACAGTGTGTATATTCCACCACACTTGGAAGTTAACGTCTAAGGCTAAAATAGAAAATACATTTATTGATAATTATGCCAAATGAAAGGACTTTGAAATGTTGCTCAATTTACCGTGAATAACTTATAACACAGTTTAACAACCAGTTACCCCAGGGAAGATGGCTGGCCAATGAGTCTCGCCAAAAATTACGTTCATGTGCACACAATTTCACAAACTGTGACTGAAGGAGTCAACAGTGTTGAGTGCTGCACACATCTGCATGCATTAAAATCTCTTTTCGTGAAAATTTAAGTGCCCTTAGTAACAGTGATGATTAGGAACAGGTGATTTTCGCGAAAATATTTACGGCCGTGCTAGACTTTAATATCCTACGTCCACAACCACAACTTCCTTTGGATATTGCCCACTGTCTACGTGAGAAGACATGTTCCTATTTGACTGGGCCAGTCGTAATAAAGTACTCCGATACTGAACGTCCATGATTCGCGCGGCAGACAGTTGAGGCCCGTGACATTTAAAATCATCCAACCACGAAAGTTCATATGAACTAAAATATTTTGGGGGACAACTGGCCTTGAAATCTTTTCGCGAAACCACCTGTCTCTTGTAATAACTTACGTGAGATAATGGAAATTTTGGTGTGCACGCAAAAGTACGCTATGGCGTGTACAGGATTCATGGTTACTGCCAACTTTCAGTTTATTCATCCGTCTGGCGCAAACAAATCTTAACCGAATCTAGAAAATTACATTGTTAGGGACAGCGCACTGTATTTGTGCACACTCCGTTTAATAATATTTAGCATGAGAACAATTTTTTAATACGCTCTAAGAAATTATTTGTATATATATACCATATCAGTAGGGGTAGTGAAATTACGCGAAACATTTTCAAGACAAGATGTAATTCAAAACGCGGTATTGCATTGTATTAACTATCATGATTGTCTTAATTACTTTTTGGCACGTGTTAACTGTCTGCACACGAATCACATAGTAGCCTTGCCGATGTTGCCGAATACTGAGTGGCTCGGTCAAATATGAAAACGCCTTCTCAAGCACACAGCAACAAATGGCAGTAGACAAACTGCTGTTGGGTGCTTATAGTATTGAAGTCTACCATGTACTCATATTTTTTTCGCTAATAATCACTAGACCTACATATCAGTGTATATGTACTACAATGACAAAGCGTGAATGGTAAAATATTTTCCCATGCATCCGTGGCAACATTTCTACAGTTGCTCAGGAAAGTTATAGGTTAAAAACTTCCATTACAGTTTAGGAAGTTCACCAGAAATTGTTTTTACAGTGGCATTACCAGAACGCCTATTTCCCCTCCGTTTTTATTCATATTCCTTACAAACGAAATATCTGCTGACTGAGAAGCGTGTTGTAACTCCACACTCTTTTCCACTGTAAATACTGAGTTCAGCTATGTTCTTTCTTTACTCCTGCTTGTGAAAAAAAAAAAAAAAAAAAAAAACGTTTTCTTAGAAAGATTCTTTCATAGCGGTGTTTGTGGTTTTTTTTTTCTTAGTGTACATTTAATGACATCACCTGCGCATTCCGCGATTGCTTGGTTTGTGACTCCTCATCTCGGTGTTGTGAAGACGTCTTCAAGGCAAACAGGTTTACGAGAAAAAAATAACGTAGTTGAAACCGCTTATTTTAAACTATTTGGAAACAGAAAACGTACACAGGTGTTAATGCAAGGAAAGCATATACTGCATTATGCTGTAAGTAGAATACCACCTTCGAGTTAATAAATAACCCCTGTTCAAGTCTATTCTTAATGCCTTACCCCGGACACTAAAAAAAAAAATGTATCTCTACTATAAACTGCAGACAAATATAATCACACATGTATCTGTTAATTATGAGAAAAGTTTGTTTATGCTCCATCCAAGGTCACGGCATGGGGCTAGATTATCTCTCTAGATAGTTAGGAATTTGAGATGGATTAATTGACACTATTCTAGGAAAACAGGGGTGCGCCTCAGAATATTACGGAAGGAAAAAGAACATCGAGTAACTTGTACTGGAGGGTATCATTGTGCGTTGTAACATGAATAGAGACATCCAGAACAGACTTTGACTTCTGGTGCCAGGTTTTTTTGAGGGAAATTTAAGCAATAAATTATATCACAGCTTAGCCACATAACACGTAGAAATACATAAGTGAAAGACCCGCTTGTACAGCGAACTCTGGTGACACGCGCCTCCAAAATGGCATCACTGGCCAGCCAACACTGTGGAGAAATAAGAGAGCAGTGCCTGTGAACAGATCAAAATCGTGTTGGTTAGGAAGCATGTTAAATACTAATTGCAGAGGCGTCTGAGCGAGATCTAAAAATAGGATTACAACCCTGCCTAATATCAAGGAAATTTTTATCCCCTCCTTGTCACCTTTAGACATTCACTTTTAAGCTAACAGTAAATGGAGAAATGTTATATATTTTTGAGTAAAAAACATTGTTTTGTTAAAATTGTGGTATATATGTAAAGACGGCAAAATTCGATTTCTCTCTCGGTGACAGCATAGACTCCACTGCCTTATAAACAAGAGAGCACAGATCGTGGTTTCATTGGCCGCTGTACTGCAAACAACGTCACGTGTCCTCTTGATCTTCTTAAAAGAGATTGGCCACTCGCCCCGTTGAACTTACATTATTGGCTCAACAGTCCTCGGAGGCGTGCCAAACATATTTTTTACCAATGGCTGAAGTTCGTAAAACGCACAGTGTGTTGGAGTTCAGTCTATCCTTAAATTATTACGAAAATTTTTGCAGGTCTCTATCTCTTTCTCTCTTTACCTCTCTATGTATATATATATATATACATAACCCATCCAATAATTTTAAGTATAAACTTAATATCGTGACTATTGTTCACGCCCTCCAATGGTGATAACAAGATCGAACAGTAAAAATACAACTGTAACAAGCTTTCTTCAATGGGAAAACATTACGAATTTAAGTGCGGAAAATACATAGCTGTCATCAAAAGGAAATTTGTACTTTTCACCTCACATTCAAAGAAATTGAACAGCAGAGTCCTAACCCACAAGCGTGCCACTATTATATTTTCGATTCAGTTGTGATATATAAATAAATTTATTATGTAAGCATACGTTTCGCTAAATACAATTAGCGACAGAATATTTAATAATATGTGAATATATTTCGTTGTATTTCCTCTCAAGTGGGAACAAGAAAGATTATTCTTAATGTAGGGTCTAAAACAACACAGCTTTAAAATTTTTTTACAAAACTGCATTTATTTTATGGAGATTCCAGTTATCTTATTTACTTACACACAAAACTGAAAAAAAAATCCGGTACACATGCGACACTAGCGATACCTGGAGGAGAAAAATTTTAGTTGCCATACAAAACGCAGTGAGCTTCTCAATGCGACCCTTCCCCCGTTCCCCTCGCAAAATCCAAACTCCGGTGTCGATACCGATGGGCAGGGACGCCTGTTTATAGCGAAAATATTCTACGACTAGTTGTACTCCATAACACGTTAGTTCAGAAACAATATCGCGGTTGAACGATTTTATCTCGCACGCGTCTCGTGTACATGCCAGCCAATCACGGACGTTCATTGTCACGGTCACTTTATTCTGATTGGCCCAGTCGAGTGGAAAATGTCTTGTCACGCAGCCAATAGCCAAAGGATATTTGCAAGCTCGCACGTGACAAGTTGAATTGTAGCTTGAGCATAAATCTTTTCACGAAAAACAGGTGGCCCTACTATAGTGTGCATTTTCAGACTAGTTCCATATCCAACGTAAAAATTAACATCGCTACCGAGCCAATCACTCTGTTCATCCGGTGATTTAAAAGAAAATTACAAAATATTTCACCTTTTTCTAAGATTCGCGAAATTTTCCTATTCTTGCCAATTGCGTAAATGCTGTTTTATACATCAGCGTCATATTCAAAATGTTTAATAGGTTGCCTTATTGGTAGGGATAGGAAAATTTCGCCAGTTCAGTGAACTGTAGGATGGACTCCACAATCCTTTATACAGTCGAGCCTAAGATGTTTGTTCATGGCTGCTGCCCCAGTGTTACCTCACACCTGGAAGATTGTGATTTGCTTCTTGTTTCTTTGCTAGCCTGCTATTTGCTCAGAGTCAACCAGGGGTGGTCTAATAAACTCCGATCCAATTGCAAAGGTGACTTCAGTGTACACGTGTTTGAAATCTACCTTGTCCTGAAATCACTTAGCGAATTATTCCTATCCTTACTTATTGGTTAACTCAAATTAAATGAAAAACTGAAGATCGGTGTATGGCTTGCGAAGTCTATTTTCTGTCTTTAGTAACGATATTGTTATAGAAACCTCGATGACATTTTCTCTTGCGTGCATCCGGCATATGCGCGGTGGGGCATTTGCACAAAGATGCGCATGCACCAAGTTGAAGGTCACCCCCAAGAGCAGTCTGCCTTGAGTTGCTGGAGGCTCCAGCCAGCTACACTGCTAAAAAAAAAATTTCTCACTCGTTTTACGGAAAAGTGGAGGTAAAAAAATTATCCAGAAATCGTCATGAACGCTCCGTAAAATTACGGACGCGAGTTGCTTTTTCAAAAACGGACTTTCCCCGTAAAAACACAGAACTTTTTTTGTGAATTCACGGAACGTTTCCGTAAATTTTCTCGTCAGTTTTCTGTACTTCCTGTTTTTCTATCCGTTCACATGCTTTCTTCTTGTACCACCGCAGGCATTATTTTGGTATTTGATGTAACGACATAAATAACCTTTTTTTAAAAAGTGTATATTAAAGTTTGTGTAGTTTAAGCGTCGTTATATGTTACAGACGCCTGATGCTATTTGTAGTGCCACTTGGTTTTCGCGAAATAATTTACGCGAAGGCTAGACTCCAACGTCATATGGCATACGTCCAGTTGGTTATTGGCCACGTTTCTTTGCCGGGAGACAGTTCCTTACCTGACTGGACCAATAAGAATCAGGTATCTCCGGCAATGAGTGCCCATGATTCACGGGTATCCACATGCAGTGCATGACGGTTGAAATCATCCAATCACGAAAGCGGATCTGAGCTGTAGTGTTTTGGAGTACAAGCAGTTCTGAATTCCTTTCACGAGAAAGAAGTGGTCCTAGCTATTTGTTATGTTCAATGGAATATTTATAAGTGGCGTATGTATCGTTTTTTTCCGCAGAAACTAATTTTCTGGCTACAGTGCAGGTGAAGAAAGCTTCGTGTAGACTCGAAATTATTTAACGAGACTTTCCGTATGTTGTACTTACGAAGCCCATCTCCGTTTTTCGTTTTCAGGAATTGCGTTTCCGTATACTTACTGTAAATTCCCTTAAAAGTGTTCCCAAAATATACGGAAATTTTCAATAGTGTACTGTCCGCGCGGTTCCAGTGCCTGCTGGAGGCACGCAGCTCGACGGATTGAAATCAAAGTGACACTCCTGAGCAACAACTATGTACTGCGCCAGGGAGCAGATTGCTTGGAATAATTATAGCGTGCTCACTTAAGTGGATACACTGTGAACATCTTCCTATAGGCTGTTCACGATAAAGTGAGCACGCCTGAGCAACAACTATGTACTGCGCCAGGGAGCGGATTGCTTGGAATAATTATAGCGTGCTCACTTCAGTGGATACACTGTGAACATCTTTCTATAGGCTGTTCACGATAAAGTGAGCACTTTTGAAATCAACTTTAGAAACAAATCACTGCCGCTACCTGCATGTATTTGAGCGGGCGCACTGAGTGACATACGCACAGTAAATTTGGCAACAGTGGAGGGAAAGTAGTTCCATATTTTAACGTTGAATAAACAGTGTTAGGTAACCATCTGTGACAACTTGTATAATTAATTTCCCTTTCTGTTTCCTTTTCTAATAATGCGACAGTTTTACTCCACCGATGCACGAACAAATTGTTAAGGCCCGCGGTAACTTTAATTGTACATAAGGCAGAAGTCTACACAACGTGCTTTCAAAAAGGACTTTTAAAATGTTTTACTTTACCGCGAACAGCCTTTAACAGCCGTGCCTAATGGCGTATCGTCGCACATAATTATCTTCTCTTTAGCTTCTTTCTCGTCGTGAGCAGACTAAACAACTAGCAATTCATCGGCTGATAAGGATATTAAAGCTTTACAATTCGCAACAGAAGGCAGGCAGCTCATCAGAAGATATCATCTACGATGTTCGTCAACAAAACAACGTTAGGTTCCGCTGCGAATTTAATTGGCACCCAGCTGAGCATTTACCTTTGTCGTAAACAACCTCGCTGACGCCACAGAGAATCCTTGAAGGCTGTTTTTTTTTCTGAACCAAGAGTAATCACACTTCCCATGCGATGCATTTACAACTACGTTATTCAAGGACACTTCAAGGCGTATCATTTTTTAAAATACCACTATTTAACAGTTTTGCAGAGCCTTTGTTGTTAACATTAGACAATAAAGCTCCAGGAAAACATTTAACACGAAGACATTTTTTGTCGTCCTTCTGGTTAAACTCGTATTAATTCAGTACATATGTTGTTCTATATCGTATTTTGAAGAAAAGTTGCTTATAAAAGTATAATAACTCATGTAAATTAATAACCGTGGTCCCCAATTCCGAAACGTATAATTGGCCATTTAGCGAAACTTGTGGCTAATAAAGAAACGTAATACTTTACAAACTAATGCCTTTGAAATCCTTTCACCTCTCAGTATGAGTTATATTAGTTATTATATAACTGACATCTAATGACGTTTATCTATAAAGATCGGAATAGTTTGGTTCAAAGGTCAAAACATTTCAAACAAGGGATTGATTTCCTATCTCTAGTTATAGAAACACAGAAATCATATTAGCAAAGAGATAGTTTTGTTTCTGTGCATTATTCAACCGCCGTTTTGTATAAAGCTTAGGAGAAGAGACATTTCGGAACTGCAGGCAACTGTCATGATTAATTCTAACGGAGAAAAGGGACTTTTTGGTAGCAAAACGATGCAGATTTATAGACAAAAGTACGTCAGGAATCCAGTGGACCAAAAAGGTGTAAATTAAAAAAAAAAAAAAAAAAATGTTTTGGAATTGGCTGCCTCATTCATAACATACATTTGTTACCGAGTGCGAGTTGCGTAAATACGTTTCCAGGTATTTCAAAGATAAATTTTATTTTTAGGGTCATTTCGGCGCATCTGAATACCATCAGAGATGTCTGTCTGTTTTATACTGAAGAGAAGCCGAATCATTTCACGTAATTGTCTGCGACGTCAAGTTAAGCTGGACTCACAACCATCCGTTTCATCCGTCAGTACCCCGTCCGTCCGTCCGGCCGTCACGTGATATTCGACCAATCGCAGGGCAACTTTTTTTCCTGTCCGTCAACCCGTCAAAAAAATCTCAAATTTAAACTTTCGACTGACCGACGGATGGACCACCGCCATCTGACGAGATCCCGCAGACGCAAATACGCACCTTGAAATAAAATGCAAGGCGGAGGATATGTGTTTATTTATCTTTGTGGTCAATTCAGGAATGTAAAACGTAAATAATAATTCAGTATAAAAGTTTATCAAGTAAAAACATTATATCCCTGAAATTTTTATCTTTTTAAAATGTGTTTCCAACTAAAATATACCTTCTAAGAAAGAAATATTCAGATGTCAAGTTGCCACACTGAAAGTTTGCCCTACAGAGGGATTGACGGACGACGGATTATTAGGAGTCGCTTTCAGCTGACGGACGAAACGACAGACGGATGACTGACTGACGAACGGGCGACTGACGGTTGCGACGGATGGCTGTGAGCCGAGCTTTAGACGGAAGGAGTTATGAGTTATGATCTCTGGTGAAGCATGCAATAGTTTGCTATTATTTTTTTGGATTAGATAAAGTTAAGTGTAAAAATCTACCCCTTAACACTTTGTAGACTATGCTCGAGTGTAGCTCGAGCAAAGCTAATTTCGAATTTTCTTTATTGTTCAGAATAAAACTCACACGGATATGCAGTCTTTGTTCAGCTAGTGTTTAACACAACTTCACAAGAACACAACAGCGCAGTAACAATTATATTGCTAACGATAGAATTTATTTTTTTATTGCCACTCAAAAAGACAAATTGAGTGTAAATCCTTTTATACGATAAAGGACATCTGATTGGCTCAATATCAGCTCGATCTCAATTGGTTGATGACCGGCCAATAATAAACGCTGTAGAATACTATGTAGTGTCCTGTGTGGTATGGGCCAATAGGACGATAGTGAGTTCTAACACAGACACCAACAGAACCGGTGTTTTGGCAGTAGTGTATATAGATGACTCACTTATAGTTTGTCTTAAAAGCCATTAAATGTGTGCAGACCTCAATGTGTTAATCCTTTCATTCCCTTTGTAGACAACTGTGCACATGTGTGCATAGGAACTTTATATTGTACCAGTATTGTACACAGCGACGCTTAGTAACCAATTATCGTTCCTATTAGTAACTGATTCGTAGAGACCCGAGAATTTCACGGGTTCATTTCTAGACAAGTTGGAATTCACACACACGTACGTTCATGCTACGTTTGTAATTGGTCGACGTGTTGTTTGACACCTCCTGTAGATAAATGGGCCAATAACAAAAATGCAATAGATTGTGCGCCTTTTACTACCACAACAATCAACAAATAAACAGTTGACATCTGTACGAGAGTATAAAATACTGCGAAGTCCAGCCTACAGGTAATTGAACTCGCGAATTTCTCGGGGTCTCTACTGATTCGTAAGCCGTGCTACTAGTCTACGCTATGACTGGCTCATTTCACTGATCACAGAACACAAAGCCTGCAACTTATTGGTTGTAATAACGAATTAAGTTCTTTACCAGTTTAAGTACATCATGCACCGAAAATTTATCCTGTGGCAGCACCAGAAAAAATATATATTAATGTGGAAGTAAAAGTGTTAACTAGTCTGCAGCCATAAAATTAGGTTGTTAAACAGCAGTTAGAAAACTGTAGGTTCGTTATGTGGAGACAGGGAATTTCGTGAGTTCATGGAGTATCAGCGTAACGTCACAGCCTTTACATTATTATTTTATTTTTGCGACTGGGCTTTAACTCTGTTAACACGGCCTGGATGGCTGTCTTCTGACAGGTGGGAAGATGTGCGGGCTGCTAATAAGTAGGGACAAGTGCATTTCGCGAGAATATTTATGGTCATTCAGTATCCTACGTCCACAACCACAACTTCCTATGGTAATTGGCTGCGCGTCTACATGAGGTAATTGGCTGCGCGTCTACATGAGAAGGTAATTGGCTGCGCGTCTACATGAGAAGGTAATTGGCTGCGCGTTACGTGAGAAGGTAATTGGCTGCGCGTCTACATGAGAAGGTAATTGGCTGCTCGTCTACATGAGAAGGTAATTGGCTGCGCGTCTACATGAGAAGGTAATTGGTGCGGTCTACATGAGAGTATTGGCTGCGCGTCTCATGAATAATTGACTGCGGCTACATGAGAAGGTAATTGGCTGCGCGTCTACAGAGAAGGTAATTGGCTGCGCGTCTACGTGAGAAGGTAATTGGCTGCGCGTCTACACGAGAAGGTAATTGGCTGCGCGTCTACATGAGAAGGTAATTGGCTGCGCGTCTACGTGAGAAGGTAATTGGCTGCGCGTCTACATGAGAAGGTAATTGCTGCGCGTTACATGAGAAGGTAATTGGCTGCGCGTCTACGTGAGAAGGTAATTGGCTGCGCGTCTACATGAGAAGGTAATTGGCTGCGCGTCTACATGAGAAGGTAATTGGCTGCGCGTCTACATGAGAGGTAATTGGCCCGTATGAGAAGTAATTGCTGCGCGTCTACATGAGAAGGTAATTGGCTGCGCGTCTACATGAGAGGGTAATTGGCTGCGCGTCTACACGAGAAGACATGTTCTTATTTGACTGGGGCCAATCGTAATAAAGTGCTCCGATACTGTACGTCCATGGTTCCCGCGGGCAAGACACTTGAGGCACGTGATATTTAAAATCATCCAACCAAGGAAATGCATATGAACTAAAGTGTTTTGGAGTACAACTGGTCTTGAACCTTTTCGTGAAAAACACCTCTCCCTATGCTAATAAGTAGAGACCTGCAAAATTCGCGTTATTTTCTGGCAGAAGACTACAATTCGCTGCCATATACGTATTAGAATAGGTGCTATTTGTTTATTGGCTTCTGCAGTAATGAGGAGACACATTTGCTTTTGGCTTGGTTGGACTTGATTGGGCCATGCTATCGTCAGTTGGTTGCTATTGGTCCAAAGGCGTCCAGGGCGTGTCCGAACAAACTGCAGTCCAATGACAAACGCAATAAAAAATCACAAGTGCATGAAGTCTAGTCTGTCTTGAAATGATAACGCGAGTTCTAGAGTCTCTAGTAATGTTCTAAGTTTGCATCTTCTCTTATTTTGCCATCCTGGACCCTTCACGGCACTGAAGATAAGGTTGAAGTTAGCTGCCTATATCCTCCACTACAGCAGTTCCTGTTGTGTTGGTTTGTGCATTTCCACTTACCATCTTACTATTGGTCCTGGCTACACCGCGCACGCTTAGTCTACTCTGCAAGGTTTACCATTGGCTGTTCATCGGCCAATGGAGCCACGCATTGACTGTGCTACAATTAGTATGTTGCGACAGATATAAAAGGTATTCCAGTATATTGTGTTCATCTGAGAAATGATTCAATTGAACAATTTTATTCTTATGAACTGAAAAGTTAACTATAGGCTGTTCATCGTAAAGTGAGCACTTTTTAAGGCCCTCCCAAAAGGCATTAACCACTAATAAATATATCTTATTGGAGCTTGAGTTATTAAATTTTGAAGATGGTGAAATGTATGCACTGTGTTTATTGGACACATTGTAATGTTTATATTAAAAAGCAGCAGGAAGAAGGAAATTGGAAGGAACTGCCTAAAGTCAAGTTTCTTACTTAGGTTACAGTAAAATCCAGCGATATAAAAGTGCGGGCATTGTCTTCAAGAGTAAAGAAATGTTCATATAGACGTGTGCCCGTGTATACGCGTGCATAATCCTCAATGGGTTAAATCCACACCTGAGGTGCTGGGACGAGCACAACACTCCGGTGAAAACTTGACGGCAGCGTTGTGCGCAGTGTCGCAGAGGTGAAAGTGCAGTGGAGTTACGTTGGGCACGCCTGGTTAGCGGCATGCAGGCAGCGTGCGTGCCATGGCGCCTAGGGTTTGTGAGCGAGACCTTCACCGCACGCTTAAACACACCACAGAGGCCGCGTCCATTTCCGCCTCACCACTCTCCCCACTTCCTGTCCACATGCTTCCAGGGGGCCGCGGTGGTCTGGTGGGTAGACTACTCACGCTGCCCCCACCTAAGCGAACCGGGGTCGCTAGTCGGCGGGGTTTTCTCGGGGACCTTCCGTTTCCCTTCCGCCCTTTCATTCCGGCGCTCACCTCGATCACCCCTCATCGGCTCCCAAACACCGCGCTGTTAAGAGCCGCCCGTATCTCTTCACTCTTCGCTCAGACTTGAAATGTGAACTCGCAGATTTCTCGTGTGACTACCTGTTAATCGGAAACCGCAAAAATCTCGCTCATATCGCGGAGTATTACGTCGCCTGAACACACTGTGAGTTCCACGGAGTTTTCCCGTGGCGTCTCGACATCCGCGCTCTTTGGAAACATTACTCCCCCGCCGGTTTTCATAAAGTTCTTTGCAACGCGATATTAAGTCAGCGAAATTGAAAGCGTTAATTACTCAAATCAACAGAATGAAATAGGATATTATTTCCCGCAGGAAAGAAACTTTGATTCAGGTACTTTCAACTCGGCGTTATATTGCCAGAGAGTCGGATATTAATGAACGTTGTAAATAATGGAAAGCGTGTCCGGAGTTGAGTGAGCCAGTAGCAGAGTTCTATGAGCCAGTAGGAGAGTTCTGTGAGCCAGTAGGAGAGTTGTAAATGGTAATACAGAGACCAACAAAACTGACGGTTATGTAGTCGTGAAAATAAGCGACTCGGTTTTGTACACTGTAAAATCCTTTGTAAAACTACATATAGTTTTCTTGTGAAATCTGAAGAATATTTATTTGCAATATTACAAATGATAGCCTTGTATTACAACTGACATTATTGAGATGTCTGAATAAAAATTTTTTTTTTCTTCCAGAAAGAAAATTTGATTAAGTAATAACAGAGAATGACTAAAAAAAAAAAAAAAAAAAAAAATTACTAACTATAATTTATGAAAGAAAGACACAGACTGCCAGTACAGGAATTAGAACGCACACCGCTTGCATTATTAGACGGCTTGCTTAACAACAAGACCAGCCTACCTTACGAGCTTCAAACAGTTTTTTTTATAGTAAATATAGCAGCAAGTGTCATCAAAATATTAATGAAGTTATTTGGTTAGTAAGAATAGGTACATTCATTTCATTTTAAGATTTCTGTTATTGAGTTAAGATATTTAGACGATTATTAATAACGAGCTATTGAAAGCCAATTTAAGGGTCCTGTGTAGATAGAAAACAATAATGATTGAATAATACGATCGGTTTTATCGAAATTATCGTCTTACTATAATTATTTGAGTTGTTTGAAGTGTTTTACGTTATTCAAACTTGCAGAAATTTATTTTGCTGTAGCTCGTGGAAACGAGCCATTGTAGTACAAACATTTCTTGAGGGTTATTACAAACACGGCCCTTGTAGCTTTAAAATCGAGTAGTTTTACAAGAGAAATATTTACACTGTTGCAAGCATTTGTAAATTTACAAATAATTTCTTAGTAAAAATTACACAATTTTTTTACAGTGTAACTTGTCTTAATTTTCAGTATATGCTGTCCACGGTAAAATGTGCACTTTTGAAAGCCCTGCTTAAGATCTACTTGTATGCATGTTGTGTACTCTTCCGCCCTATGTAAGATTAATATTGCCATGAACCTGATCTCTTTATTCATGCGTCCGCCCAGAGAAACTATGAAATTATAAGGAAAGTAAATATTGTACAAATCTGCTAATTTTTATACTCCGATGCCTTAAAAAAACCTAAAGCGAAAGAAATAATTTAAGTTGTCACTAAAGGTTACTTTACACATATTATTTGACTTTAACATATGACACTACTTTCCCGTCATTGTTACCAACTTTAATGGCATCATGTCACTCAGTGCACCTGTTAAAATATATGTAGGTAAAGGCTGTTCTCGATAAAATGAGCACTTTTGAAGTTGATTTCTAAAGTGTACTCTTTATCGTGAACAGCATTTGCCCTGAGTGCGCACGAATGCGATGCGTTGTCCTTCTCATGTAATTTTACAGCATTATGTAACACTTTGTAGACTAGTGTAGCTCGACTAGTGCAACTCGAGCAAAGTCAATTTGAAATGTTCTTTATTGTTCAGAATAAAACTCGCATGGATGTGCAGTCTTTGTTCGTCTAGTGCTTAACACAATCTCACAAGAACACTACAGATAAGTAACAATTATATTGCTAACGGTAGAATTAATTTTAATAGCCACTCAAGGGGACATGATTAATTATAAATCCTTTAATACGATAAAGGAATTTTGATTGGGTCAGTATCAGAACGGCTTTCCATTGGTTGATGACCAGCCAATAATGAACACTGTAAAGTACAGGGTTGTCTCAGGTGTGGTATAGACCAATAGGACGATGGTGAGTTCTAACACAGACACCAACAGAACCGGTGTTCTTGCAGTAGTGGATATAGGCGACTCTCTTCTAATTCGTCTAGTGCCAGTAAATGTGTGCAGACCTCAATGTGTTATAATTTTATCGCACGATGAGGAGGAATTTCCTGGAAGTAGAAATGTAGCAGAGCTTCAGGAAAGTGTGAAGTACAGTCCATTCCCGGTTTCTTCAGCCTTTTTAAATCAAACCTTTGAAAAATCTCCCCATGACGTGTTTAGTTATTTCCTAAATACGCCGTGTATCACAAGCGTTTTATACTTGTGTTCATAAAAGTTCCTTTTTTTCTGTTAAATTGTAATGTGATTCGTATTTTATATACAAATTATAACGCTTCATTTATAAATAATCTGAGTAAAAAGCAGGAGGAAAATAGGTATGTTGGTAGTGCCCAGTGAGAAATAGTTCTTATACAAAATACTGTTACAGCTGAGTGCGCACGAATGTGGTGCGTTGTCCCTCTGGTGTAGTTCTCCAGGATCAGTTAAGCTTAGTTAGCACGAGGCGGAGGAATATCCTGGAAGTAGAACTTTAGCAAGGCTTCAGAAATGGCTGAAGTAACCGTGAATGGACTATAATAGTGAACAGACTATAACGCGAAATGGCA
This sequence comes from Dryococelus australis, assembly GCA_029891345.1. Classification (NCBI taxonomy): domain Eukaryota; kingdom Metazoa; phylum Arthropoda; class Insecta; order Phasmatodea; family Phasmatidae; genus Dryococelus; species Dryococelus australis. The sequence continues at coordinate 16,775,792 of CM057006.1, read as the reverse complement.
GGGTCGCTACTATTGAACTTGTATCTAGACGGAAAATCTGAGTGTTTTCGAAAACGCGCGGAGACTCTGGGCCAGTATTATTCAACAGGGGTGTTATAAATAACTTGGTCATCACGTATTTTCTCTTTCTTCGAGGAAGTGAAAGCAGTCACCGCTTCTCACGTAAACTTTTTTTTTTTCTTCCGGACTGTTCGGCGACGAAAATAACTTGCAACACACAAACACTCCAGCGGTCCGGAACAAAATATGTGCTTGAATTCGTCACGCAGAAAAAAAAATGTTTGATTTACGCTTTTGTGCATAGCCACATAAAAACTAATTAAGAATTACACGCTGTACAATTAATCAAACCAATATCTGACGTACGAATAACTGGTTTCGGAAATCTACATTATTCGAGTAGTAGAAACCTTTCGTAGGGGCAAGTTACATTTGCCAATAAACTTTTCAAGGGGGCCACGGTGGCTGAGAGGTTAGGCTGCTCGCCTCCCACCACAGCGGACCGGGGTTCAGTCCCGGCTGGCTGACTCCCGGATTTTCGCAAGTGGGAACAATGCCGGGCGATGTCGCTGGTCGGCGGGTTTTCTCGGGGGACTCCCGTTTTCCCCCGGCCTTGCATTCCGGCGCTGCCCCATCCTCACTCCATTTCAACCACATCAACTCTCAAGACCTCATTTTTAAGATCCGCCCAAATCTCTCTGTTATGGGAGAGTTAGGCATAGGCAAAATTTTCGTTACTAGGTGCGCTCTATTCCAAGAGGTCAGCTTTAATTAAAATTTTAACCTCCGCGAATAACAACAAAAAAGATTTTACTTAGTTACGTAGTTATTTTATACATGATGTATGATAATTGCAATTATTATTGGTCTTTTTTTAACGTAGAAAATAAGGCAAATCCAGTACACATGTGACACTGGAGCTTATAAGCTGTTCACGGAAAAATGAGCACTTTTGAAACCCCTGCGTAAGATATATTGTATGCACGTTGTGTATTCTTCCAGCATACGTAAAAATAACATTGCCATGAGCCTCATCACTTTATTCATGCGTCGGTTAAATGAAACTGTGAAATTATTAGAAACGTAAATATGTTACACATGTGCTTAATTTCACATTTCGGTGCATTAAAAAAAACAGAAAGCGCAAGAAATAATTTAAGTTATCACAAATGGTAACTCGACACTTTTTATTCGACGTTAAGATACGGAACTACTTTCGATCCATCGTTACCAACTTTACTGCGTGCATGTCACTCAGTGCACCCGTTAAAATACATGCAGGCAGGAGCAGTGACTTTTTTTTAAGGTTGATTTCATAAGTGCTCACTTTATCGTGAACAGCCTTTACCTAGTTGCCAAAGTAAAAGCATTGAGCCTCCCAACTTAAATAGAAGAAACCTTAACTGAACTCAACTCTATTGGCTGGTCTGCCGACTAGCGATCACGTTACTGGGCCCTGATTGGCGAACAGCGTTGCGACATCTTGCTAGCCAGTGGCGCGTGAGACTGTAGATCGCGGTAGACCGAGCCGCTTCACGCCTGTATTCTTAAGCCGCTGTCACACTATCAAATTTTTACCTTCATATATATTTGACACTAAAAATTGAGGATAAAATACGGCCATCAAATTTTTCCTTCCAACCAATTTTATCAAATAATTCTTGAATATGTTTGAAAATGTGTCACATTGTCAATTTTTTTTATTGGGGGAATCAAATTTGATATATTTTTTAAAAATTCTTTTCATAGTGAGATATTGATTTTATTTTGCTATTTAGTCCATTACAGGAATAAATGTAAAGAAATATTGTAATTAATTTTTTTTTTTTTTACAAAATTAAAATTGTATTTATAATATAGCTTATGTTTCCTGCACAATGAAATAAATGCCTCTGAGTTCGTAATAATATGTGGAAATATTCACTTAAAATATCATTCAAGCCCAGACAGCTTATACATAAATTAATTATCTTCATAACTTACTCCGTTTCCAGCAATTGTTCGTTATTTTAAGTTTCTTGACGTCCAATTTTGTCGTGCACGATTCTGATAGGCCGAGACTGTCAAAAATCAAATAAACGTTAGAATCTGTCAAATTTGCAAATGTTTCATGGAAACTGAAGCCATCCAACTTTCTCAGACAATAATGGCGGCGTTAATGACGTTTCGATGACGCCATAACTGCCGAACTATATTTGACCAAAATTATTAGAAGCAGTTTGACGGAAAAATTTGACAGTGTGACAGGGGCTTTATGTAATCTGTGACAGTGGTCGTACCTGCGTGAAATAAAAGTCCCGTATATAGGCTGTTCACGGCAAAGTGAGCACTTTTGAGGCCCTTGTTACTTTTTTATTTCAGCCATTTTTTTTATCCTTTAACCACCCTTTTAACGCACTCAGACCTAGTGTACACAATTGTGTACATTACACACGCGTAGACAATTTTTTATCTGTACTGCACACCGCGATGTTAAGTGACCAATGATATTTCCTGTGGGTAAGTGATTCGCAAACCATATTACTGATTTAGGTCATAATTGAATCATATAACTGTATCCAAACATACAGCCGATAGCTCATTGGCTATGGCAACGAAACAACAATTCTGTAGACTTAAGTACAGCACGTATCATAAATTTTTTATTGCAACACCTGAAACTGTAAATTAAAGTGGGTCTGAAAAGGTTAAACAAGTATCGTCATGTGAGTAATACACAGTGTTTATATTTCAGCGCACTAGGTCGGTAAAACCTAAGACTAAAATTAACACCTTAACATTTTATCCCCTGTATACTCGTTCACGTCTGACATATTGCAGAATACTGTAGGTGAAATGATGGTCGGTGCTGAACAAGTCTAGATGTTAGCACCAATATGGGCATCGCATTTCGCTGGGTAATGCTACTGCCTGCTGTTGACAGAACAACTATTTCATCATTGGTTGCTTCTTGTGGTATGGATCTACCGAAACTCTTTCCATGGACTACACAGTGCCAGTCGTCGCAAGGCATTCCTAAGTACTGTTCACACCAAAAATTCCCTCTTTTACAACACCTCAACTGGAAAATTAATGTTTAAGTTAAGGGGTTTAATATATCTATTGACTATTATTACAAATGAGAGGGCTTTCGAAATTGCTCACTTTACCGAGGATGGGGTATATAACAGTGTTGTTCCGTGTGGCGCGCGACCCCGGGTAGGCGACGACGGACAACCACAAGGACACGGAATGCGCCGGCAAACCTACCGCGAACACCGGAAGACGGAAGTGGCTGTTGACAAGGAGGGCGAGGCAGTTTTGGGCGTCGGGTGTCCCTGGCCTCGGACGTCGGTAAGGCGCCCACAACGTTACCTTTGTTCGCATTGTACGCTCTTTATTCTAGTTATACTGTTTAGAATATATAGGCCGGCAAGATACACGGGGCCATGCGCAGACCCCAGTTGTTGGTGTGACGCACACAGGGGAGGGGCGGTCGGCGCTAGGGGAAGTGGAGGCAAGATACACGGGACCATGCGCAGACCTAAGTTGTTGGTGTGGAGCACACAGGGGAGGGGTGGTCGGCGCTGGGGGAAGTGGAGGCAAGATACACGGGACCATGCGCAGACCTCAGTTGTTGGTGTGACGCACACAGGGGAGGGGTGGTCGGCGCTGGGGGAAGTGGAGGCAAGATACACGGGACCATGCGCAGACCTCAGTTGTTGGTGTGACGCACACAGGGGAGGGGTGGTCGGCTCTAGGGGAAGTGGAGGCAAGATACACGGGGCCATGCACAGACCTCAGTTGTTGGTGTGACGCACACAGGGGAGGGGTGGTCGGCGCTGGGGGAAGTGGAGGCAAGATACACGGGACCATGCGCATACCCCAGTTGTTGGTGTGGAGCACACAGGGGAGGGGTGGTCGGCGCTAGGGGAAGTGGAGGCAAGATACACGGGGCCATGCACAGACCTCAGTTGTTGGTGTGGCGCACACAGGGGAGGGGTGGTCGGCGCTAGGGGAAGTGGAGGTAAGATACACGGGACCATGCGCAGACCTCAGTTGTTGGTGTGGCGCACACAGGGGAGGGGTGGTCGGCGCTAGGGGAAGTGGAGGCAAGATACACGGGACCATGCGCAGACCCCAGTTGTTGGTGTGGAGCACACAGGGGAGGGGTGGTCGGCTCTAGGGGAAGTGGAGGCAAGATACACGGGGCCATGCACAGACCTCAGTTGTTGGTGTGGCGCACACAGGGGAGGGGTGGTCGGCGCTAGGGGAAGTGGAGGCAAGATACACGGGACCATGCGCAGACCTCAGTTGTTGGTGTGGCGCACACAGGGGAGGGGCGGTCGGCGCTAGGGGAAGTGGAGGCAAGATACACGGGATCATGCGCAGACCTCAGTTGTTGGTGTGGCGCACACAGGGGAGGGGTGGTCGGCGCTAGGGGAAGTGGAGGCAAGATACACGGGACCATGCGCAGACCTCAGTTGTTGGTGTGGAGCACACAGGGGAGGGGTGGTCGGCGCTAGGGGAAGTGGAGGCAAGATAGACGGGACCATGCGCAGACCTCAGTTGTTGGTGTGACGCACACAGGGGAGGGGTGGTCGGCGCTGGGGGAAGTGGAGGCAAGATACACGGGACCATGCGCATACCCCAGTTGTTGGTGTGGAGCACACAGGGGAGGGGTGGTCGGCGCTAGGGGAAGTGGAGGCAAGATACACGGGGCCATGCGCAGACCTCAGTTGTTGGTGTGGTGCACACAGGGGAGGGGTGGTCGGCGCTGGGGGAAGTGGAGGCAAGATACACGGGACCATGCGCAGACCCCAGTTGTTGGTGTGGCGCACACAGGGGAGGGGTGGTCGGCGCTAGGGAAAGTGGAGGGGATCAGTTAGGAGCTCCCCTCGGGGGTGTGACATTTACTTCCTCGCGTCATGTCGGGACCCGCGGTACATGATACAAGTGTGACTACCCCATCGACCTCGGGAATGAAGTCTAACCTTATTCTGGAACGGCCGTTACTAGGATAGGAGCTTGAAATTGTTTACAACGCTGCGACACGCCTAAAATAAATTAAGTTGTTGTACGGCTTAAAATACAATGTTTCTGAAGCGACAAATGCTGCGATAGGTATGTCTCAATCAACAGTAAAGAGGATTTTGGCCGAGGAGAAAGTAAAAAAAGTAGAATTTGTGTGAAGTTTTCAACACCAACAGGCAAAAAAATAAAATAAAACAAACGCAAAAATGTATTGAAATTGACGCGTGGTGTAGTACGGAGAAAAGTATAGGAATTTTACAGTGTCAAGAAAACTGTTCCAAATTTAAATAAATTAAATAAGGCTTTGCGAGATGACGGGGTTTTGGACTGCAGTAAAGAGTTTTAAGAAAATTGTTAAAAAGACTGGGATTTCGTAGGATGAAGTGACATTCAAGGGGAAAGATTTTGATTGAAAAAGCCTGATATTGCAGCTTGGAGGTAGTTCGGCTGAACGTCTAGTCGACAGCGAGGTCATTAGAACCGGTTCAATGTGCACAGGGAAGAGGAATTGGTAGAGACCTGAAAAATTCGCGAGATCGCGTTTAAATATAACGATATCAACAGCGCATTGGTTATCTGCTGTCACAGTGGAAGGTGATGATTTGACCAGCCTCCTCTGGGAGATGTCAAACACCGTGTAGACTAATGGCTCACGTGTTTTGAATTCTACCTTATCCTGAAATGAATTCGCGATTTTTTTCGGGTCTCTATGGATTGGAGAAGGAATTCGAAGGAAGCGGTCATGACCTTTGTTAGGGACCCATTCCAGCATCCGTCTGGAGTGATTTGGGAAAGCCATGGAGGGCCGAAATCAGGATGGCCGGACTGGGAATCGAACCCGGGTCCTACCGAATGCGAGTCCAGTGTGTCACCACTGCGCCACCTTGCTCGGAGCTCTTTCGAACATAAGAGAAAAAGAAACAGCTTCTCTCGACCTGACGACACACAAGTGTGCGATTTGTTTGGCAAACGGCGCAAATACGAATGATTAGAGATATTGCACGGACGTTATTTGATCCAAATATGTCGCCTGATGAAGAAAATAATGAATAATTTAAAATGCCCACTTAACTGTAATTAACAATGCTAATAAGTTTCATTGGCAACAACTTTCACTGCTATAGGCTTTTCACGGTAAAATGAGCACTTTTGAAAGCCCTGCCTATGGTCTACTTGTATACCCGTTATGTGTTCTTCAGTCTTATGCAAAATTAACATTGCCATGGGTCTCATCACTTTATCCATGCGTCGGTCAAGAGACACAGTGAAATTACTGGAAAAGTAAATATTGTATAAATCCGCTCATTTTTACACTTCAATGCATTACAAAATATATAAAGTGAGAGAAATAATTTAAGTTATCACAATTGGTTACCTAACACTTGTTGTTCGACGTTAATATATGGAACTACTTTCCCCTCCATCGTAACCAACTTTACTGGACACATGTAACTCATTGGACCCATTAAAATATATGCAGGTAGGGGCAGTGACTTTTTTCTAAGGTTGATTTCAAAAGAGCTCACTTTATCGTGAACAGCATTTAACAAAATAGCCTTATACGTGGGGCCAGGGTGGTGTAATCCCTAGACTACCCCCCTCTCAACTAGGCGGCCCGGGTTCGATTGCTGGCGGAATCGCTCCCGGATTTATCGCATGTGGAAATCGTGCCGGACGATGCCGCTGGTCAGAGGGTTTTCTCAGGGATCTCCTGTTCCTCCTACCCTCGCATTTCGGCATTGCCGCATACCTCGTTTAACCCTCATAGGCTCTCAAGACCTGATTTTAAGAGTCGCCCAAATCTCTTCATTCACTTACTCGCTCACTCTTTACACGCCTGCAGAAGGTGTACGTAAGTTCTAGGCTACGTGTTTTTGTGAGAAGTATTTTGAATTTCATTGCGGCAACCAAAATTATGTTACTTTGGTATTGAGAATCTGCTATTTGCTGGGAGCTTTAGGGCCAGTTTTACAACCGATGATAAAATATGTAGTAATTGTAGATAATATTATCGAGATAAAAAGTTAAACTTCGATTCTAATCTGGATAAGTGTTGCTTGTTTCACCATGAATTACCCTTCTCCGAGAAAATCGAGATAATTTTATCTAGATTTGGCGCGAAAAAAAACCCCGTTGGCTCAGTCAACAGAAAATATTGTGTATTTTACGTTAATAACGTGAACAGATTTTAGCAGTCGAGATGGTGTTTTCACGATATATATATATATTGTAAAGACAAAACTGTTTTATTTTAGAGGTAGTAACGGAAAGTATCAGCATAGTCAAAACAAGCGTAGCGTCAAGCTGGAATGTTACAAAGGGGAAAATAAATTTCCACGTCCCCAGAAAATTTCATTTTTCGAAATGTTCTATGTACACAATATGTAATATTATCGATGGTTGAAATGTTTTTTTTCCCCTTACAGCATACTTTTCTAGAGAGCGAAAAGGATAACTGAGCACTTATTTAAAGAAAAAATACGCATTCAGCAAACATACTGGAATAAACGCCATATGGTGAAAATTAAACTTATGAAAATACAGTCTTAAATTTTGTGCTATATATGATTCCTAAGTTACTGTTTTTGTTGTGTAACTCATTTTTTTTTTTTTTTTTTTTACTTTTGCATGTTTTACATCCAGGCCTGAATTCATAATCTCAAATTAAGGTCATTATTGCATATCGAATCATGTGCATCGAATAAACCTAAACTGCAAGAATATGGCAATATTAAATATGTATTAAATTTAATAAAAGCGTTTATTATATAAAATATATAAACCTGCTATTGCTGTTTCCCAAAATAGTTTTAAAAAAGCGTAATTTTCCTGAACAGTTTTGTATTAATTTGGCTACCGATTCCGGATAATATTGTGTTTATTACAGTTTGACGTTATGCTAATAATCTACAGATAATAATTCTCTATCAGTTTCCAAATTTATTTGCGTATAGTCTAATGTATTTGGATGTATTTTACTTCTTTGTGCCGATAGAGTGATTTTATGCAGCAAAATCGGCAGTTAAATTATTTTATCTCGATATACAGAGAAAATCGAGATAAGGTGCGTGGCGAAACATAAAAGACAGATAATCGAAATAGTTTGGCAGTGAACCTCGATATAATATCGTTATCTCGCTTGGTGAAACCGGCCCTAAGTGTTTTGAAATACAACTTCACAGGAACCCATTCACGAAAATCACGCGTCTCTAGTTATGGAATATTTCCCGGAAGATCTGTTGTCACGAGCTGTTAGAATCTATCTTGCCAGCGACGCTCCGGTGTGGGATGTTTTGCAACGGTTCTGCTCTTTCCCAGAACAGTTATTTTCAAGGACAAAAAAAAAAGTTCTTTTGTTTTTTCTTTTGCGGTGGAGACGAGAGGACGAAGAATGATCGCCGTAGAGTGCTGATCGCGCCACCACAAGGGTCAAGACACTGACCTACCCCTCCAGACTCTCCTACCGTCAGCGACTCGAGCCGCGATTGGCTAGCCACGAGACACTGCATCATCTGGCCAGAGCGTAGTAAGTACACAGATGACTAGGTGTTGAGGCGGCACCTTTGATGTAGACGTACTCGTTCTCCGATTGGGCACGCGAGGTTCTGTGATTGGCTGTTGCGTACTGCGAAACGTTCCCTGACCTGCAGGCTAGACTCTACAGTAGTATGTACAAAATGCCGATATCAACTGCACATTGGTTGTCTGCTGCCACAGTGGAAGGCGACTATTGGGCCAGCGTTCTCCAGGAGGTGTCAAACACCGTGTGGGCCAATGGCTAGAGTAATAGAAACACATGTGTTATTGAATCCTAGGTTGTACTGAAATGAATCCGCGAATTCTTCAGGTCTCTAGGTATTGGTTTGGCTGCCGGCTGGGGAGCAGGTTACCAAGCTCACTGACGAGAATAATATGGCTGTAAGAACTATCTAGACTTTTAAAATACGGCGGCCATTTGATGGGGGTGTAGGTACTATATAAATATTATTAATAAGGAGAGTAATGTCGACAGGACTGTTTGTTGTATTCCTGTATGTGATTGTATTTGCGACTATACGTATAGTGGTTACAACACAAAAATGTGTTCCTACTACAAAACATCTAGTACCTCCAACAGAACAACTTCAACAATATTTGTATTTTTCCCACAACCATTAGTATTGATAATCTAATAGAATATCCTGTTGCTGCTACCCTCAAATATTTGTATTTTTCCCACAACCATTAGTATTGATAATCTAATAGAATATCCTGTTGCTGCTACCCTCAAATATTTGTATTTTTCCCACAACCATTAGTATTGATAATCTAATAGAATATCCTGTTGCTGCTACCCTCAAATCTGATTACCGAAATGTTTAGTGATAGCAACAGACCATTCTGTTAGGTTTTAACGATTCTGGTTGTTGTGGGAACAGTCCAAATATTGTTGAGGTTACTCTGTTAGATGTACTATTAGTTTTGTAGTAGGGACGGAGTGCTCTGCTGTACCAACCAAGTGTATAGGGGCTGTTCACGGTAAAATGAGCACTTTTGAAAGCCCTGCTTAAGATCTACTTGTATTCCCGTTGTGAATTTTTCCGCCTCATGTAAAATTAACATTACCATGGCCCTCAGCACTTTATTTATGAATCGGTCAGGTGAAACTGAAATTATTGAAAATCAAATATTTTACAAATCTGGTAATTTTTTTACTTAGCTTCATTAAAGATAACAGAAAGTGAAAGGGACCATTTAAGTTATCACAAATGCGTTACCTCGCACTTTTTATTCGACGTTAAGATATGGAACTACTTTCCATCAATCGTTACCAACTTTACTGGGCGCATGTCAATCAGTGCGCCCGTTAAAATATATGGCGTTAGTAGCAGTGAAGTTTTTTATTAGGTTGATTTCAAAAGTGCTCACTTTATCGTGAACAGCCTTTAGTAGCAAATATAGTCACAGGTAGGAAAAAAGCTAACAATTCTGTTGGTATTACTATCTATGTTAACAAAATTTCGATGGTGATTACAACCCACAAGATGGCTGTCCCTATTTTAACAGCCTAGATGGTTCCTACATCCATAATTTTATCTCAGTGCGGCGTTTTCAAACATGTTGATGGACATTGACGCCATATTAGTGTTTAGTGCCGCTGGAGTTCGGGGTCCTAACTTCCACTTTCATCTCCGCATTAATAAGTACTCTGTCCCATGTCTAAAGATTGTGGTTCTGCAGAGTGAGTGAAGTGAGATTAAATATTTGGGTGTCTTTTAAAGGCGAGGTATTGAGAGCCGATATGGAGCGGCACCCGAATGAAGGCGCGGGGTAAACGGGAGATCCCCGGAAAAAAAAATCCGCCGACCAACGACATTGTACGACACGATTCCCACTTGCGAAAAATGACCAAACTCCAAATGCACCATAGGACACTGGAGTCTAGCCTTCACGTAAATCTTGTCGCGAAACACAGGTGGCCCTAGTGTTCAATGTACGAAGTCTCTGATTGGTAGAGACCTGCAAAATTCGCGTTATTATTTTGGGACAAGCTAAACTTCAAACATGTGTACCTTTGCAATAAGTTCCACATTGGACAATACGTTATCTGACACATCCTGGGTAACTCTGCGCCAATAAATAAATACTTCAGAATTGTGTACCCCAATCACATGCATGTCAGTAAGAAAGGGTGTGGTTTCACTTCTATGCAGCAGCCAATGGTGAAACGACGCCGGCTCTTATATATACAGCACTGTGAAGTTCAGCCTGATGCCAAATAATAACACGAATTTTGTATATGTCTACTGATTGGCTGAATGTTGCCGTGAAACGTGCCTAGTGGTTCGTTGGTTCCCGAGTGCTGAGTGAGGTTCGATAATCGTTCACCCTGACCTTCGATAGGTTCATCTCCAGCGCTGACAGACGGACGACTCTTCGTCACGTTTCCAGGTCGTACTGTCGTAGTTCTCTGCGACTTCAGGACTTTTGTTTCTGTATATGGAAGTGTTCTGTGGTCGCGGGGCGTTACCAGTTCCGCCTCGCCACACGTGTTTCAAACCTTGGCGATCATGACCGTCGACCGACGGCCCCCACATATCCCTCCGTCCCACACGAACACACACGCACTCGTGTTGACCTTGCACGGTTCTCTATGTCACCGCAAGGAGGCATTACCAGCGAGCGGAAGAAGGAAGTGACCGTCGAAAGCAAGAAGTACTGGTGTGACCCCGATATACCGTTCTCCAGGGAGACATTCGTCACATGCACTCTCTCCAACTACCACCCTTCCGCTCCTCCCTGGATGAAAGGTCGAGGTTTCCCTGCCATAGAAGCGAACAAGGTCGACAGCTACAGCTGTTCCGTGTTCGTGTCCCAAATGGCGTGCCAGACAATCTGCAACTTCCTTTCCTTATTCCTAGGTATAGGAAAATTTCGCTAGTTCAATGACCTGTAGGCTAGACTCCTCAGTCCTCTGCATACTGGAGCCTCCGCTGTGTGTTCATTGGCTGTTGCCCCACGCCTGGCAGTTATGGGATTCGCGAGGTGTTTCCTTGCAAGACTGTTATTGGCTCAGAGGCGTGCAGGGTGTGTCTAACAAACTGTGATCTAATTGCGAAGGTGACTTCACTATATATGTGATTGACGTTTATCTTGTCCCGAAATTAATTCGCGAAATTTTCCTATCCCTACTTATTGCTACAGGCCTGCAAATTTCACGTAAAGTCAGTGAAGAGATTTGGACAGCACTTAAAAGCGATCTCTTGAGAGTCGACGAGGGTGAAGTGAAGAATGGTTGAACGCTAGGATTTAAAGGCGAGTGAAACGGGAGAACCCCGATAAAACCCGCTGACCAGCAGCATCGTCCTACCAGATTCCCACGTGCGAAGCTCTGGGAGCGACCCAACCCGGAATAGAACCTGGTTAGGCGAGTAGAGAGGCGAGTAGTGTAACCACTATATAGTCCATTCACGGTAAAGTTCTACTGCCAGGATATTCCTCCGTTCTCGTGCAAACTAAGCCTAGCTGATCCTGGAGAATTACACCAGGAGGACAACGCATCACATTCGTGCGCTCTCCGTGTAACAGTATTTTGTATAAGGACTATTTCTCACTAGGCGCTACCAACTTACTATTTTCTCCCTAAATTTTATCAGATTATTTATAAATGGAGTATTATTATTTATAGATAAAATATGAATCACATTTCAATTTAACAGAAAAAAAAGTAACTTTTATGAACACAAGTACAAAACGCTTGTGATACACGGCGTATTTAGAAAATAACAAAAAACGCTATACATGGGGAGATTTTCAAAGGTTTGAATCAAAAAAAGGCCGAAGAAACTGTGAATGGACTATACCACCGTGAACCCTGGTATTTGCGGGGATAATGGTCGCCACAGGATACCGACTGGCCAAAAAAATTGGGTTTGGCTGTGTTGGGGACACGGCCGTTTGTTTTGCGTATTGTATTGTAATTGTAAAGGGCTTTTTAATGCCCCTCCCCCCCCATTTTTTTGCTTGAAAACTTGGCAGGGGACGGCTTAGACTAACTTATAACATAACTTAAATTTGACACCCATTCTTTGCCCTGGATTCGAGCCCAGAGCCTCCCACACCCCAGATCGAAGGCGCACGAACCGACTGCGCCACGGGAGGTCGGCGTTTGTTTTGCGTGAATACGTCTACGTTGACGCGTTCGGACGCCTTGATATTTATTTTACGTTCCTGGCACCTCTTCACTCGATCCTATGGATTTTTATGGGTATCGCTGGATTGCTTTTGAAATGCTCTTTCGAACCGTAAACAATTTCTGTATTTCGACTTGGATTTTCGACGAGTACAGGCCGAAATTGTGAATTGTGTTAAGTTTTCTTAATTTTTTTTTTTACGTTAAACGCATACAATTTCAAGAAAACCACTCCACACAAATGTTTTTATACACGCAATGGATTGGTCTTGACGAGAGCTGTTGATTGAAACTCAAACGAGAGTCGTGGTTTATTCTAGTCAAAAGTTATACTACGCGGAAGTTATGAGACGCGGCAAAACGAACTAGAAGTTGCGCCCCCCCCCCCTTCCCCCCTGCCCGAGTGCCGATGCTTCGCAGTCCTCACTCAACGTAACATATTCTTTGATCCTTTAGCAATCGAGTGGTGTGATTGAATTTTGAATGTAGACGATAGATGCGGAGCTGCAATGCCAAACTGCATCCCCCGATTTTGTTATCATCGTATTTTTTATATCGCCCCCCACTATGGTTGCAAATTTAAAGACGTATTCTCTTAAAAATAATTTCTCCTTTTATAGACATGACTACTAGCCGTAATTATTGTTCTCGGTGTTTTGGAGCGTAGGAAACTTTCGCTATTGTGAATTTAAAATTAGATTTATGTACAGCAAGAAGTTGTTTTCAGCAGGGACAGTATTTCTGGAAGTGGCTCTTATATACAAAACCGCTTTATTGATTACTCCGATGCTAAGAGTATGACATTTTTGATATTAATGACATAATTGAATTCAGGGCATTCAATGTTGCTTGTCATGAAGTTGATGGTCTAATTGTTTTACATGTTAATCCATGTGTTCTGATATTTCTGGATAGAAAAATGTAAGAATGTTAGTAGGAGATAAATATATTTTTGTTAATACCAGTGCTTTAAATGCTTTTCTATATGTTTATGTTACCTAATGTGGTAATATTTTGTTAGTAGTAGTTTTTGTATTTGTGTGTTAATTTAACCACGTGCGTATTTTCGCTACTTACGTCATTGGACCATTGTTTATTTGACAGCCCTGGGTAACTGCGACAATGGATAATCACTCCGGAATGGCGTGACCGAATATTTTTCCGTACGCTCAGAAGGAAAACTGCTTCACACCTACATAACAGCATATCAACACAGGGTGCTGGCTTGAGTACATGCAGGACTGTGAAGTCTACCTTGGTGCCAAAATAATAACACGAACTTTGCAGCTCCTTTCTTACTACTATGAATAAAAAACCTTCGGGAGATCAGAGACCCACCCGTAGGCTAGACTCCACAGTCCTATGTGCACACGAGCCTCACATGTTTGTACAGTGATTGCTGCTCCAGAGAGTAGCCAGTGTTACCTCGCGCCTGGCAGTACGGGATTCGTTACTTACTTTATTGCAAGTCTGCTATTGGCTCAGAGCCGTCCAGGGCGCGTCTAACAAACTGGAATCCAGTTGCTAAGGTGACTTCAATATATAGAGTCTTTTTCACTGTTTCTTCACACTTTTCGAATCAAACCTTTAACGACTTTGGTTGCTTCCTAAACATGGAGTGTATCACAAGCGATTGATATTACTGTCAACATAAAAGTACCTCACTTTTGGTAAAAAATTGTACTTTCATGTATATTTAGAGGCAACAGAATTTCGCGCAAAGATTCCCACCCATTTTAGACTTCAATACCATGTTGCTTATTGCTGGCGTGTCTTTGAGAGAACATATTTTCTTACTGGACTGGCCAATCATTATTATTACGTTACTTCGGCACTGTACGTCTGTGATTCGCGGGAAGACACCTCAAACGCGTAACACAAAAATATTCCAATCTCGAATATAGATCTGAGATAAATTGTTATGAAATACAACCGGTTATGAAAGATTTGCGCAGAAATCGGGCGTCGCTACTTATATTTTGTTTATAAATAAAACTATTTCATTTATAGTTACGGGTGCTGATTTTTCGCGAAAAGTATGAGCACACAGTAGACTCCAATACTATATATACACCACGGCTGTTGTCATACCTCCATTGGCTGCTGGTGTTGTTTCCGCATTCGACCGAGCCACTCAGGATTCCGTAACTCTGACACTCTACCTTCATGATTCGTGCGAATACAGTCAACACCGACCAGAACATGCTTCAGCCAATCAAAAAGTTGGAAGAAGCAACAGTGGTTTGGACTGTATCCGGTCTCAAAATATTTTCGCGAAATATCACGGCCCCTATTTATAGCTATGGGCCCCCTATTTCTCGCGAAGAGATTATTCACAAGCTAGATCTCAACTTCTTAGGCGAAAGCGTGCAAACGTCTTTTGGCTATTGGCCGCGTGTCTGTGTGAGAAGACATCTCCTGCTCTACTGGGCCAATCAGAATAAAGTTACCCTGACACTGGACGTCTGTGATTGGCTAGCAGACACCTGAGACGCGTGTAAGTTAAAATCAGCCAATCACGATACTGGTTCTGAACTAGCGTGTTTCAGAGAGCAAATAGTCGTGGAACCTTTTCGCGAAACAGGTGACCCAATTTTTAGTTAATATGAACGATAACTAGAGACCAGAGAATTTCGCGGGTCCATTTCTAGACAAGTTGTAATTCGCACACATGTACGTTCATGTTACGTTTGTAATTGGTCGACGTGTTTTTTACACCTCCTGGAGATAAATAAGCCAATAAAGAACATACTATACATTGTGGGCCCAAGTACCGCCTTTTACTACCACAACAATCAACCAATACACAGTTGATATGTGTATGAGAGTATATAAGACTGTGAAGTCTAGCCTACAGGTCTTTGAACTCGCGAATTTCTCGGGTCTCACGATAACACACACAGAGAGAGAGAGGGGGGAGGGGAGATTGTGTGTGTGTGTGTGTATGTGTTTGGTAATGCCTAGTAAAAACAAATCTTATGGGAACTATTAATAGTGTGTGTGCGTACGTATACAGTGCGCAGTCTCGTGAGTGTAGTTTTGGTTGAGCTTCGTTTGCAGGAGTAGAGGGCTATAGCAGATCTTGGCGCAACTCAATAATTTAACTAAAACTCAAGCAATTTCAAGCTAAATTCAAGCGAATTTCTAATTCCCCGTCAAATCTTTCAAAGCGCAAATCAAAATAAATCATCTTTAAGGTCAAAATCAAGATCAATTTTCAACTTGTATTCACTCTTTGTGTGTGGTTCTTTACAGGCTCACTTTCAAATTAAATCATCATATTTTCCAAGAATTTTCATACTCTTCTTGTGATATTACTTTTGACTAATTGATTTGGCTTTCAAATTTAAAGTAAATATCTACTCTTTTCGACCTAAATTAAGCCTCATTCACCCTGAAAATGGACCACTGATCAAAAAGTGAACAAAGTATGTTTTTTAAAAAAAGTCCGCTTAACTGAGAATGAAGATTTGGGTCAAATCACCTTGATTTTGGGGGTTAAATTGACGAGATGAATCATTTTTTAAGAATAGATTGAAACATTTTTTTGTTTGAAAGTGAGAAATTTGCGTGAATTTTAGTTAAATTGCTGTGCTGGGCGAAGATCTGCAATATATCTCTACTTGCATTAGATGGGTTGAGCCCTTGGGCTTCAGAAAAGTTGAAAGTATCCGTGAATGGACTACACTGTCGTGTCATATCTTCGTGACTTGGCCTTGAGAAGACTCCTATGATTACAGATTCAACGGCGCGATGGTTGGGAATCCCTGCAGTGGATTGCGAGGTCGCGGTGACCTTGGTTGGAAAGGCGTGCGGGGACTTGCGGACGCTAGCAGAGAACGGTTGTTTTGTTGTGTGCCATGCAGTGCAGTCGCCATCTTCCCTCGGGCGATGCAACTCCAGCTGCCCCGCCTCCCGCTTGTTTACTGGCTGTCGTCGTCTCCTAGGGAGTGGCGAACCTGTCTGCGTGCGTCTCACTTCCCCGAACTCTTGTGGTTACTGGAGCCTGGTTGTGTACTCGTGGCGGTTCATGATGACCAACGTGCTGGTGTGAGCCTATTGCAACGTCAATAGGGGCACACGATACTCAGGACATTCTGACAGGCCTCAGAGCATTTAACACTTTGAGTGCGGTACACGTTTACTGAAAGTTACGGCAAGCTATAAGTAGAGCTAGTGATTTTTCGTGACAAAATATGAGTACACGGTAGACTTCGACACTATAAGCACCCAACAGCAAATTGTCTGTTACCATTGGTTGCTGTCTGCTTGAGAAGGCATTTCATATATGACCCGGCTACTTAGAATTTGGCAACATCGCCATCGCACCTACGTGATTCGTGTGCAGACAGTTGATACGTGGCAAAAAGTAATTCAGCCAATGAAGATAAGGAAACTACCCTACAGTGTTTTGAAGTATAACTTGTCTTGAGATATTTTCCCGAAATTTCGCTACCCCTAGCTATAAGTGAGTTATGGCCAATGAGAGAATTAAACGGGCTCACAGCGTCTTGGAGTTTAGGCTCCAACGGTTAGCAATATGCCTTGAATGGTGAGCTGAATAAGCAGTGACTAGAGACATTCAAGATTCGCGCTATCTTTCGGTGACGTGATAGACTCCACTGCCGTATAAACAGGTGACCTCAGTTCGTACCTTCATTGGCCACTGCGCTGTAATCAACGTCTCGTATTTCCTTGATATCCATAAAAGAGATTTTCCACTCCACAACTGATCTTATGTTATTTATTGGCTCAAGAATTTTCCGAGGTGTCCCAAACATATTTTTAGCTAATGGCCGAAGTTGGTCAATCGCACAGTAAGTAGGAATTCAGTCTGTCCTTAAATAATAAAGCGAATTTTGCAAGTCTCTAACAATAACTACTTTCATGTTGGTATATGGAGATAAAGTTATGTTAAGTTTGAATATTTACCTTCGAACAAATTCGGCGATTGGTTTTAATTATTCAAGTGTAACGCAGCTCCACACCCATCTAGAATATGTCTAAAGTAGGTAGAGGGCAGTGATGACTAGCATGTCACCAAATAATAACGCGAATTTTGCACAGTGATAATTGCGATGCTGTGTTTACCCGCAATGATAACTGTCTAGACATAAAAATAACTCCGACCAGCGGCTTTGATTTGACCAGTTACAAGTCGGCATTATATTGGTAGAGAGCAAGGCAGAAAAGGCGAACCGGGTTCAATCCTCGGCCGGGCCACTCAGTTCGCCTTGGTGATAAGGCAAGTGCTCAAGCCGCTGCACCACCGCGGATCCACTGGAGTTCATAATAAGCGCCATCGCCTCTGTGTTCTTACTGTTTAAGGAGTATGCAAGTTTGTAGTTGGGGTTACGATTATATGGAAATTTCTTTGTTCTGGAAGACACATTTTTTTTCTTCAGTGTTTTGCTGGATTATATGGAAATATAAGTAAATAATTACACCTAGTCAACATTGAAGAAAATAATTTAAAAAAAAATAATTTTACAAATGAACAAGAGGGATTGTAAAACATGTTCTTTATGTGGCTGCACATTAATTGGTGCACATTCAACTCGCTTTTTTACTGGTCGACGACCAGCCAATAACAAACGTTGCGGAGTAAAGTAAGAGAGAGATTTGGGCGGCTCTTAACAGCGAGTTCTTGAGAGCCGACAAGGGTGAATGAAGTAAATATGGAGCGGGGCCGGAATCAAGGGGCGGGGAGGAAACTGGAGATCCCCGATAATACCCGCCGACCAACGGCATCGTCCGGCACGATTCCCACATGCGAAAATCCGGAGGGGGCTAGGGAGTCAGAGACCAACACAGCTGATCTCTGTAGAGAAGTGCTAAATTTGGGTTATTATGTGGTGTCATGCTATACTTCAATGTCCTCTACCTTCTTGAGAACAACTCATGTTTTCATTGGCTATTTTCGACTGTACCGCGTCACTAAAATGTTTTACTGCACGAGTGTAGTTGCTCAAAAATCGACCCTTTGCTATTGACTGAAAGCGTCGTTGGGACGTGAGACGTAATGTGTAGGCCAATGGTTAGAGATGATGGAAAATCGCGAAAATTTTTTGAGCCAACGTATCTTGGATAACACTTTAGCTGGTTTTTCCTTTTGTGATTGGATGACCAAGGTCTTGACTTGGCAAAATTCTTCGTACGCCAATCACAAACGTTCTGCTTTAGAGTACCAGTATCCTGATTGGCCCAGTTAAATGGGATAGTAGCTTCATACATGCTTGACGGCCAATAAGAAAGGAAAACTGTCGGACATGTGTGCAGTACGTTGAATCCTAGCAAACAATCCTCTTTTCCCGCGATGAACCATCATTAGGGACATCCGAATTTCGCGAAAAGATTTCCGCACATGCTAGATTTCAATACCATACGGACACACCAGCAGTGTTATTTTGTTTATTGGCTGTGTGTGTTTGTGAGAAGACATTTTCTTACTTCGCACGTCAATCAGAATTAGGCTACTTCGCTAGTGAACGTCTGTGATTCGCGGGCTGACACCTAAGACGCGTAATACCTAGATTAACCAATCGCTGAAGTGTATCTGAGCCAAAGTGTTACGAAACACAACTGTTCGCAAAATCTTTTCGCGAAATTCGGGTGTCCCAAACCATCATCTCTACCAATGGTATTAGACAAGCATGCATACAACATCTTGGAGTTTAGTGCGTTAAAAAAAATAACGTGAATTTTTAAGATCCCTAGCTATTGACGTAGTGGGGAATGTAGGTAGCTCACTTCAGCCTTGTCCTCAGTGCTAGTATATAATCACGGATGTTCAGTATCGGATACTTTATTCTGATTGGCCCCAGTCAAATAAGCAAATATCTTGTCACCTAGACGCGTGGCCAATAACCAACATAAGTTGTGGTTGTGGACGTAGGATATTGACGTATAGCATCAACATAAACCATTTCGAGATAAATACATGGCCCTATCTATACTTCATTTGTAAGGACACTCTATTTTCTCGATAAATACATGGCCCTATCTATACTTCATTTGTAAGGACACTCTATTTTCGCGAAAAGGTTTCATGACAAGTTGTATTGCAAAATTGCTCAGATTCAATTTTTCGGTTGGATGACACGAATTGGATGACACACATGACACGTAGACAGTAAGTCTACGTGTCATGTGTGTCATCCCGCAAATCAGAAATGTTCACAATCGGAGTAACCTGATTGTAAGTGGCCACTTAAGGCCACTGGTGCATGAAAACAGTATATTTATATAATTTTTGTCATAACTTGTTTCACAGCGGATTTTTCAAAATGTTTGGCTCGTCAAGCCGTAAATAACAACTTTTAGCACCTTCTTACGTTGTTAGATATTCACTGCAGACAATGTCGGTGGTTTCAGACTAATCCTGACATTTTACATTTAATTCACTAAATAAAACGAGCACATAATACGCGATGAACAATGTAAGAATCTATTTCCTTAACTACATGATGTAACACCGATAGCGCCCGCTGTAGTTTACACGCGCAAAGTGTCGTGTATTCGTGAATTATGTTATTTTATCGCGACTGTTCAATGAAACCGTTGTCCGTCTTTCATCATAGTTTCTTGTCCCGTGGGTTGTGGATTGCCTACCTACCAAGCCACTCGCTTTCTGTTTTGAATGATTTCGCCATGGATTTCTCGCAAACGGTTCACCTGGGAGTGTTCGGACAAGACGACCTTTTTTCGTAGATGTAGACGTGCTGATTAATAAATTCACGTAATAAATCACTTACAATTGTTTGTTAACGCGATTCGTGCAAACTAAGGGCTGCAACCCCCATTTCCCCAATGTAAGAGGATGCTATTAACCACGTTTCTCAAGGTGAATGATCTCCATTATACAAAACACTATTCACCGATTCGTCGCTTAGTAGCTAGTAGTTTCTAAAATATTCAACGTAAGGCATTTCAAAATCCGACTTTTGGGGGCGCACAGCTCCCTTAATAATCAATTTCGGAAAACGTGGTTCTTACATGTTCGTCTTATATTTTTCTAAGGAATCACCTGCCGACGTTTGTCGGTGTTATTCAGACTCACGCGTGTACATATATATATAGGTTCTGATAGTTTTTATTAGCATTTTTCGCTATACAACATGTCAATTGAGTGTTTCATTTCGTTTTCACGCGCTCGGTTTGGATGTTTATATGGCATTAAATTCTGTGAAGTGAGTGCGTTCATACGTACATTATTCGTTTTAAGAGTCCTATTGTAACCAATTAAAATGAAAACGAACAGAAAGTACATACTATTCCTAACTACATATTTTGGATACAAACCGTAATACATATATCTGGTCAATTTTGGCTTGGTATCTCGAAGGACGTAGGGTGACGGTGCCAAAGTGAGAACCCGGGAGCTCAAAACCTAAACAGCGATAATTATTTTTAAAATTTTTATAATTGCATTAAATCGAACAACATAAACAGAGACAACCGGAAATGTTTATTTCGCGTAATTGTTTGACTAAATTTAATAAAAATTATATTTAATTCGCCGCATGCATTTGCATGTCACTTTCTCACTCAGTGAAATTGTTTTACTGTTAACAGCCAGAGGTTTCCCACCCACCATAGGTGGATCCATTTTCACTTATTCGAGTAGCTGAATTTCCCTCCTAATCACTGTTTTTTTCCCTTCACTTATTCGAATTTAGAGTGTAGAGTATTAAAAACTATTCTGCATGAAAATCTTTTAGCGAAAATCGGGTTATTACTCATGCCTACGTTTCTATTATTGTGATGCAATTTGCAAACGCCTATTAAAAAGTATTTCAACTTATGAAAACAAATAATATATACTATTATTTATAGAGTATTATATCGACACTCCTTCAAAATAAACTCATAGGCGGCACAAGTTTATCGCCTAGTTAACTCTGGTTCTTGGCCAGTTGAAGGTTATGAACTCCTTAGCGGTCCAGTTTCACGCTCAACTACTTGAGCTGAGTTAAGTTCAGAGACTTGAGATGAGAATGGAGCTGCGCCGTAATGCAAGGGTGGCGAAAACGGGAGATCCCCGAGAAAACCCGCCGACCAGCCGCATCGTCCGTAATGATTCCCATTTGCGAAAATCCGGGAGTGGCTCGGCCGAGGATTGAACACGGTTCGCCTTGGTGGGAGGCGAGCAGTCTAACCACTCAACCACCGCGGCCGCGACGTTCAACTACTTGTACTACCATATTTGAAGGTACGTGATTTGTTGAGCTTCAGCTTTCATTGTCCTAACTGGCAGGGTTAAAAGGAACTAGAACCTCTTTTAAGCTGTCTGCAATATATCATGAGTTTCTCGTGCCTCCGACTAAGGTTAGAGAGTGATTTATTTCGTTAGAAGCCAACTACTTGCCAGGCAGTATGTCCCTGCAGTTTTTCTTACGTTAATTTAGACACGTGCAAATTTCGCCTTATTTTTCGGTAACTTGATAGACTCCACTGTCTTAAGCAAGTGACCACAGTTCGTGGTTTCATTGGCCGCTGCATTGTAATCATCTTCATGTATCTGCTTGGTCTACTTAACACATTGAGGTGTGCACACACTTACTGGCACTTACAAGTTAGAAGTGAGTCACCTATATCCACTACTGCAAGAACACCGGTTCTGTTGGTGACTGTGTTAGAACTCACTATCGTCCTGTTGGTCCATACCACACCTGAGACAACCCTGTACTTTTCAGTGTTCATTATTGGCCGGTCAACAACCAATGGAGAGTCGAGCTGATATTGACCAAATCAAGTGTTCTTTATCGTATTAAAGGATTTATAATCAATCATGCCCCTTTGAGTGGCTATAAAAATGAATTTTAACGTTAGCAATAGAATTGTTACTTAGCTATAGTGTTCTTGTGAGATCGTGTTAAGCACTAGCCGAACAGAGACTGCACATCCATGCGAGTTTTGTTCTGAGCAACAACGAAAATTTCAAATTGGCTTTGCTCAAGTTACACTCGAGCATAGTTTACAAAGTGTTATAAAAGATATTTGCCGCTCCACCGCTGAACTTGTATTATTGGCTCAAGAGTTCTCCGAGGTGTGACAAACATAAATTCGACCAATGGCTGAAGTTGGTCAAATGTACAGAAACTTGGATTTCGGTCTTTCCTTACACAATATCGCGAATTTAGCTTGTCTCCAGTTTTTTTTCTTTCGTCAGTGTGTGTGTACGCGTAATTTCAGTAATTGTTCCCTTCCCCGCTGGGCCAACGATTTGTCTGGGATTGCAGTGGATTTTCTTGCTTCCAAAGCTGTCTAGAGTGTGTTCACTGATGTGCGCGTAATAATAAATAGCTTGAGCCAGTGATTTAAAAAAAAAAAAAAAAAAAAAAAAAACTATGCACACGTTAGATTTCAATACTCTATGAACAAAGATAAATTTTTATTTTGCCATCTGTTTTTAACCGGGCCAATTAGAATTCAACAACTTTACAGTGAACCAAAGAGATTCACGTATTAACAGGAACATATTAATTAATGTAGCCAAACGAGAAAGGCATACTACTATACAGTGTATTGAAGTATAGATTGCCTCGAAATCTTTACACGAAATTTCACTGCCCCTACATATGGAGAATTCATTTGAGGATAAGCTATACTTGGAACACGTGTACGCCTGACTTTATTTTCGATTTGGATCGCTGTTCACAAGACACGCTTAGGACGACTTCGAGCCAATATCTAACTTGCGAAGAAACAAGATCCGAATTGCCATGTTACGTGATCTGAAGTAAATCTGGAATATCAGCCAATAAGTAACTGACTGACTGAGGCTCGAGTACACAGAGGATTGTGGAGTCTAGCTTGTTGCCGAATGAATTTCCGGTTGTCTGAATTAGAGTCCTGCAAACTTAACGGTATTCGTATTATTTAATAACAGGTTATACTTTAAACATATATACTTTTCTACAACTCTCGTCATTGGACCATATCTAAGGATAGGAGAGTTTCGCGAATTCATTTCGGGACAAGATAGACGTCAAATACATATACAGTGGAGTCACCTTAGCAATTGGATCACAGTTCATTAGACCCACGCTGCACGCCTCTGAGCCAATACCAGACTTGCAAGGAAACACCTAGCGAATCCCATAATTGCCAGGTGTGGGGCAACAGCCAATGAAACACACAGGGGAGGCTCCAGTATGCAGAGGACTGAGGAGTCTATCCTACAGGTCATTGAACTCGCGAAATTCTGTTTGTGCTTAGAGTATGGAAGTCTACAATGTCCTCGGGTTTTTTTTTCGCGAAAAATCCCGGTCTCTAGTGATCCAATTGCGAAGGCGACTTCACTATATCTGTGTTTGACTTCTATCTTGTCCCGAAATGAATTCGCGAAATTTTCCTATCCCTAGCCATTGGTCGCCCTCTGCATTAGAAGTCGTTTTTGTTTTTAACTGGGCCAGTTACAATTCAACAACTTTGCCAGTGAACCAACGTGATTAGCGTATTTATAGTACCACGTAAATGTAGCCAAATGAGAAAGGTCAACTACCATACAGTGTATTGAAATACAGCTAGTCTCGAATTCTTTACGCGAAATTTCACTGCCCCTGTATTAGATACCACGAATTTTGCCGTTTCACTTCAAGAAAGTTCCTAGTTTCTAATTGTGTTAAAATATATTACTCGCGCCGTGAGGCAAGGTCGGATGTCGGTTGTGCCACTCTGCTTCTGATGGCTTCTCGGAGGCTGCGGAGTCCATTATCCTGGCAGGCGGCTCACCTCTGCAGCGACCTTGGCAACCCGATGACTTTCGTTTTCAGGAAGCCGTGCAGCACGTCCCCACCTCGAGGAGCCGTTCCTGGAACCTCGTCCCGACACAAGATTTCTGCGCAGCCTCCAGCCGCTCCTACATACACTGTAAAAAGGAAAATTGTAATTTATACCGAGAAATTGTTTGCAATTTAAAAAAAATGTTTGTAACATTATAAAAATTTATCTTCGTTTGTTAACACATTGAGGTCTGCACATATTTATTGACGCTTAACCCGTTCGAATGGTTCGCCGAAATCACTCCAGGCGAATGCTGGGATGCGTCCCTAACATGGGCCATGGTCGATTCCTTCCCCAATCCCTCTTCCCTGTGCGACTTGCACCGTCTCTAATCACCTCGTTGTCGACGAGACGTTAAGCCCACTTACTTACCTACCTTAACCCGTTCGTTCACATATTAATTTCAGTGTCAAAGTGTTGCAATAACGTACATCTTTGGTATGAGCTGTACTTATCTTCAGCATTTGCCTCGCAGCAAGTGAACAATGTGCTGCTTTCCCTAAGAGGCGGACATTAACCATTAATGTTAAAGAAGTGTAGAAAATTCCACAAATCAGATTAGCCACAATGTAGACTCTCAGCGTATTCGGCGCTGATACCTTGATGTGTACAGTACCAGTCATAAGTATCATTAATATGCAACGTGTACACGATCACGGACACAATGATTGATCGGGCTAAGACAAATTAGAAGTGAGTCACCTATATCCACTACTGCACGAACACCGGTTCTGTTGGTGTCTGTGTTAGAACTCACCATCGTCCTATTGGCCCATACCACACCGGACACTACCCAGTACTTTACAGCGTTCATTATTGGCCGGTCGTCAACCAATGGAGAGGAGAGCTGTTATTGGCCCGATCAAAAGTCCTTTATGGTATAAATGGTATTACAGTCGATCATGCCCCTTTGAGTGGCTATAAGATAAATAAATTATATTGTTAGCAATGACATTGTTACTGCGCTGTCGTGTTCTTGTGAGGTCGTGTTAAACACTACCCGAACAAAGACTGCATATCCATGCGAGTTTTGTTCTGAACAGCAAATGCAGTTTAAAATTAGCTTTGCTCGAGCAACATTCGAGCATAGCCTAGAAAGAGTTTAACTACGAGAGTCGTGTTTGCAATAGATCTCAAGTAATGTTTGTACCACGCTGATCAGTATCCACAGGGTCAAGCAAAATGGCGACCACTCTACAATGTAAAGCCGCGTATAGCTGTTTGTGCAGTAACTGGGGATGATGTAAAGTTTAGTAGCTTGTAAAAAGTAATGTATTGCAAGTTTAAAGAAAGTGAAACAGTTAGAACCACACGAATAATAATAATAATAAAACAACTGTAATTTTAAAAACATGTGACACTGATAATCATTAACCGTTGTAAGCTGTTCACGGTAAAATGAGCACTTTTGAAAGCCCTGCTTAAGATCTGCTTCTGTACACGTTATGCGTTCTTCCGCCTTATGTAAAATTAACATTGCCACAGACCTCAACACTTTATTCCTGCGGCGGTCAAGTGAAACTGTGAAATTATTAGAAAAGTAAATATTTTACAAATATGCTAGTTTTTATACTTCGGTGCGTTAAAAAAGTAGAAAGCGAAACAAATCATTTAAATTATCACTAGAGACGTGCTAAATTTGCGTTGTTATTTCAAGATAAACTAGATTTCAAACACTTGTGATTTCATACTGCGTTTGTCATTGAACTAAAGTTTATTCGGGCACATGGACTTCTTTGAACCAATAGGAAACCTCTAAAGAGAGGCTGGCCCAATCACGTACAACCAAGTCAAAAGGAAAAATGTGACCTCTTTGCTGCTGAAGCGAATAAAAAAAGTCACCTACTCGAATATGTATAAAGCGGTGTATTTTAGCGTGCTGCCGAAAAATAATGCGAAATTTGCAGATCCCTAGTCATCACAAATGGTTACCCAACACTTTTTATAAAACACGCAATGTTCTTCAGTGCGCCCGTTAAAATATACGCTGTGAGAGGCAGTGATTTTTATTTCTAAGGTTATTTCAAAAGTGCTCACTTTGTCGTGAACATCCAAAGCATCTGTGAACGGGTAAACAGGTTCAAAGAATTTTAATATTTTATGTGGCTGGCACACACATACCTAGATATTCCGCAACAATAACGAGGGAAATTTTTTTTTTAAACAGGGACGCTAAGTCTTAATGAGACTAATTTGATCTAACTTTATAGTAAACCACAAGTGTTCAGCACCCAATATGTCTACGCTTAACAAGGCTCCAGACCTCACCACATTTCAACGTAAAGCCATAAATATGTAAGTGCAACTTCTGCGCGAGTCCTGGAACGATGTTTACAGCATTCTGAACGTAATGCGCCGAGCTCATAGTTTATAGGTCAGATTATGTTAATGACATGTTGATGGTATTTCCACGTATCGGGCGAAATACGAATTCAAGGTCTGGTGCCCTACTTCTCTTTTTCTTTCCGAGTGAATAATGTCGTGTTTCTACGGACCCTACTATCTCCCAATTTAACACGGTACCACATTAACGGTTACTATAGGCCGTCTGCGATAAAGTGAGCACTTTTGAAGCCCTAGTTACTTTTTCCTTTCTGCCTATTTATATCCTTCCGTCACTTGTTAATGTAAACCACGTCACGTGAGTAATAAACACAGAGTATATAGTCACCATACCCAAAACCAAAAGTCCGAGGCCACAATGAACAGTATTTATTGGTTATTAAGTCTGATGAAACAGCTTCAAAAAGAATTCACTTTACCGTGATCGGCCTATACTAACTTCTACGAAGCCCTTATAAAATATACTTCAAGGATACAAAAGTGCTACAAAAGCTTAATTGCGTTACACTGCAGGGCCAACGCACCTCATTCATGAGGACTCATTGTAATAATATTTGGCGTAAGAACTATTTATTACTAGGCATTACCAACACGCCTATTTTCTCTCTGTCTTTATTAATATTAGTCATAAATGAAATATTATAATTTTTAAGCAGGGCCATTTGTTTTTCGCGAAAACATTCCACGACTAGTTGCACTCCAAAACACGTTAATTCAGAACCAATATCGCGGTTGGGTTATTTTAACTTCCACGCGTCTTAAGTGTCTGTCAGCCAATCACGGCCGTTGAGTGACAAGGTAACTTTATTTTGAATGGCTAGTCTAGTAGAAGATTTCTTCTCGCACAGGCACGCAGCCAATAACCAAAGCAAGTTTGCAAGCTTGCACATAAGACTTTGAAGTCTTGCCTGCACACAAATATTTTCACGAAAAACAGGTGGCCCTATTTATAAGTTAAATTTAACCACAAGCAAGGTAGTTTAGGTAAACAAAAGTATAGAACCCTTGTGATGCATGACATCGCGCAAGCAATCAGGGGATGGGCACGTCCCTGGAAATGAAACTGCCACACCACTTAGTCTCTGTATACTTATTTACTCTGTGACAGGATTCAGTAGATCTACTTATCTTTCTTGCAGGTCTTAGAAGGTCGTCTGGAGTATGTCTAAAAAACATGTTGCCCCATAGAAGCAGAAACTGGAATGAACTCTACATCTGGTTGAAGTTTAACTTGTCCTCGAATGAATTCACAAAATCTCCCGGGGTCTCTAATCATTGTCACATCGCATGCGCTGACCTCAGAATTGTTCATATAATTACTACGCATAAAGCGTTGACAGCGCCATCGTACGATGCATGTGCATGTACCACCACACTAAACTTAAATATTTTGTTATCATATATTTACCAAGTTTCCCGGTTACCTAACAAACGTAACAGGATGCGCAACATTTTATCGCAATGAGTGTATGCGTGTTATGCAACAGGTGGGTCGCGTAAACGTGTCACGCTAACAGCGGAATATTTTCCACGACCAGAATGACTGGTATAGAACGTGTGAACTTCATCACATGCGCACGTGATCGGCGATGAAGTTGGCACACACGCTCGTCCCAACTTATACCACCCAGTCACGGGTAAATTTATAATTCCAGGTTATGCAAGAAAGTAGTTTTATTGCGAAACTTCATTTCCGTCGATACAATACTGGCGTTCACCTGTAAACCGATGAGCGTCGTTATTGAAGTGATTAGAGATGGGATTTACTTCTCCGTGTATGCACCAGCGTGCTTGTTAGACGTCAACATTGTACGACCATATCCGCAGGTTTATTGCTGCTATTGGATGTCGTATTTAAATAAGCTGTTTTCCAGTTCACTGGGCAAACGAAAATCTTGCATCTCCAACAGCGAAAGGTCTTGATAAGCACTCTACAGACTAAGTTGTGTATAAAAATAAAAGAAAACTCATCAACCTGTCATAAAAGTCATTCGTATTGATATAGGCTGTTCACGGTAAAGTGAGCACTTTTAAAGGCCTTGCAAAAATTTTCCTTTTAGTCAATCATCATCTTTCGGCCACTTTTAAATGAAACCACTGCCATGTGACTAATAAACACAATGTATACATTTCACTCTTCTCAAAAGTTAACGACTGAAAATGTAATGAATATATTTATTGAAGGTTAATGCCTGTTTGAAGGGACTTGAAAAGTGCTCACTTGACCGTGAACAGCCTATAGGAACATTTCGCGAATTAATTTCAGGACAAGATGTCAAACACGTGCACACTGAATATACAGGACTGTGGATTCTAGCCTACGAGTCGTTGAACTCGTGAACTTTTCCTATCCCTAGTCATAAGAAGCTACATCACGGCAAGCAGAATTCAGCAGAAGAAACCTATATAACTACTGCAAGTAACTCTTTGTGAATGAAATTGATTACAGCATGTAAAAACTCCCTCATGAAATAAATTCATTTAGTGTACCGTTCTTCTTGTCTAATTCAGTTGAGATTATAAACCAGGTTCCTATGCGATTCATGTTCGATACTGGACACCAACTGCAACAGTAAACTTCGACTTCAAAAATCTAAAATATGTATCACTTGATTTTACTTTTACTCTGAGCGCGAGATGGTTTATTCAATCCTCAAAAAGTTATTTTCTTCTATGAAATAAACTTACATGCCTTTCAAATTACGATCGATCATCAAGAATAACGCAAGGCTTGCGCTTGTAGCTATGCCAAGTCGCGCCGTAATTTCCTGTTATAATTCTATAACAGCTTGGGCGCTAAAAATTCGCGACATTAATTTCACCTGTATTACCAACCGCTGATTCGATACTCTTTGAAAGACTCCGAATCAACAAGAAATGTTCAAGCATCGCGTACTAAAGACATGGAAAATTCGCGGATTAATTTTGGGGCAAGCTAGAATTGGAAAACTCTTACGTTTGTGTCATATTTGCCATTGATCCACACGTTATTTCACACCCCCGGAGAACACAACAAAATGCAAGCCCAATCATCGCCCTCCACTGTGGCAGCACGCAACCAATGGGTAATTTATATAAGCACGATTGAATATAATATCGTGGAGTCTAACCTGGAGGTCGTTGAAGTACCTAATTTTTCAGGGCCCTACGCATCTCTTATTTCCCATGTGGCAACAGAATAGGTAATTATAAAAAAATGAAATGTCGTCATGTTCTTTTCCTTTGAGGTGGCCGTACCCAACCGCTTACTGGCTGCGCGTGGCTATGGAAATAAGCCTTGTGTCTGATTGGCTAGCGAGTGCTGCGGAAGATCCTCTATTGGTCGGGCTGCCAGTTGATCAGGCGCTGATTGGCGGTCAGAGTTCGCGGTACAAGCGCCTGTTTCATCTCTGTATTCTTACCTGATTGCTAGAGGTATGCCAAATTCGCTTTATTATTTCTTAAAACGGTAGGTTTAACTTACCTTTACCTATTAGAGCATAATTCATGTTTAGAGGTAATGGAAAATCGCGAAAAATTTTTGAGCCAACATATCTTCGAAAACATTCTAGCTAGTTTATTCTTTTATGATTGGATGAACAAAGTTTTGACTCGGTTAAGTTATTTGCATGCCAGTTACGAACGTTCTGCCTCATAGTATCAGAATCCTCATTGGCCCAGTGAAACAGGGTAGTATCTACAAACATGCATGACAGCCAATAAGTAAAGGAAACTGTCCGCCATATGTACAGTACGTTGAATCCTAGCAAACAGTCAACTTTTCCCGCGAAAAACCATCATCTCTATTCGTGTTTTCATTAGGTACTTCAGTCGCGCCGGCCTAAGATCGGACTTGGTTCCTCATACTCAAGTGGGGCAGCGGTGGCTTAGCGGTTAGCCTGCGCGCCTCCCACCAAAGGCGAACAGGGTTCAATCCCCGGGCCGGGTCTCTCCCGGATTTTCACATGTGGGACTCGTGCCGGGCGATGCCGCTGGTCGGCGGGTTTTCTCGTAAGTCTCCCGTATCCCCGCCCCGCCCTTTCATTCCGGCGTTGCTCCATGTGTACTCACCTCAGTCACCCCTCATCGGCTCTCAAGACCTCTCTGTTAAAAGTCGTCCAGATCTCTTCGCTTACTTACGCCTACACATGTGAAAGAGAGCGGCAGAACGACTTGCAAAGCACCAACCACATGCAGCTGGCAGACGAATCTGCAGGCATTCCCTCCCATCTGCTGTGCCAATGTCTTCCAATTGTTTCCTTTCCCAGGGAGAAGTGACCCGACATTCATAGAGCTCCCAAGTCCTAAGTTACAGCAGTTCTACTATAGGCATTACCAACAAACTTATTTTCTTCCTGTGTTCATTCATATTATCTACTTAAAAAGTAATATAAGTTATATGTAACATATGAACAAAAGTTTGAGTAATTAAAAAAGTAATGTAGTTTTATGTTAACACACATTTAAAACGTTTGTGAAACCTGCCATATTTAGGAGAGAACCAAGCATGAGTTACATGGGGTGATTTTTCAAAGATTTGATTCGAAAGTTTTGAAGTAACCGCGAATAGACTAGCAGCGTTTTCAAAAACTTTTTTCTGTGACCCGGTTTTTTTAGGGTTATTTTTGTGGCCCACTAAAAACTGATTGCCTATTTTTAGAAGTGCAGGTAAAATAAAACATTATTTGGATGTCAATATTATTTTCATGTACTTTAATAATTACTTACAATGTACGTCTTATATGACCTTATTACAGAAATAATTGCAAAAATTAAATTAAAATAAGATTAATTTATTAAGGAGTAGAGACCTGCAAAATTCGCGTTATTATTTTTGGGGATACGTTGAAGATCAAACACATGTACCTCTGTAATAAGTTTT
Organism: Dryococelus australis; assembly: GCA_029891345.1. NCBI lineage: Eukaryota > Metazoa > Arthropoda > Insecta > Phasmatodea > Phasmatidae > Dryococelus > Dryococelus australis. Next base: position 16,744,116 of record CM057006.1, on the reverse strand, counting down.
TCGTTGGATCATACTTTATCTGACACATCCTTGGTAACTCTGCACCAGTACATGAACACTTCTCAACTGTGTAGTCCAATCACGATCAATCCAGTCAAAAAAGGAGTGACTTCACATCTATACAGCAGCCAACGAAGAACAGACGCCGGCTCGAGTATATACAGTACCGTGAAGATTAGCTTGACGCCCAATAATAACGCGAATTTTGCAGGTCTCTATTAACAAGAAGCGCGAAGCTGGTTCATGTGAGCCGGCAGTTCTTTTCTTCGTGACCCGGTACCGGGTCGTGACCCGCCTTTTTTGGGAAACGCTGGACTGTAGTGTCGGCTCACGTGTAATTCAGCTACGCGCCTCGCGCGCACGAGGCGGGCTGCAGAAATGTCAAGGCTGCGCGTAGGGCGTCCTGCAAGGACACTGTGCTGCCGTCACCGGCGAGGTAACTAACTGTACAAGCTGGAACAAGCGACGGTCGAGCCGTACGACTGCAACGTCTCTTCCGGTCTCGAACAATCCCGCCGCGCGGGACGACCGAACTCCATCTCCACACATACACACACATGGGCATTTATAGAAGAATTCGCTTCCTGGGAAGGTAGACGTGAAGAACTTGACTTTAACACTTTGTACATCATACTCGAGTGTAGCTCGAGCATAGCTAATTTGAAAATTTATTTATTGTTCTGAACAAAACTCCCATGTATGTGCAGTCTTTGTTCGGTCAGTGTTTAACACGACCTCACAAGAACACAACAGCGCAGTAACATTGATATTGCTAACGATAGAATTTATTTTTTATAGCCACTCAAAGGGATATGATTGATTGCAAATACTTTTGTATGATAAAGAACATTTGACTGCGTCAATACCAGCTCGGTTCTCCATTGGTTGATGACCGGCCAATAATGAACGCTATAAATTACAGGGTAGTGTCCGGTGTTGTATTGACCAATAGGACGATGGTTAGTTCTAACACAGACACTAACAGAACAGGTGTTCTTGCAGAAGTGGGTATAAATGACTCACTTCTAAATTGTCTTAAGTGACAGTAAATGTGTGCAGACCTCAATGTGTGAATATGTTATTTCTGTGATTTGCTAGTGCCACGTTCAATAATTTCACAGAGTACTTAACCTCTTGATATAATATCCAGAGCATATTCGTTTACATCTGACATGCTGGAGAAAAGGTGAAATCATGGTATTTGCCAGTCCAGAAGCTAGGACCGATACAGTCATAGCTAGGGACCTGAAGAGTTCGTGGATTAATTTCGGGTCAAGCTAGAATTCAAAACGTGTGCGTTTACACAACTTCAGCATTTGAACCGCATGGTGTTTGACAAAACACTGGCCCAATCGTCGCATTCCATTGTGACAGCAGACAACCAGTGTGCAGTTCACATCGGCATATTTGTACATAATTATGTAGAGTCTAGCCTGCAGATCATTTAACTCGCGAATTCTTCAGGTCTCTGGGCATATCCTTTCCCTGGGCGATGTTATTGGTAGAGACGTGCAAAGTTCGCGTTATTATTTCAAGACAGACTAGATTTCAAACACAAGATAAGCGAGACCAAGGACTCTGGAACTAGAGTTGTGCTCTTGTATTGCATCTGTCATTGGACTATAGTATGTTCGAATACACCCTGGACGGCTTTGTCCAGTAAGAAAACTTTAACGAGAGGCTGGTCCAATCACGTACAAGAAAATCAAAAAGGAAAATATGTCCTAACTGCTGTAGAAGTCAATAAACAAATGCCACTGACTCGAATTTATATAGCACGGTGAATTATAGCGTGCTGCCAAAAAAAAATAACGTTAAATTTCAGCATCCCTAGTTATTGGCTGCTTCTGATAGACCAGCTATTTTATAATTGGGTGCTCCTTCTGCCATGGATCTACTGAACTATTTCCATTGGTTTAAATGCGTCAAGCTACAAGAAAATCATAAAAACTTTTCTCACCAAAAATGTCCTCTTTTTGCAGCAGCACCTGAAACGGGAAATTAACGTTGGTGAACACCCGCCTATCCTGAGAACTCCGGCGGCACACTGGCCAGCAATATGGCGCCACAAGCCAGCTACAAGTAGGAACGACGTTCGCCAATCAGCGCTTGGTAACTTACTTGCCAACGGGCAGTCCAGCCATTAGGGAATCTTCCTCAACACGTGGTAGCCAGTTAGACACGAGGCCCGTTCTCAGAGCTTCGCGCAGCCAATCAGAGAATGGGCACGCCGACATCAAAGGAACTGCCACGCAGTTTCGTCTATGTGTACTTTTTTACTCTGTCTCTGTGGCAATGCTAATTTTACATATGGTGGAAGGATACGAAATGTACATGCAAACATATACTGAGCAGGGCTTTCAAAATTGCTCAGTTTAACGTTAACAATCTGTATAAGATAGTCATTGTCAAGTGAGCACTTTTGAAAGCCCTCTCATTTGGAATAATAGTTAGGGACACCCGAATTTCGCGAAAAGATTTCCGAACATGCTAGACTTCAATATCCTATGGTCATACCAGCAGTATTCTTTTACTTACTGGCGACGTATGTTTGTGAGATGACATTTTATTAGCTGACTGACAAATCGGAATTAGGTTACTCCGCTACTGTACGTTTGTGATTCGCGGGCAGACACGTAACACTTAGATCATCCAATCGCTGGCGTGTGTCTGAGCTAAAGTGTTATGAAATACAACTGGCCATGAAATTTTCTCTCGAAATTCGGGTGTCCCTAATAATAGTCATTAAATTTATTTCATTTTACTCTTAGACGTTAACTTCCGAGTGCAGTGGGCTATGCCCGCTGTGATTATTATTACTTATATGGCAATGTTTATTTTAAAAAGGGGTTGACGTAAAAAAATAGTTGGAATAAAAAGTGAGTGAAGAGATTTGGGCGGCTCTTAACAGCGAGGTCTTGAGAGCCGATGAGGGCGATTGAGGTGATCATGAAGCAGCGCCGGATTGAAAAGCCGGCGGAAACGGGAGATCACTGAGAAAACCCGCCGACCAGTGGCATCGTAGGGCACGATGCCCACATGCGGAAATCCGGAGTTGCCCGGCCAGGGATTGAACCCGGTCCGCCTTGGAGGAAGCTTTCAGGCTAACCGCTCAGCCACCACGGCCCCTGGAATAATAAGCAACTAGGGTCTCGAAAGTTCTCACTTTACCGTGAACAGCCTATAGAAAATGTTACCAGTGCGAAGCTGGTGACCGTACTGGGGCGAGGAAGGTGATCGTGTGAGCCGAGCCGTGGCTGAGAGGACAGCGTTGTCGCAACCGCGAGCGCCAAGGCTGCGGCTGCTGGATGGCTGGCTGGTTCCTGGAGCTGGAAGGTTCTCCAGCCACAGCAGCCAAGCACGCAGCAGCGGCGACCGGTCTGCTGCGCTGTGGTCACGTGTGTGCTCGCATGCACTCCCCGTTCTGCAAACATCACGGGCCGCCTCCTACCAGTATACCCCGTGCTGAAAACATTGCATGCCATGTAGAATTACTTAGTATTATACAGTAAGTCAGTATTTCCTCTGGTCATTAAAACATCACAAAATATCTGTTGCAAGTAATGTATAATTCTGTGTGATTTGAATTTCTGATTTAAATGATTCTAAAATAGACGACATCAACACACACTGTGAGAGAATATACAGTGCGCACATCTCGGCGAGCTCGAATTCCACGAACGTACTTGCTGGCGAATGCCATCTGTTGCCGTCAGTTGTAACTAACTATCTGTGGCTAATGGTTTACAACGCCAGCGTAAACGTGCATACATTCGCGGGAGTGGGAAATCATTGTCGCTGTGTTTATTACCACTCAGCTTATATTCAGAGTCTGAGATACGTCCCTCCCTATGTCCATATACCAGAGAGTACTTGCAGCCCCAGGATACGGGAAACCCCGTGCAGTACAGGACAGAAAGCAACTCTAGTTGAAAAATTTTTTAACTTGAGGTGGAGGACGCGAGTATATGCTATGACCAGAGTCATAGAATCAGCAGACCACATTTTGAAAATACTGCTGGAAATTTACAGCGAAAAAAAAAATATATATATAATTCGGGAGATTCCTCTTCTGTAAAAGTTTTTGATTCTGATCGTCAAAATTTCATTTTAAGGTAATTTTTCTTTCAGTCATCTGTTAAATGGGCACGAAAGAAATTCTCGCGTTGTTTTCCATTAGGCCTATATTTGTTATAACCGAAATTGCTGTAGCTGCACAATTTACTGAGGAACTAGAATTGTTTGCTGGAAAAAAATTCTCTGTTGTACCCCACCCACAAAACCTGAAGGGGTACGATGTGCTCCTTTATTCGCTTGTTCCTGCACCCCTGAGATAGACTCGGTTTTCAGAGCCCCTTTAATTTATGCCTGCGGTGCAGCAGGCAAGAACTTTTTTTGATACGTTCTGAAGCTAAACTAACAGTGGAACTTGTTTCGTCAGCACAGCCGTGCTAGACGGTAGTGATATGTTGGAACGCCCGAGTTTCGCGAAGAGATTTCCGTGCGTACTAGAATTCAAAACCGTGTGGGCATACAGGCAGCTTCCTTTTGTTTATTGGCAACGTTTCTCAGGTGTAACTGTAACATTAGTGTAAACAAAAATAGTTTACAATTACTCCACTCCGTACTTATTGCATGCTGCGTAAATACAAAAACACGCTTGATTGGTGGCCCGTTTAAACATCAGATTTTTACAATGTTGAACAAATTCATGAGCAATCATTGCGACGTGTTAACCAAGTTAGAAAAACAGCGTAAAAATTTCGAGTTGTGAAATTCTTGTGCAGCTTATTAAAAAAAAAAAAAAAAAAATGTTGCGATTTATATGTTTTTTTAATAACTTTCAAGTCTTGGCGTTCTACGTTACTTATGATATTGGGTCAACTGGATGGCGTTCATAATACTAGCATTGTCGTCAGCAGAGCAACACATATTAGACTTTCTTCAAATGTAGCTGGTGCACGCCTTCTTCAAGTCTTAGTTCGGCGAAATAGTTATCTGTAACGAGTTGTGTCAATTTAAGTAGCCAGAAGACCCTCATTACTACTTGTATGGTTTGGTTACCTCTGGTACTGCATTTAAAAGGAAAATCAGTCATTACTGTGTTTGTCAACAGGAATGTTAGCCATGTTAACTTAGTTCCAATCTAGCTGCGTTACATTTGCATGGCTGATGCATAATTTCGAAATAAATCTTTCATCGGACGTGTGTGTGTGTGTATATAATATATATATATATATATATATATATATATATATATATATATATATATATATCCAAAAAAAGTGAAAGGAATTTTATTCTCAGCTGCATTGCATATGAAACAAATTTTTGAACAGCATATACCAGCAGCATTCATTCTTTTTCACCTATTTTGTGGGAATATTTTGATAGAAGATTTGTGGTGGAAACTTCAATGAGTGAATAAACGCTGAACCTGAATTTCTTTGGTAACTTGAATGCTAGGAACGATATACTTTGAATTACGCAAAAAAGTCACTGAAAATTATCATTTCTACAATCTTAAAGAGGCAGTTAGAGCAAATCAAGATAAGCATTTTAAGATGGTAGTAATTTTAAAGTGATTTCTTTTTGTCTTTTGGGGTCTTGGCTATACATGTCAGTCTGCGCGCAAACGGCACGGAAATTACAGTTTACATGTCAGTCTGCGCGCAAACGGCATGGAAATTACAGTTCCCGCATTGTTGCTACCTAATTACAGTGTAAGAGCAATACATACTGATTCAGCTAAGTGTATGGAGAAACGGAGAAATATAGAGCACGCTGTATTGTTTTAATCCAGCTGTAATTTATAGGGACCTACGAAATTTGGGTTTTTATTTGGCATCAGTCTAGACTTCACAGTACCGTACCTATTGGAGCCGGCGTCGTTTCTCCATTGGTTGCCAACTAGATGTGAAGTCACTCCCTTTGTGACTGCACTGCACGTGATTGGGGCACACAATTGTGAGGTGTTCATTTATTGGCAGGATTACCTGGGGCGTGTCAAATAAAGTACGGTCCCATCACAAATGTATTGCAAACGTACGCGTGTTTTAAGTAATGTGTCCCGAAATAATAACGCGAATTTTGCAGGTCTCTAGTAATTTAAAACCAATTTGCACCCTCGTGCATTTCTTGGTATATCCGGTTTGCATATGATATGATTTAGCATCAATACCACTTCACAAAACCCCCTCCTCATAAATACAGATAATTAGTCATTAGTTAACACTCACTGGTATATTAAAGGAAATTTTGGGCACGAATGATCAGAATTAATTCTATATATTAACGTGTTAGTAGAAAAATTACCACGGTTCTAACAATTTAAAGCTTGATTTTAACAAAGCTTGGAGAGCTGTCTTTAAGTCCATGGCAATAATAATTTTTAAATAAGCTGCGGAAATTGTATGTTTAGTTGGCAGAATAAAAAACTACGCAGTGGTATTAAAAGTTCTAATTTGACCGGATACTAGCTACACTAGTATACTTACGTAGTTTAAAAAAAACGCTTAAACCAACTATAAAGTATTTCAAGTTAAAATGAAATACTGCTATACACGTAAAACAACCGTATAACTAAATTTTTTTTTTCGATAATCTCCTTTTTTTAATCAAACCGGAAATACGGACAAACCAAAAAGAAACTTTACGGAAAGTTTCCAAGAATTGACGGGAATCTCTATATGAACTTTACTGAAATTCCGTTATTAAAAAAGTAATGTGCGTCCATAATTTTACAGAGAGCTCTAGATAACATTTTACCAGCACCTGAAATTACGTGAAAAATATTTAACAGTTTAATATCGGATATCTGCGCGCGAATCAGTGTCCTACCGGCAACACTCGAGAGCAAATATATTTACAAGACGCCTTGTCTTTAACCGAATAATAACGATAGTGATGAGCTCTGAGTGCATGACGACAATCGATGTTCGTATGGATATTACACTACTCTCTTTGGAGTGGTTTTAAATCTCTTTAAACGCAGAACGGTCTTGAAGTTTCGTGATGCCATGCTTGCCAACCACAAACTCGTAACAACTGGTGGATGTTTCACGTGATGGTTTTTCATCCTGCCTGATTTCAATGCCACAACTCAAGGCCGCCTCCCTCTAAAGGCGTGTCATTCAACTAGTTGGCTCTGTTTCGATTCCTTCCATAAAGCGACACTCGAAAAAAAAAAAACTCGTACGTCCTATATTTGACAGCCAAGGAAAGCCAGAAATGCAAACTACTTATCATATCGAGGACTCTTTCAGGAAGGTTTCAGCCATTAGTTTCCAGGTAAACTTGTTTGACTAGCGTGACGGATTACTGATATTTAGGGGCAGTGAAATTTCACGAAAAGATATTGAGACAAGTTATACTTGAATACTGTATTTGGTGGTTAATTTTTCTCGTGTGGCTAAATTGGTTCACTGCCAAAGTTGTTGAATTCTAAATAACCGGGTCAAAAAAAAAAAAAAAAAAAAAAAGAAAGAAACGGCTTCTCATGCAGAGGGCGACCATTGCCAAAATAAAAATTTCTGTCTGTGCTTAGAGTATTAGAGTTTATCATGTGCTCAGATATTTTCGCGAAAAATCACTGGCTCTACTGATAGTTAGAGACGTACAAATTCGCTTATTAATTGGCGCCAGACTAAACTCCAGTATCCTAAATGTTATTCTGACTGTTGTCATTGGCAGACAACTTACGTGGCTCGTTCCATGGACACTTGTAGCCAATAGAAAAAGCCTTAATGGTCGTGCAACCAATGTCCAGGAAAGCCGCCACACAGATAAATTATGCCGCATAGTTACCAGTAGCCAATGGAATCACGATTTGATCTCAAGTAGTTATAGGGTAGTCAAGTCTAGCTTGTTACTAAATAATAACTAGACTTTTCCACCTCTCTAATAGCCACAGACAACCGATGTTCACGAGAATATTTCTTTTAGAGTTATATTTTAAAAACAACATGTTAAGATTCTTTTTCGGGATTGGGTGATTTTTAACCATTTCAATCACAGCGTTCTATATGTGGGACGTTGCACGTGAAATAGCTAGAATGGTGTACACTGCACACAGCGGAACATAACGTCCAATGAGACAGGTTCTCTACATGCGGGATACATCATTCGCTGCTGAGACCGTTTTTCGTAGCTTTATAAACCACTGCTGCTAGTAACACAAAGCACAAATAGAATTCTATTAGACCTGATAAGTGACAGCGCATCGTCTGTTTATATCAGTACAGTTCCGAACAAAAAATTTGTTTGTTCCAACGCCTAAAATGGTATATTATTCAGTGACTGAAAGGGTTAATTGCTACTCCTCTTTGATGCCTGCCCGCGAATCACAGGCGTTCGGTACCAACACTGCATACTTACCACGACACTACTCACCAGAACATCAAGAACTACACAGAAATCGATTACACATGTGTGGATGCTTATCGACGGTACATTACTGACTTAAAGGATGCTACATCGAACAGTGCACTGCGTCCGAGTAAACTTTTCGTTCGACACGTCTGGTATGGGGCAGCCGTCACACTACAGCTATGATGGCATTCCACACAAACGTGATCTATTCCGCGGGCCATGCAATGCACGTTATGCAATGGGAGCTGTAGTAAAGAAACGAAGTATTTCAATACCCATGTTCATATTACGTATTTTCTTCCTCTAGCCGTGAGGATTGTTTCTCCGACGTAATGACATGCAATTTTGCAACATTCTATATATTGTCTATCCTCCTGTCTCTTACCTATTCGTTTTTCATTATGAACCGAGCCTAACGGAAGCCTGGTGATTGAATAATATATCATCAAGCTTAGTATAGGCTGTTCACGGTAGAATGAGCACTTTTTAAGACTCTCCCAACAGGCATTAGCCACTAATAAATATATCTTACTGCAGCCTCAGACACTAAATTTTAAGTGTGGTGAAATGTATGCACTGTGTTTATCGGTCACATTGTAATTTATATATTAATAAATTAAATGTAAAAAAACTTTTAAAACCAACCTTTTATTTATAAATGCACTAAAAAGAGAAAAATAATTATAATAGTTACATAATTTTTAGAACTTGTAAGATGTGGTCGAACAGCCGTAATAAACTTTACAAAAATTAATCTGTTTGTATCAATTTACATTTAGTATATAAAAGCTTGGTGCAATATAGAACGTATACCTCATTTGCGTAAGCACCGGAAGAACATATCGTTAGTAAGGCTCTTGACTATTCGCGCCAAGCTTTTATACATACTAAATATAAATTGATACAAATATATTAATTTTTTGAAAAATTTATTACGGCTGTTCGACCACATCTTACAAGTTCTACAAATTGTGTAACTATTATAATTATTTTCCTCTTTTTAGTGCATTTACAAATAAAAGGATGGTTTTAAAAGTTCTTTTTACATTTATTTTATTTTTCACTTTCTAGTCTCCAACCATGTGTTTGCATCACGAATATGGCTTTCCCTTGCTAAGAAAGATCCCCACGATGTATCGTGATAGACCAGTAGTTCGCTTTCATTCCGATACGGGACATACTGTAGGAGCAAACTATAATAATAGTTTTCAGGACCATTTGCTGCTACATAATAGGCCACACGCACAACAGCAGTGACACTTCTAACTCTATTCTGTAAAACAAACTCGATACGACGTTTACTGCATGTAGTTGTAGAGTTGCTATGGCCACCTTCCGGCGCCATCATCAGATCAGCTCAGGTGGTACCTTCACATTGTATTGTCATGGGAACTACACGTGTATGCCAGATTTCAGCTCAATTGTATAACGGGAAGATGTTTTAAAATAGACTTGCTAGGTTTCACCAGAACGTACAAACTAACTAACTAACTAACAAGGCAAGTTAAATAAAAGCTTGTGAAAAACATCAGGAAAGTGTTAAATTGGATGAAAGGAAAAATTTTGAAGGGTCTTAAAAAGTGCTCACTTTACCGTGAAAAGCCCATGCCTATGTTACATTAAAGTACAACAGTGTGAAACTAGCGGGTGTATGTACCGTGACGTTCTTGATAACAGCATCGTGTGTACACTGTCGACGAGAGATAACGGCATTTTCTCAGAAGGTTAGTGTTTAACTCAAGTATATGTAAAACTCCCACTTCTTGATTTCTTCTCATAGCTAGGGATGCTGGAAACTTGCCATATTATCTTGAGGCAACATATCTCCGATACACTATAGCTGGTTTATCTCTTTATGATTAAACGAACAAGGTTTTGACTCGGCTAAGTTATTTGCAGTCCATTCACAAACGTACTGTTACAGTATCAGAATCCCCGTTGGTCCAGTTAAACGGGATAGTAGCTTCATACATGCATGGCTACCAATAAGAAAAGGAAACTGTCGGAAATATGTACAATAATTTTAATCCTAGTAAACACCCAAATTTTCTTGCGATTAACCTCTATATCTACTTATAGCCCATTTTTTCGCCCATTTATAAGCCACACTGCTATGTAGGCTACCTTACAATGTATGTTGAGGTCCTTGCATTTCTCAAATTAATTCTAAGGCAATTATTACATCAAGCACGTGTTCTATACAGTATGACCTTGAATTACTGGTACGAACGCTTTTAAATGATTCCCTATGCAATATTATATAGAAAAAAATTATACGACCTATTTCCTACAGTAATTCGTATGGAGCTAGGTGTCCTTAAAATCGATTTTTCAAATGGTGTTAATTCAAAATACTAGCTCCTACTTGAGATGAAATTACAATTCCGTGAATAATGTTGTCTTGAATCGGGATCTTAAACCAGCGAAAGGTTTTTTGGTAATGTCATCCCAATTAATTGAGAAAATAGGGGGCGACATGTTGCTATCCAACAAATGTGTAACCCTTGAGTGTTTATAGCTTTTATTGGCGTTATGAGCATGTGTACATTCATGCACAAAACACGCGCCCCTGGTGTAACTCTTTCTCGACAACCGACTGCTTGAGAAAATAGTATCTTTCACAATCTGGAAATAAATCTGCACAGTTTCTTTTGTCCGCCATGTTGTAAGATATCACAACATTAAAAATTCAGTTTTATCTGGAAACAATCAACCGACTCCTACCATATTTGGCAAACAAGTATTACTACGGCATGACATATTTAAATGATTCTCAAACATTTTTCTTCAGAATGATGGTCTTATGAATCTGTAGCTATTTCTTACATAGAACTATAATAAATTGTTCTAGGTGTTTATTAGTAAAGAATGTTGCCATAACTACATCTATAACCTGTTAATGCAGTAAACTACGCCTATTAAGTATATATATATATATATATATATATATATATATATATATATATATATATATATATATATATATATATATATATATATATTGAAAGCCTACACATTTTTCACGTCAAAAATATTGGGTCAGTGGTCATATACAGGAATACGAAGATAAAAAAAATATTGGGACTGTCAGCATTATTTGAATTGTTTACCTTACATAGTCTTAACAGAAGCATTATATTTTATTAAGATTGTTACAGTCAATATGGCGAACAATAAACATCTAAACTAACCACATTTCCAAAATAAACTTACAAATAACCAACAGAATAAAATATTCAGGTGTGTGTCAAAAAAGTATTGGGACAGATAAAAGAGAATAAAACAACTTATTGACTATCATGAAGATGATTGTAATACTCGGTAGGATAGCCTTTACGCTTAATGACCCCACGAAGACGATTGGCAATACTGTGAACCAATTATCTCGCATATTCCACCGAGACCTTAGCCCATTTTAATGTTACTGGTGTAGAAAAGACTCTGTCATTTAGCCCACGCCATAAATTCTCTATTGGATTTAAGTCCGGTGACCGTCGGATGAAACACTTCAGGACAATTGTACAGCAACTACAGATTCACGACGTCTGCATTATGTTTGGGATCATTGTCTGAACAGAACATTAATTTGTCGAAGTATATTGTTTTGTTCATATTATCTTCAACAAAATCTAATCCTCCTGACCCCGTGGCCGCCATGCACCACCCCAGACCACGATTCTTCCACCAACATGTTTGACTGCAGGTAGGAGATTGTTTGCTTCCATTTGTGCATTTGGTTTGCGCCAAACCTTTGTCACCAATTTGAACAAAATATTTTAAATCTGCTCTCATCAGCAAATATTACGTTCTGCCACCACTCTTCATCTTTACAAATAAATTCTTTTTGCGAAATCAATTCTCTTCCTCCGGTTTCTTTCGTTGACACATGGCTATTTCCTGGCCACCCGACCATTCTGTCCTGCCCTTTTGATAACATTTCTTATTGTCTGAGGATGTAGCCTCTTGCGTGTACTTTCGTACACCTAGGTACATAATCTCGGAGCACTTATTCTGGGATTCTTCTCCACACTCCTGACAATCCACGTCTCTTCTCTACCTGTAAATGCTCTCGGATGGTCAGATCGCGGAATTAAATAAACTCGATCCTCATCTCTCTATCTCTTGATAACATTCCCCACTGTAGGGCCTACTTTATTTCACTTGAAGCATTTTAGCCATTTCTCTGCAGCTCTTACCTTTCACGTGATTGAAGATAACATGTTGCCTTTGCTCGAACGAAGTATTCTTACCTCTTCGCCCCATTTGGCCAGCGAACCGCTCTTGTTCGCGATGAACGACGAGCTGCTGCAATACGACACGCACTGCCCTATGTTACGCTGTTCGAGTCGTATGGAAGAGGGATATAGAACCACTCTCCTGATATTTCGTTTGACGTGAAAAATGTGTAGGATTTCAATATTTTTTTACTTAATAAGCGTAGTTTACTACATTAACAGGCCATGGCCGTATTTACGGTAACAGGCTTTAATAATAAACATCTGTCTCAATTTATTCTAGTTGTGTGTATGGAATAGCTACTGATTGACGTAGAAAAATGACTTAGTATTTACCGTCGCAATACTGGAGCGAGCATCGCTTCTCCATTGGCTACTGTGCAGCTGTCAAGTCACTCCCTTTCTGACTGAACTACGCGTGATTGGAGCACACAATTGTGAAGCGTCCATTTATTGGCGCAGAGTTACCCAGGGCGTGTCAAGTAAAGTATGGTCCAATGACAAACATATTTCAAAGGTAAAATTCTTGAAAGTTTAACGTGTCCTCAAATAATAACGCGAATTTTGCAAGTCTCTAGTGATCACTAGGGACACTCGAATTTCGCGAAAAAAATTTCATGATCAGTTGTATTTCATAACACTTTAGCTCAGATCCACTTTCGCGATTGGACGGTTCCCGTACAACGCTAAGGTGTCTGCCACCGAATCACAGATCTACACTATCGGAGTTATTCAACTATGATTGGCCAGTCAAGTAAGCAAATGTCTTCTCACAAAGAAACGCTGCCGATGAGCCTAATGAAACTACTGGTACGCTCGTAGCGTATTGAAATCTAGCGTGTGCGGAATTTTTTTTTCGCGAAAATTGGGGTGTGTCTAGTGATCACTTTATCGTGAACAGCTTTTAGACTATAAGAAGGGCGTCGAAGCCAGGGGAGGCGAGTCTCAGTGTGCATGCCAATCTGTCTCTGGCTCGGATGTTACGGCACCTCCATCCAGTCCACGTGTCGGCGCCTCGTGGCACTTTCTCCACTCCCCTGTCGCTTTCCTCAGCTCTCTACGGCGCCGTGGCTCCCTGGAGATGCGCGCACAGACGTCTCCTTCACTGTCGTCGCTTCTTAGACGTCGACTCTTCCGTGCTTGGCTCGGCACTGCCTGCTTTCCCCTCAGGCACCTCGCGCGCACAGAGTACACACACGCACAGAGGCGAAACTGCGTCCCGCACGCGGACAATATTATCCCCCTACTGAGAGCGGAGTGTAGTTTATAAATTCTGGGTGGACCTTAACATCGAGGTCTTGAGAGTCGAGGGGGTGAAGCGTGGCGATTACGGAGCAGCGCTGGAATGCAAGGGCGGGTGGAAATGGGATATCCCCGAGAAAACCCGCCGAACAGCCGGTTCCCACTTGCGAAAATCGTGTAGTAACCCCGACGGTAATCGAACCCGAATTCTTGTCGCGATTTTAAAATAATTTTGTGGTACGTAGACAGTAGGCAATTACCGTGAGGTAAATAATCAAATTTTCCTGACGATTGAAATTAACGATAGGCCTATAGATTATATTACAAGTTAATGAAAGGTCGTTTATTGGGGGACTATAAACTCGTTACTCCATTAGCTGACACGCCAGCCAGTAGTAAATTTTATTCAGTGCAATAAGTCTGTCGAATGTGGTGAAAGCAAATAGGATAGTGGCAAAGCAGAGCTGAGCAGAAATGGCGTTCTCATAATGTAAGATATAAGTGATACAACTGTAGCTTGTCTTAAATTCCAGTAAATGTGTACAGACTGTACAGCGTGAGAATTACGTTGTCCTTGAACTGACAAGAAGGCTACAATAGAGCAACAATAATATTGGGGCCAAATACACAAGATAAATTTGCAAAATTTTATTTCATTTTAAGTCCGTTGAATTATAATTCTAGTCGAGTAAAAATTATTTAGTTTCAAATAAATATTGATAATAGTACTTCTAAAAAGATTTAGTTCCTATTAATTATCGCATAAACATATAAAAAAAAATTAAAAGCAGACCATAACCCAGCAGTAATAAAAGTTACACATTTGTAATGAAAGTTTTACAGTTAACACTATCAGTTCAAGGCAGGTATATTAAAAAATGATTATAATATAAAAAAAACTTAGAAATGCTGTAGCAAACCTTGCGTTGACTCATTAAACAACTGACCGACGCACAATCACAGATAACAGACTCAAGACAACCTTTGCCATCCCCAGCACAGATGGAGAGATAAGATCGCCATGGAAGAGCCGAAGAAGAAGGTGCCATCGCCGGTCCACCAGGGGGGATAACGACGGCCGAGCCCAAGGCTGGCGTTGGCACCAACATGCCTCCATCACACTTCACCATAGCCACGTGCGTGCAATAGAAATAAACCTTAATACTAGAAACAATTCGAAGTACAGTACAAATAATATAAATGAGGTGAAATTAAAAAATTAACCTACCGTAGGCTCCAGACATAAGCGCGCTTCCCCCTGACTGTACCTTCCTGGTCCAGCGGTTGGTCTTTACTTCTTCCCCCGTACCACCCTAATGCCTAATCCCCAGAGCATCCGCCCGAAGTCAGAAGGACTTTCCCCTCAGTTGGTGATTCAGGCAATAAAGGCCTTGAGTACAAGTCGTTAAATACTTTTAAAAAATCTAGTGGTTTCTTTAAGAAAAGAAATATTACCTTTTCAGTATCCATGTACTCAAAGTTACTTCAAATACTGAATAAAAAGTGGGGAAAAAATATTCATACTTGGTTTCTTCTGCTGTCACTACCTTGACATTTACGTGCTGAGAAAAAAAGTAATTGCTACATAATGTGTGTATGTATATGAAAGGATATGAAAATTTCGCGAGTCCAGTGACCTATGGGCTAGACTCCACAGTCCTGCGTATACTGGAGCCTTAGGTGTCTGTTCATTGGCTGCTGCCGCACGGAGTATCCAGTGTTACCTCACGCCTGGCAGTATGGGGTTCGCTACATGTTTCCTTGCAGGTCTGCTATTGACAGGGTGTGTCTAATAAATTGTGATCCAATTGCAAAGGTGACCTCAGTGTTCACGTGTTTGACGTCTATCTCGTCCCGAAATGAATTCGCGAAATTTTCGTATCCCTATGTATGTGTATGTATATAGTTAATTAGTTCATGGTTACTCCCAACTTCTCTAATGCTTTACTAATGTTATACTTGCAAGAAATTACTCCGCTTCATGAATTAAAAAAACCTTAACCGAGTCTACAAGGGACAATGCATTGCATTCGTGATCGCTCACCTTAATAATATATTTGTTACTAAAGGCTGTTCACGATAACGTTAACACTTTATACATGAACCTTGGAGAAAAGTCACTGCCCTTGCCTGCACATATTTTAATGGGCACACTGAGAGATATTCGCACAGTAAAGTTGGTACCGATTGAAGTAAAGTAGTGCCATATCTTAACGTCGAATAAAAAGTGTTAGGTATCATTTTGTGATAACTTAAAATTACTTCGTTCGCTTTCTGTTTCTTTAATGCAGCGAAGTGTAAAAATGAGTAGATTTGTAAAGTAATTACTTTTTTTAAACATATTTTCACAGTTCCATTTGACCGACGCATGAATAAAGTAACGAGGCCCATAGCAACATTAATTTTACATAAGGTGGAGGAATACACAAAGTGGATAGAAGTAGAACTTAAGTAGAGCTTGCAAAAGTACTCATTTTACCGTGAACATCCTGTAGTCATTGCCAACACACCTATTTTCTCGCTGTTTTCATTACTATTTATTACAAAGTAAATATTAAAATTTATAGAAAAAATATAAGTAAAATTTGAGTTAGCAAAGAGTAAGGGATTTTTATGTTACTCGGGAATATAACGTTCGAGATACATGGCTTATTTATAAAACTACCAAACACGTATTGCATGATGTGCGGAGATGGTGTCGAGGAGAACGTGATCGAGTGTGTAGGCTGCCATACATTGTTTCATTTAAAATGTGCAAATGTTAAACTCCGCATTAAGACTTTTTCTGTGTGAAATGTATATAGACATTTTTCTGTGTAAACTTTCTATGGAAGGATATGTTATACACAGCTGGGAAGTTTCCTACACATTTGACTGTTTCCTGAGCAAATGTAGGAACGCTAGCATGAATGTACTGGAAACAACTTGGCCATCCAGGCTTTCTCACTTTACGTATACACTCGTATAGTAAATTTGCGAATAGTTTCTTAGAGTTTATATATATATTAATTTATATATTTATATGTGTGTGTGTAAGAAATGTTTGCGGACGGAAATATTTTGTTTCAAATATTAACAAATATTTTTAATTTACATAAGGTTTATTAATTTTATTACTTTTTTTAATCTTCAAGGAACGATCCACACGCAGCTATGTGTTCACGGGAACTCGAATATGCAAACTGTGCAGTCGGAAGAAGAAGCTATTAGGGGGGGGGGGGGGAGAGGACTTCAGGACGAGAGTCGCATTCTGCAGTCTTACCAAATACTGAGTTTCACTGTCGCCTTTGGGCGCTGAGCGGGGTGATGTTCAATCAAGATTTTCCCATTGGCACGTCTGGCACCTCGCACTTTCATCCTAACCACTGATTGGCTAATGACCTAGTGACATTTCTCTGAAGCGCGTAACCAGCTTTCTGGATGCGTGCGGCAGTTTTCACTTCTGCACTGTTCGCTGTTCTGTTGTTAATCTTCGCAGGCTGTAGGGTGTTAGCTGTATATAAGTTAACCCTGTTACGAGTATGCGTGTATATATTCGGGACTAGGTTTATATGGGATTTTTTTCCCCTTTGAAAACAAAACTTTCACTTTGTAGTTTTACTATTTATCTGGGCGTTATCGGAATGTAAGCAAAAAAAATTACAACTAGATAGCGTTTCGATTTGATAGAATGAAAGTTTCCTTTTTAATAAGTTCTCAAATGAACACGTTGCATTGTAAAACCTGTTACATCTGTCTCGACATATTAATTGGTGCACAGCCAAAGCGCGATTCCATTAGCCGACGGCCAGCCAATGATAAACGTTGTATGGTACAATAAGCGTGTCCGGTTTAGCCAGGACCAATAGGTAGAGACCTGAAAAATTCGAGAGTTCAATGACATGTAGGCTATACTCTAAAGTCTTATGTTCAAATAGACCGATATCAACAGCGCATTGGTTATCTGCTGTCACAGTGGAAGGTGACGATTTGACCAGCCTTCTCTAGTAGGTGTCTAACACTGTTTGGACCAATGGCTGAAGTTTTATGAACTCACGTGTTTCGAATTCTATCTTGTCCCGAGATGAATTCGCGATTTTTTTCAGGTCTCTGCCAATAGGACGAAGGTGAATGGAAATACCGAGACTGACCCAAATTACATCACTTTAATGGAAAATATAGACAGCTCACTTCAACTTTGTCTTACGTGCTTGTAAAATTGTATCGTCTTCAAAAGGTTAAAGTTAAATTTGTTGTGTCTACCTTGTGTGCGGCGAGCACCTGGCAGGCCAGAAGAAATCACGTTGGCTAAAAATGCTTACGGACAAATTTTTAAATTTATTTTTAAGCTTTACGAGTTATATTTCACTTATAAAATTCGCGAGCTGGTTTTAAACCTTTCAGACCCACTATAATTTACAGTTTCGGGTGTTGCAAAGAATAGATTTTATGATCGGCCCTGTACTTACGTTGACACGACTCTTGTTTCGTTGTCACAGCCAATGGGCGGTAGGCTATGTGTTCGACTAGTTATATGAACCAATTATGTCCTAGACCAGTGAAGCTGTTTGCGAATCTTTTGCCCACAAGTAAAATCATTGGTAGGGGCGCCAGTTTTTTTGCGAAAAGATTTCAGGACAAGTTGTATTCCAACGCACTTTAGTTCAGAACCACTTTCGTGATTGGGCCATTTGAATTTGTTACTCGTCTTATCTGTCCGGCCCGCGAATCACGGACGATCAGTATCGGGGAAACTCAACTTTGATTGGCTCACTCACGAAACAGACTGTCTTCGCACAAAGACAAGCGGCCAGTATCCGAATGGAGGCTGCAAGTGGGCACATAGGCTATTGAAGTTTAGCCTCCGCGTAAATCTTTTCGCGAAAATCAGGCGGCCCTAATCATTGGTCATTGAGTTTCGCAGTGTGCAGTGCAGATCAAAAATTACCTACGCGTACGTAATGTGCACATATGTGTACACTGGGTCTGAATAGGTTAACAAAAGTAAAAAAATAGATAGACCGCCAGAAGTGACACGAATGTTTTAAAGGGAATGTACATTGATCGATTCGGGATCACAGTCAGCCGAGCATCGAACAAGAACTCAAGTAAGATGTCAGCCCATGATTCTCTTCGCTCTAATGTGTAGAAAACTAACTAGATGTAATAAGTTCGGAGTCTGATGAACTCGAAATATCGCACTTTTAATAATATGGAATGATATCGAACGATTTCTCCAGCTTGTTTACCATCTTTAATGGGCGTACGAAAGTCAGTACGCCTATTTATATATATATGCACTTACTGGTATAGTGAACCGGTGCAGCTTTATTCCTGCTGGGGTAAAACTACAGCTAGGTATTTTAAATATTTCATGTTATCTACCCAGGTAATGTTTGCTACACCTTCGACAAATCACACCAATACAAATATTTGTGGTGCAAAATTACACCAGCAGGTGAACAGTAATTCAGGTTTACGGTAGGGAGTTATGTGAAAGGTCGATATATGAGAGGCCGCCGTTGTATAGTGGTTAGAGTACTAGACTCCCGCGTTGGCGAACTCGGTTCGATTCCCGGGCGGGGTCACTCCAGGATTTCCGCAGGTGGGAACGATACCGGACGATACCGCTAGTCGGCGGGTTTTCTCGGGGACCTCCCGTTTACCCTCGCCCTTGCATTCCGGCGCTGCTCCATGCTCACCTCGCTTCCCCTCATCGGCTCTCAGGACCTCGACGTTAAGAGCCGCCCAAATCTCTTCACTCCATTCCACTGCACTCGTTATGTTTCCTCCTAGCGCGACAACGTAAAACCCAATACCGGCTGACAGCTGCGAAATTTAAATAGGAAATTCCACGTTAAGGAAATTTCGCCTCAGTGCATTAATTTTAAAGATACGAATTTTCAAACAATAGGTATTCTCCTCGAATTTTTTAGGAGAATTTACTTACGAGCATATATTTTCAATGTAGATAGGCAGTAGCTACTTTTTTTTTTTTTGTAAAACGTATATTTTAACCATTCCTGAACCACTTTAATTTACGATTTCGGATGTTGCGAACACGCAACATTTGTTTCGTTGTCGCAGCCAATGAGGTGTGTGTTATTTATGTTCGGCTACAGTTACATGAACCAATTACGACCTAGACCAGTAAGACGATTTGCGAATCATTTACTCACAGATGAGGTCATTGGTAGGGACCTGAAGAATTCGCGGATTAATTTCGGGACAAGCTGGAATTCAAAACGTGAGCGTTTAACACAACTTCAGCCATTGGTCCACGCGGTGTTTGACACCACCTGGAGAACGCTGGCCCAATCGTAGCCTTCTGCTTTGACAGCAGACAACCAATGTGCAGCTGATATCGGCATATTTGTACATAAGTATGTAAGAGTCCAGCCTGCAGGTCATTGAACTCGATAAATTCTACAGGTCTCTAGTCATTGGCCATTGTCATTTGCTCTGTACTGCACACTGCAAAGCTCAATGACTCGCTGAGCTTTGCAGTGTGCAGTACAGAGCAAAAATTATGTGCACGTGCGTAATGTACACAATATTGTGTACACTGGGTTTGAAAGGTATAAGAATTCCTTGAAAACGGGCTGTACATGTTCGCTGTGGGGGACTTTTCCTAAAAAAAAATTTGCGAAGAATATATATAGTTTGAAACACCTCTCTTTCAAATTAAAGCAGTGGGGAAATTTCCTTAACCTGTTAACATATTATCCCGATTTTACTCGTTCACGTTTGACATGTTGCAAAATATGTGAAAAATTATGATCGTTGCTGTACAGGTCTAAACACCAATACGGGAATTGCCTTTCCTTTGGCAATGCTATTTGTTAACGGCTGTTCACAATGAAGTGAGTACTTTTGAAATTAACCTTAGAAAAAAGTCACTTCGCCCTACCTGAATATATTTAAAATGATGCCCTGAGTGGAATGCGCCTAGTAAAGTTGGTAACCAAGTATGGAAAGTAGTTCCGTAACTTAACGTCGAATAAAAAGTGCTAGGTAATATTTCTGATAGTTTAAATTATCTCTTTCGCTTTCTGTTTTTTTTAAATGCATCGAAGTGTAAAAATGAGGAGATTTGTAAAATTATTATTTTCTAATAATTTCACAGTTTCACTTGACCGACGCATGAATAAAGTGATGAGGCTCATGACATTGTTAATCTTACATAAGACGGGAGAATACACAACGTGCATACAAGTATATTTTAAGCAGGGCTTTCAAAAGTGTTCATTTTACCGTGAATAGCCTATACTCCCGGCACACCAACTATATTATTACTGGCTGTTTCTTGTGCAATGGTTCTACTGAAACCCTTTCCACAGCTACCAAAATGCCGGGTACAGTAAGGAATTTCCAAGTACTTCTCATGCCAATAATGTCTTGTTTTGCAACACCTGAAAGGAGAAATTAATTTGCACGTTAAGGGGTTGACACGGTTCGAATTTCGCAGCCCCCCAGCCGGTAGGCGGTGCCCTTCAGCTGCTGATGCAGCAGCGGAGGTGTTTGAAGCTGTGACGATTGTACCTGGATCACGAGTGTGACTCAGCAGGTAGGCGGGTGTACTAAGTAACACGTTCCAAGAACAAGCGCACCTCTCTCCACGCTGGCGACCGCCAAACACTTCTGTCTGACGCACGAGAAGATCTCAGTCAGACCATGTGCCGTGCCTTAAGAGGAGTGTGAAGCGAAACATTTTTTTCTTCTTCTGAAATCGTTGTTTACGCGTATTCGCGTATCTCGGTAAATATGTGTTCTGTAAACACGACCTTTTGCTAAAAAAAAAAGGTAAAAAACTATTATCTATTACTCCATATTGTTACTTTTAACATATTAAGTACAATTTCGTGAGAATGGTCAAATATCTCATTTTTGAAGCTTGCCTATGCAGTTTCCTTAAGCTGCAAGATAAAAGTAAAAACATACGGACGTAGTTTAATCTGTGGGCTTTCATTGCATGTTACAGATATGATTTGGACAGTACAGGACCAGGACGGAAACACTGCACGCCTTGCGCGTAGGAGCGATGAGGCGCTAGGCGTGCGTGTTACAGTCGTCCGTATCGCTTCCTCGCTTCTTGACCTTGGACGCGCAGGTTCACTCTCCTCTTAATTCGTGTAGCCCCCAGTGTGCACAATTGTTAGAGACCTGAAGAATTTGCGTATTAATTTTGGGACAAGCTAGATTGTAAAACACGTGTGTTTATATAACTTTAGCCATTTGTCCACTCGGTGCTTGACACCTCCAGGAGAACGGTGTCCAATCGTCGCCTCCCGCTGTGACAGCAGACAACCAATGTTCTGTTAACATCAGCATATTTGTAGATGGGACTGTAGAGTATAGCCTGCAGGTCACTGAACTCACGCATTTTTACAGGTCTCTAACAATTGTGTACATTACGCACGTGTAGGTAAATTTGGACCCTAACTGCACACTGCGAAGCCAGTGACCAATAATCTTTCATGTGGACAAATTATATGCAAACCGTCTTACAGTTCTAGGTTAATATTGGTTCATTTTACTGTAGCTGAACATACAGCCTACAGCTCATTGGCTGTGAACGAAATAAGTGTTGTGTCGACTTAAGTTCAGCGCGTGTAATAAAATTTTTTTTTTTGCAACATCTGAAACCGTAAATTCAAGTGGTTCTGAAAGGGTTAAGGTAGAAGTACAGTATTAGCTGTTCACGGTAAAATGAGCACTTTTGAGGCCCTAGTTACTTTTTACTTTCAGCAATTTTTTATCCTTTAACCACATTTTTAAAAAAAATATTGCCATGTAAGTAATAAATACAGAGTTTAAAACCACCGCACTCGGAAGTTAACGTCTAAGGTTAAAAAAAATATAATATTATTGACTATTATTCCAAATGAGAAGGCTTTCAAAAGTGCTCACTTTACCGTGAATACCCTACAGCTTTCGATATGGAACAGTTAAGACTACTGTATAATAAGCTGTACTCATTAGAAATTACTACACATCCTACCTAAGTTGTCAAAAAAATGCGATTTACATTGCATGTGAAAGAATAATACATATAATTTGTAACACTGGGGAATGTTTTGCTATAACTTACTTATAGAATGTTTTAAAAATCGACCACTAAGAATCTATTTCAGGTCGAAATCTAAATGTATTTATATTATAGATGCTTCAAAAAAGCACATTTTGCCAAAAAAACTATCCTTATCAAGCAAGACTATCATAAAAATTACTCTAATTGTATTAGATAAAAATAATAATAATAATGTTACAATTTCTTTATAATTGATTTTATATACATCCATCTCAGTCATGAAAGTTACAATTGTTTAAAAACAGAAATTCTAGATCACTGAATAAGAATTATTTGTCCCAATAATTTATTACACGCAAATACAGACGTTATTATGATTGCCCCACATGATAAAGGTTTTATTTAGAAATATGCTCTCTGGAGCATCCAGAAGAAATATAAGCTTTATACCAATTGAATCCTCCAATTTTGCCGTTTTCCACCAATTAGGTGGGTTCCGAACCATTTGTAGTCTTCCGGGGTGTCTATGGAACGTTCTTCTCAATAGAGATTTATCTTGTCCTGAAACGATTTAGCAAAATTTCCGTTTCTAATAATGTCCGATATCTCTAGGAGAACTCTGGGCCAATAACAGTCAGTGAGCTGTCAATACATGCTCAAGTGTAAAGAAGACTTTTAAGTCACATATAAAGGTCAGGAATTTTTTGGGTCACTATTAATCAATAGAGGGAGGATAATTTCGTAAATTCATTTCAGGATAAAATAAAAATAAAAAACGTTTTAGTAAAAGTTATTGCAATAGGATCACAAATTATTAGAACGACTCGTAGCCAATGGCAGACTTGTAAAGGAAGCAGTAGCGTATTCCATATTACCAGGTGTGTGTTAACATTGGCTACTCACTTGAACAGCAGCCAATGAACAATCACAGTCCTCTAGCATGCAGAGGACTGTGAAGTCTACACTCAATTGAGCCGAATCAGTGAAAACAGTGTAAATTGAGCGCCATATAATCAGTGTCTTATAACCAATTAAAATTATGGCTGAATTCCACTGATTTATTTGTGATTCCCACTGAATGTTGAGAATTCCACTGACAAAAGCCACTTGTTCCCAGTTAATTTGCTTGATTTGTTCGCCAGTTGGCAGTGGCTTATCAATTGACTTTCAGTGAGTGTTATTTCACTGATTGATATCACTGGTTCGGGCTTGGAGTGTAGCCTACAAGTCCAATAAACTCGCGAATTTATCGGATCCCTGCTAATCGCAGTTCCAATTCCTGTGAGTCGTAAATCACATAAATTACATACTTGGTGACCGAGCGAGATGACTTAGAGTTCAGGACACTTGCCTCGCATTCCGGTGGACCCACCAAAGATTTTCGCTTGAATTCAAGGGCTGACAAAGAGGAGTGGGTGATATCATTTTGTCAATTTCAAGCGAGCAATTTCAGCACATTTACTGATTTTGCTAGCAACAATTTGGCTATTTTTTAATCGAGACCTGTAGACTGTTTCAACTATTGCGGTTTGACCTGTTCGGTCCCGAACCGATTTCCACGCTCGGGTGTTGCGAGTGTTTAATTATGTGTTAAGCGCGCTTGTCGCAACAAGCAGACAACGTTCTGCGTGCTCGGTGTTATTTGCATTAACCATAAGCCACAAGAGGTTGGC
The DNA here is from genome assembly GCA_029891345.1 of Dryococelus australis. NCBI lineage: Eukaryota > Metazoa > Arthropoda > Insecta > Phasmatodea > Phasmatidae > Dryococelus > Dryococelus australis. Next base: position 16,719,586 of record CM057006.1, on the reverse strand, counting down.
AGTTATTCAGTCCCGCATCCTGAAAAATGGGTTATGATATATTACAGTTTTATTTTTCATATTTTATAAGTAGCTTCAAGACTCTTAATTCGGAGTCACAATGAAGAGATGTATTCTGGTAATGCACGCGTGGAATATTCAGTATTTACATATTACTGCAAAGAGTTAATTTTTATAGTCGATTCACGGTTACTGCCAACTGTTCGAAATCCTGCTGAAGTTCTACTTTTAGGATACTCCTCTGTCTGATGCAAATGAAGTTTACCTGTAAGTCCTTGAAATTACACCCACAGAAAACTGCATTGCATTCGTGAGCACTCAGTGTAATAATCTGTAGCATAAGAACTATTCCCTACTAGGCATTACCAACACACCTGTTTTCTCTGTGTTTTTATTCATACTAATTTTAAATAAAAATTTTTATTTTGCAGCTAAAAACTATACGGTACTTTTACGATAACAGAAGTATAAAATTATGCTTTGAGTATTTGGCTCTTGTGATCCCATAATCAAATTCTGCATGAAAATACGTGTTCGTCGTCATGTAGCTCGATACATTTATGTCTGAAAATTTTAAGTGTTATAAAGAAAAAAAAAATTAATTAAATATATAACTTTTTTTTATAAAATTGCGCTTTAACTAATCGATGGTTGTGACATATTCTAATTATATTCGAAAATACGCGTTCATATACAGGTGGTACTTCTTTATATTTATCATTAAAAGCTCCATAGCAATTCATGTCTTGGCAGCTCAGTTGGGTGGGACGTCGGGTTTTCGATTCAAATTTTGGCAAACTCCACCCCCATACCCCATAGCTTTTTATGCGTATAAAACCATATCGTTTCTGCATATAGCATGTATAACACCGCCTTAGCCTTCCTTCTGCCTACACCAGCACTCTTAGCAGCAGATTATGACATCAAGCAACAGTAGCGACATCTAGCAGTCGATGACGACGTCAAGAGACATCAGCGCTGCATAGCAACCAAGTATAGAACTATGATTCCGACCGATGACGACAGAAACGTTCCTGGTAGCCAATTCTAGAATTAATCACAGTATACCTTGTAGGGGGAGGGGTGGTAGCGGCGGTGAGAGGAGAGTGGTGGGGTTATTGGCGGAGGGGTTTGGTGTGGGAGGGGTGGGGGTTAGAGAGGGCGGAAGTGGGGAGGGGTGTGTGGGAGTTGTATGGGTGGAGGGTGTCTGCAATCAGTGTCCCTATGTCTAAGACCCTCCCCAGGTTAATCAAATGACACTACCTCAATCACCCTCATCGGCTCTCAAGACCTCGCCCAATTCTCTTCACTCATACACCAATTGCATTTCAAGGTGGAGAAGCTTGCTACAAATGCCATGACAACGTGAAAGAGGTGAGCTGCAGCTAACCCTGACTGGTACGTTAAAAACTGTCGTGGCTAGAGGTCTCACAACAACATATACATTTTAATCTTCGTGACGCAGTTACCTTAATGACAGCTCCAAGGTTCCTTTCAAGATCAGAAGGTCTGCGTGGTTCTCTTATCCTTCACGTTATTATACTGCATTTCGTTCTTCAACTGGGAATGAGAAAATAAGTAAGCTGTGTTATTTTAACTACAAGATGCTTACGAATTCACGATGAAAACTTTCAGCGTTCTTTTGCTGATTGTCCGTGGTAAAGTGTAAAAGTGAATGCCTTGTGAGAGACTTGGCAAAATACCAAAGAGATGTTGGCTTCATGTTTAAACAGTTAAGATTACAAGGACTTTAAATCTTATGCTTAAGTTGTCCTCTTATGACCAGGAGGTAAATGTTCCGGACCCTCGTTGTGCCATATATGTGCGTGTGCCATTCGATACGTGTAGCTTAGTGTACTGTGTTCATTATCAGCCTTTGCGCATAAAGACAAATTATAGAAGACAACACTTCAAAAAGAACTCCCCTGATGTGAGATTATAATGGGATGTTCTCCAAAAGAATTGAAACGTAAAGATTACCTTTTATAGGCGTTGTCTACGCAGCAGCTAAATTATTTATTAACTTAGCTACAATTTCATAAAGTGAGTGACAGAGTAGCCGTCGACGGAAGGACTGCACGCCAGTAGTGTGTGTGTGCGTGTAGAGGCTAATGAAGCATGCGAAGTGAATGTCTGGATCGCCCTTAGAGCTGCCACGCTTCTAGGCCGCAGGTGCAGAGTAGATGAGAATACAGAGGTGGAACAGTCGCTTATCCGCCGAACACCAACAGCATATGCTAGCAGAACAGATCAATGGTCAGCAGTGTTTCGAGACACCGTTCTCCAATCATTGCCTGTTATCTCACTCGCTAAGCTGCGCCCAAGCCAATAAGGAACCTTCCACAGACACAAGGCCCTTTACTAGAGCCTCGTGCATCCAATCGGAGAAGAAGCACGCCCACATCAATGGAACCGCCACGCCAGGCCGTCTCTTTGCACTTAGCTATAGGCTGTTCGCGGTAAACCGAACACTTTTGAAATAAACCTCAGAAAAATGACACTGCCCTTGCATGCATATATTGTAACGGGTGCAGTAGGAACATGCGTCAAGTAAAGTTGGTAGCGACGGAGGGAAAGTAATCCCACAACTTAACGTCATATAAGAAATGTGTTAGGTAACCATTTGTGATAACTTAAATAATTTATTTCACATTGTAATTTTTTTAATGTATCGATTTGTAAAAAAAATAGCGTATTTCTAAAATATCTGCTTTTCTAATAATTTCAAAGTTTCACCTCACCGACGCGTGAATTAAGTGATGAGGTCCATGACAATGTTAATTTTACAAAAGGCGGAACAGTACACAACGTGCATACAAGTAGATCTTAAACAGGGCTTTCAAAAGTGCTTATTTTACCGTGAACGTCGTATACCTACTCTTTGCTTGGGACACGGAAGTAAGTTCTGGTATGTGGCACCCTCAACACTGCAGTAAAGGCCATCCATGAAATACAATCGACGTTTCCCGCATTAGGTAAATTGCATCTATATTGTTGGTTTGCTCTCGTAACAAACTATCCAAGAGCGCCATCGTGAGCAATACACGAACTTGACTTTTAGCATATGTCAACAGAAAATCTCAATTCTGTTGAATACTTTTATTCAAATACGATGCTCCTATCTGTTGCTTCTTGATTGCATGCTTTAATTATGATAGCATTGCATAATTTATATAGTTATAGCAATATAAACCTATTGTAACAAACAATGCTAACTGAAAAACATGTTACCATAACGAGCCAACAAATAAAATATGGCATTGGTAACTAAAAAAATACCAACAAACATTTCTTGTATGCTTATTAATTGTTATTGGAGTTTCGGTACTGAGTTATCTAAATGTGAATCCGCTAAAAATTGTTAACATGTTATAAATTCCAAAAAGAAAAGCCACACTCTAGAAAATCTATTCAATATTTTCTGTACTGCAAAGGAAACCACTTATTTGAGGCTGTTTTTGTTTGTAGTATCACATAATTTTTTTTTGATTCAAAGAGAAAGTAAGATAAACATGTTTGCCATTAGTAAGAGATTTATTTACAGGTTTGGTTTTCTGGCAACATTACCTTCCTTTGAAGCCAAGAAATAAACATTTTCGAGCTGCTTTCGTTCACAGGAACTTATAATTACTTCGTACCAAAGGTAATGGCTTAGCCACAGTATAACTTTTCTGCCATAAATTGTAGCTTTCAGTAAGTAACTGTTGTTCCGACGCAGACGTTTACTGACCAGCGTATACCGCAGTTACGGAACTGCAACTGAGTAAATGCACAAACACCTGCAGATTGTTAATGTCATTCTGAAAGGCAGTGATTCTCCATATCACTAATCTCAATTCTTTCCAAGAGGAGACATAATATTCAGGCCCATGTTACTACCTCACGTAACAACTTACCAAAAGTAACTCACACACAATCAGGTAAAGTAGTCTTATGACGGAGGGCTTTAGGATAGAAACACATTGGAGAGGGAAGAAGAAGAAGGGGGGGGGGGGTGTGTTTAAGAATTTCTAATTTTGAAGCCGTTGTTGTTACAGTGCAAGTTATAAAAGTCATTACTATATAAATAAACCAAAGTTACGTTTGTGGCAAGTCTACTATGCAGTAGTTCGTATTTAAGGAACTTTTTCTTTGATCGCGTGTTTCAGTAAAGAGAGAGAGCGTTGTTACGGTATAGTTTCACGTGTCATAGTATTACTATTGATCAGAAACACCTTGCGGGGCTCTGAATCAGTTCTAAATATTCAACACTCGGGAGGCTTATTTCCTTGTGGCCAAGTGAAAAAGTAGTGCGAGTTCCGACTGTGGCAGAAGCCACAAATTACCTACAAGTGAGTGCGTAGAAGACTGTGGTCTAGCATTGTTATAATGGGACGTACTAACTTGAGAGACAAAATATCGGCTTGCATGAAATGTGTTCAGATAGGAATGATCCTGGGTAACAGCACGAGAAAATGTTCCTATATGGCGGTTAGAGTAGCCGAACATCCCCTTCTCGGTAGTAAGAGTTATGTTTTTCATGTATTACGTATGTCTGCATCTAAACGTCTATGTATTCAAGCGTGTATGTATGCACGTGTGCATACAGCATGGGACGGAATGCAACCGACAAACTTCGTGAGATCATTCTTTGTGCAAAATCAAATGGAAAATTCATTGGACACTTTCTACTTCAACTGAATATTAAGGAATATATGAAACCTCAAAAATTGAGTTTCTAAACTGATTAGTTTTTTTTTGCAAAATATGGGAAACTTAGTGAGATGAAACTAAAATTCTTCAAACATTGTTTTGTGATATCGGCATATTCAACCTAAGAGTAGACTCTCATATTGATACCACCCCTTGCAATGAAAATGAAATGGGTAGCTACCCTCTTTAGCCTAGTAATTTTTTTTAACCGCCAGGAATTATGAACTTTTTATGCTGTCTTACTGAGCAGTATGGCCAAATAAATAAAAATGGTCCCCTTGTTGCAACAACACTGGACACACCGTTTTCGTGTAAAACGCTAACGTAGCTTTCTACGGCAGTGACACAGTTCCAGGCGGGTAGGCAATACCAACGCATCCTGATACTGACTGTCGCCAGAAACAATAAGGCAGCTTCAGTATTGCAACTTACTATGGGACAATCGGATAGTTTTGTAATGCGAATGAATCGTTTACGATTATTTTTCATCGAATAAATAATCGGGATAAATTATACATTGTGTTGTTCTAATCCATGAATAAAAATTGACGGCAGATACTGTATATTTCTGTAAATATGTTTAAAATTATTCTCACCAAAAATTTTTCTGTTTATTTTTAATAATTTATTTTATTTTTTAAAATGGGTAAGGGGTTTCACAAATAAAATGGATTCAAAAAGTTATTTGAAAAATTTACCTTGTATGTAGTTTTAAAGACTTGTGTTTATTTTGATAACCTATTATTTAAATGGCCCAATTGTTTAGTAGTTTCAAGTTATTCAGGTAACATGCACAGAAAATATACATTGTATTTACATTACGTATATGGAAATTTGAAAATTTGTTTCAAAATTGTACTTTATAGTTTTAATAAATGTGAAACATTTAGGTATCTGCAATGTTTTGGTTTGTTTAAGCATAAAAAACTGAAAATTGTAAATAATAGAATTGTTTTAAAATAATCTATGAATCTGTTATAATTAAATAATCTAGTAATCGATTACTTTACAAACGATTATCTCGTCACTAATTGTAAGCTTATTAAAATATGGTACATGCTGTTTACAATATGCGTTAACATTGTTCTCCGCCATCGCCTTTGCAAAGGACACAGCAGCATTCCATACACGTGTGTTGATAGTATTGCCTAAGTATTAGGCGCTCAATCGATGCGGTGCAACTAAAGCTTTTGTGTACATTTTACACGAAAATGGTGAATCCTGGGCAATTGCAAAAAGATGACCATTTTTGTTAATTAGTTTATACTGCTCAGTAAACCAGTATCAAAAGTTCATAATTCCTGACTGTAAAAATAGTTGCGTGCATAAGGAGGGCGAACAACCCTGTCATTTAAATTACAAGGGTAGGTGTCAATGAGTGTTTGCTCTAAGGTTGAATATCGTAATATCAAAAAATGATGGAATTTTCCGAGAACTGTTAAAGGGGCAACGGTGGCTGATCACTTAGGCTGCTCACCTCCCACCAAGCGTGCCGGGTTCAATCCCCTGCCGGGTAACTCCCGGATTTGCGCAAGTGGGAATCATGGCCGGACGACGCCTCTGGTTGCCGGGTTTTCTCGGGGATCTCTTTTTCCCTCCGCCCTTGAATAGGGCGCTGCACCATTCTCACCAAATTTCACCCTCATTGGCTCTCAAGATCCCGTTGCTAGGAGCCGCACAAATCTCTCAACTCAACTCAACTCAACTCGGAGAACTGTAGTTTTGATTTCGCTTCGTTTCCGGTATTTTGCATAAATACATTTTAATATCTCAATTTTCATGTGCTTATATTTTCCTTAATACTCAGTTTACGTATAAAGTATCTTGTGTATTTACAACTTGGTTTTCAATAACGAATCGCCTCATGAAGTTCATTCAAACAACCACGAATAACGGCAATTAACGTGCAGAAATGGACGTAAGATGTTAAAATGTTAAATACCTTACAAGTATCATGGTATTGGGAGGGGGGGTCTACTGATTGTTGCGCTGGTCGTCGACAACAGTATCAGTAAGACAGTAAGATACGAAACTTACTACTTGGTAAATCAGGGATGAGGAAAAAATTAGCTGTGTCTTGCATTAAGAAGCAATCCCCACATTTACCTAGAGTGATTTGGGGAAACACTGGAATACCGAAACCAGGATGGCCGAATCGGGAATCGAACCCGGGACATCTCGCATGCGGTCCCAGTGTATTGCCACGTCTGATAGACCCTGAAGGATAACAGACATGCACGTTGCTCTTGGAGCCGAGTGAAGGTGAGTGAGTATCTGTCTACTTCATCTTGTAGTCTGTGGAAGAGATGGGCTCCTTCGACCGCTCGCGATTTCTCTCGCCGCTGCGACCCAAAAGCTCGGCACGGTCGTCGGGGAGGGGGAAAGGGGGAGGGACCGTGGGAAATATATGGAGCAGGAGGAGACGGTGGCAGCCCTGCTCGTTGTCGATATAAGGTGCACCGGTCGACTTCGGGCGAGAGACAGTGCGAAGCCGAGCGCCTACGACGGCAGTACCAAGATCAACAAGCAGCAGCGCTCCTAGCGGCCGGAGCAGGCGCGAGTGAAAGTGAACGTCTAGGTGTGAGGCACGGCGCATGCGCGAGGCGACGACCGCCGACGGTATATAACAAAGAGGAACGTGCGCGCACCGCTCCTTACGCCAAGTCAAGATGGCGGGAAGGAAGTCTGCGTGGGCGCTGCTTCTTCTGCTGGGACTCGGTGAGTGCAGCCGGACTCCGAACCACGCTATACAAAGGCGGGTTGTGAACACTGTTTCAGAGGAACGCTGGTGCTCTATAGACACTAACCCTCTCAGTCACTGACAATCCTTTCGGGCGTTGCAACAGTTAAATTTTTTGCTCGTAACTCTACTGCTTTAGTCTAAACGCGGTTTCTTCACAGTCTTTGAAACGAACTTTGTGAATTCACAATATTATATTCCACATATAATAACATAAAAGTAGATTATTTTTGGTGAAATTGAACTTTTACCTATTTTATATCTATAAATAATAATATTTTATTTATAATTCATGTGAATAAAAACAGTGAGATTATAAGTTTGTTGGTAACAACTAGTTAGAAATAGTCCTTATATAAAATAGTATTTAACTGAGTTCACACGGATACGGTGCGTTGTCCCTTTGGTGTATTTTTTAGACTTGGTTAGCTTTGTTTGCTTGAGGCGGAGGAATATAGTTGGAAGTAGATCTTTAGCAGGGTTTCAAAAAAGTTGTATATAATCGTGAAGGCGCTATATCAGTATAACACTCTGGCATATATTACGTTCGTGTTTCATATTACTGGCAGAAACTCTTTACGAGATTACAGAATACAGTTTGAAAAGCGAATGATGCCTCCTACCCGAGAGGTTTTTCTCTCGTTGGACGATGTTTCAATCGGTGTACAATGGAGACCATTGAACCCCACTTACTTTGCAACTTAAAAACGTCCCTGCAAGGATTGAAACGTAGTTCTGCAGTCGTGTGCGATGGGTGCCTCGCCGCTCGCTAATGAGAGATCGCAATACCCTCAATTCCTCTTGTGTTGCTGCTTCGTGTACCCAGAGAGTACAGTTGTGGCCAATCACCAGCATTCCTGGCAACAGTTCCTCAGCCACTGTCCTCACAACTGTATAGGCTGTTCACAGTAAACTGAGCATTTTTGAAAACCCTGTGTATTCTTACGCCATGCGTCAAATTAACATTTCCGGTACCTGATCACTTAATTCATACGTCAAGTAAAACTGTGAAATTATTTAAAAAAGTGTAAATATGTTACAAATTTGGTTATTCTTGCACTTACATGCCTGTAAATAAACACTCGACAAAAAAATTAACTTTAATATTTTCAGTGTTATTAACTTAAAGTTAACACATGGAACTACTTTTCCTTTGTCGGTACCAACCTTACTGGGTGCAAGCCGGTCAATGCGTGAGTTAAAATACATGTAGATAGGGGCAGTGACATTTTTTTTTAAAAGTTAATTTCAAAAGAGCTCAGTTAACAGTGAACAGCCTATACAATTTTTAGGTATCGACCAGTGAATCGATTTTTTTCCTCTGCTGACTTCATAGCACGTGGGGTTGAAGTACCTTCGACCCTTCCTCGTGAATGGTTTCTGGCGCACGCCATTGGTGTACAGCCGTGACGTAACACGACCACGCCTAGAAACATAAAACCGGCCGCTGTTGCCTGTTGCCTAACACACTTTCAGAACCTGGTGACGGGGCCTCAGACACCGAGGAATTTGACGGCAACCTGGTATGAACGATCCTCTGTAAGCTCGAGCAAGACTCAGTCAATTTCTTCGTGTGAAACGTGCCTTCCCCTTTGTTTATTACCGGCTACAGATCTACAGTTCACGCAAAGAGACGTAGACCTTATGCTAAAGTAACACAGCAGTTGAAGTGCTTCATGACAATCTTGTCCGTGGTAATTCCCGGATTACTAGTTGTGGTATTTACCACACGCAAACAAGCGGTTTCTTTTACTCGTTATAAGAAAAACCAAGCAACATCAAAAGACTTACTAGCAAATCTTTTATACGTTTCCACTGAAATAGTTCCAATACTCTCTCACGTTTCTCTTTCAAAAATTACGTTCGACTTTCCCATCGTACTTATTTGGTTTACGGACTGGTTTTTTATTCGCCTAGCATAGAAGATACCAGCAATGTAGCTTCCACGTGTTTTTATTAGCAAAGAGACGTCAACGAAAGAAACATAATTTTTTTCCATTGTCTCGGTAATTCTTTCTTCTCGCGGAACATGCCACTATAGGTTAAACAAAAGAAATTTGGAACACTGCTCTCATTTCGTTGTTACGGGAAACTTTAAGCATCTATGGATACATTTCCCACATTACTGAAGTGATTCATTTTCCAGCGACTCTTTGTAACCTTATGCAATTGTCTTAACGCGAAATTGTTTACTACGCTAGTTAATATTTAATTTTGATTAACGTTATGCTAAGAACTATTTGAGGGCGAAAGCAACTTGTATTATTGTTTGCTACGTATTCTTGTTTTACTATATTATATTTGATTTTTTTTTTATCAAGGTACTACATAATTTTTTTAGAGCAAACGGGAATATTTACTTAAGATATTTATTCGTCTATAAATTTAAATGCGAAATTTACCAAACGTGCATTTGATCAAAAAACGTTTGCTTGCCATTATCGTTTTGTTATTGCCTAACTAATATTGGCAAATACTTGTTAGATAGTTATTTGGCTACTATAACTTTGATTCGCTTCTAACAAATGTCCGCTTTTTTATAGACCACCACAAAGTTTCTATACAGTTGAACGTTTTATTTTAATGGCCAACGAACCTGCTATGGAAACGATAGTACGTCAGTTTCTCGAGAAGCCACAGCGAGCTGTTGTCTGTTAAATTGGGAAGATTAATCATCATTACCGCTGGATTGTCAGACAGCTGCTAATTTCGCAAAAAAAATAGCTGGCATTCTACAAAATAAAAAAATAAACGTTTCCATCACAAGATAAGTTGTGACGTAAGAGAATGGCACTGCACTGGGTTATGACGTCATTATAACTACCAGCCGGAAGAGAAAGTGATGACCTTCGAATATACTGTCAATATTTCTGTGTGGGTGGATGGAACTAGCTATCTACATTTGTGTGTGCTCACTGATTCCAGTTCAGTTGTTTATTTGTCATAGTATTTTCACAAGAAATCAAATATCGCATAAAGCTCCTTTAAGTATTACAGAAATGCATGCGGCAGGTCCATGCTGAAACGCTTAATCCAATACTATTCTGAAGAGTTACCTGAAGTATTTCAAGTCGCTTATTTTAGTGTTAATCATACTTACCCGCCCTGGGCCCCATTGCTACCAGAACAGTGCAATGATTTGTAGTAAGCTTGCTGTGACCTTTTCTCTGAACTGTTTGCATTGAAAAAAACTGTTAACACTCTAAGATCGAGCCAACTTACAGCACGCTTACGTTAACACTACGTCAGTGACGTAAATACCATACCTAAATTGTTATATAAGAGAATCACTTCTAACGACATGGATAAAAATCTGCCCGCAGGCTGTTAAAGTATTCCCTCAAGGTATTATAATAAGTTTTTACCTTGGGAATTATCTTTAAAAAAATGTATTATTTTCCAAACGAAAATCCTTTACAGTTTTGATTTTAACTGTCGCAAGTCGCGACAAGCTAATCGTATTTTAAGTCAAAGCTGTAGTTGTATTTCCGTCATATCTTTGTTATAAACTGGAGAACAAAGAGCGATAACAATAGTGAAGTAACAATCCGTCGTACGTCAATCCTTCTGTACGACAACATTTCAGTTTGACAACTTAACATCGTGATATTTCTTTAGTTGGAGGTATATTTTGGCTCGAAAAATTTTTGGCAAATAATTTTTTACGTAATAAGAATTTATACTGAAATATTGCTTACATTTTAAATTCCTGAATTTACCATGAAAATAAATAAACATATTTCCACCGCATTGCATTTTATTTCAAATGTCGTATTCACGTCTATGGAATTTCATCAGAAGTCGATGTCCCATGAGTCCGTCCGTCGAAAATTAGAGTTTAGGAAATATTTGACGGATGGACAGATAGAAAAAAAAAAGTTCCCGTGAGATTGTTTCGGATCACGTGGCCGCCGGACGGACGAACGACTGACGGATGAGATGGTTGGTCGTGAGTCTAGCTTTGGTATAGGCTGATCACGGTAAAGTGAGCAATTTTTAAGGCTCTTATAAATATTTCCATCTTCCTGCTGCTTTTTAATATAAACATTTGCAACGTGACCAATAAATACAGTGTATACATTTCACCACCATCAAAATTTTAAGCTCGGAGCGGCAATAACATGTATTTATTAGTGGTTAATGTCTTTCGGAAGGGCCTTAAAAAGTGCTCACTTTATCGTGAACGGCCTATAGAAGGAATGCTCGTTTCGCGCGAGCTGGGTGTGGCGGCGTTTTTTTTGTAGGCACCAAGGAATCGTTGGAAGCTGGTTACCGACCGCGGTCTTGTCTGCAAGGGGCTTGCCTTGGAACTCTGGTACATGGCGTCGAAGCGAGAAAACACACACACCTCTCTCTCTCTCTCTCTCTCTCTCTTTATTCCTCTGTCGTTCTACGTCTCTCTCGAAAGCCGCTGGCTGGGGAGGGGATAGAGAGAATCGAGAGAAATCTTGTGATCGAGGTCACAGGCAACAACTTCTTCATCCCACTACACTCGCAGTTGCCCAGCGTTTCCACTCCCCTCCAGAGCCCTTTGTTTGCATGCAAGCATAAGCTGTTCACGGTAAACTGAGCACTTCTGAAAGCCCTGCTTCAGAACTGAAGGCTGTTCACGATAAAGTGAGCACTTTTGAAATCAACCTTAGAATAAAGTCACTGCTCCTACCTGCATTAATTTTAACCGGCTCACTGAGTGACGGGCGCCCAGTAAAGTCGGTAACAATGAAGGGAAAAGTAGTTCCATATATTAACGTCTAACAAAAAGTGTTAGGTAATTATTCCTGATAAATTAAATTATTTCCATCGCTTTGTCTTTTTTTTTAAATGCGCCGAAGTGTAAAAATGAGCAGATTTTGAAACTACTTACTTTTATAATAATTCTATAGTTTCACCTGACCGACGCATGATGAAAGCGATGAGCCCCGCGGCAATGATAATTTTACGTAAGACATAAGAACACACAACGTGCTTACAAATATATCTTAAGCAGGGCTTTCAAAAGTGCTCATTTTACCGCGAACAGTCTATAACAGCGTAGATGTACTGTAGGTGCAGAAATTCGTTTCCTACAACCGTATAATTTTTTCTGGGTGTGCGGTGCGCGAGTTTTGGTTATTTTGTCATGAGAGTTAAATGTGAAAGTTGAAACCGGAGAGGACAGATCGTGCAGTCGTGACACACAAGCCGGCCTTCGAGGAGCACTCTCCCCCGGGAATGTCACGTGGCCGAAGTACTGCTAGGCCCCGCCTACCTGGTGACCTCGCCACGCCCCCTTCGTGACGCAACATGGAGCCGTCTCGGCGAGGAGTACATCTCCTACCGCCCTCGCCTTCTTGGCTGCACTTAACCCCTTGACGTGTAACCCCCCCCCCCCGGGTATACACGTTCACGTAAGACATGTTGCAAACTAGGTAATGTCATGGTCTGTGTTGTACAAGGTAAGAAGCTACGACCAATACAAACATCTTATTGGTAGAGCCCCGAGTATTTCGCAGATCGAGCAGGCAGCAAGCTAGGTTAGACATTCCTCTATACACTCGATACATATCGTTTGCTTGTAGAGACCTGAAGAATTCGCGGACTCATTTTGAGTCAAGCTGGAATTCCAAACACGTGTGTTTATATAACTTTTCCCACTGGTTTACACGGTGTTTGGTACCTCCTGGAGAACGCTGGCCCAATCGTCACCTTCCACTGTTCCAGCAGACAAACAGTGTGCAGTTAAAATTGGCATATATTTACATAAGTATGTAGAGTCTAGCCTGAAGGTCATTGAACTCGCGAATTTTGCAGGTCTCTACTTATTGGTTGCTGTGATCAACTGAGGTCTCTATGCATGACTGTTAAACACTCCCTCACACTACTGCTTCCAGCTTGTCACTGGCTCACTGTTGAACGGGGCGTGACTAAAAGAACTGTCGTCCAATCACAACAGTAGGAGAAAAGAACACGTGTTTGAGTCTACCTCGTCTCCGAATGAATTCGCTAAATACTCGTGGTGCTAGTTATTGCGTAATAGAAGCAGCTGGGACACCAATATTGTATCATTGGTGGCTGCCAGAGATATAGGCCAATATAAATTATTTTCCGAATTCATTTGAGGATGGGGTGAACTTCAGATAACTGCTCATTTAAGTATCTTTTTCAGTCGTATCACAATTTATCATACCCATGTATGACGTAATATGTTATTTCCTAAACATGTCATGTATGACAAACGTTTTAGGCTTCTGTTAACGTGAATGCACCTTATTTTTGTTATACCAAACTTTTGCTTATATTTATCCATAAATTATCATATTTCATTTATAACTGTGTTGAATAAAAACAGAGAAAAAAAGTTGGTAATGCTTAGTAATAAATAGTTATAATTCAAAATATTATTGCAATGTGTGCTCAATAACACGGCGCGTTGTCCAGTTGGTGTAATTTTCTAGGCACGATTAAGCTTTGTTTGCACAAGGCGGACGAATATCCTGGAAGTAGAACTTTAGCAGGGCTTCAGGAAGTTTGGAAGAAACCATGAGTCGAGTGTATACTGTTAAGAATTTCCGTAATATTTACGGAATGTTTTACGGAAATGTACAGTGTATATACGGAAAGGCAATCCGTAATGACGAAAAACGGAGTTAAGTCCGTAAATAAAAAATACGGGAAGTCTCGGTATTCCCTTTGGCTTCGAGTTACGGGGACGAACAATGCCGATTCTACACGAAGCTTTCTTCGCCGCTGTAACAAGAAAATTATCGTTTCTGCGGCAGTTAAGGTTATCCACGTGACTATGGCCTATTCTTTCAAACATTTAAAAATAGCATCAGGCGTTGGTAATATTTGGCAACACTAAAAATACACTAAATTTAATAGAAACTGAAATTTTGATTTTGTCTTTTGAATACAAATATTGAAGTTATACCACAATTTTCAAGCGAGAAGTTGTAGGTGAATGGTAAAAAAAAGTCCACATTTTTTTTCACATCATTTTTGTCTGTTATTTAATCTTTATGATAGAAAATAACTACCAACATGCCCTATATCCGTTGCTCAAGGGTAGGGTGGCCGACTTGAAGTTGAAGGGTCGCGGGTTCGCGCCCCGGTACCTCCGATGCGGCAGACCTTCAGTTCACTTCCCACTCTGGGTATATTTCAACATGTCGATCTCACTTGAGCTTGACAACTATAACGAAAAAAATGGTTAGTGTCGTGGACTGGTAACTTTGTGACTCGGGTTCAAACCTCGCTCGAGTACAAAATATTTTAACTTTTTTATAGAAATTTTTATACACGGTGGAACACCCACATAACGAAAATTAAATACATTTTTACTATCTATTTTTATTTCAAACAGAAAGTACAGAAAACTTACTTGGAAATTAACGGAAAGATTCTGTGGAATTTACGGAAAATCCGTTTCTGAAAATCAATGTGTCCGTAATTTTAAGGAGAGTTTACGGACACTTCTGGATAGATTTTTACCAGCACTTTTCCGAAAAATTAAGGAAATTTCTTTTAACAGTGTAGTTAAAATTAGTTAATACGGGGACAGTATACAGAGTGCCAGAGTATGGTGAACAGCGATAGT
This sequence comes from Dryococelus australis, assembly GCA_029891345.1. Classification (NCBI taxonomy): domain Eukaryota; kingdom Metazoa; phylum Arthropoda; class Insecta; order Phasmatodea; family Phasmatidae; genus Dryococelus; species Dryococelus australis. Next base: position 16,704,578 of record CM057006.1, on the reverse strand, counting down.
CTGCTATTTTCCCACATAACTTACATTTGGTGTGATGGAGCAGTAGACTGCTGTAATAAGTTATTCACGAACAATAACACACAGAAAGAAACATTTGCACATGCGGGGTTCGTCCAGTGTTGGAATAAGTTCTTGTGAACGCATAATGCACTCCTGGAGGAGCAGAAACTGATAATTGCTTCTTCAGAAAAGAAATTAACTTACATCCGAATAAAGTTCGGGTGGTCTGCCCCTCTTGAGTAAAGGACGTAAGCGTTTTACATTTCAGGTTCCCCCCCCCCCCCCAAAAGAAATATTCACTTGTGATATTCGCCACAACATTTTATTCTCTTTTACGGTTTATTTAATAACTACTAAGAATCATTCTGCTTGCCTTTGTGCGTTACACCTTGCGGTCGTCGGCGCCAAAGGAACTCTTAGCAGAGGAAACAAGTCTGCGGTTGCTCTACAAACCTTCTTCGCGCGCATTGCGATGGTCGGGTGAAAGTGTCTCGCGGAAATAGACTGTAACGTTCCTAACGAGCCAGCATGGCAGGGAACCCAGATTTGTCAGGTATGGCCACTTTACGCTCCTTTCGCCAGGCAAATCTAGTCTTCACAGCATGCTCTCAGTTTTGTACTCTCACGTGCATTAATCAATTACAATCCGAATACATGTTCACTTACGGCTAACCATAAACCTTCCAACTTTTATTTGTAGATATTCTGTATTCAGTTGTTATGAGTATGATGATGAAGAACCTAAAACTGTATCAGAGAATAAATGTCTTTATTTTCCGTCGTAGTACCACCACAGGATAAATGAGCATGAAAATTAATTTTGTTATTCATAACTAATATTACCGGATTTAATCAGTAATCTTTATAAATCAGCGAAAGTACTTTCATATATGACACTCTTAATAATTATATTTATAAACAGATTCAGTCCTTTGTGTTTACCAAAATTTCACTTCTCAGTGATCTTTTTACGTATACCCATAGTAAATGTTCTTCATATGACACTTCCATACGATCTGTTTTCAGTTAGTAAGTGCAAAAATATACATTAACTTTAATAAATCAACGAATAATACACAAGACGAATAAAGGCTTTAAAACGTCATGCATAAGTAGCCATGCTAAAATTTCAAGTTAACACATTCAATTCACAAGAATTAAAAATAGCATTTAAATTATAAGACAGCCATGATAATTAGTTAAAACTACTGTGAAAAATCTCGAGTGTTGGATAAGATACATTTACTTATTATTACGTATTGAGAATAAGATAAACAATAATTGACTTGGTTAAACTCATAAGATTAACGAAACATTACAGTGTTACTCTATTAGTTTGTCATGATATTAATGAACCATATTTTTTCATATCTTCCCGTAAAGCGAGACCATTAGTCATGGCTTCTCAACTTAATAGGAGCCACGGGGGGTGTAGCGGTTAGACTCCTCGCCTCCCACTTGGTCGAACCTGGCTCGATTACCAACGGGGTCACTCAGAGATTTTCGCATGTGGGAGTCGTGTTGGAAGATGCCGCTGGTCGGCGGGTTTTTCTTCGGGCATCTACCATTTTCCCCACCCTTCAATCCGATGCTGCCCCATACTCATCTCACTTTACCCTCATCGGCTCTCAAGACCTCGATGTTAACAGCCACCCCAATCTCTTCACTCACTCTCAACTTAATAAATTAATATATAATTCCGTCTAACCCCAATCGTTGTGTGCTTGAATACGGCATAGATAATAATAAAATCACACACACACATGATGGCCGTGTTGCTCGACCGAGGTAGATATACGCTGGCAACTTCACGCTTCACTTGGACCAGAGGGAAATTTCAGGGAAAGTGTAGGTCCTTGGCTAATTGCCAGGTCTACTTTTGCTTAAACTGGGAGCTTTCAAGTAGCCCTTTTGACTAACCCAGCCTGTTATCGTCATTTTCTCTGCAACATCGACAAATCCACCCCTGAGTTTAGCGAATTTCAACCTAACTAGAATTAAAAATAAACGATAAAATGTTTTTTTTAGAAAATATTTAAGAAACATTAAGAAATGCATGAATACGTGTTTAATGAAACAAGTTTCAGACTGGAAGGCTGTCCTTTTCTCAGTAAGATCAAATAATTACAGCTCTTGAGCCCTCCTAAGTTAATTTTAGCACCTTGTAATTTATTTCTTGACTAAGAGAATTCCCTTGGTGCAAAATCTGTTTGTTGGAGGAGACGTAATAAGTGATCAAACGCAATAATCGGCACTGTTATTTAGTTCCGAGTGCGCTGTATCATTAGCGTCTTGTTATATTTAGACCAAGTCCAAAATCGCAAGGCGTAACACGGTACGAAATTAAATATAAAACGTTTATAAATAACGCCTATTTTTTCTTCAGTTTATTATTTCAAATTAGTAAACAGCACAGGCAATTAATGGCAGCAGTGAATGTTCAGTGACTATTTTTTCAAAGGGAGATGTTGATTTTTACACAGTATGGTTCTAGTTAACACTGTGACAAGTTTCGGCTTTTTATTTTGAATTTAGAGGTACTGATTGAGTCTGATTTTAGTGTGCAGTACAATGTAAGACAGCGACATTCCGAAATGCAGTTGCTTTGCTTGAAAATGTGTAGTGTTTTAAGTGTGGTCTTTAACAGTTGCAATAAAACGTCCAGTGTTGCACAGAATCATTTTCAGTCAATATCTTATCACAATGAAAGAAATTTTCTTATTATAATTTAGTTCTTATGACACAACTCAGGCATGTTTAACACACTGCGTATATTTTGTCTGATTGGCTAGATGGCCAGCTATCTCAAAGGAGAGCTTTAAGCACCATCTTAAAAAAAAAATTCTTCCATAACGTCATTTGTACACTACAATTTGGTAACACAACTCCCTCACAGCGTATATATTATTTATTTTTTGAACCTACTACCTATCCACAGGCTATCGTCTCTGTAAACGTTCTGAGAAAGCTATTATCAGTTCTTTTAGATTGAGTATTACATCCAGGCACTCTAGTGAGTCATAAGCCGTATTCTGACAATCGAAAAATTTATATACTTACATAGTACTGCTTTAAAAAAAAACTGGTAGCATCAAGATGACTTATATCCCTCCCCTTTCATCTCGTCTAGTAACCCGTAAGACGTGTGTGATGCAGCATCCACCTACAGGTGGCCTATCTGGACCAGTCGAGGGAACAGGTCTGGCGGGTTGAGGTTTGCCCCTTGCCGCGTCCGGCGTATACAACCCGCCAAGCTCCTTCTAGCTGCGGCCAGCCGGCAGGGGCGCACAGAACACGGACATATACATATGAGAAACCGGGACGCGTGCAACGAAATAGACCAACTCGTGGACCAGTTATATACAGCAGCAACACTATAGACTGTTCATGACGAACTAAGCACTTTCGAAAGCCCTGCTTAAGACCTACTTGTATGAACATGGTGTATTACACCGCCACATAAATTAACATAGTAATAGGCTTGATCACTTTATTCACGCGTCAGTCAAGTGAAACTGTGAAATTATTAGGAAGGTAAATATTCTACAAATTCTCTCATTCTTACGCGCATATGCATTAAGAGAACATAGCTCAAAAGCAATAATTTCAGTTGCCACAAAAGTTTACCTAAGGCAGGAATTACAACAGCCAGTCGCGTCCGTGCGTCATACGTTCGTCCGTCTCCCAGCCGAGCGATTTACAACCAAACTTCGTACCTCCATTGCTGCAAACTAATAAAAACAAAACTGTTAACGATTATGAAAAAAATTCTCCGTAAAAAGTGAAATCATTTGCGGCATTGTGTTTCTAAGTATCCAAAACAACTGTACACGTATGCAACTGAAATTAACCGATGTAAAAAAATTTCAATAGCATATAAAGCATAATTTTATTATTTTTACTACTGCACAAAATAAGCTCATGTTTCCAAACGTAGTTATCAATTAATCTTCAGGATTAAAGTAACTAAATTTAATTAAATATACAAACATATGAAAACAAATGACAGCCTATACGAAACACTGCGCACACTACACAGCTTTGTGAAGAACTCGGGATGAACGAGTAACAAAACGTGCAAGTTTAGAAGGCTGTAATTTCATCCGTTCGTCCGTCAAAAATCAAAGATTGCCAAGGTTTTGGCGGACGGACGGATAGAATTAATGGCCACCTTATTGGAGGTTGGTCACAGGATTGACGGACGGATGATGGACGGATGGACGCGACGGGTCGTTGCAAATCCTGTTTAAAACTTTTAATTCAACGTGGATACATGGAACTACTTTCCCTCCATCGTTATCGACTTACCATGCGCCGATTGGCGAACGGTGTTCCGACGTGTCTCTGGCTAGTGGCGCCATTTGGAGGGCGTGAGCGGCTGGAGGTAGCTGCGTGACTGAACGGTGTTAGGGAAACATATCAACTCATTGTTCGCTGAGAAACGACCTTGAGGAAAAGCCCCGCTGCGTATCCAACGGCGAGGAAGGGTTCACTGCTCGCCAGCTGCTGATTGACATTCGGGCTGCGTTCCAAGCCTTCCTCCAGCTCTCCCCAAGCAGTTCGTCCCACAGCTGCCAACTTCACAGCGACACGCTTGCTACGTGCATCGGCGTCCTCATTCGTACAGGCTGCTCACGGTAAAACGAGACCTTTCGAAACTAACCTTCGGAAAATGTCACTGAACTTACCTTGCATATATTCTAACCGGCACACTGACTGGCATGTTCCCAGTGAAATGTGTAACGGCGGAGGGACCGCACTCCCTTGTTTTAAAGTTTGACTAAAATATTTAGGTGAGCATTTGTTAATACTTGAAATTATTTCATTCTCTTTTATTTATGTACGTGAGTGTAAGAATTAGCGTTCAACATTTACTTTCCTAACATTTTCAGAGTTTCACTTGGCCGAAGAATGAATAAAGTGATGAGGCCCATGTTTATTTCACATATGGCGGAAGGATACGCAACGTGCATACAAGTAGACTTCAAAAAGTCTACCAGCAACGGAACTTTTTGGGAGAGATATGATTGCGTAGACACACGGTCATGATTTGGCTAAAAGTTTTCACGCAGAAACAATAAAAATGAGTTTCATGCGTTGGCTGCCATGTTGCAGGAAAATACATATCGAAATACCCTAAACTCTTAAAATATATAAAAATAAAGACTTAATTGCCAGAAAAGCAAACTTGTGTTGCTCTGTATCATTACACTTTCATCCACTGCTACCTTTAAACACGTTTGTTGTTGGCAAAGAAAAGGTGTTAATAAGAAATTTCTTTCTAATTTTTTATTCTAAATAGTTAGGGGTGGCACTTTTTGCTCGATGCCGCATGTGCAAGTGTTGAAACTGCCATGGAAAAATATGACTTTCTCAGTTTGTCAAATTACGTATGCAATTATCGCTGATGCAATCGTAGGAGTCGTTCACACGATAAGAGTGCCAACCGCACGGAGGTAATTATAGAATACAGCACAGAAACCCGTACAGTTATTAGATCCTTATTTTTCCTTCATCTTCACTTCGTAACAATCATCCATGTAAATTTAACATCATTTCAGATCCTGTAGTGTTGATCAGGCAATACTGTGAATCTGTAATAAACGCAGTTATATTAGTATTGCAGTAATAATTACACTAACGTGACAGAAAAGAAGTAGATATCACACTCAGTGGCCATCATTTTCCATGCCAGTTTCAGAATGGCCTGACTTTGTTTTACAAAAAATTTAATTCATTGAAAAGTATGGTTTATCCGCTTACTGTGGAAGTTTCAAGCGATTCTGTCTCTCGCCAGCAGACGGTTTCTTTGACATGCATCTCTCCTGTACCTGAGCCTAGAGGCGTTAACAGGCGTATTTTTTCAGAGCCCATAGTAGTTAGTACAGAGCTGTCCCTTTTACTTCAAAATAATATCCCCCAATCACAAGTCTTAATCAGTCGCAGTTTAATGCGAACTGTTAGGGGGTACGCCCCTTCCAATCGCGATGGGAGTGTGTACTAGGTCCCTGTAACTTATATAAGAAAAACGAATATTTACCAAAGAAACCCGAAGCCAAGATTCTGCGGCGTTGCAACTTCGGTATTAAAAAATAATTTATCCAAATTTAAACATAATATATTTTATCTGCACATCACGTAAATATACAATAAACAACAGTCACGTAGGTTTTTTAGTATTTAAAAAACCAGCTTTGTCTACGCATTTCAATTCTGATCGCGGTAGCACAACCCTTCTCTGACTATGTGACATCCACATGTGATATTTCGTGAACGTACATTTTCATTTATGTTCACGAGAAATTTTTCATAAAGTAGTGTTTCCCATTTATGGTTGTGATTTAAATTGTGGTAAGAGTAACAATTTGTAATACTGCACACGTTATTAATTAGTCAGCGTAACAAAGTGATATTTGCAGTTTATTCTGTGTTGTAACGTTGGCAGTACCGTAAAACCTTCTTCGACAAATAAATGAATGAGATACGGCTCGTCTCTTATACTTCTGAGTTACAGCTCTTTCCTTGCAAATGCTGTTCATGGTGAAGCGTAACTCGTGAAGCTAGAACTTTTGAAATCAACGTTTGAAAAATGACGCTGCCCCTACCTTGCCTCTATTTTAACGGGCACAATGTCTGGTATAGGTCAATTTAAGTTGGTAATGGCAAAAGGAAAGTAGTTCCATGTCTTAACGTTGAATAAAAAGTGTTAGTAAAACATGTGTTGATACTTAAATTATATAATTTTCCTTGCATATTTTTTAAAATTCCTCTAAACGTTATAATGAGCAAAATCGTGAAATCTTTATATTTTAAATAATTTCCCAGTTTTACGTGACCGTCGTATTCATAACGTGATCAGGCCCATTACGAAGTTAAATTTACATATAATGGAAGGACACAATTTAACCCTAGAAACAGATCGTAAGCAGGTGTTTTTAAAGTGCTCAGTCTACCGTGAACAGCCTATATCCCCTTGGTTTATGCAGCAGCAAGAGCAGGCTGGGGAGGTTCGTGTCTTAGTCTCGCGTCGAAGTCTCCGCTCGCCGCGCAACGCAGCGAGTTTCAGCCGCAAGGCGACCGCGACATTTCGACACGCAGGGCTCGCGCGGACGTGACAGAATGTCACGGGTGACGGGCGTGACGGGCGGAGGAGTATAGTCTGTTCGTGGTCACCTCCGACTTTTCTGAAACCCCGTTGTTGAATTTCTACTTTCGGTCAGCTCACTATGTAGGCCCACGCAGGAATTTCTCTATGAAGAAATCCAACTGTATCGAAATATCCGAGACTGGAGATTGGGGCATTAGTCCACTCCTTCAGGAATTGTCATGGAAAGGAAGAAGCATGGGCTGTTCAATAACCACAACCTCGTCAACAGTTCCCTTTGGTTGGTGGGTAATCGGGGTGCGAGGTCTGCCACCATTCAGCTTAGGTCTGAGGTAGTTCGGGATTCGCACCCCCTGGGGACCATCTGACGCCCGTGCGGTTTTGACTCGTGAAGGTAGTCTTCTCAAAATTCGCGAAGGTGCTGTAGAGAGTAATTTTTCCTTTTCAGGCTAATATGCCCAGTGGAACAGCAAGAGTTGTGCCCAGTGCAGCAGGTGACCTCCATAAGAAAAAGGTGACAATGAGAATGTGAAAGCCTGGATGGTCTAAGGCTGAATGGGGTTCAGAGGTTATAATATTTATATTTCTCACTGCGTGTCCTTCCGACATCTGTAAACGAAACAAAAATAAATGTGGAACAATAAGCCAAAGAGAAACCAGCCAGTGCGCGATATGTGTGCATTGTATGGATCGCCAAAAACAATAATATTTATACATAACAAAGGTACGTGATTCCAACATTTTAATGTGAAAACCATATGTATGAAAGAAACTTTTGCGAACGCACCACATTTTATTTTAATAACACTTTACTCATAAACTATTTATTGTTAATCGTTACCATCATACCACTTTTATCTCTGTATATAATTCTTATTGATTATGAGGCCGACATTTTAAGACACAGACACAATGATAATGGCAGTTACATTCCGCAGAAAAAGGAGGAGGTACCTTTATTTTGAAGGAAGTATGAAACGTTTGTTGTAGTCTATTCAAAATATCTTCACGCATTCTAAAGCAAAACTTCGAAACATCACGCCATGTACGACGCGTTTGGTCGTTTCTTGTATATACTGTCTATCACAAGCGTTGTATACTTATGTCAATATAAAAGTGCCTTATTTTTGCTTAAATTAAACTTTTACTTATATTTTGTTTATTTCGTTTATAAATAGTATTAATAAGAACAGAGGCCATGCTCGAATTGGCCATATAATTTACTAAAGGGTCATGTATCCAGAATTATTCGTCTAAAAGATGACGTACTATTTGGTATTTAGTTTTAACGAAACTTATTAAATCACTAAATTAATAAATAGCAACCATCTTTGAACAATTAACAATCGATAGCGTCTGAAATGAACGCTACTAAATACTAAAATACTAATGTACTAAATGATCAATTCGACCACGACCGGAGTGAAATTTGGTATGTTGGTATTACCTAGCCAGAAATAGTTCTTATTCAAAATATTATAACATTCAATTAAGGTGAAATTTTCTAGACTTGGCTAAGCTTTATCTGCATGAGGTGGAGAAAGTATAACTTCAGCAGGGATTCAGAAAAAAATGGAAGTAACTATGATTGGATTAAAAATGTGATTTATTTTGGAAAACAACCAAACACCTTTTGCATGGGGCGATATTTCAAAAGTCTGATTCAAAACTTGTGAATATCCCGTACAGACTACATTCACAGCGACGCTGGAAGGCTCGTAGGAGCAACTTGCGCGGGGTAGAGAAGGCGTCGAAGGCGGTTGAGGCCCGCCGAGGGAAAGCAGCCATCAGCCATTCCAGCGGGCTCCAGTGGAAATTCCAGCAACCGGAGATACCAGAAACTGTGGTCCTCCCCCTCCACTGCTGCCACGTCGTTTATTTTTCCCGTTGTCGCGCGAAAGGAAAGCGATTTTCGTGGTACAAACTGCTCGCCTGCAATCTGGCCTGACTTGTAATTTCACTTCCTTTGCTCGTCTGTAAGTAGGGGAGGAGGAGGAGGGGGATAAATCCATCTCCTACGCGTTTTCTCCACTTCTTCTGACTTGCAGAAATGTGCAATTATTCTCTCAAATAACTGCATGTTAAAAATCGCAATGCCAACAATCCCTGCAGTAAAAATTGAATTCCGATCTGCAACTTACAAGGAAGAGTAGTAGATGATTAACTAAGTTCAGCAACAGAAATAAATAGGAATCAGAATACAGTTCGGAATAAAAGAGGGAGAGAGTTATATGTACATATGTATGGGCTATGCATTCATAGATACGCACCTAGATCTATAAACAGGTCACTAACAGTTGGCTGGGCCGGCATTTGAACCAGGACGTCGGGCATGCAGGTCACCTCTAGCTGTCTCAGCACCAGCAAGGGTACGTGGGAGAGAGGATTACGTATTGACTTCATTTACATAACTAGTTATATGGCACCTCGGGGAGTCGCCGACCCGGTCAGGGATCGAACCCGCGCCAACCGGTTTGCCGTGCGGATGTGTCGAGACTCGCTGTACCACCAACCAGGGGCCGCTGTCCTGTAGCCTCATACTGTCGTCGCGTACAGACAGTTGACGCTGGCTAGTGTGGCAAAATTGCATTTGGTGACTCAGCAAAGAGATTTGGGCGGCTCTCAACAGCGAGGTCTTGAGAGCCGATGAGGGTGATTGAGTGTGAGTATGGAGCAGCGCCGGAATGAAAGGGCAGGGGAAGCGGGAGATACCCGAGAAAACCCGACGACTAGCGGCACAAGCGAAAATGTGGGAGTGACACGGGGGATTGAACCCGGTTCGCCTTGGTGGGGGTTGGGCAGGCTAGCCGCTCAGTTTAACCCCCCCCCCCCCTTTTGTTACTCAGTACGTAATCATTGCTATCGTTCGGACGCCTCGTGATATTTTAACAAAGTATCTCGATGAACTACAATGTAGCGAAAATGGCCGTCTATTTGGGTTATTTCATGGGAAGTAATTCCAGGACAAAAATGCATATTTAAAAGCATGCATAGAGAATAAAATTTGTGGTTTATTATACAGTATATTAAGAACACCCATTAAACAATAAACTAAACCAAAACAAGAAAAGAAAACAATTCTAAATTACGGCTTTTGTCAAATTTGAATCCAATATTGTTCTAGTCCATTAGTACGACATCTTTCACCGCAATGAAATGTACAAATTTTCGGCGTTAAGGATATTTTATAGGAATGAATCACTCTGGCAAACGTTTACTCACAAAATTTGCAGAAACAATTATCTAGTATTGTCCTTTATTACTTTATTTTTCTGCTCTGACTTTCAGAAACCAGTAGACTTACGTTAATGTTGGTTGTTAATATATACTCCACTCGTTTTGAGAGGTTGTCCTGCCTACTTGAGGCTGGTAACGGTGATACGTCGAGTGTTAGCGCTTCACGAATAGTGATGATACTGTAGGACAGTGATTCTCAGGCTGTGGTCCTAGGTGTTCCATCAAATACATTTCATCATTTATTTTATTAATTTATTAAATTTTTTTACATTTAAATGCTCTAATATCAAGTTTTTATATTGATAAAGTAATTTTTCCGCGGTAATATTTCATTTTAATGAGTACGTAGATGAACCACTATTTCCAAGTTTTGCTACTCGAATCGATAATGTGTCGATAAAGTGGCCTATGTTGGGCTTATAGTCTTCACATAGTGGACTATGGTTAAATACAATCCAAGAACGAATTCTGTAGTGTATGAAGCGTATAGTAAATATGGCGTAGAGTGTTCATGTCAGCTACGCAGTAACAAATTAACGTGTTCCAAGATTGAACAACTTTTCTTCTCACACAAGCGTCAACCCGTGTGGTTTCCAGTAAAGTTAGCACACTGTTTATTTGAGTAAGTGTTATTATATGCTAGCACGCTACTTTGAGCAAGTTTCTATGTAAATACAGTTTAATAAAGTTGGGTAAAGTGTATGTTTTTTTTTTTTTGTAAAAGATCAATGCTTGGAAGATAAAGCCAAATGTAAACAAACGCTACATCGCTGCTGAAACTCGTGAGTTTGGCTGTCGTTGCGGTAATTCTCTAGCAAGTAGTGTGAGAGTGCGGAAAAATACATATAAGATCAGTGTTCATCTCGTCCTTATAATAAACGGAATTAAGAGCGTTGTGTGTTGTTTGTGGTTTCAGCTGCCGCCGAGGTGGTGCGCCACAAGCGGCAGGACGACGAGGGGGAGAGCGAGGACCAGTCAGTGGACGAGCTGTGCGAGAACAGGCCGCCTGACGAGTACTTCCGGCTCAGCACGGAGGGCGACTGCCGTGACGTCGTCAGGTGAGCTTCTGCGACGACACGAACACTCGGCCGTAGTCCAGTGCCGACCTACTACTTCAGCAGGACTGGATTTGCAAAATAATAATAATAATGCCCTTAGCCTCCTCCCCAGTTTACCTACCTTCCCCAAGAAAAGTTATGGTTTCCCGAAATCGCACCAGGTGAATGCTGGATGGTTCCAAACAACGGGACATGGACAATCCCTGCCCAGTTCCTGCTTCCCTGATGTAATCCCGAGTATTCTCTTCCATGTGAGACATGTTGCAAACTATGTAAAGTCATGGTCGGTGTTGTACAAGGTAAGAAGGTCGGACCAATTCAGCCAGCGTATTTTTCCTGGTTATTGGTATTGTCGTGCTGCTGGGACACCGACATTTCCTTATTGGCTGCTGCCAGAGCTATAGGCGAATATAAATTATTTTTATAGGTTCAATTGTATAGGAGGTTACAAGGAATTCGTAATTACTTGCCAAGACCAAAGATCTCCTCTTTTGCAACACTTGGAAACGAAAAATTAATGCATGAACTAAGGAGTTAAGTACTATATACCTCCCTACCCAAAAAAAGTTTGTTTCTATAATCTAAGCAATGAAATCACATCAACTTGATTTTAGTCATTTGTCGTTCGACATGGAATGCACTGATCATATCAACATATTTGTTACATTAAACGAAATGGATCTTTCAGAAAGTGCCCCAGCAGCGATGGATAGTTAACTTTAAGGATTCCAATTTACTATAAGGAATTGCTACTAATTGTCAAGGAAGTACAGATATAAAGCAACTGTTTGGAATTTCTTAGTATTAGCTATGTGTTTTTTATTTTTGAAAAATAAATATTTTCATCATTAATTAAGAAAAATCTTATAAAGAGATAGCTAGAATAATAGTTGTGAATGTTAATGCATATAAAATATAGTACAAAAATTCCTGAAATGCCTTGATATTCTGTCAATATTATGGCTTATGGGCTGTACTCACTAGTTTTCTCACTTGAATGAAGTTTGTTGTATCACATGCAATATTATTGTTTTACTTTCTCTTAATTTTCGGAGCTCTTTTATTTATCTATATCTATTTCGAAGTTTCACGCAACAGCTGTACTATTCTTCATATTGCTCTATTGTCTTACATTATTTCAAAGTGTATCATCATTCCTCATATTCAATATTACCTTCATATAATATGGAAAACCCACTTTTTTGTGTAATTTTTTTCCCGTTACTGTTATATGACTGTAATTTTTATCATAGCCTCTTATTTTTGGATTTTCGTCTTTCACAATGCCTTACTTTTTTTCACAGAGCCACATTTCTTGAATAAGTGTGCATTCATTTTTTGTAGAATCCACGTGTCTGCCCCATATGTGCTGTTGCCGACAATTGTTGGCCTGCAATATGACTAAAATGACCTGGATCCCAGCTACTTGCTCCAAAGTAATGCAGTGTATGCACAAAGGTCGAAACTGGATTCAGACCAGCTCCCTGCAGTGTATAGGGTGATGATCACTCACCGAGTAGAGAAATTTGTTGCTGTGCACAATAATATGTGAGAGATGTAATGGGTTGTGTGTGGAGTGTAAGCGATGGAAGAGCCCAAACTCCGGCTGGGCGTGGAAGGACTCCCAGGAGGTGCCGGGGAGTGTGGAATCGTCGACCATGTTCTCACTCAGTGCTCTGTCACAGGTGCGACCAGGCTGGAGAGAATGGAATTACGCGCCTGGCATCCGTGCGGTGCCCCAACGGCTTAGCCTTTGATATTGACCGCCAGACATGTGACTGGAGGACAAATGTTAAAAACTGTGATAGAGTGGAGAGTAAGTAGTCTCTACTGTGGCGCAGGAAGTGGTAACTTGCTCGAAATGCCATTTACTTTTAATACGATTTTCCAGTAGCCATGTATCACAAAGGGACATTTTTAATATAGAGAGAATGCAATGGCAGGGAATTTCCAGCCAGTTGCTCAATACACCAGGGATCCTTGAAATAACAGTGTCATGTTACAATAGGCCAAAAACCAATAGTGCTACCAACTTATAAACTGAGACATTACTTACAGAGTTTTCATTTTTAAACATTATCCATGGACAATACAGTCATTGAGTTCGTTTTTATGAGTGCATGGCATTTTGAGAGCAACTTCCCTCATTCTGCACAGCAAAAATCAGTGAACCTTATTTTTTAAAGTGTTTTGTTGTTTCTTGAATTGTCATCAGGTGCACAAAATCCGGTATAAAGCAAATCACTTGCCCGTCCGGATTGGCTTTCGACGTAGATAAGCAAACTTGCGATTGGAAGGGTAAAGTGTCCAACTGCGACCGGCTGGAGAGTAAGTTGTCCAGCGCCCCAGAGGAGGGCTGGCTAGGGTGAGGTCGGAGGTGAAGGGCCGTAGCAAGTCGGAAGAAGGGCGCCACCCTGTGTTGCGGTCTCAGGCCAAGAGACTCTTGTGTCTGGAGCGCTGCACGGAGGATCCAGGCTGCGCGAACCACCATCGCGACAAATACAGACACTAGTGGCTTTCCTCTGGCTCCGCCATGGAGCAGCCTTGTTCATAATTTCGAGTGGCGAGACACTAACCCAGTCAGTCCCAGAGCCATCCGTGTGGGGATGGACTGCACAAAATGCATATGAACGACTCATATAAATAATGGCATAACTTCCAAATAAGTTAGTTCTTTTTGAGCACTTGAAGCCTTTTATATATGAGACAGCAACAAAACATTTACTCAAGATGGCTGTAAATACAGTTGAAATAGAATCTTTGGTTATTAAAATGTCTCGTCTCTCTCTAATTGCATGAATTATAGGACCTCCATGCACTTTTTGAATTTCATTGGTAACTGATGGCCAGCAAGAAGTGACAATACAAACCTATAATAAACATTCCTACATGAAATTTATAAATAAAATGTTGCATACTAAGTAACGTGAATACATTCACCATGTCAAAGTGTTTTTTAAACATCGATCTCTGAACCAAATATTCTCAGTGTGAGTGAAAATTTTTATCAGTCAGTTTTTATATTGCGGAAGAATTCTTCTTCAACCAGTTTGACATAACATTGTTACCGTGGACTGGAAACGAAAATATTATATACATTTTGCCAAAACCTCCATTTCCATGACACCTAAAAACTCTTGCACCTGAAGCAAAACCTAACGTTCAAGTTATGCGCAGTTTGTGTTATGGATCAAGTCCAACAGTAGATTCCTATGTATGTCATTTATCATAAAATAAAAATCCATATATAAACACATATCAGGATTAATGATGATATGTTGGCTTTGGAAAGGAAGTGGCATTAGAAAATCAATAAAGTTGAAGGAGGTCAAGCAATAAGTAAATCAGAACTGGTTATCTACGTCTTACATAAAGACAGTTCCAGCCGTATAACTTGTTGGGTAAGTAATAAAGCAGTTCCTTTTGTTTTGACCAAGATTCAACTAATAACGAACTCCATATGAAGCAGCGATTACCACTCAGAGTCTGCTTGAAATAACCTTACAGAGCTAACCAGAAAAAAAATTAATTAATTACCAATTAATCACAGCAATTTTCGTTACTTTTCAAACACCTTCAGACGATGGCTGTCTTTTCCAAATCGCAGTGTCTGTATTTGGGTCTGGTGGTTCGGAGCCCGGAGCTGTGTCGTTGCTTCAACCGAGCTCATGTACAGAGGTCTGAGTGGCGCAAACAAAGCCACTGTAGTGCCAACATCACGTAGAGCACCAACTACCGCTCTTGTAGGTCGTTACTGCACCTGCCAGTACTCTACTCCCAACCCAGTGCTGCCCCTATGCATGGCTTCTCTAACTGTCCCCGAACTCCATAATTCCCTCTACTAACCTCTACATTGTGCTCACTCAAGCTTGCGTCGACTAACGGTAGCAGTAGATTAGCACAACACAGTTTGCTAGCACGGATTAAATATACTTCTCGCTTGCTTTCTGTTTTCCTGGTACAGGAGCATCAGTAATTATTGAAGAAATGTTTGGGTGTGGTAGGTCGTGTACCATTTGAAAGATCAGTGTTTGCGTAAACGAAGGGTGCGGGACGCATTAACTCTTTCTGTCTCAACGCTTTGCATGCCTAATATCACTTCACCGATAAGTTCGCGTGTGATTTGGTTCAATCAACTTAGTAAATCATTAAAAATTAGATAATACGATACTACTAGAGAAATGATTTTTTGTAACAATTTTTAAAAGGGCATGTACGAAGATTTGTCGCGAGAAAGAATAATTGAGACTTGAGCACACCTAAACATTATACTGGTTAACAGTAAAATTTTAATTAATTTTATAAGTAATAGTTTCCATACAATTAAAAAAAACTGTTTTCCAGTCGTTTGTCTATTGGCTTTTGGTGGTATGTATGCATTGTGTTAACTCAAAGCTTTCAATAATTATTCATTTCAAGTGACTAACACTTAACTATATGATACTGAATGTTGTTTGCTTTTATTGTTCTGTGACTTCGCAGTTGTATTTTCTAAATCTGGGAAGCATAGCACTTCCCACGATTACAATTTTTTATTAAGTACTCGTGTTTATCTTAATTTCACTTGGGCTAGTATAATTTTTATTTCTAAATCCAGGTTTTTCAATTTAACATAACAATAATTCTTTAACTATGATACACTTTAAAGCGACTGTGCGGTATCAGTTATACAACTGCGAAGTTTCTTATGTGTTTTGTTTGCTATGTGTCGCCTGAATTTTTGTGTTTCCCTCAGAAATCTCCCTGCACCAACCTTCACAACTAAACGTTTCACCTCAGAATGCCAGTATTAATATTCGGAGCCTTCTGCACCCGCTCTTTTTCTCTGTCTTTGTGTTACCTGTCCTGTGCATCAAAATTAACGCGAACACATCCTTCCTCTGTGTGCTAATACCCGTGCGAGCTTATTCTCTCTCTCTCTTTCTTTCTCTCCTCTTTCTTGTGTGTTTGCTTGCCATGTCCACCGAACTGATTAACTGGTGGCCCGCAATGTTATGCTGCCCCTTGTCCTGTACCATCATCCGCTGTTGTACCTCTCTTTGTTCGTGCTCCAACATCAATCCTTCGCACCTCCAAAGCTGTGCACGCACGCTCGAAGAAAGCTTATTAAGCTTTTCAAATTACTACACTCTTCCCGCCTAAGGAATTCGTTCAGGGCAATTTGTGAAGAACTGCCATTTATTACATTTTCCTCAAGAAAAAAAAAACAGTGTATTCTTGATGGCCATGGTGACCACCTATCCGAGTATTGGTTGTAAAATTATTGACATTTAACTTTAAAAATAATTGCGCCGGAGACAATTTGTGTACGATACAGTGAGATTCTGTCCAAATCTCGGAGAATATGTCATAAACCTGTGTTAATGTAATTCCTGAAAAAAAAACCCACTAACAACTTCTTAAAAAAAAAAAAAAAAAAAAATGAATTGTGCAAAAATTGTGTGGTACACAAAAAAAAAAATCAATCACTAGCAAATAGTGTTTTGGTTACTACAGAAAAAATATCGTGTCCGCTGCAAAACGATTTCGGTAAAGTATATTCTGACTGAATATTTTGTAAGCGGCATATTATTTTCCCAGGAATGAGTGACTTGAATTCACTCAGACGTCGACGATTTACGATAGTACTCGATAGTTCCACAGTTTAGGTTGAAGATTCCAATATATTTTTAATGACTTAATAGCCCGTACCTTACAGTTACTATTCAGCTAAACAGAAATAATAATTTCGTTTGCGAATCTTTCCACGAGTCATGTTTTTTTTTTTTTTTTTTTTTTGAAACAGTGAACCAATTTCAGTACTCTAATTCATAATTTTGCATAATTATAGTGATTTGTTTTCATTAAAAAATTCTTATATTACAATGTACCAAATGTCAACCAGTTTAACTGATTTTAAGAGCTTATTTTTAAAATTCAGCCTTACTGTAACAACAGTCCAGCTTTTAGGCCCCTTAATTTATCAGATTTCATTATATTTTAGATAGGGATTAACTACGCCCTGTTTCATTAATCAGCTCTTGAGATATTTTATTTCAGTGATGCTTCAGTACATCTGCCCATGAAAAAGAGCTGATTCCTTATCAGGTCAATTTTATTTAAAAATCCCATGTACACCGCCCTGTGACATCGCGCAACTCGGTCTAGCAACGTTGCTCGTGAAAGGGTAGGGAAGGAGGGCTGAGTAAGCAAGTAAGACGACATCAAAGGGGGGCATGGCCATATAATTATCTGCCAATTCTATTTGTTTGGACTAAAACTCGTGATGTCACAGAGGCGGCGTCATGGTGAGGTGGGAGGGCCTGAGCAGCCCCTGACGTCATGCAACTTGGGCTAAATGCTGCGGCATGATTGGTCAGGGGTTGGGGGCAATGGCGTCAGGGGCGTGGCTTGACTGTCGCTCCTCCCACCACCCGCCCATATGCGTGGCGCTACTGGCTGGCGCAGAAGCCCCAGCTCCTCCTCCTACATAGGATGTTTCTTGCGGCCAGTTGGGCACAGCTAACCGCGATCACGTGTCGCGCTGTTTTGCAGAGCCCAGGAAGATCCTGCCGATCCTGAGGACTGACGAGCCTGTGTGTCCTGAGGGGAAGCTGTCCTGCGGCAACGGCGAGTGCATCGAGAAGGAGCTGTTCTGTAACGACAAGCCCGACTGCAAGGACGAGTCCGACGAGAATGCTTGTAGTAAGTTCTAACATTAACCACCTATACATAAGGCTGAGTTCTGACATTAACCACCTATACATAAGGCTGAGTTCTGACGTTAACCACCTATACATAAGGCTGAGTTCTGACATTAACCACCTATATATAAGGCTGAGTTCTGACATTAACCACCTATACATAAGGCTGAGTTCTGACATTAACCACCTATACATAAGGCTGAGTTCTGACGTTAACCACCTATACATAAGGCTGAGTTCTGACATTAACCACCTATATATAAGGCTGAGTTCTGACATTAACCACCTATACATAAGGCTGAGTTCTGACATTAACCACCTATACATAAGGCTGAGTTCTGACATTAACCACCTATACATAAGGCTGAGTTCTGACATTAACCACCTATACATAAGGCTGAGTTCTGACATTAACCACCTATATATAAGGTTGAGTTCTAATTGTCATTAGATTGTCATTACTAGATACGCTTTAATTTAGTTTTATTACTCGATTAACGAGTTAGACGTCGTGAAAGTATGCGTTAGTTAACATCGAGCACCAATGCTTAGCTATTCGGCATCAAATTAATTTTCATGATGGCCCTTTTGTAAGGTTTAACACTTGGTAGACTATGCTCGAGTGAAGTTCGAGCAAAGCTAATTTGTTTTTCAGAACAAAACTCGCATCGATGTGCAGTCTTTGTTAGGCTAGTGTTTAACACGACCTCACAAGAACACCATAGCGCAGTAACAATGATATTACTAACGATAGAAATTTTTTTTAATTGCCACTCAAAGTGACATGATTGATTGTAAATCCTTTTATACGGTAAAGGACATTTGTATTGGGTCAATATCAGCTCGGCTCTCCATTGGTTGATGACCAGCCAAGGATGAACGCTGTAAAGTACAGGGTAGTGTCCGGTGCGGTATGGACCAATAGGACGATGGTGAGTTCTAACACAGACACCAACAGAACCGGTGTTCTTGCAGTGGTGGATATAAGCGACTCACTTCTAATGTTATTAAGTGCCAGTAAATGTGCGCAGACCTCAATGTGTTAAAAATTATACAAATATTTGTATTTGAAATGCTCATACAGCTGATAAGATCAATGTTGTTAGTTTAATACAATTTATCGATTACTTACTTGAAATGGGAAAATCCGAAAAGAGAGGCCAGTCGATTTATTTTCTGAGCTGATTTAAGATTGATTTCAAACCAAAGAAATGTACCAGAGAGTGAAGAGCAAAAAAATATTTCGCTTATATGGATCAGTATGGCAAGAAATATCTCAGTACTCTGGATAAACCTTAAAAAAGAACAAATCTCTTCCTTTAGGTACGAGTCAGTGACAGGGTATTATAGACTTTAACAATAAGAAAAGCGATTATAGGCTGTTCACGGTTAAATGAGCACTTTTTAAAGCCCTGCTTAAGATCTACTTGTATACACGTTGTGTATTCCTCCGCCTTATGTAAAATTAACATTGCCATGGGCCTCATTACTTTATTCATGCGTCGGTCAAATGAAACTGCGAAATTATTAGAAAAGCAAGT